>FR989991.1:5000000-7500000 GCA_905404265.1 Fabriciana adippe
GGGGGGGGGGGCAGGGGGCCGAAGCCAAGATACGCACAGGGAGGTTGCACATTTCGGTGGGCGGTGTGCCATGCAGGTTGTTCCTGGTACTTCTCTGATAGCATTAGTAGAATGGACCGTACGAGCAACCCCATGGTTTTTGTAGTCTGCTTGGGCAGATCCGCCATCGGGGAGTCGTGGTTAAGTGTGTAAGCGATCCTGCGACGCCCCCTTACGACGGGGGAGGTTCTGTTGTGTTATAGTGGGTAGTACTCGCTTTTCTAGCCAACTTTATGTATGCAGGTGGTATGCGTGAAAGCATCTCATAACGTTATAAAAAAGGTGACGCTGGGATAGGACATTAGTATTTTAAATAAAGTAAAATGTATAATTTCTATTAAAATAAAAGAATCATTATTTCAATCGCGTTCATATTGATTAACACTCAATTGATAGCCATGTCAATGTCGTTAGTATTCTATTAGTAAAATAGTTATAAGATAGATTACTGAAAAGTACATTTAATCACCTAGCTTTAATACAATATGGATATGAAAACGAATATGTATATTCTATGATTTAATTTCTTTGTTTTTCATAGAAATAAAATGGCAAAGGTACATTCAGTGAACACGAAACGCCTGAACATTTCTCATAGTTTATGACAAAACTGCAAATACGTACGTTCTTTCAATTTAAATCTTTATATTGTTTTATTTTGCTCTTTTATAAAATGTCACACTTCTCCAAAGTTCAATACATCCCCTAGGGTATTAATAACAGCCTATACCTAAGATATAACGTAGAATATATATAAAATATATGAAGGTAAATTTCCTTTAGAACTACTGGTTGGAATTGAAAAATTCTTTTTGTGTTGGATAGTCCATTTATCGAGGAAGGCTTTAGGCTATATATCATCCCGGAAAATTGTACGGTTCCCGTGGGATAGATTTGATGTTGTTTAGGGACGATCTCGAAGCGAAGCGAGGGTGAGTCGCTAGTAGATAATAAATGTAGAAAACTTATTAATTCATACAAATCTTCTGTAATTACTTTGAGCCTAGTAAGCTTTGTATCGTATTCTTACTAATAGCTTTCGACTAATTGTTGTTACTACAGCAGTGTAGGGAGTAAACAACATACCTATATGGAAACGCAATTAATAATTACTAAAAGCTAATAGTCTGACTTCGTATCTTGGCATCTATGAACACAATAAGTATTATAATATTTTGTAGCATATCCCATAAATGATTTTTAATTATACGGCTTTTGTTCATTTCAATTTAACTTACACAAGTGTATTTAACCAACACAATATTAATTTAGTAAAATTTAATACATGGTATGTTGAACATAATAAAAACACGTCGGACACAGATAAGCTATGTATAATAAAGTAGATTATGCGCTTTACTACTAAAAAGCGGTGTGTACCTCGATTTCATTGTATCGAGCAATGAACTTTGATCCAATAATCTATACAGACAAAATTAAAGTGTCTGTTTGTAAGGTCATGAAATAACAGCTTTATACTAAATGCATATGGAATTATATACGGTACTTATAAGACAAACACAATTTTTAAAATTTTTGTCTGTCTGTCTATCTGTTTGTCTGTTTGTTCCGGCTAATCTCCGAAACGCTTGGACCAATTTTAACGAAACTTTCACTGGCAGATAGCTGATATTATAAGGAGTAACTTAGGCTACTTTTATTTTAGAAAAAGAATTAGGGTTTCGCTCAAAAAAATTAAAATGTACCTAGGGGCGCACCCGAGCGAAGCGAGGGTAAGTCGCGACTTACCCTCGCTTCACTCGGGTGCGTCCCTAGTAAAGAATATTTATTGTATTAGTATAGTATTATTTATATAGTAGGTAAAAAATTATAAAAAAAAACATCAAAGTGGAAAAATTTTATAACACATTTCTTATTTTGGTATACAAACATATCTGTAGCCATACAATATTCTTTGAGGCGTGGATAATCCAAATAATTAGTTGACGACGACCATTGTCACTACTACAATACTCAATAACTATTATGTATCTGCTTACAATTTCGTCCAATTTCGAGCCGGATCACAGAAACCCTTGTTCTAATGTCACATTTTTGTATAATATTTTGTTGGACAACTGTTTGAAACAATGTTGCGTGTTATGAAAGGTTGGGGTAATTTACTCGCGATACATTAACGAGTGCCGCAATACGTCTATTCTGCTTGGCAACTGGAAACAAACTGGCAGGAAAACCGAGAAAATGAAGCAATATGTAGTGCAGGACAATTGGGGACAAATTAAAAATTCATATCGATAATAAATATCAAAAATTAACAAAAAGTTGTATAATAAATAATCATTTTATTTATTTTTGGTTTTGTAATAACTGTATTTTACTATTGAAATTAAAATTACCAATATATATACATACTTATTTTATTTTATACTTCTTTGGATTATACTACTTCATATGATTGTTTATTCAATAGATATAATATATTAACGAGAATAGTAGTTTTATCCACTGGTACGCTCTTGTAGTAGATAAATTGAAGATAAATTGAACACGTGAAGAACTTACTAACTCAAAAACTTTCGTTTTATTAATATTACTGTGTTTTAAAATTTTAATAAAAAACTAAAAATAATATAGCGTGACGAAATCGAAGTGTATTTTGTCGTTATCGATAATCTTCGTAAACTTTTGTACGTCACTACTGAAATATTGGGCGGGCAATCGCTGGGGCGGGGGAAAAGTCGATACCCACTCGTGTCATTACACGATGCAAACTGCACAATAATTAATATTAATAGAAATAAAGTTTATTAAATGCTTTTAACCTAACGAGATTATTATGCGTCACGCAATTGTTATATGTTAATTCTACTGTTATTTTTCTTTTGTGCGAAATAAATATATTTTCATTAGCAGTGAAACGATATACATTATGATGGTTCAAACTCTCCTTAATCAAAGTACGTTTTTGTGGTTATGTTACGCGCTAACATCTTTGTCTATCGTGAACCGAGTTTCACGATTCTTTTTTTTTTATGAACGAATTATTATTTTTAAGTGATTATGTAATCGATTTAACTTTTTTATTTTATAACAATACGACATTTTATTGATGAATGTTGGCTAAATATATATGTACAATAACCATTAAAGTGAATGAAGACAAAATTAAGGTCAGAATTTAATGTATTTATTAGTAGTAATTGAACGTTGAATAAAATTTAGTGTCATTTGTATTGACGATCTTTATCTTCTTACGTTATATACTCGTAATATTAGCTATTCCCGCGGCTTCACCCGTGTACTAGGCAGGGACATTGATAAAGTAGCATATGAATGTGGAATTCAGGATTTAAGTTATCTTAAATTCTTCTCACTCAGAAACTTTCGTTTTTTTTGTATATATGTATAATTTAATATTAACATAACAGTTGTTTTATTTGAGCTTTGTAGATGATACAACAATAAGTAAACATTACACTAAAAATTAAACACTAAGCCAATAATAAAAATAGCCAATGAATCTATGTCAGACCCATATCACCTTATCACTAATAATGAGTAACCTTTTATAACGATTAGGCCCTAATTACCAGTATCCCACGCGCTTAAACTAACGGATGTTATTCTTTATCTCATACTAAAAAGAACTATTAAATAACATATGAAGAAGCATTAGTCTTCATCATCTGAGAGTATTTATTTTCATATAAAACTAGCGACTTACCTTCGCTTCGCTCGGATGCGTCCGTAGGTACGTTTTAATTTTTTTGAGCGATACTCTGATTCATTTTCTAAAATAAAAGTAGCCTAAGTTACTCCTTATAATATCAGCTATCTGCCAGTGAAAGTCCCGTTAAAATTAGTCCAGCCGTTTCGGAGATTAGGCGGAACAAACAGACAGACAGACAAAAATTTTAAAAATTGTGTTTTTCTTATATCAGCTATCTGCCAGTGAAAGTCCCGTTAAAATTAGTCCAGCCGTTTCGGAGATTAGCCGGAACAAACAGGCAGACAGACAAAAATTTTAAAAATTGTGTTTTTCTTATAAGTATCGTATATAATTCCATATGCATTTAGTATAAAGCTGTTATTTTGACATTACAAACAGACACTTCAATTTTATTTATCTGTATAGATTCCATACGCTATACGACCTTGCTATACCTATCTAATTCTTCATATATTAATGTCGACTCGATTCCCATAATACCCTAGTAAGAAGTACCTTACCATTTAATATAGTAAATGTCGTTTGTTCGATCACATATTATAATCACAAGTCGTTTTGATTATTGTTTTAGACTAACAAGTAGGTAAATCAATTATTGATTTTACACATAGAATTGAGTTGCGACACTATTCAATACAACTTACAAGGTCCTTTTTTATTTGTGAATATAAAAAAGCAAAAAACGCAAAAATATGGTTACAAAGATTTATTAGTATATTTTAATTTTTAAGGTCAAAACAATGGAATAAATAATAAACATATATTTTAAAGTGATGTTGAAGTGAACTTAACATTTACGTAAAAAGTTATTGTAATTAGCAACATTGAATAATATACTTATTTATTTCAATCATGACAATGTGTTTTTATTATATCACTAGCGACTCACCCTCGCTTCGCTCGGGTACGTCCCTAGTTACGTTTCACTGCTGAACTGAGCTAAATGTTGATAAGTCAGCCTGTGAGTCGCGAGTAGTGAATAAACATAGTAATTGCGAGTGTACCTTAGGTGATAGACATATAATATTGCGAACTTGCCTGTAGACCTTTTTAAGACCTACAATTTTCTAGTACATTGTTTTGATGTATCTCTTAAGGTTCAGCCAGCGTTAGCCATATAAACTTCTAAGGACGACTCGATAGAACCAGTCATTGCGTTTTCCCGCGGGAACGAAAAATGTGCCTGTAGTAAAAGGTATCCTAAATGTTGACTCGAGTGATAAGCTATCAGTATACAAAATTTAATTGAAATCGGTTCAGTACTTTTTGCGTGAAACGCGCACATCGATTTAACTAAGTTAGTTTTACTATAGGTATAGATAAGAATAGGTATTGCGAGTGTACCTTGAGAGATAGACATATACTATTGTAGATATTTCTGTTGGCCTTTTCAAGATCTACAATTTTTTAATACATTGTTTTGATGTATGTCTTTAGGTTTAGCCAGCGGAGGGTTCCTAAGGAGGACTCGATAAAACCAGTTATTGCGATTTCCCGCGGGAAAAAAAGATTTTCCAAAAGTAAAAGTTATCCTAAATGTTGACCCGAGTAATAAGTTATCAGTTCACAAAATTTCGTTGAAATCGGTTCATTACTTTTTGCGTGAAACGCGTACAGACAAAGAGACAAACAGACAAACAGACAAACAGACAAAAAAATTAATAACTATTCTTTTGGTGTCTATTTCGTATACATAATACGTTACAGTCATTGTTTTTAAAAAATATTTCATGTACAGATTTCGCTAAGTTACTGCTTTATTATAGTATATAGATAAACTTGCAATTCACGCTCGCTTCGCTCGCGTTCGTCCCTAGGTACGTTTTCACGGTTAGCTATGTTTATACATAAATAGTAGCTTGCTACTCCTAAGATATTCATTTAATTTATATAGCGATTTTCCCTCGCTTTGCTCGGGTGCGTACGCCGTACGCGGATTTTGCTCACAATTTTATAGGTTTTAATTTTTTTTCTCGGAACCCTGATTCTTTTTCTAAAATAAAATTAGCCTAAGTTACTCCTTATATCATCAGCTATCTACCAGTGAAAGTCCCGTCAAAATCGGTCCAGCCGTTTCGGAGATTAGCCGGAACAAACAGACAGACAGACAGACAGACAGACAGACAGACAGACAAAAATTGTAAAAAATGTTGTTTTGGTATATGTACCGTGTATACATCCATATGCATTTAGTAAAAAGCGGTTATTTTAATGTTACAAACAGACACTCCAATTTTATTTATCTGTATAGATTAACGACTCACCCTCGCTCCGCTCGGGTTTGTAGCAACGTTTTAAAGTTAGTATAGATTTCTCAGAGATGAGATATTTTCTCGCAGTAAAAGTATCTTAAACGTTGACCACGTTAACCAGCTACAATCATACCAAATTTCATCAAAATTTGTCCAGTGATTTTCTCGTAATGCGTTCCCAGGCAGACAGACAGATAGATAAAAATTGTAAAAACTATACATTTGGCCTCTGCATCGATAATAACGACTATTTCAATAAGATTTTCCAACTCAGAATTTTATTGTGAATATTATTGTGCGCAAATACATGAGATTAAAGTCCATATATTTCAGAGTAACAAACCTCCATCGTACAAAATATATAATAGTACTGACATATTATATACTACAGTTTTATAATCCATACAGTTGAGAAACGCCTTTGATGTCGGACGACAACGCCGCCCATGACTTACGCTATCAGTCGCAAATGTGCAAGGGTTGTCAAAAAAGAAAAATAAAATAAATATGGTTATTATGTAATCATTTAAGGCAGTGGTAGCCCAGTGGTAACGCGCTCGCTTGGGAAACCGATAGAAGCGAGTTCAAATCCCGGGTCTCGCACCCCTGATCTTTTCATGTGCGAATCATTTCTAACATGATTACCACTTGCCTTACGGTGAAGGAAAATATCGTGAGGAAACCTGCATGTCTGAGAGAACCTAGAAAGTTTTCGAAAGACGTGTGAAATCCGCCAACATACATAGAATAGACTATATTTTACATACATATATAAATATAAAAAAAATAAAAATATATATCTCTTACTTGAGAAATGATTGATTCCCCATTCAAATTTCCGTCTCCTTTACAACCTCTTATATATGATATGTTTTCCGGGATAAAAACTATACTTTGTCATTTCCAGGGTCTCAAACTATTTCCATACCAAATTTTATCTAAATCGTTTCAGTGGATTAAGCGTGGAAAGGTGACAGACAGACGGAGATACTTTCGGATTTAATATCAGTATGGATATATATATATATAAAGCTGGCTTTTTTTGTGGTGCTGGTTTAGTATCGGCTTACACTGAACCTTGATAAATCAGTCAGTGAGTTGCGACATTACCTTTAATATAATAATATAGAGTAAAAATTGTACAAAACACATACTATTGCGGACTTTTCTGTAGGCGTTTTTAAGATCTATAATTTTCTAGTACATTGTTTTGATATAGCTCTTAAGATTTAGTCAGCGTTAGCCATATAAATTTCTAAGGATGACTAGATAGAACCAGTTATTTTGTTTTCCCGTAGGAATGAAAAATTTTACTGTAGTCAAAGGTATCCTAAATGTTGACCCGAGTAATGAGTTACCTGTTGTTATCCCGAGTAATATGGGTAATTATGTGTATACAAAGGAAAAAAAATCCGAAAACGATGAATTTTTACGATTTAAAATATTTTTCAATTAATTTTTATTAACACCTTGCGCCTTCCAAAACATAATAGCAATAGCTTAACACGTAGCGCGTTTATAATAGCAATAGCAATCATGATAATAACAAAAACTTTTTCTTTCGCAGGAGAAAAGGTTCCGTAATGAAAGCTATTTTTTTTTTAAGTTAGTAGATAAGCCTAGGTTAGATCGTAAATTCTACCAAACCATCTGCCATCAACGTCACAGGTATCATACATTTCTGTCAAATGAAGATGAATATACATTAGTGTTACATTTGAAATCATAGAAAATTCATCAATAATTAAAAGAACAACATCATTTAGATTACTTCTTAAAATTATTAGTACTTACTACTTGGTCTGATAAGGAAGAGTACTTGGGACAATTTCCGTGTTCTACTGGCAGCTGTAGAAGCCTGTGTATTGTTAGACCGTTTATATTAAAAGCTGCAGTACTAATAGCAAGCAGCTATTGCAATTTATTTATTCTTTCGCTTCTTAACCTAACTTTTAATAGATTTTATTAGATAAATGATTAAATAACTTTTTCCTGTACCGACTACTCCTACACCTGCCGCCTCCGTAAATTGTGAAAACAAGATTGATTCCATAGGTCACTTTTGAATTATGAATAATAATAATTTCTTTACAAAAAGTAATGATATCGCATCAAAAATATAAATGTGAAAATGGGAGCCAAGTTCTGTAGATAATCCTGAAATTTATTCATAAGGACATAATATAACATATTAAAATAAATTTAAAACACAATACATATCTTGATTCTTTTGTGCTACAACAGTGTTTGCTAATTAAAAATAGAACTCCTTAAATTTGAACAGTCGAATTATTTTCACAGAGTACATAACTTAGGATAAATTTAAGTTCAAGTTTTGACTTGGCTTGTTTTTACATTTAAGTTATCGTATATTTGCCTAATTACTTATATCTTCTCTATGCCATACGCAAGTTACTGTTTTTATATTGTAAGGTCAACATGTCTCCCTCTTCTAAAAATTTGGTTTAATGGTAAAAACTAGCCCATAAAATATAAGATATAGATAAGATAATAAGGATAAACTGGTAACGCTTAGTTTACGCCTTCAAAAAGTGAATAGATTGATAATGGGGCAAGGTATACGCATGTATAATAGAATTCCACAATCGATTTTGACCTTGGCATTTGACAATTTAAGTCTAAAATTAAAAATGTATTAGTGAATAAGGCTTATTATACAGTCACGGAATACTTCCTAGATATCAATGTGTGGAACTAATGTCTGGTTGGGTCTCACGTAGGATAAATAATATATAATATTTAATTATTGTATTACAATATTGTACACAGTTATTATTTTAAAAGAGGTACTGTTGAGTTTCTCGTCGGCTTTTCTCAGTAGAATTGCCTTTCGAGCCAGTAGTAGATTCCTCACGGACTGACTACACTGACATTTAATTTAAACTTTAAATGTAAAATGTCTGTTTGAATAAAGTATATTTTGATTTTGATTTGACATAGCGCCCCTTACACAGCTGTCGATACGCTGGTCCGCGAGAGCTTCATTTTCGGAGATGAAACGATCACCAAAAATGTGTAGTAACATTGAGCGACAATTTTGCACCATTGTTACGTTTTTTATACTATTTGTTGCCGTTAAGCGTTAGTAGGTACTGTTGATGCTCCAGTTATAGGACCCAAGCTTCAACCGTTTTATTTGTTGTTATCTTCCTTATATATGTTTAGAAACAGTTGAGTTGATTTGTGAATAGGAGATACCCAAATACTATAGTAAAAAAAATAATTAAACTTGTTTTGTGCGGTTTAACTTTGCTTTTTCCCTGTGTATATATATGAGCGTTTTAATGAAAAAATGACATATTTGACTAATTGTTATTATGTATCTATAAAGCATTATTATGTGACCTACGTCGATAAGAATGTATTGAAAAAAATTTTTTTCTTGCTTTTTTCGCATTTTTAGGCAGAGGTGTCGATGTCGGTCATGAATTGTTTGTAATACTGTAAATTATTTAAAAGAGTAACTTATTAGTTTCTCGCCGGCTCTTTTCAGTGGAACTGCTTTCCGAGCCTGTGGTAGCTTCCATACGGATAGGCGTACCTACTGACGATTTTAAAAGATTAAGTAAATCGAGCAATCAAAACGGACCGAGGCTCTCATGACATACTGGTATTGCTATTATTGATAGTTTAAATAGGGTTGTTGTGTATCAGCCCTTTTTAATGTCCCACTGCTGGGCACGGGCCTCCCTTCAATACGAGGGGGATCAGGCCATAGTCCACCACGCTGGCCAAGTGCAGGTTGGTGGACTTCACACGTCTTTCGAAAACTTGCTAGGTTTCTCTGACATGCAGGTTTCCTTACGATGTTTTCCTTCACCGTAAGGCAAGTGGTAATCATGTTAGAAATGATTCGCACATGAAAATATCAGAGGTGCGAGACCCGGGATTTGAACCCGCTTCACTCGGTTTCCCAAGCGAGCGCGTTACCACTGGGCTACCACTGCCTTTAAATAGGGTTATTACAATTTAACTAAATGTGCTTAGTGAAATTATAATTTGCCTAAAATTGTCCCGTTACATTATGAGAAAAGGAGGCGATTGACAAAACTCCGGTTAATTATAATTTAACGGATCTTACAATTTCCCTACGATATATATATATATATATACTACAAATCAAAGCACACCGACCTCGAAAATGCCTGATTAGGTATCTATAGTAAATGAAAAGTACGAATTACTTATTTTTACTTATTAGTGTTTTTTTAAGTCCGTTTTTTATTATTTTTTTCAAAAGTTTTTATAATTTCTATGGTGATAACAATGGAATAAATAATAAACATATATTTATAAAGTAATTTTGAAGAGAAAATAGTAATATGTAAAAAGTAATTGTAATTAGCCTTAAATATACTTATTTAATGACTAGCGACTCACCCTCGCTTCGCTCGGGTTCGTCTCTAGGTTGATTCCCCATACAAACCTGCATCCCCTTTTCACCCCCTTAAGGGTTGATTTCTGGAATAAAAACTATCCTATCTCCTTTCCAGAGTCTCAAACTGTATTCTTACCAAATTTCATCTAAATCGGTCCAGTAATTTCGGAGCTTATTCGGTACAAACAAACAAACAAAAAAATCTTTCCTCTTTATAATATTAGTATAGATTATTATAAATACAATAAGCACCTAGCGACGCACCAAAGTAAAGCGAGGGTTGCTAATTAGATTTCTAACTTTAAAATCATTATACCAGCCTTAGAAGTGAAATGTTTATTTAAACATCTACTTAATACATATTATATTATGTACGACTCACCCTCGCTTCGCTCGGGTTCGTCCCTAGTTACGTTTTACTGCTGAACTGAGCTAAACGTTGATAAGTCAGTCTGTGAGTCGCGAGTAGTGAATAAAAATAGTAATTGCGAATGTACCTTAGGTAATAGACGTATAATATTGCGAACTTCCCTGTATAACTTTTTAAGACCTACAATTTTCTAGTACATTGTTTTGATGTATCTCTTAAGGTTCAGCCACCGTTAGCCATAGAAATTTCTAAGGACGACTCGATAGAACCAGTCATTGCGTTTTCCCGCGGGAACGAAAAATGTGCCTGTAGTAAAAGGTATCCTAAATATTGACTCGAGTGATAAGCTATCACTATACAAAATTTAATTGAAATCGGTTCAGTACTTTTTGCGTGAAACGCGCACATCGATTTAACTATGTTAGTTTTGCTATAGGTATAGATAAGAATAGGTATTGCGAGTGTACCTTGAGAGATAGACATATACTGTTGTAGATATTTCTGTTGGCCTTTTCAAGATCTACAATTTTTTAGTACATTGTTTTGACGTATGTCTTTAGGTTTAGCCAGCGGAGGGTTCCTAAGGAGGACTCGATAAAACCAGTTATTGCGATTTCCCGCGGGAAACAAAGATTTTTCTAAAGTAAAAGGTATCCTAAATGTTGACCCGAGTAATAAGTTATCAGTTCACAAAATTTCGTTGAAATCGGTTCATTACTTTTTGCGTGAAACGCGTACAGACAAACAGACAAACAGACAAACAGACAAACAGACAAAAAAATTTATAACTATTGTTTTGGGGTCTATATCGTATACATAATACGTTACAGTCATTGTTTTTAAAAAATATTTCATGTACAGATTTCGCTAAGTTACTGCTTTATTATAGTATAGATAGATAACGTACTCGTATAAGAAAACAGTAATATCATTTAATAAAAATAGTTATAGCGAGTGTACTTTAGGAGATAGACATATACTGTTGAGAACTTTTCTGTAGAACTTTTTAAGACCTACAATTTTCTAGTACATTGTTTTGATGTATCTCTTAAGGTTCAGCCACCGTTAGCCATAGAAATTTCTAAGGACGACTCGATAGAACCAGTCATTGCGTTTTCCCGCGGGAACGAAAAATGTGCCTGTAGTAAAAGGTATCCTAAATGTTGACTCGAGTGATAAGCTATCACTATACAAAATTTAATTGAAATCGGTTCAGTACTTTTTGCGTGAAACGCGCACATCGATTTAACTATGTTAGTTTTGCTATAGGTATAGATAAGAATAGGTATTGCGAGTGTACCTTGAGAGATAGACATATACTGTTGTAGATATTTCTGTTGGCCTTTTCAAGATCTACAATTTTTTAGTACATTGTTTTGACGTATGTCTTTAGGTTTAGCCAGCGGAGGGTTCCTAAGGAGGACTCGATAAAACCAGTTATTGCGATTTCCCGCGGGAAACAAAGATTTTTCTAAAGTAAAAGGTATCCTAAATGTTGACCCGAGTAATAAGTTATCAGTTCACAAAATTTCGTTGAAATCGGTTCATTACTTTTTGCGTGAAACGCGTACAGACAAACAGACAAACAGACAAACAGACAAACAGACAAAAAAATTTATAACTATTGTTTTGGGGTCTATATCGTATACATAATACGTTACAGTCATTGTTTTTAAAAAATATTTCATGTACAGATTTCGCTAAGTTACTGCTTTATTATAGTATAGATTTCAATGATGACAATGTACATATATTTTTATCGTATCATATAATATTATTGCGCGCAAACACATGAAATTAAAGTCCACATTTCAGAGTAACAGACCTCCATCATACCACACCACAGATTATATAATACTGATCATACAAAATAGATCATAGTATTGACATAATACTACGCATTTATTTCATCATATTACCTATTAGTATTAAAAACAACCAAGGTTGTTAAGGTGACGTTTATAAACAACAAACTCAATCCGGTTTAAAGTATTCATAAGGACCTCGGAAGCAAAAATAAAAATATGATAAATATCTAATATCTTGTTCCCAATCATAATAATTATTAGTTTTAAAAAAGGTTACGTTAAAATCACTTAAAAGTATAGTACCTATTCTACCCTTAGGGATTAATTTAATATTTATATGGTAATGAGGTACAACATATTATTGATTAAAAAAGAATTACGATAAAATTAAATATTAAGAAGCAATTACTCAATTTGCTCCTCGTTTATTTTTAATAGTAAAAACCAGTGGCGTAGCGTACGGGGGGCGGTGGGGACCGCGGCCCCAGGCGGCATTTTTAAAGTGGCGGCAAAATTTCACAATAAATATTGTGTACCAACATGAAATAGAGAAAATTAATTATTTGTCACAAAAATCACTACCAACACATTCTATCGGGTTATTGCTAAGTAATTTTCATTGCTGAATAGGAATTCTGATCATGCCGCCCCCTATATAAGCTACTGGACTAAGATTACGAAAGACTTTTTACTTTTGAAATATAACGGTGCGTTAACATTGAAAATGTTTTTTTTGTCGCTTCTGTATAGGCCCGATTTTCAGCGAAAGTGCGACATCGCCCTGGTGTCGTGGCTTTTGGGACTACGTGATTGATTGGCATGTCAAAAGACGCATCTTAACGAGGGCTACAAAATGCAAAAAAAAAATTGAATAAACTCAATTACTTTTTTTTTAAAACAAAATAGTGTGAAAAATGCGGTGGTTTTTTGCCCGGTTTCGCTCAGAAAGTAATTCATATCTCGAGAACGAAATGAGATATCGAAAAAATAAAAAAAACCCCTAGAGATATGATTTTGGGCTACATTTAAAAAATCATTGGAGGTGCGTATCATGGCTGGGTTATTCAGAAGTTGTACCTTTGTGACGCAGAGTTTACGCCCGAAGAGCGCGTGAGCGCAATATTGATGGTGAATAAATATTTTAGAACATGATTATGTGTTTGAACGAAGTGATTCTTTATGCATAAATAAATATGTATTTAAACTAATAACTAATTAGTAACTAAGTATAGATATCTATACATATATTAAAACCGTAACTTAGCGAAATCTATACATTAAATATTTTTTTAAAACAATGACTGTAACTTATTGTGTACAGAATATATACCCCAAAACAATTGTTATTAAAATTTTTGTCTGTATGTCTGTTTGTCTGTTTGGGTGTGCGCGTTTCATGCAAAAATTACGGAACCAATTTTAACTAAATGTTGTGTAGTGGTAACTTATTACTCGGGTCATATATAATATAATTTAATTTTCATTTCATTCATTCATTTTTAAACAAATTAATTGAAATATTATGAATGCGAAAGTTTAGATGGATGTTCGTTACTCAATCATACCAGAACGGCTGAACGGATCTGGATGAAAAGCACAGGGATAGATTGTAGTCTGGTATAGCAAATTGATTATTTTTTAACCCGAAAACACGTACGATTGCCATGGGATAAATTTGTTTTTGTTTTATACAAAGCAAGCGATCGACTATCTATTCAATACTAACCGTTAAAATGTACCTAGGGACGAACCCGCGCGATGCGAGGGTGAGTCGCTAGTCTGTATCTATACATATATTAAAATTCAGAGTCAAATCTATACATTAAGTATTTTTTGCAAAATCTTATTGAAATAGTCATCACTATCGATACGGAGGCCGAATCTATAGTTTTTAGAAGTTTTGTCTGTCTGTCTGTCCGGGAACGCCTCACGAGAAAACCGTTGGACAGATTTTCGTGAAATTTGGTATGATATTAGCTGGTTATCCGAGTCAACATATAGGATAATTTTTATTGCGGGAAAATATCTCATCTTTGCGAAATCTATGCTAACCGTTAAAATATATCTATACATTAATGTATTGTATAATAAAATTCTAACTGCGTCGAATCTGTACATTAAATGTTTTTGCAAAATCTTATTGAAATAGTCATTATTGTCGACACAGAGGCCGAATCTATAGTTTTTAGAATTTTTGTCTATCTGTCTGTCTGGGAACGCATCACGAGAAAAGCTCTGGATAGATTTAGATGAAATTTGGTATAATGATAGCTGGTTATCCGAGTCAACTTAAGGATAATTTTTACTGCGGGAAAATATTTCATCTCTCAGAAATCTATACTACACGTTAAAACATAACTAGGGACGAACCCGAGCGAAGCGAGGGTGAGTCGCTAGTATATATGTATATAAAAGGCTTTGTCCTGACTGATTGATGGATCAACGCACAGCCTAAACCACTGGTCGTAGAGACGTGTATTTTTGAAGAACTTATTCCTTATATGACGTAGGCATCGGATAAGAAAGGATTTTTCAAAATTCATCCATTAAAGGGTTAAAAGGGGATACCAAAGTTTATCTGTGAAAAAAAAAATATTTAAAATCAGAATTACTTGAAACTTAGTATTAATCATCTTCAATTCAATTAAAGAAATACGTATTTCATCTTTTTTTATAATTTATCCCGTAAGGGGGTAAAAAAGGGGATGAAAATTTGTAGTTTATTTGTTTTAAAGTCTGTAATTTTTAATGTAAAATGCACGGAAAGTGGTATTTAGCTTTAAAATAAATAAATAAAATACGTATGTAATATGTATATTAGATTTTTTTGAAATTTATCCCTTAAGGAGTAAAAGGGGATGGTAAGGTTTATATGGATATCTGAAACTTGGTATTAATGAACTTGGCTTCGTGAACGTGCTACACTGAGCCCCAAAGACAACAATACTACTGATTTTAATAACAAAAGTGATTTTGATTTCAATAACTTAAGTCCTTTGAAGGGTCAGAAATAGAATATAGGTCTGTCGTTTCAGTGATGCAAATGGATGAAGCAGTTCACTATCCTGTAGAATTCCTTAACAGTATTCTATCCTTTCGAAGGTTGGCACACCTGTTATAAACAAGCCACCAAAGCTGTGTAATTGGATAAGACTGCTAGTAATCTATAAAAAATATTGTGGCCACTGTGTTTGCTGGATGTACTCGAGGGAAATCAGTATTCATACCTCGAATAATACCACTAATCACCTCTGACTATGGCTTTGAATTTAAATCTATCATAATTCCTCCTTAAAATTTGTATTGCAATGAGTATTAATAAATGTCAGGGCGAGTTGTTAAAAGTATCAGGTATGGACTTTAGAGATTTGCTTCTCACATGGACATTTTAACAGAACCCAGAACTAGATGGAACATCCACCAATGTGGTATACAAAAAAGCTCTTAATCAAATTTTAATTCTTCGGGTTCTCCTAGTAATTAATATGTTAAAAATGATTTAATTCAATTTATTTGGCAGATTCATTTTCAATGTACCCGAAGGTCGTGGCAGACACGAGATCTGTGGATTTTTTATTTTAATTCAGGCTAAATGAGCCCATCGTTGCAACTTTTAAGAGCTTTGAGAGCAGTTGTGCTATAAGTTGGTACTGCACTCTCAGGTCCTCTTTGTGTAGAATGCTGTCATTTTTGGTGTAGTATGCCAGAGGGAGATTTCCTCTTTTTCTCACGGTGCTCTCAGGTGATGTTGGTGTAAGATCCTGACATTATTGGTGTAGGTTGCCAGCTTCCCGATTGGTTTCTTTGGCTTCCTATGCTGACACATTTGGTTTAGGATGCTAGCGTTCTGATTAACTCTTCGTCTTACCATCTTTAGTCATTTTAGTATATTATAGCCCTATTTAAGGGGTCCGATTCTTCCTTCTTCCAACTTTTCTAGTTAGACGAGGCCGTGCTTCACATTATAGAGCGCCATGAGATTGGCGGCGTTGCTCCATGGTTTGTTGCCCCTAATGTATTCTGATGTTGTAATGCTTTCAGCAAACCCTAGTTTCCAAGTTCGAAAGGCTTGTCTGATATTTCACATGTTGTAAGGTGCGTTTTCCCGGTTTCTCTCACAACCGCTATCCTATATAGGCGTTTTGCATGTGGCATCTGGTTTCTTTGGTTGGTGAGAGGTTTGGTGTAATAACCTGTCCCGTGTCGGCTCCTGTCCTATTTGTCTTCCTTGTAGTTTTCACTTTTAGCTTCACCAGGCTTATCGGTGTTTGGGGCTGTTTGTGGCTTTTTTCACGTCCCGCTTCGTAAGCCTACTGTGATCGCCATGGCAGGCACCTTCTGTTGCAGGCGTTCTGCGCTACTTTTCTCATGTCACTAGGATATGTGGTATAATGTTTCTGGGGATCTCCCCCGATCATATGCGTAGCAGACTGCCGATAGTATAAGCTGATATAAATTACTTTCGTGTACGGCAGTTCGTTACGATGAATGAATTATATATTAATGGTAAATATTCGACCTAATTCTTTAATTTCTATCCACAAGTCACAACCTTTGCTAGATGCCGTTCCAAGGTCTAGTTTAACTTTTTCACCATTCCATCAAACAGCAGATAACATGGCATAATTCAAGCATATTGTACTCTCATATTATAATCTTACAAACTTCTTGAAGCACATGTGATTTACAGTTTCTTCTTTGATCGCTGTCATTTAATTACCAAAAAATTTGTGGCCCCGAACCTGTAGCATTATGGATTTTACCCTATTTTGCGCAATTAAATGCTTCTTGATTTGGAATAGCAAAAGCATTGGGCCTTATTGTTAAATAATTAATCTATAATAAACTGAATTCTCACTTGATCTGGTCGAGTCGCTTGCCAAGTTATTAATCGGAAATGGTCCCGATTTATTGGCCTTAAATTAATTGCCCAAAGAAGATGGCGGCGAATTTGACTTCGGCTCCCGGCGGCATAAGTGCACGCTACGCCACTGCTGTGGTGTGATGGAGGTCTGTTACTCTGAAATGTGGACTTTAATTTCATGTGTTTGCGCGCAATAATATTATATGATACGATAAAAATATATGTACATTGTCATCATTGAAATCATTAAATAAGTATATTTAAGGCTAATTACAAATCCTTTTTACATATTACTATTTTCTCTTCAAAATTACTTTAAAAATATATGTTTATTATTTATTCCATTGTTATCACCATAGAAATTATAAAAACTTTTGAAAAAAATAATAAAAAACGGACTTAAAAAAACACTAATAAGTAAAAATAAGTAATTCGTACTTTTCATTTACTATAGATACCTAATCAGGCATTTTCGAGGTCGGTGTGCTTTGATTTGTAGTATATATATATATCGTAGGGAAATTGTAAGATCCGTTAAATTATAATTAACCGGAGTTTTGTCAATCGCCTCCTTTTCTCATAATGTAACGGGACAATTTTAGGCAAATTATAATTTCACTAAGCACATTTAGTTAAATTGTAATAACCCTATTTAAAGGCAGTGGTAGCCCAGTGGTAACGCGCTCGCTTGGGAAACCGAGTGAAGCGGGTTCAAATCCCGGGTCTCGCACATCTGATATTTTCATGTCCGAATCATTTTTAACATGATTACCACTTGCCTTACGGTGAAGGAAAACATCGTAAGGAAACCTGCATGTCAGAGAAACCTCGCAAGTTTTCGAAAGACGTGTGAAGTCCGCCAACCTGCACTTGGCCAGCGTGGTGGACTATGGCCTGATCCCCCTCGTATTGAAGGGAGGCCCGTGCCCAGCAGTGGGACATTAAAAAGGGCTGATACACAACAACCCTATTTAAACTATCAATAATAGCAATACCAGTATGCCATGTGAGCCTCGGTCCGTTTTGATTGCTCGATTTACTTAATTCTTTTAAAATCGTCAGTAGGTACGCCTATCCGTATGGAAGCTACCACAGGCTCGAAAAGCAGTTCCACTGAAAAGAGCCGGCGAGAAACTAATAAGTTACTCTTTTAAATAATTTACAGTATTACAAACAATTCATGACCGACATCGACACCTCTGCCTAAAAATGCGAAAAAAGCAAAAAAAAAAAAATTTTTCAATACATTCTTATCGACGTAGGTCACATAATAATGCTTTATAGATACATAATAACAATTAGTCAAATATGTCATTTTTTCATTAAAACGCTCATATATATACACAGGGAAAAAGCAAAGTTAAACCGCACAAAACAAGTTTAATTATTTTTTTTACTATAGTATTTGGGTATCTCCTATTCACAAATCAACTCAACTGTTTCTAAACATATATAAGGAAGATAACAACAAATAAAACGGTTGAAGCTTGGGTCCTATAACTGGAGCATCAACAGTACCTACTAACGCTTAACGGCAACAAATAGTATAAAAAACGTAACAATGGTGCAAAATTGTCGCTCAATGTTACTACACATTTTTGGTGATCGTTTCATCTCCGAAAATGAAGCTCTCGCGGACCAGCGTATCGACAGCTGTGTAAGGGGCGCTATGTCAAATCAAAATCAAAATATACTTTATTCAAACAGACATTTTACATTTAAAGTTTAAATTAAATGTCAGTGTAGTCAGTCCGTGAGGAATCTACTACTGGCTCGAAAGGCAATTCTACTGAGAAAAGCCGACGAGAAACTCAACAGTACCTCTTTTAAAATAATAACTGTGTACAATATTGTAATACAATAATTAAATATTATATATTATTTATCCTACGTGAGACCCAACCAGACATTAGTTCCACACATTGATATCTAGGAAGTATTCCGTGACTGTATAATAAGCCTTATTCACTAATACATTTTTAATTTTAGACTTAAATTGTCAAATGCCAAGGTCAAAATCGATTGTGGAATTCTATTATACATGCGTATACCTTGCCCCATTAACAATCTATTCACTTTTTGAAGGCGTAAACTAAGCGTTACCAGTTTATCCTTATTATCTTATCTATATCTTATATTTTATGGGCTAGTTTTTACCATTAAACCAAATTTTTAGAAGAGGGAGACATGTTGACCTTACAATATAAAAACAGTAACTTGCGTATGGCATAGAGAAGATATAAGTAATTAGGCAAATATACGATAACTTAAATGTAAAAACAAGCCAAGTCAAAACTTGAACTTAAATTTATCCTAAGTTATGTACTCTGTGAAAATAATTCGACTGTTCAAATTTAAGGAGTTCTATTTTTAATTAGCAAACACTGTTGTAGCACAAAAGAATCAAGATATGTATTGTGTTTTAAATTTATTTTAATATGTTATATTATGTCCTTATGAATAAATTTCAGGATTATCTACAGAACTTGGCTCCCATTTTCACATTTATATTTTTGATGCGATATCATTACTTTTTGTAAAGAAATTATTATTATTCATAATTCAAAAGTGACCTATGAAATCAATCTTGTTTTCACAATTTACGGAGGCGGCAGGTGTAGGAGTAGGCGGTACAGGAAAAAGTTATTTAATCATTTATCTAATAAAATTTACTAAAAGTTAGGTAAAGAAGCGAAAGAATAAATAAATTGCAATAGCTGCTTGCTATTGGTACTGCAGCTTTTAATATAAACGGTCTAACAATACACAGGCTTCTACAGCTGCCAGTAGAACACGGAAATTGTCCCAAGTACTCTTCCTTATCAGACCAAGTACTAATAATTTTAAGAAGTAATCTAAATGATGTTGTTCTTTTAATTATTGATGAATTTTCTATGATTTCAAATGTAACACTAATGTATATTCATCTTCATTTGACAGAAATGTATGATACCTGTGACGTTGATGGCAGATGGTTTGGTAGAATTTACGATCTAACCTAGGCTTATCTACTAACTTAAAAAAAATAGCTTTCATTACGGAACCTTTTCTCCTGCGAAAGAAAAGTTTTTGTTATTATCATGATTGCTATTGCTATTATAAACGCGCTACGTGTTAAGCTATTGCTATTATGTTTTGGAAGGCGCAAGGTGTTAATAAAAATTAATTGAAAAATATTTTAAATCGTAAAAATTCATCGTTTTCGGATTTTTTTTCCTTTGTATACACATAATTACCCATATTACTCGGGATAACAACAGGTAACTCATTACTCGGGTCAACATTTAGGATACCTTTGACTACAGTAAAATTTTTCATTCCTACGGGAAAACAAAATAACTGGTTCTATCTAGTCATCCTTAGAAATTTATATGGCTAACGCTGACTAAATCTTGAGAGCTATATCAAAACAATGTACTAGAAAATTATAGATCTTAAAAACGCCTACAGAAAAGTCCGCAATAGTATGTGTTTTGTACAATTTTTACTCTATATTATTATATTAAAGGTAATGTCGCAACTCACTGACTGATTTATCAAGGTTCAGTGTAAGCCGATACTAAACCAGCACCACAAAAAAAGCCAGCTTTATATATCCATACTGATATTAAATCCGAAAGTATCTCCGTCTGTCTGTCACCTTTCCACGCTTAATCCACTGAAACGATTTAGATAAAATTTGGTATGGAAATAGTTTGAGACCCTGGAAATGACAAAGTATAGTTTTTATCCCGGAAAACATATCATATATAAGAGGTTGTAAAGGAGACGGAAATTTGAATGGGGAATCAATCATTTCTCAAGTAAGAGATATATATGTATATATATTTTTTCTATATTTATATATGTATGTAAAATATAGCCTATTCTATGTATGTTGGCGGACTTCACACGTCTTTCGAAAACTTGCTAGGTTCTCTCAGACATGCAGGTTTCCTCACGATATTTTTCTTCACCGTAAGGCAAGTGGTAATCATGTTAGAAATGATTCGCACATGAAAAGATCAGGGGTGCGAGACCCGGGATTTGAACTCGCTTCTATCGGTTTCCCAAGCGAGCGCGTTACCACTGGGCTACCACTGCCTTAAATGATTACATAATAACCATATTTATATTATTTTTCTTTTTTGACAACCCTTGCACATTTGCGACTGATAGCGTAAGTCATGGGCGGCGTTGTCGTCCGACATCAAAGGCGTTTCTCAACTGTATGGATTATAAAACTGTAGTACATAATATGTCAGTACTATTATATATTTTGTACGATGGAGGATTTTTTTCTATGTACAGACATTCGTCCTCTACAGTTTTATTACATGTATGTAGATATAGATATCACGTTCCAAAATAGATAATGGTATTTTTTTGTTGCGTACTTGTCGCCTAAAACTTGTTTGAGGATAACCATAAAAATATGTATATCATTGCTGTGTACAAAAGACATCAAAACATTTAGATTACTCATAAGTCTACAATATGTTGTATGTTTGCCCTAATTCTTCCAACACATTTTGTGGTTTGTGGTAAATTTACACATAAAAGTAAAAAAAAAATCGGCCAAGTGCGAATCGGACTTGCGCATGAAGGGTTCCATACTGTAAGGGTCCTAGTGGGACGTTAAATAAAAGGTGGACTGAATAATAGCTGGTTTATTGCCGTTAGTAGTAAGTTAGATATAAAATTAATGAGAGGCGGCCGTTCGCGGTGGGCTCGTGCAAGCGAGTGAGGCCGAGCCGCCACAGCCCACTGTCCGCGCGTTCATCCCCGCGACGTGAGACCGGTTACCAACATGCTCCCCGGGTTGAAGGATGAGGCTTCAAAAAACTGGAAGAGGACATATATTATTAAAGGCCCTTCGAATGGTTCCTCGTGTTGTTTTTATTTCGGCAACTCTAGCGATACCATCGCTGCCAGGATAAAGTTGAGTGACTCGTCCTAGTGACCATAATAATGGAGGCAGAGTTCCGTCCTTTATGAGGACAAGAGAACCACATGCTAGGTCACCCTTTGATGTCCGCCACTTCGTCTTCTGCTGCAACAAATTGACATATTCTAGTGAGAATCGTTTCCAAAAGTGTTGCCTTATAACTTCAATTCTCTTATATCGTTCCATTATAGAAATTTTCATTTCAGCTATATGTGGATGTGGCACGGATAACAGAGAACGTCCAATTAAGAAATGAGCTGGAGTAAGGGCGGAAAAATCAGAGGGATCAGTGGAAAAAGGAGTAAGAGGACGAGAATTTAACACAGCCTCTATTTGAGTTAGGCACGTTGTCACCTCTTCATAAGTAAAATGAGTAATATTTAAAAGACGTTTAAGGTGATATTTGGTAGAGCGAACAGCTGCTTCGGCTAAGCCGTTGAAATGTGGTGAATAGGCGGGTACGAATTTAAACTCGATGCCTTCCTGTGCCACCTGACCTTCAAGATCTGACTGAACAAGAAATTGAGCTAGCTCATTACAAGTTCCGACAAAGTTCCACGACGTGACATGAATCGCCTTAAAGCGACTATATATGCTTCGCTGGATAAAGCCGTAACGAGCTCGATGTGAGAAGCCTTTGTCGAACTACAAACGAAGATTGCCAAGAAAGATTTAATAAGTTTGCAACCTCTACCTGGTCGGTCTGCTATCATTACTGGGCCGGCGTAGTCAACGCTACAATGTAAAAAGGGGAATACTAGCTCTGTGCGTGATAGCGGTAACTGACCCATAATGGGTTTAACTGTATCTACCTTGTACCTGAAACATCGTAAACATTTATGTACTATGCATTATCATACTATGTATGATTTAGCAAGATTTTTACCACCTAAAGGCCAATAAGTTTGTTTTATAATCCCTAATAATAGTTGAGGAGGGGAATGTAAATGTTTTTTATGTAAATGTTCGAAAAGAATTTTAGTAAAATGATGCTTACTGCATAATAAAACTGGATGCTTAGTATCATAAGTATATGGGGAATTATCGAGTCTCCCACCAACTCTAATAATGTTATTCGAGTCTAAAAATGGAGTATATGCAATTAATCTATTTTTATTAGGTACTGTCTTCCTGGTTATAAGAATAGCATATTCTTCTGGGAACATTTCTAATTGAGTAATTTGGTCCTGACCACCATAGCAAAGAAGTACTGATGCGATCAGCCTTCACCCCGCGCGAAACAAGGTCTGCTGGATTGTCTTTAGACGGTACGTACCTCCACGAGTGAGTCTTCGTACATTCTAGAATTTCATGAACACGATTGCGAACAAAAACCTTAAGACGAGTAGATGGTGTATGCAACCACCCTAACACGATAGTAGAATCACACCAAAATATACATTTATTAATTTTTAAAGTTAAGGAAGCTAATACCTTATTACTTAGCTTTGCAGCCAGCAAGGCTCCACAAAGCTCAAGACGTGGAATCGTCGTGGGCTTTATGGGCGCTATCCTACTTTTAGAGGTTAAAAGTTGCGTTTGAATTAAACCTGAAGTGCTTATTGATCGCACATAAACGCAACAACCATATGCACGCTCCGATGCATCTGAAAAAATATGAATTTCATGAATTATGGATTCGTCAACAAGAACCCAACGAGGAATTTGTATGTGGTTGAGATGAGGTAATGTGTTGGCAAATGAAAACCACATTTCTTTTATTTCTTCATTCACTTCTTCGTCCCATGAAGTTTGCTCGATCCATAACCTTTGCATAATTAATTTTGCCTCTACAATACATGGTCCCACCAGACCTAATGGATCGAAGATTTGACTGATAATAGAAAGAATGTGACGCTTTGTGATAGTTTTTTTAGATTGAATTTTAATTGAAAAACAAAAATTATCTAAGTCACAATTCCAATTTAAACCTAAAGTTTTTGAAGAAACATGAATATTACTATTTAAAATATCTAAAATATTATCTGAATTATTAGTATGAGGAGCAATTTGATTAAGAATAAATTTATTATTTGACTTAAATTTTCTTAAATTAAATTGAGCTGACCTTAATGTGTCTACGACACCTTTACACAACCTTACAGTATCTTCAATGGTTGACAAACCACGTAAATAATCGTCAACATAAAAGTCTCGTTTAATCGAGTCTTTTACGTCACTATCGAGAGCAGTGGATGCCAATGTATCGAGGCACTTAGTGGCAAGATACGGTGCTGACGCTGTACCATACGTTACTGTATTAAGAGTATAGGTTTTCAAAGGCTTTGAAGAATCATAGCGAAAAACAATTTGCTGTAAAGAGCGTTGTGCAGAGTTAAGCTCAATTGCTCTATACATTTTCTCTATATCGCCGGTAACAACGTACTTGTGTTGCCGGAAACGCAGCAAAATGGAATAGAGATCCTCTTGTACTGTTGACCATATCATTTGGATGTCATTGAGTGATAGGCCAGAACTAGATGCAGCTGAAGCATCAAAAACAGTACGAAGTTTTGTTGTGAGACTAGATTCACGAATAACACCATGATGTGGCAAGAAGTAACTAATGCTCGTAGACTTTGTTTTATTTTCAGTCATATGACCGAGACGTTCATATTCATACATGAATTCTATGTATTTCTTTTTAAAATTAGGCTCACGAAGAAATTTACGTTCCAGTGATAAAAAACGTTTTTTTGCCATATGGTAAGAATCACCTAATACCGAAGGATCTTCTTTGAGCGGCATTGTGACGACAAAACGACCATCACTATTGCGTGTGGTATTTTTTAAAAAACTTTCCTCACAAGCACGTTCTCCGGGGGACAAAGAATGCGTGGCTGCGATAGTACCCAGTTACCAGAATTGAGATAAGTCTGGATTAGCAGCCTCGCTAAGGAAATGACATGCTGAAGTCAAAGGGGTTGATTTATGGTGGGCAACATACCCAGACACTAGCCAACCAAATTTAGTTTCATACAACTTAGGTTGGTTCTTACCTAAGTCAATAGAATTGTTACATAAGACTGACCAAAATACTTCAGCCCCAACTAAAATGTGTATAGCTGAAGGGACATTAAAAGAAGGGTCAGCAAGACTTATTCCCATAGGAAGAGGAATGTCGTCAATATTAATAAATGAAGACGTTAATTTTTTAGCGATATGTTGTAAAACAAGACAGTCAATAGTGAGACTGTAATCATTATGACACGACTTAATAGTAATACTACAAGACTGTTTAACGTGAGAAACATTATTATTGATACCTGTCACCGAGGAACTCGCGCTACGCCGAGATAAACCCAGCTCATCGCAAAGCGAGTGCGAAATGAAGTTCGCTGTGCTGCCATTGTCGAGTAGAACTCGCGCCGAGCGCACGTTGCCCTTACTATCAATCACTTTCACGAGCGCTGTGGAGAGTAAAATATGCGGAGGAGTAGTATACTGCTTCGAATTATATGAACTAGCAAAATTGTTGATGTTACTAACACCTGGAATAGTAGATTTCAATATTTGTATGCGTTTCATGTAAGTGAAGAAGCGTATTATGCCTTTTCTTGCAATATTTACAAGATACGAGATTGCAATGACTTTCTGAGTGACCTGGTCGTAAACAATTTAGACATACTTTGTGCTCTTTAGCTTTTTCAATACGACCTTCAATAGAAAGAGCCTTGAACATTTCACAGTGAAAAAGAAAATGATGCTGATGGCACATAGGACACGAAAATGATTTTTTATTAGTTTTATTATTATTTTTATTCTGACTAAGATTATTTTTATTACTAGCAATAAGTAAATTAGTGTTTGTTTTATAAGGTTCTATTTTATTCAATTTACTTCCTTGTAAGGTTTCTAACAAGTCTGCCCTGCTGCTAAGAAATGTAATAAAGTTATTTAGAGAAGGTGGATCGATTAAAGTATTTCTATGTTCTTCCCATACCCTGTGCGTCACACTATCAAGTTTTTCTGACATTATATTAATTATTAGCGTATCCCAATACTGAGTTGGCTGATCCAGAGTCGATAAAGCTCTGAGATTTTTATTCGTTACATCTATTATACGACGAATATATGAACAAGATTCACTGCGCATAGGTTCTACGTTAAAAAGTTCTTTAACGTGGTTATTGACCAGTAACCTTTTATTATCGTATCTATTACAGAGTGGATTCCATGCGGATTCATAATTCTCGGCTTTAAAATCTAAATTATCAATAACAAGCAAGGCATTAAAGATGCACGAAGATAATGCAACTTATTAATGTTATCAATGTCATGTCTAGAATGAATTAATAAGATAAAAGTTTCCCTAAACTCTAGCCAGTTTTGACAGTAACCGTGAAAATAGGGTAAATCAATTCTTGACAATCTACCGCAATTAGATTTAAAAACACCTGTGTGAGCATCCTCGAAGCTTGATATGGAAACATCTCGATCCCGTTGCTGTCTGGGCTGGGCGCCTAGCAGAGTTCGGGCTGCTGCTAGCAACATGTGATAGTGATTTTCAAATGTTTCGCGTTCCTTGGTCTCGTCGTCGCAATCCTCCGAAAGCATTTCAATATCATTCTGCAATTTATCGAAATCGGCATATAAGGCATCGAATTTATTGAAACGACCTTCTAAGTCTAAAAGTTGAGAGTTGGAAAGTTTGCTTTGGCTTTGAAGCGTGTTTAAATAATTATTAAAAATAGTTAGCTTAGATTTCATACAGCTACGTCTTTTAATTAATTTTTCAATTTTTTCATCTGCCATAGTTATAGAAATAATACTATAAAATGTAAATGAACTATGAAGCAAATAAATCGTAATGAATAGAAAGTAATTAGCAAACGAAGTGAACGGCCTTGACCGTGAAGCGAGAACAAAAGGACAGCTGCGCGTGCGACTGGACGGTAGGCAATTTCGAGAAGCGAGCAATTAGCGTAAACAAGTGCAGTATAATTATTATATTGAAAGTGAATGAAGATGCAAAATAAATTGCTTGACCTTTATAAAAAAATGAGATTTTAATAATGTTACTTAAAATATAAATTAATAATTATGTATTATTTTAATTTTATTTTATGAATTAATAGCCAATAGGGGATTTGAGCCCTTTTGTTACTATTATGAGATGAATAAAGGTACTCACTAGTGAATAATAATAGGATATTTAGGTAGTTATTGAACTGTTAAGGAATAAGGTGGTATGGATATAGGAGAAATAATTAATTGGAACAAACTCACGAAATCTCTAAGCCAATCCACAAGGGAATCCTCGATGATCCAATAACTCCGTAAAGTTGACGATGACTCGAACTTTCTACGAGTCCAAAGTCCGCGCCCGGTTGACCTCTGTGATCTTCATGTGACCTTTTCGATACTACGACCTTATGCGATTGCTGTATAGTTATCCTCGGTGGAGTGAAGAACATGAAGACTCCTCCTGAGGCAATATTGTAGCTGAAGACCGCAATTGAGGTTCGTCGTCGAGTTGTGAGTTGATGAAGACCGTTGACTTTCTTCTTAATATTTTTACGGCGAGATCCTGAAGGACCAATGTAAGGGTCCTAGTGGGACGTTAAATAAAAGGTGGACTGTATAATAGCTGGTTTATTGCCGTTAATACTATGTTAGATATAAAATTAATGAGAGGCGGCCGTTCGCGGTGGGCTCGTGCAAGCGAGTGAGGCCGAGCTGCCACAGCCCACTGTCCGCGCGTTCATCCCTGCGACGTGAGACCGGTTCCCAACACATACCATTATTTATAAAAACAGCAAAAAAATCATGTCTGTTGTATGGGAGCCCCCCTTAAATATTTGTTTTATTTTAATTTAATTATTTATTTTTAAAGTGATTATATAACTAAATTATCTGTGAATATTTCAAGCGTCTACCCTGTTGCCGTTATCAATATCGAACAAAAACGAGCAAACAAAATCACGTTTGTTGTATGGGAGCCCCCTTAAATTGGTGACAGACGGACAGACAGACAGACAGACGGACAGCGGAGTCTTAGTAATAAGGTCCCGTTTTACCATTTGGGTACGGAACCCTAAAAAGGAAATTTTTCCTTTTTTTGAGAATTGTTATAAAAATTATTTTAAATTACAATTAAAAATCTAGATAAACCGTGGGTGCCTAACGCGTGTTGTTTAAAGTGCTATAAATATATGACGAGTTGGCACAAACGTACTATAAAACAGATGTTTTTTCGTGTACCAACACTTTGATGGTTGTTACTGATTGATCAGATCAATCAATGCCGTAACCACATTCTCGACACTTTCCAGTAACGGAAAAATTTCCCAGTTCCTCGAGTTCTATGGTAGAAGACAGCGAAGCAGGCCCTTCAAGTGGAGAGATATTTCGAGAACAAAGAATAACAGAACCATATCTGATTAGTCAACCAGATCTAAACGACCTTGTCAGAGATTTAGATTTGACCATATTTTATTTTATTTGTTGCGTAGTAATATATACATATATTCAGCTTATGTTCATAACAATATTTACGTGACTTTTTTCACGTCGTACTTTAAATTGACTCGCTACATAACACTATCTCTCAAGTTCATGGGTTGACAGGAAGAAATCTCTTCTAAAGATAAGTTAACCATTGTTTATTTACTTTTCATATTAACATACATATACAAATATGAATTACAGTCTTTGCCATAAATAGGTATATATTCTTAACGTTCGTTTCTAGCTCGAAGTTGCAAATTGTGAAACTTTTTCCTCGAAGGCTTTCTCTGAACACGGTTTCTATAAATGGATCTTTAAGTGTCTGAAAAGTAAAACTATCCTTTCGGATTATTTCGTGGATTTATTTATTGCCTAATTGTGTGTAGGCACTATCTGTAACAAGTATATAATGCCTTTGAGACGTCTAAAACCATAAACTCTCCCGTGACCATGATTGCTGTAAAGCATTCGAAACTTCGGGAACCAAAATTGAAAATAAATCAGCGAAATAATCTGAAAACATAGAAAGATACTAAAAAGTCAAATATTCGCGTAAATCTAAGAAATTATTATGTCTGAAAAGTGTTTTCAGTATTCTAAAAAGCCGGCAGCACACTCTATGTCTAGCGACAACAACTGTTGACCATTAGGTGGACCATCAGTGCATTTGCCCATATATATTTAGCAATAAATAAAAATATTAAAATATAAATAAATAATATATTCCAAAGTAACATTTTGGTTATCTATTTGACATAAACCCGAATAAAAATATCTTGAATAATTGTGTTGACATTTCATATGACGCTTTTCTCATTTGAATATATAAACAAAGTAGCATTGCCCGCGGCTCCGCCCGCGTTCAGATGATCAAAAACCAAATTCTTAGGTTTTACACATTAGTATACGCTTACATATTATACCACTTGCATTGCGCACCGTATGATCTATATCTATACATATTATAAAATTCTAACTAAGCCGAATCTGTACATTAAATATTTTTTGGAAAATCTTATTGAAATAGACATTATTATGGATCCAGAGGCTGAATCTATAGTTTTTAGAATTTTTGTCTGTCTGTTACCGCATCACAGAAAAACCACTGGAGGGATTTTGATGAAATTTGGTATGATGATAGCTGGTTATCCGGGACAACATATATGTCACCAAGAGTTTTTAAAATACGTAGTTTTAATTCCCAAAAAATGAATGTACAGATATGACCTTTCTACAATTTTATCAGAATTACTACTAAATTACCCGCGGCCCCGCCCGTGTTCAAATTTTCAGTAAAGCAAACTTTTTGGTTTTATAAATTAGTAACTATACCTACATATAATAAAATTGTAACTAAGCCGAATCCGTAAATTTAATATTTTGCTTAAAATCTTATTGAAATATTCATTATTAGCGATATAGAGCGATAGATAATGAAATTTGGTACGGTGATAGCAGGTTATCCGGCTCAACATATAGGATAGGTACTTTTTACCGCAGGAAAATATCTCATTTCTGAGAAAAAATACAAAAACTGGTTAAAATAAAAGCACGATGATACTAAAACATTTTAGCAAGGTAATTTACTTATATATGTTAAAACTATTAAAAAAATCTTATCGTAAAAGAAATATCAATAGAGCTGTCTTATTCATTAAAATAGTTATTTTAATGAAAATTTATTTATGTGTTATTTAGATATTTGACAATAGATGTCGCCATGTGTTTTTAAAATACGTATTTTTAATCCAAAAAAAATTGTACAGATATGACCTTTCTATGACTTTATTAGAATTATTACTAAATTAGTATCCGCGGCCCCGCCTGTGCTCAAATTTTCAATAAAACAAACATTTGACTTTATAAATTAGTCATATTTTGTTGGCCGAAACAATTTTCGAATGAAAGTATTTGTAAGTTTCTATTGTTTAGTAAATAATGTTAATATTTTTTAATCTTTTAATGTAAAAATTGGGCAAATGCAAATCTAACTCGCGTATAAGTTTCGTATAGCAAAATACTGTTTTGTTTTTCTTACTTTCGTGTTTTGTTAGGTTAACACTAAAATAAATACGAATAATATTTACGTTTCCACAATATCGACTCATTTTATCAACCGTAAAAATAAGTTCGATTCATATTATTTTATAACATTTTATGGAAAGCAAGTTTATGGCTGTTAAACAGACAAAGCGGGTAACTAAAAATATTCCATATCTCAAAAACTATGAAAAAGTATTTTAGGAACTGTTATACCTCAACTTTTTTAGTTTTTTTTGACACCATTTCTTGGAAGGTAGAGGCTTAAAGGACACAATAAAATGCTTACGACTTTAATCATATAACTTGAATTACTTGAAAATATTGAATAAGGAAAACGCGAAATAAATGCATGAACAACATTTGGGTCTTGAGTTTTTAATATTTGCTAATGCGTTTAACTGTTTCCAAAGCTATATAAACACGATACACAACGATATTGGCAACAGTTGAAGTTTGTGCCTCTTAACTGAAGCATCGGAATTATTAAAACCTCAAAAGTAAACAATAAACGTGACAATGGTGAAGAATTGCCGCTCAATATTGCTGCTGGTCTGCATCACATTTTTGGTGATCGTTTCATCTCCGCGAAATGAAGTTCAAGCGGACAGGTTTCTCGGCAGTTGTGTATGGGGCGCTGTCGACTACACTTCAAACTGCAACGCTGAGTGCATAAGACGCGGATACAAAGGAGGACATTGTGGAAGCTTTGCTAATATCAACTGTTGGTGCGAAACATAAGTTTTACAAATAAACACATAATAATGGAATATATATTTATATATAGTAAATAAGAATTAGCACCATTCATTTTGGTACATTTCGGGAGTATCTATTTTTTTTTAACATAAAAAACCCGAAATAAATTGGAATTGGTAACATTTTTAATGTATAATTAACTAAGTTTTTAATTGTTCTTGTACGATATTTGAATATATATATATATATATATATATATATATATATATATATATATATATATATAATAGTATGCTAGGTTTTGCTCCCTGCGTGAAAGTCACGTAGATAAACATTATGTAGCACTCGTATATTATGTGTAAGATTTTTAATATTTTATTGAAAGTGAAATGTAAACATTATGTCATATAATCATAATATTATGTATTATATGATCTGTGATAATATGTTCCCAGATTATGTTTTTTTTTTTAATTATATTCTGACACGATCGTAGAATGACCTCTCGACTTAGCCCCGTATATAGAGATATATTATTATTTATTGTCTTCCCCTATTCCTTTCAATAAAAGCCATTGATTTAATTTTATTTTTATTTATTTAATCATTGCAGTGTAAAAAGTCAACAAACACACTCACTTGTCATAAAATAAACATTTTTTAACGCCCGACGCAAAAATAGGGGTGCTATAAGATTGACATGCCTGTTTGTGTATCTGTGTATATGTGTCTGTCTGTGGTATCGTAGCTTCTAAACGAATGGACGGATTTTGATGCGGTTTTTTTGTTTGAAAGCTGACGTGATCGAGATGGTTCTTAGCTATAATTTATGAAGATTTGTTCAGGCGTTTGGTGATCATCAGCTCGTTTCCTGCTTGAGAAAAGGGTCTTACTTACTTTCACAGATTCGATGGATTTGAAATTTAGTGTACTGTTATTTTAGTGGTATTTCCAAAACATGCTAACTTTGAGCTGATGCTGTGACGGAATGCTCAATTCCTCAGAAACTTACAGCAGATATAGCGTGTTTGGACTCATAAGAATAGTCTCAATCAAAGTTATTTATTAGAATTAGTGTCCGCAAGTAACTTAAAAAGTATGAAATAAAAATATAATTAAAAAAAATTGTTTCCGCGAGTAATTTGAAAAGAATGAAATAAAAATAACATTAAAATTTGTAAGTAACATAAAAAAGCTCTAAAAAGTAAAAATAAAAACATACATAACTCGGAGACATATATATGTGCATACATCTTGAGGCAAGGACAAAACGCGTATGTCTCCGACCGCATAATAGGTACTTCATTCCTTCGTCAACTTGTTTTTATCTTTTTAGTTAGCTTTTATGCGGTCGGGTTTTTTATTTTTATTATATATTTTTTTATTTACAGCTTTTTAGTTTTTGCCAATTACACATTTGAAATTATATTTAGCAATTTTTAATCCTAAATTACTTTTGAACATACAAGTTGTATATATTTTTGTGATCGCCTCTTAAAAACCTTCATTTCATCGCCTCTTAAGAACACACAAATCGGCGCCTGAAATCCGCCATTTTAATTTTTAACTATTTTTAAATAACCTATAGACTCGCGTTATCAAGATCAATCTAACGACGTATGAATCATCAAAATTGGTCTACGCGTTTCGCCTCTAAAATGCCATATAGGAACAAACATACAGACATAGACTGATAAATACATTACCCTTCTTTGCGTCGCGCAGTCGGGTAAAAAATGAACGTATTGCTATAGGATATTATAATAAATAAAGTCTGCGATTCTTATTGTTTGTTTGTTTTTTGTGTAGAGTATCTACTTATTTCATAATTATTAATATACGTTTAATTTGGCTTCATAAATGAAGTACAATAAATAATACATCAATCTCATCAGTAAGAAAGACGAAGTCGTTCAAAGAGATGTAAGTAGATAGCGATATTTATATGTTTAAATATATCGTATACATATATTTATGTAAAAATAACAAAAAAAGAAGAATATTTAAATCCAAAAGAAGTATACTCAGGTTTTAAAATATATTCATAATAAACAAAAATAAAATAATGCGGTCTTAAATCAAATTTCCACTTCACTTATGAAGTGATGCTTAATGATTTTTCATAGATCGCGTCATTAATACTTTATGAGGTTTTATTATTTTATTAAGTGTATGCAATATATTTTGCTAGAATATTTTACATACATTTAAAAAAACATAATAACCTTATTAAAAAAATATCTTCACAATTATATTTCTTTCAACCAAAAAAACCGCATCAAAATCCGTCCATTCGTTTAGAAGCTACGATACCACAGACAGACACATATACACAGATACACAGACAGGCATGTCAATCTTATAGCACCCCTATTTTTGCGTCGGGCGTTAAAAAATGTTTATTTTATGACAAGTGAGTGTGTTTGTTGACTTTTTACACTGCAATGATTAAATAAATAAAAATAAAATTAAATCAATGGCTTTTATTGAAAGGAATAGGGGAAGACAATAAATAATAATATATCTCTATATACGGGGCTAAGTCGAGAGGTCATTCTACGATCGTGTCAGAATATAATTAAAAAAAAAACATAATCTGGGAACATATTATCACAGATCATATAATACATAATATTATGATTATATGACATAATGTTTACATTTCACTTTCAATAAAATATTAAAAATCTTACACATAATATACGAGTGCTACATAATGTTTATCTACGTGACTTTCACGCAGGGAGCAAAACCTAGCATACTATTATTATAAATATATATATATATATATATATATATATATATATATATTCAAATATCGTACAAGAACAATTAAAAACTTAGTTAATTATACATTAAAAATGTTACCAATTCCAATTTATTTCGGGTTTTTTATGTTAAAAAAAATAGATACTCCCGAAATGTACCAAAATGAATGGTGCTAATTCTTATTTACTATATATAAATATATATTCCATTATTATGTGTTTATTTGTAAAACTTATGTTTCGCACCAACAGTTGATATTAGCAAAGCTTCCACAATGTCCTCCTTTGTATCCGCGTCTTATGCACTCAGCGTTGCAGTTTGAAGTGTAGTCGACAGCGCCCCATACACAACTGCCGAGAAACCTGTCCGCTTGAACTTCATTTCGCGGAGATGAAACGATCACCAAAAATGTGATGCAGACCAGCAGCAATATTGAGCGGCAATTCTTCACCATTGTCACGTTTATTGTTTACTTTTGAGGTTTTAATAATTCCGATGCTTCAGTTAAGAGGCACAAACTTCAACTGTTGCCAATATCGTTGTGTATCGTGTTTATATAGCTTTGGAAACAGTTAAACGCATTAGCAAATATTAAAAACTCAAGACCCAAATGTTGTTCATGCATTTATTTCGCGTTTTCCTTATTCAATATTTTCAAGTAATTCAAGTTATATGATTAAAGTCGTAAGCATTTTATTGTGCCCTTTAAGCCTCTACCTTCCAAGAAATGGTGTCAAAAAAAACTAAAAAAGTTGAGGTATAACAGTTCCTAAAATACTTTTTCATAGTTTTTGAGATATGGAATATTTTTAGTTACCCGCTTTGTCTGTTTAACAGCCATAAACTTGCTTTCCATAAAATGTTATAAAATAATATGAATCGAACTTATTTTTACGGTTGATAAAATGAGTCGATATTGTGGAAACGTAAATATTATTCGTATTTATTTTAGTGTTAACCTAACAAAACACGAAAGTAAGAAAAACAAAACAGTATTTTGCTATACGAAACTTATACGCGAGTTAGATTTGCATTTGCCCAATTTTTACATTAAAAGATTAAAAAATATTAACATTATTTACTAAACAATAGAAACTTACAAATACTTTCATTCGAAAATTGTTTCGGCCAACAAAATATGACTAATTTATAAAGTCAAATGTTTGTTTTATTGAAAATTTGAGCACAGGCGGGGCCGCGGATACTAATTTAGTAATAATTCTAATAAAGTCATAGAAAGGTCATATCTGTACAATTTTTTTTGGATTAAAAATACGTATTTTAAAAACACATGGCGACATCTATTGTCAAATATCTAAATAACACATAAATAAATTTTCATTAAAATAACTATTTTAATGAATAAGACAGCTCTATTGATATTTCTTTTACGATAAGATTTTTTTAATAGTTTTAACATATATAAGTAAATTACCTTGCTAAAATGTTTTAGTATCATCGTGCTTTTATTTTAACCAGTTTTTGTATTTTTTCTCAGAAATGAGATATTTTCCTGCGGTAAAAAGTACCTATCCTATATGTTGAGCCGGATAACCTGCTATCACCGTACCAAATTTCATTATCTATCGCTCTATATCGCTAATAATGAATATTTCAATAAGATTTTAAGCAAAATATTAAATTTACGGATTCGGCTTAGTTACAATTTTATTATATGTAGGTATAGTTACTAATTTATAAAACCAAAAAGTTTGCTTTACTGAAAATTTGAACACGGGCGGGGCCGCGGGTAATTTAGTAGTAATTCTGATAAAATTGTAGAAAGGTCATATCTGTACATTCATTTTTTGGGAATTAAAACTACGTATTTTAAAAACTCTTGGTGACATATATGTTGTCCCGGATAACCAGCTATCATCATACCAAATTTCATCAAAATCCCTCCAGTGGTTTTTCTGTGATGCGGTAACAGACAGACAAAAATTCTAAAAACTATAGATTCGGCCTCTGGATCCATAATAATGTCTATTTCAATAAGATTTTCCAAAAAATATTTAATGTACAGATTCGGCTTAGTTAGAATTTTATAATATGTATAGATATAGATCATACGGTGCGCAATGCAAGTGGTATAATATGTAAGCGTATACTAATGTGTAAAACCTAAGAATTTGGTTTTTGATCATCTGAACGCGGGCGGAGCCGCGGGCAATGCTACTTTGTTTATATATTCAAATGAGAAAAGCGTCATATGAAATGTCAACACAATTATTCAAGATATTTTTATTCGGGTTTATGTCAAATAGATAACCAAAATGTTACTTTGGAATATATTATTTATTTATATTTTAATATTTTTATTTATTGCTAAATATATATGGGCAAATGCACTGATGGTCCACCTAATGGTCAACAGTTGTCGTCGCTAGACATAGAGTGTGCTGCCGGCTTTTTAGAATACTGAAAACACTTTTCAGACATAATAATTTCTTAGATTTACGCGAATATTTGACTTTTTAGTATCTTTCTATGTTTTCAGATTATTTCGCTGATTTATTTTCAATTTTGGTTCCCGAAGTTTCGAATGCTTTACAGCAATCATGGTCACGGGAGAGTTTATGGTTTTAGACGTCTCAAAGGCATTATATACTTGTTACAGATAGTGCCTACACACAATTAGGCAATAAATAAATCCACGAAATAATCCGAAAGGATAGTTTTACTTTTCAGACACTTAAAGATCCATTTATAGAAACCGTGTTCAGAGAAAGCCTTCGAGGAAAAAGTTTCACAATTTGCAACTTCGAGCTAGAAACGAACGTTAAGAATATATACCTATTTATGGCAAAGACTGTAATTCATATTTGTATATGTATGTTAATATGAAAAGTAAATAAACAATGGTTAACTTATCTTTAGAAGAGATTTCTTCCTGTCAACCCATGAACTTGAGAGATAGTGTTATGTAGCGAGTCAATTTAAAGTACGACGTGAAAAAAGTCACGTAAATATTGTTATGAACATAAGCTGAATATATGTATATATTACTACGCAACAAATAAAATAAAATATGGTCAAATCTAAATCTCTGACAAGGTCGTTTAGATCTGGTTGACTAATCAGATATGGTTCTGTTATTCTTTGTTCTCGAAATATCTCTCCACTTGAAGGGCCTGCTTCGCTGTCTTCTACCATAGAACTCGAGGAACTGGGAAATTTTTCCGTTACTGGAAAGTGTCGAGAATGTGGTTACGGCATTGATTGATCTGATCAATCAGTAACAACCATCAAAGTGTTGGTACACGAAAAAACATCTGTTTTATAGTACGTTTGTGCCAACTCGTCATATATTTATAGCACTTTAAACAACAACGCGTTAGGCACCCACGGTTTATCTAGATTTTTAATTGTAATTTAAAATAATTTTTATAACAATTCTCAAAAAAAGGAAAAATTTCCTTTTTAGGGTTCCGTACCCAAATGGTAAAACGGGACCTTATTACTAAGACTCCGCTGTCCGTCTGTCTGTCTGTCTGTCCGTCTGTCACCAATTTAAGGGGGCTCCCATACAACAAACGTGATTTTGTTTGCTCGTTTTTGTTCGATATTGATAACGGCAACAGGGTAGACGCTTGAAATATTCACAGATAATTTAGTTATATAATCACTTTAAAAATAAATAATTAAATTAAAATAAAACAAATATTTAAGGGGGGCTCCCATACAACAGACATGATTTTTTTGCTGTTTTTATAAATAATGGTATGTGTTGGGAACCGGTCTCACGTCGCAGGGATGAACGCGCGGACAGTGGGCTGTGGCAGCTCGGCCTCACTCGCTTGCACGAGCCCACCGCGAACGGCCGCCTCTCATTAATTTTATATCTAACATAGTATTAACGGCAATAAACCAGCTATTATACAGTCCACCTTTTATTTAACGTCCCACTAGGACCCTTACATTGGTCCTTCAGGATCTCGCCGTAAAAATATTAAGAAGAAAGTCAACGGTCTTCATCAACTCACAACTCGACGACGAACCTCAATTGCGGTCTTCAGCTACAATATTGCCTCAGGAGGAGTCTTCATGTTCTTCACTCCACCGAGGATAACTATACAGCAATCGCATAAGGTCGTAGTATCGAAAAGGTCACATGAAGATCACAGAGGTCAACCGGGCGCGGACTTTGGACTCGTAGAAAGTTCGAGTCATCGTCAACTTTACGGAGTTATTGGATCATCGAGGATTCCCTTGTGGATTGGCTTAGAGATTTCGTGAGTTTGTTCCAATTAATTATTTCTCCTATATCCATACCACCTTATTCCTTAACAGTTCAATAACTACCTAAATATCCTATTATTATTCACTAGTGAGTACCTTTATTCATCTCATAATAGTAACAAAAGGGCTCAAATCCCCTATTGGCTATTAATTCATAAAATAAAATTAAAATAATACATAATTATTAATTTATATTTTAAGTAACATTATTAAAATCTCATTTTTTTATAAAGGTCAAGCAATTTATTTTGCATCTTCATTCACTTTCAATATAATAATTATACTGCACTTGTTTACGCTAATTGCTCGCTTCTCGAAATTGCCTACCGTCCAGTCGCACGCGCAGCTGTCCTTTTGTTCTCGCTTCACAGTCAAGGCCGTTCACTTCGTTTGCTAATTACTTTCTATTCATTACGATTTATTTGCTTCATAGTTCATTTACATTTTATAGTATTATTTCTATAACTATGGCAGATGAAAAAATTGAAAAATTAATTAAAAGACGTAGCTGTATGAAATCTGAGCTAACTATTTTTAATAATTATTTAAACACGCTTCAAAGCCAAAGCAAACTTTCCAACTCTCAACTTTTAGACTTAGAAGGTCGTTTCAATAAATTCGATGCCTTATATGCCGATTTCGATAAATTGCAGAATGATATTGAAATGCTTTCGGAGGATTGCGACGACGAGACCAAGGCACGCGAACGGCGAAACATTTGAAAATCACTATCACATGTTGCTAGCAGCAGCCCGAACTCTGCTAGGCGCCCAGCCCAGACAGCAACGGGATCGAGATGTTTCCATATCAAGCTTCGAGGATGCTCACACAGATGTTTTTAAATCTAATTGCGGTAGATTGTCAAGAATTGATTTACCCTATTTTCACGGTTACTGTCAAAACTGGCTAGAGTTTAGGGAAACTTTTATCTTATTAATTCATTCTAGACATGACATTGATAACATTAATAAGTTGCATTATCTTCGTGCATCTTTAAAGGGTAATGCCTTGCTTGTTATTGATAATTTAGATTTTAAAGCCGAGAATTATGAATCCGCATGGAATCTACTCTGTAATAGATACGATAATAAAAGGTTACTGGTCAATAACCACGTTAAAGAACTTTTTAACGTAGAACCTATGCGCAGTGAATCTTGTTCATATATTCGTCGTATAATAGATGTAACGAATAAAAATCTCAGAGCTTTATCGACTCTGGATCAGCCAACTCAGTATTGGGATACGCTAATAATTAATATAATGTCAGAAAAACTTGATAGTGTGACGCACAGGGTATGGGAAGAACATAGAAATACTTTAATCGATCCACCTTCTCTAAATAACTTTATTACATTTCTTAGCAGCAGGGCAGACTTGTTAGAAACCTTACAAGGAAGTAAATTGAATAAAATAGAACCTTATAAAACAAACACTAATTTACTTATTGCTAGTAATAAAAATAATCTTAGTCAGAATAAAAATAATAATAAAACTAATAAAAAATCATTTTCGTGTCCTATGTGCCATCAGCATCATTTTCTTTTTCACTGTGAAATGTTCAAGGCTCTTTCTATTGAAGGTCGTATTGAAAAAGCTAAAGAGCACAAAGTATGTCTAAATTGTTTACGACCAGGTCACTCAGAAAGTCATTGCAATCTCGTATCTTGTAAATATTGCAAGAAAAGGCATAATACGCTTTTTCACTTACATGAAACGCATACAAATATTGAAATCTACTATTCCAGGTGTTAGTAACATCAACAATTTTGCTAGTTCATATAATTCGAAGCAGTATACTACTCCTCCGCATATTTTACTCTCCACAGCGCTCGTGAAAGTGATTGATAGTAAGGGCAACGTGCGCTCGGCGCGAGTTCTACTCGACAATGGCAGCACAGCGAACTTCATTTCGCACTCGCTTTGCGATGAGCTGGGTTTATCTCGGCGTAGCGCGAGTTCCTCGGTGACAGGTATCAATAATAATGTTTCTCACGTTAAACAGTCTTGTAGTATTACTATTAAGTCGTGTCATAATGATTACAGTCTCACTATTGACTGTCTTGTTTTACAACATATCGCTAAAAAATTAACGTCTTCATTTATTAATATTGACGACATTCCTCTTCCTATGGGAATAAGTCTTGCTGACCCTTCTTTTAATGTCCCTTCAGCTATACACATTTTAGTTGGGGCTGAAGTATTTTGGTCAGTCTTATGTAACAATTCTATTGACTTAGGTAAGAACCAACCTAAGTTGTATGAAACTAAATTTGGTTGGCTAGTGTCTGGGTATGTTGCCCACCATAAATCAACCCCTTTGACTTCAGCATGTCATTTCCTTAGCGAGGCTGCTAATCCAGACTTATCTCAATTCTGGTAACTGGGTACTATCGCAGCCACGCATTCTTTGTCCCCCGGAGAACGTGCTTGTGAGGAAAGTTTTTTAAAAAATACCACACGCAATAGTGATGGTCGTTTTGTCGTCACAATGCCGCTCAAAGAAGATCCTTCGGTATTAGGTGATTCTTACCATATGGCAAAAAAACGTTTTTTATCACTGGAACGTAAATTTCTTCGTGAGCCTAATTTTAAAAAGAAATACATAGAATTCATGTATGAATATGAACGTCTCGGTCATATGACTGAAAATAAAACAAAGTCTACGAGCATTAGTTACTTCTTGCCACATCATGGTGTTATTCGTGAATCTAGTCTCACAACAAAACTTCGTACTGTTTTTGATGCTTCAGCTGCATCTAGTTCTGGCCTATCACTCAATGACATCCAAATGATATGGTCAACAGTACAAGAGGATCTCTATTCCATTTTGCTGCGTTTCCGGCAACACAAGTACGTTGTTACCGGCGATATAGAGAAAATGTATAGAGCAATTGAGCTTAACTCTGCACAACGCTCTTTACAGCAAATTGTTTTTCGCTATGATTCTTCAAAGCCTTTGAAAACCTATACTCTTAATACAGTAACGTATGGTACAGCGTCAGCACCGTATCTTGCCACTAAGTGCCTCGATACATTGGCATCCACTGCTCTCGATAGTGACGTAAAAGACTCGATTAAACGAGACTTTTATGTTGACGATTATTTACGTGGTTTGTCAACCATTGAAGATACTGTAAGGTTGTGTAAAGGTGTCGTAGACACATTAAGGTCAGCTCAATTTAATTTAAGAAAATTTAAGTCAAATAATAAATTTATTCTTAATCAAATTGCTCCTCATACTAATAATTCAGATAATATTTTAGATATTTTAAATAGTAATATTCATGTTTCTTCAAAAACTTTAGGTTTAAATTGGAATTGTGACTTAGATAATTTTTGTTTTTCAATTAAAATTCAATCTAAAAAAACTATCACAAAGCGTCACATTCTTTCTATTATCAGTCAAATCTTCGATCCATTAGGTCTGGTGGGACCATGTATTGTAGAGGCAAAATTAATTATGCAAAGGTTATGGATCGAGCAAACTTCATGGGACGAAGAAGTGAATGAAGAAATAAAAGAAATGTGGTTTTCATTTGCCAACACATTACCTCATCTCAACCACATACAAATTCCTCGTTGGGTTCTTGTTGACGAATCCATAATTCATGAAATTCATATTTTTTCAGATGCATCGGAGCGTGCATATGGTTGTTGCGTTTATGTGCGATCAATAAGCACTTCAGGTTTAATTCAAACGCAACTTTTAACCTCTAAAAGTAGGATAGCGCCCATAAAGCCCACGACGATTCCACGTCTTGAGCTTTGTGGAGCCTTGCTGGCTGCAAAGCTAAGTAATAAGGTATTAGCTTCCTTAACTTTAAAAATTAATAAATGTATATTTTGGTGTGATTCTACTATCGTGTTAGGGTGGTTGCATACACCATCTACTCGTCTTAAGGTTTTTGTTCGCAATCGTGTTCATGAAATTCTAGAATGTACGAAGACTCACTCGTGGAGGTACGTACCGTCTAAAGACAATCCAGCAGACCTTGTTTCGCGCGGGGTGAAGGCTGATCGCATCAGTACTTCTTTGCTATGGTGGTCAGGACCAAATTACTCAATTAGAAATGTTCCCAGAAGAATATGCTATTCTTATAACCAGGAAGACAGTACCTAATAAAAATAGATTAATTGCATATACTCCATTTTTAGACTCGAATAACATTATTAGAGTTGGTGGGAGACTCGATAATTCCCCATATACTTATGATACTAAGCATCCAGTTTTATTATGCAGTAAGCATCATTTTACTAAAATTCTTTTCGAACATTTACATAAAAAACATTTACATTCCCCTCCTCAACTATTATTAGGGATTATAAAACAAACTTATTGGCCTTTAGGTGGTAAAAATCTTGCTAAATCATACATAGTATGATAATGCATAGTACATAAATGTTTACGATGTTTCAGGTACAAGGTAGATACAGTTAAACCCATTATGGGTCAGTTACCGCTATCACGCACAGAGCTAGTATTCCCCTTTTTACATTGTAGCGTTGACTACGCCGGCCCAGTAATGATAGCAGACCGACCAGGTAGAGGTTGCAAACTTATTAAATTTTTCTTGGCAATCTTCGTTTGTAGTTCGACAAAGGCTTCTCACATCGAGCTCGTTACGGCTTTATCCAGCGAAGCATATATAGTCGCTTTAAGGCGATTCATGTCACGTCGTGGAACTTTGTCGGAACTTGTAATGAGCTAGCTCAATTTCTTGTTCAGTCAGATCTTGAAGGTCAGGTGGCACAGGAAGGCATCGAGTTTAAATTCGTACCCGCCTATTCACCACATTTCAACGGCTTAGCCGAAGCAGCTGTTCGCTCTACCAAATATCACCTTAAACGTCTTTTAAATATTACTCATTTTACTTATGAAGAGGTGACAACGTGCCTAACTCAAATAGAGGCTGTGTTAAATTCTCGTCCTCTTACTCCTTTTTCCACTGATCCCTCTGATTTTTCCGCCCTTACTCCAGCTCATTTCTTAATTGGACGTTCTCTGTTATCCGTGCCACATCCACATATAGCTGAAATGAAAATTTCTATAATGGAACGATATAAGAGAATTGAAGTTATAAGGCAACACTTTTGGAAACGATTCTCACTAGAATATGTCAATTTGTTGCAGCAGAAGACGAAGTGGCGGACATCAAAGGGTGACCTAGCATGTGGTTCTCTTGTCCTCATAAAGGACGGAACTCTGCCTCCATTATTATGGTCACTAGGACGAGTCACTCAACTTTATCCTGGCAGCGATGGTATCGCTAGAGTTGCCGAAATAAAAACAACACGAGGAACCATTCGAAGGGCCTTTAATAATATATGTCCTCTTCCAGTTTTTTGAAGCCTCATCCTTCAACCCGGGGAGCATGTTGGGAACCGGTCTCACGTCGCGGGGATGAACGCACGGACAGTGGGCTGTGGCGGCTCGGCCTCACTCGCTTGCACGAGCCCACCGCGTACGGCCGCCTCTCATTAATTTTATATCTAACATAGTATTAACGGCAATAAACCAGCTATTATACAGTCCACCTTTTATTTAACGTCCCACTAGGACCCTTACAGTATGGAACCCTTCATGCGCAAGTCCGATTCGCACTTGGCCGATTTTTTTTTTACTTTTATGTGTAAATTTACCACAAACCACAAAATGTGTTGGAAGAATTAGGGCAAACATACAACATATTGTAGACTTATGAGTAATCTAAATGTTTTGATGTCTTTTGTACACAGCAATGATATACATATTTTTATGGTTATCCTCAAACAAGTTTTAGGCGACAAGTTCGCAACAAAAAAATACCATTATCTATTTTGGAACGTGATATCTATATCTACATACATGTAATAAAACTGTAGAGGACGAATGTCTGTACATAGAAAAAAATCCTCCATCGTACAAAATATGTAATAGTACTGACATATTATATACTACAGTTTTATAATCCATACAGTTGAGAAACGCCTTTGATGTCGGACGACAACGCCGCCCATGACTTACGCTATCAGTCGCAAATGTGCAAGGGTTGTCAAAAAAGAAAAATAAATATGGTTATTATGTAATCATTTAAGGCAGTGGTAGCCCAGTGGTAACGCGCTCGCTTGGGAAACCGATAGAAGCGAGTTCAAATCCCGGGTCTCGCACCCCTGATCTTTTCATGTGCGAATCATTTCTAACATGATTACCACTTGCCTTACGGTGAAGGAAAATATCGTGAGGAAACCTGCATGTCTGAGAGAACCTAACAAGTTTTCGAAAGACGTGTGAAGTCCGCCAACATACATAGAATAGACTATATTTTACATACATATATAAATATAGAAAAAATAAAAATATATATCTCTTACTTGAGAAATGATTGATTCCCCATTCAAATTTCCGTCTCCTTTACAACCTCTTATATATGATATGTTTTCCGGGATAAAAACTATACTTTGTCATTTCCAGGGTCTCAAACTATTTCCATACCAAATTTTATCTAAATCGTTTCAGTGGATTAAGCGTGGAAAGGTGACAGACAGACGGAGATACTTTCGGATTTAATATCAGTATGGATATATAAAGCTGGCTTTTTTTGTGGTGCTGGTTTAGTATCGGCTTACACTGAACCTTGATAAATCAGTCAGTGAGTTGCGACATTACCTTTAATATAATAATATAGAGTAAAAATTGTACAAAACACATACTATTGCGGACTTTTCTGTAGGCGTTTTTAAGATCTATAATTTTCTAGTACATTGTTTTGATATAGCTCTCAAGATTTAGTCAGCGTTAGCTATGTAAATTTCTAAGGATGACTAGATAGAACCAGTTATTGTGTTTTCCCGTAGGAATGAAAAATTTTACTGTAGTCAAAGGTATCCTAAATGTTGACCCGAGTAATGAGTTACCTGTTGTTATCCCGAGTAATATGGGTAATAATGTGTATACAAAGGAAAAAAAATCCGAAAACGATGAATTTTTACGATTTAAAATATTTTTAAATTAATTTTTATTAACACCTTGCGCCTTCCAAAACATAATAGCAATAGCTTAACACGTAGCGCGTTTATAATAGCAATAGCAATCATGATAATAACAAAAACTTTTTCTTTCGCAGGAGAAAAGGTTTCGTAATGAAAGCTATTTTTTTTTTAAGTTAGTAGATAAGCCTAGGTTAGATCGTAAATTCTACCAAACTATCTGCCATCAACGTCACAGGTATCATACATTTCTGTCAAATGAAGATGAATATACATTAGTGTTACATTTGAAATCATAGAAACTTCATCAATAATTAAAAGAACAACATCATTTTAGATTATTTCTTAAAATTATTAGTACTTGGTCTGATAAGGAAGAGTACTTGGGACAATTTCCGTGTTCTACTGGCAGCTGTAGAAGCCTGTGTATTGTTAGACCGTTTAAAAGCTGCAGCACCACTAGCAAGCAGCTACTGCAATTTATTTATTATTTCGCTTCTTAACCTAACTTTTAATAGATTTTAACTTTAATTTTAAATGATTAAATAAGTTTTTCCTGTACCGCCTACTCCTACACCTACCGCCTCCGTAAATTGTGAAAACAAGATTGATTTCACAGGTCACTTTCTTTACAAAATTTCTTACAATAATTTCTACAATAATTTCTTTACAAAAAGTAATAATATCCCATCAAAAACATAAATGTGAAAATGAGAGCCAAGTTCAATATTAAGAATATGCGTAATTGTCGACTTCGCCGATAAAAGAATTGAGATCTAAATGGGTGCCAAGTTCTGTAGATAATGCTGAAATTTATTCATAAGAACATATAACATAGTAAAATAAATTTAAAACACAATATCTTGATTTTTTTGTGCTATAGCAGTGTTTGCTAATTAAAAACAGAACTTCTTAAATTTGAACAGTCGAATTATTTGCACAGAGTAGATAACTTAGGATAAATTGAAGTTGACTTGGCTTGTTTTTACATTCATGTTATCGTATATTTGGCTAATTACTTGTATCTTCTCTATGCCATACGCAAGTTACTGTTTTTATATTGTAAGGTCAACATGTCTCCCTCTTCTAAAAATTTGGTTTACTGGTAAAAACTAGCCCATAAGATATCAAGATATAGATAAGATAATAACGATAAACTGGAAACGCTTAGTCTTCGCCTTCAAAAAGTGAATAGATCGTGTATGGGGCAAGGTGTACGCATATATAATAGAATTCCACAATCGATTTTGAGCATGCCATTTAACAATTTAAGTCTAAAATTAAAAATGTATTAGTAAATAGGGCTTATTATGCAGTCACGGAACACTTCGTAAATATCAGTGTCTGTTTGGGTCTCACGTAGGATAAATATATAATATTTAATTATTGTATCACAATATTGTACACAATTATTATTTTAAGAGAGCTACTGTTGAGTTTCTCGTCGGCTATTCTCAGCAGAACTGCCTTCCGAGCCAGTGGTAGATTCCTCACGAATTGACTACACTGACATTTAATTTAAATTTTAAATGTAAAATGTCTGTTTGAATAAAGTATATTTTGATTTTGATTTGACATAGCGCCCCATACACAGCTGCCGATAAGCTGGTCCGCGAGAGCTTCATTTTGCGGAGATGAAACGATCACCAAAAATGTGAGGCAGACCAGTAGTAACATTGAGCGACAATTTTGCATCATTGTTACGTTTTTATACGATTTGTTGCCATTAAGCGTTAGTAGATACTGTTGATGCTCCAGTTATAGGATCCAAGCTTCAACCGTTTCATTTGTTGTTATCTTCCTTATATATCTTTAGAAACAGTTGAGTTGATTTGTGAATGGGAGATACCCAAATATTATAGTAAAAGAATTAATTTAACTTGTTTTGTGCGGTTTAACTTTGCTTTTTCCTTGTGTATGAGCGTTTTAATGAAAAAATGACACATTTGACTAATTTGTAACGTATCTATAAAGCATTATTATGTAACCTACGTCGATAGGAATGTTCTAAAAAACAAAAAGGACGCGGGTATTCTTTTGGTTTTTTCGCGTTTTTGGGCAGAGACGTCGGTACCACCTTCTAGTGACTAGTCATGAAATGTTTGTAATATTGGAAGTTATTATTATCCCTTCGAGGACTGCGTACACGCCGGCGTGTACGATAACAATTGAATTCTCGGAAATTCGCACGGATTTCTTAAAATTTGCCCGAAAATTATGTAACTCATTATTTAAAAGAGTTTCTTTTTAGTTCCTCGCCGGCTCTTCTCAACAGAACTGATTTCCGAGCCTGTGGTAGCTTCCACACGGATATACGTACCTACTGACGATTTTAAAAGAATTAAGTTAATCGACCAATCAAAACGGACCGAACCTCTCGTCACATCCTGGTATTGCTATTATTGATAGTTTAAATAGGGTATTTACAATTTAACTACATGTGCTTAGTGAAATTATAATTTGTCTAAAATTGTCCCCTTGTATTGTAAGAAAAGGAGGACAAAACTCCGGGTAATTACAATTTAACGGATCTTAAAATTTCCCAACGATATATATATATATATATATATATATATATATATATATATATATATATATAAATGTATTATTAATTATATAATTAATGATTAAAATGAATTCCGTAGTTTGAGAGTTAATATATATAATAATAAACAAACAAAACAGAAGTGTAGACATATGGTCATAAATGTTATTGATAAAACAAAAAGTGTAATATTACTAAATCAAATATGAGATTAACGGAGGAACTTTTGTGGCATTGTCAATCACTGCCATTATTTACGTTGCCATTATTTATCATACGGTGCGAAATGTAATTGGTATATGCAAGAGTATACTAATATATAAAACCTAAGAATTTGGATTTTGATCATCTGAACGCGGGCGGAGCCGCGGGAAATGCTAGTTTAATATGTAGCTGATTATTTATATAACATAATGACAACTTTTCTTAATGTTAATTTGTCGCGCAACAGGGCCTCAAGTCTGCTATTGCAATGGTGTTACAGTTGTCGATCAATGACATCGTAATTGCTACTTTTTGCAATTTTGGTAGTCTACTAATTCAATGGTTTCCCGATGGTGTGTCACTGACACTCCAATGACACATTTGCAAATAATTGGTAGTCCCGTACATAATGACAAGTCAATGATCGAATTATTGCGTAGTCTGCTAATATTTTGACAGTTCTAATGACCATTGGAACGCCACTGAACTATCATTGATGTGCCATTGTGCAGTCATTGCATAAAAGCCGTGTTTGTTTGGTATTTTCTTAAGTTGTGAAGTGTGTGAACCTAAATAAAATGTTCAGAATAAAGTTTGGAGCGAAGAAATCGCCGTCCGCTGCTTGTTAAGGAGCAATATTGACCCCTTTCAGGATATTTCCGAGGTAGAATTTGTGAAAATATTTCGCCTTGGGAAGGAAACTGTAAGGGGGCTGGTGGAGGAGCTAACTCTACTTATTCCAAGACCACGTCGGAATGATGGAATATCGGCGGAGACGAAGGTTAGAAAACAACTTCAATTTCATTGCTTATCACTAAAGGCATAGCTATAGTCTAAGAATATATGATGTTGATATTAATGTAATATATACCTACATATTTCTGTTGCAGATTCTGATAGCCTTAGCATTTTACGCATCTGGACCTTACCAGACCTTAGTTGAGCAGAGTGTCTATCTACACAATGTCTCACAGAAGACTGTGTCAAGAGCTGTGAGGCAAGTTACAGAGGCACTCAATGCTAAATTTAACAATTATATTAAATGGCACATGGACCAGACTAGCTAGAGATAGACAGTTATGGAGAAAATTGGAGGAGGCCTTTGCCAACAAAGGGCAAACAGACAAGGTTGTCGAGGCAGAGTAATCTTACTCATACACACACAAAACAAATAAATAAGTGTATAATATATATAGTAAAACACAATCAAATATATTGTTAAAACAGTGTATAAATAACCTTATAATTTCAAGATGAGGGAAATAAGAACACTTAGCTTAATAAGCTTACGGGGTTTTGGTGTGGCACTGGTAGGAACGTGGACTTTGTCAGTCGGAGTCAGTTGGAGACGTTCAAGCTTTACATAGTCACCAAGCTGTACAAACCATTACAAGAGACTTGTTGACGATAAACCTGACGCCATCTTGGGACTGTTGGTCACCCGGAAATGGGACAGGTTACCAGATTTGAGTGTTATCGAGTTGTACGCCTCTCTTCGAACTTCCAATAACCCTACAATGTTCCATCGTAACCTGCTCAATTCTTCCTCATTTATTCATTCGGCTATCCTGTACAGGGCTGCAAAAGTCGCAATATGTGCAAAGGTGTGTAAACACAGACGGCACGGTATGCTATATAAAATAATATGTGTGAAAATATTGTACAATCTAAATTATTCGTTTTACTTTCACGAATTTAATAAAATTAAATGATTCATAGTTCTTTTCCTGCACGAGCCTTAGTGTTGGTGTCATACAATAAATTGAAGCTATTCTTCTGATCTTTAAAATGACATATGTCTCAACTTGATACACTCTGGGGACGGATCCCATACAAAGTTGCCCATTCTCCTTTCAAGAATCTTCCGACTTCCCGCTGTGCTTAGGAGCGGTAGATGGTAAGCACATCAGAATTATTAAGCCTGCATACAGTGGTTCGATATTTTTAAATTACAAACATTATTTTTCTATAGTGTCAATGGCGGTAGTAGATAGCGATTACAACTTTATATTTGTTGATATTGGCGTCTACGGAAAAGAATGTGATTCCAGTGTGTTTAAAGAAACCACATTTTGGCATAAATTAACAAACAATACATTAAACCTACCCGATGCAACACGTTTACCTGGAACTGACTACGATTTACTGTTTGTGTTTGTTGGAGACGAAGCCTTTGCTTTGCACTACCATTTACTTCGCCCATTCGGAGATCATTAGCTTGATCAATTAAAACGAACGTTTAATTATAGACTCACAAGAGCACGAAGATTTGTTGAATGTGCTTTTGGGATTTTATCCAATAAATGGTGATTCAATGACGATTACGGGCCTGAACCAAGTAAACGTCATAATTAATTATTTTATACAGATAGGCCTATTTGTCATGTAAAGATAGTATACTCCTTTAATTTTATCTTTTTTATTTTAGTTGTCAAGTTAATATATTTGAAATGTAAAATATTTAGTTCAATAAACTTTTAAATGTCGTTTCTTTAATTCCAGCAACACATTAAAGTTTTATTGTTTAATATCAGTATATAAAGGTACATAATAAAAATCATATTATAAAACGACATTTTGTTTATAAGTCAAATAAAAAAATGGAGAAACTTCGCTTTGATTTCAAACTATTGCCTGGAAGTGATGGAAAAACTAATTTTTATTGTATATGCTCAATAGCAACATCCGATAATAAGGTGTATGCAATACCAGAAGAGCTACAATCAGCTGGCCATCACAAGGAAATTGTAAAAATGACTGTATTTAATAAAGTAAAAAACAGTCTAAAAAAAAGGTACCAGATAAGAAGAGTTTGGATAACAATGAACGACGAACTTAAAAAAATTTACATGGATGAGGATGGTAATTTGCAGTTTGGTGACCAATTTCTAGAGGAAATAGTTCAAGAACAATCTGAACAGTTTAAAGAATCAAGCACTTTAGAAAAAATATTTGAAAAATTAACAGAAAATATACAAGAAAATAGGCAGCAGAAAAATTTATAATTGAAAAATTTACAACCTCGACTTCAAATGCAAATCAATGGATTGAAATTTTTGAAAGAGAATGTATACGCTTTGATGTGATAACAGATGAAAAAAAAATTGAAATACTTAGATTTTTTATGGATAAAAGTTGTGTAGATTGGTATAATTCCATGATTATAAAATTGACTATGAACTCAGAGTGGCTAACATGGAAAAATAAATTTTGTGAATCATTTGCAAACAAAGGATGGAATCCAGTTACGCACGCACTTTCATTTAAATATAAGGATGGCCCTTTAATAGATTATGCTATAAAGAAAGAAAAATTATTACTTGATATGAGAAGCTCAATTGACATGGATACTCTGGTGGATCTTATTGCAGTTGGTTTACCAGAATTTATACTTAACAAAATTGATAGAGAGATATTGAAAGACACAGTAGATTTATTTAATGAGGTAAGAAAATATGAACACATGTTAAATAGAAAAGGTTTTACAGTAAAAAGGAAAAACGGATTTCAAAACACTTACAATAAAAGTGAAAATCTAAACGCGTGTAGAATTTGTGAAAATTTAAATAAGGGCACTCGTTTTCACCCTGAATCTGCATGCTGGTTTAAAATAAAAGAGGACACAGGTAATAAGGTAAAAAAAGAATCCATTAAACATGTAAACAATTCAGTAATAGAAGCTGAATTGAATGAAACAGATCAAAAAAACTAATAGTTACACCATTAATCAATGTCAAACTTCTATTGAACGATGAATTAGAAATAAATGGAGTTTATGATTCTGGTGCAAATGTTTCTCTGATAAATTCTAAGTTCTTAAAAATAAAAGGACAAGGGAACAGTTTAAATATAGCAGATTTAGTTACGATTAATGGCGTAAAAAAGGCAAGTGGTTTGACAAACTTGAAAATAAAAATCTTTGAAATGGAAAAAAATGTTGATGTATTTATTATTGATGAACAAGATTTTAAACATGAATTTTTGATTGGTTTAGACATTATAAAGACGTTCAAACTAATCCAAAATGAAGATTTAAAAATATCTCAAAAAGAAGACGTAAAAAACGAATATAAAATGAAAGAAATTGTTACAAATACTGATATAAAAAATACAGACAGTAAAAATATAAAAGAATATAAAATAAATTTTAACGAACATGTGAAAGAAGAAGATTTTGAATTAAAAATAAGTCACTTAAATGAGTATCAAAGATCTGAAATAAATATATTAATTAATAAATATGAATCAGTTTTTGCAAAAAATAAATATGATATTGGTACAGTTAATGGGTATGAAGCTAGGATAGACTTATTAGTAGACAAATACTGCAGTAAGAGGCCTTACAGATGTACACTAGAAGATAAGAAAGAGATAGAAGAACAAATAGCTAAATTACTAGATAATAAGTTAATAGAAGAATCTTACAGTCCATTTGCTGCGCCGGTTACTTTAGCATTTAAAAAAGAGGAAAATAAAAAATCCAGATTATGTATAGACTTCAGAGATTTGAATAAAATAGTAGTACCTCAAGCACAACCATTTCCGTTAATTGAAAACCTAATGGTAAAAACTAGGAATTGTAATTTTTTTTCAGCTCTAGATATAAATTCCGCATTTTGGTCTATTCCTTTACGAATAGAGGATAGAAAAAAGACAGGGTTTGTGACACAAGATGGACATTTCCAATGGACTTGCTTGCCTTTTGGACTAAAAACGTCACCAGCAATTTTTCAGAGAATTCTAAGTAATATACTAAGAAAGTATAAAATAATAATAATAAAAATTCTTTATTGACATATAAACTTACAGATTTTGCTGTTAATTATATAGATGATATCCTAATATTCTCTAAATCTTTTGACCAACACATAAATCATTTAACGCAGTTGCTAGAAGCAATAAAAATAGAAGGTTTCAGATTAAAATTTACTAAATGCTCATTTGCATCAAATTCAGTTAAATATCTAGGTCATATAATTCAAAATAATTCTGTTACACCTGTAAAGGATAACTTGATTTCAATAAAAAACTTTCCTATTCCAAAATCACAAAAGAATGTAAGACAATTTTTAGGAAAAATAAATTTTTACCACGAGTATATACCGAAGAGCGCTATTATACTAGATCCATTACATAATTTAATTCGGAAGAATCAGAAGTTTATATGGTCTCACGAGTGTCAAAAAGCATTTGAGAGTATAAAAAACCTTCTATGTTCCCAACCGGTTCTGGAAATTTTTGATCAAGATTTACCAATCAATATTTATACGGATGCTTCTTTAGAAGGAGTAGGTGCCATTTTGAAGCAAACACAACCTGATGGAAAGGAAAAACCAGTAGCTTACTTTTCAAAGAAATTAAACGTAGCTCAAAAAAAAAGAAAGCTATATATTTGGAATGCTTAGCAATAAAAGAAGCATTGAGATACTGGCAATACTGGTTAATTGGCAAATCGTTTACAGTATATTCTGATCATAAACCCCTAGAAAACATGAATTTGAAAACGAGAACTGATGAGGAATTAGGAGATATGACATATTACCTATCACAATACGATTTTAAAATAAAATATGCCCCAAGTAAACAAAATTTAGAAGCTGACTGCCTAAGTAGAAATCCTGTATTAGAATCTGATGAAAATATAGACGAACAATTGAAACTTGTAAATTTGGTACAACTGGAAAATATTTTAACAGATCAGAATAATAATATAGATGTTCAAAAAAATAAAAGCAAAATGATCGAGAAACACGGCTTGTACTTAAAAAGAATAAAGAACCGAGAGAAAATTATTCTATCAGAAGAGTTTAGTATTAAGCTTTTAAGACACATACATGAAAACCTGTGCCATATTGGTATTGGGCAAATGCAGAAAACAATTAGTCCATTTTACGCAGCCAGAAATTTGACCAAGAATATCAAACAAATTTGTAGAAGTTGTGAAATATGTATAAAAAATAAATCAAGAGGACATGACAAAATTGGGTTTATGTCACATCTAGACCCGGCCATAAAACCTTTCGAAATAATGTCAATAGATACAATTGGAGGTTTTGGAGGTTCAAGATCGACAAAAAAATATTTACATCTGTTAGTAGACCATTTTACAAGATACGCTTTTAATATTACATCTAAAACTCAGAACGCAAATGATTTTATAAAACTAGTCAGGAATGTAACACAAACGGAGACTATCGGGAAGCTACTATCTGATCAATACCCTGGAATAAAATCCATAGATTTTAAGACATTTTTAAGAAACAATCAGATACCTATGATATTTACAGCAGTAAATTCACCATTCTCAAATGGCCTAAACGAAAGGTTAAATCAAACATTGGTAAATAAAATCAGATGCAAAATTAATGAAAAAAGAAAAAAACGAGCTTGGACAACTATTGCCCATGAATGTGTAAATAAATATAATCAAACTTATCACTCAGTCATTGGTTTTTCTCCAAGTTACCTTTTATACGGTACAGATGTCACAATTTTACCAAATGAATTGGAAGAAAAAAAGTCCCATAGCGACTGGATCAGAGATAGGGAAATAGCACTTGAGAATACAATAAAATCAAACAAATACAACAAAATGCTATTTGACAAGAATAGAAAATATGTTGAATTTAATGTAGGAGATATGGTGTACGTAGAAAATGGGAACAAGTTACACCGGAAGAAATTAGATGAATTGAAAATTGGACCATATGAGATTATTGAAAAAATTTCTAACTCTATATATAGAATAAATATGGGTCACAGAAAAACAGAATCAAACCTTTTTCATATCACAAAACTCATTCCAGCACTTTCACTTTCATTAAAATATTTAGTTCAATAAACTTTTAAATGTCGTTTCTTTAATTCCAGCAACACATTAAAGTTTTATTGTTTAATATCAGTATATAAAGGTACATAATAAAAATCATATTATAGTCACATCCTGAATCTATCATATCCTGCATGAATTTTCTAACTATACGATTACGACAAGTATTTAAAATTGCAGCTTTTTGAATAGATTATCATTAACTCATTACGGTACAGCTATATCAATGATGTATGCGATTTTGTTTATTTTGTCTTGAAGCCTTGAATATCTGTCTATTACAAGGAATGGTCTTATCGGTTTAGCATGGTCATAGTAGATTTTGTAATTATTATTTTCAAGAACGGAATTGGGTGTATATCGATAGTATATTTATTATCACTTAGTTTACACTTAGTCAGTCTACACTAGTCACTTAGTCTACACCTAAGTGTACATCTAAGTGACTAATCATTTATCTACTCATTCAATTAGTCTAAACTTAGTTAGTAGTGTTCACTCAGTCAGTTATTTACTCAGTCACTTAGTCACCTAGTCACTAGACCCCGTATACTAGACCCATTGACTTAGTGAACCAGTAATTGAGTGACACAGCTACTTAGTGACGCAGTCACTTAGTGACTCAGCCACATAGTGACCTAGTCAATAAGTGGCCCAGCTAATTAGTGACCCAGTCACTTAGTGACCTAACCACTTAGTGATCCTGCCAATTAGTGACCCGGCAACATAGTGACCAAGTCCTTTAGTGACCCGGCAACTTAGTGACTCAGTCAATTAGTGACCAAGTCCCTTAGTGCCCAGTCAATTAGTGACCCGGTCAATTAGTGACCCGGTCAATTAGTGACCCGGTCAATTAGTGACCCGGTCAATTAATGGCCCGGTCAATTAGTGACCCGGCCATTCAATGGCCCGGTCAATTAGTGACCCGGTCAATTAATGGCCCTGTCAATTAATAGCCCGGTCAATTAATGGCCCGGTCAATTAGTGGCCCGGTCAATTAATAGCCCGGTCAATTAATGGCCCGGTCAATTAGTGGCCCGGTCAATTAATGGCCCTGTCAATTAATGGCCCGGTCAATTAATAGCCCGGTCAATTAATAGCCCGGTCAATTAATGGCCCTGTCAATTAATGGCCCTGTCAATTAATGGCCCGGTCAATTAATGGCCCTGTCAATTAATGGCCCGGTCAATTAGTGACCCGGTCAATTAGTGACCCGGTCAATTAGTGACCCGGTCAATTAGTGACCCGGTCAATTAATGGCCCTGTCAATTAATAGCCCGGTCAATTAATGGCCCGGTCAATTAGTGGCCCGGTCAATTAATGGCCCGGTCAATTAATGGCCCTGTCAATTAATAGCCCGGTCAATTAATGGCCCGGTCAATTAGTGGCCCGGTCAATTAATGGCCCGGTCAATTAATGGCCCGGTCAATTAATGGCCCGGTCAATTAATGGCCCGGTCAATTAGTGGCCCGGTCAATTAATGGCCCTGTCAATTAATGGCCCGGTCAATTAATAGCCCGGTCAATTAATGGCCCTGTCAATTAATAGCCCGGTCAATTAATGGCCCAGTCAATTAATGGCCCGGTCAATTAATGGCCCGGTCAATTAATGGCCCGGTCAATTAATAGCCCGGTCAATTAATGGCCCGGTCAATTAATGGCCCGGTCAATTAGTGGCCCGGTCAATTAATGGCCCTGTCAATTAATGGCCCGGTCAATTAATAGCCCGGTCAATTAATGGCCCTGTCAATTAATAGCCCGGTCAATTAATGGCCCGGTCAATTAATGGCCCGGTCAATTAATAGCCCGGTCAATTAATAGCCCGGTCAATTAATGGCCCTGTCAATTAATGGCCCTGTCAATTAATGGCCCGGTCAATTAATGGCCCTGTCAATTAATGGCCCGGTCAATTAGTGACCCGGTCAATTAGTGACCCGGTCAATTAGTGACCCGGTCAATTAGTGACCCGGTCAATTAATGGCCCTGTCAATTAATGGCCCGGTCAATTAGTGACCCAGTCAATTAATGGCCCTGTCAATTAATGGCCCTGTCAATTAATGGCCCGGTCAATTAGTGACCCGGTCAATTAGTGACCCGGTCAATTAGTGACCCAGTCAATTAATGGCCCGGTCAATTAATGTAGCAGGTTTTTAGTTTTTATTTTGTTGCTGGCTCTCTGGAGTGTCCTCATGTTATTTGCGATTAGCAACGAAATCCATGCCATCGTCTTGTTAAAAAAAGTGCATGTTAATATAGCATAATACGGCTACAGGTCTCCAGGTCTAGCAGGTTTTTAGTTTTTATTTTGTTGCTTGCTCTCTGGAGTGTCCTGATGTTATTTACGATTAGCAACAAAATCCATGTCATCGTCTTGTTAAAAAAAGTGCTTGTTAAGGTAGTATGGATACGGCTACAGGTCTCCAGGTGTAGCAGAATTTTACTTTATATTTTGTTGCTGGCTCTTTGGGGTGTCCTGATGTTATTTGCGAACAGCAACAAAATCCATGCCATCACCTTGTTACCAAAAACTCTATGTTAAGATAGCATGGACACGGCTACAGGTCTCCAGGTCTAGCCAATTCTAGGTTTTTTTTAAATTTTCTTACACTATTTGTCAGCAATAAATTAGCAACAAATTCTGATGTGTAATTGCATTTAATCCGTGCCGATCCCGCGAGTTTACTGCTAGCTTAACGTTAAGATAGCAGTAACTCTTTTTTTTTTGAAATCGGTCAAAGCAACAAAATCGGGGTCTTAGCAACTAATTAGCTGCAAAATACCATGTAGGTTTCGATTGATTCTGCTAACCTTTCACTGCTATCTTAACAGACCTCATTGAACTTGCATTCGAGACGATTCGTAACACGAATTCCCGAAACAACTTGTAGACATGAATCAGAAGCGAGATGAGTCTAAAATTATATAGCAAGGCGTTATCGCCCTTTCTACAGAACAGTACAACTACGCTTCTGCTCCATAATTGTGGGGTTTTCTTTCGAGTATGATGGAATTAAGTAACACATTCAGAAATTCAGCTGTAGTTCCACCTGCACCCGGTGCTTTGTTGTTCTTAATCTGTTTTAGTAACGTCCGGGATTTCTTCGGTATAGTGTCGGGTTAGCCTGGTTAATTAATCATTGCCCAGACTGATAGGTTGTCGCGTTGATGTAATTAGCTGTCCATAAAATCTCTTGATCTCTCCCATAAATAAGCTACATATACCCATATCCCATAAATAGCTATATGATACAATGCTACTGTCGTCGGTTTTAAACTTTACTAGCCGGCTTTGCCCAATAGATAGATCAAAAAACCTCGAAAACCACTTAATAAGCTTTATTTTATCACTTTTTACTTTATAAGTTTTATAATGTTACTTCAATTTTCGTATTTCTATCCAATATTTCTATCCAATATAACAAAATTCAATGTAATTTTAACGATCACTTTATGTTACTACTATTTAACTAATCACAGGAAAGCGCTTTGTGTTTTCACTTATTACACAGAAGTTCAACATAAATTCAATATTATTTTAACAACTAATACTTATCTTTTTTGCCGTAATGAATGTCTGTCCAGAAACTGCCTCTTCCAACGGTTACCTTATGCTTTTGTATCAATCAGCCGGAAGTGACATTTTAATTAAAATTTTATAATATCATCCTAAAAATCAGTTAAGTGTCCATAATTTATAATTTAATATTAATAAATAACACAATAGTATTTCAGAATTTTTAAATGTAATAATATAATTTGAAAATTATCAATGTCTTACTATTTAATTTATTTTTTAAAGCATTTATTTTTAAGCATATCTTATATATTTAAACGAGCAATTCTTGTATATTTATATCTTTATATATTTATTTATACCGGCGATCTCGGAAACGGCTCTAACGATTTCGCTGAAATTTGGTGTGGGGGGGCTTTCGGGGGTGAAAAATCGATATAGATTAGTCTCATGTCTGGGAAAACGCGTGTTTTTGAGTTTTCATGCGGTTTTCTTTTTCATTATTCTACGCAGAATATGTTCGATATTTATGTTCGTATTTCTTACACTCGGGCATAAGCATCGTGGTCAAGCGACCAAGGTGCAAGATTAACATTATATGGATCATATTGGATATTGGATACAAAGTTCTACTTTTTTTTGTATTTATCCAAGTTTTTAGTTTTTTTTTTTAAATCTAAAAATATGATATAACTAAAAAGAACACCGAGCGAAGCTCGGTCGCCAGGTACTAATTATAAAATTAGTAACTCGAAAATAAGTCTAATTTTAAGATATTAACTGTTAAATTATTATATTTTAAAATTAATATATTTTAAAAGTAAAATCAATAGACATTCCACATTAATTTGAAGTAGTCATATTATCTCTCATTAATTATATTAATTTATCAATGACTTTTAATTAAAATATTATTATTAATGATTTCTAATTATGTATATTATTTTTATTTCTAACTAGCATTTCCCGCGGCTCCGCCCGCGTTCAGGTGATCAAAAACCAAATTCTTAGGTTTTACACATTAGTATACTCTTACATATACCAATTCCATTTTGCACCGTATGATTGGTAAATAATGGTAGTGATTGACAATGCCACAAAGGTTCCTCCGTTAAATTGAACTTTTTGTTTTAGCAATAACATTTATGTATGTCTATACTTCTGTTTTGTTTGTTTTTTTAGTTTTTCACGATAAACTCTCATACTACGGAATTAATTTTAATCATTTTTTACTAATAGACAGCTATAGATTAATTTAATATATAGCTGATTATTTAAATTACATAATGATAACTTTTCTTAATTAGCGCTAGTTAGAAATAATTTCCAAAACGATTTGCAAAAGAAAGTGTAATAAGTAAATAATTCTAAGCGAATACATTTTTTTATTTCATATGGCTCTGCTAATATGATTAAAGTCGTAAGCATTTTATTGTGTGCTTTAAGCCTTTACCTTCCAAGAAAAGGTGTCAAGAAAAAGTGAAAAAGTTGAGGTATAACAGTTCCTAAAATACTTTTTCATAGTTTTTGAGATATGAAATATTTTTAGTTACCCGCTTTGGCAGTTTAACAGCCATAAACTTGTTTTCCATAAAATGTTATAAAATAATATAAATTGAACTTATTTTTACGGTGCAAGAAATGAGTCGATATTGTGGAAACGTAAAATATATTATTCGTATTTATTTAAGTGTTAACCATACAAAACACGTAAGTAAGAAAAACAACATAGCATTTTGCTATACGAAACCTAAAATGCGCGAGTTGGATTTACATTTGCCCAATTTTTACATTAAAAGATTAAAAAACATTAACATTATTTACTAAACAATAAAAATTTACAAATATTCCCATTTGAAAATTGTTTCGGCCAACAAAATATTACTAATATGTTACTAATTTATAAAGCCAAAAAGTTTGTTTTATTAAAAATTTAAGCACGGGCAGGGCCGCGGGTAATTTAGTAGTAATTATAGTAAAGTCATAGAAAGGTTATATCTGTACATTTTTTTTTTGATAAAACTACGTATTTTAAAAACACATGGCGACATCTATTGTCAAATAGCTAAATAACACATAAATAAATTTTCATTAAAATAACTATTTTAATGAATAAAATAGCGCTGTTAATATTTCTTTTAAGATAAGTTTTTTTTAATAGTTTTAACATAATATATAAGTAAGTTACCTTGCTAAAATATTAATAGCATCATCGTGCTTTTACTTTAACCAGTTTTTGTATTTTTTTCTCAGAAATGAGATATTTTCCTGCGGTAAAAAGAATCCTATGTGTTGACCCGGATAACCTGCTATTACCATACCAAATTTCATAAAAATCCCTCTAGTGGTTTTTCTGTGATGCGGTCACATTCAGAAAGACAGAAAAAATTCTAAAAACTATAGATTCGGGCTCTATATCGCTAATAATGAATATTTAATCTAATTTAATTTTTCAATAAGATTTTCCGAAAAAAATATTGAATTTAGGGGTTCGGCTTAGTTACAATTTTATAGTATGTATAGTTACTAATTTATGAAGCGAAAAAGTTTGCTTTACTGATAATTTAAACACGGGCGGAGCCGCGGGTGATTTAGTAGTAATTCTAATAAAATCGAAAAAAGGTCATATCTGTACATTAATTTTTTTGGGATTAAAACAACCTATTTTAAAAACACATGGCGACATCTATTGTCGAATATCTAAATAACACATAAATAAATATTAATTAAAATAACTATTTTACCAGTTTTTGTATTTTTTTTCAGAAATAAGATATTTTCTCGCGGTAAAAAGTATCCTATATGTTGACCCGGATAACCAGCTATCATCATACCAAATTTCATCAAAATCCCTTCAGTGGTTTTTCTGTGATGCGGTAACAGACAGACAGACAGACAGACAGACAAACATTCTAAAAACTATAGATTCGGCCTCTGCATCGATAATAATGTCTATTTCAATAAGATTTACCAAAAAATATTTAATGTACAGATTCGGCTTAGTTAGAATTTTATAATATGTATAGATTATGTATACAATTTTACTTCGTGAAAGCCAGTTTATCAATATGTCGTAGTAAGGAAATTGTCACACATGTGTAAAAAGTGTAAAAAGAAAACATTAGAATATAGTTTGTAATCTTTATTGTAAACCATGTCTGAATAAAGGCTTATAATATTATTATTATTATTATTATTAAAATGTATATTGTCTCAACTTTCGTTGGTATTTTGGTTCCGAAGACGGGCATCTGCCAAGTCTTTCGGAGACCCTATGGGGGTAATGATGAGGGGTTTAGGAATCGACGTACTATAGAGCATGTGTCTAGAACTATTGACTTTTGTAAATTAATATATGTTGATTTGTGTAATTCTAACAATTCTATAGATTTATGTAGAGTTTTTGGTACTACACCTGTGGATGAAATAATTATTGGTACTATCTTTATTGAGTTTTGGTGCCACATGTCTTTAATTTCATCTGCAAGTGGAATATATTTTTGGATCTTTTCTTGATGCTTGGTATTCAAATTTTCGGTGTTCGGTATGGATATGTCGATGAGGTAAGTGGTCTTTGAGGGTTTTAATGTAAGTTTATTATTATTATTATTATTTCTTTTCATTGGAAAACCTCGGCTTTGCCGGTATTCTCAGCTAACACGGGCCATAGCCAAGTGTTAGTGGGATAGTTTTTGAGGTATGGTAATTAAGTATCTAAAGGAACACTGTGTCGTTGAGATATGTGTTATGACGCACGTGATGCTTGGACATGGTTTTATGTAATGTCAAATGATGTGGGGATACTACTACCTATATCTTTATCCGTTTGTAGAAATTTACGAACTATTCTGCATGTGTTTAATATAACGGCTTTTTGTAGATTAAAATATGTATATAAAGGGAGGTTCAGTATTTTAAGAGATTGAAATAATTGTTTTGGGATTACACCAGTAGTTGAGAGTACGATGGGAACTATGGTAACGTTTTTAAGATGCCACATTCTCCTTATTTCGTCTTTTAATTCAGTGTATTTGGTTAACTTTTCAGCTATCGCGTTCTGTAGATTGTAGGTATTTGGTATAGCTATGTCAATGATAAAAGCCGATTGACTACGTTTATCATGAAGAGTTATATCGGGTCTATTATAGTGAATTGTCTTGTCAGTTAATATAGCACGGTCAAAATAAAGACGATAATTTAAGTTTTCTATAATTGTTTCTGGTATATATGGCACACTTTTGTTCGTTGAAATTTTAAGCGTTTGGACTATGTGCTGATGGATAATATTAGCAACCTGGTCATGTCTGTGTTTATAATCAGTCTGTACTATTGCTCGGCATGCACCAGTAATATGTTGTATTGTTTCAGGAGAGCTGTTGCATTTTCTATATAAGTCTGTATTTAGCATTAGGGTTTTCATTATGTGTTTTTGGTAATTTCGAGTCTCTATTGTATGATCCTGTATGGATATCATAAATCCTTCGGTTTCCGGGAAAAGCTCACCACGCCTCAACCATGCGTTTGATGCAGCTTTGTCAACATTAGATTGGCACAGATCATGGCGATGTCTGCCATGCAGAGATTTCCGAGACCATTCATCTATTTTAAACTGATTAGATACTTGATTCTCATTTTTCTGGGTGTTTCTATCTTGTAAATTCAAAGGTGTTAGTTTCTTGTCGATATTTACTATTGTTTCATGTAGAGTAGATTGTACCGATCTTTGATGAAAATATGTCCGAAGTATAGTAATTTGTTTATTATGTAAGTTAGATACATCTATGAGACCCCTACCTCCTTCAGTGCGGGGTAATGTTTGCCGTTGAACACAGGCTCGAGGGTGATGTTTTCTACATTTCGTCATGCTAGTGTTTATTATGCGTTGGATATTTTTAAGTTCGGCTTTTGACCACTTGATGATACCAAAAGAATATGTGAGGATAGGTATGGCGTAAGTGTTTATTGCTATGATAAGATTACGGGAGTATAACTGTGATCGCAGTAAAATGTTTAAACTATGCTTAAAGTTTTGAATTAGTTTATCTTTAACTTCTTTAGATTTTATTTCGTTTGACTGATTGTAACCCAAGTATTTGTAAACTTCGTCTTGTTGTAATGAGTGTATCAGCTGACCGTTTTCTAATAGATAATTAAGCTCTTGGTTTTGTCTGGCGTTGAGTGAATTAATTCTGCATTTATCTATTCCAAATGACATATGAATGTCTTTAGAAAAACATTCAGTTATCTTAGCTAATTTGTGTAGGTCGTCTAGTGATGATGCATACAGCTTAATATCATCCATATACATTAAGTGATTTAAGTGATACGTAATTACTTGGTTTGATTCAGTATTGGTATATTTTAATGGGTAACCCACATTACTATTGTTAAGTAAGCTTGATAATGGATTCAATGCCAGACAGAACCACAGAGGGCTAAAAGAGTCTCCTTGGAATATTCCTTTTTTGATTTTAATGGAGGGAGTGTCTATTATTCCTACAGTAGTCTTCAGTCGTAGTATTGTGGACCATTTTTGTATATTATAGACTGTAGAAAGTTTATTAAACATGGGTGAACTTTGTATATATCTAAAACTTTAAGTAACCAGGAATGAGGAACTGAATCAAATGCTTTTTTTATAATCAATGTACATAGTGTATAATTCACTTTTATTTCTATTTGCTTTCTGTAATATAGTAGTATCAATTATTAATTGTTCTTTACAACCTTGGGTAAAATTTCTACAGCCTTTTTGCTATTCTGCTAATATATTATTGGAGTCAATATGCGTATATATCACTTCAGTAATACAAGAACTTATTATTTTATATATTGCTTGTAAACAAGTTATAGGCCTATAGTTTGCTGGATTTAAAGGTTCTGAATTATTTTTTGGTAACATATAAGTGATTGCATGCATAATATATTGAGGTATTGTATGAGGATTTTGGATGAATTTATTTATATGATTGTAGAGGTGTGGATGAATACATGTAAATGTTTTGTACCAAAAGTTGTGGATGTTATCTGATCCTGGAGATTTCCAGTTATGTAGTTTTCTAATAACTTTGTTAAATATTTCTATTGGGATAGATTCAAATTTCATTTGCGAAATATCTTTGTGGTGGTTTTTTTCGATTTTAATCCATTCTGCCTTATCATTATGCTCTATTGATGTTTCCCATAAATCCGCCCAATAATTTCGAAGGTCTTCCGGTGATGGTATATTTTGTGGAGTTGATGCTGTGTAATTAGAACTGATCGTGCTTATACTGCGATAAAATGATTTTTCATTATGACTAAACTGCTTATTCTGTGTTTTTCTTAGTGAACATGCTCGATACCTACGTAACCTAGAGGCAGTGAGTGCCAGTTTCTGTTTAAGTGTGTCGAGAAAGTGGATAGGTTGTGTGTTTGGGTCTTCATGTGTTGAATGTGTCTTATATTGATTCTCTATTTGTTGGATTTGGTATGCTAGCTTTTCACTTTTATTCCCATTTATATACTGTGTCATTCTTCCTATTTTTACTCTTAAATTATCTATTTTCTTTTCTAATCTTACCTGCCATTTAGCTTTCTTTTCTGGTTGTACTTTATTATTCTGATGTAAAATGGAACCATTTAATTTTGCTGCTGTCCAGGCTGCAGATATTCTGCAATGTACTAAAATCTATATTTGGGTCTATGTATTTTGGTAAGGTGATAGTATTTAAATAGTGTAATATCGCACTGAATTTTTTCGATAACTTTTGTTTGGGAATATATGTTCTGCAAGTGGGATTAGTGTTAATATTATAGTGTAATGTTTCTTGAAAGAGATTTTCTATTTCTTGATTAACTTCCAAATTAATGTCTTCTGGTTGTCTATGATCTAAAACAGAAGTTTGGGGTATGTTTTGCGTGTGAAATGTTGATGGGATTGTTGTATTTATATCTTGAGGGATAGCTTTATCAATTGCTGTGTTTACTGATGTGTTTGCAGCTTCTGCAACCACAGTACAAGGTGGGATTTCCTTTTGAGTATTGCTTGATTCGTTATTATACCTAACGCTATTATGTTGTTTTTCTTCATATTTATAATTGTTTTGTATATCTTTTCTTATTTGCAGTAGTTTTTGAGATGATAAAAGCTTATTGTTTACTATGGATCTTCTTTGATCTGATAGTCTTTGGGCTGACATATTCGAGTACTCAGGATGGATTTGTATGAATTTTGAATGGAGCTTCTGTCTGTAGGCTGTCATATTATTTTCTAACTCTGTAACTATATAGTAACATCTTATTAGACTTTCATTTAACTCATTAGACCATCTCATTCTACTTGTTGGTAAAGGAGCATATAAATTATTATTTTGGTTCTGAGTGATATTGTGAGCAGCTTGTAGTTCTATTGATATTTCAGTTTTAATACTTTGTAACCTGTCTTCACTAATTAATTTATTTAGAATTATCTGACGTTTTTGATCAGCTACCCTTTGTTCGGAAACATGCGACAAATGTGGGAAGGTATTAATAAAATGTTGGTGAAGTGTTCTTCTGTAGGGAATAGAGTTTGTTTCTAGCTTTGTTATACGGTAATAGGACTTCATAATGGCTTCATTCAATTCATTATTCCATCTCATACGAGTCCTTTTAGTTGTCGATACAGTGGGCACAGGTGTACTGACATAACTTGTCTCCTGTGCAACACTATTCGATAAATCAGTGTTTGTAGATGATGACGGAGAGGGAGGTGTTTTTAAGGGATGAGTTGGTGAACTGGGTGATTGGGATACACTATATGATGATGTTAATTGAAATGAAGGATTGTGATCAAGATGAATTTCGGCTGTAACAAATTCTTCGACAGGAGCCCGCCTGGTCAACTCCTTGTCGCTGATGATTCGCATGCTGAGACACCCAGCATCGGCTCCAGGTGCGCCCCGGCGACCCCCGGGCAGCGGCCGCAAGTTATAAAATCTTTTTTCCATAGCATTTATTATTATTATTATTAGAATCCTCCTAATATGACAAAGGTGAAAGTTTGTATGTTTGATTCTTAGTTACTTAAAATTTGGGCGCACTCCACCCAACGCCACTTCGCTAGGTTGCGTCCTTCGATGCTACGATTATAGTGGCCGAGTGCTAGCTCGGGCTGGCTCTCCAAGAAGTCCAGCAATGCAGAAATTTGCTCCAATAGGACCATAATTGAGGATTTTTACGCGACCACGAACAAATTGACCTATCAAATGATATTGACATTTAATGTCAATTCAACAGTTACAGATGAAACTTATTTATTTTGGACGTTTTATTTTTTAGATTACACTTAAAATTTATCTTTTTAGCTTTTTATTATCATTTTACATAATGCTTAGTCTTTAAAATATAAATTGATAACATATATAATCGAACCTAGCCTAAAACTCATTTCGGCGAACGCTTTTTGAACTAATGGCAATACCGATTCCCTTTCCACTACAAGCCAACTACAATTCAACTACAATCTAATGACAAGACCAATGATCGACCGTTGTAAATTTAGTAGACTACGAAATTTTGGACCAATGGTAATTGAATTAAAATTGCATTGTTCCATAATGACAATTCATGTAAAATAGCAGACTTGAGGCCCAGGGATGGGTTAGCGCTAGTTACTAATATTGTCCAAAACGATTTTCAAAAGAAAATGTAATAAGTAAATAATTCTAAGCAAATACTTTTTATTATTTCATATGGCTCGGCTAATATGATTAAAGTCGTAAACATTTTATTGTGACCTTTAAGCCTTTACCTTCCAAGAAATGGTGTCAAGAAAAACTGAAAAAGTTGAGATATAACAGTTCCTCAATTACTTTTTCATAGTTTTTGAGATATGGAATATTTTTAATTACCCGCTTCGTCAGTTTAACAGCCATAAACTTGTTTCCCATAAAATGTTATAAAATAATATGAACCGAACGTATTTTTACACTTGATAAAATGAGTCGATATTGTGGAAACGTAAATATTATTTGTATTTATTTTAGTTTTAACCAAACAAAACGCTTAAGGTAGAAAAACAACACAGTATTTTGCTATACGAAACCTATAATGCGCGAGTTGGTTTTGCATTTGCCGAATTTTTACATTAAAAGATTAAAAAATATTAACATTATTTACTAAACAATAAAAATTTACAAATATTTTAATTTGAAAATTGTTTCTACCAAAAAAATGTTACTAATATGTTACTAACTTATAAAGCCAAAAAGTTTGTTTTATTGAAAATTTGAACACAGGCGGGGCCGCGGGTATTTTAGTAGTAATTCTAATAAAGTCATAGAAAGGTCATATCTGTACATTATTTTTTTTAGATTAAAACTACGTATTTTAAAAACACATGACGACATCTATTGTCAAATATCTAAATAACACATAAATAAATTTTCATTAAAGTAACTATTTTAATGAATAAAATAGCGCTATTGATATTTCCTTTAAGATAAGTTTTTTTTAATAGTTTTAACATATATAAGTAAGTTACCATGCTAAAATGTTAATAGTATCATCTTGCTTTTATTTTAACCAGTTTTTGTGTTTTCTCCCAAAAATGAGATATTTTCCTGCGGTAAAAAGTATTCTCTGTGTTGACCCGGATAACCAGCTATCACATACCAAATTTCATCAAAATTCCTCCAGTGGTTTTTCTGTGATGCGGTAACAGACAGACAGACAAAAATTCTAAAAACTATAGATTCGGCCTCTGCATCGATAATAATGTCTATTTCAATAAGATTTTCCAAAAAATATTTAATGTACAGATTCGGCTTGGTTAGAATTTTATAATATGTATAGACAAGATTTGTGTTAACAACCACCAAGGTTGTTAAGGTGACGTTTATAAACAACAAACTCAATCCGGTTTTAAGTATTCATAATGATATCGGAAACAAAAATAAAAATACGTTAAATATCTTGTTCCTAATCATAATAATTATTACTTTTAAAAAAGGTTACGTTAAAATCACTTAAAAGTATATTATTCTGCGCTTAGGGATTAATTTAATATGGAAATACACTTGAGGTACAACATATTATTAAGTAAACAAAATTACCATAAAATCGAATATTAATAAGAAGCAAATAATCAATTTGCTCCTCGTTTATTTTTAATAGTAAAAACATCAAAAATACTATGTATCAGCGGCGAAGGGTGAATTTTAGTAGAGACTAGCGACTCACCCTCGCTTCACTCGGGTTCGTCCCTAGGTTGCTTCCCAAAACAAAATAATTAATTTTGGTTTTAATTTTTTTTCGTGTGACCCTATTTTTTTTTTCTTAAATAAAAGTATCCTAAGTTACTCCTTATTACATCAACTACCTGCCAGTGTAAGTCCCGTCAAAATCGGTCCAGCCATTTAACAGATTAGCCGGAACAAACAGACAGACAGACAGACAGACAGACCGACAGACAGACAAAAATTGTAAAAAATGTGGTTTTGGTATATATATTTGGTGTATACATCCATATGCATGTAGTAAAAAGCGGTTATTTTAATATTACAAACAGACATACCAACTTTATTTATCTGTATAGATAAACCGTTCCAAAAAAAAAAGACAATCATTCATATACAATTTTTATACATATATCATTGTAAAAAAAGTAAGAAATGTAATTATTGTGATGATATTTTTTAATAAGGTTATTATGTTTTTAGTAAATGTATGTAAAATATTTTAGCAAAATATATTACATACACTTAATAAAATAATAAAACCTTATAAAATATTAATGGCACGATCTATGAAAAATCATTACGCATCACTTTATAAGTGAAAGTACGGAAATTTGATTTAAGACCGCATTATTTTATTTTTGTTTATTATGAGTATATTTTATAGTTTTTGAGAAGCGATGGAATAAAGGTTTTTAAGAGGCGATCACAAAAATATATACAACTTAAAAGTAATTTAGGATTAAAAATTGCTAAATATAACTTCAAATGTCTTATTGGCGAAAACTAAAAATCTGTAAATAAAAAAATATATTATAAAAATAAAAAACCCGACTGCATAAAAGCTAACCAAAAAGATAAAAACAAGTTGACGAAGGAATAAAGTCGGAGACATACGCGTTTTAGCCTTGCCTCAGCCTCAAGATGTATGCACATATTATATAGGTATGTCTCCGAGTTATACATGTTTTTATTTTTTTACTTTTTAGAGTTTTTTTTGTGTTACTTAAAACTTTTAATTTTATTTTTATGTCATTTTTTTTAAATTACTCGCGGACATTAATTTTTTTATTATATTTTTATTTCATACTTTTTAAGTTACTCGGGGACACTAATTCTAATAGATAACTTTCATTGAGACTATTCTTATGAGTCTGAACACGCTATATCTGCTATAAGTTTCTGAGGAATTGAGCATTCCGTCACAGCATCAGCTCAAAGTTAGCATGTTTTGGAAATACCACCAAAATAACAGTACACTAAATTTCAAATCAATCGAATCTGTGAAAGTTAGTAAGACCCTTTTGTCAAGTAGGAAATGAGCTGATGATCACCAAACGCCTGAACAGATCTTCATAAATTATAGCTAACAACTATCTCGATCATGTCAGTTTTCAAATAAAAAAAAAACAGCATCAAAATCCGTCCATTCGTTTAGAAGCTACGATACCACAGACAGACACATATACACAGATACACAGACAGGCACGTCAATCTTATAGCACCCCTCTTTTTGCGTTGGGCGTTAAAAAATGTTTATTTTATGACAAGTGAGTGTGTTTTTTGGCTTTTTACGCTGCAATGATTAAATAAATAAAAATAAAATTCAATCAATGGCTTTTATTGAAAGGAATAGGGATAGACAATAAATAATAATATATCTCTATGTACGGGGCTAAGTCGAGAGGTCATTCTGCAATCGTGTCCGAATACAATTAAAAAAAAAACATAATTTGGGAACATATTATCACAGATCATATAAAACATAATATTATGATTATATGACATAATATTTACATTTCACTTTCAATAAAATATTAAAAATCTTACACATATACGAGTGCTACATAATGTTTGTCTACGTGACTTTCACGCAGCGAGCAAAACCTAGCATACTATTATAATGTACTTACTGAAATAAACCAATGAATATTTAAAAAAAAATTATTTTATTTAAAGAACAAATAAAAACTAAGTTAATAATACATGAAAAGTTTTACCAATTCCAATTTATTTCGGGTTTTTTATGTTTAAAAAATATAGATACTCCCGAAATGTACCAAAATGAATGGTGATTATCTTGACGTGTTATATTAACTGCTAATTCTTATTAACTATAAATAAATATATGTATATTCCGTTATCATGTGTTTATTTGTAAATCTTATGTTTCGCACCAACAGTTGACATTAGCAAAGCTTCCACAATGTCCTCCTTTGTATCCGCGTCTTTTGCACTCAGCGTTGCAGTTTGAAGTGTAGTTGACAGCGCCCCATACACAGCTGCCGATAAGCTTGTCCGCTTGAACTTCATTTTTCGGAGATGAAACGATCACCAAAAATGTGATGCAGACCAGCAGCAACATTGAGCGGCAATTTTTCACCATTGTCACGTTTATTGTTTAATATTGAGGTTTTAATAATTCTGATGCTTCAGTTAAGAGGCACAAACTTCAACTGTAGCTTATGTTGATGTCTTCCTTATTTATATCTTTAGAAATAGTTCACTTGATAAGAAAAAATCCAAGTACAGTAATAAAATAATTAATTCTTTTGTTTAACTTTGTTTTTTCCTTATTTAATATTTTCTGAGTGACTGATACAGATAATAATACGCACTAAAGAAAAAACATAAACAACACATCCAAACAAAATATTTTACTTTAGTATTAAAAATCGTTTTTTTCGAGGATTTAATTTGATTTTTGAATCCCGATGTTTCGAATACTTTTCAGCAAACATCTATCCCGCAAAAGCGAAAAAATCCGAAAAGACGGCTTTATATAATGACCAAACATCTACTACTTTAATCAAATTCAACAATTCGAAAACGTAAGCCAGTGATCATGATGAGTCTTCATATCTCATCTATATTAATATTATAAAGAGGTAAAGTTTGTGAGTTTGTGATTCTGTGAGTTTGTGAGTTTGTGACGTTGTAGGGGGTAACTCTGGATCTACAGAACCGATTTAGATGAAATTTGGTAAAAAGATAGTTTGAGACCTTGGGAAGGACATAGGGTACTTTTATCCCGGATGAAAGTTTGTATTGGGAAGCAAGCTAGGGACGAACTCGAGCGAAGCATAGGTGAGTCGCTAATATGAATATAACTTATTTGGTTTTTATATCTAAAAAAAGAGTAATAGCTCTACATTATCGCTAATTATAGTGTCACATTAACTTAATAAAAGCAGAGGCATCCCAATGGTAATATGCTCGCTGGGAAAATAAAGTGATGCGGGCTCAAATCCCACGTCTCGAACCTCTGATATTCTCATATGCGAATAATTTTTAACATGATAACCATTTGCTTACGGTAAAGGCAAATATCGTGAGGAAACAAATATTATTTTAAAAGAGCAACTGTTGAGTTTCTGGCCGACGCTTCTTAGCAGAACTGCCTTCGAGCCGGTGGTAGATTCCTCTTGGACTTACATACTGACATTTAATTTAAATTTTGAAAACGTAAAAAGTGATGATTCAAAAGTGCTTGTAGTAGTCTATTTGAATATGTTTTGATTTGGTTTGATTTTATTTGAAACCTGCATGTACGAGACACATTTTACCAGCATGGTGACTATGATCTGATTTGCTACGGAATAAGGTGAAGCCCACACCCAGCAGTTACATACTGACATTTAATTTAAATTTTGAAAATGTAATGTAATTTTGGAATATATTATTTATTTATATTTTAATATTTTTATTTATTGCTAAATATATATGGGCAAACGCGCCGATGGTCCACTTAATGGTCAGCAGTTGTCGTCGCTAGACATAGTGTGTGCTGCCGGCTTTTTAGAATACTGAAAACACTTTTCAGACATAATAATTTCTTAGATTTACGCGAATATTTGACTTTTTAGTATCTTTCTATGTTTTCATATTATTTCGCTGATTTATTTTCAATTTTGGTTCCCAACGTTTCGAATGCTTTACAGCAATCATGGTCACGGGAGAGTCTATGGTTTTAGACGCCTCAAAGGTATTATATACTTATTACAGACAGTGCCTACACACAATTAGGCAATAAATAAATCCACGAAATAATCTGAAAGTATAGTTTTACTTTTCAGACACTTAAAGATTCCTATTTAGTGACCGTGTTCAGAGAAAGCGTCAGAGGAAAAAGTTTCACAATTTGCAACTTCGAGCTAGAAATGAACGTTAAGAATATACATTTATGGCAAAGACTGTAATTCATATTTAAAAGTACATAAACAATGGTCAACTTATCTTTAGAAGAGATTTCTTCCTGTCAACCCATGAACTTGAGAGATAGTATTATGTAGCGAGTCAATTTAAAGTACGACGTGAAAAAAGTCACGTAAATATTGTTATGAACATAAGCTGAATATAATATGTATATATTACTACGCAACAAATAAAATAAAATATGGTCAAATCTAAATCTCTGACAAGGTCGTTTAGTTCTGGTTGACTAATCAGATATGGTTCTGGTATTCTTTGTTCTCGAAATATGTCTCCACATGAAGGGCCTGCTTCGCTGTCTTCTACCATAGAACTCGAGGAACTGGGAAATTTTTCCGTTACTGGAAAGTGTCGAGAATGTGGTAACAGCATTGACTGATCTGATCAATCAGTAATCAGCATCAAATGTTGGTACACCAAAAGACATGTGTTTTATAGTACGTTTGTGCCAACTCGTCATATATTTATAGCACTTTAAACAACACGCTTTAGGCACCCACGATTTATCTTGATTTTTAATTGTAATTTAAAATAACTTTTATAACAATTCTCAAAAAAAAGAGTACTTGCTGTTTTACGGTTCCGTACCCAAAGGGTAAAACGGGACACAGGACACAGGACGGCAACAGGGTAGACGCTTGAAATATTCACAGATTATTTAGTCATATATTTACTTTAAAAATTAATAATTAAATTAAAATAAAACAAATATTTAAGGGGGGCTTCCATACAGCAGTCATAATTTTTTTGCCGTTTTTATAGATAACTAGCGACTCACAATATTACTAAATCAAATATGAGATTAACACAGGAACCTTTGTAGCATTGTCAATCACTGACATTATTTACCAATCATATGGTGTGAAATGGAATTGGTATATGTAAGAGTAAACTAATGTGTAAAACCTAAGAATTTAGTTTTTGATCATCTGAACGCGGGCGGAGCCGCGAGCAATGCTAGTCTAGAATAACATGTCATCATTCAGTCCCATTTACGTACGTCCCGCTTCTGGGCCGCCTGCAATGCGGGCTCCCTGTAATCAGGCCATAGTCCACCACGCTAGCCAAGTGCAGTAAAAATAAAATATTTACCTATCTTCGATATTTATTTTCAAACTCTAACACATAACCTTCCTTTGGGCTTCGCTGCAGTCGGGTAAAAAGTACCTACTTATGTATGACATTAACCTGAAAATATTAAATGAGGAAAAGCCGAAATAAGACTGCATCAACAACATTCATGAATTACATATGTAAACAATTACTATCTTGGATTTTTCAACTGTTTCCAAAGATAGGTATATAAACGCTATACACAACGACATTTACAACAGTTGAAGTTTGTGCCTCTTAACTGAAGCATCATAATTACTAAAACCTCAAAGTAAACAATAAACGTGACAATGGTGCAAAATTGCCGCTCAATGTTGCTGCTGGTCTGCATCACATTTTTGGTAATCGTTTCATCTCCCAAAAATGAAGTTCAAGCGGACAAGCTTATCGGCAGCTGTGTAAGGGGCGCTGTTAACTACACTTCAAACTGCAACGCCGAGTGCAAAAGACGCGGATACAAAGGAGGACATTGTGGAAGCTTTGCTAATGTCAACTGTTGGTGCGAAACATAAGATTTTTCAATAGAAGCAAGATGATGAAATACTAAAATATATACTAAACATACTTAATGAAAACTGAAAACTATAACAATTCGTCAATATAATCAAATATCATCCGAACTAATACTGACGTGTTCATGACTTTTAATAAACAATTCAAAAATTGTAATTAAATTGCAATCGGTGTCGGTGAAAATATTTTATAAGGAACTAGCGACTCACCCTCGCTTCGCTCGGGTTCGCCCCTAGTAACGTTTTACTACTGAACTGAGCTAAACGTTGATAAGTCAGTCTGTGAGTCGTGAGTAGTGAATAAAAATAGTAATTGCGAATGTACCTTAGGTGATAGACATATAATATTGCGAACTTCCCCGTATAACTTTTTAAGACCTACAATTTTCTAGTACATTGTTTTGATGTATCTCTTAAGGTTCAGCCACCGTTAGCCATAGAAATTTCTAAGGACGACTCGATAGAACCAGTCATTGCGTTTTCCCGCGGGAACGAAAAATGTGCCTGTAGTAAAAGGTATCCTAAATGTTGACCCGAGTGATAAGCTATCACTATACAAAATTTAGTCAAAATCGGTTCAGTACTTTTTGCGTGAAACGCGCACATCGATTTGACTAAGTTAGTTTTATTATAGGTATAGATAAGAATAGGTATTGCGAGTGTACCTTAAGAGATAGACATACACTGTTGTAGATTTTTCTATTGACCTTTTCAAGACCTACAATTTTTTAGTACGTTGTTTTGACGTATGTCTTAAGGTTTAGCCAGCGGAAGGTTTCTAAGGAGGACTCGATAAAATCAGTTATTGCGATATCCCGTGGGAAAGAAAGATTTTTCTGAAATAAAGAGTATCCTAAATGTTGACCCGGGTAATAAGTTATCACTTCACCAAATTTCGTTGTAATCGGTTCATTACTTTTTGCGTGAAACGCGTACAGACAAACAGACAAACAGACAAACAGACAAAAATTTTAATAACTATTGTTTTGGGGTCTATATTGTATACATAATACGTTACATTCATTGTTTTTAAAAAATATTTAATGTACAGATTTCGCTAAGTTACTGCTTTATTATAGTATAGATAAGTAAATTATGTATTATTTTATTCTAAGACTATGCACTTTTAATAAACTGTTTAAACATTTAATTTTCCTATTTTATTTTATTTTACTTCTTTTATACCTATACTCACGCACATCATAATACCTGTACATAGACGTAGTTCACTATTGCGTTCGTCCCTAGTCAAATAACAATTTATCTTTTTTTAATCTTTTTTCCTTAGTTGAGTTTTATAGTTTTTTTAAACTTTCCTATAATAATAATATCCTTCTGACCGATTCCCGCCACGGCGGCCAATCTCATCGAGACTAGCCAACTGCGCAGGAGATATTATAGTGCACAAGTATGAGCTCAGACACAAGTGTACTCTATATTCCTGTCACTCTCATACTCCGGTGGGACGACTACTCGATACGACCGGTGAGGGTTAAGGCGCAGGACCGACGACTCTACGTGCACGGGGGTGATATATCGCCAACTTCCCAACTCAGGGCTGTTACTGAGGCTTACTATACTGAAAGACTCAATAACTAAACTTGACCCGAAACGGGACTTGAACCCAGGATCTCCGGGTGTGCAGCCGTACATGCTAGTTACTGCACCACCGACGCAGTTAAACTTTTCTATTTTAACATTTGGAATTAGAACAATATTGACTTCGTTCTACTCGTAATAATTATTGTTTTAATATTGTACTGACATTGAATAGGTAATGTACTCGTATAAGAAGTTCTTTCGATTGATATTAGACAACAATTTTGTTAAAACTGGTTTGTGATATGAGAAAAAAGAAACATAACTACATACTTAATTTATACATTATTTTTTTTTATTATTTTTTTATTTCATACTTTTTAAGTTACTCGCGGACACTAATTCTAATAGATAACTTTCATTGAGAATATTCTTATGAGTCCGAACACGCTATATCTGCTATAAGTTTCTGAGGAATTGAGCATTCCGTCACAGCATCAGCTCAAAGTTAGCATGTTTTGGAAATACCACCAAAATTACAGTACACTAAATTTCAAATCAATCGAATCTGTGAAAATTAGTAAGACCCTTTTGTCGTTTGTGTTGTAGGAAATGAGCTGATGATCACCAAACGCCTGAACCGATCTTCATAAATTATAGCTAACAACCATCTCGATCATGTCAGCTTTCAAATAAAAAAAATAGCATCAAAATTCGTCCATTCGTTTAGAAGCTACGATACCACAGACAACATATACACAGATACACAGACAGGCACGTCAATCTTATAGCACCCCTCTTTTTGCGTCGGGCGTTAAAAAATGTTTATTTTATGACAAGTTAGTGTGTTTTTTGGCTTTTTACACTGCAATGATTAAATAAATAAAAATAAAATTCAATCAATAGCTTTTATTGAAAGGAATAGGGATAGGCAATAAATAATAATATATCTCTATATACGGGGCTAAGTCGAGAGGTCATTCTACAATCGTGTCAGAATATAATTTAAAAAAAACATAATTTGGGAACATATTATTACAGATCATATAATCTATATCTATATATACATAAAATGCTTTGTCCTAACTGACTGACTCATCGATCAACGCAGAGCCTAAACCGCTGGCCATAGAAACGTGAAATTCAGAGGACATATTCCTTATACAATGTAGGCATCCGCTAAGAAAGGATTTTTCGAATTTCACCCCTAAGGGGATAAAGTAGGAGATAAAAGATTGTATGAAACTCTGTCATTCTTAACGCGAAATGCATGAAAAGTGGTATTTAGCTTTAAGATGAAAAATAAGAAATATATGTATAAGATTTTTTTCGAAATTCATCCCTTAAAAGGGTAAAAGGGGGTGATAAATTTCATATGGGCAAACAATTATTTATGATCAGAATTACTTGAAACTTGGTATTAATGCTCTTTAATACAATTAAATAAACATGTATTGAAGATTTTTTTTTTAAATTCAGCCCCTAAGTGGGTAAAACTGGGCGTTGAACTTTGAGTTGTTGAATATATTTAAATAGAGTAACATGGCTCAAGTTATCTGTAAGTGCACACTTACTGTGTGGGATATAAAGTGCAGAACGGAAATTATTCTGAATCCAATGGAAAATTATGTATAACTTTTCGGCTGGCCACTGCAGCGGCAACTATAACATATAAATTCAATGGAAATTAAAACTGAGCAAATTTTTCAGTCCACGCGAGCGTAGTCGCGGGCAAAAAAGCTACAGCAAAATAAGAATGGCACTTTATATGTATAACTTAAAAAAGAAGGAGAAGGAAGGAGACTGTAAGCTTCAGGTGTACATAGCACTGGGTCTTTAAAGATAACGTAGATGTTAGCCTATTAGTATGTTAGTTAAAAAACCCACATTAGTCGAGTTACAAGATTCTAAAGACGTAAACATTGTATGCGATTGTATCATTGTACTCTCTTCCTCTAACTTAGGAAAGATGGAGTAGAAAAATGTGCAAAAACACAGGTAGTGGAGCTTGCTAAATGCCTAAAGTGTAAATTTATTTACAGAATATACACTTAACATCTTTTAAGATACTGGATATTTTGAGTTACAATTGCTAAAATTTAATTTGTTTTTCATATATCTTTAAGAAATAATAAAACGTACACGAACTTAGTTTTGCAAGTAATAAAGTATGTATTGCGAAAAGGTTTATTTTTTTCGTAGTTTGATCGCGGGCGAAGCCGCGGGTTCTGCTAGTACATAATGTTATGATTATATGACATAATGTTTACATTTCACTTTCAATAAAATATTTACAATCTTACACATATACGAGTGCTACATAATGTTTATCTACGTGACTTTCACGCAGCGAGCAAAACATAGCATACTATTATAATATTGAAAATATAATACTGAAATAAACCAATGAATATTTAAAAAAAAATATTTTATTTAAAGAACAAATAAAAACTAAGTTAATAATACATGAAAAGTTTTACCAATTCCAATTTATTTCGGGTTTTTTATGTTTAAAAAAAATAGATACTCCCGAAATGTACCAAAATGAATGGTGATTATCTTGACGTGTTATATTAACTGCTAATTCTTATTAACTATAAATAAATATATGTATATTCCGTTATCATGTGTTTATTTGTAAATCTTATGTTTCGCACCAACAGTTGACATTAGCAAAGCTTCCACAATGTCCTCCTTTGTATCCGCGTCTTTTGCACTCAGCGTTGCAGTTTGAAGTGTAGTTGACAGCGCCCCATACACAGCTGCCGATAAGCTTGTCCGCTTGAACTTCATTTTTCGGAGATGAAACGATCACCAAAAATGTGATGCAGACCAGCAGCAGCATTGAGCGGCAATTTTTCACCATTATCACGTTTATTGTTTAATATTGAGGTTTTAATAATTCTGATGCTTCAGTTAAGAGGCACAAACTTCAACTGTAGCTTATGTTGATGTCTTCCATATTTATATCTTTAGAAATAGTTCACTTGATAAGGAAAAATCCAAGTAGTACAGTAATAAAATAATTAATTCTTTTGTTTAACTTTGTTTTTTCCTTATTTAATATTTTCTGAGTGACTGATACAGATAATAATACGCACTAAAGAAAAAACATAAACAACACATCCAAACAAAATATTTTACTTTAGTATTAAAAATCGTTTTTTTCGAGGATTTAATTTGATTTTTGATTCCCGATGTTTCGAATACTTTTCAGCAAACATCTATCCCGCAAAAGCGAAAAAATCCGAAAAGACGGCTTTATATAATGATCAAACATCTACTACTTTAATCAAATTCAACAATTCGAAAACGTAAGCCAGTGATCATGATGAGTCTTCATATCTCATCTATATTAATCAAATCAAATCAAATCAAAATATACTTTATTCAAATAGACTTTTACAAGCACTTTTGACTCGTCAATTTTACATTTTAAATTTAAATTAAATGTCAGTGTAGTCAGTCCGTGAGGAAGCTACCACCGGCTCGGAAAGCAGTTCTGCTGAGAAGAGCCGGCGAGAAACTCAACAGTTGCTCTTTTAAAATAAAAATTGTGTACAATATTGTAATACAATAATTATTATATATTTATCCTACGTGAGACCCAACCAGATTAGTTCCACACATTGATATCTTCGAAGTATTCCGTTACTGTATAATAAGCCTTAGTCACTAATCACTAATATTATATACTACTACTCACTCTACTACTACTAATCACTAATATAATATTATATACTACACTAATATTATATACTAATATTATATACTAATATTATAAAGAGGTAAAGTTTGTGAGTTTGTGATTCTGTGAGTTTGTGAGTTTGTGTCGTTGTAGGGGTAATCTCTGGATCTACAGAACCGATTTAGATAAAATATGGTAAAAAGATAGTTTGAGACCGAAAGTTTTAGTGGGAAGGACATAGGGTACTTTTATCCCGGAAATCATCATTTAAGAGGGTGAAAATGGGGATGAAAGTTTGTATTGGGAAGCAAGCTAGGGACGAACTCGAGCGAAGCATGGGTGAGTCGCTAATGTGAATATAACTTATTTGGTTTTTATATCTAAAAAAAGAGTAATAGCTCTACATTATCGCTAATTATAGTGTCACATTAACTTAATAAAAGCAGAGGCATCCCAATGGTAATATGCTCGCTTGGAAAATAAAGTGATGCGGGCTTAAATCCCAGGTCTCGAACCTCTGATATTCTCATATGCGAATAATTTTTAACATGATAACCATTTGCTTACGGTAAAGGCAAATATCATGAGGAAACAAATATTATTTTGAAAGAGCAACTGTTGAGTTTCTGGCCGACTCTTCTTAGCAGAACTGCCTTCGAGCCGGTGGTAGATTCCTCTTGGACTTACATACTGACATTTAATTTAAATTTTGAAAATGTAAAAAGTGATGATTCAAAAGTGCTTGTAGAAGTCTATTTGAATATGTTTTGATTTGGTTTGATTTTATTTGAAACCTGCATGTATTAGACACATTTTACCAGCGTGGTGACTATGATCTGATTTCCCACGGAATAAGGTGAAGCCCACGCCCAGCAGTTTGACTTCAGCAGTTTGAGTTCAAACTCAAACACATAACTTTCCTTTGGGCTTCGCTGCAGTCGGGTAAAAAGTGCCTATTGTTGTTGTTGCCCTTATGTATGACATTAACTTGAAAATATTAAATGAGGAAAAGCCGAAATAAGACTGCATCAACAACATTCATGAATTACATATGTAAACAATTACTATCTTGGATTTTTCAACTGCTTCCAAAGATATATAAACGCTATACACAACGACATTTACAACAGTTGAAGTTTGCGCCTCTTAACTGAAGCATCATAATTACTAAAACCTCAAAGTAAACAATAAACGTGACAATGGTGCAAAATTGCCGCTCAATGTTGCTGCTGGTCTGCATCACATTTTTGGTGATCGTTTCATCTCCAAAAAATGAAGTTCAAGCGGACAAGCTTATCGGCAGCTGTGTATGGGGCGCTGTCAACTACACTTCAAACTGCAACGCTGAGTGCAAAAGACGCGGATACAAAGGAGGACATTGTGGAAGCTTTGCTAATGTCAACTGTTGGTGCGAAACATAAGATATTTCAATAGAAGCAAGATGATCAAATACTAAAATATATACTAAACATACTTAATGAAAACTGAAAACTATTACAATTCGTCAAGATAATCAAATATCATCCGAACTAATACTGACGTGTTCATGATTTTTAATAAACAAGTCAAAAATCGTAATTAAATTGGAATCGGTGTCGGTGAAAATATTTTATAAGGAATAAGTAAATTATGTATTATTTTATTCTAAGACTATGCACTTTCAATACACTGTTTAAACATTTAATTGTTCTATTTTATTTTATTTTACTTCTTTTATACCTATACTCACGCACATCATAATACCTGTACGTAGACGTAGTTCAGTATTGCATTCGTCCTTAGTCAAATAACAATTTATCTTTTTTTTATCTTTTTTCCTTAGTTGAGCTTTATAGTTTTTTTAAACTTTCCTATAATAATAATATCCTTCTGACCGATTCCCGCCACGGCGGCCAATCTCATCGAGACTAGCCAACTGCGCAGGAGATATTATAGTGCACAAGTATGAGCTCAGACACAAGTGTACTCTATATTCCTGTCACTCTCATACTCCGGTGGGACGACTACTCGATACGACCGGTGAGGGTTAAGGCGCAGGACCGACGACTTTACGTGCTCTCCGAAGCACGGGTGAAATATTGCCAACTTCCCAACTCAGGGTGGTTACTGAAGCTTACTATACTGAAAGACAACTAAATTTAAAAATTAAAAAACATTATGTAGCACTCGTATATGTGTAAGATTTTTAATATTTTATTGAAAGTGAAATATAAACATTATGTAATATAATCATAATATTATGTACTAGCATTTCCCGCGGCTTCGCCCGCGTTCAGATGACCAAAAACCAAATTCTTAGGTTTTACATATTACTATACCTACTCTTACATATACCAATTTCATTGCATGATTGGTAAATAATGGCGATGATTGACAATGCCACAAAGGTTCCTCAGTTAATCTCATATTTGATTTAGTAATATTGCACTTTTTGTTTTAGCAATAACATTTATGTATGTCTATACTTTTGTTTTGTTTGTTTGTTTAGTTTTAGGCGATAAACTCTCAAACTACGGAATTAATTTTATTCATGTTTTACTAATGCTTTTTATTATTTCATATTTATTTATTTATTTATCATTGGGAAACATACAGCGTATAATTAATAAAATTTAGTTAAACACTTCTAAACAAAAATCTTAAGCCAATAAAGTTTCCACTAAAAACATAAAAGTACTTAATAAGTGAACTTAAAATTAACAACAATAAGTCTAACAAGAAGATAGAATGCTAAACATTAACACAATTTATGTTTTTTTTTAATAGGTGAGCGAATTTTTTGAACCCATTACTGAACAAGTCGATGTCATGATATTGCTTATTATACATATTGCAGATCTTATAATAAATGAATTGTCACAATACTTTGTTCTGGAGACAGAAGTTGAGAAAGTAGCCTAAGATCGAGTACCATGACTAGGGCATTTAAAAGATATTTTATTTAGTAGGTATGGAGAGTCAACTAAATTATTGATTATCTTGTAAAGAAAAAGCTGATCTCTTTGTTCTCTACGCTTTTCTAGGGATATAGTATTGCTAAAAGAAGCAGAACCAAATCTATTTTTTATTCTTTTTAAAAATTTATTTTGTATTTTTTCAATTAAGTCAATATATTTCTTGTATTGTGGATTCCAAGCTGTAGATGCGTATTCCAGATTAGTCCTAACATATGCATTGTATAGCTCAATGTTAGTGTATGAGCATTTTTAAAGTCTGCCCCTTGCCTAAATATAAAGCCTAGCATTTGATATGATTTAGTTGCTACATTATTTATATGATGATCAAAAATGAGTTTACTGTCTAGCTGAACTCCAAGGTCCCTTACTTCTGTTACTCTTTTTAAATTAGCGTTAGAGATTGAATAATTATATGAAATTTGGTTTTTTTTTTTTTGAAAAAGTAATTGTATAGCATTTTTCTAAATTCAAATATAGACTGTTGGATCTACAATACTGTTCGAGTCTATTTAGATCGTCTTGCAAGTCAGCACAATCTTGCTTATTTTTTATAATTTTAAAAATTTTAGTATCATCTGCATATAATAATATATTTGAATTTAAAAAGCAACTATTGATATCATTAATAAATATATTAAAGAGCAAAGGTCGCAAGTGCACTGCCCTGAGGCACTCCTGAAGTAATTGGAACAAACGAGGAGGTAAAACCTTTAATTGCCACAGCCTGGGTTCGATCACGTAGATCAGATGTTAGCCATCGGAGCAGATTACCGTGTATGCCAATGTATTCAAGTTTTTTTATTAGAAGTTTATGTGAAATTTTATCAAAAGCCTTTGAATAATCGGTGTATATAACATCAACTTGGTACCCTGAATCCATTGCATTAAGTACAATATCCAAAAATTCGCAAAGATTTGATTCGGTCGATCGCTTATTGATAAATCCATGTTGATTATTCATCAACAATGGTCTCAGTATTGGATATATCATGTCATATATATTTTTTTCAAAAAGCTTAGGAATTGTGGACAACTTTGAGATTCCGCGGTAGTTTTTAATATTTCGTTTATCAAGACGTTTGTAAATTGGAGTTATCAAAGATTTTTTTTCATTCTGTAGGTAGGCAACCGGTATTTAAAGATTTTTTGAACAGAATAGTTAAGGGTATACTTAAAGTGTTACTACATTGCTTCAAGAAAATTGGATGTATTGCGTCTGGTCCACTTCCCTTATCTGTCTTTAATTTAGTTAAGTATGATTGTACTTTGCTTTCTGATATATTTAATGAAGCTATAATTGTATCAGAGCTATAATTGTTAATATCAGATGTGAATGATGTATTCATCTCAAAGACAGAATGAAAAAAATTATTGAACATATTGGCGATTGTTTGTCCATCTGAGCCAGTTTGTGAATCTAGGTACATTATATCTGGTATACCAATGTGTTCTTTTTTAGACTTAATAAATGACCAAAAATGTTTAGAATTAATATAAATATTGTTTTCTGTTCGTTCTAAATACAAATTATAACAAGATTTTTCTAAAAACTTTGTTTGTGCTCTTATTTCTGAAAACCTGTCGTAATCGCTTAATCTTCCATATACCTTCCATTTTTTATGCCATTTTAATTTTTTATTAATAAGAGTAACTAAGTGACCTGAATACCAAATGGGATATTTACTTTCTACCGCCAATTTAGATGGAACATATTTTTCAAGTTAGTCTAGTTCTAGTTTCCAGTTAATTTTTGCTAATTCTGTGTTAATAATGCTATAATCAACATTGTGATACTTGCGGACTATACGATGATTAAGACTAAGATTTCTTTCTATTGAATGAATATCTACCTCCACAAGAAGTGAGGGATGATGCCCATCTTCTGGCTCTGATAAAGGCAAAGTTCGAGATACTAAGCACGGTTAATATGATTAAAGTAGTAAGCATTTTATTGTCCTTTAACCCTTTACCTTCCAAGAAATGGTGTCAAAAAAAACTAAAAAAGTTGATGTATAACAGTTCCTAAAATATTTTTTCATAGTTTTTGCGATAGTTGGAATATTTTTAGTTACCTGCTTTGTCAGTTTAACAGCCATAAACTTGTTTTCCATAAAATGTTTTAAAATAATATGAATCGAACTCATTTTTACGGTTGATAAAATGAGTCGATATTGTGGAAAAGTAAATATTATTCGTATTTATTTTAGTGTTAACCTAACAAAATACGTAAGTAAGAAAACAACACAGTATTTTGCTATACGAAACTTATACGCGAGTTAGATTTGCATTTGCCCAATTTTTGCATTAAAAGATTAAAAAATATTATATTATTTACTAAACAATAAACATTTACAAATACTTTCATTCGAAAATTGTTTCGGACAGCAAAATATTACTAAATTATAAAGCCAAATGTTTGTTTTATTGAAAATTTGAACACGGATGGGGCCACGGGTAATTTAGTAATAATTCTAATAAAGTCATAAAAAGGTCATATCTGTACATTTTTTTTGGATTAAAACTACGTATTTTAAAAACACATAGCGACATCTATTGTCAAATATAACACATAAATAAATTTTCATTAAAATAACTATTTTAATGAATAAAATACGCTATTAATATTTCTTTTACGACAAGCTTTTTTTAATAGTTTTAACATATATAAGTAAGTTACCGTGCTAAAATAGTAGTATTATTGTGTTTTTATTTTTTTTTTTAATTTAATTTGAAAATTGTTTCTGCAAACAAAATATTACTAATTCTAATAATGTCATAGAAAGGTTATATCTATACATTATTTGTTTTTGGATTAAAACTACGTATTTTAAAAACACATGGCGACATCTATTGTCAAATATCTAAATAACTATTTTAATGAATAAAATAGCGCTATTGATATTTCCTTTAAGATAAGCTTTTTTAAATAGTTTTAACATATATAAGTAAGTTGCCTTGCTAAAATGTTAATAGTATCATCGTGCTTTTATTTTAACCAGTTGTTGTATTTTCCCCTAAAAATGAAATATTTTCCTGCAGTAAAAAGTATCCTATGTGTTGACCCGGATAACCAGCTATTATCATACCAAATTTCATCAAAATCCCTCCTGTGATATTCACATTCACATACAGACAGAATTAAAACTACGTATTTTAAAGACACATGGCGACATCTATTGTCGAATATCTAAATAACTCATAAATGTATATTAATTAAAATAACTATTTTAATGGATAAAATAGCGCTATTGATAATTTGATTTGCAAAATAAGTTATTTTTAATAGTTTTTACCATATCTAGTAAGTTACCTTGCTAAACTGTTTACAAATAGTAGGTATCATCGTGGTTTTGTTCCAACCAGTTTTTGTATTTTTTTTCAGAAATGACATATCTTCTCGCAGTAAAAAGTATCCTATATGTTGACCCGGATAACCAGCTATCATCATACCAAATTTCATCAAAATCCCTCCAGTGGTTTTTCTGTGATGCGGTAACGGACAGACAGGCAGACAAAAATTCTGAAAACTATAGATTCGGCCTCTACATCGATAATAATGTCTATTTCAATAAGATTTTCCAAAAAATATTTAATGTACAGATTCGGTTTAGTTAGAATTTTATACTATGTATAGATATAGGTATAGATAGATGAAAAAAGCGTCATATGAAATGTCAAAACAATTATTCAAGGTATTGTTATTCGGGTTTATGTCAAATAGATAACCAAAATGTTACTTTGGAATATATTATTTATTTATATTTTAATATTTTTATTTATTGCTAAATATGTATGGGCAAATGCGCTGATGGTCCACCTAATGGTCAGCAGTTGTCGTCGCTAGACATAGTGTGTGCTGCCGGCTTTTTAAAATACTGAAAACACTTTTCAGAAACAATAATTTCTTAGATTAACGCGAATATTTGACTTTTTAGTATCTTTCTATGTTTTCAGATTATTTCGCTGATTTATTTTCAATTTTGGTTCCCAACGTTTCGAATGCTTTACAGCAATCATGGTCACGGGAGAGTCTATGGTTTTACACGCCTCAAAGGTATTATATACTTGTTACAGACAGTGCCTACGCACAATTAGGCAATAAATAAATCCACGAAATAATCCGAAAGGATAGTTTTACTTTTCAGACACTTAAAGATTCCTATTTAGTAACCGTGTTCAGAGAAAGCGTCAGAGGAAAAAGTTTCACAATTTGCAACTTCGAGCTAGAAATGAACGTCAAGAATATATATTTATGGCAAAGACTGTAATTCATCTAATCTAATATATAAAATTCTCGTGTCACAGTTTTCGTTGCCATACTCCTCCGAAACGGCTTGACCGATTTTGATGAAATTTTTTGTGCTTATCCGGTATCTATGAGAATCGGCCAACATCTATTTTTCATCCCCCTAAATGTTAGGGGTAGTCCACCCCTAAATTTTTTTTTTATTTTTTAGACAAAATTTTTAATTTCTATTTTTTTATGATACAACATACAAAAATACATACAATACTAAATTTTCACCCTTCTACGATCAACCCTTATTTTTTAATAGCCATTTTAGTAATTTAATCATTTTTCCTCTCCGGTCGAAAACTGATCAATCGTGATTTAATGCAAGTTAGGGACGAACCCGAGCGAAGCGAGGGTGAGTCGCTAGTATTTGTATATGTATATTAATGTGAAAAGTACATAAACAATGGTCAACTTATCTTTAGAAGAGATTTCTTCCTGTCAACCCATGAACTTGAAAGATAGTGTTATGTAGCGAGTCAATTTAAAGTACGACGTGAAAAAAGTCACGTAAATATTTTTATGAACATAAGCTGAATATATGTATATGTTACTACGAAACAAATAAAATAAAATATGGTCAAATCTAAATCTTTAACAAGGTCGTTTAGTTCTGGTTGACTAATCAGATATGGTTCTGGTATTCTTTGTTCTCGAAATATCTCTCCACTTGAAGGGCCTGCTTCGCTGTCTTCTACCATAGAACTCGAGGAACTGGGAAATTTTTCCGTTACTGGAAAGTGTCGAGAATGTGGTAACAGCATTGACTGATCTGATCAATCAGTAATCAGCATCAAATGTTGGTACACCAAAAGACATCTGTTTTATAGTACGTTTGTGCCAACTCGTCATATATTTATAGCACTTTAAACAACACGCTTTAGGCACCCACGGTTTATATTGATTTTTAATTGTAATTTAAAATAACTTTTATAACAATTCTCAAAAAAAGGAGTACTTGCTGTTTTACGGTTCCGTACCCAAAGGGTAAAACGGGACACAGGACACAGGACGGCAACAGGGTAGACGCTTGAAATATTCACAGATTATTTAGTCATATATTTACTTTAAAAATTAATAATTAAATTAAAATAAAACAAATACTTAAGGGGGGCTCCCATACAATAGTCCTATTTTTTTTGCCCTTTTTATAGATAACTAGCGACTCACCCTCGCTTCGCTCGGGTTCGTCCCTAGCTTGGATAGAGTAAAATGGATATAGTATGTTATCCTTAAGGGATAGACATAGCCATCGCGAACTTTTTTGTAGACCTTTTTAAGGTGTATAATACTGTAGTACATTATTTTGATCTATCTCTAGGGTTCAGCCAGCGTTTGCAATGTAAGCGCAAAAAAATATGTTTATTTGCGACATCACATTAGAAACCTCTAAAACTATCAGTGTTCCTCTACTATACAATGCATGTATTATACATATAAACCTTCTTCTTGAATCACTCTATCTATTAAAAAAAACCGCATCAATCCGTTGCGTAGTTTTAAAGATCTAAGCATATATAGGGACAGAAGAACAGCGGGAAGCGACTTTGTTTTATACTATGTATTGATGATGATGGTACGGAACCTTTCGTGCGCAAGTCCGACACGCACTTGGCCGATTTTTTTTCACTTTTATGTATAAATGTACCACAAATCAAAAAATATGTTGGGAGAATTAGGGCAAACATACAACATATTGTAGACTTATGAGTGATCTAAATGATTTGATGTCTTTTGTACACAGCAATATTTTTATGATTATCCTCAAACAAGGTTTAGGCAACAAGTACGCAACAAAAAGATACCATTGTCTATTCTGGAACGTGTTATCTATATCTATATACATATAATAAAACTGTAGAGGTCGAATGTCTATACATAGAAAAAAAATGGTAAAACCGAGTCAGGGGTTGTAAGAAGAGTACTATATATGTACCCCATATATGTACATACATATACATATATTATTATCAAATAAATAATATCACAATCATATCTTTTCCTGGTCGACGACATTTCAGTTTTCCTGTTTAGGAAAAGCACATTTTGATGAGTAGCTTAATCTATACATTTATACAGATAAATAAAATTGGAGTGTCTGTTTGTAATATTAAAATAACCGCTTTTTACTAATGCATATAGATGTATACACGGTACTTATACCAAAACAACATTTTTTACAATTTTTGTCTGTCTGTCTGTCTGTCCGTTTGTTCCGGCTAAACTCTGAAATAACTGGACCGATTTTGACGGGACTTTCACTGGCAGATAGCTGATGTAATAAACAGTAACTTAGGCTACTTTTATTTTAGAAAAAAGAATTGGGTCCCACGAAAAAGAATTAAAACCAAATTAATTAATTAATTTTGTTTTGGGAAGAAACCTGAGGACGAACCCGAGCGAAGCGAGGGTGAGTCGCTAGCATTTATAAAATGTTAATTTGAAAAATACTAAAAACATGAAAATGCACTTTTAAAATTAAAAATATAAATTATTATTAAACAAAATTAAGTACCTATGGATGGCACGTATACTGATTTGAATCTTTGCATCTCATAATAAAAATATTATTTTATAAAAAATTACAAGTAGTAAAGATTAAGTTTAGCAAGGCTTAACAATTTAACTAGCGCTAACCCATCTCTGTCGCGCGACAAATTAACATTAAGAAAGGTTTTCATTATGTTATTTAAATAATCAGCTATATACTAAATTATTTAATAGCTGTCTGTTAGTAAAAAATGATTAAAATTAATTCCGTAGTTTGAGAGTTTATCGTCCAAAACTAAATAAACAAACAAAACAGAAGTATAGACATATGTTGATAAATGTTATTGCTGAAACAAAAAGTGCAATATTACTAAATCAAATATGAGATTAACAGAGGAACCTTTGTAGCATTGTCAATCACTGACATTATTTACCAATCATATGGTGTGAAATGGAATTGGTATATGTAAGAGTAAACTAATGTGTAAAACCTAAGAATTTAGTTTTTGATCATCTGAACGCGGGCGGAGCCGCGAGCAATGCTAGTCTAGAATAACATGTCATCATTCAGTCCCATTTACGTACGTCCCGCTTCTGGGCCGCCTGCAATGCGGGCTCCCTGTAATCAGGCCATAGTCCACCACGCTAGCCAAGTGCAGTAAAAATAAAATATTTACCTATCTTCGATATTTATTTTCAAACTCTAACACATAACCTTCCTTTGGGCTTCGCTGCAGTCGGGTAAAAAGTACCTACTTATGTATGACATTAACCTGAAAATATTAAATGAGGAAAAGCCGAAATAAGACTGCATCAACAACATTCATGAATTACATATGTAAACAATTACTATCTTGGATTTTTCAACTGTTTCCAAAGATAGGTATATAAACGCTATACACAACGACATTTACAACAGTTGAAGTTTGTGCCTCTTAACTGAAGCATCATAATTACTAAAACCTCAAAGTAAACAATAAACGTGACAATGGTGCAAAATTGCCGCTCAATGTTGCTGCTGGTCTGCATCACATTTTTGGTGATCGTTTCATCTCCGAAAAATGAAGTTCAAGCGGACAAGCTTATCGGCAGCTGTGTATGGGGCGCTGTCAACTACACTTCAAACTGCAACGCTGAGTGCAAAAGACGCGGATACAAAGGAGGACATTGTGGAAGCTTTGCTAATGTCAACTGTTGGTGCGAAACATAAGATTTTTCAATAGAAGCAAGATGATGAAATACTAAAATATATACTAAACATACTTAATGAAAACTTAAAACTATAACAATTCGTCAAGATAATCAAATATCATCCGAACTAATACTGACGTGTTCATGATTTTTAATAAACAAGTCAAAAATCGTAATTAAATTGTAATCGGTGTCGGTGAAAATATTTTAAAATGAATAAGTAAATTATGTATTATTTTATTCTAAGGCTATGCACTTTTAATACACTGTTTAAACATTTAATTTTTCTATTTTATTTTATTTTACTTCTTTTATACCTATACTCTCGCACATCATAATACCTGTACGTAGACGTAGTTCACTATTGCATTCGTCCCTAGTCAAATAACAATTTATCTTTTTTCCTTAGTTGAGTTTTACAGTTATTTTAAACTTTCCTATAATAATAATATCCTTCTGACCGATTCCCGCCACGGCGGCCAATCTCATCGAGACTAGCCAACTGCGCAGGAGATATTATAGTGCACAAGTATGAGCGCAGACACAAGTGTACTCTCTATTCCTGTCACTCTCATACTCCGGTGGGACGACTACTCGACACGACCGGTGAGGGTTAAGGCGCAGGACCGACGACTCTACGTGCTCTTCGAGGCACGGGTTGAAATATCGCCAACTTCCCAACTCAGGGCTGTTACTGAGGCTTACTATACTGAAAGACTTAATAACTAAATTTGGCCCGTAACGGGACTCGAACTCAGGACCTACGGGTGTGCAACCGTACATGCTAGCTACTACACCACCGACGCAGTTAAACTTTCCTATTTTAACATTTGGAATTAAAACAATATTGACTTCGTTCTAATTGTTTTAATACTAAACTGACATTAAATAGGTAATATACTCGTATAAGAAGTTCTTTCGATTGATATTGGACAACAATTTTGTTAAAACTGGTTTGTGATATGAGAAAAAAGAAACATAACTACATACTTAATTTATACATTATTTTTTTATTATATTTTTATTTCATACTTTTTAAGTTACTCGCGGACACTAATTCTAACAGATAACTTTCATTGAGACTATTCTTATGATTTCGAACACGCTATATCTGCTATAAGTTTCTGAGGAATTGAGCATTCCGTCACGGCATCAGCTCAAAGTTATCATGTTTTAGAAATACCACCAAAATAACAGTACACTAAATTTCAAATCAATCGAATCTGTGAAAGTTAGTAAGACCCTTTTGTCGTTTGTGTTGTAGGAAATGAGCTGATGATCACCAAACGCCTGAACCGATCTTCATAAATTATAGCTAACAACCATCTCGATCATATCAGCTTTCAAATAAAAAAAACAGCATCAAAATCCGTACATTCGTTTAGAAGCTACGATACCACAGACAGACACATATACACAGATACACAGACAGGCACGTCGATCTTATAGCACCCCTCTTTTTGCGTCGGGCGTTAAAAAATGTTTATTTTATGAAAAGTGAGTGTGTTTTTTGGCTCTTTACACTGCAATGATTAAATAAATAAAAATAAAATTCAAACAATGGCTTTTATTGAAAGGAATATGGATAGACAATAAATAATAATATATCTCTATGTACGGGGCTAACTCGAGAGGTCATTCTAAAATCGTGTCAGAATATAATGAAAAAAAAACATAATTTGGGAACATATAAAGTAAAGTAGGGAATAAAAGATTGTATGAAACTCTGTCATTCTTAACGCGAAATGCATGAAAAGTGGTATTTAGCTTTAAGATGAAAAATAAGAAATATATGTATAAGATTTTTTTCGAAAGGGTAAAAGGGGGTGATAAATTTCATATGGGCAAACAATTATTTATGATCAGAATTACTTAAAACTTGGTATTAATGCTCTTCAATACAATTATATAAATAGGTATTCTAGCATTTTTTGAAATTTATCCCATAAGGCTGTCAAATAGGGGATGAAAGTTTGTATGAAACTCTATATCTATCTATTATATATATATATATATATATATATATATATATATATATATATATATATATATAAAACTGGGCGTTGAACTTTGGGTGGTTGAATATATTTAAATAGAGTAACATGGCTCAAATTATCTGTAAGTGCACACTTACTGTGTGGGACATAAAGTGCAGAACGGAAATTATTCTAAATCCAATGGAAAATTATGTATAACTTTTCGGCTGGCCACTGCAGCGACAACTATAACATATAAATTCAATGGAAATTAAAACTGAGCAAATTTTTCAGTCCACGCGAGCGTAGTCGCGGGCAAAAAGCTACAGCAAAATAAGAATGGCACTTTATATGTATAACTTAAAAAAGAAGGAGAAGGAAGGAGACTGTAAGCTTCAGGTGTACATAGCACTGGGTCTTTAAAAATAACGTAGATGTTAGCCTATTAGTGTGTTAGTTAAAAAACCCACATTAGTCGAGTTACAAGATTCTAAAGACGTAAACATTGTATGCGATTGTATCATTGTACTCTCTTCCTCTAACTTAGGAAAGATGGAGTAGAAAAATGTGCAAAAACACAGGTAGTGGAGCTTGCTAAATGCCTAAAGTGTAAATTTATTTACAGAATATACACTTAACATCTTTTAAGATACTGGATATTTTGAGTTACAATTGCTAAAATTTAATTTGTTTTTCATATATCTTTAAGAAATAATAAAACTTACACGAACTTAGTTTTGCAAGTAATAAAGTATGTATTGCGAAAAGGTTTATTTTTTTCGTAGTTTGATCGCGGGCGAAGCCGCGGGTTCTGCTAGTACATAATGTTATGATTATATGACATAATGTTTACATTTCACTTTCAATAAAATATTTAAAATCTTACACATATACGAGTGCTACATAATGTTTATCTACGTGACTTTCACGCAGCGAGCAAAACCTAGCATACTATTATAATATTGAAAATATAATACTGAAATAAACCAATGAATATTTAAAACTATATTTTATTCAAAGAACAAATAAAAACTAAGTTAATTATACATGAAAAAAATTACCAATTCCAATTTATTTTGGATTTTTTTATGTTTAAAAAAAAAATAGATACTCCCGAAATGTACCAAAATGAATGGTGATTATCTTGACGTGTTATATTAACCGCTAATTCTTATTAACTATAAATAAATATATGTATATTCCGTTATCATGTGTTTATTTGTAAATCTTATGTTTCGCACCAACAGTTGACATTAGCAAAGCTTCCACAATGTCCTCCTTTGTATCCGCGTCTTTTGCACTCAGCGTTGCAGTTTGAAGTGTAGTTGACAGCGCCCCATACACAGCTGCCGATAAGCTTGTCCGCTTGAACTTCATTTTTCGGAGATGAAACGATCACCAAAAATGTGATGCAGACCAGCAGCAACATTGAGCGGCAATTTTTCACCATTGTCACGTTTATTGTTTAATATTGAGGTTTTAATAATTCTGATGCTTCAGTTAAGAGGCACAAACTTCAACTGTAGCTTATGTTGATGTCTTCCTTATTTATATCTTTAGAAATAGTTCACTTGATAAGGAAAAATCCAAGTACAGTAATAAAATAATTAATTCTTTTGTTTAACTTTGTTTTTTCCTTATTTAATATTTTGAGTGACTGATACAGATAATAATACGCACTAAAGAAAAAACATAAACAACACATCCAAACAAAATATTTTAGTTTAGTTTTAAAATTCGGTTTTTTCGAGGATTTAATTTGATTTTTGATTCCCGTTGTTCGAATACTTTTCAGCAAACATTTATCCCGAAAAAGCGAAAAAATCCGAAAAGACGGCTTTATATAATGACCAAACATCTACTACTTTAATCAAATTCAACAATGCGAAAACGTAAGCCAGTGATCATGATGAGTCTTCATATCTCATCTATATTAATATTATAAAGAGGTAAAGTTTGTGAGTTTGTGATTTTGTGAGTTTATGAAGTTGTAGGGGGTAAACTCTGGGTCTACTAAACAGATTTAGATGAAAATTGGTAAAAAGATAGTTTGAGATCTTGGGAAGGACATAGGGTACTTTTATCCCGGATGAAAGTTTGTATTGGGAAGCAAGCTAGGGACGAACTCGAGCGAAGCATGGGTGAGTCGCTAATGTGAATATAACTTATTTGGTTTTTATGTCTAAAAAAAGAGTAATAGCTCTACATTATCGCTAATTATAGTGTCACATTAACTTAATAAAAGCAGAGGCATCCCAATGGTAATATGCTCGCTGGGAAAATAAAGTGATGCGGGCTCAAATCCCAGGTCTCGAACCTCTGATATTCTCATATGCGAATAATTTTTAACATGATAACCATTTGCTTACGGTAAAGGCAAATATCGTGAGGAAACAAATATTATTTTAAAAGAGCAACTGTTGAGTTTCTGGCCGACGCTTCTTAGCAGAACTGCCTTCGAGCCGGTGGTAGATTCCTCTTGGACTTACATACTGACATTTAATTTAAATTTTGAAAATGTAAAAAGTGATGATTCAAAAGTGCTTGTAGAAGTCTATTTGAATATGTTTTGATTTGGTTTGATTTTATTTGAAACCTGCATGTACGAGACACATTTTACCAGCGTGGTGACTATGATCTGATTTCCTACGGAATAAGGTGAAGCCCACGCCCAGCAGTTTGACGTTAAAAAGGGCTGAATATTAACTCAATAGGTTTTATCCTATTCGAGATTCATGTTGTCAAGAAGCTACTTAGATTCAAGAATACCATGATGATGAATTCGTCGGTGATATGTATTGAAAAATTAATAATAAAAATAAAGGTTATTTTATTACCTTTTTTATAACAAAGCTTATTACTAGTAACAATATAAAATGTTAATAAAATTAAAATACAACAATTGAATTTTCAAACAGTATAGATTTATCGAAATCACATAATACAAGGTTAAAATATAATTTATATATTCATTTAAAATGTTTCCGTTTACAATTTTATTAATAATTAGTACAGTAAAAATCCGTCCATTTTAAATATATTTGATGTAAACGAGCTATGATAGTTTTCAGTTCTCCTTAAGTAGATGATCCTTGTTTTAAGTGATAAATCTTATGTTTCGCACCAACAGTTGACATTAGCAAAGCTTCCACAATGACCTCCTTTATACCCACGTCTTTTGCACTCAGCGTTGCAGTTAGATGTGTAGTTAACAGCGCCCCATACACAGCTGCCGATAAGCCTGTCCGCTTGAACTTCATTTCGCGGAGATGAAACGATCACCAAAAATGTGGGGGATGATTGGCCCCTTGGATCGGCCTGTCTTCTTGTAAAAGGGTTTAAAATAGTTGTCTGGCGAACATATATAAAAATGGAGTATCAGAATTTACTTGAATTTAAGTAATTATTTCGGGACCTTTAAAGCGTCTGCAAAGCAATACGGCCGACGGAAAGTGTCTGGGAGTATTGACGACTTATTTTTAAGGATAGAGAGATAGGAGAATTTACGTGAGGTAAGTAATGTTTTTATGTACCTTGATTACCTGATACCTGGGAATTGACCGTCTAACCAAGCTAGCAGGTAGGCATGCGATCTTAGTATATACTAACACTACTCAATCGTCCACATTTCGTTCGTCAGAGAATACGTGACGTCTGGAGGCCCTGGGATCTTGCTCTAACAGGTTTTTCAGGGGATTCTATTTTTAAAGCAAAGTAAATAAATACGCACCTTATTCGTATCAGCAATAACATAATTTTTTTATATATTCAAATGAGAAAAGCGTCATATGAAATGTCAATACAATTATTCAAGATATTGCTATTCGGGTTTATGTCAAATAGATAACCAAAATGTTACTTTGGAATATATTATTTATTTATATTTTAATATTTTTATTTATTGCTAAATATATATGGGTAAATGCGCCGTTGGTCCACCTAATGGTCAGCAGTTGTCGTCGCTAGACATAGTGTGTGCTGCCGGCTTTTTAGAATACTGAAAACACTTTTCAGACATAATAATTTCTTAGATTTACGCGAATATTTGACTTTTTAGTATCTTTCTATGTTTTCAGATTATTTCGCTGATTTATTTTCAATTTTGGTTCCCAACGTTTCGAATGCTTTACAGCAATCATGGTCACGGGAGAGTCTATGGTTTTAGACGCCTCAAAGGTATTATATACTTGTTACAGACAGTGCCTACACACAATTAGGCAATAAATAAATCCACGAAATAATCCGAAAGGATAGTTTTACTTTTCAGACACTTAAAGATCCATTTTAAGAAACCGTGTTTAGAGAAAGCCTTAGAGGAAAAAGTTTCACAATTTGCAACTTCGAGCTAGTAATGAACGTTAAGAATATACATTTATGGCAAAGACTGTAATTCATATTTGTATATTATGTATGTTAAAATGAAAAGTACATAAACAATGGTTAACTTATCTTTAGAAGAGATTTCTTCCTGTCAACCCATGAACTTGAAAGATAGTGTTATGTAGCGAGTCAATTTAAAGTACGACGTGAAAAAAGTCACGTAAATATTGTTATGAACATAAGCTGAATATATGTATATGTTACTACGAAACTAATAAAATAAAATATGGTCAAATCTAAATCTTTAACAAGGTCGTTTAGTTCTGGTTGACTAATCAGATATGGTTTTGGTATTCTTTGTTCTCGAAATATCTCTCCACATGAAGGGCCTGCTTCGCTGTCTTCTACCATAGAACTCGAGGAACTGGGAAATTTTTCCGTTACTGGAAAGTGTCGAGAATGTGGTTACGGCATTGATTGTTCTGATCAATCAGTAACAATCATCAAAGTGTTGGTACACCAAAAAACATCTGTTTTATAGTACGTTTGTGCCAACTCGTCATATTATATTTATAGCACTTTAAACAACACGCTTTAGGCACCCACAATTTATCTTGATTTTTAATTGTAATTTAAAATAACTTTTATAACAATTCTCAAAAAAAGGAGTACTTGCTGTTTTACGGTTCCGTACCCAAAGGGTAAAACGGGACACAGGACACAGGACGGCAACAGGGTAGACGCTTGAAATATTCACAGATTATTTAGTCATATATTTACTTTAAAAATTAATAATTAAATTAAAATAAAACAAATATTTAAGGGGGGCTCCCATACAATAGTCCTATTTTTTTTTTGCCCTTTTTATAGGTAACTAGCGACTCACAATATTACATAATCAAATATGAGATTAACAGAGGAACCTTTGTAGCATTGTCAATCACTGACATTATTTACCAATCATATGGTGCGAAATGGAATTGGTACATGTAAGAGTATACTAATGTGTAAAACATAAGAATTTAGTTTTTGATCATCTTAACGCGGGCGGAGCCGCGGGCAGTGCTAGTCTAGAATAACATGCCGTCATTCAGTCCTATTTGTAGCCACGCTAGCCAAGTGCAGTAAAAATAAAATATTTACCTATCTTCGATATTTATTTTGTAACTCAAACACATAACCTTCCTTTGGGCTTCGCTGCAGTCGGGTAAAAAGTACCTACTAATTATGACATTAACCTGAAAATATTAAATGAGGAAAAGCCGAAATAAGACTGCATCAACAACATTCATGAATTACATATGTAAACAATTACTATCTTGGATTTTTCAACTGTTTCCAAAGATATATAAACGCTATACACAACGATATTTACAACAGTTGAAGTTTGTGCCTCTTAACTGAAGCATCATAATTACTAAAACCTCAAAGTAAACAATAAACGTGACAATGGTGCAAAATTGCCGCTCAATGTTGCTGCTGGTCTGCATCACATTTTTGGTGATCGTTTCATCTCCGAAAAATGAAGTTCAAGCGGACAAGCTTATCGGCAGCTGTGTATGGGGCGCTGTCAACTACACTTCAAACTGCAACGCTGAGTGCAAAAGACGCGGATACAAAGGAGGACATTGTGGAAGCTTTGCTAATGTCAACTGTTGGTGCGAAACATAAGATTTTTCAATAGAAGCAAGATGATGAAATACTAAAATATATACTAAACATACTTAATGAAAACTGAAAACTATAACAATTCGTCAAGATAATCAAATATCATCCGAACTAATACTGAAAAGTGTTTATGATTTTTAATAAACAAGTCAAAAATCGTAATTAAATTGCAATCGGTGTCGGTGAAAATATTTTATAATGAATAAGAAAATTATGTATTATTTTATTCTAAGACTATGCACTTTCAATACACTGTTTAAACATTTAATTGTTCTATTTTATTTTATTTTACTTCTTTTATACCTATACTCACGCACATCATAATACCTGTACGTAGACGTAGTTCACTATTGCATTCGTCCTTAGTCAAATAACAATTTATCTTTTTTCCTTAGTTGAGTTTTACAGTGTTTTTAAACTTTCCTATAATAATATCACAGTCTATAAAACAATACAGTCATCCAACGAAGCCGTCTAGACAGGGCAATCGTGCGGGGTGTGAGGGGTGAGACGCGGGTAGGCGAGCTGCATACATTTCTGCCGCCCGAATTAGTTAGCAGCTCGGGACACGACTTTAAGGGCTATCGCGCGTTTATTTTAATTTGTAAGCAATTAAAATGGTTCATACTACCTGTGCTATATTATATATTTTTTGCTAAAATTATTTATTAGGATGAGGATTTTTTACATAATTAAGTTTAATAACAGAAATTTCAAATCCAGTTAATCTAGAAACCGAAAATATTTGTCCGTTGCCCAATTATGATAGATGATTTGGAAATCTATTAATTACATTATATCATATAAAACTAACTTTGCTAAAAAATTGAAAATAATGATAAATTTATATATAACTAAGTTATATATAACTAAGTTTTAATTAAAATAACTAAATTCAATTTGACTCATGTAATATAATTTGCTAGATTTAATTTATTTTTATTATAACTTAATTTATTTCATTCTAATTATCTAGTTATTCATTAAATTAATTATAATGTCACAGAAATATTCATTCAATTAAATCAAATAATTGTTAAACCAATTGTATATTTTATTTTTTATTAAAGAAATAAAAGGCTTATTATTATTATTATATGAAATTTTGTAAAACTCTATTTGAATTTGCCTCCGCGAAATGCCTTTTTGTATTCTTTGCTATGAAAAACTTCGATAAATAACTAAATAATAATATTACATTTTAATTAAATTACAAAAAAAAACTGTAACAACCCTACGTAATGCGAAGTACGCTACGCGGTGTCGGCTTTTCTTCAAACATCAAAGGCGATAGCCCACTGTTATTTTTTAGTACACTGTGATAATATTATCCTTCTGACCGATTCCCGCCACGGCGGCCAATCTCATCGAGACTAGCCAACTGCGCAGTAGATATTATAGTGCACAAGTATGAGCGCAGACACAAGTGTACTCTCTATTCCTGTCACTCTCATACTCCGGTGGGACGACTACTCGACACGACCAGTGAGGGTTAAGGCGCAGGACCGACGACTCTACGTGCTCTCCAAGGCACGGGTGAAATATCGCCAACTTCCCAACTCAGGGCTGTTACTGAAGCTTACTATACTGAAAGACTTAATAATTAAGTTTGGCCCGAATCGGGACTCGAACCCAGGACCTACGGGTGTGCAACCGTACATGCTAGGTACTACACCACCGACGCAGTTAAACTTTCCTATTTTACCAATTGGAATTAAAACAATATTGACTTCGTTCTAATTGTTTTAATACTATACTGACATTAAATAGGTAATGTACTCGTATAAGAAGTTCTTTCGATTGATATTGGACAACAATTTTGTTAAAACTGGTTTGTAATATGAGAAAAAAGAAACATAACTACATACTTAATTTATACATTATTTTTTTTATTATATTTTTATTTCATACTTTTTAAGTTACTCGCGGACACTAATTCTAATAGATAACTTTCATTGAGAATACTCTTATGAGTCCGAACACGCTATATCTGCTATAAGTTTCTGAGGAATTGAGCATTCCGTCACAGCATCAGCTCAAAGTTAGCATGTTTTGGAAATACCACCAAAATAACAGTACACTAAATTTCAAATCAATCGAATCTGTGAAAATTAGTAAGACCCTTTTGTCGTTTGTGTTGTAGGAAATGAGCTGATGATCACCAAACGCCTGAACCGATCTTCATAAATTATAGCTATTATTATAATATATTAACAACCATCTCGATCATGTCAGCTTTCAAATTAAAAAAAAATAGCATCATTTGAAACCAAAATCCGTCCATTCGTTTAGAAGCTACGATACCACAGACAACATATACACAGATACACAGACAGGCACGTCAATCTTATTGCACCCCTCTTTTTGCGTCGGGCGTTAAAAAATGTTTATTTTATGACAAGTTAGTGTGTTTTTTGGCTTTTTACACTGCAATGATTAAATAAATAAAAATAAAATTCAATCAATAGCTTTTATTGAAAGGAATAGGGATAGACAATAAATAATAATATATCTCTATATACGGGGCTAAGTCGAGAGGTCATTCTACAATCGTGTCAGAATATAAAAAAAAAAAAACATAATTTGGGAACATATTATCACAGATCATATAATCTATATCTACATATATATACATAAAATGCTTTGTCCTAACTGACTGACTCATCGATCAACGCAGAGCCTAAACCGCTGGCCATAGAAACGTGAAATTTAGAGGACATATTCCTTATACAATATAGGCATCCGCTAAGAAAGGATTTTTCGAAATTCATCCCCTAAGGGGATAAAGTAGGAGATAAAAGATTGTATGAAACTCTGTCATTCTTAACGCGAAATGCATGAAAAGTGGTATTTAGCTTTAAGATGAAAAATAAGAAATATATGAATAAGATTTTTTTCGAAATTCATCCCTTAAAAGGGTAAAGGGGGGTGATAAATTTCATATGAGCAAACAATTATTTATGATCAGAATTACTTGAAACTTGGTATTAATGCTCTTTAAAACAATTAAATAAACATGTATTGAAGATTTTTTTTTTAAATTCAGCCCCTAAGTGGGTAAAACTGGGCGTTGAACTTTGGGTTGTTGAATATATTTAAATAGAGTAACATGGCTCAAGTTATCTGTAAGTGCACACTTACTGTGTGGGATATAAAGTGCAGAACCGAAATTATTCTGAATCCAATGGAAAATTATGTATAACTTTTCGGCTGGTCACTGCAGCAACAACTATGACATACAAATTCAATGGAAATTAAAACTGAGCAAATTTTTCAGTCCACGCGAGCGTAGTCGCGGGCAAAAAGCTACAGCAAAATAAGAATGGCACTTTATATGTATAACTTAAAAAAGAAGGAGAAGGAAGGAGACTGTAAGCTTTAGGTGTACATAGCACTGGGTCTTTAAAAATAACGTAGATGTTAGCCTATTAGTATGATATTTAAAAAACCCACATTAGTCGAGTTACAAGATTCTAAAGACGTAAACATTGTATGCGATTGTATCATTGTACTCTCTTCCTCTAACTTAGGAAAGATGGAGTAGAAAAATGTGCAAAAACACAGGTAGTGGAGCTTACTAAATGCCTAAAGTGTAAATTTATTTACAGAATATACACTTAACATCTTTTAAGATACTGGATATTTTGAGTTACAATTGCTAAAATTTAATTTGTTTTTCATATATCTTTAAGAAATAATAAAACTTACACGAACTTAGTTTTGCAAGTAATAAAGTATGTATTGCGAAAAGGTTTATTTTTTTCGTACTTTGATCGCGGGCGAAGCCGCGGGTTCTGCTAGTACATAATATTATGATTATATGACATAATGTTTACATTTCACTTTCAATAAAATATTTAAAATCTTACACATATACGAGCGCTACATAATGTTTATCTACGTGACTTTCACGCAGCGAGCAAAACCTAGCATACTATTATAATATTGAAAATATAATACTGAAATAAACCAATGAATATTTTAAAATATATTTTATTCAAAGAACAAATAAAAACTAAGTTAATTATACATGAAAAGTTTTACCAATTCCAATTTATTTCAGGTTTTTTTTTATGTTTAAAAAAAAATAGATACTCCCGAAATGTACCAAAATGAATGGTGATTATCTTGACGTGTTATATTAACCGCTAATTCTTATTAACTATATATAAATATATATTCCGTTATCATGTGTTTATTTGTAAATCTTATGTTTCGCACCAACAGTTGACATTAGCAAAGCTTCCACAATGTCCTCCTTTGTATCCGCGTCTTTTGCACTCAGCGTTGCAGTTTGAAGTGTAGTTGACAGCGCCCCATACACAGCTGCCGATAAGCTTGTCCGCTTGAACTTCATTTTTCGGAGATGAAACGATCACCAAAAATGTGATGCAGACCAGCAGCAACATTGAGCGGCAATTTTTCACCATTGTCACGTTTATTGTTTAATATTGAGGTTTTAATAATTCTGATGCTTCAGTTAAGAGGCACAAACTTCAACTGTAGCTTATGTTGATGTCTTCCTTATTTATATCTTTAGAAATAGTTCACTTGATAAGGAAAAATCCAAGTACAGTAATAAAATAATTAATTCTTTTGTTTAACTTTGTTTTTTCCTTATTTAATATTTTCTGAGTGACTGATACAGATAATAATACGCACTAAAGAAAAAACATAAACAACACATCCAAACAAAATATTTTACTTTAGTTTTAAAAATCGGTTATTTCGAGGATTTAATTTGATTTTTGATTCTCGATGTTTCGAATACTTTTCAGCAAACATTTATCCCGAAAAAGCGAAAAAATCCGAAAAGACGGCTATATATAATGACCAAACATCTACTACTTTAATCAAAGAGGTAAAGCTTGTGAGTTTGTGATTTTGTGAGTTTATGACGTTGTAGGGGGTAAACTCTGGGTCTACTAAACCAATTTAGATGAAAATTGGTAAAAAGATAGTTTGAGATCTTGGGAAGGACATAGGGTACTTTTTATCCCGGAAATCATCCCTTAAGAGGGTAAAAATGGGGATGAAAGTTTGTATTGGGAAGCAAGTCAGGGACGAACCCGAGCGAAGCATGGGTGAGTCGCTAGTGTGAATATATTTTACTTGGTTTTTATATCTAAAAAAAGACTAATAGCTCTACATTATCGCTAATCATAGTGTCACATTAACTTAATAAAAGCAGAGGCATCCCAATGGTAATATGCTCACTTGGAAAATAAAGTGATGCGGGCTCAAATCCCAGGTCTCGAACCTCTGATATTCTCATATGCGAATAATTTTTAACATGATAACCATTTGCTTACGGTAAAGGCAAATATCGTGAGGAAACAAATATTATTTTAAAAAAACAACTGTTGAGTTTCTGGCCGACTCTTCTTAGCAGAATTGCCTTCGAGCCGGTGGTAGATTCCTCTTGGACTTACACACTGACATTTAATTTAAAAATGTAAAAAGTGATGATTCTAAAGTGCTTGTAGAAGTCTATTTGAATATGATTTGATTTGGTTTGATTTTATTTGAAACCTGCATGTCCGAGAGAACGTAACAAGTTTTCGAAAGACATATGAAGTCCGCCGATTCGCATTTGACTAGCGTGGTGGACTATGGCCTGATTTCCCTCGCAATAAGGTGAGGCGCATGCCCAGCAGTTTGACGTTAAAAAGGGCTGAATGTTAACTTAATAGGTTTTATCGTATACGAGATTCGTGTTGTCAAGAAATTATTTAGCTTCAGGAATAACGTGATAATAAATTCGTCGGTGATATGTATTGAAAAATTAATAATAAACATAAAGGTTATTTTATTACCTTTTTTATAACAAAGCTTATTACTAGTAACAATATAAAATGTTAATAAAATTAAAATACAACAATTGAATCTTCAAACAGTATAGATTTATCGAAATCACATAATACAATATTAAATTTATATATTCATCTAAAATGTTACCGTTTACAATTTTATTAATAATTATTAGTACTGTTAAAATCCGTCCATTTTAATTATGTTTGATGTAAACGAGCTATGATAGTTTTCAGTATCTCCTTAAGTAGATGATCCTTGTTTTAAGTGATAAATCTTATGTTTCGCACCAACAGTTGACATTAGCAAAGCTTCCACAATGACCTCCTTTGTATCCGCGTCTTTTGCACTCAGCGTTGCAGTTTGAAGTGTAGTTAACAGCGCCCCATACACAGCTGCCGATAAGCCTGTCCGCTTGAACTTCATTTCGCGGAGATGAAACGATCACCAAAAATGTGATGCAGACCAGCAGCAACATTGAGCGGCAATTTTGAACCATTTTTACGTCTCTTACTACGTTCTTACTCAGTGACTGATGCTTCAGTTAAGAAACACAAACTTCAACTCTTGGTGTCGACGCTAGCACTCCTCGTATTTATATCTTTACAAATAGTTAAATCGATTAGCAGATACTGAAAAGTAATCAATAACAATGGTTCGTGCGCTTGACTTTATTTTTCCTAATTATCTATTTGTTTTCTATATAACTGGATAATGACAAGTTATCTTCGGTTTTCTAAAAATGCAATATGTATTAATTATTTTTAAGTATCACAGCTATAGTATTATAATAATGTAAGAAAATACCAAAATAAATGGCGACCTTCTTATTTAGCTGACATATTTTTTATATCAGATTTTTTAGTTGAAGTTTTTATGTATATTTGGTCCGCTTATAAAATTCGCAGCGTAATATGAGATAGTCTTTAACCTTATCAAATAAATAGGTTAATGGAAGTAAATATTATTTTTCTAATTGGTCTAGTAGTTCCAATGATAAACTTAGATATTTAAAAAAAACATTATATTAAGATTTATAATGTGTCTGATGCACCGTATCGATTGTAATAAGTATTATTATTTATATTAATTAATTTTAGTACATTTATTATAAGTATAATTTGGGAGTATGCATGTATGGAGTAGTTTCTGAAACTACTGATTCGATTCCGAAAACTTTTTACTAATAGGAACCGTCACAGGAACATTATTCGAGTGCTATAGGCTATTTTTTATCACCCAAATTCGAATGTTAAGCGCCAATTTATGTGTTTTGAAAAAGGAGTCAAATCAATCAAGTAGGGTATTAAAATACATAGCCCAAGATACCAGGGTCGCCAGACGTCACGTATTTTTTCAAGTCAACGGATTTGGATGAAATTTAGTATAGAAATAGATCACGATCTAGTCTCTAGAGTAACACAGATGCAGGTACATATCCAAATCAAAATTTTATATAATAATCTGTTAGTTTCGTCGTAATAGTTTAACAAACACACAGACAAACTTTCGCATCTATAATTATATTGCCTTAGTGCTTATTTGCTCAAACCATCAATACTTATTGTACTTTACAGTAGAGTTTTTTCTTCTATTTTAAAAAAAATATGTATTTCTAAGAGGGGATGATTGGCCCCTTGGATCGGTCTGTCTTCTTGTAAAAGGGTTTAAAATAGTTGTCTGGCGAACATACATAAAAATGGAGTATCAGAATTTACTTGAAGTTAAGTAATTATTTTGGGACCTTTAAAGCGTCTGCAAAGCAATACGGACGACGGAAAGTGTCTGGGAGTATTGACGACTTATTTTTAAGGATATTGTCTAAAATATATGTGAAAATCAACTTGGGGAATTTACGTGAGGTAAGTAATGTTTTTATGTACCTTGATTACCTGATACCTGGAAATTGGCCGTCTAACCAAGCTAGCAGGTAGGCATACGATCTTAGTATATACTAACACTACTCAATCGTCCACATTTCGTTCGTCAGAAAATACGTGACATCTGGCGGCCCTGGGATCTTGCTCTAACAGGTTTTTCAGGGCATATTACAAAAATATATACCTACAACTTTTAGGTTTAAAAATAATTCTATTTTTAAAGCAAAGTAAATAAACACGCACCTTATTCGTATCAGCAATAACAATCTATACATATTATAAAATTCTAACTAAGCCGAAACTGTACATTAAATATTTTTTGGAAAATCTTATTGAAATAGATATTATTGTCGATGCAGAGGCCGAATCTATAGTTTTTAGAATTTTTGCCTGTCTGTCTGTCTGTTACCGCATCACAGAAAAACCACTGGAGGGATTTTGATGATAGCTGGTTATCCGGGTCAACATATAGTATACTTTTTACCGCGGGAAAATATCTCATTTCTGAGAAAACATATAAAAACTGGTTGGAACAAAATCACAATGATACTATCTGTAAACAGTTTAGCAAGATAACTTACTAAATATGGTAAAAACTATTAAAAATAGCTTATCTTGAAAATCAAATTATCAATAGCGCTATTTTATCCATTAAAATAGTTATTTTAATTAATATACATTTATGTGTTATTTAGATATTCGACAATAGATGTCGTCATGTGTTTTTAAAATACGTAGTTTTAATTCCAAAAAAAATTAATGTACAGATATGACCTTTCTACGCTTTTATTAGAATTACTACTAAGTCACCCGCGGCCCCGCCCGTGTTCAAATTATCAGTAAAGCAAACTTTTTGGCTTTACAAATTAGTAACCATACATATAATAAAATTGTAACTAAGCCGAATCCGTAAACTCAATACTTTTCGGAAAATCTTACTGAAATATTCATTATTAGCGATATAGAGGCCGAATCTGTAGTTTTTAGAATTTTTGTCTATCTGTCTGTATGTGACTGCATCACAGAAAAACCACTTGAGGGATTTTGATGAAATTTGGTATGATAATAGCTGGTTATCCGAGTCAACACATAGGATACTTTTTATTGCAGGAAAATATCTCATATTTAGGGGAAAATACAACAACTGGTTAAAATAAAAGCACGATGATACTATTAACATTTTAGCAAGGCAACTTACTTATATATGTTAAAACTATTTAAAAAAGCTTATCTTAAAGGAAATATCAATAGCGCTATTTTATTCATTAAAATAGTTATTTTAATGAAAATTTATTTATGTGTTATTTAGATATTTGACAATATCGTCGTGTGTTTCTAAAATACGTAGTTTTATGTCGTCATGTGTTTTTATAATACGTAGTTTTAATCCAAAAAAAATAATAATGTACAGATATAACCTTTCTATGACTTTATTAGAATTAGTAATATTTTGTTGACAGAAACAATTTTCAAATTAAAATATTTGTAAATTTTTATTGTTTAGTAAATAATGTTGATAATTTTTAATCTTATAATGTAAAAATTGGGCAAATTCAACTCGCGCATTATAGGTTTCGTATAGCAAATGCTGTTCTTTTTCTTACTTACGTGTTTTATTAGGTTAACACTAAAATAAAAACGAATAATATTTACGTTCCCACAATATCGACTCATTTCATCAACCGTAAAAATACGTTCGATTCATATTATTTTATAACATTTTATAGGAAACAAGTTTATTGCTGTTAAACTGACAAAGCGGGTATCTAAAAATATTACATATCTCAAAAACTATGAAAAACTATTTTAGGAACTGTTATATCTCAACTTTTTCAGTTTTTCTTGACACCATTTCTTGGAAGGTAAAGGCTTAAAGGTCACAATAAAATGTTTACGACTTTAATCATATTAGCCGAGACATATGAAATAATAAAAAGTATTTGCTTAGAATTATTTACTTATTACATTTTCTTTTGAAAATCGTTTTGGACAATATTAGTAACTAGCGCTAACCTATCCCTGTTGCGCGACAAATTAACATTAAGAAAAGTTGTCATTATGTAATTTAAGTAATCAGCTACATATTAAATTAATCAATAGCTGTCTATTAGTAAAAAATGATTAAAATTAATTCCGTAGTTTGAGACTTTATCGCCCAAAACTAAATAAACAAACAAAACAGAAATATACCTAGACATATGTACATAAATGTTATTGCTAAAACAAAAAGTGCAATATTACAAAATCAAATATGAGATTAACGGATTCCTACCTCTGTGGCATTGTCAATCACCGCCATTATTTACCAAATAGGACTGAATGATGACATGTTATTCTAGACTAGCATTACCCGCGGCTCCGCCCGCGTTCAGATGACCAAAAACCAAATTCTTAGGTTTAACATATTAATATACTCTTACATATATACCAATTTCATTGCGCACTGCATGATTGGTAAATAATAGCGATAATTGACAATGCCATAAAGGTTCCACCGTTAATCTCATATTTAATTTAGTAATATTGCACTTTTTGTTTTAGCAATAACATTTATGTATGTCTGTACTTTTGTTTTGTTTGTTTGTTTAGTTTTGGGCGATAAACTCTCAAACTACGGAATTAATTTTATTCATGCTTTACTAATTGACAGCTATTGATTAATTTAATATTCTAAGCAAATACTTTTTATTATTTCATATGGCACGGTTAATATGATTAAAGTCGTAAGCATTTTATTGGGTCCTTTAAGCCTTTACTTTCCAAAAAATGGTGTCAAAAAAACTAAAAAAGTGGAAGTATAACAGTTCCTAAAATACTTTTTCATAGTTTTTGAGATAGGTATGGAATATTTTTAGTTACCCGCTTTGTCAGTTTAACAGCCATAAACTTGTTTTCCATAAAATGTTATAAAATAATATGAATCGAACTTATTTTTACGGTTGATAAAACGAGTTGATATTGTGGAAACGTAAATATTATTCCTATTTATTTTAGTGTTAACCTAACAAAACACGAAAGTAAGAAAAACAAAACAGTATTTTGCTATACGAAACTTATACGCGAGTTAGATTTGCATTTGCCCAATTTTTGCATTAAAAGATTAAAAAATATTAATATTATTTACTAAACAATAAACATTTACAAATACTTTCATTCGAAAATTGTTTCGGACAGCAAAATATTACTAATTTATAAAGCCAAATGTTTGTTTTATTGAAAATTTGAACACGGGTGGGGCCGCGGGTAATTTAGTAATAATTCTAATAAAGTCATAAAAAGGTCATGTCTGTACATTTTTTTGGATTAAAACTACGTATTTTAAAAACACATGGCGACATCTATTGTCAAATATCTAAATCATAAATAAATTTTCATTAAAATAACTATTTTAATGAATAAAATACGTTATTAATATTTCTTTTACGACAAGCTTTTTTTAATAGTTTTAACATATTATATAAGTAAGTTACCTTGCTAAAATAGTAGTATCATCGTGTTTTTATTTTAACCAGTTGTTGTATTTTCCCCTAAAAATGAGATATTTTCCTGCGGTAAAAAGTATCATATATGTTGAGCCAGAGGCGGCTCTAGCCCATGTAGCGCCCGTGTGCAAACTTTACTCAGGCGCCCTCTAGTAGGCGCGCGGTCAAAACGGAATACTTATAGTTATATTTCTACCAGTGAATGGAAATGTAAACACACGAGTAAAAATAAAAACCGACTTCCAGGCACTGAAAAGTAAAAAATAACTAAACAGGGGTTTTCATTTAGAATAGATACTAAATCAGATATTTTCGAAGTCGGTGTGCTTTGATTTGTATTGGCTGGCACCAACTTCGAAAATATCTGATTAAGTATCTATTCTAAATGAAAACCCCTGTTTAGTTATTTTTTACTTTTCAGTGCCTGGAAGTCGGTTTTTTTTTTTAAGTTTTTATTTTTCCATTTTTTGTGTAGACGTAATAAGCAGGTAATTTGTAATTTATAAGAAGAAAGATTTTTATTAATAAAAACATATTTGATTGAGCCATTTATTTAAAAACCGCTCGACCGATTTCGATAAATTTTATATGGGACCACCGGCGAAGAATACCCTTTGAAAAAAAAAAAGACTTTTCCAAATCGGTTCAGCCGTCTTCGAGTAATCCGTGAACATACATAAAAAAAGGAAGAAAAAAGATTCCGACGAATTGAGAACCTCCTCCTTTTTGGAACTCGGTTAAAAAGTATTTTTTGGAAAGGAAGGGGTTACAAGAGTAAAAAAGCAAATCGGGTATAGCCGGATATACATATGAAATTTGCCCCCGCGGAGTTTTCTCTTCGTACTATGAGAATCGTTTTGGTACCAAATAAAATTAATTCTGTCAAAATTTTAGCTTTTTATCTCTAGCTGTTTCCGAGATATTAAAAAAAAACCTATTTTTTCGATTTTATTTTTTCCATGATAAATTTGAAATTTGATAAGCGCCGATTTTTTTACCAATACTTACGAGTAAAAGGAATGAAAAAAAAAATTATAATTCCCTGACCGAAAGCCAATTTTTAAGACAAGAAATAAAACTAACATTATTTTTTGACCGTATTTTTGAAAAGTGTCCACCTCCAAATTTTGTCAGGAAACGTCTTCTATACTCCTTTATACTCAGGATTTTTTTCAATTTTTTTGATGTGGTAGAACAATGTGAAAAAAAAATTAAAAACATTTTTTTTATCTTACATTCCAATGAACTAATATTATATTAAAAAAACTATTTTTCGATCAATAAAATTTAATTTTTTAACCTAATACTTTATCATTATCAACATTATTTTTATTTGTATTCTGGTTTTTATTTTATTTAGGTACGCAGCGGTTACTTAAAAATTAAATTTTAAGTAAGTAAAAAAAAAGCAATATTTTGCAACCATGTCGCCGAAAAATAAATTTACATGGCTTATGTTATATGTAGGCTAAACCTTAAGAGATACATAAAAATCATGTTCTAGAAAATTATAGTTCTTCTAAAATCCTAAAAAAACTCCGTGATGGCATATCTCTATCTTTTACGGTTGACTCACAGTATCTTCACCATAACTCACCATTTATTTTATTAAAACTTAAATTAAAAATTGCTATACTGGCTACGCTATTTACTCCTATTCAGTATTAATCCTTAAATAAATATGATATTTAATATTATAATAATATGATATTCTTAGTAGTGATGGGCCGAATGCGGCCGAACTTCGGTTCAATTTCACCGTGCTTTCTCGAGAGACACGTCGTGACCCTTTAATAATTAAAAATACTTAACGTTTCTGAGTTTTTAGTTACTGAACCAAGGATGTGATTTTTTTAATACAGTTTACGAATGTAATTAGGATGTTTGTTAGAAGAATACTAAGTTTATTTCAATTTGTCTATTTAATTATGCAAAGATTTTTGAGACTGTTAAATTAAGAAGAACTAATTGATTTTCTATCGCATACGTGTTAAGGTTTACATGTTCCTAACTAAAATAAATGACCATGTAGACCGATCGGAATCCGTTTATTTTAAATAGAAATAAAAATTAAAACCTGAAGTTTAACGTCTTTAAAATGTTAGCAGGTAATATAAGGAACAAAAACTAAAATGCCCTCAATTTCCAGCTACCCCCGAGAAATGGGGGGATGAAAGGCGTTAAAAAATAGTTTTTTTTTAATTTCCGGCTTACTGTGACGTCCTTAAGAAAAATGTTCTCTACAAAAGTTGTAAGTCTAGTAAAAATCTACAACTTTTATAGATGATACTTTTTACAATAACCACAAAGTTTTCGAGATATTTGCAAAAAAAACTGTTTTTCAAGTATTTATTTTTAATTTCTACATTATTTTTTTTATTTTTATGAAACTAGGGGAATGAAATCTTCGAAATACATATAATAATCATTTTTTTTTAAATTGTAATATTTAGTCGTTTCCGAGAAATTTATGTTTTATGGTCTCGGGAGACTTCCAACTTGAAGTGGATGTTTACATTTAAAAAAAAATCGTTCAATTTTCAGGTATAGCTCATTTTTTTTCGTCTTGAATTCTACTTTTCGAAGAAACAAAAACATTGTCGCTCCAAAATCGATAAAAAAATAATAAAAGATGGATATATTTGAAAAAAATATAACATAAATAGATCTACTGGAAAAATTACAAAAGAATGGGTATACTTTACGTAACTTCCAATTTTTTTCATTGTGTAAATAATAAGCGTCAAATCAAAAACTTAAGTATACAGTATTTTCGTTTTTTCCCGTAAAACACATTGGTGTAAAGTCAGTTTATAAAAATGTGGCTTATAAAGTACACTTTTTCAATGTATATTAAAAAAAATGTAGTTCACAAAGTAAAAATTATCGTTTTCTACAATTTTCTCAATCTTTAAGGGTGTTTTTATAGGGCGACTGTACAAAGTTGGGGGTAATTTTCAGTCCCCCGAAACTATATAATATATATTTCTCGGAAACAGCTAAATATTTTTTTTTTTAGTTATTATATGTATTTCCAAGATTAAATTTCCCTAGTTCCATGAAAATTAAAAAAATGATTCCAGAAATTTAAAATAAAAAAAAACAATAAAAAATAAAAAAAAGGTTTTTTGCAAATTATTAGTATAATTAACTATTAATATATAGTTATTGTAATAAGTATTATTTATAAAAGTTGAAGATTTTTACTAGACCTACAACTTTTGAATAGAACGTTTTTCGGTAAGGCGGAAATTGAAAAAAAAAACTACTTTTCAACGTTTTCATCCCTCCATTTCTCGGGGGTAGCTGGACTTCTAACGTTTTGAAGATATATAACTTCAGGTTTTAATTTCTTTTTGTTCCCAAACTGAGTTCCCATCGGACTAATGAGTATATTAAAGACTCTCGGTGGTGTAGTGGCTAGCATGTACGGCTGCACATCCTGAGGTCCTGGGTTCGAGTCCCGGGGTCGGGCCAAGTTTAGTTATTGAGTCTTTCTGTATAGTAAGCCTCAGTAACAGCCAGAGTTGGGAAGTTGGCGGTGTTTCACCCCCGTGCCTCGGAGAGCACGTAAAGCCGTCGGTCCTGCGCCTTAACTCTCACCGGTCGTGTCGAATAGTCGTCCCACCGGAGTATGAGAGTGACAGGAATAGAGAGTGCTCTTGTGTCTGCGCGTACATTTGTGCACTATAATATCTCCTGCGCAGTTGGCTAGTCTCAATGAGATTGGCCGCCGTGGCCGGAATCGGTCAGGAGAACATTATTATATTAAAGACTTAATTTCATTTTATTGTTATGACAGACATGATTTTTTATAAATTTCAGTCAAAATAGTGCAAGTAGGTATTTCTTTTTTCTATTGCCAAATTTTCGGCATTCAAACCGAATTTCGGCCGAATGCCGAAGTTCGGCTCAGGCTGCCGAAATTCAGTTAAACCGAATGTAAAACGAATTTCGGCCCATCCCTAATTCTTAGGTATTAAATATAGATTGTAATTGGAAAAAAAATAAAAAAAAAAATGATTTTTTTGAGTATCTCGATAACGGCTTGAGATAAAAAGCTCAAATTTGGACAGAATTAATTTTATTTAGGATCAAAACGATCTCCAATGTACAGAGAGAAAAATCTGCGGGGGGCAAAAAAAAAATTATTGTATTGATCCAAACTCCGTTATTTTGATCCAAAATTTCAAACCATGGATGACAAATAAAAGTTCAAACCGTTCGTCGAAGTCGGTAATTGCGATATCTAATAGGTAATTGTAAAAATTTACTTTAAAAAACGTCTCGCTAAAAAATGAATTATTTTGGTTATTCGTTCAAGTACTGCCATTCGTTTTTTTCCCATTCAATTTCAACTTTTTTCAAGAAACCTACCATCTTTTCTTTTACATAAAATAATCGTTCTCAATGTTATTAGTTGCTTACAAGACACAGGTGCCCCAAGCTCTTTTTAATCGACTTACAAAAGGATGAGGTTATCAATTCGATTGGTATTTTTTTTTATGTATGTACACCGATAACTCTGAGATTTATGATCCGATTTACGTGATTCTTCTTTTGTTTGATGCGGAATAGTTGCGATTTAGTCCCATAAAAATTTAACATAGTTTGGCCCAGTAGTTTTCACTTTATGAAAAAAATTATGAAAATTTTTGTTTACGCCATCCAATACAAATCAAAGCACACCGACTTCGAAAATATCTGATTAGGTATCTATTCTAAATGAAAACCCCCGTTTGGTTATTTTTTACTTTTCTGTGCCTGGAAGTCGGTTTTTTGTTTAAGTTTTTTAAGACGTTCTAAAGCTATAGACAAATGCTGCCAAACTTTGTAACCTACGCGCGCCTCTCTTTTCTACCGCCGCACTATGGAGTATTTCATTCAAAAAGCTGGCCAAAATTATTTATTAGTATTTTCCTACTAAGTTGGTTATAGAATGCTATTATATAGACAAATATATTTTTTTGGCCCGTAAATATTGATATAGTATTAATTTTAACACAAAATAATGTATTTATTGTCGTTTTGTATTCATTGATGTTTTCGTAAGGGTTAAATTTTCCATGAATCTATTTACTTATTACATATGAACTTTCCTCAAGAAACTCTACAAAATATTAGCGAAAAATGCAGCGAAATCAATCCAGTAGTTTAGGAGATATATTTCAGTAACACAAAAACGCAAATTGATTTTATTATAGAGCCTCTTTCACCAGCTGTAAAAGATGTAACTTAATATGTCAAACAATCCTTTTTACATAGTGTTTTAACAAAAATCGATGTTGAGTTTCATCAAGAAGTTTTATAGTAATATGGGCACTTGATTTTAAATCTACGAGATATATTTTATGCAATATTGAATTAAAAGAAATATATGAACTCAAAATTTTATTGATTTTTTTTACACAAAATTTAATCTTCAGTGTTCATTCTGAATCCTCTTCATCCAGGTTTATCAAATCAATCTCTCCGGGTAGAAACATCTGCATTGCAATATTGGAGAACGGGCTTCACATACGTTGAGGCTTGTGTCTCACACTGCTCAACAGAGTATCAGACGCTAATAAAAGCCTGTTAAGGAATTTTGATAAAATGCATTTCACATAAGCGTTGAACTGAGTGATTTTCAAGTGCCTGAGTCTTATTTCAGCACAATTTTCTGTAACCCTGTAGGCATCTTGAGTAGGGTAACAGTCATTTTTAGTTTTTGGGAGCCCCGCTTTGGTTCCCTTCTTCGCGTAGCTTCATCTAAGGGTGCGTTTACATCAAACGAGCGAATGCTCATTCTATCCCCACCATATCAAATTCTTTTAACGTAAACAGAGACAGAGCATTCTTTCGTTGTTCTCTCTGCGTTCGCAAACATTCTATAGAATATTCTAAGAATGCTCACTCGCTTGATGTAAACGGCACTAGAACGTGCGAACAATTGCTTAGAGCGTTCTTAGATGTTCGAACGCGCTCGCTCCCCGTAGCGGTCTCTTCAAATAAAAGCGTTCTTGTGTTCTAGCAATTTGAATATTTACGAGTACATACCTACTTATCGAATCATGGATTGGTCTCAAGATAAATGTCTATTAATGTCTATTAATAAAATTTGTCATCCACCAACGTCTCTTTCTTCTTTTCTTTTTGACTGTTTGAGACAAAATAATAACCACAAAATTGACAATGGGCAATGAGCATTCGTTCGGCTGATCTAAACGTCATTGCAAGAATTCTAGTTCTATGTTCTCATTTTGCTCGTTGATCTTTTGGTGTAAACGCTGAAATCGAGATTTCGTTTACACTAAAAGAACAAGAAAGAATGCTCTTGCTCTAGCTCTAGTTCTTTGTTCGTTTGATGTAAACGCACCCTAACCAGCAAACAAAAGTTCGTTCGCATCCGTTTCTTCTCTTAACAGTTGTGTCTTACGTCTTTTACTACATTCTGATAAATGATCAAAAGTCATGTGAGGTCGCCCAACATTAAATGCAGTATGGTGAGGTATATTAAATGTACCTTTTAGCCATTCTCGGTTTTGTTAAGAAAATTGCTTTCAGTACGATTTACGGCTGTCCAATGAGTTTTCATTTCTTTCTTAAAATAGGAAAATTTTCGTATAAAATCAGCATTAAATTCGTTTGGGAATGACGGATTTGCATGGATGACCTTTACTGAATCCAATTTATCAGCAAAATTTCGCTCCTAATGTTTTTTAAACATATTAAATATGTCCAAACGTGTCACTATCTTAACACCAGATGGCCCTAAAATAAGTAAAAAAAAACTTTAAAAAACATTGTCAAAATTAAAGTGGTTTTGGTAATGCGCGATTTCAAAAAGATTAAGTTCTATTTTAGAAGGGGCACATTGGGGCAGCGTTTTTTTAATTAGTTATTAAGGAGACTCTCTGGGGATATCAAAACACTCAAAATAACAACCGCATATTACCCGCTTGTATTACTAATATGCTCATAAACATTTTAAACTCGAAAATGTAAGTAAATTTTAAGTACACTTCAAATAATATTATTTTTACATGTTATGTGAGTATTTATTTCTAATATAATGAAATATAATGGTGCAACATACCTGGCTCAACATCATCCATTATGAAAAGCACCACAATTATCTCCACAAAATTAATAAAATATTTATTAAAAACTATAAGAATATCGTACTATGAAATCGTAATATTTAGTCAGCACACGAAAGCAGTCTAATGACGATTGGTGGCCAAAAGTTTGTAAAGATAAGGACAAACAAAGGCGATGTACAGGTAACCTGGACTCTTTTGCTTACCCAGGTACCTTTTTTATTAATGAATTCAAATTTTTGTATAATTGAATATTGGCCAGCTTTTTGGGTGAAATACTCCATAGTGCGCCGCTCGGTGTCGGCCATAACACGGGCGCAGGGTCTTTATGAGCGCCGGCTGCGCCGCGAACGACGCATGCTCTTTCAAGATGTCGCGAGCGGCGCTTGGCGCCCCCTCAGACCCTGCGCCCGTGTGCATTGCACACCCTGCACTATAGGTAAAGCCGCCCCTGTGTTGAGCCGGATAACCTGCTATCACCGTACGAAACGTGATCTATCGCTTTATATCGCTCATAATGAATATTTCAATGAAATTTTTGGTAAAATATTAAATTTACGGATTCGGCATAGTTACAATTTTATTATATGTATAGTTACTAATTTATAAAACCAAAAAGTTCGCTTTACTGAAAATTTGAACACGGGCGGGGCCGCGGGTAATTTAGAAGTAATTCTAATAAAATTGTAGAAAGGTCATATCTGTACATTCATTTTTTGGGAATTAAAACTACGTATTTTAAAAACTCATGGTGACACCTATTGTCGAATATCTAAATAACACATAAGTATATATTAATTAAAATAGCTATTTTCATGGATAAAATATCGCTATTGATAATTTGATTTGCAAGATAAACTATTTCTAATAGTTTTTATCATATTTAGTAAGTTACCTTGCTAAACTGTTTACAGATAGTATCATTATGGTTTTGTTCCAACTAATTTTTGTATTTTTTCTCAGAAATGAGATATTTTCCCGCGGTAAAAAGTATCCTATATGTTGACCCGGATAACCAGCTATCATCGTACCAAATTTTATCAAAATCCCTCCAGTGGTTTTTCTGTGATGCGGTAACAGACAGACAGACAGACAGACGGACGGACGGACGGACGGACGGACGGACAGACAGACAGACAGACAGACAGATAGACAGACAGGCAAAAATTCTAAAAACTATAGATTTGGTCTCTGCATCGATAATAATGTCTATTTCAATAAGATTTTCCAAAAAATATTTAATGTACAGATTCGGCTTAGAATTTTATAATATGTATAGCTAGATCATATGGTGCGCAATGAAAGTGGTGTAATATGTAAGCGTATACTAATGTGTAAAACCTAAGAATTTGGTTTTTGATCATCTGAACGCGGGCGGAGCCGCGGGAAATGCTAGTTTGTTTATATATTCAATCATGGTCACGGGAGAGTTTACGGTTTTAGACGTCTCAAAAGCATTATATAATTATTACAGATAGTGCCTACACATAATTAAGCAATAAATAAATCCACGAAATAATCCGAAAGGATAGTTTTACTTTTCAGACACTTAAAGATCCATTTTTAGAAATCGTGTTCAGAGAAAGCCTTAGAGGAAAAAGTTTTACAATTTGCCACTTCGAGCTAGAAACGAACGTTAAGAATATAGTACCTGGGCGACCGAGCTTCGCTCGGAGTTCTTTTTGTTATATCGTATTTTTAGATTAAAAAACTAAAATCTTGAATAAATACAAAAGAAAACAAAAGTAAAAACTTTGTATCCGAACGGGATTCGAACCTGGACACCTGTGTTTGTCAATCTGCGCCTTGGCCGCTTGACCACGACGTTTATATCCGAGCGTGAGAAATAAGCGACCATATTTTGCGTGGAATAATGCGAAAGAAAACTGCATGAAAACTCGAAAACACGCGTTTTCCCAGACATAAGACTAATCTAGATCGATTTTTCCCTCCCGAAAACCCCCATATACCAAATTTCAGCGAAATCGTTAGAGCCGTTTCCGAGATCGCCGGTATAAATAAATAAATAAAGATACAAATATACAAAAATTGCTCGTTTAAATATATTAGAGAGATATTTATGGCAAAGACTGTAATTCATATTTGTATAGGTATGTATGTTAATATGAAAAGTAAATAAACAAAGGTTAACTTATCTTTAGAAGTGATTTTTTCCTGTCAACCCATGACTTGAGAGATAGTGTTATATAGCGAGTCAATTTAAAGTAGGACGTGAAAAAAGTCACGTAAATATTGTTATGAACATAAGCTGAATATATGTATATATTACAACGCAACAAATAAAATAAAATATGGTCAAATCTAAATCTCTGACAAGGTCGTTTAGTTCTGGTTGACTAATCAGATATGGTTCTGGTATTCTTTGTTCTCGAAATATCCACTTGAAGGGCCTGCTTCGCTGTCTTCTACCATAGAACTCGAGGAACTGGGAAATTTTTCCGTAATTGGAAAGTGTCGAGAATGTGGTAACAGCATTGACTAATCTGATCAATCAGTAATCAGCATCAAGTGTTGGTACACCAAAAGACATCTGTTTTATAGTAGGTACGTTTGTGCCAACTCGTCATATATTTATAGCACTTTAAACAACACGCTTTAGGCACCCACGATTTATCTTGATTTTTAATTGTAATTTAAAATAATTTTTATAACAATTCTCAAAAAAAGAAATTTCCTTTTTACGGTTCCTTACCCAAATGGTAAAACGGGACCTTATTACTAAGACTCCGCTGTCCGTCCGTCTGTCTGTCTGTCCGTCTGTCTGTCTGTCCGTCTGTCACCAATTTAAGGGGGCTCCCATACAACAAACGTGATTTTGTTTGCTCGTTTTTGTTCGATATTGATAACGGCAACATTTAGTTATATATTCACTTTAAAAATAAATAATTAAATTAAAATAAAACAAATATTTAAGGGGGGCTCCCATACAACAGACATGATTTTTTTGCTGTTTTTATAAATAATGGTATGGAACCCTTCATGCGCAAGTCCGACTCGCACTTGGCCGATTTTTTTTACTTTTATGTGTAAATTTACCACAAACTACAAAATACATATGTTGGGAGAATTAGGGCAAACATACAACATATTGTAGACTTATGAGTAATCTAAATATTTGATGTTTTTTGTACACAGCAATGATATACATATTTTTATGGTTATCCTCAAACAAGGTTTAGGCGACAAGTACGCAACAAAACATACCATTGTCTATTTTGGAACGTGATATCTATATCTATATACATATAATAAAACTGTAGAGGACGAATGTCTGTACATAGAAAAAAATGCTAAAAATCGAGTCAGGGGGATGTAAGAAGAGAAATAGAACAAATCCAGATTTTTTCAATTTTTGTGTTTCTCTGTCTGTCTGTTTGTCTGTTTGTACGGGCTAATCTCCGAAACCGTTGGATAGTTAAAAAACTATAGTAAATTATACAGCATACAATTACTACACAAAAACTACTGATTGGATTTTGATGAAAATTTACAATAACATAGTTCGTACATCAGAATAACAAATAGGCTACTTTTTATCCTGAAAAATGTACGTCTCCTGTGGGATAAATTTGTTTTTGTTTGTATAGAGGCGAACCCGAGCGAAGCGAGGGCGAGCCGCTAGTCTTAATATAAATCTTTAACGATGCTCTTTGTTCTTTACTAAGTATACTTAATACGAATTACCATTCGGGATATTGGTGATTCATTTGGTGTTGCTTAATATATTAGCTAAAATATATTCTAAACTACTAATAAAAATACCCATAAATGTACATACATACATACATACATAATATATGTAATATTATTATCAAATAAATAAATATCATAATCATATCTTTTCCTGGTAGACGACATTTCAGTTTTCCTGTTTAGGAAAAGCACATTTTGATGAGTAGCTTAATTTATACAGATAAATAAAATTGGAGTGTCTGTTTGTAATATTAAAATAACCGCTTTTTACTAAATGCATATGGATGATACACGGTACATATACCAAAACAACATTTTTTACAATTTTTGTCTGTCTGTCTGTCTGTCTGTCTGGTTGTTCCGGCTAATTTCTGAAATTGCTGGGCCAATTTTGACGAGACTTTCACTGGCAGATAGCTGATGTAATAAGGAGTAGCTTAGGCTACTTTTATTTAAAAAAATAGGGTCTCACGAAAAAAATAATTAAATCAAATTAATTAATTAATTTTGTTTTGGGAAGCAACTTAGGGACGAACTCGAGCGACGCGAGGGTGAGTCGCTAGTATTTATAAAATGTTGATTTGAAAATTACTAAAAACATGAAAATGCACTTTTAAAATTAAAAGTATAAATTATTATTAACCAAAATTAATTAAGTACCTATGGATGGCACGTATACTGATTTGAATCTTTGCATCTCATAATAAAAATATTATTTTATTAAAAACTAGCAATGCCCGCGGCTCCGCCCGCGTTCAGATGATCAAAAACCAAATTCTTAGGCTTTACACATTAGTATACTCTTACATACCTATACCACTTTCATTGCGCACCGCATGATTGGTATATAATGGCAGTGATTGACAATGCCACAAAGGTTCCTCCGTTAATCTCATATTTGATTTAGTAATATTGCACTTTTTGTTTTAGCAATAACATTTATGTATGTATGTCTATACTTCTGTTTTGTTTGTTTGTATAGTTTTGGGCAATGAACTCTCAAACTATGGAATTAATTTTAATCATTTTTTACTAATATACAGCTATTGATTAATTTAATATTTATCTGATTATTTAAATTACATAATGATAACTTTTCTTAATGTTAACTTGTCGCGAAACAGGGGTTGGTTAGCGCTAGTTAATAATATTTTCCAAATCGATTTTTAAAAGAAAGTGTAATAAAAGAAAAAAATTCTAAGCAAATGCTTTTTATTATTTCATATGGCTCGGCTAATATGATTAAAGTCAGAAGAATTTTATTATGTCCTTTAAGCCTTTACCTTCCAAGAAATGGTGTCAAAAAAAAACTGAAAAAGTTTAGCTATAAGTAAGTAGTAGTAGTAAGTTCCTACAATACTTTTGCAAAGTTTTTGAGATATGGAATATTTTTAGTTACCCGCTTTGTCAGTTTAACAGCCATTAACTTGTTTTCCACTTATTTTCACGGTTAATAAAATGAGTCGATATTGCGGAAACGTAAATATTATTCGTATTTATTTTAGTGTTAACCTAACAAAACACGTAAGTACGGAAAACAACACAGAATTTTGCTATACGAAACCTATAATGCGCGAGTTGGATTTGCATTTGCCTAATTTTACATTAAAAGATAAAAAAATATATTAACATTATTTACTAAACAATAAAAATTTACAAATATTTTCATTTGAAAATTGTTTCGACCAACAAAATATTACTTATATGTTACTAAATTATAAAGCCAAAAAGTTTGTTTTATTGATAATTTGAATACTGGCGGGGCCGCGGGTAATTTAGTACCTAGTTATTCTAATAAAGTCATAGAAAGGTCATATCTGTACATTATTATTTTTTTGGATTAAAACTACGTATTTTAAAAACACATGGCGACATCTATTGTCAAATATCTAAATAACACATAAATAAATTTTCATCAAAATAACTATTTTAATGAATAAAATAGCGCTATTGATATTTCCTGAGATATTTTCCTGCTGTAATAAGTATCCTGTGCATTGACCCGGATAACCTGCTATCACCATACCAAATTTCATCAAAATCCCTCCATTGGTTTTGCTGTGATGCAGTTACATACAGACAGACAGACAAAAATTCTAAAAACTATAAATTCGGCCTCTATATTGCTAATAATGAATATTTCAATAAGATTTTCCGAAAAATATTGAATGTACGGATTCGGCTTAGTTACAATTTTATTATGTGTATAGTTACTCATTTATAGAATCAAAAGTTTGCTTTATTGATAATTTCAACACGGGCGGGGCTGCGGGTAATTTATTAGGAGGTAATTCTACATACATTCATACATTCATTTTTTTAGAATTAAAACTACGTATTTTAAAAACACATGGCGACATCTATTGTCAAGTATCTAAATACACATAAATAAATATTAATTAAAATGAGTATTTTAATGAATAAAATAGCGCTATTGATAATTTGATTTTCAAGATAAGCTATTTTTAATAGTTTTTACCATATTTTGTAAATTACCTTGCTAAAATATTTATAAATAGTATCATCGTGGTTTTATTTCAACCAGTTTTTGTGTTTTTTCTCAGAAATTAGATATTTTCCAGCGGTAAAAAGTATCCTATATGTTGACCCGGATCACCAGCTATCATCATACCAAATTTTATCAAAATCCCTCCAGTGGTTTTTCTGTGATGCGGTAACAGACAGACAGACAGACAGACAGACAGACAGACAGACAGACAGACAAAAATTCTAAAAATTATAGATTTGGCCTCTGTATCGATAATAATGTCTATTTCAATAAGATTTTCCAAAAAATATTTAATGTACAGATTCGGCTTAGTTAGAATTTTATAATATGTATAGATTACAAGTAGTAAAGATTAAGTTTAGCAAGGCTTAACAATTTTACCGATTAAGTCACTATTCAGTCTGTGTATAATTTTATTTTTAATAACTGTCTCGTTGATCTAGTGACTAGTATGTACGGCTGCAGATCCGGAGATTCTGGGTTCAAGTCCAGGATCGGGCAAGAACAGGCTGGAATTGATAAGTTGTCGGTGTTCCACCCCCATGCTTAGGACAGCACTTAAAGTCGTTGGTCTTGTCCCTGATCTCTCGCCAGTAGTTATTGTCCCACCGGTGTGACAGTGACAAGAATAAAGGAATTTATGTTTCCTTTTTTACTTGTGTTTTCTTATAGGTATTTGTGCTCTATATTACGAGTATCTCCTGCGCTGTACCATGGTTAATCTCAGTGAGATTGGTCACCGTAGATGAAATAATTGTGGACAACATTATTAAAATTTTTATTACTATTACTTGTACTTTTAAGTAAACGGCTGTTCTTAGTTCAGAGTGAAAATCCAGAGTATAGTTTAGTAGGGACTTTATATCTTCTACAAAACCAGTCTGCTCAAATTGAAAAACGATTGATCGCAGTTTCATCGGAAGTTTTGTTTATGAAAAAACCTAATGTTTCATGAAAATCTTCAAAGAAAAAAATATTTAAGACTGTTCTTAAAGATGTAAATATATTATCTAGAATAACAAGTCATCATTCAGTCCTATTTGTACGTCCCGCTTCTGGGCCGCCTGCAATACGGACTCCCTGTAATCAGGCCATAGTCCACCACGCTAGCCAAGTGCAGTAAAAATAAAATATTTACCTATCTTCGATATTTATTTTCAAACTCAAACACATAACCTTCCTTTGGGCTTCGCTGCAGTCGGGTAAAAAGTACCTACTTATGTATGACATTAACCTGAAAATGTTAAATGAGGAAAAGCCGAAATAAGACTGCATCAACAACATTCATGAATTACATATGTAAACAATTACTATCTTGGATTTTTCAACTGTTTCCAAAGATATATAAACGCTATACACAACGATATTTACAACAGTTGAAGTTTGTGCCTCTTAACTGAAGCATCATAATTATTAAAACCTCAAAGTAAACAATAAACGTGACAATGGTGCAAAATTGCCGCTCAATGTTGCTGCTGGTCTGCATCACATTTTTGGTTATCGTTTCATCTCCGAAAAATGAAGTTCAAGCGGACAAGCTTATCGGCAGCTGTGTATGGGGCGCTGTCAACTACACTTCAAACTGCAACGCTGAGTGCAAAAGACGCGGATACAAAGGAGGACATTGTGGAAGCTTTGCTAATGTCAACTGTTGGTGCGAAACATAAGATATTTCAATGGAAGCAAGATGATGAAATACTAAAATATATACTAAACATACTTAATGAAAACTTAAAACTATAACAATTCGTCAAGATAATCAAATATCATCCGAACTAATACTGAACTGTTCATGATTTTTAATAAACAAGTCAAAAATCGTAATTAAATTGCAATCGGTGTCGGTGAAAATATTTTATAATGAATAAGAAAATTATGTATTATTTTATTCTAAGACTATGCACTTTTAATACACTGTTTAAACATTTAATTGTTCTATTTTATTTTATTTTACTTCTTTTATACCTATACTCACGCACATCATAATACCTGTACGTAGACGTAGTTCACTATTGCAATCGTCCCTAGTCAAATAACAATTTATCTTTTTTTAATCTTTTTTCCTTAGCTGAGTTTTACAGTTTTTTTAAACTTTCCTATAATAATAATATCCTTCTGACCGATTCCCGCCACGGCGCGGCGGCCAATCTCATCGAGAGTAGCTAACTGCGCAGGAGATATTATAGTGCACAAGTATGAGCGCAGACACAAGTGTACTCTATATTCCTGTCACTCTCATACTCCGGTGGGACGACTACTCGACACGACCGGTGAGGGTTAAAGCGCAGGACCGATGACTTTACGTGCTCTTCGAGGCACGGGTTGAAATATCGCCAACTTCCCAACTCAGGGCTGTTACTGAGGCTTACTATACTGGAAGACTCAATAACTAAACTTGACCCGAAACGGGACTCGAACCCAGGACCTCCGGGTGTGCAGCCGTCCATGCTAGTTACTACACCACCGACGCAGTTAAACTTTCCTATTTTAACATTTGGAATTAAAACAATATTGACTTCGTTCTAATTATAATTGTTTTAATATTGTACTGACATTGAATAGGTAATGTATATGTAGTTCTTTCGATTGATATTGGACAACAATTTTGTTAAAGATTGGTTTGTGGGATGAGAAATAAGAAACATAACTACATACTGACTATTGACGACACGTTTGGCTCAGTTTGTAGTGACCCTACATGCTGTACCAGCGGTCGCGGGTTCAAGTCTCGGTGGAGGCATTCATTTGTATATTAAGTACGAATGCTTGTACTCCAGTCATGGGTGTTTATATTTATAATATGTATGTATTTAAAGTTATATATATGTAATTTATCAACTACCTGGTATCCATAACACAAGCCTCATAGCTTACCATGGAACTAGATGGTGTTGTGTGTTAATGTCTCAACATAGAGAACTAAACTAGAGAAATAAGAACATTGTTTAATAAGTATGCCTTGGCAACTTTGAGACGCTCTCAGAACCGCCTCGCTCTCTAAGCGCCGGACAATGGGGTACCTTTGCATAGCCCATAACACCCTCTTTCCGATAACAGCCGTGATTCATATTTCCGGCTGGCTACAGCACGGGCTGAGGGCGACATATTGATTTTTTAAATTTTTTATACACTTCCTGGTTATTATTTCCTAAAAACTTTGTCCAAATTACACGTATTTTTATTTAAATCGATTGGTCGGAATATATTGTAAAAAAATATTATAAAATCACGGCGCTATCACGTGTGAGTCCTAAGTTACATAAAACAGAAAGGAGCGAGGACGGCGATTTCAGTTTACTGCGCAGTGCATCCAGTAACTTTGTTGATTTTGAAGCTGGAATGGAGGACATTCTTAATCGACTCTACAATAGTGTATAACAGTTTGTAGTGATTTTAATGTAGATTTATTACCGGTAACTTCTCTTAGTTTACGCTTATTTAGTTTGTTCAAGTGTTTTAATATATTTAATGCTTTTTCCGAACCTACACGTACTACCAGCGGGTCTACAACTTGTATAGACAATGTGTTCTGTCACTGTGATATTTTAGAAAAATCAAAGAAATTAGTCATTGAAGTTAATTTCCTTAATCTATACATATAATAAAATTCTAACTAAGCCGAATCTGTACATTAAATATTTTTTTGAAAATTTTATTGAAATAGACTTTATTATCGATACAGAAGCCAAATCTATAGTTTTTAGAATTTTTGTCTGTCTGTCTGTCTGTCTGTCTGTTACCGCATCACGGGAAAACCACTGGACAGATATTGATGAAATTTGGTATGATGATAGCTGGTTATCCGGGTCAACATATAGGATACTTTTTATTGCGGGAAAATGTCTCATCTCTGAGCTAAACGTTAAAACGTAACTAGGGACGAACCCGAGCGGGGCGAGGGTGAGTTGCTAGTTGATAATAATATTTAAAAGTCAGAAAAGATCTTCTGCAGACCTATGACACTTAATAAAATAAATTGCTTTAAGAATAATGTTGCTCAAAAAGTCCTAAATATAGATTTACCTAATAGATGAACCCAGATAACGTATATTCAAAGTTATTTAATTTAATTTTGAATGAATTTAATGATGTTTTAAAAAAAACATTATTTAAACATTCAAAATTGAAATTTAGTGTTTGGGCAACCGTTAGAATAGGTATATATGTAGAAAAACATTATATGAGTTGTATGGTATGACGCAATGGAATCATGATATTATAGTGTTCCTTAGTAAAGTAACTCAATTTTTTTTAATAAAATTAAAAAAAGACTTCCAGGCGCTGAAAAGTAAAAAATAACTAAACGGGGGTTTTCATTTAGAATAGATACCTAATCAGATATTTTCGAAGTCGGTGTGCTTTGATTTATATTGGCTGGCATTTGATTTATTTGCCAGTCAATACAAATCAAAGCACACCGACATCGAAAATATCTGACTAAATTCAGTAAAAAATCTTATGTTTCGCATCAACAGTTGATATTAGCTTTTATACGTTTTTCAAGAGCAGTTTTTTTGGCTTTGAGAGTTAAAAGTACTGAAGCTTCAATAAAGATACACAAGTTTCAACTATTGTCGATGGCAGTGTTCTTAACTTCTTAGTTTTTATTTTATTAGAACAAGTTGAATCGATTAGCAAATACGGAAAATCCAAGTACCTACCTAGCCTTAATTGACAGCATAGATAATTAATTAAACTGGTAATTAATAGCATCTGTCTATATAATAAAGCAGTAACTTAGCGAAATATGTTGTATAAATACTTTTTAAAAACAATGGCTGTAACGTATTGTGTACAGAATATAGGCCCAAAAATAATAGTACCTAATTAAATATTTTGTCTGTTTGTCTGTATGTTAGTTTGTGTGCGCATTTCATGCAAAAAGGACTGAACCGATTTTAACTAAATTTTGTGTAGTGATAACTTATTGCTGTTGTACTTTATGTATTCAGGGAACGATGGGACTGATATTTTCGCCTTGTGCTTAAAAAGTCTCTAAATAAAAACAGATTAAAAAAAATATAATATTTTATACCAAACGTATTTACATTTATTACAAACGTACATGTTTTCAAGTGATTGATCTACGACGTGTATTGCAACTTGTGACCGTCATTTCTAATAATATACTATGCTAATAACATATTCATACAACGTTTTCAAAACAATTTATTAAATTTGCTACAATAAAACGTAAACAATGAAGACAAATATGTTTTAAATAATATACTGTTACGTTCTATGAGTTCGTGGATCGGAAATTAAAGCACGGCTTTTGCACAATCGATGTTTTATTAGTTACTAGCGACTCACCCTCGCTTCGCTCGGGTTCGTCCCTAGTTACGTTTCACTGCTGAACTGAGCTAAACGTTGATAAGTCAGCCTGTGAGTCGCGAGTAGTGAATAAAAATAGTAATTGCGAATGTACCTTAGGTGATAGACATATAATATTGCGAACTTCCCTGTATAACTTTTTAAGACCTACAATTTTCTAGTACATTGTTTTGATTTATCTCTTAAGGTTCAGCCAGCGTTAACCATATAAACTTCTAAGGACGACTCGATAGAACCAGTCATTGCGTTTTCCCGCGGGAACGAAAAATGTGCCTGTAGTAAAAGGTATCCTAAATGTTGACTCGAGTGATAAGCTATCACTATACAAAATTTAATTGAAATCGGTTCAGTACTTTTTGCGTGAAACGCGCACATCGATTTAACTAAGTTAGTTTTGCTATAGGTATAGATAAGAATAGGTATTGCGAGTGTACCTTGAAAGATAGACATATACTGTTGTAGATATTTCTGTTGGCCTTTTCAAAATCTACAATTTTTTAGTACATTGTTTTGATGTATGTCTTTAGGTTTAGCCAGCGGAGGGTTCCTAAGGAGGACTCGATAAAACCAGTTATTGCGATTTCCCGCGGGAAACAAAGATTTTCCAAAAGTAAAAGTTATCCTAAATGTTGACCCGAGTAATAAGTTATCAGTTCACAAAATTTCGTTGAAATCGGTTCATTACTTTTTGCGTGAAACGCGTACAGACAAACAGACAAACAGACAAACAGACAAACAGACAAAAAGACAAACAGACAAACAGACAAAAAAATTAATAACTATTGTTTTGGGGTCTATATCGTATACATAATACGTTACAGTCATTGTTTTTAAAAAATATTTCATGTACAGATTTCGCTAAGTTACTGCTTTATTATATGTAGTATAGATAACGTACTCGTATAAGAAAACAGTAATATCATTTAATAAAAATAGTTATAGCGAGTGTACTTTAGGAGATAGACATATACCGTTGAGAACTTTTCTGTAGAACTTTTTAAGACCTACAATTTTCTAGTACATTGTTTTGATTTATCTCTTAAGGTTCAGCCAGCGTTAGCCATATAAACTTCTAAGGACGACTCGATAGAACCAGTCATTGCGTTTTCCCGCGGGAACGAAAAATGTGCCTGTAGTAAAAGGTATCCTAAATGTTGACTCGAGTGATAAGCTATCACTATACAAAATTTAATTGAAATCGGTTCAGTACTTTTTGCGTGAAACGCGCACATCGATTTAACTAAGTTAGTTTTGCTATAGGTATAGATAAGAATAGGTATTGCGAGTGTACCTTGAAAGATAGACATATACTGTTGTAGATATTTCTGTTGGCCTTTTCAAGATCTACAATTTTTTAGTACATTGTTTTGATGTATGTCTTTAGGTTTAGCCAGCGGAGGGTTCCTAAGGAGGACTCGATAAAACCAGTTATTGCGATTTCCCGCGGGAAACAAAGATTTTCCAAAAGTAAAAGTTATCGTAAATGTTGACCCGAGTAATAAGTTATCAGTTCACAAAATTTCGTTGAAATCGGTTCATTACTTTTTGCGTGAAACGCGTACAGACAAACAGACAAACAGACAAAAAGACAAACAGACAAACAGACAAAAAAATTAATAACTATTGTTTTGGGGTCTATATCGTATACATAATACGTTACAGTCATTGTTTTTAAAAAATATTTCATGTACAGATTTCGCTAAGTTACTGCTTTATTATAGTATAGACTAGCATTGCCCGCGGCTCCGCCCGCGTCAGATGACCAAAAACCAAATTCTTAGATTTTACATATTAGTAGGTATACTCTTACATACACCATTTTCATTTCGCACCGTATGATTGGTAAATGACAGTGATTGACAAAGCCACAAATGTTTATTTATATATAGTTTAAATGATATAGTAATATTGCACTTTTTGTTTTAACAATAAAGTTTATAGTATGTATATACTTCTGTTTTTTTTTTTTGTTTGTTTAATTTTGGGCGATAAACTCTCAAGCTACTGAATTAATTTTAATCATTTAGTTACTAAATTGGACAGCTATTGATTAATTTTTATTTAGCAGATTATTTAAATTACATAATAATAACTTTTCTTAATGTTAATTTGTCGCGAAACAGGGATGGGTTAGCGCTAGTTAGTAATATTCCGAAACGATTTTCAAAAGAAAGTGTTGGGGAAAGCGAAAGTTTCAGAAGTACATAATTAAAGTAAATAAGTAAATAATTTTAAGCAAATGCTTTTTATTATTTTATATGGCTCAGCTAATACAATTAAAGTCGTAACTATTTTATTGCGTCCTTTAAGCCTTACCTTTCAAAAAAATATGTCAAAAAATCTGAAAAAGTTGAGGTATAACAGTTTCTAAAATACTTTAAATATACATGAATTATCTTACAGACATGGAATATTTTTAGTTACCCGCTTTGTAAGTTTAACAACCATGAGCTTGTTTTCCATAAAATGTTAAAAAATAATACGAAACAAACTTATTTTTACGGTTTAAAATGTGTCGATATTGTGTAAACGTAAATATTATTCGTATTTATTTTAGTGTTAACCTAACAAAACACGTAAGTAAGAAAAACAACACAGTATTTTGCTATACGGAACCTATAATGCGCGAGTTGGACTTACATTTGCCCAATTTTTACATTAACTTTATTTATTTTAGTAAAACTACAAATATTTTCATTTGAAAATTGTTTCGGCCAACAAAATATTAAAACAAACGTTTGTTTTATTGATAATTTGAACACGGGTAATTTAGTAGCAATTCTAATAAAATCATAAAAAAGTTATATCTGTATATTCAATTTTTTTGAATTAAAACTACGTAGTTTAAAAACATACGGCGACATCTATTGTCAAATATCTAAATAACGCATAAATACACATTTTTAGAATTATTTTAATGAATCAAATAGCGCTATTGATATTTATTTTGCAAGATAAGCTATTTTTAATAATTTTTGCCATATTTATTAAGTTACCTTGCTAAAATGCTTATAGTATCATCGTGGTTTTATTTTAACCAGTTTTTGTATTTTTTCTCAGAAATGAGATATTTTCCCGCGTTGAAAAGTATCCTATATGTTAGACCGGGTATCCAACTATCACCATACCAAATTTTATTAAAATCCTTCCAGTGGTTTTTCTGTGATACGGTGACACACAGATAGACAGACAGACAAAAATTCTAAAAACAATACTTTCGGCCCCTGTACTGATAATAATGTCTATTTCAATAAGATTTTCCAAAATATATTTAATGTACAGATTCGGCTTAGTTACAATTATGTATATAGGTAATATAGATATATATTAATAATTAATATATATTACTAATTTTTAAACCATACACTTTGTTTTTTTGGTTATTTGGGTACGGGCACGACGGCGTGTAATTCTAGTAATTCTAATAAAATCATAGAAAAGTCATATCTATAGGTAATATGTTTTTTCGAATGAAAATTACGTATTTTAAAAACTCATGGCGACATCTAGTAATGGTTTTCTAAAGTAGACCTAACTAAATATTTGTAGAGTTATTTTTATGTATGAAATATCGCTATTGATATGTTTTTTTTTTCGAGAGAAGCTATTTATAATTATTTTTGACCAATTTTGTAAGTTGCCGTGCTAAAATGTTCATAGTTTCAGCGTGGTTTTATTCTAAGCAGTTTTTGTATTTTTTTTTTCAGAGATGAGATATTTTCCCGCAATAAAAAGTACCCTATATGTTGACCCGGATAACCAGCTATCACCATACCAAATTTCATCAAAATCCCTCCAGTGGTTTTTCCGTGATGCGGTAACAGACAGACAGACAGACAGACAGACAGACAGACAGACAGACAGACAGACAAAAATTCTAAAAACTATAGTTTCGGCATCTGTATCGATAATAATGTCTATTTCAATAAGATTTTCAAAAAAATATTTAATGTACAGATTCAGCTTAGTTACAATTTTATAATATGTATAGATAGATTACTGTTGATTAACAGGAGGGATTTATAAAGATTCACTAACACACGCTGTATACACACAGTTCTGGTTAAACTCAGTCACTGGACACTAACTTTCACCACACAGATACACTTCCACTATAACTTCACTTAATTTTTCTTCACTTTTCACTTTTTTCGTACTTCTTCTCAATCTTCACTTAACTTCGAAATTAAACTGATCTCTCGACACATTGCCTTTTTATATGCATAAACAAAGAACGTTCTAGTATTCGAAAATTCGAGAATTTCTAGACATTTCGAATGTTTTGTTCCTCTCTCACTCTTACACACGGCAATTTACGATTAACTGTTCTTGTCTAAATCTCCAAACTTCTAATAATTTCGATGCCTTTCCCAAAATGTTTTGACAACTGTCTTAGGTTGCATACATAAAGCATGCTTCAGACGTGTCTTTTTAATTATTATTTTTGGAGTAATGACGTTAGGCCCACTCCCCATCGCCCCCTTCCTCCCCCCCCCACCCTCCTCCTCCCTTCTTCTCCCTCCCTCCCTTTCCTGAAAGGCCGGCAACGCATCTGCAAGCCCTGCAGTGTTGCAGATGTCCATGGGCGGAGGTCATCACTTCCCATCAGGTGAGCCTCTTGCCCGTTTGCCCCCTTTGTCCCATAAAAAAAAAAAAAATTACACACTCTCTATTACGCGACAATATTTATGATTAACTGTTTTCTAAATCTGAACTGTCATTTGTAAATTAGAAAAGTTTTTATATAGCCTGTTTATTTTATTTAATTATATTGTATTTTCTTAATAATATATGTACATTTTACGATAAATTAGTAATAGTTTTGGATTCTTCTTTTTTTACCCGATCGCGGCGAACCCTATAGGAGGGTTATGTGTTTGACCTGTATATATGTATGTACTCGTATGACTCCGATTACATACAGGAACATGTATTACATGTTCCTTCGTCAAGTTGTTTTTATGTTTTTTATTTGTATAAATTAATTTCATTTATCAATTTTTTTATATTTATTTCTTCTGTAAGGTTTCTTATTTTACACTACTATTCCAAAACTGAAAGGAAGTTATAATTTTAATTGCCTATGTATGCATGTTTGTTCCATCGTAGTGCCTATACCTACTGTTGAGTCGATTTTGATGAATGAGATGTTAATCGATTTATTACTACAGTCTGGGTTACATAGTGCCTCGAATTTTTTTGTTATCATATTGGGTAGGAAGTCTAACAAAAGAGAAGAAAATTTTTGAGCTCATAAATATAGTACAATATTATAACGTTGTTTGTTTATTTTTTCAATAAACTTAGAACTTTATGTGATGTTATCATGTTTTGTTTCGAGTACTTAACATTATATTTTGTTGTCGCATTAAATGTTAAATTCGAAAATTTAAAAAACTATAAAAAACTCAACTAAAGAAGAAAAATAAAAAAATGTTATTGGACTAGGGACGAACGCAATGCAACAGTGGACTACGTACAGGTACTGTGATGTGCTCTCTATAGTGTAGTATTATGTAATCTGTGCTATAGATATAAAAAAAGTAGATTGGAATAAAATATAATAATTGCATGTTTAAATAGTTTATTAAAAGTACATAGTCTTAGATTAAAATAATACATAATTTACTTATTCATTTTATATAGCATTTTCACCGACTCCGATTCCAATTTATGATTTTTGACTTGTTTATTAATAATCATGAACACTTCAGTATCAGTTCGGATGATATTTGATAATCGCAACGAGCTATTTATTCAGTTTTCATTGAGTATGTTCAGTATATATTCCATCATCTTGCTTCTATTGAAAAATCTTATGTTTCGCACCAACAGTTGATATTAGCAAAGCTTCCACAGTGTCCTCCTTTGTATCCGCGTCTTTTGCACTCAGCGTTGCAGTTTGAAGTGTAGTTGACAGCGCCCCATACACAGCTGCCGATAAGCTTGTCCGCTTGAACTTCATTTTTCGGAGATGAAACGATCACCAAAAATGTGATGCAGACCAGCAGCAACATTGAGCGGCAATTTTGCACCATTGTCACGTTTATTGTTTAATATTGAGGTTTTAATAATTCCAATGCTTCAGTTAAGAGGCACAAACTTCAACTGTTGCCAATATCGTTGTGTATCGTGTTTATATAGCTTTGGAAACAGTTAAACGCATTAGCAAATATGAAAAACCCAACACCCAAATGTTGTTCATGCATTTATTGCGTGTTTTCCTTATTCAATATTTTAAAGTAACTGTTATACATAAGGAAGTACTTTTATTTAAAGTGTATACAGGATAATAAATATTCATTTATGTTAAGCACTGTACGAAAAACAATAGTTTCCAAATATTTATTATAATATTTGGAATAAATAATTAATTTATTAATAATTAATAAATAATTAATTATAGTTATTACTTTGTTACATAGCGTTACGGAGAAGAATTAGGTACGAAATAGGCTTACGTTGCAATTGCTGAAATACGGAAGTATGCCCCACGTACTACGTGTGTGCTTTATGTTATTGAACAGTGCTATTTCTAAGTGTGTAGTAAGTTATAATGTAAATTATAATGAGTATATAGTGTAAAATTAATGGTGATGGACAAATAGATTTTAGACTCAATCGAATGGTTTAAGTTATGTATAAATAGTTAAAAAAAGTGTAAAACTTTTTTTAAATAAATTCAATTTTTTTTTCAATTGAATTTTTATTCAATTTTCATTAATTTCATTTTTTTAAGAAAATCATCACTTCTTTTTCATACTGTCTGCGTAATTACTAAATTGTCACTAATTAATATTAATGACACAAATTGATTATAGATTTACTAACTCAATTAATAGATTGTATGTTAGTTTCTATTTAAATTAAACCTTAGCTTTTTTTAGGGTTCCGTATCCAAATGGCTAAAATTATGGCTTCTTCTTCTTCTTTCGCCATGTCTGTCTGTCCATATGTCATAGACATTTTACGCGAAAACTATTTGGAGCTACATTGCTGGAATTTAGTATGTAGGCTGGTGTGTCATGTATGTGTCTAGACAAATGTGTAGTCAATTTTGAAAAAATAAAAAAATAGAGATACACACTACATACATGTAACTGAAGGGTGAAAAACAAAGCTTAATTCCTCATCTGGATGTCTTTAAAATTCAGATAGATATTTCTAAGGGACTTATTGTTTCCAAAGTCGTAAACATTGTGACCTCCTCAGCTCCCTAACTTTTGGGTTGCAAAATTCTAAAATAAATTAAGAGATAACATTTTACTATGAAGAAAATATGTTGATTAGTTTTTGAGATACAGGTTATTTTCTGTTTCATGAATTTGCCGCAAACTATGAAAAAACAAAGTTATTTATCTTATATATTTAAACGAGCAATTCTTGTATATTTATATCTTTATATATTTATTTATACCAGTGATCTCGGAAACGGCTCTAACGATTTCGCTGAAATTTGGTATGTGGGGGTTTTCGGGGACGAAAAATCGATCTAGATTAGTCTCATGTCTGGGAAAACGCGTGTTTTCGAGTTTTCATGCGATTTTCTTTTGCATTATTCTACGCAGAATATATTGATAATTTCTTACATTCGTGCATAAGCATCATGGTCAAGCGACCACGGTGCAAGATTAACAAATTAATAGGTGTGTCTGAGATTGAATCTCGATCGGATTCAAAGTTTTACTTTTTTTGTATTTATTCAAGTTTTTAGTTCTTTTTATCTAAAAAATACAATATAACAAAAAAGTACACCGAGCGAAGCTCGGTCGCCAGGTACTGGAAATAATAATACAGATTTGTCTGTAGGCCTTATTAAGACCTACAATTTTCTAGTACATAGTTTTGATGTATTTCTTAAGGTTTAGCAAGCGTTAACTTTTTAAGGACGACTCGATACTTTTCCTCCCGTTTGAATAAATATAACTTAAACAGTTTTTGCCAAGTAATAAAAGCTACTTACTCTTATCTGGATTTATATTTATATTTACGCATGTCATGATCTATATACATTATACCGGACCAATCAATTAAAAAACTTAATAAACAAAATATTGTTTACAACAATTTAGACAAATAATGGCGGAACTAGTGATGTCATTTCACTTATCAAAGTTATCGAATATATCTGTTTATCATTAAACATTAATTAATTAAATTAACGCTAATCAATTGTAAATTTAAAATTAATGATTAATTTAATGATATTATTATTAATAGTAATAAATGACATTATGACTTTACTTCTTTAAATCTACTTACTTATAATTATTGTTTCGTATAAAAAATATAATATTTAGTATTTATATGTATTGTATGTACAACGTTCGCACATGTGTATATGTAAACACAGTATGTTTGATGTGCATATCATTAGATCAGACTTTTCTTTTCTTTTTTCTTTCTTTTTTTCAATGTAGGAGTAGGTACTCTGTTGTCCATTAAATTCATATCACTATAGAGTAATCAAATTTTGGCCGTACTTATTAATAACTTTGTGCTCAAATTGTATTTTTTATTAACGCTGTATGGTTACCGAACAAATAAATAAATAAATAAATGTACATATGTATTGTATGTACATATGTATGTATTGCATGTGTGTGTAGTATAAAATATATGTAACCATCATTATTAATATCGTATTATCGTATCTATATATTTGTAGGTACGCTTAAATCTTTTGAAATACGCAACGGATTTTAATGCAATTTTCAGCAATAAATAGAGTGATTCAAGAGAAAGGTTTATATGTATAATACACGCATATTATATTCATACTAAGCGTTAAAACGTAATGTACTACTTTAATATAATTGTATGTTTGTATTACGACTATGTATGTATATGGTTTCTTATTTTATATATTATACTGTGACTATTTTTTAATTATTTCATTATTATCTTGCATTTTTCTGCTCCGCTAAGTGACAATCTTTTTAATCCCCATAGATTGACTGGAAGTGATCTTTGTTAGATACCTATAAGTCATTTTCTTATAATGTTGTATAGGTATTTTAATTTTTATGTGTAATAAAGAATATATATTAGGGAATAAGAACAACTGCGCACATTTACAACGAATGAACATAAAATAATCTTTACATATAATAAAATTATAACTAAGCTGAATCTCTACATTAAATATTTTTTTGGAAAATTTTATTGAAATAGACATTATTATCGATACAGAGGTCGAATGTATAGTTTTAAGAATTTTTGTCTGTCTGTCTGCATCACGAGAAAACCACTGAACAGATTTTGATGAAATTTGGTATGATGATAACAGCTAGTTATGTGGGTCAACATATAAGATACTTTTTACTGCGGGAAAATATCTCATCTGTGAGAAATCTATACTAAACGTAAAAAAGTAAGTAGAGACGAACCCGAGCGGAGCGAGGGTGAGTCACTAGTTATAGATATGTATAGATTCAAACTTAAAAAAAAGTTTTGAAAGTGGTGTTAATTCTACGAGACCTCATAAACTCGTTAATGGTAACTGAATTATTTCTTAAAATCAATTTTAAAAAACCGTAAATAATAAAAATATAACTGTAAAATAAACTGTAAATGAATGAAATATTTAGTTGCTTGTATGTCTAAAAAAAACCTATCTGTCAGTCAAGGTACAGATCAGTATTTCAATTTTAAACACAGGTCTAAATAGTATGATTTAAATATAAGTGAGTCGAACACAAAGCTATGGTGACTCGTTTACAATCAAAGCTGTAATATTATGGAATGCTTTACCACACGATATTCGCCAAGCAAAATCTGTGCAAGTTTTTAAACGTCGTCTTAAAGACTACTATTTATCTTTGTAAGTTTATGTATATTTATGTAAGCCCCGTTTATGTAAGTCTATCGTAGAATATATACGTATATTGTTTAAACATATATATTATACTATATATTTATATATGTAACTCTTAATTGTTATTTATGTAAACTTGTGTGTAATTTATAGTATGTATCGTTTAAGTAAGTATGTTATATTGTTTTTTTTTTTTTTTGTTTTGCACCAACCCTTATCCATGCTAACCTACGAGTTTCTTATTAATATAGGTTGCCTGGAAGAGATCACTTTAAGTGATAAGGCCGCCTTTACACTGAAATATATCTCTGTAAAGTAATGTATTATTCTCAAATTGTACTTCTGTTTTTTTTTGGTGTAATAAAGGATTAAATAATAATAAATAATAATAAGTGACTAAAACGATTCTTTTTATTTGTAAACAATAGTTTTTTTATAATAATTAATTTTTATTTGTTAATAATAGTAATTATTTCTTATAATAATAGTTTATAAAAATGTGTTTAATTTACCAGAAATATAAAAAAAACTAAATACAAAGATTAAAGAGTGCGTGTATGAATGTGTACACGCGCAAGAAGTAAAACTTCTGTAGGTTATCGGTACTCTTTATGAAATACAATTTATGTTTTAAATAATTAGGATAGATGAGATACTAAAAATAACGCATATTAGGCATATTACAATCATATATTTATAGAATGTCATTTAAGGAAAGAATATAATATTATATATCATTTGTCAGACAATACCAACGGTTACCATGGCAACAATTTTTTTCAAAACCCGTTCACCAGCTTACCCCTCAAGTCAAGCTTGCGTAAAGAAGTTTTACTTTAAAAACAGAGATCTACTTTGCTCCGTTTTCTCTTTCGAGTCTAATAGACTATTTTTATTAAATTTATTTATGTCTAATTATTATCATAAGATCAGACGGGTTTTAAATTTATTTTCCTCATTTGATTTATGTTTTTTCCCTATTACAATAACTTATCGGTATGTTTGAGGAAAAGTTATAAACGCGGTAAATGTTGGAATGTAGATTGGTTAGATGTATTTATTATTATAAACTCCGATAGTACGTATAGATAATTTATGTTTTTATTTTATTAGACTGATTACTATACACTGATTAATATGTATTGATTTTCATATATTAGTTTAGAAGTATTCATGTCATGTTCAGCCTCTAGTTCAGAGACAAAAAAACGTCTTTCATAATATTGATAATTATGACTTTGAACGAGCGTCCCTGCCACCTCCCTCTTGGAAAAATGGTACCTACTGAAAACCAACTTTTCGTTTATATTAATCACTGCTACCTAAGCAAAAATAGCTAATTTGTAAAAAAAATATAGAGTACCTATGAAAGGGGTATGCAGGCCTTTGGCATCATTTTTTTTACTTTAGCCAGTAGTTGTGTTTGCTATTCCTTTTTTATCAGGCGTTATTTTTTAATAAATAATATATTACTTTATGCTTATGTATTCAAACAACTTACGTAGAGTGACTTGCAACTCTCTTAGATCATATATAAATGTTATTGGTATATTTGGTTAGGGGATCTGGGTAATAAGTAAATCCATTTTTATATTTCTATGACTTTGTACATACATGGATATTCTCCAAAATCGAAATATACATTTTTGGACTTTATTTCGTTCTTTTAACAATTTTCAACATTTGTATATGATCTAGGAAGGAACCGAGTCATTTTTCATACATAGTTCCTTTGTCAACTTGTTCCCGTCTTTTTAGTTAGTATTTTACGCAGTCGGTTTTTGTTTACTTTTATCATTTATTTGCTATAAGAACAGTATATTTTGATCTCCTTCTTTTCCTCACAAATTGAGTGGTTATCTACTAACTATTATATAAATATTTCAAAGAATAAATTAAATGAATATATATATATATATATATATATATATATATATATATATATATATATATATATATATATATATATATGCTAAATAATTTTTCCAATTCTGCTCAGGACCTATGTCTGTTGTAAAATATCTAATTAATTTATACTAACATCTGTTTTTATGTGTATCTATTTTATATACGAGTATACTTTATTGTGACGTCTTGTTTGTTGCAGGTCCAGATTATACAATCCCTTGAAACAGCTCAGAAGGATTTCCAGGAAAACAAATATTAGGCAATTAACAATTATATTTACTGCATTTTCTGAATACTCATATTACATTTATTTTTATTTTTTTTCTTTTCTCAATGGCATATTACATTTATATTAGAATGCCAATCTCCGACTGTCCACTTGACACATCAAAAACCCATTGTCAAATCCACAAACTGGCACATATAAAAACTTTTAAAAAAAAAATAAAAACCGACTTCCTGGCACTGAAAAGTAAAAAATAACTAAACAGAGGATTTCATTTAAAATAGATACCTAATCAGATATTTTCGAAGTCGGTGTGCTTTGATTTGTATTGGCTGGCTTATTTTTTACTTTTCAGTGCCAGGAAGTCGGTTTTTATTTTTTTTTTTAAAGTTTTTATTTTTCCATTTTTAGTGTAGCACGTAATAAGCAAGTAATTTGTAAGAAGAAAGATTTTTAATAAAAACATAATATTCGATTAAGCCATTTATTTAAAAACCGCTTGACCGTTTTTGATAAAATTTATATGGGACCACCGGGGAAGAATACTCTTTGAAACAAAAAAAAATTTTCCAAATCGGTTCAGCCGTCTTCGAGAAATCCGTGAACATACATAAAAAAAAAAAAAAAAGATTCCGACGAATTGAGAACCTCCTCCTTTTTGGAAGTCGGTTAAAAATAACTGAATGTTACACCCTCTTATATCAAAAAGTTTTCAGTCCTCGGTGTGAAAAATCACTTTCAATTCATTGTTATTCACCTGTGTGGGCGCTCTTCCACGTGGTTCGTTCTTCAAATCAAAGTTTCCATCACGAAAGCGTTTAAACCAAAATTATTATTATACATTAAGCAGTCCCCTCTCCAAACGCAACATTGATATTGCGAGCTGTTTCTGCCGCGTTAGTTTCGCGTCGGAACTCGTACTCAAAAATCACTCGAATTTTCGAAGTATCCATCTTTCTTGTCTAAGCTGAATAACAAAACAACTGAGAGTCGATAATCGAATATTGCACATTTTTTACAAGAAGAACTACATAGGTATTATGTGAAAAAAGTTTCACTCAAAAATCTCAAACCATGAACGTTCTATGTTAATTCGAAGTACCTATTACAATAAAACGGCAATTTCATACTTTAACCCCTATTATTATATTCTTTCCTTAAATGATATTCTATAAATGATTATAATATGTCTAATATGCGTTAATTTTAGTATCTTACCTATCTTAATTATTTAAAACATAAATTGAATTTCATAAAAAGTACTAATAACGTATAGAAGTTTTACTTCTTTCGCGTGTACACATTCATACACGCACTCTTTAATTTTTGTTAATTAAAACTTTTCTCTCGCCAGATGTCGCGATCACTATGACCCTCAATATATTGTAAAACTACAGATGGATGTTTATTTTATTTAAAACTAGCAAAACTCGCGGCTTCACTCGTACTAGAACTACAAAAAATCTCTAAAAAGGTAGGTTTCATACAAACTTTCATCCCTTATTTTACCCCCTTATAAGATAAATTTCGGAAAATGCTAAAACATGTATTTTTTAATTGTATTGAAGAGCATTAATACCTAGTTTTAATTAATTCTGATTAGGTATAAATAATTTTTGTATTATAATGTGTTTTCCCGTGGAAAATAGGTGATCTCCCGCAATAAAAAGTATCCTATGTCACTCTCCAGCCCGCCAACTATCTCAATACAAAAAATCACGCCAATCTGTCACTCTGTTTCGACGTGAAAGAAGGACGAACAAACAAACTCACTTTCACATTTATAATATTAATATATGGATTTAATTGCATAAAATGAAATTGATTTAGATGCAAAAAAAAATTGATATCATTTGTTTCAAAAACAAAAACTGAAAAAATTGTGGACTAAAGCAGTAAGATGACCAAAATTGGCGAAATCACAATCTTTATATTTTAGGCTATGTGAACATCATTATACAGAAAGTGATTTTAAAATTCTTAAATCGTCTATAGTTGGTTTTCATTTTTAATTTTTTGTACTTTTTACATATTAATTACAGAGTTTCATACAAACTTTCATCCAAAATTTTACCCCCTTATGGGAATGAATTTCGAAAAATGCTAAAACACGTACATATTTATTTAATTGTATTAAAGACCATTAATACCAAGTTTTAAGTAATTCTGATCATAAATAATTCTTTACCCATACAAACTTTATTATTCACTTGCTTTTACATTATTAACTGATGAATTAAAAAAAAAAAAAAACAACAAAATAAATATATTTCTTATGTTTTATTTTAAGCTAAACACCGCTTTCTGTGTATTTCCATTACGAATGACAGAGTTACATACAATCTTTAATCTCCTATTTTACCAACTTAAGGGATGAATTTCGAAAAATCCTTTCTTATCTGATGTCTACATCATATAAGGATAAGGAATACGTCCTCCAAATTTCGTGTCTACGACCAGCGGTTTAGATTGTTTCATGTGTGTTGATCCATCAGTCAGTCAGGACCACCACAGGCTGCACCCCTTCTTTTCAATTCTTCCTTCAGCTGTATTCCTTCCTTCTACAATACATTGCGCAGGTAAGATGCAAGCACAATAGAAGCAAAAATCAGGTACAAAAGAGATAGCGTAAAAATATTGCTTAACTTCAGACTGAATGTAAATAGGCGATACGTGTGGCATTTTTCTTTAGAGAAATCTTCCCCATTATGTCTACCTCTAAAATAAATAGATTCTCTTTATTACTCGCCGATGGTAGCTACTGGGGTTTAGCAAGTAGCAAGTGGTAAAAAGGTTGCATACTCTATAGCAAGTCGCAGTAACTGGCAACCCTGTACCGGCTACCGCCACAAATTACAAAAGACAACCAATGACGTACAATTTACTTTCCTAAATTGTGTTTGTGCCTTTATTTGTCATCCATGGTTTGTACCGTGTAATAGGTATCAGACAATTTTATATAGGGGATTTTTCTCAATTTCATATCCTTTTTGTAATTCATTTATAAAGCTGTAATTATTACTTTTTGAGGATACCCATATAATACGTACAAAAAGTAAGTAATTATTCAACAAACATCTGTCGTTCTAGCCATATTTGCAAAGTAAACGTATTTTATAGTAATTTTTCACATATTATATTATATGATTTCCATTTTACAATATAATTTGAATGATTTAAAGAAAAGCATTTATTTCCTTTTTAAACACAAGTGATGTGTTTGTCATGCACGTGGCCTAAATTTGTTGTATTTATTGAATGTCAAAGTGACCGTTATGGTTTTTGCCGGTTGTTTAAAAAATAATTTATTTCTTTTATGTAATTATTACACTACGATTAAAGACTTAAAAGCCATAATTTCAAATAACTTTTTACTGCTTTCTATATTTTAACCCGTCTTAAAAAGGATACCTAACGTCTTAACTTGATATCTTTGTGTTCAATAATTAATCTCCGATCCTGTCCTTTAAAAGAAAAGTATTCCTATTTCATTAATAATACATAGTTTATTTAAACACATTACTGAAGAATTGATTCTAACGTAACGTAACCTTTCTTCTAATTATTCTAATTTTTTCTTCAGCTTGCCTAATTTCTGTAATTTAATTTTAACAATATTCTGCAGCAATAATTGTTAGCAAAATCAGACGGTACTTACAATCTTCAGTATTTTTCGTACTGATTATATTAATCTTAATAGGTATATTGATTGTCTTTATAGTTTATATCTTCAAGATGGCAGAAGTACCAGAGGTGAGCACATCAACCCCAGAAGACCTTTTAGCTTCAGGCAGACGTCATCTTGCTGTGAGAGATTATAATGCAGCTACAGAAGCCTTAGCTAAAGCTTGTGAGTTATTAGCAAAGGCCCATGGAGATATGGCAGATGAATGTGCTGAGGCTTATTTGTGGTAATTTATATGAATTTATTTTTATTAAGTGAAATTATTAATGCCATAGTTTTTATATGTTACTAGCGACTCACCCTCTCTTTTATTACTATCCATGATTAATGTTTATGTGTGGAAGAATAATTTTTCTATTAGATATTAAAAAAAATGTATTGTTATAGGTATGGAAAGGCTTTGTTGGGACTATCAAGGGAAGAAAGTGGTGTTCTTGGTGAAGCTGTGCCTGGTGATAATAATGAAGACGAGGATGACAATGAAGGTAATTTTGATATGAATATCACTCTGATTTAAAAAAAAAACATCCATGTGTCAGAAGTTAGAATATATACTTGTATAAAGAGCCACACCTTAAAATATGTACACTTTAAGACATTTTTCTTGTAACATTGTTGTTACAAGAAAAATGTCTGGATGTCACTTGGTGTTAAAGAAAATTATTTTTTGTGAAAGAGTTTATGATTTTTTTGACCAAATTATATTGAAATGTACTCAGTTTAGATTTCAAGAGAAGGCAAAATACATAGATTTCATATGTGTAAAACGCCTGTCGGAGTAATGCAGTATGTCAAATAACATCCCATTTATGCTGTGGTTTACTCCTTAAATTGGATTGTTTATCTTTCTAAAAATAGTTCAGTAAAATAACATATCCAAGAAAGAATCGAATGAGTTCAGAATGAATCCTTTACCTGCAAGTGTCAAAGTCTTATAAAATAAAGTAGTTCTAGTCTCTGGAGCCTGTAAAGTAAAAAGTTAGTTGTATAGGTATATATTGTTATATTTTTGCCAGTAGATTATATTTTAATAGCACAGCTACAAATACAGATTTTATTATAATATTGTTTTCTTACTCTCAGAGGAGAATGGTGACAATGCGGAAGTAAAGACTGAAGAAGAAAAAGAAAATGGAGAGAAAGAAGCTCCCAAGAAAAAAGTAGAAAAGATTGAGGCAGAGTCTACAACAAAAGATGATGAGCCAGGTCCTAGTGTCGCCGAAAGTTCTGAAGAAAAACCGGTACTTATTTTTACTTATTTTAAATACATACAACTTTTTAATACATCAAATTGGGTAGGGGTAGATTGTGTATAGATGATTAAATCAATAAATGTCAAAAAAATTATGATACTAGCGATTCACTTTCTCTTCGGGTTCATCCCTAGAAAAAAACAGATCTATCCCACAGGAACTGTACAGTTTTCCAGGATAAAAAGTAACTTATGTCCTATTCCAGACTATAATCTATCTCTGTGTCAAATTTTATCTGCTGTTCTGGTGTGAAAGAGTAACAGACATCCATCCATCCTCACATTTATAACATTAATAAAATTATTAATGTGACTTTTGGCAATTCAATTTTCTCATTAATGGCTTCAACGTGTGCTCTTTGAGCATAGATTACTTTCCCAATGTCACACAGAATAAATTATGTCTTGTCCCATGTTATCTAGTGTGCATCTTAGTTTGTATAATTTTTATTTTTGCAATGTATGGTTTTAGGGAACATCAAATGGTGATACAAATGATGCAGATGAGTCTGCAGTGAATATGGATGTGGAGGATGATGTCGACAACTTACAACTTGCTTGGGAAATGCTCGGTAAATATTATTGGAGAGTTTCACTTGACATATTATGTCGTATAATGAAGAGTATTATTAAGTTTATTTTACAGTGCATTTATCAATTCAATTCTGTTGTTAATGGCTTCAAATCATGGCAGTTGAGTACAGATTACTTTACCAATGTAGATCGTAGAATAGGGAAGGCACTAGGGAGATTTGTTGTTAGAATAATATTATTAAACTGTATTAATTATAAAGTTTCTTTGTTTGGTAATTTCTTTGAAATACTGAGTGGATAAACTAAAACAAGTTATATAATATAAATTAAAATATCTGATTGTAGACGTCAGTGGTCAACAAAAACTAATTTTGATGCTATTATAAATACGAAATTTTGTATGTGTGTGTATGTTTGTTACTCCTTTATGTTGAAACGTTCACTGGATTTGAACAAATTTTAGTACATTGACATGATCAGAAGTAACAGATAGGCTACTTTGTATACTACTAGACATCCCTAGGTATGTTTTAATGGTTAGTATGGAATAGATAGACTATAAATTAGTATATATTTTACTAACGACCCACCCTCGCCTAGATTAATTCCTCATAAAAACTTTCTTCCCCATTTTCACCCTCTTAAGGGATGATTTCCGGGATAAAAAGACCTATGTCCTTCTCAATGTCTCAAACTATCTTCTTATCAGATTTCATCTAAGTTGGTTCAGTAGATCCAGAGATTTACTCCCTACAACCTCAAAAGCTACCTCTTTATAATATTAGTATAGATATTATACATAGATGAGTTGTTGCGGGTTGTATTATAGCGTGTTTTCCCGTAAGAATGAGATAATCTATCGCGCTAAAAAGTAACCTATATCACTCTCCAGCCCTCCAACTATCTCCACACAAAAAATCACATCACTTTGTTTCGACATGAAAGAAGGACAAACAAACAAACAAACACACTTTCTTAAACACCTCTATAATATTAAGTATGAATATACTAAGAAGACACCTATATAATATGTAATTTATTTCAGAATTATCACGCAATATACTCCAAAAGCGAGCGGAGGGCGGCGCGGAGGCGGCCAGGGCGTTGCTGGCTGATGTGCATCTGGCGCTCGGTGAAGTTGCTTTGGAGAGCGAGACATATGATAAGGCGGTTGTTGATATGGGTTCGTAGTTATAAAATGTTTTTAATCATCTCAATGCCAAATTTTAAAACCAAAGTTTATTTGTCATGTGAATAACCTTTTTTTCTTTATTTTACCTCGTAATTGTATTCAGCCCTTTTTTAACGTTCCACTGCTGAGCATGGGCCTTCCTTTAATATGAGAGGGCTGGAGAAGTGCAAGACAACACTTGTCTTGCAAAAATTGTTATTGTTGTCTTATGAGGTTCTCAAAAACATGCAGGTTTCCTCGCGATGTTTTACTTCACCGTAAATGGTAGTCATGTTGGGAAATAATCCACACATAAAAATAGAGGTGTGGGACCCGGGATTTGAACCCGCTTCATCCAGTTTCTCAAGCGAGTATGTTACCACTGGACTATCACTGTCATTCACCTTACTCTGTTAACATAAAAGAAATTAGAACTTTCATTTTGAATAATATATAAGACTTGCTGTCATTAAGCGTTATATTCTTATATATTATATGCCATGTAGTTTTTAAAGTAGATGCCTCTATTAAATATTACTAGAGAAATAACATTAAAAATACAAAATTTTCTGTGGTTGGATATAAGTGGTATAAGTACATTTTTATTTGCATTTATTATTATCATATTATGTTATCTAATATATAAATATATCGTGTCACGGTGTTTGTGGTCGCACTCCTTCGAAACGGCTCGACCGATTTTAATGATTTTTTTTTTTATATTTGGTTGGTATGAGAACAGGTCGTAAAGTATTTTTCACCCTCCTACCCCCATTTCTCATTTTTGTTATCGCGATTTTAGTATTTTTGTATGAACAATATTATATAAATACATACAACATAAAGCCAAAAAGTTTTTTTTTGTAGCTGCAGGTTCTGATAGTTTCATTATTATCAATATTTTAATGTCTTTCACAGTCAGCTGTTTGGACATCCAAAAGGACTTATACAAGAGTGATGACAGGCGCATAGCTGAAACTCACTACCAAATTGGTACACAATTTCTTTATTATTTTAGTTATTATTGTTATCTGCATGTTACATGTTGACAAATTATGTACTACTAGTACTTGTACTGTTTTTAAATTAATTTTTTATCGTATTTTTTTTTAATATTTGTGTAGCTATAAACTGTTTGCTTATAGAGTGATAATATTGCTGTTGTTATTTTTAATACATTTTTAAATCCTACTCCTACTAATATTATAAAAGTAAAAAGTTTGTGAGTATGGATGTCTGTTACTCTTTCACGCTAGAAGGCTAAATGGATCTAAATGAAATTTGGCACAAAGATAGATTATAGTCTGGATTAGCACATAGGTTACTCTTTATCCCAGAAAAGTTTGTGATTCCCGTGGGATAGATTTGTTATTTCTAGAGACGAACCCAAAGCAAAGTGAGAGTGAATCGCTAGTTAAAAATAGTTAAAAGTAATTACTTTAATAAATTTCCAGGTCTCGCCAATTCCTTAGCATCGAACTTCGAGGACGCCATCACACACTTTAAAAATGCAGCGAATATTCTAGAATCTCGCATCAAAACCTTAGAGAATCCTATCTCTGTGGCAGAAGATTCTACCGTTAAGAAATATACAACTGCCGACCCATTCTACTCGGTAGAGGGAGAATTGAAAGAACTTAAGGAACTACTGCCAGAGATTCAAGAGAAAATACAAGACATGATGGATTATAAGACGGAGGTAAGACCCTGCGATTGTGTCGAGGCTACCAGAAATATGCTTAGAAATATGATTTTAAAAGAGAAAACACAATTTGTAGGAGTCCAGGCTTAGGTCTTTTTCATATATCATGCATAATAATTATTATTAGATATTCTAAAGCAGCGGTTCCCAAATGGTGGACCGTGGAACCTTAGAGTTCTGTGGAAGGGTCACAGGGGTTTCGAGTTCCGTCCGAGATCTAAATAAAACGATATGAAGCTTAATTTTAGCGCTATTATAAATATGTGAAAAAAATTCATTCAATAAATTCAATAGTTGGGTTATGTTTTTGCTACAATGAATACAATTTATTATAAATATTAATATTTTTCGTTTACGATTTGTTCTTTCATGTTAAATAAGCAGTTTAGTTATTATCAAAATAGGAATCCGCTAAAAAATATGATCAATTAGGGTTCCGTGGTCAAAATACTTGGGAACCACTGTTCTAAACAACTTCTGCCAATACGTTGATTAGTAATAATGCTCAATTTTCAATATTTCTTCATATAGTTTTAGATTTGATAAGTATTATGTGTATTGAGACTTGGATAATGGACTCTCAATGTTTAAAAATTGAGGCTGATTAGTGAAGGGTTGCTTGGTTATATTTACATGCGAATATGGAATTATTTTTAGTCTGTTTCAAATTAAAAAAATATATAACTAGTTAACAAAACAAAGTAGATATAACACAATTAAAAATATAATAAAACAGTTTTGTATGTCATATTCTATATAATTAGCTTTTCGTTACAGTTAGTGCCAAAGCAACCCTAATGGAGAAGTTCCCAACTTTTTTATGTATTAATTATAAAAATTTAAGTAAAATACATCAAAAACAAATGAAAAAGTTATGAAACTTTAAAGTTGCGCTTGTACGAATAATTTCGTGACGTCACACGACCTGAACGAAATATAAATTAATTTCTCAGTTATTTATTGATAGATTAAAAAAACACAGATTTATTAGTTTTGACCTATATTATAATTGCATTGCGTTAAATATGATATTAACAACATCATGAAACCTCTCCATTATAGTAATATTTTTTAACATATTTGCAATTTTTCATATAAAATGCCTTTAAATATGCCGTCTAGAGAGCCATTCCACTTACCTATAAGTAGCATAGTGTCGCACTGCTAGCATATACTATATTAAATTAGTTCCTAGGTTCGAAATTCAAATTAAAATGATACACAGACTTCAACATCACAATGTTTTTTTTTTATTATAGGGTTGGATTTTAGTTCTAAAATTGTCTATGCCTTTAATGCCTTTGATGATCTATGCCTTTAATAGAACTAAAAATTGAAAAGCCTATAAAATTGTTTCAGTATTAGACAAAAGAATAAACAAAAAAACATAACCTAATATAGTAGTAGCTTTTTCTTTTGTGAAGTCCGTCAAAAATGCCAAATATGACATTTTATTGTGATAACATTTCGACTGTTTTTATCAGTATTGACTTGATATTATGCAGATTTTTATCAATACATGTATGTGGTTTGATAGATATTATATGGATTTATATAATAATATTTAGTTTAATTTGCTTTTTTGTAATCAAAAAATGTCAATGAAAGTATGAACCATCAGTTTTCATAAAATGGCGATTCAACGTGAAATTATTATTTAGTATTTAAAGATCTCATGTTAAGTAAAGAGTTGACATATTTTTTATATCATTATTCAATTCAATTTTCTTATTAATGGCTTCAAAACATGCCATTTGTGCTCAGATTACTTCGCCAATGTCACAGAATGGAGAAGACATGAAGGAGATTGGTTGTTATTATTATTGTATTTTTTCCCATAATTTTCATCTGTTATATATATATATACCTTTAGTAAAATGAACAGTTTTACCTTGTTACATGCATTGTTTAAAGATCTGCATAATATTTATTTTTCTTTATAGACATAAGTGCCTTAGAATCTCAATTTGCATTTACGATAGTATAAGTACATTGTATTGTTAGTAGTTAAGCGTTTTTACCACAAGGCCATTTTTGTATCGCTTTACACGATTTTCAAATAAAATGTATCAAAATTACATATTGTGTGTTATTTTCACTGCCCTGTAACTTGTACATTAATGGCCATGTGGTGGATATGCTTTGTATGGATGGCCATTGATGTTAAACACCCTGTATCCCATTTTTTATTATCATTAATATTATAAATGTGAAAATTTGGATGTTTGGATGTTTGTTACTCAATGACGCCAGAACGGCTGGACGGATCTATATGATATTTGGCACAGAGATAGATTGTAGTCTGGAATAGCACATGGTTACCTTTTATTTCGGAAAAATGTACGATTCCCGTGGGATAGATTTGATTTTAGCTTTTACTAGGGTCGAACCCGAGGAATGGAGAGTATGTCGCTAGTATATTATATATTTAATATTTGGGTTCTGTTCATTATTTTGTTTTATTTTTCTATGGTTGATAATTTGACAAATTTAAGGCCCGTTTATACAAGTGGAGTTAATATTTTTTTAAATATATTTAGAAATAGCAGTTTCTAACATTGTCTAAAAAATCATGTTGGAAAGTAATTATTTCATTATTTATATTGTAATGTGGTCACTTTTAAGGTATAGCCTATTCATTAAAATCGTTTCATTCATTTTATTAACTGTCAAATGTCATCAAAATAATAATTTTATAAAAAATTGACATCAATTATAATAGGTTTATACATCAATTATAATAGGACTGGCATTTGACTAGAAATAGCAATTAAAAGTCGTCTCAGTGCTTATTTGTCCAGACGATCAATTTTCTAAAAGAGTTTTTATTACAGAATTATTGACTTTTAAATCTTAATTTTATTGATATGAAATGTTCATTTTACTTTAAAAAAGCAGAAAGGATATTTTTTTTATAGGTACATATATAAATCTTAGAAATAAAGCTTTGTTTTTAAAATGAGGAAAAAACTAAAGTCATCAGTATTGATAGTTTGAACAAATAGCACTAAGGCGATGAAATAATAATTTCAACTCAAAAGTTAAAATTAATAGAAATGAACTTTATGATCAATTCGATAGTATCAAGGATACCTATAAGCTTATTTGAATTTCACATACTAATAGTCAAATCTATACGATAGTACATAATAGGGAATATGCGTGATTTTTTTTAATTTTTTATACAATAGCTTACATCGTTATATAATTGTAAAAGAAATATATAGCTCCATAAAACTAAAATTTAGTACAAAAAATTTGTTAAAAATATCATACCGATACCGATACTTTACAACGCCGGCCATTTCGCGCGCTAGGCCTGACGTCACAGTATAATATATTACACAGAAAAATGACGACTCAATTTTTAGCAAAATCGCTAATCGCTTTGTTACTCTGACGTCATATTCGGTCTGACCAATGGCGTTCGTTTCAACTACTTTAAATTTCCTACCTACATGTGCACTATTTTCTAAATCAAAAAGAAATTGCATTATAAAATATTTTACCTTTATTCAAATCACAAGCATATTCCCTATTATAAGTCAGTTAAATCAACTTCAAGATTTGATTATGTAATATGTTAAAACAAATTAAATCAAAGTCAAGTCAGATAATTATTATATAAGTTTTCGTAATTCTTCTTTTATACGACTTGACCGATAAGGGTAAAACGGGACCCTATTACCACAGTCTATAAAACAATACAGTCATCCAACGAAGCCGTCTAGACAGGGCAATCGTGCGGGGTGTGAGAGGTGAGACGCGGGTAGGCGAGCCCGAGCTGCATACATTTCTGCCGCCCGAATTAGTAAGCAGCTCGGGACACGACTTTAAGGGCTATCGCGCGTTTATTTTAATTTGTAAGCAATTAAAATGGTTCATACTACCTGTGCTATATTGTATATTTTTTGCTAAAATTATTTATTAGGATGAGGATTTTTTACATAAATAAGTTTAATAACAGAAATTTCAAATCGAGTAAATCTAGAAACCGAAAATATTTGTCTGTTGCCCATTTATCATATAAAACTAACTTTGCTAAAAAATTGAAAATAATGATCAATTTATAAATAACTAAATTCAATTAACAAATTATATTACAACTTATGTAATATAATTTGCTAGATTTAATTTATTTTTATTATAACTTAATTTATTTCATTCTAATTATCTAGTTATTCATTAAATTAATTATAATGTCACATAGAAATATTCATTCAATCAAATAATTGTTGAACCAATTGTATATTTTATTTTTTATTAAAGAAATAAAAGGCTTATAATTATTATTATATGAAATTTTGTAAAGCTCTATTTGAATTTGCCTCCGCGAAATGCCTTTTTGTATTCTTTGCTATGAAGAACTTCTATAAATAACTAAATAATAATATTATATTTTAATTAAATTACAAAAAAAACTGTAACAACCCTGCGTATTGCGAAGTACGCTACGCGGTGTCGGCTTTTCTTCAAACATCAAAGGCGATAGCCCACTGTTATTTTTTATTACACTGTGCTATTACTATGACTCCGCGTTTGTCTGTTCGTCGCTCCGTCTGTCCCCAGGCTGTATCTTATGAACCGTGATAGTTAGTCAGTTGAAATTTTCACAGATGATGTATTTCTATTATTACTACTATAACAACAAATACTAAAATACAGAATAAAATATATAAGGGGGCTCCCATACAACAAACGTGGTTTTTTTGCTCGTTTTTGCTTGATAATGATAACGGCAACAGGTAGACGCTTAAAATATTAACTGAATATTTAGTTATATATTTACTTTAAAAATAAATAATTAAATTAAAGTAAAATAAATATTTAAGTGGGGCTCCCATACAAAAGACATGATTTTTTTTACCGTTTTTATAGATAATGGTACGGAACCCTTCATGCGCGAGTCCGACTCGCACTTGACCGGTTTTTTGTACTTATGGTGTCACATTGGCCCTTGATAGTTGTTAGCTGTGATTGGACTCGGTAGGTGCCGCTGTTGACGAGATTTAGATTTTTTCCGCGTTCGCTAGTGTTGCTATAAATATTGGAGGAAAACGTAACATTTCATTGATTTTTTAGATATTTATACATAATAAAGTAAAAATAGGTAAAATATTCAAATGCAGTTTTCTGGTGTTTAGAACCAGACATACATATATTTGTTTCCACCACATTTGTTTACGGTAAATGGTAATAACAGGTATTCGGATAGTTGGATATATTAATAGCACTTTTTTGTTGTATAGATATTATGTACCTGAAACTAAGTTTCTTTTCAGTAGGTCGACTAAGATCTACGAATTTCAGTACCTATATATGTGATATTTAGTTAATCTAAAAGTTTGTTTAATCAGTGAGTGAATTAGTGAGTATATATATATACTCCGTCCCGTCCCGTCTTAAAAATCCACCCTGTATATATAGAATTAAGCCTGAAAATTATTAAAATAAAGGTATTTTTAAATTAATTACCTTTCCAGATGATAAAAAGGGTGCGTGAAACCCTTTGCCCTTCAAACGGCGAGGGTTCACAAGCTACATCCAGTTCAACGAAAACCGAATCTAAACCAGCTGCCGACATATCGCATCTGATCAAAAGGAAGAGAAAGAACAGTGATGAAGAGGCCCCGGCATCGAAGAGGATTAACACGTGAATGTGAGTATAGAAAGTACAGTATACAAATCCATACAGTTGGCGTTTGCCCATTGTTTTTAACGGAAATGCTGTCAAATTCAAGGGTTGTCAACAATACCAATTTTCAAGGTGAACGTAGTACCATCTTGTGACAAGCTATAATTATAGCTGTCAACCCTAAACCGTTTCCCGACGGGCGTATTAAATTATATACAGTGCTACAAGGATCGTTTGGTACTTAGGTGACATTGACATGAGGGCGTGGGTGTGAAATTTGGGTTTTTCTTTTATAAAAAAAAATCTCTTAACCTATCTAACACCACTTCATGTTTTGATATATTTTTATTGAAATAGAAGCACGAAATATCCATAGCAAAAATCAACTCCAACTTCTCTCAAAAGTGACGCTTTACAAGATGGCGGTGTTAGTTCTGATTTCCGCTACGTGCCAAATGATCCTTGTATCACTGTAGAGAGTCGGTGTGTCTCACCCAGCACGATTGACCTGTTCAGACGCTTTCGTTAGACGACTGCATGGATTAGTAGACTGTGACATAAGGCTAATTTCGCGTAATTCACAAACTGTCAAGCTTTTTTTTTTGTAAAAATCTACGTTTTTATAACAATTTTTAATATTTTGTTTTTATAATAATGAACTGATTGACTCTATTGAAGGTTATGTCACACTAAATATCAAACGTGTTGTATTTTCTTTTTTTCGCTTAATTGTCGTAACCATAGAGATAATACACATAGAGTAGGCAACTGCCATTCAGCACTGTAAGTGGCTGTGAGGCGTGGAGGAAAAAAGATAGAAAATATCCGCCTAGTTACTATCTTTGTTTCATGACGCATGCGCATTAGTAGACTTTATATTATACATAACTCAAATTAAAAGAAATGCACAAAAAGTAACGAAGAATAAAATTTTTCTAAAAAATATTTAAATTTTTGTAATAAATTAAAATTATTGTTTTATGTGAAATTAAATTTTATTTCGTTTTTTATACATTTAATATAACTTAAATCTTTTATGTATTATCACGCACAATTCTTATTGCCCACTAAAAATGGCTAAATTATTATAGTGCATTATAATTCTCTAAAAATTAAATAAAAAAAATAAAAAAAAAGAGATAGATAGGGGTCTGTTATTCTTTGTCTCTTTCTATCGGGACATCACATTTTTGATCGGCTTGCTTACTCTATGTGTATTATCTCTATGGTCGTAACAGTTGAACTGACTGATTTTAATTGTTTTACGTCAATCTGTTATAAAATCAGTAATAATAAGAGTATAAATAATTTTTCGCATAAATGATTAAAAGTCGATCATGGTAATTGCTTTTTTTTTAATAAATAAAACGTGAGTACAACACTTTCTTAGATTTACGCGAATATTTGACATTTTAAAGAAAACTATCTTTTCGGATTTTATTATATTATATTATTTTGATTTTTGGTTACGTTTCGAATGCTTTACAGCAAACATGGTCTCGGGAGTGCTTCTCGAGGGTAAAGATAGTTTTATTTAGAACGTGTTTGGTATAAAACGACTGTTTTAAAGTTAAACTTAAAATTTGTACCTTTTGAGACAATAGAATATTATTTATTAAAAGTTCTTCTTGTATGAAATATATTATTATTTACGTATTAGGGGTGATTCAAGTATTACGTAAGCAGAATTTTAGTAATTAACCCCTCTCTCCCCCTTACCCGTCTGTGTTTACGTAAACATTACGTCTCAATTATTTTGGAGAATGCCTGAACATGTTTTTCTCTTTTGAGCATAGACAAGAAGTAGCCGGAAAGCGGGACACACCACGATCTTCACCGATCTGTTAATATATTTTTTATAAAGTTTTGATGATAGATAAATAAACCTAAAATAGATTGCCTATCGAAATCCTGACCTGGCTATTTTTGAATTAATTAATAAAAAAAAATTTTTTTTCTTTTTCACTGTTCTTTTAACCAGCCGAATTTTGTTTTAACCGATAATAAATAATACAAAGAATATGCCTAGGTAGCCTTATAGTATCCGTGAAGTTGCCTATAGTAACTTAGCTGTTTATACCCTCTTGCCGGGTAGTGTGGTCACGAATTGAGTAGGCAAGGCTACTTAGGCATATACTTTATATTATTTACTATCGGTTAGAACAAAATTCGGCTGGTTAACAAAACGGTGAAAAAAAAAAATAATAATAATTAATTTAAAAATAGCCTGGTCAGGATTTCGATAAGCAAGCTATTTTAGGTTTATTTATTTATTATTGAAACTTTATAAAAAATGTGTTTCATCTGGTTAACAGATCAGTGAAGGTCGGGGTGTATCCGGTTCTTAGGCCATAGGGTTGTCATGTGTGTTCTGAACACATTAATTTGACAAATGAAAAACTACTGAATTTTAATTACAAAGCAAATACCCCCTCGCCCCCCTGTGGTGTTTACGTAATATTTGATTGGCACCTTAAACGGATAAAGAAAAATCTGTAGTACCTAATTTTTTTTTATTTATTGTGTTTCATTACATTCTTCCTAAACTTTTGATAGTATTTTATTTAAGAAGATATTAAATCATTTAATTATAACAGTGTTAAACGATTTGTTTTGTATAATTTGTCACATTCGCCCACAAATAAAATAAAAGCTGAATCGGTTTTAATAGTATTTTTTATTTTAAAATAGACTAAGTTTGTATTGTTCCTTCATTTGTGCACAGTAAAGAATGGCTTATGCCAAATATATAACGTTATATAAACATGGACATGGCCATATAGTACATAACGAGTAAATAAACGATATAAAAATTGTGGCCTAATATGAGACTTCAAATTTCCCATATATCCAATAATAATACTATTAAAAATATAAGGTTAGGTCCATGTATTTATGTCGTTCGGTTTAACTTTTATATGGAAGTCTGAAGAAAAATCTAAAGAAAAAACCGTTTGTCAACTCGTTAAATAAGGTGATTAATTAAGTAGTTGGTAGCTTATTTATAACTAAATGTAATCATAGGCTAAGATTAAAGTAAGGAATTGATTTTACAGAAATATTTTGTTTAATTAAATAACCATTTATTTGGTAAAAAGTGTTTTATTTTGCCATTCACCTATTTTATACGATTATTATATTATATTGTTTTATTATATTTTTGACGACATGTTTGGACAGTACGTGTCGAAATATATGCTTTCTGAGAGAAAGCATCCTCTTGATTATTTCAGGCGTAATCTATTTATTTATTGAGCTTTTTTGTTAAAGAAATTCTTAGTGGTAACTGTGACTTTGATGGTTCTCGTGCCTCAGTAAAGCAGTCAGTCCTACGGTTTGATCTTTGAAGATGTTGACTTGTCCATTTAGTTTAAAGATTTGCATTCCTAAAAAGGAATTATTGCTGAAAGCAAATACTAAAACTGTAGAGTAACTATTACAGAAAAAGATTCAAGCTTCTTTCAAGCCTAATTTCTTACATCAATTGGATTAGTAAAGAAAAATCTGGAAGTGTATTGTATACCATAGAGCTGTTAAAAAATTAGATCGTTTAAAAATGAAAGTCAACTTAGTTTATCTATTATTGAATATATAGGGAAGGTCTGTTTATTATTGACTACTAAGGAACTCTAACGAATTACGATGTAATACTTTTAGAGGTTTTGTCTATGGTAAGAAACCTGTAAATCTATCGTCGTTGTCATTGATAAGCAACATTTATAATAAACTTGTTTTAGCCTACGACTTCGCTTCCATATATGTGAATAAAAATACTCGGTATCCAGAATATAAGCTATTTTTATTCACTCCAGAATATAAGCTCTTTCTCTTCACATCTGTTGGGCCGATACAGTATGAAGAGTTAAACAAGTATCACTCATGCTTGTAATAATAGTGTTAAGTGTACCTAATTTGTATAAATAAAAGATTTTCAAAAAATATTGTATAGTGGAACTTTTATTACAATTTATATGTAAATATCATCCAGGTATTTTACAAATGAAAATAATAACATTATATTATTTTAATTCATTTCATTTATTTGAGAAGCTTAATATCAAATTATATTTTTTATTACAAACAAATATTTAAGTACGTTTTTCATATTTTTTTTAGTATCAGAGTTATATTTTTATTATATATATTATTTAGAATTTATAAAAATTTGTCAAATTAAATTAGAAAAGTAAAAAAATAAAATAATAATAACTTAAATTTTAATAACGCTGTTACCAGTATTCTCTCCTGCTAACATACCGGTAAATGCATCAAAGAGCTTATCAAAACCTTCAGTCACATATTCTGGAGCTTTCAACTGACCGCTTTTGATCCACGCTACTAGTTGTTCAAATGCTTCCGGCCAACGGTCCACCCAGTTCCATACTAAGAATCCTTCCAACTTTAACTCGTTCAAAACTATAGACGGTTGCAAAATTGTCGCTTTCGGCATTTTAGATGGGTCAGCGTTATAAGAGCTTATGCTACCACAGACCGATACTCTGCCTCGTGGATTCATTTGCCCAATAATAATACTGCTAAGTTCTCCCCCAACGTTGTCAAAGTAACAGTCTACACCATTTGGAGCGGCTGCTTTTAGGGCAGTGTGTGCATCCTCAGTCTTATAATTGATGGCCTTGTCGAATCCTAACTCATTTTCCAGCCATTGCACTTTTTTATCTGATCCTGCAAAACCGATGACTTTACAGCCTTTAATTTTGGCGATTTGTCCTACAAGACTTCCTACAGCCCCAGCAGCACTGGTTACCACCACTGTTTCACCAGCTTTAGGCTGGCAGATATTAAGAAACCCAAAATAAGCAGTTGCCCCTGGCATTCCGACGGCCCCAAGTCCTAAAGACTCTGATAATCCCTGTAAATCTGGTAGTTTAGTTATTTTCGGCACCTGAACGTTCGCATCTGTAACATTTTTTACTATCGAGTAGTCACACCAGCCATTATGAGTGACTACTTTAGTTCCCACTGGAAAATTTGGGTCCTTAGTTTCTTTGACAACAGCAACTTGGAAACCAAACTGGTCGTATGGCAGCTTCTGAAGTGAATTATATGCCCTCAAATATGGACTAACGCTAACCCATTCTGTCTTCACTAATATTTCCCCGTTCTGTAGAGGAGGTAGATCGTATTCTACTAATTCATAGTCAGATCGTTTAGGAGGACCATTGAAGTAGTTCTTAACGACATATTTACGTGCTTTCATTCCTCCCCATGACGCTGTCAAGGCCAGTAGGGATAACAGCACTAGACATTCATAAAATATAAATGCTTTCACCATGTTGACTGTGTTCTTGTAGTACTAGCACTGAAAATTGTAATAGGTAATAATATATTATTATTAGTAAATTACATGTGTAACCTATAAGTATATAATGGGTAATTTTAAGTTAGTTTTAATTGTAAGTTTGATTTGTATATCCGATGTTGAAAGAAATAATATATAATAGAATTTTGATGAAATATATAATTGTTTTTGAATAGAAGTTAAACATTCTAAAACTAAAAACTGTAAATAATTAATTAAATTTCGCAGTCGGGTTTTTAATTATTTTTTTTTGTGTTCGGTTAAAAATGTAACAATCTATATATATAATAAAACTGTAGAGGTCGAATGTCTGTACTTATAAGAAAATGCTAAAAACCGAGTTAGGGGGATGTAAAAAGAGAAATAAAACAAATCCAGATTATTTCAAAATTTTTGTTTCTCTGTCTGTTTATACGGACTAATCTCCGAAAATTTGCATGTTGGTACCTTATATCCCCGGTCAACATTTTAGATACTTTTCATCCCGGAAAATGAATGAGTTCCCGTGGGATAGTTAAAAAAATATAGTAAATTTTACAGCTTAGTTCACAAAAACTACTAATTGGATTTTAATGAAACTTTACAATAATATAGTTAATTCATCAGAATAACAAATAGGCTATTTTTTATTCCGGAAAAATGTACGGTTCCCGTGGGATAGATTTGTGTTTGTTTGTTTAGAGGCGAACCCGAGCGAAACGAGGGTGAGGCGCTAGTTAATAAAAAATACGGCAGCTTTTGTTCTAACGTCAATTCAAACTTTGAAATGTTTGAAACACGTTTGAATCGAGAGCAATTGCGGAAATCTTTGTATTTATTTACAAATTAAGATGGTATGAAATACTCATAAGTTCCATTAGATTGTATAAAATTATTCTATCATAATTATTGTTAACAATTAAAGAACAAAAGTATTAATAAAAAAATCTGTTACGTTATTTAGATGTGGTCAGAGTGCTTAGATGTTGCAAGAAAAACTGTGACAGTGTTAATTCAATTTATTTTATCTCGCAAATTAATAGAAAGAATTTTTAATGTTTAATATATCTAACAATAACTTTACTTCAAAAAAAAACACCGTTTTGATTACTTGTAATGTTTGGGACTGGCCAAAACGAATCAAATTAGTCTAATCAATCTTTTACTAGAAGCCATTGAAGAGTTTCACTATCTTTCTCCTGACTCCATCATTAGGATAGCTCAATGGTATTAAACTTTTCTGTTGTCATCCGAAGTTACGTACTTATAAAGTTTTATATCGATATGATAATTAGAAGTAAACTAAAATCGACTGCCAAGATTTCATTAAATACATATCAAACCTAATAAGTGTAAAAATTTTTTAGAAAAACTTTTGATCATGCAGCATAAAACCTGATATTATAAGGCTACTTGTTTTGATTAATTCATGATCGCTTTTGCGAAGCGCCGAATTTAGAGGGCTAACATTTTTGAAAATTAATTGTGCGTTTAGTGCTAGATAACCGCTTTTTCATGGAGTTAATAATTTTTGGTTTTTCCTAAATTATTCCCTAAAGGGAACACACAAAATTGGTATGACTGTACTTGTTGGTAGTTAGTTTTACAAGGAGGTAAAGTTTGTAAGTAAACTATATAAGCGCTGATTGCTGTTTTTTATTCCGATAAATGTGTTAACTGTTTAAAATCATAACTTTAATTGAATTCGGCAAAAAACTGAGTTGCTTTATCATCGTACAATTCCTATACAAATAAGAAGTAAATATATAGCAAAAAGACAGCTAAGGACGCCCCAAGGTGAAGCATTGGTAAGTCGCTAGTATTATATAAACTTGTATTAATATTATAATCCGTATTTCCGTATGATACAATTTCATATATTATATGTATTTATTTATATTCAAAAATTAAGAAAGTGTTCCTTTAGGAGTATTTTAAATATCATTCGTGACTTCGCACTTCTGATATTTAGGGGAAGAGAGTTCCAAAGACGTTGGGCTACTCTAGTGAATAAATTACTAAGCATAAGGTTAAGATCCGAGCGAAGAAGGCGAGAATGTGAATTACCAAGAAATTGAAAACGCTCCTTTAGATAATATGGGGTACAGGGATCGAAGAGAATATAGTACAGAAGATGAAAAATGTGATTATTCCTGCGAAGGCGGATAGAGCTGCGAAGATTGAACTTGTTGCGAAAAAGAGAAACATGGTCATATTTACGTAAGCCAAATATATATCGGATACAGATTTTGAAGCCGCTCAAGTTTATTTAATTGCTCCTCTTTAATATCAAGGTAACTGATATCAGCATAGTCAAGAATTTAGCCGGAAACCGAGTGAAGCGACTTCAAATCCCGGGTCTCACACCTCTGATATTTTCATGTGCGAATTATTTCTAACATGATTACCACTTGCCTTACGGTGAAGGAAAACATCGTGAGGAAATCTGCATGTCTGAGAGAACCTAGAAAGTTTTCGAAAGACGTGAAGTCCGCCAACCCGCACTTGGCCAGCGTGATGGAGTATGGCCTGATCTCCCACGTATTGTAGGGAGGCCCGTGCCCAGCAGTGGGACGTTAAAAAGGGCTGAATACATATATACAAGAATTTGTAAGAGGAGCGATTGTGCTAACAAAATTTTGGTGGAAATAGGAAGAAAGTTACATTCATAATATGCTCGTCATCTAACTCTCGTAAATATTTTTTAATTAGTTACAACACACCATACATTATACACAATTGTTTTAATAAAAAATGCTAATTATGAAAAATAAACCAACCTTTAGCCGTTCTTTTGTATACTAGAGTCGTCACGTCGGACCAGAGCCCCCAGGGTACTCAACAAAAACTATATAGAAATGAATCTTAGAACTAATAATCAGGAAAGTCAAATTTCAAAATGCGATTTGCAAATACACTGCTACATAAAGGATGTAGCAGTGTACTCTGTGGACTGCGCTTCGGTCGAAGATTCCTTATTGAATAACAACGGCCCCGGAGCGATCTTATATAGTACGTTCATATTAGTGTCATGCCCCGGCTTTTGCATGTATTTTTTAAATCATATACTTATAATAATTAATAATACAGAACATTAATTTAGCTTTACATATTATGTCTTCATTTCCTATAGTTAAATTATTTTACTAGTTAGTTAGTTAATAAAAATATAATAAATCGATGAAATTTTGGTACAAGTTAATTTTTTCTGCTACGAGAGCTTTCAAGCTACATGCTTTCATGCTACACGAGCTTTAATTTTTTTTTAATCTTAATGCGCTCAAACGAATTATTGTCTAGTCAAATTAAAAACATGTTCTTGTAGGGAATTAAATGATCCACAAAAAAGACCTAGGTAATATGATTTTTTGAGGTGAAATTATTATATTTATATTTTATTGTAATATATGTGTGTGTGTGTATGTGTGTGTTATATTTTATAATAATTATATTTTATTTGATTTATTCGAGGTGAAAGTTCAACCTCAAATGGTAAATGATGACTTACAATTTTTCATACTCTATCATAAAATAATGGCTCAAAAACATAAAGTATCATATTTTTTGTAACTTTTTTCGTTTTTGCACATTTGAGCACATTAAAATACCAAAAAAAAAATTTAAAAATTTCCCTTGTTATTTATATGAAAATGCAAAAATCACGATGAGCCACCACTTAATATTAATATTAAGAGCTCACACTTTACCAGAATTTTTTCTCCGACATCTTGAACGATATTTTAATGGTAAATAAATAAAGAAAAAAAAATAAAAGTTTTTTTTGGCACACCCTAAATTATATATATATATATATATATATATATATATATATATATATATATATATATATATATATATATATATATATATATATATTAGACTTGCAACGAATATTCGGCTACTATTCGGTATTCGGCCTATTCGGCTACTTTTATGCTATTCGGCCGAATACCGAATATCTAGATACTATTCGGCCGAATACCGAATACTTCAGTAATATGTTTTGCTGTGATCAGATAATAATAGGGAATATGCGTGTTATTAAAAGAAACGTGAAATATTTTTTTTTATAATCTTCATTACTTTTGATTTAAGCCTATATTAGTATTCTTTAATGTAATTTCTTTTTGATTAAGAAAATAATTATTAAAAAGTGCAAAAACAGGTGGGAAATTCAAAGTAGTTGAAACGCAACGCCATTGATCAGACCGAATATGCCGTCAAAGTATTAATAACAGAGCGATTAGAGATTTTGTCGCTTACAAATTGAGTCGTCATTTCTGTGTATATCATACTGTGACGTCACGTCAAGCGCGCGAAATGGCGAGCGTTTAAAGTATCCGTAATGGTATGACATTTAAAAAAATATACTAAATTTTAGTTTTTTGGAGCTGGATATATTGTTTTTTTTTACAATTATATATCGAGGTAAGCTATTGTATAAAAAACTAAAAAAAAATCATGCATATTCCCTATTGGTAAAATGAAAATATTGATTTATTTTATAATAATATATTTTTTATAATCATTAAAGTAGTCATAGGTACATAATCACCTTCTTTATTACAAAAATAACAAAAAACAACTATCAAATAAATGTCTATGCACTTACATTATCATAATTAAAATTTAGAAGTGGAAGATTATTATGCAAAAAGACTAAATTATCTGCACTTTCAGGCAGTATTTTCACTAGATAATACCAGATTCAGACAACAGATGCATTGAATAAATACTACTTCCTAGTGCCAAAAAAGAAACAAACACGTAGATACAAGTTGTCCCACCACGTGCTGGCCGAATACTTTTGCCTAATATTCGGCTATTCGACCTGAAAGCTCACCGAATATTTGGTATTCGGCGTATGGCCGAATATACTATTCGTTGCAAGTCTAATATATATATATATGCTCAGCTTGCTCTTTTACAATTTCAACTAAATTTATATTCAGATACGTTAATTACAATGCAACCTCAATTTTTCTCTCTTATAAGAAATCTATCCGTATTTTAATTACTGCCTTATTTTCAAGTTTTATTGGTGCATGTTTTTCATGTTAAAGGACCACGCTGTATTTTAGTATCACTTTTATTAAGAATCCATACACTATAAATCGGATGATTGCTTTGAAAATCTCGCGATGAGCTGCGCAAATACAAGGACTTGATTGTAACTAACAACTAATATATAAAAATCAAGAAATGATTTTGTGCGGTTACATGCTTAATCATAAAGTATAATGTTTTAAATTTAGTGTAAATATATCCCGTTCTATTATCAGAAATTATAAAACATCAATTAGGTAGCACATTTTCAGCTAACACTGATGGTACATTATTAGCTTATTTATAATTCATCAATAGTTTATTATATCTATACTAATATTATAAAGCTGAAGAGTTTGTTTGATTGTTTGTTTTTTTGTTTGGTTGAACGCGCTAATCTCAGGAACTACTGGTTGGAATTAAAAATTCTTTTTGTGTTTGATAGTCCATTTATCGAGGAAGGCTTTAGGCTATATAACATCACGCTACGACCAATAGGAGCGGATCATAAATGAAAAATGTTGCAAAAACGAGAAAAAATGATTCCTTTTGAGAGCTTCCGTTGCGTGCGCTGCTTAAACGGTTAAAGTTACGCAAAAATTGTGTATGACGGAATTGTTCCCCTTTAAAAGTTCTAAAAAAAAGTCCGCGACAGCATACATCTATCTTTTAAGGTTGACTCAATATAACCCTTTTTATGGTAATCAAATTTGTTCCAAAATAATGCATAATTCCGAAGGTGTTTTTATAAACATAATATTAATCCTTATCCAAATAAATACGTTATTCATCACAAGTATTTAATTTTGAACAAAATTGCCCTTGACATCATTTGATTTCAATGAATATCTTAGGAGATATCATAGTTTTAAAATATACTAGCATTGCCCGCGACTCCGCCCGCGTTCAGATGATTAAAAACCAAATTCTTAGGTTTTACACATTAGTATACTCTTACATATTATAGCACTTTCATTGCGTACCGTATGATTGGTAAATAATGGCGGTGATTGACAATGCCACAAAGGTTCCTCCGTTAATCTCATATTTGATTTAGTAATATTGCACTTTTTATTTTAGCAATAACATTTATGTACCTACATATGTCTATACTTCTGTTTTGTTTGTTTATTTAGTTTTGGGCGATAAACTCTCTAACTACGGAATTATTTTTAATCATTTAGCTGATTATTTAAATTACCTAATGACAACTTTTCTTAATGTAAATTCGTCGCGCAACAGGGATGGGTTATCGTTATTTACTAATATTGTCCAAAACGATTTTCAAAAGAAAGTGTTATAAGTAAATAATAATTCTAAGTAATACTTTTTATTGTTTCACATGGCTCGGCTAATATGATTAAAGTCGTAAGCATTTTATTGTGTCTTTTAAGCCTTTACCTTCCAAGAAAAGGTGTCAAAAAAAAAACTAAAAAGTTGAGGTATAACAGTTCCTAAAATACTTTTTCATAGTTTTTTATATATGGAATATTTTTAGTTACCCGCTTTGTCAGTTTAACAGCCATAAACTTGTTTCCCATAAAATATTATAAAATAATATAAATCGAACTTATTTTTACGGTTGATAAAATGAGTCGATATTGTGGAAACGTAAATATTATTCGTATTTATTTTAGTGTTAACCTTAGAAAACACGTAAGTAAGAAAAACAACTGCATTTTGCTATACGAAACCTATAATACGCGAGTTGGATTTGCATTTGCCCAATTATTACATTAAAAGATTAAAAAATTTCAATATTACAATACTAAACAATAAAAATTTACAAATATTTTAATCTGAAAATTGTCTACCAACAAAATATTACAAATTTTAATAAAGTCATAGAAAGGTTATCTGTACATTATTATTTTTGGATTAAAACTACGTATTTTAAAAACACATGGCGACATCTATTGTCAAATATCTAAATAACACAAATAAACTTTCATTAAAATAACTATTTTAATGATTAAAATAGCGCTATTGATATTTCCTTTAAGATAAGCCTTTTTTAATAGTTTTAACATATATAAGTAAGTTACCTTGTTAAAATGTTAATAGTATCATCGTGCTTTTATTTTAACCAGTTTTTGTATTTTTTTCCACAAATAAGATATTTTCCTGCGGTAAAAAGTATCCTATATATTGACCCGGATAACCAGCTATCATCATATCAAATTTCATCAAAACCCCTCCAGTGGTTTTTCTGTGATGCGGCCACATACAGACAGACAGACAAAAAGTCTAAAAACTATAGGTTCGGCCTCTATATCGCTAATAATGAATATTTCAGTAAGATTCTCCCAAATATATTGAATTTATGGATTCGGCTTAGTTACAATTTTATTATATTTATAATTACTAATTTATAAAGCCAAAAAGTTTGTTATACTGATAATTTGAACACGGGCGGGGCCGCGGGTAATTTAGTAGTAATTCTAATAAAATCGTAGAATGGTCTTATCCGTACATTCATTTTTTTGGAATCAAAACAACGTATTTTAAAAACACATAGCGACATCTATTGTCGAATATATAAATAACACATAAGTATATATTAATTAAAATAACTATTTTAATGGATAAAATAGCACTACTGATAATTTGATTTTCAAGATAAGCTATTTTTAATAGTTTTTACCATATTTAGTAAGTTACCTTGCTAAACTGTTTACAGATAGTATCATCGTGATTTTGTTCCAACCACTTTTTGTATTTTTTCTCAGAAATGAGATATTTTCCCGCGATAAAAAGTATCCTATATGTTGACCCGGATAACCAGCTATCATCTTACCAAATTTCATAAAAATCCCCCCAGTGGTTTTTCTGTGATGCGGTAACAGACAGACAGACAGACAGACAGACAGACAGACAAAAATTCTAAAAACTATAGATTCGGCCTCTGCATCGATAATAATGTCTATTTCAATAAGATTTTCCAAAAAATATTTAATGTACAGATTCGGCTTAGTTAGAATTTTATAATATGTATAGATATATAGACAACGCGGACTATGGGTGAGCGCGGTCTCAGCCCGATGCAAGGCGAGTGCGGGGCGGTCGTGAGGGGGGAGGGCGCTGGCCGCCGCGCCGCGCCGCCCGGTAGCTCTGCGAGCAAAGTCACTACTCACTATTCCGCGGACGAAGTCGCGGGCAATAGCTTATTGTCATAAATGCTCATATTATTTAAAAAGTTACACATTTTAAATCGGTGCTATATACCTAATTTGAATTATAAGTGTTTTTTTATGTTATGGATCCGCACTGGGAGCGAGCTCGGTGTTTAACGGATCATAAAGCGCGGGGTTCTAGTGGTTAATTATCGTCACGTGTAATATTTTTGTAAAATAATCTAATGTTGAAACCCGTAAAACTAATTAAAAGCAAAAATAATATCTTAAATTGTAAATTAAGTTGATAATATTATTATTTTTATTATTTAATAGGTACCTAGATAAGTGTGGTGCCGAGATCAGCTCTGGCTACTTCGACCAGTATTGATCCTTTGTAATTCCCTTGTTAATAGATTTAGAGTAGGTACTTCTATACATTGCTGGAAGAGGCGGCGTTAGTAGCTTCGTGGCTGCCGCGGAATACAGGGTCAGTGCAGGAGACTGCTGAGTGGGTGCAGCGGACCCTGACGCGAATGTGTGACCTATGCATGCCTCGCTCCGGGAACCGTCCTTCGAGGCAGCAGGTGTACTGGTGGTCCGCGGAAATTGCGCGATTACGCGAGGACTGCGTAGGCGCGAAACGCCTGTACACCCACCATCGCCGGAGAGTCCACAGGGACATAGTGGAAGAAGATAGGCTGTACGCAAACTATGTGGAGGCAAAGAGGGTCTTGCAGGTGGCAATCGTGGCCTCGCAAACCTTGGCTAGGGAGGAAATGCTCGAGGGCCTGGATAGGGATCCGTGGGGGACGCCGTACCGGATGGTGCGCAATAAGCTCCGCCCCTGGGCTCCCCCACTAACGCAGACGCTACCACCTGACGTCTTGCGGGAGGTGGTGTCGAACCTGTTTCCTCAGAGAGAGGAACACACACCACCTCCGATGGTCCCGCGTCCGGCTGCTGGAGAAGAGGCTGAAGGAGACGAAGCTCCGGAAGTCTCGGAGGAGGAGCTCGCCTTAGCAATTGCGCGATTGAGAGGCAAAAAGACGGCCCCCGGGCTAGACGGAATCCCCGGGAAGGTGCTTGCCCTGACCGAGAACAGCTTCGGTCCAGAGTTAAGAGGACTATATACTGCCTGTCTGGCTCAAGCCCTAATTCCACAGCGGTGGAAGACAGGCAGATTAGTCCTCCTCAGGAAGGAGGGACGCCCGGCGGATTCCGTCTCCGCCTACCGCCCCATTGTGCTGCTCGACGAGGTCGCCAAAACCTTCGAACGCATAGTGGTGGACCGGCTGACGGCGCATTTGGAGGGAGTTGGTCCGGACCTGTCGGACGCTCAGTTTGGCTTTCGCCGTGGCCGTTCTACGGTGGATGCCATTCTACAGGTCAAGGCCCGAGCACAGGACGCAGTCGCTCAGGGTGACGTAGTTTTGGCGGTGTCTTTAGACATCGTCAACGCCTTCAACTCGTTGCCCTGGAGCTGTATTAGGGAGGCGCTCCGCCATCATGGGGTGCCGACCTACTTGCGCCGTGTCATCGGTGCCTACCTGTCAGGCAGGTCCGTGACCTTTCCCGGCCGGGATGGCTGGAGCACGAGGGAGGTGTCGTGCGGTGTTCCGCAGGGCTCGGTTCTGGGACCACTCCTGTGGAACATCGGGTACGATTGGGTGTTGCGGGGCTCCTGGCTGAGGGGAGTGAGCGTGGTCTGCTACGCCGACGACACTCTTGTGTTGGCTCGGCAGGCCACGTACCGGGAGGCGGCAGTGCTTGCGACGGCGGGTGTTGCGCAAGTCGTCGCGCGTGTTAGGAGGTTGGGGCTGGATGTCGCACTGGAGAAATCCGAGGCGATCCTGTTCCATGGGCCTAGAAGGGCGCCCCCGCGGGACGCGAATATCATAGTCGGCGGCACGCACATCGGTCTGAAGAGTGCGATGACGTATCTAGGTCTCGTGCTCGACAGCCGATGGAGCTTCAGGGCCCATTTCGCCGCACTCGTTCCGCGGGTGATGAAGGTGGCGGCCGCTCTCGGGAGGTTATTGCCAAACGTGGGCGGGCCGAGTGCCTCGTGTCGGCGGCTCTACTGTGGGGTCGTTCGATCGGTGGCGATGTACGGTGCCCCAGTGTGGGCGGATGCCCTGAGTCGCGAAAACATCTCCCTGCTGCGGCGAGCGCAGAGGGTGATGGCGATCAGGGTGATCAGGGGGTACCGTACCATTTCCGGCGAGGCGGCGTGTGTGCTGGCTGGATTCTTACCCTGGGACCTGGATGCTCTTTCCTTGGCGTCGATCTATTGTCGGCGTCGAGGCCCTGCGTCCAGGAACCTTAACCCAGCACCACGCGGGAGAGATGAGCGGGAGGCCGCGATAGAAGAGTGGAGGTCCAGGTTGGAGCACCCTTGCGCTGGCCGACGGACCGTCGAGGCAGTTCGCCCCGTTTTCGCGCAGTGGTTGGGCAGGCGTCACGGCGTCCTAACCTTCCGCACCACGCAGATCCTCTCGGGGCACGGTTGCTTCGGGGGTTATCTGTGTCGGGTCGCCGGGAGGGAGCCCTCTCCTCGCTGTCACCACTGCGACGACTGCCCGGACGAGTCGGCCCAGCATACGCTGGAGGTGTGCCCAGCTTGGGCGACGGAGCGCGAGGCGCTCCGCAGTGTTGTGGGGGCGGATCTGACGCTGCCGGCCGTGATTTCCGCCATGGTCGGCAGCAAAAGGTCCTGGGATGCCGTCCTATCCTTCTGCGAGGACGTGATGTCGCAGAAGGAGGCGGCGGAGAGGGCGAGGGAGGCCAACGCCGAGCTCGCCATCCGCCGCAGAAGGACCGGGCGCCGGAGAGCGGCGCACGATCGCCGCCTCCCCCCCTAACACCGGCCAGAGGGCGGTAGACTTGGGGAAGTCTGCCGCCTAATCACCTGGCCCGAGTAGGCGCGCGCGGTGTCCACCGCGCGCTACTCTAGATGGTGGACGTCGAGGGTGTAACTCCCACCCTCCGACACCGAGACGTGCCGAAGGGCAATCGCCGTCGGGGTTCGCGGATGATTCTTTTGGTTCCCGTGGCCCCGGCCTCAAGGCGACCGAGGTGGACACCGTCAGGTTTTAGTGGGTAGGCTGCCGTGCGTTTACCATCTTTGCACGGCAGGAGCCCCACATAACCCGTCGTTCCTCCCCAGGCGGCGGGTACCCGGCAACAGGGTTTCCTGACGTAAAAAAAAAAAAAAAAAAAAAAAAAAAGGTACTTCTATACATATTATAAAATTCTAACTAAGCCGAATCTGTACATTAAATATTTTTGGGAAAATCTTATTGAAATAGACATTATTATCGATGCAGAGGCCGAATCTATAGTTTTTAAAATTTTTGTCTGTCTGTCTGTCTGTCTGTCTGTTACCGCATCACAGAAAAACCACTGGAGGGATTTTGATGAAATTTGGTATGATGATAGCTGGTTATCCGGGTCAACATATAGGATACTTTTTACCGCGGGAAAATATCTAATATCTGAGAAAAAATACAAAAACTGGTTGGAACAAACCACGATGATACTATCTGTAAACAGTTTAGCAAGGTAACTTACTAAATATGTTAAAAACTATTAAAAGTAGCTTATCTTGAAAATCAAATTATCAATAGCGCTATTTTATCCATTAAAATAGTTATTTTAATTAATATATACTTATGTGTTATTTAGGTACCTATTCGACAATAGATGTCGCCATGTGTTTTTAAAATACGTAGTTTTAATTCCAAAAAAATGAATGTACAGATATGACCTTTCTACGATTTTATTAGAATTACTACTAAATTACCCGTGGCCCCGCCCGTGTTCAAATTTTCAATAAAGCAAACTTTTTGGCTGTATAAATTAGTAACTACACATATAATCAAATTGTAACGAAGCCGAATCCGTAAATTCAATATTTTTCGAAAAACCTTATTGAAATATTCATTATTAGCGATATAGACGCCGAATCTATAGTTTTTAGAATTTTTGTCTGTTTGTCTGTATGTGACCACATCACATCGCATCGCATCACAGAGAAACCACTGGAGGGATTTTGATGAAATTTGGTATGGTGATAGCAGGTTATCCGACTCAACATATAGGATAGTCTTTTATTTCTGAGAAAAAATACAAAAACTGGTTAAAATAAAAGCACGATGGTACTATTAACATTTTAGCAAGGTAACTTATATATGTTAAAACTATTAAAAAAAGCTTATCTTAAAAGAAATATCAATAGCGCTATTTTATTCATTAAAATAGTTGTTTAAATGACAATTTATTTATGTGTTATTTAGATATTTGACAATAGATGTCGCCATGTGTTTTTAAAATGCGTAGTTTTAATCAAAAAAAAAATGTACAGATGTGACCTTTCTATGACTTTATTAGAATTACTACTAAATTATCCGCGGCCCCGCCCGTGTTCAAATTTTCAATAAAATAAAGACAAACAAGCTTTATAAATTAGTAACATATTAGTAATATTATGTTAGTCGAAACAATTTTCAAATGAAAATATTTGTAAGTTTTTATTTTTTTAGTAAATAATGTTAATATTTTTTAATCTTTTAATATAAAAATTGGGCAACTCCAACTCGCTCATTATAGGATTCGTATAGCAAAATACTGTGTTGTTTTTCTAACTTACGTGTTTTGTTAGGTTAACACTAAAATAGATACAAATAATATTTACGTTTTCACAATATCGACTCATTTTGTCAACCGTAAAAATAAGTTCGATTCATAATTTTTTATAACATTTTATGGAAAACAAGGTTATGGCTGTTAAACTGACAAAGCGGGTAACTAAAAATATTCCATATCTCAAAAAAGTATGAAAAAGTATTTTAGGAACTGTTATATCTCAACTTTTTTAGTTCTTTTTTTGGACATCATTTCTTGGAAGATAAAGGCTTAAAGGACACAATAAAATGCTTACGGCTTTAATCATATTAGCCGAGCCATATGAAATAATAAAAAGTATTTGCTTAGAATTATTTACTTATTACACTTTCTTTTAAAATCGTTTTGGAAAATATTACTAACCAGCGCTAACCAATCCCTGTTTCGCGACAAATTAACATTAAGAAAAGTTACCATTAAGTAATTTATATAATCAGCTAAATATTAAATTAATCAATAGCCGTCTATTAGAAAAAATATTAAAATTAATTCCGTAGTTTGAGAGCTTATCGCTCAAAACTAAACAAACAAACAAACAAAACAGAAGTATAGACGTACATAAATGTTATTGCTAAAACAAAAAGTGCAATATTACTAAATCAACTATGAGATTAACGGAGGAACCTTTGTGGCATTGTCAATCACTTGCCATTATATTTTACCAATCATACAGTGCGCAATGAAAGTGGTGTATTTAAAAGTATACTAATGTGTAAAACCTAGAATTTAATTTTTGATCATCTAAACGCGGGCGGAGCCGCGGGCAATGCTAGTCATTAATAAAGTAATAACATAATTTGCTCGAATAATTTTTATTAATGTATTGGATATCGGTTTGGTTTAGTTTTAAATCTATAACTGCTTTTTTGTATCGATGGTCGGGGTTTCGATTTCTGCGTAATACAAATATGTGTTCGTTTATTTTAATTTTAACTAAAACTAAATCAACATATGTATATCAATCATACTAACATATGAACATCGTTATTTATGGTCTAAACAATTTGTGTATTTCATTCTTATTAAATCACAAATTCAGTTTTTAGCAGTAAAATCTTTTATTATTAATTATAATTTATATCAATTTATTAATTATATTTTATATTTAAAAGATTAAATATAATTATAAGATTTTACTGAAAAAAACGATAAAAACCCAAACTGCAACTGAATTTATAATGTTGCCCTTGAATTTTTTGGTAGAATTTCAGGTGTATTTTTTGCGATTTTTTTAATGTATGCTCTATATTTTGACTGAACCTGAAACGACTCGTCGACTCTTTTGAAACGGTACGTTGTGTAGAGTAGTCGAGCTCGGTACTAGGTTTGGCGTCCATTGTTTCCAATTCTGGCGTTTGGATACGAGGGATATTTTCAAAAAGTTAAGCATTAAGTAAAATTTTACTCAAATTCTTAGTAAAAAGTGTCTCGAGTATCGACTCGGAAAGTCTCGGGACTCGAGACAACTAAATTTACAAAACAGTCCTGGGACTTCGAGACATGAGACGTCCCGGGAGCCAAACCCTAGTTCGCGCCCAGAAATAAGATGTTTAAATTGGTCGAATGAAACTCTCCATATGGGTGTTCCCAGGGTGAAGACATGGTTAGACAGTGCCCTATTCTAAATCCGATACAGCCTGTAGCATTTAAATACTTTCAATAAAATTTATTACAAAATATCTCATGATCCATAGACTGACTGGATGGTTATTTGCTATACTAAATAAAAAGTTTGCAAAATGCTGTGCTAAGTTAAGTATCTTAAAAGAAATGATAAATTGATATTTGGTTACACCTCTTTGCGAGCCCAGGTGGGTGCCATGTATTTTGGTAGATTCGGTGGTAGATTCCTCACGGACTGACTACACTGACATTTAATTTAAATTTAAAATGTAAAATTGACGATTCAAAAGTGCTTGTAAAAATCTATTTGAATAAAGTATAGTTTGATTTGATTTGATTCGAATGATTCACTTCTTCAAAAAGGAGGAGGCTCTCAATTCGGTTGTATTTTTTTACGTTTGTTACTTCAGAACTCCCTCATTTATTAACAGAAAAATAAATACCACCCCTAAGGGTGGAAAAATAACTAATGAAAATTTTACCGACTTCTAATTGTGATATTGACTTGAAACTTTGCAAGTGTTTCTATTTGCGTTGACAATACAGTGGTTCGGTATTGTCGACCTGATTTGATGGTACAACCAGGAGGTGGAACTCTTCAACAGCTAATAGTAGATACTTTGAGTTTGGGCTTATTTTGTTTGATTTAACAAGCCCACATTAGAATCGGATTTTAGAGTCGGAATTTTTAGTGTTACTAATAAAAGCGAATTTTAGTTTGTCAGTTTTCATATAAAAATTAGCATCAAACTAACTTAAACAGCTTCTTCTTATTATGCTACCACCATGTCTACACTAAAAAGGGAAAATAAAAACTTAAACAAAAAAAAAATGAAAACCGACTTAAATCAAAACACTAAAACGTAAAAAATAACTGATTGGTAGTTTTTATTTACTATGCATCGTTCGAAGTCGGTGCCAGCCGATACAATCAAAACACACCGACTTCTAAAATATCTGATTAGGTATCTATAAATGAAAACTACCAGTCAGTTATTTTTTACTTTTTAGTGTTTTTTTAAAATTGGTTTTTATTTATTTTTTTATACTTTTTAGTTTTCCATTTTTAGTATAGACATATTATGTAGTAGCAAAATAATAAGAAAGTATTTTAAAAATTCAGTAGGTGAAAAACCAATCATCCCCTATTTTCTACACTTAGGGGTGGATTTTGTTTTCAAATTAAATAGAACTATTTCGGAATAAAACTCTTTCGAACAGAAAAAGAATTTTGCAAATCTGTCTATATATGCTGAAGTTATGTTCGAGCGAATATACATTAAAAAAAATATAAACATCCGAATTAAAAAGCTCCTTCTTTGAAATAGTCTAAAAAGTTTAACTCCTTTTATTTCAGTATAAGACGGATTTGAGGAACTAATGTGTATATGTATATCAATGTTAGGCAAATTATTATCGTATTCTCCTTTTACGAAACTCTTTCATTATAGTGTAATCAAAACTATACACTCATAAATGAAAAAAAAAAAACAATTGTACGTAAATAACTACAAACGGCGCGAGAGCCCTGGTGCGCCGTGCCGAGCGACTACGAAACTAATACTCTTGTCACTTGAATGATTTGTGGTGCCAGGTCAAACGACTTTGACGACACGTTTGGCTCTGTTTGTAGTGATCCTACTTGTTGTGCCAGCGGTTGCGAGTTCGAGTCCCGCGGGGGGCATTAATTTGCGTGATGTGCACGAATGTTTGTATTCCAGTCATGGGTGTTTATATTTAAAATATGTATGTATATAAAGTTATATATATGTGTAGTCTATCAACTATCTGGTATCCATAACACAAGCCTCGTAGCTTACCATCGAACTAAATGGTGATGTGCGTTAATGTCCCAACACAAAAAAAAAAAACGATGTCAGAGGCGAACTAGTCCGTGTTAAAATACGTAAACTTCAATAAGCTATTTCTAAGTCATTTATCGATGGATTTCCAAAAAAATCAGTGATTTTTTAGTTTTGATCTATATTTAATACCATTAAGTTAAGTATAGATTGACGTCATGAAACTTCTCCATTAGAGTTCATACCGTGTCATATTTACCTGTTAGATATTCATATCTTAAAGCATTGTCGGCTGGCACCAACTTCGAAAATATTTGATTAATTATCTTATAGTAAACGAAAACTCCCGTTCAGTTATTTTTTACTTTTTTTATTGTTTTTTTTGAAGTCCGTTTAGTTTTTTTTTAAATAACTTTTTTATTTCGTAATTTTTAGTTTAATGTGAAACATAGTTTTTGTTTGTAATAAATAAGTAGTAATTACAAAAACTATTTCAGCTTTAGTTACACGTTTTAGTCCATATCATAAAAAGTACTGAACCGATTATGATGAAATCTTTTCTATTCCATAAGTTGAAATAAATATCTAGTTTTGGAGAAATGCATGGCCAAACATATGTATACAAACATATATACAAACATACATACATACACCTATAAATTTTGTATATTTGTTTGAAAGCCCTAATAGATTATCATACGAGTATATGAATATTTTGCAGTTCCAATAATATTATATATGTATATACGTGTCAAATTGATAACCTTCTTGTTTTTTTGTAGTCGGTTAAAAATGACTTGTGATTGTATTGTGGAACTTTAGTTACAATTAACATATAAAGATCATCTAGGTATTCTACTAATTAAAATAATGACATTACTTTATTTTAATTTATTTTATTTTTTTTAGAAGTGTAGTGTCATAAATTATATTTTTCTTACAAATAAACATTTAGCCTGTCTTTCATATTTTTTAATATCAAAGTGAAAAAATTACAGTCAAAATGAATTAGAAAAAACAAAATAACTTAAATTTTGACCACGGCCTTACCAATATTCTCTCCTGCTAACATGCCGCTAAATGCGTCGAAGAGCTTATCGAAACCTTCAGTCACATGTTCCGGAGCTTTCAACTGACCGCTTTTGATCCACGCTACCAGTTGTTCAAATGCTTCCGGCCAACGGTCCACCCAGTTCCATACCAAGAATCCTTCCATCTTTAACTGCTTAGAAACTAAAAACGGTTGCAAAATAGTCGCTTTCGGCATTTTAGATGAGTCAGCATTATAAGAGCTTATGCTACCACAGACCGATACTCTGCCTCGTGGATTCATTTGCCCAATAATAATACTGCTAAGTTCTCCCCCAACGTTGTCAAAGTAACAGTCTACACCATTTGGAGCGGCTGCTTTTAGGGCAGTTTGTGCATCCTCAGTCTTATAATTGATGGCCTTGTCGAATCCTAACTCTTTTTCTAACCATTGCACTTTTTTATCTGATCCCGCAAAACCGATGACCTTACATCCTTTTATTTTGGCTATTTGTCCTACAAGACTTCCTACAGCCCCAGCAGCACCGGTCACGACCACTGTTTCACCAGACTTAGGCTGGCAGATATTAAGAAACCCAAAATAAGCAGCTGCCCCTGGCATTCCAACGGCCCCAAGTCCTAAAGACTCTGGTAGTCCCTGTAAATCAGGTAGTTTAGTTATCTTCGGCACCTGGATGTTCTCATCTGTAACATTTTTTAATATCGAGTAGTCACACCAGCCATTGTGAGTGACTACTTTAGTTCCGACTGGAAAATTTGGGTCCTTAGTTTCTTTGACAACAGCAACTTGATAACCGAACTGGTCGTATGGCAGCTTTTGAAGTGAATTATACGCCTTCAAATATGGATCCACGCTAACCCATTCTGTCTTTAGTAATATTTCCCTGTTCTGTAGAGGAGGTAGATCGTATTCTACTAATTCATAGTCAGATCGTTTAGGAGGACCATTGAAGTAGTTCTTAACGACATATTTACGTGCTTTCGTTCCTCCCCATGACGCTGTCAAGGCCAGTAGGGATAACAGCACTAGACATTCAGAAAATAAAAATGCTTTCACCATGTTGACTGTGTTCTTGTAGTAGGTACTAGCACTGAAAATTATAATAGATAATAGTATATTATTATTAGTAAACTAAATGTGTAAGCTATAAGTATATATTAATGAGTAATTTTAAGTTAGTTTTAATTGTAAGTTTGATTTGTATGTCCGATATTCCCTCGTAATTAACAGCTTGACTTATTTTGATGAAATAATATATAATTGATTTTAAATAAAAGTAAAATTTTCTAAAACTGAAAACTGTTAATATATAATTAAATCAAAAATATATTATAAAAATAAAAAATAATCCGACTGCATAAAAGCTAACTAAAAAGTTGCAAACAAGTTGACCAAGGAATAAAGTATTATGCAGTCGGAGACATACACGTTTTATCCTTGCCGCAAGATGTATGCACATACAATATGTATCTCTTCGACTGCATAATTTTTTATTCCTTCGTCAACATGTTTTCATCTTTTTAGTTAGCTTTTATACAGTCGAGTTTTATTATTTTTATAATATATTTTTTATTTACAGGTGTTTAGTTTGTTAGGGTTTAGTTACAGGTGTGTTTTTGCCAATTAGACATTTGAAGTTATGTTTAGCAATTTTTTATCCTAAATTGCTTTTAAGTATATAAGTTGTGTGTATTTATTTTTGTAATTGCCTCCTAAAAACCTTTAGTTTTGATATCCCACTCGATTTATTTGAAAAATTTTATTTAAAAACACACATTGGCGCCTGAAATTGGCCATTTTAATTTTTAACAATTTTTATATAGCCTATGCCACTCGCGCTATTAAGACGAATCTAACGACACGGTATGATTTATAGAATCGGCCTACGCGTTTGCTCTCTAGTAGGTACGCCTCATAAGAACAAACATACATATATAGACTAATAAACACATTAAACTCCTTTGCGTCGGGCAGTCAAGTAATTACGCAGTCAGGACATTTATATATTTTTTTTGTGATCGGTTAAAAATGTAATAATAGATATAATATACGACTTTTTACTTGAATTTAGAATAATAATTAAGAAAAACAAATAATAAAAAACATGTATTCTTGGAATAATAATTAAATTGTAGCCGACAAAACATGCTGTGTTTTTCAGTGGCGAAGGGTGAAATTTTAGCAAAGGTAAGCCGTTCCAAAAAAAAAACAAGACACAAAAACATTGACATACATTTCTTATATATCAATGCAAAAAAATAAGAAATGTAATTGTGAAGATTTTTTTCTTAATAAGCCTATTATGTGTTTTTAAATGTATGTAAAATATTCAGGCAAAATATATAACATACGCTTAATAAAATAAAACCTCACAAATTATTTTATTAATAACACCATCTGTGAAAAATCATTACGTATAATTTAATAAGTGAAAGTAGGGAAATATTTAAAAACGCATTATTTTATTTTTGTTTATTATGAGTATATTTCAAAACCTGAGTTTACTTTTTTGGGATTTTAATATTTTTTTTTGTAAATTTTACATAAATAAATGTAAACAATATTATATTTAAATATAAACGCCATCTACTGATATCTCTTTGAACGACGTCGTCTTTCTTACTGATGAAATTGATTTATTATTTATTGTATATTTTTATTTACTAAGCCAAATTGAACGAAAATTACGAAATAATACCCGAAAATCAAACAATAAGAAGCGCAGGTTTTATTTATTACAATATCTATAGCAATACGTCCGTCCGTTTTTTAAAGTGTCCTTTAAGGGGGCATCCATTAATTACGTGAGACAATTTTGGCGATTTTTCGACCCCCCATTGGTAATATTTCGCTCTGTAACTTCTTTCTACCCGACTGCGATGAACTGCGGTGAACGAATATGTATAAATTGTTTTTAATATTTAAGAACAATTATATACATATAATCAATCATATTTGTAAAAAATAAAAACGAAAAAGTTGCCGACCAGTCAAAATTTGTTTTTTTTTTTTAAATCTCTTTTGGAGGCCCCAGGGCTGTAGCCCCGGCTGCTCTCCCCTAAATTCGGCCCTGGTTTGTGGTCAAAACCAAAAGAAACATAAACATAGTATTACAATTCATAAAAAACATATTATTAATTGGAAGCCAATGTTAAGAAATATAAGAAATAAGAAGAAAAATACAAGTTCTTATAATATATTTGAACGCTTAGACAGTGCAAATCTGACTCTCGAAAATATTTTTTAGTTATTAAACAACACACCATACATTATACACAATTATTTTAATAAAAATATACTAACTAGAAAAAATAAACCAATATTTACCTTTCCTGTGTACTGGAGTCGTCGAGTTGTCGCGTCGGTCTAGAGGCCCCCAGGGTACTCAATCTTAGAACTAATAATAATCAGGAATGTTAGATTTTAAAATGCATATTGCAAATTCCAGTATGTAGCAGTGTACCTACTCTGGTACGCCACTCGTCACACGGAGATTACTTATTGAATAACAACATTTATTGAATAATAACATTTATATTAGTGACATGCCCCCGGCTTTCGCAGGTGTATTTTTTAAATCATATATAATCTAATATATAAAATTCTCGTGTCACAGTTTTCGTTGCCATACTCCTCCGAAACGGCTTGACCGATTTTGATGAAATTTTTTGTGCTTATCCGGTATCTATGAGAATCAGCCAACATCTATTTTTCATCCCCCTAAATGTTAGGGGTAGTCCACCCCTAAATTTATTTTTTATTTTTTAGACAAAATTTTTAATTTCTATTTTTTTATGATACAACATACAAAAATACATACAATCCTCAATTTTCACCCTTCTACGATCAACCCTTATTTTTTAATAGCCATTTTAGTAATTTAATCATTTTTCCTCTCCGGTCGAAAACTGATCAATCGTCATTTAATGCAAGCTAGGGACGAACCCGAGCGAGCGAGGGTGAGTAGCTTGTATATTATTAATAATACAGAACATTAATTTAGCTTTTCATATTATGCCTTCCTTTCCTATAATTAAATTATTTTACTATATTTAATTAATAAAAATATAATAAATCGACGAAATTTTTGGTACAAGTTCCTATATGTATCCATATAAAGAAAAAAAATACGGGTAAATCACGTATAAAAGTTATATTATTTTATGTATCGCTATACCTACCTCGTTTATGAAATCTAAGTAATACATTGTGACGTTTCGTATTTTTATTACGCAATAAGTTTGTTCAAACGTGTAGGTACTATAACAGTATAAGATGACAGTGACTGCTACTCAGACGATGACACAGACATAGATTAATATTCTACCTTATTTTCATAACCTTTCCTTCATTGCCTACCATTGACTATCGACAATTTTTTTATTGTTACACACAACACTAGAAGTGCGAGCGAGAGTTCCGATATGCCTGTATATAGTTCTGCTGCCTGTATATATTTGATAGACTATAACCCTCTTACGCTACTTGTGAAGGTTGCAAACAATAGGGATATTTGTATATAACATCTTTTGCTTTCTTGCTTACTTCGAAAGAAACTAGTGAGATAGCAAAGATAAGAGAAACAGCTAATCATATGCTATTTCAGTTACTTCGTGATGTGTCGTGTTTCCACTTACGCACCTATGTATTTAAAATCTCCGAGTAAAATATCTGCGACTTACCTACGGAGGGACACGACGATATTAATAGGGTACCGATTATGCTTTTTGCCAGAAAAATGATATATTATTAACTAACGACTCACCCTTACTTCGCTCGGATTCGTCCCTAGGTTGATTCCTCATATAAACTTTCATCCCAAATCTCACCCCCTTAAGAGGCCGTATACGAAATCAAAACAAGCGAAATTAGTTATTTCGCGCACACACACACGCGCACTTAGCGTTCTGTCGCGTGTGTGCGTAAGTCCGCAGTCGCCGTTTGGCGATTAAACCGTTTTGATCCTTTAATATTTTTTATGAGTATATTACATTCACTCTCATGGATTTGTCAATTGAAATAAAATACCTGGTAATATAAAATTAAGCCTTTATTTATCGCTAGTTATTATATATTCTTTATTGCACAAATAAAAAAATTTAAAATAATTACCTATTTGGTACCAATTTGGAAAGTAAAAACAAAGACCTATTTTGCTTGTGCCAGAACTCTTTATCCGCTTATCGAGTCGCAGTGAAATGAATCATTCTAAAAATTTGCGGATGTAAAAATGTCTGCTAATAAATACATATAATAAAATTCTAACTAAGTCGAATCTGTACGTTAAATACTTTTTGGAAAATCTTATTGAAAAATTGAATTAGCTTTTATTTCTAATCATGATAAAAATGTCAGCATAACAAATATTGAGATAAATATTATTTTTCCACAAAAAACGATTCCAGAAGAACATACACATGCAATTCTTTTATTCAAAAAGTTTCTTTCGCATGTCGTGGACAATTAACCGTATAATTTACTTTCTTTGTACTTTACTAGTTTTTCGTTTTAACTTTTTAACCTCTGAAAAAACATATTTTTTAATAGATTAAAGTAAGTAGTAAACTTTATCCATAAAATATATTTACTTGGTTTATTTTTTAACGTTCCCTCGTAATTACTAAACGACAACCGATTTTGATGATTCATATATAATTACTTACAAAAGTATCAAAAATTCACGTCGCGCTACACACGTCGCTACACTTCGATACGTTGCGTGACGTCAGTAATTGCGCTAGCGCAGAACGATACATCCACCCTCTAAAAACGCTCAGCGCGGACTGCTGTCTCGTGGCTTGCGTCGAGTAATATATATTGCGAGTTTCAGTCGTTTTAAAAGATTTTTTTTGCAAAGTATAGTTTTTAACATTTTAATTTTTTTTTATGAAATGAATAGTCCTTGAACTGAAGTTTCTTTCTGTAATTTTCTTTTTATGAACGAGAGTTCTATGTAGCCTAGTGTACCAGAAATACTTTGCGCATTTTCTTTAAAATTTGTCTGAGTTTAATATTTATTTACTCAACTATTTTATATAAAAGTAGTAAAAACTGATTCATACATTGTATAAAACACTTTTACAACAATACACTGTATTTTTTTCATATTATTTAGAGGTCAACACAAGCCGTAAGTGATGGTATCCTAAACCTCTTACACAAAAAAATCACCTTTCAGTCGCGGTTTTGTTGTCAATAATTCAAAACTAAGTACTAAAAATAAAAAAGGGGGCCATTCATTAGATTATAATTAAAATGACCTTTCATATTATGTATATAAACTTATAAAAAAAATATTTTATAACTGTGAAATAACGTTCGTAAAATAGCGTAAATCAGCGAATTCGGCAAAATTTCATATACGGCCTCTTAAGAGATGATTTCCAGGATAAAAACTATCTTATTTCCTTCCCAAGGTCTCAAACTATCTTTTTCCAAATTTCATCTAAATCGGTCCAGTACTTTTGGAACTTATTCGGTACAAACAAACAAACAAAAAATCTTTCCTCTTTATAATATTAATATAGATATACTCGTAGATATATTACTGTCGAGTGCATATATCACCTGACCTGTTTTAATGTAACACACAATAAATTGATGTAGATTGTAGGTACAGAAATCTCTACAATTCTTTTATATTTATATCAACAGATATCAATGACCTTCGATTTTTCGATAAAGTTGAAATATAATGTATTAACATAATTGCTCGAGTACAATTTTTGTTTAGTGTATTGGATATTTGTTGGGTTAGCTTTAAGTATAAACTATGCTTTTTTTTGTATTGATGGTCGGAGTTTCGATTCCTACGTAATACAAATGTGTTTTCGTTTACTTTTTTTTTAAGTTTAGTTATTGAGTCTTTCTGTATAGTTAGCTTAAGTAACGCCCCGGAGTTGGGAAGTTGGCGGTGTTTCATCCCCGTGCCTCGGAGAGCACATAAGGCCGTCGGTCCTGCGCCTGAAGTCTCACCAGTCGTGTCGAGTAGTCGTCCCACCGGAGTATGAGAGTGACAGGAATTGAGAGTACATTTGTGTCTGTGCTCACACTTGTGCACTATAATATCTCCTGTACAGTTGGGCAGGAGATATTATAGTGCACAAGTGTACGCTAACAACTATCAAACTGGCTAGTCTCAATGAGATTGGCCGCCGTGGCCGGAATCGGCCAGGAGGACACTACTAGTATTTAAATAATTAGACCGAAGTAAATTTTGTTTTCATTCCAATCTTTAAAACTATAAGGCGAAGGCGACTCATTGAAATAGATGTTTCACGTTAAACCAACGGCGGTGTGCCCCGATACAGCCCCACCCGATTTTTTTAAAAGACATGTGAAGTCCGCCAACCCGCATTTAGCGAGCGTGGTGGACTACATCCCGAGCCCCTGAGCATTAGGCCGGCCGCACATGTACGGAATCCTGATCCGGTTTCCTGATTCGTAATTCAGATTCGGAGACCCGAATGCATGCCTTACATACAAATTGTTCGACTAGGCGCATACGTTCGAACATTTTCCGTTCGGAAAAAAAACCTGATGTTCGTTTCGGAAACAAACCGTGCGTTCGGGTTGTTCAGAACGGAAAAAGCCGAATGACGTCATCCTGAATGCAGCGCTTGCATTAATTTTTGCTGATCCGCCGCACACGCACGGAAATTTTTGTTCAGAATAGGGATGTCGGCAGTGAAAAAAAATATCAATATATCGATGTGTTGATATTTATTAGAATATCAATATCGACCTCGATATCCCAAGGAAAAAATATCTATATATCGACCAAATTTTCATAGATTTTTAGTTTTAAAATAATAATGTATTTAATACTTTCTTAGATTTACGCGAATATTTGATAATAGTAATGGGTAGGGTAGGCACTGTTTGTAACAAATATTTAACGGCTTTGAAACGTCTAACACCTTAGTCTCTCCCGTGACCATGATTGCTGTAAAGCAATCGAAACGTCGGGAACTAAAAATCAAAATAAATCCTCGAAATAGTCCGAAAAGATAGTTTTATTTAAAATAATGTATTTAGTTCAGTCTGGCTCAATGAAAGATAATACTATTTCTAATTTTATAAAAAAATAACTGTATTGTCTATGACTAGTATGTTCTGATTGTGTGGCGTATTTGTATGCGGGGGCCATCATGCGTCATTCACCTTCCAAACCGTAAAAATCAGTTTGTTGGAAGGGGGTAAAATACCTTTGTTTTTATTAAGATTCTCATGCATTAGAATAATGAGCATTTTGTATAAAAATAGCCAAATGCTTATATATATATGGCTTTTATTGAGCCAGATTGAACTGAATACATTATTATTTTGAAACCGAAAATCTAGGAAAATTTGACCGATATAGTGATATTTTTTCCTCGTGATATCGAGGTCGATATAGATATTTTATTTCACTGCCTACATCACTACTCTACCTACTGCCAGTAGTAAAATTCCTAATACAAAAAACCTAACGTCTACGCTAGTCTTCCGGAATTCCGAATCAGGAATACTGATCAGGAAACCGGATCAGGATTCCGTACATGTGCGGCCGGCCTTAAGGCCATCCTCCGAGCAAACGACCTCCAGCATTCGGCTTCTTCCTTCCCCACAGTGGCGTAGCGTACGGGGGGCGGTGGGGGCCGTGGCCCCAGGCGGCATTTTTAAAGTGGCGGCAAAATTTCACAATAAATATTGTGCACCAACATAAAATAGAGAAAATTAACTATTTGTCACAAAAATCACTACCAACATTCTATCGGGTTATTGGTAAGTAATTTTCATTGCTGAATAGGAATTCTGATCATGCCGCCCCCTATATAAGCTACTAGACTAAGATTACGAAAGACTTTTTACTTTTGAAATACAACGGTGTGAAAAAATTAAAAAAACTTGACAAAGAAGAATTACTTATTTTTATTATTCAATGAGGTTATAACAACATTGTTATTATTTACTAAATTACAAGATCTCATAAATAAATGGCTCAAACGAAATCTTTAAAATTTTGACATCATCATCATCTTTCGTCCATTTAATTTTGTTCGGAAGTTCAGTCATTTTATTCAAAGACTAATAAATAAATAATTAAAAAAAAAAAACCTTTCCGCCCTCGGTGAATCTTCATACGCAAAAGGCGTGAAAAGTGGAAAACATGCAAAATTATAACACACAGTTATATTTATTTAGTTATTATAGTGTGATAAGAAGTAGATAGTTAAGGTTATTATTTCATCATATCCGCATGTAAATATACAATTAATTAAAACAAAAAGCAAATGTTTTGCATCATTTTTGCAATTACTGATCGGTTATTTTTCCACGATTAACTTTGGTTAGTATAAAATTGAAAATATATATTTTTGAGAATATTCTGTGTTCGAGTCACAGTTTAGACCAGAGATAATAATTCGTTTTTTCTGTGAAGAAATTGTCAGTAACATCCCGAAGTTAGGAAGTTGACAATGCTTCACCTTACCTCAAAGAACGTCTCAGAGAGAACGTTGTTTAAGGAGTATGCGAACACCACATACTCTTTTTCCGTGCCATTATTTGAGATTTTTTATTTTAATTCAGGCTAAATGAGCCCATCGTTGCAACTTTTAAGAGCTTTGAGAGCAGTTGTGCTATGAGTTGGTACTGCGCTCTCAGGTCCTCTTTGTGTGGCATTTTTGGTGTATTATGCCAGAGGGAGATTTCCTCTATTTCTCACGGTGCTCTCAGGTGATGTTGGTGTGAGATCCTGACATTATTGGTGTAGGTTGCGAGCTTCCCGATTGGTTTCTTTGGCTTCTTATGCTGGCACATTTGGTTTAGGATGCTAGCGTTCTGATTAACTCTTCGTCTTACCATCTTTAGTCATTGTAGTATATTATAGCCCTATTTAAGGGGTTCGGTTCTTCCTTCTTCCAACTTTTCTAGTTGCACGAGACCGTGCTTCACATTATAGAGCGCCATGTGATTGGCGGCGTTGCTCCATGGTTTGTTGCCCCTAATGTATTCTGATGTTGTAATGCTTTCAGCAAACCCTCGTTTCCAAGTTCGAAAGGCTTGTCTGATATTTCACATGTTGTAAAGTGCGTTTTCCCAGTTTCTCTCACAACCGCTATATATAGGCGTTTTGAATGTGGTATCTGGTTTTTTTGGTTGGTGAGAGGTTTGGTGTAATAACCTGCCCCGTGTCGGCTCCTGTCCTATTTGTCTTCCTTGTAGTTTTCACGTCCCGCTTTGTAAGCCTACTGTGGTCGCCATGGCAGGCATCTTCTGTTGCAGGCGTTCTGCGCTACTTTTCTCACGTCACTAGGATATGTGGTATAATGTTTCTGGGAATCTCCCCCGATCATATGCGTAGCAGACTGCCGATAGTATAAGCTGATGTAAATTACTTTCGTGTACGGCAGTTCGTTACGATGAATGAATTATATATTAATGGTGAATGTTCGACCTAATTCTTTAATTTCTATCACAAGTCACAACCTTTGCTAGATGCCGTTCCAAGGTCTAGTTTAACCTTTTCACCATTCCATCAGACTGTAGATAACATGGCATAATTCAAGCATATTGTAATCAGCATACTCTCATATTATAATCTTACAAACTTCTTGAAGGACATGTGATTTACAGTTTCTTCTTTGATCGCTGTCATTTAATTACCAAACAATTTGTGATCCCGAACCTGTAGCATTATAGATTTTAACCTATTTTGCGCAATTAAATGCTTCTTGATTTGGAATAGCAAACGCATTGGGCCTTATTGTTAAATAATTAATCCATAATAAACTGAATTCTCACTTGATCTGGTCGAATCGCTTGCCAAGTTATTAATCGGAAATGGTCCCGATTTATTGGCCTTAAATTAATTGCCCAAAGAAGATGGCGGCGAATTTGACTTCGGCCCCCGGCGGCATAAGTGCACGCTACGCCACTGCTTTCCCATCTCACCTCTAGAAAAAATCGTAATAAATACTAGCGGCATCTATGGAATAATAGTTAAAACAATATTGCGCATGTCATAAAACATACCATAGAATCTATAGAGGCGGTAATATATGATGATGTCCTCCTGACCGATTCCAGACACGGCGGCTCATCTCATTGAGACTAGCCAATTGCGCAGGAGATATTATAGTGAACAAATGTACGAGTTGTAATTCATGTGTAGATGTAAAAGAATAAGAAAGATTTTCATGATTACAGTAATACTTTAGACTTTTATTTCTTTAGTAGTGAGGACCTAAAAAAACTATATTGATCGTGTAATATGACCACAAAATGTATGTTGAAGATAGGTATAATATTTTTTTTATTTTTTACATTAATTAATACTGATACAATAGCTTCTAAACATTTTGGTAAGGGATCGCCTTTAAGGAGAGGTTTGGGAAGTCTCGACATTCTCAAAGTCCCGAGACACGAGATCACACACGACCAAGGACCCGGGACGTCCCGAGATTTCAATATTTCTTAGATTAAATTGAACATACCTATTTTATATTTCAAATTCTAACATCGTTATTTATAGTCTAAATAATTTGTATGTTTCATTCTTATTAAATCACAAATTCAATTTTTGCCAGTAAATTCTTATATTTATAAAGCAGACTTAAAAATACTTTAAACAACTGATACTCGTTTCATATTGAATGATTTGTGGTGCGAGGTCAAACGATGTCAGAGGCGAACCAGACGCCACAGACACGGTAATGTATTATATCAGCGGTCGGCAACCCGCGGCCCGCGGGCCGCATGCGGCCCGCGAGGTGCCTCCATGCGGCCCGCGGCCCATGACTGTTTTATAAAGAAAAGTTTTAACGGTTTTTTTTTTTGAAGTATTTTGAATTTGTAATTATCAAAAAAATGAAAATGTTCCTCGTCTCATAAGTAAGCATTTAAGAGTCATTTTAGAAATTGTCATATTGAATGTTGTCGTTTTTTTTTTTTTTGCTCTCACAAGTGCGGCCCGCCTTTACCAGGTATAGCCACCTTGTGGCCCCTGCCTGCTAAAAGGTTGCCGACCGCTGTATTATATCATTACCGTGCCACAGATGTTCCGTGATAAAAATACGTAAACTTCAATAAGCTATTTCTAAGTCATTTATCGATGGATTTAAAAAAAAGACTGTGAGTTTTTAGTTTTAATCTATATTCAATACCATTAAGTTAAATATAGTATTAACAACATCATGAAACTTCTCCATTAGAGTTCTTGTCATATTTACCTGTTTGATATTCATATATTAAAGTATTGTTGGCTGGCACCGACTTTGAAAATATCTGATATCTATAGTAAACGGAAACTCCAGTTCGTTTATTTTTAGTATTTTTATTGAAGTTGGTTTAAGTTTTTTTTAAATAACTTTTTTATTTTGTTATTTTTAGTATTAAGTAAAAAATATTTTTTGTTTGTACATAATAAGTAGTAATTACGAAAACTATTTCAGTTTTAGTTACACGTTTTAGTCCACATCATAAAAACTACTGAACCGATTTCGATGAAATTTCTACTATTTCCTAAATTGAAATAAATGTAAGCAAATAAAAAAGAACCGATAACTAGTTTCGGAGAAATGCGTGGTCAAACATAGATACACCTATAAAATTTTGTGTATTTGTTTGGAAGACCTAAAAGATTTATCATACGTGAATATCTTGCTGTTCTGGTAATATTACGTAAATACGCGTGGAATTGAAAACCTCCTTTTTTTGAAGTCGGTTAAAAAGAACTTGTAATTGTATAGTAGAACTTTAATTACAATTTACATGTAAAGATCATCCAGGTATTCTACTAATTAAAATAATGACATTATATTATTTTATTTCATTTATTTTAGAAGTTTAATATCATAAACTATATTTTTATTAAAAACAAACATTTAGGTACGTCTTTCATATTTTATTAATATCAGAATTAAAAAAATACAGTTAAGTTAAATTAGAAAAAAATAATAATAACTTAAATTTTAACCACGGCCTTACCAGTATTCTCTCCTGCTAACATACCGGTAAATGCATCAAAGAGCTTATCGAAACCCTCAGTCACATGTTCTGGAGTTTTCAACTGACCGTTTTTGATCCACGCTACTATTTGTTTAAATGCTTCCGGCCAACGGTCCCCCCAGCGCCATACCAAAAATCCTTCAATTTTTAACTCCTTGAAAACTAAAGACGGTTGCAAAATAGTCGCTTTCGGCATTTTAGATGGGTCATCATTATAAGAGCTTATGCTACCACAGACCGATACTCTGCCTCGTTTATTCATTTGCCCAATAATAATACTGCTAAGCTCTCCCCCAACGTTGTCAAAGTAACAGTCTACACCATTTGGAGCGGCTGCTTTTAGGGCAGTGTGTGCATCCTCAGTCTTATAATTGATGGCCTTGTCAAATCCTAATTCTTTTTCTAGCCATTGCACTTTTTTATCTGATCCCGCAAAACCGATGACTTTACAGCCTTTTATTTTGGCGATTTGTCCTACAAGACTTCCTACAGCCCCAGCAGCACCGGTCACGACCACTGTTTCACCAGCTTTAGGCTGACAGATTTCAAGAAACCCAAAATAAGCAGTTGCTCCTGGCATTCCTACGGCACCAATGCCTAAAGATTCTGGTAATCCCTCTAAATCTGGAAGTTTAGTTACTTTTTGCATCCCAATCTTCTCATCTTTAACATTTTTCACTATCGAGTAGTCACACCAGCCATTGTGAGTGACTACTTTAGTTCCGACTGGAAAATTTGGGTCCTTAGTTTCTTTGACAACAGCAACTTGGAAACTGAACTGGTCGTATGGTACCTTTTGAAATGAATTATACGCCCTCAAATATGGATCCACGCTAACCCATTCTGTATTTAGCAATATTTCCCCGTTCTGTAGAGGAGGTAGATCGTATTCTACTAGTTCATAGTCAGATCGTTTAGGAGGACCATTGAAGTAGTTCTTAACAACATATTTACGTGCTTTCACCATGTTGACCGTGTTCTTGTGGTATTAGTACTGAAAACGATAATAGATAATATATTATTATGTATTAGTAAACTGAATGTGTAAGCTATAGCTATATGACTAATTTTAATAATAAATAAACTTCTTATCTAGGTTATCGCAACATATTTAAGTGGTTATTGTTTTTATACGACTGCAGCGAAGTTCAAAGGGTATGTGTTTGACTTGTATGCTCAATGTCCCCTCGTAATTATTAACGGCCTGACCTATTTCAATGAAACGTACCTACGTCTTGATATGTTTTGAAAAAAATCTTTCGAATGGGGTATAAAAATGAACGATTTTGAATAAAACTTAAGTTTTCTAAAACTAAAAACTGTAAATAATAAATTAAATTACACATTCGGAATTTTTGCACTTTTTTTATAACCGTTAAAAAAATGTAATAAAAGATACAATATACGTCTTTTTACTTGAATATAAAATAAAATATTAATTAAGAAAAACAAATAATAAAAAAATGTGTTATGTACATATATTCTTGGAGCATTAATTAAAATGTAGCCGACAAAACATGTCGTATTTGTGTAGGTAGTTATTTAACAAATGGAAAAGTAATACTTTCTTAGATTTACGCGAATGTTTGACATTTAAATAAAACTATCTTTTCGGATTTTTTCGCGGATTTATTTTGATTTTTGGTTCCCGACGTTTCGATTGCTTTACAGCAATCATGGTCACGGGAGAGACTAAGGTTTTAGATGTCTCAAAGGCGTTATATAGTTGTTACAGACAGCCTACCCACAAATAACAAAATGAATTCAAAAAACTTGAAAATTGGCACCAAAGTACCTTACAATATTTGTTAATTTTAATTTTAAAACATTTTTATAATTTTAATTACTTTTATATTATATAATTTTATATTATTTATATAATTTTAGCTTTATTATTATAATTATTACAATTTTTTAGAAAATTTATTGATTAATAATCTATATTTAGTGTTGCCATTATTATATTTATAACTATAAAGAAAAAATAAATTATTAATTATTTAAGCCACATTATTATTCTATGTGTAATTTAAAAAATTAAAATTAATTAAGAATTACTATTTGCAAATGAAGATATTAATTTGAATACTAATTTAAATTACTGTTATTTTGATCCGCACAGTAAGAACTTACTACATCTAACTGTCTGTTTTGTTTAGATATATTATTTGATTTTATTATATTAATGACAGGATCCCATGACGATGGTAGTTCCCAGCCATCTTCCCTATTGAAATTTGGATGTTTTTTAATTTCTATGGCTTCCCGAATCATTCTAGGGCAATATCTGTTTTCTTTCGCGAGGATTTGGGGTCTATCGAAGCGAATATAATGGCTTGGGCGGTCCTGACTATGTTTGCAGACAGCAGATGTTGTATTACGACGGTGTTTCACATCAGCTATGTGTTCCTTGACCCGAGTTCTAATGGATCGCTTTGTTTGTCCGATGTAAGAGAGATGTGTATCGAAAGAAGACCCATACAGATAGGTACTTGAATGGTGAATCTCACCACCACCCTTCACAGTTAGCTACCGTGGGAAAATCTTTGTTTCAGAGAGCACAAGGGATCTGTGACGAGCAACACCTGGCCGGAGAGCTGCAACATGTCAAGCAAGTTCTGCGAGACAACAAGCTGCAAGTGCCGCGCCTACGTCACAGGGACCGAGTGAAACCAGCCACAGTCGAGCGCGTCCCTGCAGTCCTACCTTACATGAGAGGAGTCACTGACAAGATTGGCTACATCCTAAAGCGAGCTTCAATTAAAACTTACTTCAAGCCGCCAAAGAAAATAAGTCAATTCTTACCACCTGTCAAGTGCCACATCCCTCTACAAGATGCAGGAGTTTACAAGCTTGATTGTGATTGTGGACTCTCTTACATCGGACAAACAAAGCGATCCATTAGAACTCGGGTCAAGGAACACATAGCTGATGTGAAACACCGTCGTAATACAACATCTGCTGTCTGCAAACATAGTCAGGACCGCCCAAGCCATTATATTCGCTTCGATAGACCCCAAATCCTCGCGAAAGAAAACAGATATTGCCCTAGAATGATTCGGGAAGCCATAGAAATTAAAAAACATCCAAATTTCAATAGGGAAGATGGCTGGGAACTACCATCGTCATGGGATCCTGTCATTAATATAATAAAATCAAATAATATATCTAAACAAAACAGACAGTTAGATGTAGTAAGTTCTTACTGTGCGGATCAAAATAACAGTAATTTAAATTAGTATTCAAATTAATATCTTCATTTGCAAATAGTAATTCTTAATTAATTTTAATTTTTTAAATTACACATAGAATAATAATGTGGCTTAAATAATTAATAATTTATTTTTTCTTTATAGTTATAAATATAATAATGGCAACACTAAATATAGATTATTAATCAATAAATTTTCTAAAAAATTGTAATAATTATAATAATAAAGCTAAAATTATATAAATAATATAAAATTATATAATATAAAAGTAATTAAAATTATAAAAATGTTTTAAAATTAAAATTAACAAATATTGTAAGGTACTTTGGTGCCAATTTTCAAGTTTTTTGAATTCATTTTGTTATTTGTGGGTAGGCTGTCTGTAACAACTATATAACGCCTTTGAGACATCTAAAACCTTAGTCTCTCCCGTGACCATGATTGCCGTAAAGCAATCGAAACGTCGGGAACCAAAAATCAAAATAAATCCGCGAAAAAATCCGAAAAGATAGTTTTATTTAAATGGAAAAGTAGTCAGTTATTGTAAAAACAGCTTCATTGTGTACATATTATGTCATTTCTTAGGCCGGTGACGCTGTCAACACCAAAACACTCGACAAATCAGACGAAACATAAACATAGTATTACAATTCCAAACCATTACGAAAAAAAAATACTATTAATTGGAATTGCCAATGTTCAAAAAAGTTAAAACATAAGAAAAAAATAATTTTATTAATAATTAATATTATTATTAATAATAATTAAAAAAATATATCTTAATCGAAAATATTTTTTAGTTATTAAAAACACACCATACACAATTTTAACAAAAAATTGCTAATTATGAAAAATAAACCGACCTTGAGCACGCTCTCCTGTATAGAGTCGTTGCGTCGGACGACGATCGCTTGAATAACAACGGCCACGGAGTGATCACTTTTTTATATCACTTTTAATTATGACTTGCCGTTTAGTCTAAATTAGTGACATGCCCCGGCTTTCGCTTGTGTATTTATTAAATCATATATAATTAATAATAGAGAGCGTTAATTTAGCTTTCCATACGTCTTTCTTTCCTATAATTAAATTATTTTAATAAATAAAAATATAATAAATTGAAGAAATTTTGGTACAAGTTAACATCTATCCATATTATGAAAAAATACGGGTAAATCACGCGTAAAATTTATATTATTCCCCCTACTAGTGAAGGTTGAAAAAATAGGGATATATGTATTTCAAGCACTTGTCTCTTGTCGGTAACGTGTTTTCTCTTAGGAATGAGATAATTTTCCGCAGTAAAAAGAAGCCTATGTCACTCTCCAGCTCTTCAACTATATCCACACAAAAATCACGCCAATTCGTCACTCTGTTTCGACCTGACAGAAGGACAAACAAACAAAGTCAAAGGCAAACTGTATATCGTAGAAAGAGAAAGGGTCAAATCTACAAATGCATTCAAGTAGTTTATATTAATTTTAACGTTGCGTTTATAATTATAAAGTAGTTCCTACTTAGGAAAAAGGAAAATGTGATTTCTAGGTTTTTTCGCGAAGTTTTTCCAACTTTTTTGTTCATAAGACAAAACTTCGAGGAATATATGAAAAAAAAAATTGCCAAATTGGTCCAGCCATTCTTGAGTTTTGCGCTTGGCAACATATTTAGCCATTCATTTTTATTTATAACTAGCGACTCACGCTCGCTTCGCTCGCGTTCGTCCCTAGGTACGTTTCCACGATTAGCTATGTTTATACATAAATAGTAGCTTGCTATTCCTAAGATATTCATTTAAATTATATAGCGATTTACCGTGCGTACGTCGTACGCGGATTTTGTTCACAATTTCATGGGGTTTTTTTTTCGGGGAACCCAGATTCTTTTTCTAAAATAAAAGTAGCCTAAGTTACTCCTTATAACATCAGCTATCTGCCAGTGAAAGTCTCGTCAAAATCGGTCTAGCCGTTTCGGAGATTAGCCGGAACAAACAGACAGACAGACAGACAAAAATTGTAAAAAATGTTGTTTTGGTATATGTACCGTGTATACATCCATAAGCATTTAGTAAAAAGCGGTTATTTTAATATTACAAACAGACACTCCAATTTTATTTATCTGTATAGATTATAAAGAAGATACGTATATCAACAGATGTCATGTCAATGACCTTCATATTTTGTGGTACATTGAATATAAGATGATTAAATAATTTACTCGAGCAACTGTTATTAATGTATCGGATTATTGGTAAGGTATTTCAAAAAAAAAAACAAGTTTTAACTATATAGACCTGCTTTTTCCATGGATTCCTGCATAATATGAATATCTAGATGTCTAGACATGTTTCACATGAAATGCCTACGCTTAATTCTTTGTGGGCGTTGGCAGGGTCGAATCTTAGACTTAGAAATTATTAGAAGCACTAAACTGAGTGGCATAGAGGTGACTTATTAGTGGTCAATGGAGCTGGTGTGGACACATTGTGACTATTGCTAGCGACTCACCCTCGCTCCGCTCGGGTCCGACCCTACTTACGTTTTAGCGTTTAGTATAGATTTTTCAGCGATGAGATATTTTCCCGCAGTAAGAAGTATCCTTTATGTTGACCCGGATAACCAGCTATCACCGTACCAAATTTCATTAAAATTCCTGCAGTGGTTTTTCCGTGATGCGGTAACAGACAGACGGACGGACGGATGGATATCTATCTATATAAATAAAAATGAATGTTGGTGGTAAGCGCATAACTCAAGAATGGTTGGACCAATTCGGCTAATTTATTTTTTTGTATGTTCCTTAAGGTCCACGGAAGGTTTTAATAAAGAGAAAAAATGAAAAATTAACGAAAAAAAAAATTATATGGCTAACGCACCTAGCGACGAACCCGAGCGAAGTAGATAGATATAAGTATAACACGGTCTCATTATATAATAAGTAAAACAATAAATATCATTTAAAAATAACACTTTTAATTTAAATTTGAAATACCTACGCAAATTGAAAATCGACTGAAACTGAATATATGGTACTAGACTATTAGTTAATTGTAGTACTAGTACGAGTATGTGGAGCTCCTAATTTTCATATTCTTTAAAAGAATTTCTTTGAAAAACGTTATAGTTACATCATCTCATAAAACGTTATAGTTACATTTTTTTCGAATAATATTGGCGATGCAAAGATTATTATCCGCGCCTTTAGCGGCGAAATTAAGAAGTTGTCTAAGAACGACACTTTGCTTTAAAAGTTGAAGTTAAGTTTAGACATAATCAGATGGATCACGATTACATACAGAAACCTGTTGTTAATAAAAGCAGAAATACGAAATATTGTTGCGTTCCTCAATGTAATACTTACTGAGATTCGGGAATAAGTTTTCATTTGTTTCTAAAAGACAACATTATAAAGAAAAAAAGGGAGACTGCTTTAAGAATAGGCAAGCCGATTTCACTAGCAATGAGTTTGTTCTCATCGTTTTCTAGTTTCAAACTATTTTCCAAACAGGAAGTATAATTATGTTTTAATTATTTTATTCTACTTATATTATATTCACATGTATTTTGTAAGTTATTCATTTAGTTTTGAAAAGGTGAGTTTCTCGTCAGATAACGATTATGTTTATTGTTCCAGATTTTAAAAGAGAGAAGTTGTTTGATAATGTCGTACCGTCTCAGAATAATCCTAAAACAAGCTCTGATAAAGAAGTACCTATAATTAGCCCAAAAAATAAAATCAATTGCTCGAAAAAAAGGGCTGATATCAGACACAGGAAAATAGTTGCAACAAAGAAAGATCTTCGACTGGCTAATAAAAATGAAAAAATTGAAGAACAAATTGATTGAATTTATTTTATTTTTTTTTTCCTACAGAAATCATCATTCCACTCTGTAATAATTCTTCTCCAGAACGCATTGGTTTTGTGTATCCTGCAGACGCTTTAATTACATCGACTATTGACATCATAATTATTGTCTCGTCCAGCAAGAAATCACATACATATACATTTTTCTGTGATGTAAATTGTATCGAAAACTGTCAAACTGTCGCGTCGTTCTTAGAGAGCTTCACAATTTTGACACTTGAGGCGCTAGTTAGAATCTTTACAACGCCAATAAAACGAGTAAATATATAAAATTAGTATAATTGTGAGTTTGCAATTAAATTGTACCAGGCTATATTATATTTTTATTTTGGTAAAAATAGGCATATAATATAATAATGAGACTTACGTAAATCCCTTTTGCACGACTTATGCCCGGTTTCTGAAGATCCCGCATGAGTTCTCAATAGTGATTCAATAAAATTATGCTTAAGATAAACTTCGGTTAACTGTCACTGCGTTTCTGGAACATGCATCGACGCCGACGGTCGACCCGTTTAATAACTATTGAACCGATAACCAGTTCTTTATTCTGCCGCTAGATGGGTCTGTATAATTTTATTATTTCAATTCATCATTAAAATTAGTTTTAGTTTTAGTATATCATTTTCAGAAATAAATGGGCAATACTTTTATTATAAAATATGATAATTTGTTATATATTATCACCAGCTGCGGCTGTATGTACAAAATCCTTGTCAAATCTATAAAAAAGGAAACGTCAATCTCATAGTTTTTGTCATGGATGACAAATAAAGGTTTTTTTTTTCTTGCGTGGTAATATTGATGCTAATGAAGTCGACTCTTAGACCAACACCGCCCCAGATGCAAACTGGCTGCGAAAGCTTCCAGCTAGAGCTGCAGAATAGATTCGCCATGTTGGAAACCACGCAGGACATTGATGACACCACCAACAGTCTGATGCGTGTAATCCGTGAGGTGGGCCAAAAACATTTTCGACCAAGGAGAGATGGACAAAAGTCGAAGCTCTCAGGCGAGACTCTGGACGAGATGTCGAAGAGACGCGATATGGTAAACACCACACAGTCTAAGCGTCAGGTACTTGACAGGAAGGTAAAACATCTAATAAGGCGTGATTTAAGACAAGCGAATACCCGAAGTATTGAGGACGCTATAGAACTCAATAGGGGCTCGAAAGTCTTTGCTCAATCCCACACCTCCTGTTGTCACCTGACTAAGCTTAGGACTGCGCAGGGTACAATCGTCACCTCGAAATCAGAGATCCTCGCCGAAGTCGAAAAATTCTATGGAGATCTTTACTCTTCGCAAACTCTTCCACCTGAGTCCCGCCACACGGATGACCCACGTGCTAGACTGGTACGCCACCAATCAGACGAGCTTCCCGACATCGACGTGGGCGAGATTAGGATAGCTCTTGGACAACTAGGAAACAACAAAACTCCGGGCGAAGACGGAATTACTTCGGAGCTTCTCAGAGCGGGAGGAACACCTGTTCTAACAGAGCTCGCAAAGCTCTTTAATTCTGTTCTTCACAATGGCATTACACCGGAGGCATGGAGCAGGGGTCTGGTGGTATTATTCTTTAAGAAAGGGGATAAAGCCCTTTTGAAGAACTACCGACCCATATCACTCCTGAGCCATGTGTATAAGTTGTTCTCAAGGGTTATCACGAACCGTCTCGCCCAAAAATTCGATAACTTCCAACCCATTGAGCAGGCTGGGTTTCGAAAAGGCTTTAGTACTGTAGACCACATACACACACTAAGGCAAATAATTCAAAAGACCGAGGAATATAATCAGCCTCTATGCCTAGCGTTTGTGGACTACGAGAAAGCCTTCGACACTATCGAGACCTGGGCTGTTCTACAATCCATGCAGAGATGCCTTATTGACTATCGGTATATCCAAATACTAAGGTGTTTGTACGAAGCCGCAACGATGACCATCCAAGTACAAGGCCAGAGCACAAGGCCAATTCAATTGCACCGCGGGGTAAGACAGGGGGATGTTATCTCCCCGAAACTGTTTACCTGTGCATTGGAGGACGTCTTCAAGACGCTCGATTGGAACGGATGCGGCATAAATATCAACGGAAAGTATATGACACACCTGCGATTTGCCGATGACATAGTCATTATGGCAGAGACTCTGCAGGATTTGGAAGAAATGCTTATCAGCCTAGGCGATTCTTCAAGACGGGTGGGTCTCGGGATGAATCTTGACAAGACCAAAATCATGTCGAATAGTCATGTATCCCCGAGACCAGTGATCGTGAATGGCGCTGTTCTTGAAGTTGTGCAGGAATACGTATATCTTGGCCAAACCATACAACTCGGCCGGCACAACTTTGAGAAGGAGGCCAATCGAAGAATACGCTTAGGTTGGGCGGCTTTTGGGAAGCTTCGGCACATTCTAGAGTCATCTGTCCCACAATCCCTTAAGACCAGGGTATTTAATCAGTGTGTCCTACCCGTAATGACATACGGAGCCGAAACGTGGACACTCACCGTAGGGCTGGTCCACAAATTCAAGGTCGCTCAGCGAGCAATGGAACGCGCGATGCTTGGAGTTTCTCTGGCGGACAGAATTCGAAATGAAGTCATTCGCCAGAGAACTAAAGTAACCGACATCGCGCGCAGAATAAGCTCGCTGAAGTGGAAGTGGGCCGGTCATGTCTCCAGAGGTACCGATGGTCGATGGAGCCGAAACGTGTTAGAGTGGAGACCACGTTTAGGCAAGCGTAGTGTAGGACGCCCTGCAACACGATGGACAGATGACCTAAGAAAGGTGGCTGGCAGTGGATGGATGCGGGCTGCCCAGGACCGGGATGGTTGGCGCTCATTAGGGGAGGCCTTTGTTCAGCAGTGGACGGCGATAGGCTGATTGATGTGGTAATATTAAAATTTTTGCGTTTGCCGTTTGATTTAAATTTTTGTAATAATGGAGTTAAAGTATTTATTTCATTTTATTTTAATTAAATGGAAAGTATTAAACACAATCTAACCGAACAGTCGACTTGCATTATGAAAATGAAACGTCAAATAAAGTTTTTGTAAGTTATAGAAGCAATAGCCTTTTCTTTTCTTTTACATTAAATTAATTATTTTAGCTGACACGTGTTGACTTATGAATCATTTAAATAAAACTATCTTTTCGGATTTTTTCGCGGATTTATTTTGATTTTTGGTTCCCGACGTTTCGATTGCTTTACAGCAATCATGGTCACGGGAGAGACTAAGGTGTTAGATGTCTCAAAAGTATTATATAGTTGTTACAGACAGCCTACCCACAAATAACAAAATTCATTTTGTTATTTGTGGGTATGCTGTCTAAACGTCAAAACGTCGGGAACCAAAAATCTAAATAAATCCGCGAAAAAATCCGAAAAGATAGTTTTATTTAAATGTCAAATATTCGCGTAAATCTAAGAAAGTATTATGAATCATTGTTATTGTATTTTGATACTTATTTTTATTTACGATGAAATATTCTTGGGATTTTATTAAGTTTATAGGTAGTTGAACATGTTATTGCCACATCTACAATCATCGAGAACCAAATAGGTAGGTACGTAGGGAAATGCTATGAAAACTGGTACTCTATTGTTTACAGATAAGACCGACTTCGCGAGAGATCAATTCTACTTATTTATTTTTTAAGTCGGGGGTTTTAAATTATTTTATAATTTTTCAATTAGGTATTTTTTAACCGTCGCGTCGTGGGATTTTTCAAAATTTTTAATTTTGCTTTTTATTTTAAACTTTTTAGAGAGCATAGATATTATTTCATATTTGTCTTAAATCGAGTACGACGTATATTTTAAGATTTTTTCTAAAGAATTTTTAGTTTCGACATCACTCCATCATCACTACTTCCTAAAGAAGTACCTACTTACCAGTGGCGAAGGGTGAAATTTTAGCAGAGGTAAGCCGTTCCAAAAAAAGACAAAAAACATTGATACACAATTTTTATATATCAATCAATGCAAAAAAAAAGAAATGTAATTGTGAAGATATTTTTTTATAAGGCTATTGTGTTTTTTATTGTTGTTACATGTAAAATATTCTAGCAAAATATATTTAACATTTAATATAATAATAAAACCTCATAAAATATTAATAACGCCATCTATGAAAAATCTTTACACATGACTTAGTACGGAAATTTGATTTTATTTTATTTTTCTTTATTAAAAGTACATATATTACAACCTATATTTTTTGGGATTTAAATATTATTTCATCTTTTTTTTGTTAATTTTACATAAATATATTTAATCAATATATTTAATATAAATACCGCCATCTACTTAAATCTCATTGAACTACTTCGTCGTGCTTAGTAATGAAATTGATTTATTATTTTATTGTATTTTATATTTTATCAAGCCAAATTGGACGAAAATTATGAAATAATTCACAAAAAAGGAACGATAAGAAGCACAGGCTTTAATTATAATATCATATAGCAATACATCCGTTTTTAAAATGTCTGACTATCCTATTCAGTATTTAGCTTAATTAGTCAAATTATATTGTTAAATAATGTAACATATTTAAAATAACTTTAACATATTAAAGTTCACTCTAAACTTAAATAGAATCAGAATATAATAAACATGGAAAACTAAATATTTTCTAATTTAGCACATTCACACATAATTTAATTAAAACGTTTTATGAAAATATTTAGGTAACTCATTTCATGTAATAATTAAATCATATTTCAAACAAATGAGTATCTTGATGACATGCTTTTTAATTATTAAACAACTAAATTTAGAAAACTAAAGTCAATAGTATGCAAATTAATGCCATAATGGCTAATAGAACTCACCGAAATTAACAAATATGTGAGACACTCACAGTCCACAAAAAAACACAGCACAAAATGTCTATATTACACTAAAACCAAATTAAAACTCTATAAAACAAAAAATCTCTTAAGCAATGCACTCGTAAACAATAACAATCCGCCATATTAATTTACATTAAATAATAAATCATTCAAATAATAACATTGCTCGTCTGACGCTTCGCTTGTCAAGTTAGGGACGTTTTGTAATTTTTGACCAATCACAGGCAGGATAAGACGTAAAGAAGCAGCTTTTCGAGCAACAAAAATTTGATAAGTGCGCATGCGTAAAATACTAAAAATGAATGAAGTCACGTGACAATGTTCAATCCAAAACATTGAATGAAATACAATTTTGTATGAACGCGGTAAGCTAAAATACAACGTCTTATCGTCGCATTTCTTTGAAGAAACGCGTAAGCAGTTTGGAGCGCAAAAATGTATTTTGCGTTGCTTATGTGTTGCTTGTGATTTTTTGCGTTATATTATATTCAGAAATTGACTTAGTAATAATAAATAGATTTTTTATTTACTAATTATGTTAATTAAAAAAATAAATATTTATAATGAACGACGGATTATTGAATTTTTAAAAGGTAAGACGGTGGGAATCGTCTTGTATGGACCCTTCGCCACTGCTACTTACCTATCGAGTTATGTCGAAATTTCTTATTATGTAGTAGCTACTATAAAATAAAATATATTAATGCAGCGCCCTCTAGTCAGCTACTATCGTAATACTTATTTAAGAACCTTCACTAATCAACTACAAACCCATTACTGAAAACCGCATAAAAATCGGACTAGTAATTTTGGTTTTGCATGTTGTTGCACAAATGTTTACTGCAGCGCCCCCTGGTGAGTTGTCACCGTAACACCTATCTAAAAACATGCACCAATCAAACCCGAACCCATAACTGAAAACTGCATCAAAATCGGACTAGTAGTTTTGGAGAAAAATGGCAACATGGATTTGCACAACAACAACAAACATCCTCTCACCCTAAACGCATAGGTATACCGTCTGCGTTCCGTCGTGGGTAAAAATATCTGATAAGGTATTTATAGTAAATGAAAACTACCAATCACAGATTTTTTACTTTTTAGTGCTTTTTTTGAAGTCGGGTTTTATTTTTTCTTAAAAAGTTTTTATTTGAAATCAGTTAATAGCTTTGCTTTTATTTAAGTCGGTTAAAAAGAACTTGTAATTGTATAGTGGAACTTTGATTACAATTTACATGTAAAGATCATCCAGGTATTCTACTAATTAAAATAATGACTTTATTTTATTTTAATTTATTTCATTTATTTTAGAAGTTTAATATCATAAATTATATTTTTATTAAAAACAAACATTTAGGTACGTCTTTCATATTTTTTTAACATCAGAGTTAAAAATACTAGTGAAATTAAATTAGAAGAATAATAATAACTTAAATTTTAACCACGGCCTTACCAGTATTCTCTCCTGCTAACATACCCGTAAATGCATCAAAGAGCTTATCGAAACCCTCAGTCACATGTTCTGGAGCTTTCAACTGACCGTTTTTGATCCACGCTACTAGTTGTTTAAATGCTTCTGGACAACGGTCCACCCAGCGCCAAACCATAAATCCTTCAATTTTTAACTCCTTGAAAACCAAAGATGGTTGTAAAATAGTAGCCTTCGGCATTTCAGATGGGTCAGCATTATAAGAGCTTATGCTACCACAGACCGATACTCTGCCTCGTGGATTCATTTGTCCAATAATAATACTGCTAAGCTCTCCCCCAACGTTGTCAAAGTAACAGTCTACACCATTTGGAGCGGCTGCTTTTAGGGCAGTGTGTGCATCCTCAGTCTTATAATTGATGGCCTTGTCAAATCCGAACTCTTTTTCTAGCCATTGCACTTTTTTATCTGATCCCGCAAAACCGATGACTTTACAGCCTTTTATTTTGGCGATTTGGCCTACAAGACTTCCTACAGCCCCGGCAGCACCGGTCACGACCACTGTTTCACCAGCTTTAGGCTGACAGATTTCAAGAAATCCGAAATAAGCAGTTGCTCCTGGCATTCCTACGGCCCCAACTCCTAAAGATTCTGGTAATCCCTGTAAATCTGGTAGTTTAGTTATTTTCTGTATCCCAATCTTCTCATCTTTAACATTTTTCACTATCGAGTAGTCACACCAGCCATTGTTAGTGACTACTTTAGTTCCCACTGGAAAATTTGGGTCCTTAGTTTCTTTGACAACAGCAATTTGGAAACTGATCTGGTCGTATGGCGTCTTTTGAAATGAATTATACGCCCTCAAATATGGATCCACGCTAACCCATTCTGTATTTAGCAATATTTCCCCGTTCTGTAGAGGAGGTAGATCGTATTCTACTAGTTCATAGTCAGATCGTTGAGGAGGACCATTGAAGTAGTTCTTAACGACATATTTACGTGCTTTCACCATGTTGACCGTATTAGTACTGAAAACGATAATAGATAATATATTATTATTAGTAAACTGAATGTGTAAGGTATAGGTATATGACTAATTTTAATTATAAATAAATTTTTTATCTTGGTAATCGCACCGTATTTAAGTGGTTATTGTTTTTACGCGACTGCAGCGAAGTCCAAAAGGTACGTGTTTGACTTATATACCCAATTGTTCCCTCGTACAGTGCTACAAGGGTCATTTGGCACTTAGGTGGCATGAGGGCGTGGGTGTGAAATTTGGGTTTTTCTTCTATAAAAAAAGCTCTTAAGCTCTGTAACATCACTTCATATTTTGAGATATTTTTATTGAAATAAAAGCACGAAATATCCGCAACAAACATCAACTCCAACTTCTCTCAAACGTAACGATTTACAAGATGGCGGTGTTAGTTCTGATTTCGACCACGTGCCAAATGATCTTTGTAGCACTGTAATTATTAACAGCCTGACCGATTTTGATGAAATATACCTACGTCTTGACATGTTTTGGAAAAAATCTTTCGAATGAGGTATAAAAATAAACGATTTTGAATAAAACTTAAATTTTCTAAAAATAAAAACTGTAAATAATAAATTAAATTACACATTCGGAATTTTAGCACTTTTTTTGTAATCGTTAAAAATGTAATAAGAGATATGATATATGTCTTTTTTCTTAAATCTTATTATATAAAAGGCAAAAGTGATCGACTGATGTATCACCGCACAGGCCAAACCCTTTAGGCTAGCAAATTGAAATTTCGCACAGGTATTCCTCATATGACAAAGGCATCCACTAAGGAAAGATTTTTCAAAAGTCAACCTCCATGGGGGTGAAATAGGAGATAAAAGTTTGTATAAAACTTCTTATTCCTTGGACATATTTGCATGCGTCTGAATTGATTATGGTAAAAATAATGAGTTATTTCAGCGTTTTCTAAAATTCAACCCCTAAGAGGGTGAAATGGGTAATAAAAGTTTGTATGAAACTTTTTATTTCTTGGGCATATTTGCATGAAATTTCGTATGAATTAAGTACGGTAAAAATAATGAGTTATGTATTTCAGCGTTTTCCAAAATTCAACCCCTAAGAGGGTAAAATAGGGGATGAAAGTTTTAAATAAACGCACAGGCTAAACCCTTAGGACTAGAAACTTAAAATTTCGCACACGTATTTCTCTTATGACGTAGGCATTCACTAAGAAAGAATTTTTAGAAACTCCACCCCTAAAGGGGTAAAATAAGGGACGATAGGTTGTATGGAAATCCGTCATTTTCGAAGTTAGAAACGTAAAATTTCGTATACAAGCTGCTGATTAGAAATAATAAATATGAATTTCAGAGTTTTTGAAAGTCTATCCCTTAAGAGGGTGAAATAGGGGTTGAAAGTTTATATGAGAAGAATGAAATTTAATATTAAAGCTTCTCAACAAAAATAAATACATATTATGTATTATTTGTCTTTCTTGATTGAACTGATAAGCAAACTATAAACATGTATTTCAAAGATTTTAAAATTCCATCTCTTAGACGAGAGAAGGGGTGAGAATTTATTTATATTTTTTTCCAAGGGTTAGCATGTTTGTATGAACATATTCCCAAAAAAAACTTGATGTACATACTTCTAAATACAAAAAACTTAAAAAAATAATAAAAACTGACTTCAGAACACTAATAAAAATAATAAATTTAATTAAAAAAACACGACTGCGTAAAAAGCGAACTAAAAGGTTAGGACAAGTTGACAAAGGATCTTTAAAAATAACGTAGATTTTAGCCTGTTTATAATATTATGTTAGCCGAGTTACATGATTCTTATGTCGTAAACATTATATGCGTGTTCTATCATTACAGTCTCTTTCTCCAACTTTGAAAAGATGAAGTATACTGAAGTATACTATAAATATAAATGAATTTACAGAATATACGTAAAATGTCTTTTCAGATACTGGATACTTTGAGTTACTTAAGTTTTTGTTTTCTATAATATCTTCAAAAAATAGTATGAAACGCGAACTTATATTTGCAATTAATAATTAATAAAAAAATCATACTATTAATTGGAAGCCATTAAGCCAATGTTAAAAAAAGTTAAAGCAAAAAGATTTTTTTTATATATTATTATTAATAATATTTATCATTAATAATAATTTAAAAAATATCTAAATCGTAAATATTTTTTAGTTATTAAAAACACACCATACACAATTTAATTTTAACAAAAAAAATTCTAATCATGAAAAATAAACCGACCTTTAGTCCTCTCTCCTATATACTAGAGTCGTCGCGTCGGACGACGATCGCTTGAATAACAACGGCTCCGGAGCGATCACTTTTTTATATCACTTTTTAATTATGACTTGCCGTTTAGTCTAAATTAGTGACATGCCCCGGCTTTCGCTTGTGTATTTATTAAATGACATATAATTAATAATACAGAGCATTAATTTAGCTTTCCATACGTTTTTCTTTCCTATAATTAAATTATTTTACTTAATAAACACTTATTTAATTAATAAAAATATAATAAATTGACGAAATTTCGGTACAAATTAATATCTATCCATATTATGAAAAAATACGAAAAAAAGACGCGTAAAATTTATATTAGTCCCCCTACAAGTGAAGGTTGAAAAAACAGGGATATATGTTTTTCAAGCACTTGTCTCTTATCGGTAACGTGCTTTCCCTTAGGAATGAGATAATTTTCCGCAGTAAAAAGTAACCTATGTCACTCTCCAGCCCTTCAACTATATCCACACAAAAATCACGCCAATTCGTCACTCTGTTTCGACCTGACAGAAGGACAAACAAACAAAGTCAAAGTCAAACTGTATATCGTAGAAAGAGAAAGGGTCAAATCTACAAATGCATTCAAGTAGTTTATATTCATTTTAACGTTGCGTTTATAATTATAAAGTAGTAGGTAGTAAGGAAAAAGGAAAATGTGGTTTCTACGTTTTTCCTTGAAGTTTTTCCAATTTTTCTCTTTATAAGACGAAACTTCAAGGAATGGTCAAGCCATTGTTGAGTTTTGCGGTTAGCAACATATTTAGACATTCATTTTTATTTATAAAGAAGATACGTATATCAACAGATGTCATGTCAATGACCGTAAAATTTCGTGGTATATCTATATCTATACATATAATAAAATTCTGAGTCGAATCTGTACATTAAAATTTTATTGGAAAATCTTATTGAAGTAGACTTTATTATCGATTCAGAGGCCGAATCTATAGTTTATAGAATTTATGTCTGTGTGTCTGTCTGTCACCGCATCACGGGAAAACTACAGGATTGATTTTGATGGGTATGATGATAGCTTGCTATCCGGGTCAACATATAGGATAGTTTTTATTGCGGGAAAATATCTCATCTCTGGGCTAAACGTTAAAACGTAACTAGGGACGAACCGCCGACTAGGCATGACTAGTGAGTCGCTATTTCAACATAAGGTGATAAAATAATTTACTCAAGCAACCTTTATTAAGGGGATTGCCTCGCTCAAATCTCAAAAACACTGTAAGTTTAAAGAAGATTGTAGATGAATCCTCTCGTGCGATTTCCATATAAAAAATATATGGTTTACTTAAGGATATCACAAATACATTGTATTGTTTTAAATTTTAATAAACTTTCCCAAATTTTGAAAAAAATATTTTTAAATAGGGCCTTTTTCAAGATAAATTGTAAATTTTCTCTGTAACGGCTGAATAGTTAGGCGTGAATTTTGTACCAAAAAATATGTAATGACGTATTTCACAATTTGTATTGTTTTCTTTGTCTTATTTATTGTAATATTTTTAAATAATGGATAAAAACCCGAAACTTCATCAGTACCCCGCTGGAGCACCCCCGCTACGGCCTGTGACGCGTACTCGGGAGCAGTGTTCGCAACCGTACGATAATTATCGTACATGTACGATAATTTCATGTCTGTGTACGATGTACGATAATACATTGCAAATGTACGATAATTTGTGAAGATGGGATGGGTTAAAATTTTTGTCAGGTTTAGGTAATGTTTTATAAAGAAAACTGTTTGATTATGCATTTTAAGTATGTAGAATTTGTAAGAAGGGAAAAAAAGAAAATAGTCCTTTGTTTTTTTTTTTGCTCTCCCGTCTGCAGTGTTCGTAACCATAGGATTAGAATTTGTAATAAGGGAAAATATGAAAATAGTCTATTTTTTTTTGCTCTCTCGTCTGCAGCGTCCGCAAGCGGGATAGTCTTTTTTTTTTTTTTTTTTTCTCTCCCGCTTGTACTAGGTGCAAACACTTTCAGGTTGCTGACCGTTCAGTTGACCTGAGAAAATCAGTTATTAAAAAGTGGTTATAAGGAAAAAAAAAACAATTTGTATAAAACTCGACTATTTTGTCACATCCCTGATATGTACGATAATTTTGGTCCATGTACGATAATTTTACGGCCCTAGGTACGATAATTGCCTGACTTCAGGTTGTGAACACTGCTCGGGTCCTCGGGAGGCGATACACAGTGTCTTGATGACTCTTGTGACGGGTGGACTATACGCGTGTTATTTTTTCGAAATAAAACCTAAAACTTCTCGTTTTGAATGATTTTTGAATGAAATCATATTGTAAATAGTACAAATATAAATATTTCGTAAAACAACAACAGAAATTAAGTTTGTAAATATATGTAAAGTAGTTTCTAATTTCGTTTTGTTTTTTGAACCTATCATAGAGTAAGCCTTACTATGTCTAAATATAAGAATAAATGTAAGGTGAAGCGTGGCCGAGCTCTCCAAAACTACGTTATATTATAAAAATGACTGCACCGATTTTGATAAAATCCTTACTATTCCCTAAGTTGAAATAAATGTAAGCAAATAAAAAAAGAATGATCACGATGCGATTACTAGTATCGGAAAATACGTGGACAAACATACATACCTATTTTCTGTATATTTGCTTGGAAGCCCTAATAGATTATCATTTGTGAATATTTTGAAGTTTCAATAATACTACACACAGGTGTCAAATTGATAACCTCCTTTTTTTGAAGTTGGTTAAAAACTAACTAGCATGCCTGACATACCTACAATGAATGATTATAATTTATTTATTACTAGCAAAACCCGCGGCCTCGCTCGCGCTCAAACTATAACAAAAAAACTTCAAAAAGGTAGGTTTCATACAAATTTTCATCCCTTATTTTATCTCCTTATGGGATGAATTTCAAAAAACTCTAAAACACGTATTTATTTAATTGTATTGAAGAGCATTAATACTAAGTTCCAAGAAATTCTGATCATAAATATTTTTTGGGTTGTGTTATAACGTGTATTCCCGTGGGAATGAGATAATCTCCCGCGCTAAAAAGTATCCTATATGTTGACCCGGATATCCAGCTATCATCATACCAAATTTCATCAAAATCCCTCCAGTAGTTTTTCTGTGATGTGGACAGACAGACAGACAAAAATTCTAAAAACTAGATTCGGCCTCTGCATCGATAATAATGTCTATTTCAATAAGATTTTCCAAAAAATATTTAATGTACAGATTCGACTTAGTTGGAATTTTATTATATGTACAGATCATATTTGCCAAATTTAGTGAAAATCGGTTTAGCCGTTTATTTTACGCTTGATTAACAAACAAACATACAATCATTCACATATTTTAAACTATTAGTAGGATTATCATTAATTATCTATATTATATAGTACGATAATTCTAGCACTGCATCTCTTTGACTCTGTTCGGAAAGTATCGCTCGTAGGCAGTAAACTATGCTGCGCGCTTACGTGGCGTATTCTTTGATCGGTGTTCTGGGTGCATAGTGCGTGCATCGTTCGATGTATTCGTGCGGGGTTCGCGGGTGTAGCGCGCTAAGCCCCGCCCAGACACACAAGGCCATTGGGGACACTAATCGCCTTAATATATCTAATTATTGGTAAGGTATTTAAAAAAAAAACAAATTTTAACTATATAGACCTGCTTTTTCTATCGATTCCTGCATAATACAAATGTCTAGATGTCTAGACATGTTTCACATGAAATGCCTACGCTCAATTCTTTGTGTGCTTTGGCAGGGCCGAATCTCAGACTTAGAAATTCTAAGACGCACTAAACTGAGTGGCATAGAGGGTGACTTATTAGTGGCCAATTGACGTGGTGTGGACACATTGTGCAGATGCACGACTCCAGATTGCTTAAATCTGTTATTTATTTACAATTAAAGGAGGGGAAAAGCAAGCGTGGGGGCCAGTTCTTGCGATACAGGAATGTCCTTAAACGACACCTTATTGCCTATCACATCGCACCAGAAAGGTGGGAAGATCTTGCATAACAGAGAGCATATTAGCGCAACTTCCTGCAAGGCTGTTACAATTTTCGAGGAAACTCGCTTAACAGACCTGGATGCGAAGCGCCTTCATAGAATGATACGTTCCAAGCTTTTCTACGTGTACACCTACAACTCTGCAGGTCAGTTGCACCATGCGCCCTGCAACAGGACCTTCAAAACAAAGTTTGGGTTCGCCAGCCACCTCCGCTCTCATATCCGGAGCTAACAAGCGTCGCCGTTGACGGATACGTCAAGGAGGACATCAATACAAATGTGTTTTGGTTAAGTTTTGTTATAACTGAACGAACATATTTATATCTATTACTAGCGACCACCCTCGCTTCACTCGGGTTCGTCCCTACTTACGTTTTAACGTTTAGTATAGATTTCTCAGAGATGAGATACCTACTTTCCCGCAATAAAAAGTATCCTATATGTTGACCCGGATAACCAGCTATCACCATACCAAATTTCATCAAAAACCCTGCAGTGGTTTTTCCGCGATGCGGTAACAGACAAACAGACAAAAATCCTAAAAACTATAGATTCGGCCTCTGTATCGATAATAATGTCTATTTTAATAAGATTTTTCAAAAAATGTTTAATGTACAGACTCGGCTTAGTTAGAATTTTATTATTTGTATAGATAAACAATAATTTCGTTTTTTGGTTCTATTTATTATATCTGTGCCAAATTTCATCCAGATCTGTTCAGCCGTTCTGGGGTGATTGAGTAACAAACTTCCAAACATCCATCTAAACTTTCACATTATAATATTAGTAAGATAGTTAAAATTACATAGGTATTATGAGATATCATATTCGATTATAAAAAAAATAAAATTTAAATTTACTGTACCTAACATAGGGACAAATTAAAATCTTTTATGGGACCTTTACGTGTTGAAACTATGTTCTAATGCAAGCCTGTAAAAGACCGGGCTCGTTGGAGGCCGTGGATAACTCGAATAAACAATAATAATTATTAATATCGTCATATTATCGGAGCGCGTCGCATAATTCTCTTACTGAGGATATAAGTATAACACGGTCTCAACCAAGATAATTTAGTAATCTGTTATATAATAGGTAAAATAATAAATACCTATGCCTAATAAAAAAACACTTTTAATTTAAATTTGAAATACACAAAATGCAAATCGACTGAAACTGAATATTATGATCCTAAATTTTATATCCTTTAAAAGAATTTCTTAGAATTTGTCAATAATCATAAAATGTTAGCTACAATTTTTTTGAATAATATATGTGTTATAAAAACAAGTAAAAATATATAATTAGTATTATTGTGAGTTTGCAATTAAATTGTACCAGGCTATATTATTCGCTAGACTTAGAAGTGAGCGTGTCCTCTAATTGGTGGTCACTGCATTCGTTATATGCACGATGATTCCATTAATTTTGTATTAAATAGGATTTAAAAAGTTACGATTGTGATTAACATACTTTTAAGAATAATTGTGCCATCTTAAAGTTATAGAGGCGTGAAAATATGGATAAAAAATTTATAACTGGAAAGATTTTCATATAAATATTATATATTATAAACGTACAAAATTCATTGAAGTTTTACACATTTTCAACATTTTTTTATTGAAAGCTTTATCTTGATTAAAATATCTAACAACCTAAGGTCTTAAAATATTCAGAATATATAAATAAATACAAGGTAATACCTACTAAAAATCTTTAAATCATTATAAATTTATTAGTCGAGTGCAATTACTTTTATACCTCGGAACCCAGCTATAATTAATGTATTTGGCTGATTTTGGATTTTTTGAATTACTTATACTAAAAACTAATAATTTTACCTTATGAAACCTTCCGCTAATGTTTTTTTTTTAAGAGTTGTCCCATGAAAATGATGCTACTATTAGTATAGTTATGTACTTACCTTACTTTTTACAGCTACCTATATTTATTTTTTCTTACGAGAATAACTCAGTTACTATATGGGTCGTGACCCTAGACCTGGTTGCACTTATATAATTATTATATAAAAATACAGGTAATGCATATCATAGTTGTTGTGTATATTTTGATTAATATAATATTTTGAATTGTTTTGTACCTAATACCCTTTTCTGTGCTTCTTTCGTCGAAATATTCTTTAAATTTTCTATAGCAGATAATTTTAAATTTATAGAGTATTTTAGTGTAATACGGCAAAATATTAAATTCAATTCCTTCAGAAATAGCCAGTTTAGCTAACCTGTCAGCCTCCTCGTTAGCACCCAAGCCTATATGAGATGGAATCCATTGCAATCTAAGATATATCCGAAAGCTATTCAGCATGTGTATTCTTTTGAACACGTTGTAGCCTATCGGTATACCTCTGCTATAATCAGAGGTGCACTGAACCAAATGCTGTATCTATTATAAACATGAAGATATATGACTATCAGTACTTAACTACAAACTGTTTATGAAACGTTTTTTACTTATAAATCATTGTTGTAAGTTAGAGTGTGGCTGATCAAACAAACTAAAATGTAGATACAATATATACAAACTTAAAAAAACTTAAAAAAATAAAATAAAAAACCGACTTCAAAAAAAACATTAAAAAGTAAAAAATTACTGATTAATACTTTTCATTTACTCTAGATACCTAATCAGATATTTTCGAAGTCGGTGTCAGCCGATGCAAGCACACCGACTTCTAAAATATCTAATTAGGTATCTATAGTAAACGAAAACTACCAATCAGTTATTTTTTACTTTTTAGTGTTTTTTTGAAGTTGGTTATTATTAATTTTTTTATACTTTTTATTTTTCCATTTTTAGTGTAAACATATCATGTAGAAGCAAAATAATAAGAAACTATTTTAAAAATTCAGTAGGTGAAAAATCAATCATCCCCTATTTTCTACACTTAGAATTTTGGATTTTTTTTTCAAATTTGATTAGGACCATTTCGGAATAAAACTCTTTCGAAAAAAAAATTGCAAATCCGTCTATATAAGCCGGAGTTATGGTCGACCGAACATACCTTAAAAAAACATAAGCATCCGAATTAAGAACCTCCTTTTTTGAAGTTATTTAAAAAGTTTAACTCCTTATATTTCAGCATTAACATAAGCCGGATTTGAAGAAAAAATCCATCATTGTGTGCATAGCAATGTTAAGCAAATTATCATTTTATCCTTATACGAAGCCTTCTTCCATTAAAGTGAAATAAAAACTACACACTTTTGATAAAATCTCTACTATTTCCTAAATTAAAATAAATGTAATCAAATAAAAAAGAATTATCACGATCCGATAACTAGTTTCGGAGAAATGCGTGGGCAAACATACATACATACATGTACATACACTTATAAAATTTTGTATATTTGTTTGGAAGCCCTAATAGATTATCATCCATACATATTATAAAATTGTAACTAAGCCGAATCTGTACATTAAATATTTTTTGGAAAATCTTATTGAAATAGACATTATTATCGATGCAGAGGCCGAATCTATAGTTTTTAGAATTTTTGTCTGTCTGTCTGTCTGTCTGTCTGTTACCGCATCACATAAAAAACCACTGCAGGGATTTTGATGAAATTTGGTATGATGATAGCTGGTTATCCGGGTCGACATATAGGATACTTTTTATTGCGGGAAAATATCTCATATCTGAGAAATCTATACTAAACGTTAAAAAGTAACTAGGGACGAACCCGAGCGGAGCGAGGGTGAGTTGCTAGTACGTGAATATTTTGCAGTTCCAGTAATATTACATAAATACATGTCGAATTGATAACCGCCGTTTTTTTGAAACCGATTAATAACCTCCTTCTTTTAGGTCGGTTAAAAAGGACTTGTGATTGTATAGTGGAACTTTAATTACAATTTACATGTAAAGATCATCTAGGTATAATTCTACTAATTAAAATAATGACATTATTTTATTTTAATTTATTTCATTTATTTTAGAAGTTTCATATCATAAATTATATTTTTATTTAAAACAAACATTTAGGTACGTCTTTCATATTTTTTTTAATATCAGAGTTAAAAAATAACAGTCAAATTAAATTAGAAGAAAAATAATAATTTAAATTTTAACCACGGCCTTACCAGTATTCTCTCCTGCTAACATACCCGTAAATGCATCAAAGAGCTTATCGAAACCCTCAGTCACATGTTCTGGAGCTTTCAACTGACCGCTTTTGATCCACGCTACTAGTTGTTTAAATGCTTCCGGCCAACGGTCCACCCAGCGCCATACCATAAATCCTTCAATTTTTAACTGCTTGAAAACTAAAGACGGTTGCAAAATCGTCGCTTTCGGCATTTTAGATGGGTCATCATTATAAGAGCTTATGCTACCACAGACCGATACTCTGCCATATAGATTCATTTGTCCAATAATAATACTGCTAAGCTCTCCCCCAACGTTGTCAAAGTAACAGTCTACACCATTTGGAGCGGCTGCTTTTAGGGCAGTGTGTGCATCCTCAGTTTTGTAATTGATGGCCTTGTCAAATCCTAGCTCTTTTTCCAGCCATTGCACTTTTTTATCTGATCCCGCGAAACCGATGACTTTACAGCCTTTTATTTTGGCGATTTGTCCTACAAGACTTCCTACAGCCCCAGCAGCACCGGTCACGACCACTGTTTCACCAGATTTCGGCTGGCAGATATTAAGAAACCCAAAATAAACAGTTGCCCCTGGCATTCCAACGGCACCAACTCCTAAAGACTCTGGTAATCCCTGTAAATCTGGTAGTTTAGTTATTTTCGGCATATTATTCAGGTCATCTTTAACATTTTTCACTATCGAATAGTCACACCAGCCATTGTGAGTGACTACTTTAGTTCCCACTGGAAAATTTGGATCCTTGGTTTCTTTGACAACAGCAACTTGGAAACCAAACTGGTCGTATGGCAGCTTTTGAAGTGAATTATACGCCCTCAAATATGGATCCACGCTAACCCATTCTGTCTTCAGTAATATTTCCCCGTTCTGTAGAGGAGGTAGATCGTATTCTACTAATTCATAGTCAGATCGTTTAGGAGGACCATTGAAGTAGTTCTTAACAACATATTTACGTGCTTTCACCATGTTGACCGTGTTCTTGTAGTACTAGTACTGAAAATTATAATAGATGATATATTATTATTAGTAAACTGAATGTGTAAGCTATAGGTATATAATGACTAATTCTAATAATAAATAATTTCTTATATGGGTAATCGCAACATACTTAAGTTTTCTTCAAGTTATTGTTTTTACCCGACTGCGGAGAAGTCCAAAATGTAGGCTGTGTTTGACTTGTATGCCCAATGTTCCCTCGGTATTATTAACGGCTTGACCGATTTTGATAAATATACCTACGTATTGAAACGTATTGAAAAAAAAAACTTTTGAATGGGAAAATAAAACTTAAATTTTCTAAAACTAAAAACTGTTAATAATAAATTAAATTATGCAGTCGGAATTTTTATATTTTTTTTGTGAACGGTTAAAAATGTAATAAAAGATATAATATCTTTTTACTTTAATTTGAAATATAATATTAAGTAAGAAAAATAAACAAAGTAAAGAAAAATATATATTCTTGTAGTATTAATTAAAATAAGCCGACAAAACAAGTTGTATTTGTATAAATAGTTATCTAACAAACGGATACGTAGTCAGTAATTATATAAACAAACTTGATTATCTAATTGTTGTGTATGCAATTTGTTAGACGGGTAACGCCGTCAACACCAAAAGACTCACCAAATCAGCCGAAACATAAACATAATATCACAATTCTAAGTCATTACGGAAAAAAATACTGTTAATAGGAAAGCAAAGTTAAAAAATGTTAAAACATAGAAAAAAAATCAACTTACTTAATATATTTGAACGCTGAGGTAATGTCAATGTAACTCGTAAAAATAAATCAACCTTTAGTCCGTTCTCCTGTACACTAGAGTCGTCGCGTCAGACGAAGATGCCCTTCGAATAACAATGGCCCCGGAGCGATCACTTCTTATACAATATCACTATTCACTTATTAACTATGACTTGCTGTTTTTCTAAACTAGTGACATGCCCCGGTTTTGGCATGTCTATTTATTAAATCATATAGAATTAATAATACAGAGCATTATTTTGCTTTCTATACGTCTTTCTTTCTTATAATTAAATTATTTTACTTAATAAAAATATATTTGATTAATAAAAATATAATAAATCGACGAAATTTGGGTACAAGTTGACATCTATCCATATTATAAAAAAATCGGGTAAATCACGCATAAAGGTTAAAAATCACCGATTTTTTTTTTATTCGAATGCAGGATGAATTTTACAATATTTACCATATGTTAGTTTGCACATATTTATAAAATCATCTATTATCTCTTTAAGCAAACAAAAATAGCCCGAAAAATAGCTCGAATTAGAGCTGTCCAATTTCTTTGTATGGGATGACACATCTGTACTAGTATAGTATTATGTGATCTGTGATATTATAAAACAAAGTCACCCACCGCGTCATACGGTTTTCATCAATGGACGGTGTGATTCATAAAGAACGTTTAGGTGTATAATTCATTACGGTTTAATGTAAATTGTCTGTAATATGATGACTTGAAGATTTTGGGAAAAATCATGCCGACTTGCTGGCGTGCGCCGCGTAAGCTATTGCAGACAGCACCACGAATAGATAGCATATAGATTTATGAATAGATAGATTTTTTTTTTCAGGATATTTCATGGAAGGTTGCTATTGTATTGGTTTAGTTTCACGTAGTCAAACATTTTAAAGTATTTTCGTTTCGTGTTTTCTTTAGGTACATACTTATTGTAGGGCTACATATAGGGTATGTTTTATTCCTGAAATATTTAGGGCTCCAGCGCCAAAAAACCCCTTAAAAATTACTCAACATTCGAGTTTACGTTTAATTAAAATTGTCAAGAGTTATTATAAAAACCATGTATTACGGAATTATTTGCACTGCCCTGCTAAATTAAGTAGGTACCTTAAGGAAATGATAAATTTATATTTAGTCGCATCTCTTTTGTTATAAATAAACCTTTTGGGTTAATATTCTCTAATTTAGGTTTTTTGTTTGCTTAATATGAGATTTGGAGTCATTACAAAAGTTGTAGAAATTAAAAAAAAAATGGTTTTACATTATATATCTAATAAGGAGCGCAAAGAGTTAGATAGTGCTTAGTGAGCGTGACGCGTACACGAGATAATATTGTAAGTCAACTTATAAAATGTTACAAGTCATTGATTTACAAATACACAAGATAAACAATTAGCGTCTCAAAAGTGTCCTCCAAAAGAAGTACATGATTTGAAAATTGAATTGCGGTTTTTTCAAATCCCTGCTGTTGATTGCTGTTTATATGACAAAATTAAAACGCAGGTTGTTTCGTTTAAATACGTACTTTATGTGGTGTGCGTAAGTTCGAATTTGTGTTTAGACAATTACAACTTTCGATTTTTAAATTTTATTCTTTTATTTGACTTAACGTTACAATATGTCGACGCCACTTTTTAAAGAATTATTTGTATATTTTTATATATCAATATTACAAGTTTAGGTCTTATTACGTTGGATTCCGGGGAATTTGGATTTAATCCCTGTGTGACTGGACTATATGTATGTAGGCATGTTTTAACGGTTAGTATGGAAAAGATAGACTATATATTATAATACACTAGCGACTCACCCTCGCTTCGCTCGGGTTCGTTCCTAGGTTGATTCGCCATACAAATTTTTATCCCCATTTTCACCCCCTTAACGGACGATTTCTGGAATAAAAAGTATCCTATTTCCTTCCCAGGGTCTCAAACTATCTTCTTACCAAATTTCATCTAAATCGATTTAGTACATCCAGAGATTACCCCCTACAACCTCATAAACTCACAAACTTTACCTCTTTATAATATTAGTATAGATATACATATATGTATGTACATAAGTGTGATTCAGTTTCATAAATCTTACTTGAGAAATGATTGATTCCTCATACAAACTTTCATCTCCCCTTTCACCACTTTAAGGGATGATGTCCGGGATAAAAACTATTTTATGTCCTTCCCAGGATCTTAAACTATCTTCATGGCAAATTTCATCTAAATCGGTTCAGTAGTTCCAGAGATTACTTCCTAGAAACAAACTCACAAACTTACAAACTTTACCTCTTTATAATATTAAGTGTAGAATAAGAAGTAAATAATGTATGTACTTGTTGCACATGTGAGGTAGCTTTGTAGTACAAAATTCGACGTCTAATATGTAATAGAAAACTTTCTTTGGAATTTTGACTCAATTCTTTTTTAATTTTGTATTTTAGCGTGGATTGTATATAAAATTAAAGGCAGTGACGTAGCATGCGCTGCAAATTCGCCGTCCTCTTCTTTGGGCAATTATATTAAGGTTAATAAAACGGGACCATTCCTGATTAATAACCTGTGAAGTTATTAATCAAATAGCGAAACATTTGCTATTTGTTTTAATTAATTTTTCATTCTTTAATTAAGATAAATATTGTGCAATAAATCACACGTGCCGCCTCTAGCAACAGTATATTTACACACGGATATGATGAAATAATAATAGTTCATTGAAAAGTTACATTTGGGATTGCATTTGTCAGAGGATGCAATTTTATTTTTTAGATATCAAGGAGGGGTTAGTGTAAAGTGTAATCCAAGTTTTTGGGGTTGAAACCCTTGTCCTACGGCTGCCATCTTGGAAAAAAAGGTACAAATGGTTTTTATGGTTTATCACAAAGTATAGGTCTCATAATAAGTTATTTAACCATTTTTGGTCGCAAATTAAATTTTCTACAACTTTGGCCAAGTAACTTTTAGTGGTAGAACCAAAAATAACATATATGCAGCCATAATTTTCAATCATCTTTTCATTTTTTTTATGATAATCTTTTTAATTGTTGATAATGCAATATTGTTATGAATTAATTATTGACTCTTTTCCCTACCACCAACGAGGTAGACTCTGGAGGCGCGTTTTTTTTATGTGGTATAATTACTTTGTCCTCGGTATTTTTGATGGACCAGGGTGCGGTTTGAGATCTAGTTAACCTTCTATATAAAATAGTTGAGGGAGAACCGTAGAAGGAAATGAAGCAGGTCGAGATGCTGCAATGATGGAGTGACCAATCGATGCGAACTTTCTTTGCGCTGCATTGATGCGCGCTATCTTTACGCTGTATTTAGTGAATTGCATTTTCATGTGCATATAATTCCTTTCAATAAAATTCAATGATAAAGTTTCTGTAAGTAGAGTGTTAACGTCCTTCAGAAAATCATCAGAAGGTGGATACTGCTTTGTCTCGTAAGGCTGTGAACGAATATCCCCAAAAATAATAGCAGCTGCATCTCTAATTTTCTACAATCTCTCTTCACGGAGATCACTTTTTTTCATGAGAAGACGGTTGGTTTTATATAATTTTATAAATTAACCCTTCAAAACAGACTATACAATCTTGACCAGATTCATTAAAAAACAAAATTTCATTCTTGTATTTCGACTTCAATCGTTCAATTTAATTATCAATTTAATCAATTTCATATAAGTAAAAAAAAAAAAAAAAAAAAAACATACTCCATCGCTGCATCAATATTATTTTTGCGCTCATCATTTTTATTTTTGTCCCACCATTTTTTGGATTACAATTGCTTGCCGCAGTTGTTATAATACTTTACTCCAGCATCTACTAAGCTGGGAACATCAGCTATGGGATTAGCAATGCTAATTGCAACGTCGTCGGAACGTCTGTTTATAAGGTCCATAATACTTGTTTTTAAACCTTCATTACGTACAAGACAAACCTACCGCTGTCGGCTTTTACGCGAATTACTCTCACCCTGCAACGCTTTCGCGCAAATGAAGCAATTTTTCATAAAATTAAAGCCTGTCTCTGGAGCTTCTGAAACTGAAGATGAATTGCTGCTGCTGCTGAGACGGCGAACGACACTATTCGTTCCATATAATAACAGTAATATGCAATATGTACAATAACTTTCGAAACAGTTCGTAAAAATTGTTCATTAATCTCATCATTTTTTGCTACTGTTCGGTCAAGTAAGGTATTTACTCCTTTCGCCTTCACAATTCTGATTTTAGTTTCGTCTAAAGGTTTTTTTACAAATGAAACAATCGCTCATGATGGAATAATACAAAAAGCACGCTTAAAAAAGTCTAAATGCTTGTTAAAAAATCAATAATTTCAAAGTTTTGTGGTCGAGTGTCAAACCAATAATTAATAAATACAATATTACACTATCAATAATCAAAAAGATTATCTTAAAAAAAATATGAAAAGATGATTGAAAATTATGGCGAATCATTAATATTGAAGGATTATTTTTAATACTTAAGAATAGTATATTCGTTTTGTAGCGTTGTAAAATCTTAATTAATGAATAATATATAAAAGTTCTTAATGAAAATTATTTCTTAAAAACTCCTCTATAAAAATGGCCTGATATTGTTTTTGTAAAATGGTAAAAAGAAAGTTATAATGACCAATAGATTTTTTTTTTCTCAAATTTTCATCGATTTTCGCTTATAACTTTGTTATTTTTGGTTCTACCACTAAAAGTTACTTGACAAAAGTTATAGAAAATTTAATTTGCAACCAAAATGGTTTAATATTTTTTTTTGAGACCTACAGTTTGTCGGATAAACCATAAAAACCGTTTGTACCCCTTTTTCCAAGGTGACGGCCGTGGGAAAAGGGTTGCAACCTTACAATTGGATTTAACTTTACACTAACCCCTTTTTTTTTAACGTTGGGGAATGCATTTACGCACCGTCCACCTATAGCCCCAGGTGGGTGTGTGGGACTCACCAGCTAGAAGAGCCGGTACTACCCACTAAACCCCAACGATCCCCTCCCCTCCGCCATAGTGGGACGCCGCAGGATCGCTTGCACATTCAACTACGGCGCCCTGGCGGTAGGCCCGAAGGCCACCATCAGGTGAGGCCCCCGTAGGAACCCCACAGCGGCTGCAGAGGTCAGGGCCCGAAACACCGGCCCTCTCCCCTGTAGCCCCACCGCGTCCGCCTCGCCTCTCGCCTCTCCTCCTGCCGCGGCCCACCCCTCTACCGGTTGCGAGGCTATTAACACAGCCCCGCCACCGGCTCCCCCCCCATCCGATCGCGGGACCACCGAAGCGGTCCCGCCACCGGCGGCCACACGCCGACAGCCGAAGCCACGACGCGCGGCCCCGTCCGGACCACGGAAGGAGAAGACTGGCAAATACCACGACTCTCCTCCTGCCGCGGCCCACCCCTCTACTGGTTGCGAGGCTATTAACACAGCCCCGCCACCGGCTCCCCCCCCATCCGATCGCGGGACCACCGAAGCGGTCCCGCCACCGGCGGCCACACGCCGACAGCCGAAGCCACGACGCGCGGCCCCGTCCGGACCACGGAAGGAGAAGACTGGCAAATACCACGACTCCCCTCCCGCCGCGGCCCACTCCTCTACCGGTTGCGAGGCTATTAACACAGCCTCGCCACCGGCACCCCCCATCCGATCACGGGATCACCGAAGCGGCCCCGCCACCGGCGGTCACACGCCGACAGCCGAAGCCACGACGCGCGGCCCCGTCTGGGCCGCGGAAGAAGAAGACTGGCAAATACCACGACTCCCCTCCTGCCGCGGCCACCCCACTCCTTCCACAAAAGTGGGCCAAACCCCCCACCGAAGTGGGACCCATCCCCGCACACCACGCCACCCCCCATCCCGGGTGGCCGCAAAACACTAACCCCTCCTTGATATCTAAAAAAATAAAATTGCATCTTCCGACAAAAGCACGGTAAGCCAAAAAAAAAATTTACTTTAATGGACTATAATTACCTTATACTCTTATCACACTGTCTATGGGTTGCATTTTTTTGTACGAATAAATATAACTGTGTCATAGTTTTGCACCTTTTTCACTCTTACGCCTTTTGCGTATGAAGATGCGCCCAGGGAGGAACGGATTTTGTTTTTAATTAATTGTTATTAGTTTACGAGTAACATGGCTAAACTTCAAGTAAAATTAAGTGGACGAAGGACGAATTTTTGTGACAAATTATTAATTTTTTCTATTTCATGTTGGTATACAATATTTATTGTTAAATTTTGCCGAACTTGCCTTCATGCTACGGCTCTGATTAAAGGAAACGGATTATTTTATGAGCTGTCACTGATTATTGTATGGAATATTACAAATTAAATATATTATTATTTTTTTGTTTTTTTTTATTATTTCTTTTTTTAGATTATTTCGCGGATTCCACTAACCTGATCTCACTACGACCTGATCTCCTCAGCATTGAGAAGAGTCTCACGTCCAATAGCGGATGTTTAAAGTCGAATGAAACCTCCCCATTTTTTGGGTTGGCCCCTGGGTGCAGACATGGTTAGACAGTGCTCTACTCTAAATCCGACATAGCCTATAGCACTAAACCGTTTTCAATGAAATTTATAAAATATCTCATGATCCGTAGACTGGATGGTTACTTATTATCCGAAAATAAAAAGTTTGTAAAATGGTTTCAATTTAAAATGATCTTTCGAAAACGAAATCTAGGTTTTCTGCAGGAGTATGCAGAGTAAGCTGTTGCATATAGAAATTAGGACCTGCCGTGCAAAATTAAGTACCTTAAAGAAATGATAATTTGTTATAAATAAACCTTTTGGATTAACTCTCTAATTTAAGATTTTTATAAATATCTTGCTTCCTTTGCTCAAAATGAGATTTGTAGTCATTACAAAAGTTGTAGAGTAACATTTTTAAAAAAGTTTTACATAATATTCGATAGGTGCGATCTGTATCTATTATTTAAAAGGTTCCAAGTCATTGATATATAAAAACTCAAGATACACAATTAGCGTCTCAAGTGTCCTCAAAAAGAAGTGCATAATTCCAAATTTAATTTGCGCTTTTTTCAAATCTCTTTCGTTCATTATTTTCGGATATATGTACTAAATATATTAATGATAGATAAATGTACTAATTTTCTATATATCCATGTACGTAGCAAAAGTACTTTTTGCTTGTCGATAGCTATTCTTACTTATTAAATAACCATTTTTCCGGGACAAAAAGTAGTCTATGTGCTATTCCAGATATAGATTATAGTCTGGAATAGTATATAGGTTATTTTTTTATCTGAAAAAATGTACGGTTCCCGTGGGATAGTTTTTTTGTTTTTCACTAGGGACGAACTCGAGAGAAGCAAAGGTGTGTCATTAGATGATATTTAAACTCTTGTTTTATGACTTTCTTCCATCTTCATGATACGCGGTCCGTGGGCACAGGGAGGGAGAGTGCAAGGGGGTGCATTTCAGAGACCAAAATATATAGAAAAAGTTAAAGAAATAAAAATATATAAGTAAAATCTCTGTATTTTAGATATTTTTAGCGATAAAACGATAAATAAGTTAGTAGTTTAATGTAAAGAAGCAGATGCACCCCCTGGATATAATTCTGCTGCCATCCATTCATACGCCCATACTTCATTATTTTATTACTCCTCAGCTTCACTGTCACTGGTGCTACTTTCAAACTCTAATATTTTATTTTCCTAATCTTGTCATTCCTACTTCAACTAAAACTATAATATTTTCGGATATTTTCTGAGACAGACTGCGTATGTTTCTCCCGTGACCATTATTGCTATAAAGCATTCGAAATGTCGTGAACCAAAAATAAATCCGCGACAGAAAATCTGAAAAGATAGTTTTATTTGAAATGTTTAATATTCGTGTAAATCTAAGAAAATATTTTGCCATCCCTAATACTTTCACAGTTGCATCCTAGTAATTTTACTAATGACTTAGTTGTTTCCATCATTTCTTTCAAACAGCATTTATCCTGGTCCTTAGTTTTGAACTAATGAATCTGAGTACCGAAAAAAATGACCGGTAGGGATACTCTATCTAAGGTTAAAATACAAAATAAAAAAAAGAAGTTAGTTATACTTCTTTAACAAAACAAAAATAACTCCAAAAATTTCATCCTGCGTGTCAATACTATACATTAATTGTAAAACGAAAGAAAGAAAGAAGATATTAAATACACTTGATAACGGTTTAATAAAAAAAAAATTATGTGTGCGGAATCGAAACGATTCCGCTTCCACGTAGTATGTCAAAAAATAGTCCGTATCCAGGATATAAGCTATTTTCATTCCATACTTGATTTATTTAGTAGAGTATGATGTGTGTAGAGAAGTCGACAATTATCTCCTAAACGCATAACATTAGTCTCATTTATAAAAATCAAACATGTTAAAAAAAAAAAAAACTATTTGTAATTGTATGGTGGAGCTTTTGTTACATGTAAAGTTTATCTAGATCTCTACTACTCTTCTACTTATTAAAATAATTATATTATTTCAATTTATTTTAATCATTTAAGAAGTTTAATATCATAAATAATATTTTTATAACAAGCAAACATTTACGTGTTTCATATATTTTTAATGTCAGAATTAAAAAATAACAGTCAAATTAAATTAGAGGAAAAATAATAACTTAAATTTTAAACACGGCCTTACCAGTATTCTCTCCTGCTAACATACCGGTAAATGCATCAAAGAGTTTATCAAAACCCTCAGTCACATGTTCTGGAGCTTTCAACTGACCGCTTTTGATCCACGCTACTAGTGTTCGAATGCTTCCGGCCAGCGGTACGACCAGCGCCATACTATGAATCCTTCCATCTTTAATTGCTTGAAAACTAAAATTGGTTGCAAAATCGTCGCTTTCGGCATTTTGGATGGGTCATCATTATAAGAGCTTATGCTACCACAGACTGATATTCTGCCTCGAAGATCCATTTGCCTAATAATAATACTGCTAAGTTCTCCCCCAACGTTGTCAAAATAACAGTTTACACCATATGGAGCGGCTGCTTTTAGTGCAGTCTGTACAGCCTCAGTCTTAAAATTGATGGCCTTGTCAAATCCCAGCTCTTTTTCCAGCCATTGCACTTTTTCATCTGATCCCGTGAAACCGATGACTTTACAGCCTTTTATTTTGGCAATTTGTCCTACAAGACTTCTTACAGCCCCGGTAGCACCGCTCACGACCACTGTTTCACCAGCTTCAGGCTGACAGATTTCAAGAAATCCAAAATAAGCAGTTACTCCTGGCATTCCTACGGCCCCAACTCCTAAAGACTGGTAATCCCTGAAAATTTGGTAGTTTAGTTATTTTCTGACCCTCATTCTTCTCATCTGTAACATTTTTCACTATCAAGTAGTCACACCAGCCATTGTTTCTTTGACAACAGCAACTTGATAACCGAACTGATCGTATGAACCGTTTGATGTGAATTATATGCCCTCATATATGGATCCACGCTAACCCATTCTGTCTTCAGTAATATTTCTCTATTCTGTAGAGGAGGTAGATCGTATTCTATTATTTCATAGTCAGATCGTTTAGGAGGACCATGGAAATGGTTCTTAACGACATATTTACGTGCTTTCACCATGTTGACTGTTTTTTCGTAGTACTAGCACTGAAAATTATAATAGATGTATATTATTATTAGTAAACTGAATATGTAAGCTATAGGTTTATAATGACTAATTTTAATCTATACATATAATAAAACAGTAACTTAGTGAAATCAGTAAAAGAGTACTGAACCGATTTTAACTAAATTTCATATAGTGATAACTGATAAGTGATAACTTATTACTCGGGGTCAACATTTAGGATACCTTATACTACAGAAAAATCTTTCATTCCCACAGGAAAATGAAATAACTGGTTCTATCGCGAAATAATCCGAAATGATAGTTTTATTTAAAATGGTTCTATTGACTCTGTCTAGTGCTGGCTAAACCTTAAGAGATACATCAAAACAATGTATTAGGAAAAAAAATTGTAGGTTTTAATAAGGCCTACGGAAAAATCTGCAATAGCATAAGTATTTCTCCTAAAGTACACTCGCAATAACTATTCATATCTATTTTAAATGTACCTAGAGTAAGTCACTAGTGATAAATGAATTTCTTATCTAAACAATCGAAACATACTTAAGTGTTCTTCGTAAATTGTATCCAACTGGCACTCCTGGAAGCTAAACTAAACACTGAACAAAAGAATTGAATTGAATTGAAGTGTTCTTCAAGTTATTGTTTCTACCTGACTGCGGCGTAGTCAAAAAAGAAGGCTATGTGTTATGTATATGGCTTGAAAGTCCGTTACAAAAATATCTTATACCTGTAAAATAATTGTAATAATAAAAAGTTAAATTACGCAATCGGGTTTTTTTTTGTGATCAGATAAAAATGTAATATAGGTAAAGATATAATGTACATCCGTTTACTAGAATTTGAACGTTTTTACTCGAAACTTTGTAGGTGTTTGTATTTTCCATGATAGTACAGTGATTTGGTAGCAACGAGCTTATCTGATTATTTTTTTTTTGTTTTTTGAGTCGTCGTCAAATCTTATCAAATCTTTAATACTCGTATACACCATAGGATTCGCCATTTTGACTTTTAATAATATCTATATAGCCTATGAAACTCGCATTATCAATGCTTATCGAATTACGTATGAATCATCAAAATCGGTTCAGGCATTTAGTGATTACGAACGAACATAGGATCAGACATACATACAAGTTAAACACATAACCCTGTTTCGTCGCAGTTGGGTAAAAAAGCAAACATCTATATTATTACTAATAAATTGGCAATACGTGTTAAAATTTTTATAATAAAAGGTTAAATCCCCATGAGCTCTTTGTTTAACTTTAGTTAACTACCTAAACCTATGCATTAGATATAGTTATGTGCATGCACTCAAAAATACGAAAAACAAAAATAGAAAAGGATCGAACAAAATTTCTTTCACATTTGAATTAACAAACGTGAATTTACCTTTAAAACATTGCATTGCATTTGATATATATGAATATTGCAGGCCTAAAAATTATAAAATAAATAAACTCACGCGAAACCAAAAGAAAACGCATGATAATTAATTAATTATAACCGCTTTGTAACTTCTTTTTACCCGACTGCGATGAACTGCGGTGAAAGAATATGGATAAACTGTTTTTAAAATTTAAGAACAATTATATATATATAATCAATCATATTTGCTAAAAATAAAAACGAAAAAGTTGTTGACCAGTCAGAATTTGTTTTTTTTTTATTAAATCTCTTTTGTGGGGGCCCCTCTCTTGTGCAGGCCCCGTGGCTGCAGCCCCGGCTGCCCTTCCCTAAATCCGGCCCTGAATGTAGGCCGACAAAAGTATGGATGGGCTATGTGCAAGTGAGACACATCTTGTATGTGCTGAGATGACGGGTGATAGAGGGAAATGGAAGAACGAAGCATGCTGCGTTAACCGCGTGGCATGTGGACGAAGAGGAGTAGATTTTATATTTATTATTTTTGTATTGATTACCTTTCTTATATTAGGTATCACTTATTACAATTTGGTATATAAGTAGATGTTGTGGCGTTAATATTTATTTCCTCGTTATCATATTGTTGTTGCAACTCGAATCGCATTACATTTCCTTATTTGGTCGCAAGGTAAAGGTAAAAGGTTACATTCTTGATTACTAGAGTATACATTTATCCATATAATAAAAGTGTTACTGATCGCTGTCTGTACATGGAAGATATTTGAGAAAAACTATTATTGGGGGTCTTTATTAACGCAATAGAACCCAAAACAATGATTGTAATGATTGATTGTATTTTGGTAACTGGTAAGTTTCACCTCACATTTAATATTTGTTTTTATTTCAATCGGTTCATAAATAAAAAAGTTAAGTAAATCTATATTTTTATTATATAAAGTTAAGTTTTTATAGTAAAAACTATATATAATAGATTTTATTATATAATAGATTTTTGCAACCATTACAGTTTGATAGACACGATGAAAAATCGTAATAACTTGTCATCGGTCTTAAAATATTTTCTTTTCTTCTTTCTTCTTCCTTTTCTTCTTTTTGTTCTTTAATATTTTCTATTTTTAAAAGGTCTTGGTACGAAATTACATGTTTTAAGGATGTTTGAATTTGACAAGCAATGTTTGACTTTATTATTTTACAGTCAGAGTAGATCTAAATATACTACAAATATGTAGACTTCATTATTTAACACGCTACCATATATAATTTACTAGGGTTTTTCCCTGGCTCCACCTACGTAATAATTTTTTTATTACTATATCTTTATAAATTACTAAAATTATATTACTATACAATTTCATCAAAATCTGTTTAATAGTTTTGTGTGCAAGAGTAACAAACATATCGCCTCTTTGCTTGAATAATGTGTTATCATGAAAAACGCAATTTTACAGGAGAACGTTTTTTAAGTTTCAAAAAATTATCGTGTCTAAATGAATAGCTTTTTTACCGTTGACCTAAAATTGATTACATTATAGACAAATAAACTGTCTGAAAATACATCAAAATATATTATATCCATACATCCTCATAAAATTTCGTTTTTATAATATTAGTAGGATTTAAAACTTAACTAATCCAATTTCAAATAATAAGTAATAATTGTAATTAAGCGGATTTACCGCTTATACAGCAAGCTAATACAGCAGCATTTTAGCCGTCATTAGGAGTAAATATTTTTATTAGATAGGTATTATACTTATAATATGATCTTGGCAATATATTTATATTGCCAAAATCATGCAAGTAGAAAAATAAGCATAAGAATAATTTGGACTACTGACCGATTTCGGCCACGACAACCAATCTCACTGAGACCAGAAGCGCAGGAGATATTATAGTGCTCAAGTGTTCGCGAACACAACTGCACTATCTATTTCTTTTACTCTTAAAGTCCGATGGGATGATACTTCGATACGATCGGTGAAAGTTAAGGCGCAGGACCGACAGCTTTACGTACCCTCCGAGGTACGGGGGTGAAACACCGACAACTTTCCAACTCCGGGCTGTTACTGAGAATATCTTAACAGAAAAACTTAGTAATTAAACTTGGCCCCACCCGGGGCTCGAACCCAGGACATACGGATCTGAAGTCATACATGCTAGCCACTAGACCACCGAGGTAGTTATTATAAAACATGTTTATACTATAAAACAGCCGTTGTAACTCGTAACTCAATATACTACGCCTTGTACCATAATTTTAATTACTAATGAATATCTCGCCTATTATGCCAGATCCAAACGTTTAGCCAACAACATTGTTCGACAAGCCATCCCAAGTTCAAATATATGTGGAGAGGGAGAGTGTTTGGCTTGAATTATGTAGGTTTACAAGGCGTTGTGGCCATTCCGCTCGTGTCTCTTTTTGTACATAAATCAAACTACTTGTAATGCATCGTTTATATCATTCTTCTAGCTCCATTTTATTTACAATACATTTTTTTATGGTATCTTATTTACAAGTGTTATATAAATATTAGGTATATTATTTTTAACGCAAGCATGTTTTGCAAGTAAATCCTTAAGAGCCAGATTATTAAAAAGAACAGCTATTATCTTTTCGAAAGGTTCAAATGAATACTTCCTTTTACAATTTTATTAAAATCAGAGTAATTATGAAAGTTAAATAAACACTTAATTTCAATATTATTATGGATGGAACACTGCTGTGGGGCATTGTAGCATGTTTTTATTTGCGCCTTCATAGTCTTCTTTTACCGGTTAAGGATGAATTCTCATGAATTAGAATAGATCATTCTAGTTTTTTAAAATAGAAAATATATTGTCAACTTATGTCAAAATTAACGTGTCAGTTTCTACAATAATAATTATTAGTTTAACAAGAAAATTAAACGTGTTCATCTTTAAAATGGCTAGTGGTGATAACAGAAATATGCCGAAGCACATGACTTATTCAAAATATGGCGTACCTGTTATAGGGGCCTTGATTGACTACGTTTACACAAGCATGGAATATGTGATGCATAAATCATTTGTGCGAGGAGAACAATTACGTCCTGTGGCTTCAAAAAAATGTTTATCAGCTACCTTTATGGCATTTGTTTGCTTTTCGTTAGGTTTTGTTTCGAATATAAAACTAGAAGTGGTGACCTTCGATGAGGAGCCATTACCCAATGACTTGCACTTTATGGTTATGAGTAAAGACGAAAAACTTTATATTGACGATATCGATGTAACAAGTAAGTCTCATCATCTTATTAAATGCATTTAATTAAAATTATATACATACACTAGCGACTCACCCTCGCTTCGCTTCGGGTTCGTCCCTAGACAAAAACAAATCTATCCCACGGGAACGGTACGTTTTTCCGGGATGAATATATAGCCTATAGCCTTCGTCAGTTAACGGGCTATCTAATACAAAAATAATTTTTCAAATCGGATTAGTAGTTCCTGAGATTACCGCGTTCAACTAAACAAACAAACAAACAAACTCTTCAGCTTTATAATATTAAAAGTATAGATAGGTACCTAATGCTTTTGTGACTTAACTTGCTTTTGAAATTTATAAATATGGAGGTTTGGAATTTTCCTATTTTTCGGGCAACTTATTTTCCCTGTGATAACTTTATTCGGACTATTATTTAAAAAAATGCCAAATATTAACCACTCTCAAATGATGCATTTACTAATGAATAGCATTTCCTTTAACCCGATTGCGACAATGTTCAAAGGCGGGTTATTTTATTTACATATATGGACGTACATATTAAACTATATCTATAGTATAACAAAATATTTTAAAATATTTTACTATTAATAAAGTGAAATATGTTTGAGCAATTTAAAGGAATGCGATCTTTTTAAAAATAGCTTACGATTAGTGTGATGATGAGTATTATGGGAATGAATCATATTATTATATCAGGTGATTTAAAATCTTATATTTCATTGTGTAATAACGCTAAGTAATAATTTTATTACTTACTAGCGTTATCACGCGGTTATGTTCGCGTGATATTTTTTGTATGGCTCTCCTAAGTTTAACATCATCCCCTATGTTTCATCATTAGAGAATGTGCTACCTGAAAGTTATTACACTTACGCGAATATTTGACATTGTAAATAAAACAATCTTTTCGGATTTATTTTGGTTTTTGGTTTTCGACGTTTCGAATGCTTTACAGCAATCATAGTCACGGAAAAGACTAAGTTATCTTAATACTTGAAATTTATCAAATGGTCTGTATTTTTTGATAAGTAAGTAATTTTCAGTAGCATCCCTAATAAACGAAGTTTGTATTATATACTACCTCGTATAACACATACCAGCTACGAGTATACCAGTCTTACCCCTCATACCATAGTAAGCGAATAGAAAGTAAAATGTTTTCTAATATAGTTAATTTTCTCATTAGTTGGTTTGACCGAAAAATCGTATAAGAGAACATTATTTATAAGTATATAAAAAAAGCTACACATTAAAAGTATTTTTTTTTATTATGTATTATTTGTATATTATGTTAATTATAAAATTTTCAGGAGTGATGTGGTGTATTGAAGCATCCGATACTTTAGTTATTCTTATCAGTACTTTACTTATATGGAATTCATCAAACGTGGTAATTATTTAAATCCATATATCTTATTTAATTATGTACTAAAAATAACCCATTGGAAAACAAATAAAAATAAAATGCACTCAAGTTTGAAAAGTAAGTTTTGGTAAGTTAAATCTTAATCAAAAATTAAATCTTAACACATGCTTTGCCAAAATTTTCTCCATCTAACATACCTATAAACGCATCAAACACATTGTCAAAGCCTACAGTAATGTGACTTCTGTACTTGATTTGCCCGCTCTTGATCCACTTTATAATATCAGTAAATGCTTGTTGCCAGCACTTTTCGGGACTCCAGCGAGTCACAATAAAGCCTTCTAATAATAATTCCTTTATTACAATGTTCACCTGTGTCACTAATGCTTTAGGCATTTCCTTTGGATCACTGTTATAAGTGCTCATACTGCCGCATACAGAAACTCTTCCATATAAATTCATATGAGACAGAATTATGCTGCTAATTTCACCACCTACATTATCGAAATAACAATCCACTCCATTCGGAGCAGCTTCTTTAAGAGCTTTCGTAATATCTGCAGTTTTGTAATTGATAGCTTTGTCGAATCCTATTTCTTCTTCCAACCATTTCACTTTAGCATCAGAACCAGTAAATCCTATGACTCTACAACCTTTGATCTTAGCAATCTGTCCAACTATATAGCCCACAGCACCAGCTGCGCCGGTTAAAACTACTGTTTCACCACTTTTAGGTTTACAAATTTCGAGGAAACCAAAATACGCGGTAGCACCAGGCTTTCCTATCTCACCAATACCTAACTCTGTCGGAAGGCCTTCTAAGTCAGGGAGCTTATACATTATGTTCCACTCATATTGAGATTCTTTTAGTATTGTGTAATCACACCATCCTATCTGTGATACGACTTTTGATCCGACTGGATATTTGGCGTCTTTGGTTTCTAGGACTTTCCCAATTTGAAAGCCAAACTGATCGTAAGGAATGGGAATGAATGCATTAGAGTATCGATGAACTGGATCAACACTTATCCATTCAGTTTTAACAAGAATTTCATTCTCTTTCAAAGGAGGTAATTCATATTCCACAATTTCAAAATCATCTCTTTTTGGCTTTCCTTCAAATCGCCTTTTGACCACATATTTACGTGCTTTAACCATTTTAAAAAAAACTATAAGACTAGTGTTTAAAGTTATTTTAAAAATCAAAGAAGACTTCGTTAAATATTAAAATTTTAACGCATTTTTCATGAACTATTATTTCGAAAAGTAGTTAAAATTTTAATAGGTACCTATTACATATTTTTACAACATGCACATAAAGAACTCATAAAGTTTGTTTATTTATTACTAGCAACTTACCCTCGCTCCTCTCGGGTGCGTCCCCTAGGTACGTTTTAACAATTGGTATAGAAAAGACTATCTTAGTAATATTATAAATGTGAAAGTTTAGATGTTTGGATGTTTGTTATTCAATCACTCCAGAACGGCTGAATGGATCTGAATGAAATTTGGCACAGAGATAAATTATAGTCTGAAATAGCACATTAGCTATTTTTTATCCCGGAAAAATATACGATTCCCGTGGGATAGATTTGTTTTTGTTTTTCTAGAGGTGAACCCGAGCGAAGCGAGGGTGAGTCACTAGTTTTATATATGTACAATGCACATATTCGTACATAAATATAGAAGAGTCGGTAACTACTTTAAACAAACTTAAAATCATTGGTGGTTAAATCAGTGGTCAAAAATGCCGAAACATTCTTTATTTCTTACCATATATGATATAACGATTTTTTATGGAAATTATTTGTTCCTAATACAAACTTTTAACCCCTTTTTTTAAATTGGGAAATGCATGTACGCATACCACCTGTATGCGTAAAGGTGATTAAGTGGGAGTTACCAGCAAAGCCAGTCCTACCCACAAAAACCCAACCGAACCTCCTCTGTCTTAATGGAGCGTCGCAGAATCGCTTACACTCTCAACCACGATGCCCCAACGATAAGCCTGCTAAAGCAGACCACAACAACCATGGTGTTGCTCCAACACCACAGCGCTCATCGAAGTGGGCCACCTCACCTGCCGGACGCTAATGAGCCCCCTCTCCCTCCCACCATCACGACAAGGTAAACACACATCGAGGGGAGAAATTTTCAACCCCTATTTAAGTTACTTCAAGCTTCATTTTTGCGACAAAAAATAGCTATGTCGTTTTCCAAGGTCCCATCCATCTATATAAGAAAATTCATCAAAAGTGGTTCAGGCGTGAAAACGAAACAGACAGACAAAGTCACTTTCGCATTTATAATATTAGTATGGATGTAGGCTTATATACAGCTATAGAATATATATATATATATATATATATATATATATATATATATATATATATATATATATATATACACAGCTATAGAACCTGTAGTTCTGGTTTTAAGCCCTGAATCGAGCAACAATAATCGTTTGATTTTTCGGACATTTCTCTCTTGAAATGTGAAATACTTACACCTCGGACAAGAAATCTCACATACCTACATGTGCACTATAATATCTCCTGTACAGTTTCAGTGAGATATTTTCGGAGATTACAACAGTAACCGAAGTTAGGAGATTACAATATTATTACATGCAGTGCCGGTCCCGACTTTGTCTGCCTTTGTTTCAATTTTGTTACAAATTAAATCAATAATAACTAGATACTAAGATACTCTTGCGCAAGAAGTTCAGGTAGATTCTTTCGTCATGGCTCTTGTCACCATTGACGTTCCTGCTCTTATTAAGCTTTCTCGGATAAGTCGAGAGGATGACAAGGGATTCGTTGTTGGTCGCTTGTTTCTTGGAAAAGGGGACGGGCCCTATCGTGAGATGCTACGTGCGTTGACACGTTGACCCGTCATATGTCAGGGAGACAGCATCAAAAAATTTCGTTATGTAAACATTCCTCTTTTAGACAAAACTATGCCTTTTCTGTAGAATTTTGCAGTAATAATCCTTGGCTAATGTTAAACAGTTTTTGAAAAACATAACATATCGTCTTCTATAGCCATGCTCTTTAGTGGAGAAATGCAGCTAGTATTTTTGCCACAATTTTACGCAGACATGATTTCTAGAGTAATAATTAAGTATGTAAATAATAATTAATATTTGGTTATATTTGTAATTTCTATGTGTTTTCTTTTTTGATAATGTTTCAGCGTTCTCCACTGAGTGAATATCTATATTTGCCTTGGCTGGGAGCAACTCTGAGAGGTATCTTCCTGCGTCAGGCGCCTACAGCTGGAGCTTTACTGTACACTATGGCCGTTATAAACGGAAATGTTAATCCACTCTTTGTAACAGCGTTTTCTTTACTATTTTGTGAGTCTAAATTTATATATCAATATGTTCAGTGCCAGATTCAACCTTAGCACCGCCCCTGCGTACTGTAAAAAATGCCGCCCCATTATCGAAATTCTCATAAAATGGATAAAGTTTCGATAAAGTTTAATTTCTTTTCATTATTAATTTTTTGAAAAATCCAAAAAAATAATTTATAAATGTTTTTAATTTTTCGAAAAATGTACTAGTAGGTATTTTTTTAATTATTCATTTTTTGTAAAATACAAAGATAATTTTTTTTTACCCTCTGAATTTTGCCACCCTGGGCACTAGCCCCGAGTGCCCCTAGTGTTAATCCAGCGCTGAATACGTATCACAATTGCTAAAAAGTTAAAATTAAAATAAAAAACTGGTTTCATATGCTTCCTGACTAACGCTGGCTCAACGTTAGCCAGCGTTAGCTACGACTATGATACACATCGAAACAATGTATTAAAAATTGTAGGTCCTAAAAAGGTCTATAAACATGAAAGTCCGCGGAAGCATGTGTCTATTTTTTAAAGTAAACTCACTATTTTTATCTATTTAAAACATATTTAGTGACACAATCGAGCGAAGTGAGGGTAAGTCGCTAGTATATTATAATATTATGTTGAAATGCCGTAAGACTTTTTTTAAAACAATAAGACATTTACATTTTGCCTGACATTTTCTTCATTGTAGTTTCTATTTCAAATTCTAAGATTCAAAGCTAACTAAACATAGGTTCCTTCAGGCCATAATATGCCAGATAGCAGACGGTAATTTTAAATCGAAAAATGTCACTAAATAACCTAAACTTAATTAATTTGTGTAAATATTTACTTATATCGTTTTTTTTTCTAGTGCTTGAAGCTCTACTTTGGTTGGAAATAGCACGTGTTGTGAAAATACGCTGGGAAAGACGCGACCACTTCATTGTAGCTCGTGACGCATACGAAGTAGAGACGCTTTGGAGCAATGATGATGTTCAGAGCGTTGAAGTTAGGAACTACGTTTATTAAATGAAAACTTCAATTCATGATAAAAAAAAAACTATTTTATTTATTTATTTGACTATACTTAACTATTGTAATTTTTGTATATTCTTATTATGCCCCAGTAAAATATGTTTTTCATAATAAAATGGAAATTGTGTAAAACTAATGTTGTATAATTGTGCCGGCAGAACATTATATTAGACTTTGACGACTGCTTTGCCAAAATTTTCTCCTGCTAACATACCAACAAATGCATTGACCGCATTATCGAAACCTTCAGTTATATGGCTCCTGCACTTGATTTTTCCGTCCTTTATCCACTTAATAAGGTTATCGAATGCCTCAATAACGAGTTCTTTCGGCTCAAACCATCGCGTCACTTTAAAACCTTCAACTCTTAATTGTTTAAATATTATATAAGGTTGAATGGTAGTAGCCACGGGATAGTCTGAGGGAAGGCAATTGTAGACACTGATACTACCGCATACAGAAACTCTACCAAACACGTTCATTTGGCTCATAATGATACTGCTTATTTCTCCACCAACATTGTCAAAATAGCAGTCAACTCCATTCGGCGCGGCTAGTTTGAGGGCAGAGGAAATGTCTGCACTTTTATAGTTGAGAGCTTTATCAAAACCTAATTCCTCTTCCAACCATAGTACTTTATCATCGGTTCCGGCGAATCCTATAACTTTACAACCTTTCATCTTCGCAATCTGTCCTACGATAGAGCCTATTGCTCCAGCAGCACCTGTTACTACAACAGTTTCACCAGGTTTAGGCTTACAAATTTCTAGAAAGCCATAATAAGCTGTCAGACCTGGCATTCCTACTGCACCGAGCCCAAATTCAATTGGGAGGCCCGCTAAATCGGGTAATTCATACATTAATTCTTGTAGTAAGCCTGTAGACTCATGCAATATTGCGTAGTCACACCAACCCATGTAGGACACAATTCTTGTACCTATAGGATATTTAGGATTTCTGGACTCTTGAACTATGCCAATTTGTATACCAACCTGATCGCAAGGGACACCAGATGTAATAGTCTGACCTCGCAAATAAGGGTCAACACTTAACCACTCAGCTTTGACGAGAACTTCCTTGTCTTTAAGGGGAGGTAGGTCGAATTCTACGATTTTATAGTCATCTCGTTTTGGCATCCCTCTGAACATCTTTATAGCGACATATTTTCGCGCTCTTACCATATTTCTCACCACTTGCCGATTGTAGATGTAGATATTAAATGATTACATTTACTTGTATTCGTGAATTATTTATCTATTTTATAGTTATTTTTGTTACCTACATGAAAACAATAAAAAGTAAGTATGTAGTCACGATAGAAAATTCAATGAACACGCATATCATACAAGCGAATGTTGATTTCATGTATTTTCCTTACTTTATAGATAGTTACAATATAAATTTATCTATCTATATTAATAAAAATGAATGGCCAAATGTGTTGCTAAGCTGTTGTAGGCCAATAAGCCTAATTTTTTTTTCAAATATTCGTTGAAGTCCGAGGAAGGTTCTAACGAAGAGAAAAATAAAAAAAAATCACGGAAAAACGTAAAAATCTCATTTTTCTTTTTCGTTACTACTATATTATTATGAACGCAACCTTAAAATTAATATAATATACTACTTGAATGCATTTCTAAATTTCACAGTTTCTCTTTACGATATACGGTTTGACGTTGACTTTGTTTGTTTGTCCTTCTTTTACGTCGAAACAAAGTATCGAATGTTTGTGATTTTTTGTGTGAAGATAGATGGAGGGCTGAAGAGTGACATTGACTACTTTTACCGCAGTAGACTATCTTATTCCCACAGGAAAACAAGTTATATCTATTCCATACTAACCGTTAAAGAGTACCTAGGGACGAACCTGAGCGAAGTGAGGGTGAGTCGCTAGTTTAATAATAACCCAAGGCAGCTACATTTTCATATTTACCCCTTTGTAAACATGGAGCATCGTGAGCAACTGTGGTGATGACAAGTGCAACCATTTTGTACGGTTGTACCAAATACCATGTTTAGTTATTCGTATTAAATTAAAAAAAAGTTTAAAATTATTATAAGTTTTTAAATAATAAAGTTTTAAGTTAATAAGCTTTCACCGCGTACAGAAGTCGAATCCAGCACCACCGGAGTACTATATATAGCCACAAAGAGCCAGAATGTAATAAACAAAAAGAAAAAAGGGAAGCAAAAGAATAATTCACTAAATATTTAATTAATTTCACTATTGATCGGGAGCTTAAAAAATTAGGTTAAGCTTTATATTACTTTCAACATATAAAAAAAAAACAATAATCAAAAAAACTTTAAGAATAAATTACATTTAGTCAGTGGACCTTGTTAGTTAAAAATGTTTTTTTTAATTTTTAAATATTATGAAAACAGTGAAACAAAATTTTTACACACAACAGAGAATCATACGTCCCGCCCAAACGTCAAATATAATCGTCGTCATACTTTTCCTGCCTGCCTGGCACCGGCGTAGACGAACACCATAGAGGTTGTACGAAGGCGCTTGATGTCTTCGACTGAAATAGCGGCGCGTAACAATTATTTTGTTCATCACAAGTTGACGAGGTAAAATAAAACTAAATATATGTACTGTATACTATTTATTCATAATCTTAAAAATACTGTAAGCTATTTAGAAAAAAAAACTTCTCACAATATCTATAAAAACCTAATATTCACTGTACTTTATCAAAAATAAAATTATATACACAAAGTGATAAATCGAGAAAAAATCTTATATAGGTAAATATTAGGTATACATATTTTAAAAGTTGATTTATCAATCACAATACCATCATTTTAGTGAAAATGATGATGTGTGTGTTTTTACATTTTTTTTGAGCAAAGTACACAAAAATACTTTAAAATCCTCTAAATTGTGGTCATATCTATACAGATAAATAAAATTGGAGTGTCTGTTTGTAATATTAAAATAACCGCTTTTTACTAAATGCATATGGATGTATACACGGTACATATACCAAAACAACATTTTTTACAATTTTTGTCTGTTTGTCTGTCTGTTTGTTCCGGCTAATCTCCGAAACGACTGGACCGATTTTGACGGGACTTTCACTGGCAGATAGCGGATGTTATAGGGAGTAACTTAAGCTACTTTTATTTTAGAAATAGAATCAGGGTTCCGCAAAAAAAAATTAAAACCCATGAAATTGTGAACAAAATCCGCGTACGGCGTACGCACCCGAGCAAAGCGAGGGTAAATCGCTATATAATTTAAATAAATATCTTAGGAGTAGCAAGCTCCTATTTATGTATAAAGATAGCTAACCGTGAAAACGTACCTAGGGACGAACGCGAGCGAAGCGAGCGTGAGTCACCAGTAATATAATATGTAATTATTCGTGATTATAGTGTTGCTTGGATGACTAGATTTTAAAACTGATTAGACTAATAATAATAGGAATTATACTACAGATACAGAAATTCTATATCCCATCAACTATAATGTGTATTCCATTATTGTATTTTAAAGAATAGTAGTTATTATTAGAAAGAATTCCGTATATTATTATTTTTCTGTAGGTAACGGTGAAATTTTACTAAGTAGCATTTTGCGAAAAACAAAAGCTTTTTGACTCATTTATTTTTTTACTAGTTATATATGTATTGTTCTCTATCATTCTAAAAACCTGTAACTAAAGTGTTTTTACATACTTATTGTGAATCTAAAAATAATTACATTATGGAGCTTACTTCCGTATTATCTCGTGAGCAAAAGACAAGATGACATTTTACGATCGCTATTATAGAAAACTAAAAAAATGTTTGAATTTGACATATCAACTCGTAATCATTGTCTAGTAGTAAGAATCTATTATTCTCATATGAATTCCTAAAACGTTTTCTATTAGCGATATCGATAACTAAGTGAACTTGTCGAACTTTTTCTATAGATCACCATACACTACATTTATTTGTAGGATTCATAGGAGATCCGGGAGGGCACTTGAATTCTCTAGCAAAGTCGAGGGAATTCGAAAGAGTTCCTATAACTCGGAACCGCCCTGGGGAATGTACTGCTGTTTTTAATTTGTTACGCATTGCTTCTGGCCGCATGGCGCCACACCATACCTAGTAATAAGTATAATAATATTTTTTTAAATATATATAATATATAAAAATCAATTGCTGTTCGTTAGTCTCGCTAAAACTCAAAAACGGCTGGACAGATTTGAATAATTCTTTTTTTGTTTTGTTGGGGGTGTCAAGGTGGTTTAAATATAAAAAAAATAGCGAAAACAAAAAAAAAAAAACAGCTGAAAAATCTAAAAGTTCTGAACTGTTTATTTTGTATGGGAATCACTAACCGTTAAAACGTACCTAGGGACGAACCCGAGCGAAGTGAAGGTGAGTCGCTAGTAATATATAAGTTTCATATTGTTTAAAATTCATATAGTTTGTCTTCTTGGAGCAAGAGGTCCATTATTAGAAATTTATTATTTCATGTAAGTAGTTCGTAGAACTTTCGTTAAGCACTAATTAACATATTCAAGCAACATTTTAAACATCTAGATGTCATTCTGTTTTTTTTTTAAACTTAAGACTATTACTCATTGTAAAAAAAAAATACTTTAATATCATTCTTCTAATCTTAGGCTAGAGTCTAGACTTTGTTTTATTTAATTATTTTTATTTTTCAACAAACCTGAGCAAAGTTCAGGAAGAACAGTTGAGTATGAGTATGGTTGAGTCCAGGGAGAGTCTCGTCGGCAGCGTCGTTGTGCCGGAGCCAGTGCTGGTACGCGTGGAACGCTTGCTTTACACCGCCATTGTCTGCTATATTCTCACCCTATAGTAATAATTTGTAAACCATAAATGTTATATTATTAAATGAGCAATTCTTGTATATATATATATATGTAAGTTAATTTCGTGTATCTGTTCGTTTTTTCGAAAAAAAAAACGCAATTTTTATATCTTTTCCGAAAAATAATTCCTAGCGAGCTCGGTCGCCCAGTTACAAATATAATACCTATATTTATGTAAACTATAAAAAATCAGTTCCTAAAAAAATCTTATAAAACACCCTGTTAATATTGATACTTGCAATATGCAAAGAACAAAAATGAAGTAAACAAGAATAACAAATTAGTATGGAGATAAGTATAATCACAGATCATATTTATGTATAATTCAAGTTGCAAAGATGTAGTATGTAATATGTATAGTAAGATGGTATATTATGTGTTTGGTACCCAAAACTTTCTATAAGTTTATTTCTACATTATTATCATATTATATCGCGAATATAAATTTAAAAGATCAATATTTTCCCTATTATTTTTATAGTTTAATATACTTTAACACACGGGTATATATGCGCCTCTCAACACGTTAATGAGCTTTAAGAACAATAATTATATTATTATTGTATATCAACAACCACCACCGAACAGGCTGTGCAATGTATGGACTAAAATATTAAATAATATATAATTTGCATGTGTAAATGTTGTTTTGGCAATAAAACAATCGGAAATATTATAAAAAATAATATTAATGTAAAAAATTACTTTTTTTTAGACAGACATTGTAAATTATAGTAATTTTTTGATGTTTTGGTTAAATTTAAATTAAAATATAGTATTTCATAATAAATGGCGTTTAACTTTTTTAGATTGAAAGCGTTAAATAAGGACTAAATAAGTAGATAGACTAAAATATAAGAGAAATGATTGTAGGGTAAAACACCCAGTAGTCAGCCTTTTAGTGAGGACTAAAATTTGATTCAACTGTATTTTAAATATTAAATACTATGAATAAAAACGACTTTTATTCTCCGAACGATTGTTTATTAAATTTACTATAGAAATTAACAAAACATTATATTTATAACAGAATTATAGAAAACATCAACATTAAACAAATTATGGCACTTTTTACCAGTAGTCAGCCTCATTTATCCACAAGTCAGCCATGCCTTACCCTGTAGTCAGCCTATCACTTATTCTTGCATATTTAGCATAGTTTTTTTTTATTATATATATTTTCATATAAGTCCCCAGCGAATTCAGTACATTTCAAATAATACCATGCAGGACAATTGTCACATCCAATATTCTTTAAGTCATTTATTTCTGTGTCGCTGATCAATTCCTCTTCACAGTTTTTGCATCTTATTCTGTTTATTATACTTGTCGTATTTTTCTTCCTCTTTTAACTATTTTTGGAATTCAACAGCTTTTTCGCTTTCCGTTTTTGTAATTCTTCTTTCTTTTTTTGCCTTTCTTCTTCTTTTTTTGCCTTAGCTTCTAATCTTTTCATTTTGTTAATCAATGTATTTTTCTTTTTCTGTTCCTTTACTTCTTCTTTTTGCTTCTCAAATTGTCTCCACTCTTCGTAAGAAATAGCCTATTCTATTAATTGATTTTATCTTTTATGTTGCTTTCAATGCACAAGGCAAGGACAAATGCTTATTTAAAATGGGCTATAGATTTTTTGATTTTACAACAACATTGAACAAAATATTTATTTTGTTTTTTTATATTTTTTGGACTTTCATTTAATGCGTATTGCATATTTTGTGTCTCTTCTTGTTAATATAATCGTAAAATATATCTGATTTCATCCAACCAGTTTCTGGCTTTCCTAACAACCATCCAGCAGACACACTGTTAATAACGTCTTTTGGTCTTTGGTCTTACATATGGAAAGACTAAGTTCGCCCTATTTTCTTCTGAAATAATATTATGGACGGTATTAAGGAGATGATCACATTTTAAAGGTAAGCCACATTTTGCTAACGCTATGCACCAGTCTTTCTAGGCAGTTTCTTCTTTTTTGGTCAGCACTGAGTCTGGTCCCATTGTACCAGGTAATTCTGGAACCTTTAAATGTAGTCGATCTTGTAGCGTCCCTCGCGGAATGCTAAAAACTAGACTGGCTTCTCTAATCTTCATCCCATTTTTAATCGTCGCCATAGCTTGTGTTAATTGCTCTTCTTTGTATTGGTGAATTGGTCTTTTCGACATGATGAAATTTAAAAAAAAGTTTTTCATTCTAAAATAACCGTGCATAAATTTAACCCTAATTAAAAAAGCTTTAAGGTGCTATTTTGTGGAACAGGACTAACGGCTGACTACTGGATTTGTACACCCTTTGGTCGGCCCCTGGCGTACAATCACATTTGTACGCGGCTGACTACTGGTAAAATACACTTTTCGTCTTATAAGAGGTAAACCCAAAGTAATGAGCAAAATTGGGACTATTCGCTCCGTTAATTTCAACTACATATAAGAAAATCACTAAAAAACCAGTAGTCAGCCGCTTATGGCTGAGCACTGGATCTAGCTTAAAAATTCGAAACTCAATAGTCGGCCACCTAAATTACAACATATTAAACTAATAAAATGCATGTAATAGTTAATTTTATCACAAAATAAACATTTTATTGTAATACAGTATAAAAATCAACCGCAAATAACAGCAAATACACACAAAAACTAACCGAAAACTCGAACACGTTTTCTTAAGAAAAAAATTATAACAGCGACTCGTTTAGTCATGTCTTTGGCGGCAGTGCAAATGAACGATTGTAGCTCGTCAACCTGACGTGCTATTGTTTCCTAGGTATGCGTATTAGTCAATAAGGAAACAAGGATTCGATTAAACGTTATTTTAAAGATGTAAACAAATTTCAACACTATTTATATGGAAATAATGTTTCTAAAGGCTGAGTACTGGTGCGGGGCTGACTACCGGGTGTTTTACCCTACCTACATTATTTTTAGTTTGAAAAATGTACCCTAGATGGTGTTGCGTTAAAGTTGAATCGCGCTTAGATACGTACTTTACGTCGGATTCATATAAGTTTAAAAAAATTTAATTATGTATTTTGTTTGGAATTTTGGTATACGAGTAAGCTAACAGCGCTTTTTAGTTGTTAGTACACATTTTCAAAGACTACACTATTTCTCAAGCGAGTTATTACGGTAAGGATTTTCTCGCAGATGAATTTTGAATGCGAAACCAAAAAAAAAAACGAATTATATTTTAGCCTAGGCTAATGGACATAAAAATGAATCGCTTTATATGCTAGGATTTGATATACAAAAAAGAACAAAATATGAACAGTAATTTTAAAATTTGAATGTGTCCTAACTAGATGGCGCTGAATGAAAGCTGAATCGCGCTTGCTTTACGTTCTACAGGATCCTTATAAGTTCCGTTATGAAATGCTTGTTAAAGGCATTTTAATTAACCTTTCTCAATATTAAAGTTATAAGTACTTTAATTTTTGAAGATTGCACTCTTCCTAGTGCAATTAAAATGTGACTTACGACCAGCGTTGCCAATTTGTGGGGAATTCCCCAAACTGCGGGAATCTCAAGTCGATTCGGGATTTGTTGGGGATTGGCATTATGCGGGGAAAATGCGGGTATTGTGAATATTGATAGTCTGACCGGGTCCGAGCACTTAAGCCTTAAATTACTAACAAAAATCGGACATAGTTTCCACGTCTGAACCAATTTATCTCTTAATTTAAACTATACCTACTATGTGTTAAAAGTACGTAAATTTTCTTAGTCTGAATTTCTTCATTATCATCCTTAAAACAAAACTTCAGGTTTTAATTTGTTTGTTTCCAAACCGGATTCCGATTGGAATATATTAATTTTATTTAGTTATTATATATCTAACATAAAGAAAAATCCAAAAAGATAGTTTCATTTAAAATTATTTAAAAATATAAAAAATAAATATTATTTGAATACTTGAAACTTGTTTTTTTTTTATTATTTTGAGGGGAATTTGTGAGGAATCAGTATATTTTTGTCCCCAAATTGAGGAATTTGAGTTAGATTTTCGAGGAATTTGATAAATTGGTATTGGCAACGCTGCTTATGACGTCCATTAAAACAATGTTCAAACTTTTAAAGTGAAAAACTATTACATCTTATCGAGTTATACACTTAACCAAACACACTTCTCAAATACAACTTTGAGAAGATATCCAAATCTTTCTTTTGTTCGTCGCGAATAATTAGTATTTATGATTACTTCTTACTTGTGTATTAACGCCGTCTAATTTCATATTAACTTCAGGCACTACATATTGGCTATATTGATCTATAAGGCATTGAGCGCGATGGTGGAACGCTTCAATTGCGGAATCCGACCACCAACGATGTAGATTTCCTTCACAGTCGAACAATCGACCTTTATCGTCAAACCCATGAGTTATTTCGTGACCTGTAATTCATTAACTATTAATTTAAAATTATTATACCTAAATGCAAAAGTTTGTATGAGTGTGTGTTTGTTACTCCGTCACGTTGATTTGTATGAAATTTATTATGTATATAGATCTGGATTATCACTTACTCGTGTGTTATAAATAAAATATACAAAAAATAAAATTATACAAAAGATGTCTTAGTCTGTATCTTATATTATAATTTAAAAAGACACCTAACGTTGCGAAATGCATTTACGTAAACCGCCTTCACATACATACGTATATGTGGAGCTAACCGGCTAGAAAACCACAGCTTTGTATTGATAATTTAATTAATTGTTTCAAATTGTACGGTACTAAATGTATTCAACTACAATATGTATGTCTTATTGAGAAATAAACTATTATTATTATTAAAAAAAAGCCAGTAATAGCTAGCTAGGAATGCGTCTGAGCAAAACTAGGTTAAGTCTTACGCTTAACCCGGACAAAACCATGAGCGAGAGCTAATTACGTAATATTGAGATAGAAAAGAGAACAAAAGAAAAACTCACCAATAACAACTCCGATTCCGCCAAAATTTAACGATCTGGGAAAATGTCTGTGATAGAATGGTGGCTGTAAGATACCGGCAGGAAACATTATTTGATTTTTATTTCGGCTGTAGTACGCATTGACGACTGCCGGCGCTGTGTTCCACAGCGTTTTGTTTACAGGTTGACCGATACTGTAATGTCATATTTATTCCTCATACTTGCAATGCAATTCATTTAGATATACACAACTAGCGGCTCATCCTCGCTTCGCTTGGGTTCGTCGCTAGGTACGTTTTACATTGATATTTAAAATACATAGTTATTTGTCAGCGTTAGCCATATAAATTTTAATTATTATTTTTTTTTTAATTTTTTGGTGTTTTAATACTTATTATCCTATTCCGGACTAAGAGAAATCCAAAAAATCAAATATCATAAAAATTGGTCCAGCCGTTCTTGAGTTATAAATGGTGTAACTAACACGACTTTGTTTTAAATATATAGATAATATATTTATATGAAGTAAATATTACCTACACAACATTCATCTAAAGAATGTAAACGAAAATCTCTACATTTAAGTCACTATAACTATAAACTCCTTTAACAGGATAAACTTTTTAAGTAAAAACAGTAGATAGATTGTAACTCGCCATTATATAGGATCAATATTTATTTATATATTTTATTTATTTTATTACCATTGAACTGGACTCCATCAAAACTGATACATGATGATACATGCGAGTATTTTAGAATGGAGAATATTCTCGCATTAATCATTTACGCTAGCAAAGTCCTGGGCCAAGTTTAGTTCATAATTGTTTTTACTATTTAGTATTCATATTTATTAATAAAATCATTACCGTGATTGCTCCATTTTTGTTAGATGTTGTAAAATATTCAAGATATTTTCAAAATATTTATCTGGGTGTATTGTAACCTCCTTATAGCGATCGTTAAGCTCCTTCTTATTCAATATAAAATCTGGATAACCTATTCTGAGCATCATTGTATCAACTTTGTGGCCTGCAAGTTTCTTAGTTTCATCATCTATCCAATCCGTCATATGTAATAACTCTCTGAACGACTGTTGAATTTCCCTCGTCATAGTTAGGGTGTCGTTTTTGCTCATTTCATCAAAATAATTTCTAACAAACATCGACCCTAAAGCCATTCCCATGTTAGAGTTCACTTGTGATATACAGTTTTTCCATCTTGAAGGCGCTTGCTCACGACCAAACAAAATGTAGTAGAATCTGCAACATTTAATGTAGAGCTTAGGTGTAGATAGAGATTTTTTTTTGATAAAATAACCTACATTTCAATCAAACCATTACGTATTAGTTCTAGATTTTTTACTTACTAATATAAAAAGCTGAAATGTTTGTTTAAACGCGCTAATTAACTACTAACTCGATTTAAAAAAAACTTCATGCATATTACAGCCCAATTATTAGGGAAGAACATGTAACATACTACGACACTTATGAAGTGAAGTAGATAAAATAGACCATGCGAATGCAAATTTATTTATCAGTAGGTATATACAGAATTTGGGAGAGTCCACTTTTTATTAACCCATTCTCGCCCGCTGTGCCATTTTAGGCACACTTCATAAATTGAGGCTTATAAAAAAATTGTGTACCATAGCTAGTAAATTTTTTCTTTGTTGTATATTCGAAATTGTTTGTTTGTTAATAATTATAGTGCATGTTATTGGACCATTATCGAGAAGCACCGTTTTTTTTTTTGATTTGTTGAAGTTGACCATTTGCACAACCTTAGACCTGGCCGCACTTATTTAATTATTATATAATACATGGTAATGCATACGATGTATTACAAAAAATAAGAAAACTTAAGTGGAACTGGACCGGTCACATAATGAGAATGAACAGAGAAAAATGGACGAAAGACGTAATGGAATGGTATCCCAGAAATGGGAAAAGGCAAAAAGGACGTCAAATTAAAAGATGGGAAGATGACTTACCAAAAGGATGGAGAAGGTTAGCTCGGAACAGAGATGAATGGAAGAAAATAGGGGAGGCCTATGTCGAAGGACAACCTGACTAACAAACTGATTGCTGAATAAACTATTTCTACATTAGATTTTAAATATTATTATTTTTAAGTTTTTTTTTTTTTAATTTTATTATGCAAGTCAAAACTGTACAAATGGTCAGCGAATAAAGGCTTTTATTATTATAGTGCATATCATGGGTATTGTGTATATTTTGATAAAGTAACAAACTTGTATCTCATTTAAAATCGGCTAACATAAATGCAACAGTTTGATTATTATTATTTTTATATAGCGTCACAGCGATCTTTATACTCACTGCTGTTTGGCAGATTGAAAACGATCGTCCAGGTTGTTCACTCGGTGCCTCACAAATCTCCACAGAAGGTAATTTGATAAAGTGTCCGGATCCGTCTTCTCTATCAATTGGACTAAGTGCTGATGACGACCAACGAATTTATTTATTAAATATATATTTATACAATTATATTATGTTGTAAGTTTAGAGAACATTTTAATTTTTATTGTATACTTCAACAGAAGTTTACGAAGTACGTTCTTAAATGTAGAGTCTAAAGCACAGAAAATTGTAAAATCACATTAAAATCGATGCTGCTGCTGTGATTTTTATAAACAAAAGTATAGGTATTTTTTTCTTTAGATGGAATCATGGAGGTCACATAATATTATAAATATGTTATGAATTTGTAAGTATTTTACAATTGCAGTTAAAGTTTATGCAAAGTAATTTGTATATTTATTTATTAATTTTATTATCTTTACATATATAATTCTGGTTGGTTTTTTGTATTTTACACAATATATATGTACCAGCGGCTCACTCTCGTTTCGCTCGGGTTCGCCTCTAGACAAACGAAAACAAATCTATTCCACGAGAAACGTTCACTTTTCCGAACTATATTATTGTAAAGTTTCATTAAAATCCAATCAGTAGTTTTTACTTGAATGTATACTAAGCTGTATAAGTTATTATAGTTTTTTAACTATCCTACGGGAAGTGTTTTATTTTCCGGGATGAAAAGTATGTAATATATTGACCGGGGATATAAGGTACCACTATACAAAATTTTATTTAAATCGGTACAATAGTTTCGTAGATTAGCCCGAACAAACAGACAAACAGACAGAGAAACAAAAAAAAAATTGAAAAACATCTGGATTTGTTCTAATGCTCTTCTTACTTTCCCCTGACTCGGTTTTTAATATTTTTTTTCTATGTACAGACATTCGATCTCTACAGTTTTATTATATGTATAGATGTCAATTGTAAACAAATCCCAAAAATGTTAGGAGGTCCTAAATAAATTTCTATAAAAGAAACTCTACGGATATAATTACTTATACCACTGATAATCATTACTTTTAAAGTTATTTTAAAGTCGGTATGCTTTTTCAGTTAAAAATAATATTAGAATTTTGTTATTCACCCGAATGTAGTTGAGCGCGAACAAGACAACAGTCTCTTCAGGCTGTACCGTTCTATTCATTACAATGCACAAATACCGTTTCCATTTAATCTGCGGCACTAAACCTTCAAGTTTCGCAATGGTCATCCGTCGGTATAGCTCTGATACATTACGTCTATCTTCAGGAGCGGAGGTTATTTTTGCAAGCCTGCAATAATGCTCTAATTTAGGTACTTTACAGTATGCATTCGTAAGCGTAACATTAGACATTTGTGCTATATTAGTTAGTTATTTTTTTAAGTAAATGTAAAATTGTAAAAGAATATGGACGATAATTTCTGACACGCAGGCATAAGCATCGTGGTTATGCGACCCATACGCAAGATGGACATTCACAAGTGTCCTGGTTCGAATTCCGGTCGGATACAAAGTTTTACTTTTGTTTTTTTTTGTATTTATTCAAGTTTTTAGTTTTTTTTTTATCTAAAAAATACGATATAACAAAAAATAACTCCGAGCGAAGCTCGGTCGCCCAGGTACTCTATATATAAATAGGCAAAGAAAAAAGCAAAATAATTCAGTACCTTTTTCTCTGTTTGTCTACCGATTTTTTTTTTATTTAGTAACTATTAACGAGCTTTAGTGTTATAGACAAAAATAATAATTGAAAACAGTTTTTTTACATAGAAAGGTTAATTCCATTCATATATGTATGTTTTTCTTAAATTTTAAATAATGATTATGGTTCAATTTCGTCCACTGGACGAACTAGTACTGACTACTACTAACTAGTTAAATACAATTGGAATCGTAATACGTTTAGAAACATCATCTGTCCTTTTATTAAACCTATTACAATAGACGATTATTTATTTTACCGATGTTAGCTGAATACATATTATATACTTACTCGATTTCGAAATTAATAAGTTTTTCTGCATCTTTCTTCACATGTTCAGATTCTCCGCCGAGCAATAACGCTATTTTTATTAAGTACGCTTTGTAAGCGTCTAAATATACTTTGTTTGTTTCTTGTAAAAAATAATCCCTTGTAGGCAAACCTAAAATAATACATATTTTTATGAGTACAAATCGGCTGTTAAAATGGCAGTGAATTTATTATTTTATTATCATCATTTTATTTTTACCTAGACTTGTTTGATCAAACTGGATGACGAATTCGTCAGAATTCTTAATGTCTGGTCCAACCCACTCTGATATTAAAATATCATTATTATATAGTCTCAATTGAGCCATAAGTTCTATCCAATCAAAGTTTTTCGCATTCCAATCTGGTTTTAAAATTGGCCATCCTCCAAAAAAGTGTAATAAATCTAAAAGAGGTTGATGTGCCCTTTTTTGTAAAATATCATGATTCATGCACGATTTAAACAAAAATCTTGCTTTTAAGGCGGCATCTCCGTTTGCTGGATCATTATTGGATTTTTGATGTGATTGTTTTAGTTTCAGTATGAATTTCGCTAACGGCTCCATTCTTTTTACTCTGTCTGTTAAAAATCTGTCACCACTCATTTCACTATTAAATATCGTGCGTTTATTTCTTATTTTTGCATAATAGCTTGTAGGATTACTTTTTATATATCTTTTATGCTTATTTAAGTATTCTTTCTCGTGTTTTTTGTTTTTGAGAATGTTCTTATTTACTAACTTGGATTTCACTTTAGATTCCAATTTCTTCATTTCCTTCGATTTTTTATCTAGATATCTTCGTATACGATTAATTATCTCTGATTTATTTTCACCATTATTATTAATATCATACATGTTTTTATTTTGTGTCAAATTAGTAATTTCTTTAGAATTCTGAACAATTATATCTACGGGAATGTTATCAGGTTTATAATGACATATTGCGTTTTGCTTTAGAGGTAAGATGTCTCTATTTACATCCAAATGAGGACCGGGATACGAAGTAGGTACATGTTCAGTGTTTTTGAACTCTAGCAGATCTTTTAAGACGGTGTCTAAATTCTCTCTGAGCATTTCAAACGTGTCATAGCTGTAAAGAAGTACCTGTTAATGTTAGAAATATATTGGCTTTACAAAATGTGACATACCCAGCTTTGTCGGCAGGAATGGGGTTCAGTGCTGGCCAGTTCCCACAGGCGTATTGATAAAAATCATGGCAAGGGTCTGCTTCTGCGTCCATGTATTGTTTCATTATATTAGCTTGTGTACGTCTAATAGTGTCTTTATCACCTTGACTTTTCCAAAAGGAATGAATACCTGCTTGATAAAGTAATAGTCTATTGTAATTCATGCTTTACATTTTTACTATATCTTTTAATAGGATTTTTTAATTAAATTTTTGTCACTTTTATAAATTTTATATATGAAAATTATATGTATTTTAATAATCAAATCCATGTAGTAATATTCAATATAGATATACACATGAACTTGACTTATTTTAGGTCAACGGTCAATTGGATAATTTCTCTGCCAATTATCCTTTTAGTACAATTGTGTGCGAACTTGCAAGAGATAATAGCCACGTGGACGATGACCTAAATAGAACTTATCAATAAAACTAATTAAAATATTTTTAATAGCTTATGTACTTTTATAAATGGGAAAGTTATAATGTGTGTGTATATTTGTTACTCTTTCATGCTGAAACGACTGGACGAATTTAGATGATATTTAGTACGTACATACGTAGATAGACTAAGAAACTTAAGCTAATCTATACATATAATAAAACTGTAGAGGTCGAATGCCTGTACATAGAAAAAAAAATGCTAAAAACCGAATCTATCAATCGGAAGAATTTTTATAGAATTGCTAAGATTTCTTTTTCTATTACCTGTGAAGGATCGGACTGGTTTATACACATGTGCAGCGGAGCCCATTTCTGCTTCTTCCAGCTCCGGTTGACGGCGGATTTGTTCCACATCGTCAAGCGGACCGCGGTCAACGTATATTTCCGGATGCACCACGCTTGTAAAAGATTGCTTGTTTTAAATGAAATATTTTTTCCGGATATTTTTATTTCACATTTCACATTTTTGAAGTAAAACTTTTATGCGCGGGTAAAATTTCAAGGCCGCGTCATGAGAAATGATCACGAAAAACCGTCATACCCGTGAAGCTTGCATTAGGTTGCCATAACATTTGTTGGCATTGTCTGATAAATGATATAAATGAAATACTTTCCGTTGCTATCTTCGAAAATTACTATTTTTACTTTGTTATGATATATGCAAAATATATTTTATAACAAGCGGCTCACCCTCGCTTCGTTCCGATTCGTCCCTAACGATTTAACGGTTAGTATAGAATAGATACAGATGTACATAATACAAATAACCAATAAAGTTCCACTTCCAACACGTGTACTCTGTACATACAACTTTTTTTAATTTTATTTTTTATTCCCGATTGCTTTTCAGCAAACATGGTCACGGGAGACGCTAAGGTTTTTGGTGTCGTAAATGTCGTAGGTTATTAGTTATTACAAATGGTGTCTAGTCACAAAATTACACAATAATTTGCAAGAATGGCACCGGAACACCTTGTAATATTTTGTAGTCATTGCTTATGAATCACATTCTAATAAACAATGGCTTTATTGATTTTAATACTTATTAGAGGATACTTTTACTTATGAAAAGCCAAAGGGTTCTCGCAAAATCAGGGAAATTATTTTATATGATTATTTTGGTATTTTGGTAAATAAGACGCAAGGTAGTGAAATATAAACAATTACAAATTGTATTAATTTTACTTGCAGTTCTTTCTACCTACGTAGGTAGAAAGAACTGCAGGTTCACTTCATATAATTAATAAAATGTGTGGGAATATATTTTAAATAACATTTCCATGAAATGAATTACCTATGAAATTTTCCTTCATCATCATCATATTCACCTTGAGAACTACTCTCATAATCTTCCCTTTCTTTTGTGTCTTTATCTTCTTCGCCACTCTTTTGATCGGATGTGGGATTCTCTTGGCTGTTAAAGAAGAAAATCTTTACTTATATTATGCCATTTAGACTTGAATGTTGAAGTTTAGTACTACTGGTCTCTTAATCTTTATTATTGGAATAACTAATCATTTTGCTATACCTACCTACATTTATTTAAATATGGTTGTAAGTAATACATACATATAATATTATCCCATTGCTAGCGCTAGCGCTGATACAAAATTATTACAATATTTTTAGACTAAGTTGTAGTAGTAGGAAAAGCTTAATTACGAGTTAAAAATCAAACAACAATTTACAAATACATAAATACTCACTCGTAATCATGAGACGTGAATGTGAAATGACTTCTTCGCTTAACTCTGGTAGGGGCATTGTGATTTTTTGCTTCATTATCCCAAATAAATATATCACTTGTTAAATTACCCTCGTAGATCTCCCCTTTGCTATCCAAATCTCGTCGAGAGAGATATATTTCTTCAGGTGGGAGAAAAGATGTTTTAAACCCGTGAAATACATCCCTTTCTTCAGGGTCTATTCCCTCCAACCTTTGATATCTTTTAGGAATACTCTTAACAATAAATTGATCTGACGGATCTCCTAAAGCATCTAATGGTCTTTTAGATATAAAATACGCCGCAGCCACGAATGTTGTTAGACCGATGATTAAAAGGAATTTACAAATATTAGCACTCTTTGGTTTTACAGTCGTCTGTATTCGCGTGTCAACACGCGCCATGACAATTCCTGACTGACGGTGTCAGAAAATCCTTAGATTCGTAACTGGAACGTACATAAAGTACGTATATAACTGCCATTGTAGTATTGACCCTGGGATCAGAGTACGCGTTAGGAAAATTGTGACCAATCAGGTGTGTCGCTTAGATGCAATCATATACAAATATGTAATTTTATTATCTCCTATACAGTACATTTTGCAAAATCATAAAAAATATTTATAAAACAAAAAAAGTATTTATATGTATTTTAATAACTTGCTATTTAAACTAGAATGACATATATTTTGAAAGAAAATGTCGTTTTAAAGATTTTAGTAGGTATTACAAACAAAAAAATAAATAATGGCATTGTTCGATGAGATAATGAGACAATTGCAATTGATTGACGATACGATACTTTCGGATTCGAGCTATGGTAATTTACATTATATTGAACATTGTAACATAATTTATGAATTATGTATTAGTAATTTCATAGTCAATCTTATAACGAAAGCATTAGAACTCTTAGTTTTAGAAATAGGCTTAAAATAAATTTAGTTATTTTTAACATTGCATAACCGTTGAAGTGTAAAATGTGAATACATTAATTAAGAATAGTATAATTATACATTAAGTAATAGCGTTATATAGTATAGGATAATATAGTACCTATAGGATAATATAGTATAGGATAATATAGCATTAAGTCCAATGTAAGCCCTAATTTATATTAACCGCTCATATATCTTCCATATATGGTCGACCACCATTAAACTAAGTTTCCATTATAAGTATACTTAAGATATTATGATTATTAATATGTCTCCAACCGCAGAAGACGTTTACTATAAAATCCCCGAAATACACCACATTTGACCGTTATTTATCGCCAAATAACGATTAAGTAAATACTATTTAGTTTCTCGCTTCATACTTATACTACGAAATAATCATATTAATACAAATAACAAAAATAACCTTCATTATCCCATTGCTGGAGACAGACCTCTCCTTAATGCGAGGGGATTTGCTAATAGTATGCCACACCGAATTGACTTTTTCTCGAAAAAAGAAAATTTGGTTCTCTGAGGTTCGTAGGTTCTCTAACAACGCTTTCCTCTACTTATGCAATCATGTTGAAAATAAGATTAGCATATGAATATTTTAGGGAGCGAAATCAAAGTTTGGATCCCCTTTGTATGTATTCAGCCCTTTTTAACGTCTCACTGCTGGGCACCTGGGATCCGCTTTACTTAGTTTAAAACCACGAATTTGAAATAACTTAACACTAATATCACACAAAAAAAAACAAACATTTTTAGACAACAACACGCAATTAGAATCTTTGAAATTCAGTAAGAAGTTATTAGAAACAAAACAATGGTTTGCTCGAGTTTCTTGGGCGCATAAGAAGCGATTTATGCTATGTTTATTGAATGATGTAAAAAGTATTCGAACAATATGTTTAGTGCTGAAATCGATATGGAATTGTAAACCGAAGGATGCTATGATGTCGACATCCGGGTAAATATAATATCTATCTTAATATTCTTAAATAACCTAGTATTGATAGTTTTAATTTATATTCATATGATTAAATTAACATTTTAATTAGGGTTCCGTAGTCAAGAGGCAAAAAACTCTTATAGTTTACTCATGTTTTCTATTTTACTGGTAAAAAAGTGAAATTTGGCATATAAATAGAGTAAGGGAAGAACGTATAGTTAGAAAAAATAAATGAATTCTGATTTTAAACAATGAATTCCGATAATGCTTGAACTGGAATATAAAAATAAAATGGAGAGTTTCATGAAAAAAAAAAAAACAAGTATTAATAACGACATATTATAATTTATCAAAATCGGTTACGGCGTTTAGCAATTACGAGACAACATATATATATGTTCTCTCATAAATAAGCTCTTCCGATATATATATATATATATATATATATATATATATTATATATATTATATATGTATATATATATATATATATATATATATATATATATATCGGAAGGGCTTATTAACTGATGGAATTCATCCTTAGTCCAAACATAACATTGGTAGAGTAAATCCTGCTCAAATGATACTCGTAAAGCCATAATTCAAGAAATTTACTATTATTATCTCTATTAAAATACAAGAATTACTGTTTGTTTATGTATAAACTAGAATAATAAAGCTTGTATTTATGATTGTGATACTTACCTTTGTTAATCGTTTGAATCTTTAAACATATAAAAAACCTATTTTTTATATATATTTGATTAAAAACGTTTTTCTATTTTTGTTAGGCCTAAGCTATGGAGTAGCTATGACCGGGTCCCTATGGATCATGACCGCACCGTTCTACCACAGTCTTCTCTGAAAAATGTTATGAAAAATGATCGAAAATGGTTTCAGTCACTTAAACCAGTACGTCTAAACACTCTTTATGCTTTGTATTTTGTTTATGTCATAGAATATGAAATATATTTATTAAATACTTTTGATTGTTAAATTTATTTTTAAGTTGGTACTTACACAGAAAAAGATAGAACCAGCCTCGAAAAAAAAGTTTGTACATATTGTTTTTTTTTTAGGTTTGTTAACATTTTAATGATCAAAATTATCAAAAAATATAGGTACTATAGGTACTACTGTTTTTAGTTTTTTTTTATTTACAATGCTTTAATCCACCACAAAATCGATTTTTGCCTACTTATAATTATTATTTTTAGGAAGAACAATATCTCGTTCTTGCAGAGTTATTGTCAATATCTGGTGGTCCAATTATGTGGGAAGTACTGCAGCATTCAAGGCTCATATATGAAAATTATCTTGAACAAGACGCTCTAAATTTGCTAGAATGTACACTTGTCAACGAACCACCACCTGAGAAAAAAAATATTCCGTCTGAACCGGTGAACTTACGTTACGCAACAGTTATTTTTCTAAATTTCTAATTTAATTTATATAGTATATTACATTTAAATTATTTCAAATCATTCAAGCTATATATGTACATATGTATGTGTCTCTTGGATAATAATATAAATACATAATATTTATAATTGCAGGCAAAAAAAGATCAAGCACCTCGTCGAAAAAGTTCATTTACTCAGGTCTCTGAATCTAAGTATACCCCTTCGCCTGGACAATCGCAGAAAGAAGTTTGTATTTTATAATATTAAATGAGCAATTCTTGTATATCTATTATCTATTTATATAAATTTATTTCGTGTATCTCTAAAAAAGCTGTACGATTTGGATAAAATTTTGGATTTTGATAAGGTTTTGCTTCTTAAGGTTATGTATGTATATACGTGTCCTTTTTGAATAAAAACCAATTTTTATATCTTCCTTCCAAAAGACGCCGAGCTAAGCTCGCTCGCCCAGGCACTAGTTATATATAATTTTACACATGTTAAGTGTTTTAAATAAATAGTATTTTTTTTTTATATTAGACGACTTGACAACAATGATTATCCGAAAATATCTAAATACCTACTCACTACCTATGTATAGTCTTATTTCTATTATATAACTGCGTATTATTATTGTATTAATTACTGTCTAAAATTTTAGTTCGAGACTAATATGACGTTGTGGTTATCAACAGTAAAAGCTTTTAAAGATAGCATGAAATTAGAAGAATGGGAATATGTATATAAAGATGACACTAAAAAAAGGATCTGGAAAGCAAACCGGCCAAAAGTAGAGGCTGTGGATACTGTAGATATTGTAGGTTTTTTTTGTTAAAATAAATAATACTAGTTGAATAGTGATCGCCCCGTAGTTGAAAATCGACCATAAATCATTAAGTTCGATCGATATTGAGATTCTTTTTTTTTTAATTATATATATAGATAGTCTATAAAATCCAAAAGAATTTTGGAACGGGCCCATAGATTCAGAGATTTGCACGTACAGACAAACAAATTTTCCATCTTTTTAATATTATGTAAGTACTCGTATAATATTGATGAAGGTTATTTAACATCATGCTACATCTTTTAGCAGTGAAGTAATTATATATAAATAAAATAGGCGAGCAGATTCACGGGTTAAAGAAAATCAATAAATTTTGACATTCCACAGTCCTCCTCTATATTATAAACTTTAACTATGCCAAATCTCATACTCCTCCGTACACGCAATGTGCTTAAAAAGGTGTTCAAAGTTTTCTCTCACTCTCTTTCTCTTTCCCTTAATATATAGATTACGCACTTATTTCTCTACTCACTACCAGCGTCTTCGCCTTAGCTTAGCTTAGCTTCGCTCAGCTGCGCCCCTAGATTACTAGCAGTGGGCTATGCGTTACTTCTGGTAATAGTTTATTTGTGTATTAAACATCCAAATCCGTCCAGCCGTTTCAGCCTGAAGGAGTAACAAACATACATACATACACACACAGACAAACTTATATTTATATAGTGACATTAATTTTGAATTATATGTACTTATATATTATGTATGTAAATGCAACCTTGATGACGTTCAATAAGTGTTCAAGTTCAAACGCTAATGTATTGTTTCTTTGTTTTATATTTCCTACTCCCTGAGGTAAAGCTATGTTATTGATGATATTATATACCTACACTCATTTATATTTTATATGATTTAAATATATATATATATAAATAATAATGTGAATGTTGTTTTGTGCAAAACTGCTAACATCTAGAAGTTCTTTAATACATAATTTAAAATGTTTACAAGTGTTCGATGTGAAGTCCATAAATAAAATTTATGCGTTCTTCAATCTCCATATTGCTGGATGATGTATAACAACAGTAGATTGTCACTCGCAACTCTATGGCGATATACTTGGCATTGTTGATACACCGTTCAACTGTTAGTCATGAAAGTTGGTACACATGGGTATTTAGTGTAGCTTGCGATTTAGACTAACCCAAGATGAAGGTGAAGCCGCTGACTAAAGCTAGTACAGTGTATATATAATAATGGTATTAACTTCAGTGTCAATATAAACAAAATTCATTTTTCATATGAAGTGTAAAGTTTTTAATCATTAGCCAAATTTTAAAAATCCACATAATCTGCTTTTTAGATTCAAATGCTACCATCAACAATTAGCAAATGTATTTTGACGTATTTGCCGTCAACTCAACTAGGTGAATGTGCTCGCGTGAACAAATATTGGGCGTACCTGGTGGACGAAATTCGGTCAGAACTGACCACTAGACAGAAAATCGACGCGGAATTAGAAAAGCTTCGAGTAAATATCCTTTATATAAGTTTTTACAGACGTCTGGGATGGTTATAAAATAGAAACTCTAATATTATTTTTTGTCCTTTCATCAATTTTTACTATCTTACCCACTTGGAATAGCTATCGTTGAATCAATTTTAAATAGATATTTCTTGGGAGATTGATAGGGAGAGTCAAGGTATGATGATAAATATATATGTCACTATTATGTGTAGATATATCTGATTTTTTATAGGAAAATATGCTTCGTCATGATACTAGTTTAAACTTAGAAAGCAAGCCAGAACTTAGCACAAAAGGAATCAATGAGCCCAAGAAAAATTATAATAAAAATGCAAAAAAATCTTTTACTTATCCTTGGAAAGCAACGAATAAAAAGGCAAACAAGAATAAAGCATGTACTAAAACGGTAATATGTATATTTCGGTATGGCGAATATATTTATTTAGTGCATAGAAATATAATTTGTGTATTTTAAATATAGGTTCGAAATATGGCTGATTTCAACGAACAGTTAGAAAGGCGCGGTGCCGCCCATCAAAATATATGGAAGTGGTGTGAAAACGTCTTGAATATTTACAAGAAATTTGATGAACAAAAAGTGAGTTTATTATTGTTTATTTTGGCAACTATCATTATAATTTATCATTTAGTAGTAAACTTTTAATTTCAATTGCTTTATGTCTTTTACAGTTCGGTAATCTCAAAATACCTCTAAATCCACCTCTTACTATTGATCCTACTTATTAACGGTCATTTTATTAAAAACTAGCTTTGACAACAAAAATAAACCCGTATGGATTTCACTTGAATCCATTCAGCAGTATTTTATTAGTCCGTTCTATTAAGTTTTTTAATTATTATATCTACTCAAAATGACCGAAACAACATAACATTATAAGCGTGGCTATTTTGTAATGAAAATGTTTTTAATTCATTTCAAGACTGAAAGTGTATTATAAAAAGTGTCTGGGCGGAAGCAGGAATAATGATTGATTAAATGTATTAAAATATTATAATCTGTTTTATTTGTTGTAATATAGTGTCAACTTTACAAAATATGTACCTATAGGTACACGATTTATAATAAAATAAAAAAATAAATCCTAATTAAAGTAAATATTTTGGGAGACTTTGTGTAAGCCATTAGTGAACATCTGCAACCTTGCCTATGAATATGATGTATTTCTTAATATACTCAAGTCTGCTGTTATTTGACCAATCTACAAAAGGGGTGACAAAAAAAATAGTATCTAAAATAATAGAAAATGTGACAAATAAAAGACCTATTCACTATCTCGTTAATGTGCTAACCTGTTTAAAAACTCCGGATCCCATCAAAAGCGACAAAAGCAACATAGAAACTGATAAATATTTATTGGTTTCTATGTGGCTTTTGTCGCTTTTGATGGGATCCTATTGGAGTTTTTAACAGGGTATGCAATAACTAATAATATGGCTTTCGACCTAAAACGTCAACAGAAAACTTTGTACTAAAACTAACGACAATCATTAAATATTATGTTTATAAAGATGGCAAGACGTATCTAGCTGTTTTCGTAGATTTACAAAAAGCTTTCGACACTGTGTCAATTCCTATAATGCTAGCCCGTCTTGAGAACATTGGTATTAGGGGTTACGCTTATAAATGTTTTGAAAGCTACCTTACCAACAGAATTCAGAGTCCGCGTCGATAACTTTATTAGTGACTTTGATTCTGTCTCGTATGGAGTACAGCAGGGAAGTACTTTAGGGCCTACTTTATTTTTAATATACTCGTACATAAATGAACTGTGTCGGGTAACATTACAAAATGCTGATATTATAATGTATGCAAACGATACAACTATCTTGTATCGAGGTAAAAATTGGGACGAAGTTTGCAGATTCACTGAAACAGGTTTATACACCATAACAACTTGGGTCGAGGACAGCTTTACTTTCTCTCAATACGAATAAACGAAATTTCTATGCTTTAGCAGGACTAGTTGTGGACACCCCGTGAACTTCCAAATTTGCATACATGTATGTATTACATTACACATCTTTGTAATCGTAGTTCTCCCGTCGCGTAGGAAGTTTTAATTGTAGTTTTAAAATGCTTATAAGAATAAATAATACAAAATATTTGGGCATCATTATTAATGATAAACTAATATGGCCGGCATATATTTTTACTGGCTATGCGTGCAAGAAAGCTCATGTTCATTTTTAAGAACAATATTATAATAAGTTTTTTATTCTGAATACCTACACAAGGCATTCAGAACTAAAACTAAATAAGATCTTCAAGTGACTATCATTATTTCGAAAAGGAAGTGGGTCATCGGAAAAAAATATTTTATATTATAGGTGTATATTTTGGGTTATAAAAATTCATGGCAGTGGCGCTACTAAAAATTGTAATCGTGCAAAAGGGACTTGCGTATTTCTTGAATTGAGCTATGATACAGTTTTAGTGTTTGCTTATTATACTTTAATTAAATGTAATCACGTAAGTTTTACAAAAAGAGTAAGCATTGTTTGATGAAAAATATTATAAAAATAATTTAAAACAACTTAATAAATTACACGAATGAAATTAGTCTACCGTAAAATGAAACGCAGTTCACGTCAAAATACAATTAAGTCAATTCAAGATATTGTCAAATGTCAGTTGTCAATTTCTTGATTTGTTTTATCTGTACGTTTACGCGTACGTTCGCATTCGAGGAAAATATTTTTTTATTTTTTCTTTGTAAAAGTAGGGGTACAAGAATCTGGTGAAATTGTGTTATGATGACATTTGTTCTATAATTAATATATTATTATACGGTGTATAAAATTAGCAAAAACAATGAGCAAGCATATGTATTCCACTGCTAACTTGACTGATAAGGAGCTAAAAGAACAAGGAAATAGACTTTTCAGTCTACGGAAATTTGAAGATGCTATGAACTGCTATACTAAGGCTATTGTAAGTGTTAAAATGCGTATTGAATTACACAAACAATATAAAAAATATGACATTGAAGTTATTTTTGTTTTCAGTCTTTGTTTTTATTATGCTAAATATTTGCAATGTTAATTTCTCCGATAAGAAGTTATTAAATAGTAGAACAACGAATGCGACTTTATTTGATTTTCCATTAATTTCTAGATTAAAAATCCATCAGTTGCCACATATTTTACAAATAGAGCATTATGTCACCTAAAAATGAAAAGATGGGAATCCACTTGTCAGGATTGCAGGAGGGCACTTGATATAGATAATAATCAAGTGAAAGGGCATTTCTTTTTAGGACAGGCTTTAGTAGAATTAGAATGTTATGATGAGGCTATCAAACATCTGCATAGGGGTAAGTTTCTTTAATTAATTTTGTACTTGCTACATTTCAAAGAAACAATATTATTTTTTCTTTAAAAGAAAAAGACACATCTATTTAAAGTATGGTTTCAAATATACATATGTATTAAATATATTGTTATATATAATATTCAAATAAAATAGCATAGAAATAAAACCTATTAAAGATTGTTTTAATATCAGATATATATGGTATAAATAATAAATATAATAATCTTTATTTAGTATAAAAATATACATCTAAATAATGTTAATACTAAAAGAAACACTATGATTACATATTTAATTTGAATTAACAATATTTAATGTAATTCCAATTAGTAAAGTTAACTAATGATAAACTAATATTATAAAGACTTATTATTAACATTTCTAAATTATAACTTAATGTATATCTATTTAAAACCACACTCCCAAGTATTTAATAATAGAGTACTTGTTGTAGGTATATGCTGTATATTGTTCCTATATGATATTATGTTATTATGTAAGTACAAGGTTGTTTATTCAACTTTTGTTAACAAATTGTATTTGTATGGAATGTTCTAAATAACTCCATGATGTACAATAAAAAGAATGGATGATTCAATTATTCTGTGAAGATATAATAGGTAGTACACCTGCCTTAAAAAGTTTTTATGTGATTCAACTATGATTGCATTATAAAGATTTACTTATATTACTCTTTGTATACTATAATATATGTACTTGCAAACATATAGATAAATTTTATAGAAAAAAATTGAAAATTTTGCAGTTTGTATTAAAATAGTAGTAGGAAGCTTTGTAATAAATGTATTTATTGTTGGGATTGGCTGTGGATTAGCTTTTACTTGATACCCATATTGTTATAATAACTAATTTTCTTATTTCTTATGATTAAAATTTAAATTATAATATGTTCTTTCTTGTGACACATTTAAACTCCTGCTATATAATATTACGAATATATATTGTTTATCCAAAAAAAAATATATGATATTCAAAAAAAATATTATAATAAAAAAAAATCTCAAATTTAAGAACTACTGTATAAGTACCAAAAATATGTAATTATCTTCATGCAAATTATAGCAATATGTATAACATTATATTATACTAGGGTTTATAATGCATATTTATTAATTGTAGCAAATGACCTAGCTCGGGAACAAAAATTGAATTTTGGTGACGATATAGCAGCTCAAATTCGTGTAGCAAGAAAAAAGAGATGGAATGTTCAAGAAGAAAAGCGAATATCTCAAGAAATTGAATTGCAGACATATTTAAATAGGTAAGGTTTTATTATAATAATTGTTGATGTTAGTTATAAGCTAGTAAAATGTTTTTTTTTTATCTTACAATTCAGTCAAAAACTAATTTTTCATATCCAAATAGTTTTGGATGTTTTGGATTTGATCGACTCCTGCAATTGAAGCATATTTGTAAAATTGTTTAAAAATATCTGCCATTTTGGTTTTTTCAAATAATTTCAAAAAAAGCTGATGTTGATTTAGTTGTATATTTTCATCTATACATTATGCAATTTTTTTTTAGATTATAAATTGATTTCAGCACTTTAATACTTTTAATGAATATGTTATACTATAAAGTATAAATATCAATGTGATGTGAATTTTATTAAATTTGTACAAAATATTCTATAACTAAGATAGGGGATAACTTTTCAATTCAGTTTAGTCATATTTAGTCTTATTTCCAGTGTCTTATGTCTTATTTCTACACACCACAGCTGGAAAGCCAAATGTCATAAGTTCAAATCCTGGTCTTTATTATTATTTCTAACTTTATTACCACTTCCTCATACAATGAAAGGAAAAAAGATCATGAGAAAAAACACAGCATGTCTGAGAGAACATTATGTTTTTCTAACCCAAAGGAGACTAATCTCACTAATTGTAAGACAAATAACCAACTGCTCAGGAGATATTATAGTGCAGAAGTGTACGCGCAAACACAAGTGCACTCTATGTTCCTTTCAATTTTATACTCTGGTGGGACGATAATTCGACACGAGCTGACTGATAACTTTGCGTGCTCTCTGAGGCACGGGGGTGAAATACTGCTAATTTCCCAACTCCGGGTGGTTACTGGTCTTTCTGTTAATTTGATCTGATCCGGAATCAAATCCAAGACTTCCGGATATGCAGCCGTACATACTACCCAACTAATCCATAGAAGCAGAGAACCAAACTCGTTATTGAAAGGTGTATAATTCACTAATCTGAATTGGGCCACTGACCCTATTCACTGGACTATGGTTTGATCTCATTCGCATTGAGATGAGGCCTGAGTCCAACAACAGGCTTGAATTATTATTAATTAAAAACTTTAAACTTATTTATTATATAACTGACGACACATTTGGCTCAGTTTGTAGTGACTCTACTTGCTGTGCCAGCAGTCGCGGGTTCGAGTCCTGTTAGGGGCGTTCATTTGTGTGATGAGAACGGATGTTTGTACTCTAGTCGTGGGTGTTTATATTTATATTATGTATGTATTTAAAATTATACAGGGGGTGGATTTTTGAGACGGGACAGTAAAGGCCAAACGGTTCTATTTTTTAAGTGATCAAAAGACCCTTTGAGGCCGACTGAAGTTTGCGTATAGAAACTATGGTAAGTCACAAGACCGGGTTTACACGCAAGCATTTTATGCAGCGGGCATAAGATACATTTTTTAGTGTTTCTGTACTCAAACTTCAGTTGGCCTCAAAGAGTCTTTTGATCACATTAAAAAATAGGACTGTTTGGTAACAAAAAATATTTCGAGTCGATTAAACGTTTTTCTAAACAAAATGTATGGGAAAAGGTTTTGTCGATTTCTGTCATTTCTAGTACTCATACCTTAAATGGTCCCATAGAGTCTTTTAATCCCTAAATGAAATAGGATCGATTTATATAAAATTTTTTTTTGGTATTTTAGCATTTTTCTCGCTGACTGTAATTTTTTTCCAAAATCTGTGAATGCAGTTCAGAATATCTCAAAAAGTTATGGATGGTTTCCTAGGAACGTTTTCCTGTAACTATAGCAGTTAAGGTACCTGCCCTTACTGTCCCGTCTCAAAAATCCACCCTGTATATGTGTAGTGTATCAACTATCTGGTATCCATAACAGCCTCGCAGCTTACCATGGAACTAGATGGTGCTGTGTGTTAATGTCCCAACATATTAAAAAAAAAACAACTCCATAGATAAATACATATATATGTACATATTGTCTTAATAATCTTCATCTCCTCATGCCTGTATAATAGGCATGGCATAGGATTATAATTAATTATAATCTCTTTACAGGCTAATTAATGAAGACATGCAGAGAAGAATAGAGTCAATAAAAGTGGAGAGTATTAGTGAGGAGGATACTAGTGGCAAGATCGCTAAAGTGGAAGAAGAATGTGTAAGTATATCTATATATATAAAACAAAGTCTGGCTTGTTACAACACTTATAACTCGAGAACTGCTGGACCGATTTTTATGATCTTTATTTTGTTGGATTTGTCTATTAAACTAATAACTACGAGTATTAAAACATCCGAAAAATTTTCGAAAAAAAGTTTTTAAATTTACATATATTTTTAAAATTTAAAACGTATCTAGGGATAGTATATAGAGATTTTTACTACTTAAAACATATCTAGTAGTCCAGTCAAATAAGGTCTGAAATCAAAATGTTGACACTCAACTTTGCATTTTTGATATAATGTAGTTTAAATTATACAAAAACAATGTGTAAAGATTTTCGTGTCCGCAACCCCCGGCAAGGGTCCAAAATAAATTGTCAAAAGTTTTTTTCGCAATTACTCGAAAACGGTAAAAATTAGACAAAAAAGTTTTAGGAAAAATGTGTAAAGCTTGAAATTTTGCATAAAAAAGGTTTCATGACTCTTTTTCCTCCGGTCAAAATTAACAGAGTTAGGGAGGTTTTTAGACCGTTCGGAATACGTTTATTTTTAAAAGAAAAAAATTTAATTAAAACCCGAAGTTTTATGGTTTTAAAACATTAGCAGGTATATAAGGAATAGAAATTCGTAAAATGCCCCCGATGCCCAGCTACCCCCGCGAAAACGCGTTTTTTTACGGCTTATTGTGACGTTCTATCGAAAAATGTTTTCTACAAAAGTTATAGGTCTATTAAAAATCTACAACTTTTATGAATGACACTTTTACAATAAATAATCTCAAAGTTTTCGAGATTATTGCAAAAAACTCGGTTTTTAGTTTTTTCTTGGTTTTTAATTTTTAATTTCTAAATAAACTTTTCATTTTCATTAAACTAAGGGACTGTAATCTTCGAAATACATATAATAAGCAAAAAAAAAATGAAATTGAAATATTTAGCCACTCCTGAGAAATTTATATTTTATGGTCTATTTTTTCCAAATATCTCGAAAACTTTGTGATTATTGTAAAAGTGTCATTTATAAAAGTTGTAGATTTTTAATAGACCTGTAACTTTTGTGGAAAACATTTTTCGATAGAACGTAACAGTAAGCCGTAAATTAAAAAAAAACGATTTTTCAACGCTTTGCGTCCCCCCGTTTTTTGCGGGGTTAGCTGGGCATCGGGGGTATTTTACAAATTTTTATTCCTTATATACCTGCTAATGTTTTAAAACCATAAAACTTCAGGTTTTAATTAAATTTTTTTCTTTTAAAAATAAACGTATTCCGATCGGTCTAAAAACCTCCCTAACTCGGTTAATTTTGACCGGAGGAAAAAGAGTCATGAAACCTTTTTTATGCAAAATTTCAAGCTTTACACATTTTTCCTAAAACTTTTTTGTCTAATTTTTACTGTTTTCGAGTAATTGCGAAAAAAAACTTTTGACAATTTATTTTGGACCCTTGCCGGGGGCTGCGGACACAAAAACCTTTACACATTGTTTTTGTATCATTTAAACTACATTATATCAAAAATGCAAAGTTGAGTGTCAACATTTTGATTTCAGACCTTATTTGACTGGACTATAGGGACGAACCCGAGCGAAGCGAGGGTAAGCCGCTAGTAAACACGTATAGACGTAACAAAGCGTGGCTTAAGAGGTCGTGGGTTTGATTCCATGTGAATATGTATACTGTTCATGCCAATGTTTTTTGTTTCGCTTTATTATATATCTCAGTTTGTGTGAAGTTGGCAAATAGGGTTCCAAAATTTTTAAACATACACTTGAAGTCATATCGAATTATTTCATAACTTGATAGCATTAGTTAAGTATATTATATATTTATTTATGGAAGAGAGACACACATGATAAATAAAGGAAAAAAAATCATATAAATCTCCTGCTGGGTTGCTCCTGGTACTTCTCTGACAGCAGAGTTGATCGTGGGAGCAACCCCATTGTTGTGTGGTCTGCTTCGGCAGGCCTGCCGTCGGGGCGTCGTGGTTGAGTGCGTATTTCATCCTGTGATGTCCCAAAAGAAATGGTTTCTAGATTATATAGAGATCTTATAGAGCCAATATGTATTCAGCCCTTTTTATCATGCCAACACGAGGGCGATCGGGCCATAGTCCACCATGTTGGCCAAGTGCGGGTCGGTAGACTTCATATGTCTTTCGAAAACTTCACTAGGTTCTCTCAGATATGCAGGTTTCCGTAGTTTTTCTTCACCGTAAGAAAAGTGGTAATTATGTTGGAAATGATTCTCACATGAAAACATCATAGGTTACGAAATTTGATACCCGGGATTTGAACCCGCTTAACTCTATTTCGCAAGCGAGTGCGTTACCTCTTGGTTATCACTGCCTTACATAGAGCCAATATATATAATGATGAAACCGATATTTTACGAAGTATTTTATAAAAATAAAAATGTATAATGGTATTATTTTCGTTTACAGAATAACTACAGTAGTGAACTCAATAACTTATTCTCAAAAATGGATGAAAGGAGAAGGGTAAGTGAATGTTTAATCTATACATATAGTAAAATTGTAACTAAGCCAAATCTGTACATTATTTTTTGGAACATCTTATTGAAATAGACTTTATTATCGATACAGAAGCCAAATCTATAGTTTTTAGAATTTTTGTCTGTCTGTCTGTCTGTCTGTTACCGCATCACGGGAAAACCACTGGACAGATTTTGATGAAATTTGGTATGATAATAGCTGGTTATCCGGGTCAACATATAGGATACTTTTTATTGCGGAAAAATATATTATCTCTGAGCTAAACGTTAAAACGTAACTAGGAACGAACCCTAGCGGAGCGAGGATGAGTTGCTAGTAACTTATAAGATTATTATGTTACATGAATCAATGGTTCTTACGTCATAGAAATCCTAATGCCACCCCACGCGTTACTATATCTTTGAATTACTTGCACGATAAAACTGAAATTATGCAACGTTTTGTTTCTTAATCAATTTTTGTGACGTCATATTGTTATATAAAAGGCTATATATTTTTTCTGCGAAAACATATTGAAAGTAGTAGATTAGTCGATAAATAAATAGATAATATATTGTAGTGTTTAATAGCAATGATTTCTCTTAATTAAGACAACGGTTCTCAATTTTTTTGGCCACGGAACCCTAAATGATCATATTTTTTTTAATGAATCCCCATTTTGATAATAACTAAATTGATTGTGTTGCAGTTACTTTCTTGTTTGAAAGAACAAATCTTAAGTGAAAAATATTAACACTTAATAATATTTATTGTACCAAAAGTAAACCCTAACTATTTAATATGATGAAAGATTTTTTTTTTAAAACAGATTAAATAAGGAATAAATACAGATTAAAGACTTCAAAAAAACTATACATGCAATTCAAATTGATCTATTTTACACCATTGGAACGAGAAAGTTCTTTATTTATGACATTTATTGTATTTGATTTATTTTATTTCGTTTAGTCTCAAAAATATACATAAAATGTTATGTAAATACATATCTTCGTCTTCAAGTGCCTCTCTTACTAGCGAAGGTTGGCAGTCTTTGAATACTCTATCTTGTTCTTCGCGAGGCGAAAAAACTCGGCAGTACTCGCGATTCCCGTCCATTCTAGAATTTTGCACAATCAAGACTTTTCTAACGACTAACGGCTCTCCTTCCGGCAACCTTTCCCATTTTAATGAGTTGCAAAATTTCACATCTTTCATGCCTAAGCACGTGTCTGAGATATGCAGCTTTTCTTTTCTTCACAGTCTCGAAAAGTTTGCTATTTCTGGTTGACGCGTCGCAGAACTTCTGCGTTCGAGACCTTTTGAGTTCAACTAATGGTCGACTTACGTCTATATGCTCACATCTCCAACGCTTCTATACGTTTCATACTATACGGTCTCGTACGTACGTCTCATAATATACTATACGGTCAGATGTAACAATGAAGTCGTATGCGCACAGGGATCTCAAGTCTGCGATTGCAGAGTACTTTTTTTAACGTGCATAAGTCATTTCGAGATATTTCTATGCGAGTCTTTACCTCCTGTTCACAGCTCCAGGTGACATTAAGCCATGCAGATATTCGTATTTGCGTACCTTCTCAATTTTTTTACATGCATATAATACATGTATACACTAGGTTTTACCAGTGACTCCGTTCTCATGGCAATGCAATCTGTATCTGTCAAATTAGATCGAAATCTGTCAAGCGTATAAATAATAAGAAACACATATGTAGACAGAATTTGCAAAGTAACTCTACGTGTTTCTTACTATTTGATATATTTGTTGTATTTGAAATATTACTATAGAAGTCCGAGCGTTACACAGATCCCACTCGTTATCAGGTTTTAATATTTAAATTCATTTTGGGTGAGATTGGTTGTTGTAACACCAACTAACATGTAAGATGTCAATAACTGTCACTAATGCTGTCATTAGTCAGTTAACAGTAAAAAAAAAAACGTTAGTGCACGATAATGATTTAAATGATTAAAAAAGTAGATGCTACTATTAGTATATCAATCGTTATATTTATTAAACGTAATGTTATTGTGCGTTTATAATGCGGTAATTATGGAAAAGTGTGTTTGCTTTTTATATAGGTATATACATTGGTTTCCATAGACGCTTAAGCTCACTATCACAAAAAAAGTTATAATAAATTTAAGCGATTGGCTATCTTTGAAAATTGTCTATGTTTTAAGCTTATTCAGTATCTACTTATTACGTGTCTTCTTACTATTTTTTTTATTGCGGACTAGTGACTTATCCTCGCTTCGCTCGGGTTTGTCCTAATAGATACGTTTTAACGGTTAGTGATTCCCATACAAAATAAACAGTTTTGAACTTTTCGATTTTCCAGCAGTTTTTTTGAGTTTTTTTCCTTTATTTTTTTATACTTAAACCACCCCTGACACACCCCCCAACAAAACAAAAAAGAATTATTCAAATTGGTTCAGCCGTTTTTGAATTTTAGCGAGACCAACGAACGACAATTGATTTTTATGTATATAGATTAGTTGGACTGAACTTACGTACGCCTAAATCGATTCTCCGACGAGTTATTTTGCTACTGTCACAATTAATGACTTACAAAACTATCATATTTCTAAAGTTTTTGTTACTATACATTTTATCAATTTTGTAGGGCTTTGAAATTATATTTTGACGTCAATGTTAGATACAAGCGAGTATTTTAGTCCAATTGCATGAATCCTAATAAGATCTTTTGTTGTAAGTTGTAACCCACGCGTTCTCGTACGAGGTGCAGATAAATGGATTACATAGTGTGTGTGTTATATAAATTATCGTATTCTAGAATATAGTAGTTTTCATTCATAAATTGCTATATTTCTAGATTTTTAACCGATTTCAAAAACAAAGTTCTCATTTTTGAAATCAGTCTACTTTTTTATCAAAAAATTTGGCCATTATTACAAAAAAATACAAGAGCAGTAAGTACAGCTAGGTAAAAACATCTGTAGTAGGTACATTAAATTTCTTAGGGTTTTACAAGGGTGATGAGTTTTTTCTTTTATAACATCGAGTTTAGCCTACGAAATACAAAAGCTTCCCAATTCTGTTACTGGGATTTTCTTAACAGAAAAACTCTACAACTAATTCGGTCCGACCCGGGACTCGAACCTAGGAACGGTTGCGTAACCAATATACCACCGAGGCAGTTAGCACTATACACAAAATAACCATTTTATTAAAGTTGGTTATATAATTTATATCCTGTACATTCATTTATTTCACACAATAAGCATAATAAAGCACCTCCTACTCAAATAGAAAAGTAAATTTTAGTTAATAGGATGTGGGCGCGTGAGCGTAATTTAATAAGGCGTACTAATTAGCAATCAGATTAGAGTTGTATTTGAATTTGGGAGTTAAATTAAAGGTAGTTAGTAAAATATATTTAAATATTTTTTTAAATATGTTGGTACATTAACACAAAACACCATCTAGTTCCATGGTAAGCTACGAGGCGTGTGTTATGGATACCAGATCGTTGATACACTACACATATGTAACTTTAAATACATACATATTATAAATATAAAGGAGTACACACATTAGTGCTCATCGCACAAATGAATCCAACCAGCGGAACTCGAACCCGCGACCGCTCGCACAGCAAGAAGTAGCAATTAGTCAGCAAGGGTCTTAGTTACTTCAGGTCATAGTCTATCTGTCTACTAATTTTCATCCAAATCTGTCCAGCTGTTAGAGCGCGAACGAGTAACAAAGACATTTTTGCTTTTTTTTTAATAATTATCGTAATTTTTTTTTTGGAATTGGGAATATGCGTGATTTTTTATTTTTCATACAATCGCTAACATTGTTATATAATTGTAAAAGAAATATCCAGCTCCAAAAAACTAAAATTTTGTATAAAAAAAAATATATCATAAAGATACGGATTCTTTAAACGCCCGCCGTTTCGCGGCCTTGGCGTGACGTCATAGTATGATATACACAGAAAAATGACGATTCAATTTGTAGCGACAAAATCGCTAATCGCTCTGTTATGATAATACTTTGACGTCATATTCGGTCTAACCAATGGCGTGCGTTTCAACTACTTTGAATTTCCCACCGATATTTGCACTTTTAATCATTTTCTTTATCAAAAAGAAATTACATTAAAATATATTGATATAGGCTTAATTTAATATAAATAAAAATTATCAAAAAAGATATTTCACCGTTATTTAAATCACACGCATATTCCCTATTGTACCCACTTCGTACTAAAGCCAAAAGTAAAGAAAGTATTAAGGACGTCCTTGATACAAGAAACGTGATTTTTGAGGCTCTGTTTGTGTGGGCCGTAAATAGGACTAATATAATAAGAATATAATAATTATGTCAAATGTCAAGCTCGTTGTGTTATAATACAAACCTACTAACAAATATTTTAATTTAAATAAAATCTTACATATAATAACTGTATAAGTGTGTGTTAAACTCACACTGAAGGTATATATATATATATATATATATATATATATATATATATATATATATATATATATATATATATATATATATATCTATACTATAATAAAGCAGTAACTTAGCGAAATCTGTACATGAAATATTTTTTAAAAACAATGACTGTAACGTATTATGTATACGATATAGACCCCAAAACAATAGTTATTAATTTTTTTGTCTGTTTGTCTGTTTGTCTGTTTGTCTGTTTGTCTGTTTGTCTGTACGCGTTTCACGCAAAAAGTAATGAACCGATTTCAACGAAATTTTGTGAACTGATAACTTATTACTCGGGTCAACATTTAGGATAACTTTTACTTTTGGAAAATCTTTGTTTCCCGCGGGAAATCGCAATAACTGGTTTTATCGAGTCCTCCTTAGGAACCCTCCGCTGGCTAAACCTAAAGACATACATCAAAACAATGTACTAAAAAATTTTAGATCTTGAAAAGGCCAACAGAAATATCTACAACAGTATATGTCTATCTCTCAAGGTACACTCGCAACACCTATTCTTATCTATACCTATAGCAAAACTAACATAGTTAAATCGATGTGCGCGTTTCACGCAAAAAGTACTGAACCGATTTCAATTAAATTTTGTATAGTGATAGCTTATCACTCGAGTCAACATTTAGGATACCTTTTACTACAGGCACATTTTTCGTTCCCGCGGGAAAACGCAATGACTGGTTCTATCGAGTCGTCCTTAGAAGTTTATATGGCTAACGCTGGCTGAACCTTAAGAGATAAATCAAAACAATGTACTAGAAAATTGTAGGTCTTAAAAAGTTATACAGGGAAGTTCGCAATATTATATGTCTATCACCTAAGGTACACTCGCAATTACTATTTTTATTCACTACTCGCGACTCACAGACTGACTTATCAACGTTTAGCTCAGTTCAGCAGTGAAACGTAACTAGGGACGAACCCGAGCGAAGCGAGGGTGAGTCGCTAGTATTATATAACATACAACGTATGTTCCAGTTTAACTCGCACTTGACCGATATTCTTATCTCTGTAGTTATGTTTATTTTTTTGTATATATTAAACAGAAACGTGACGTACCAGACTACTTATGCGGCAAGATTAGCTTCGAGATATTGAACGAGCCGGTGATCACGCCGAGCGGTATTACGTACGAGAAGAAAGACATTGAAGAGCATCTTGAGGTAAATAATCAATTTTTTTAGTACCGACATCGCTTTAAAATTGACATTATTTGTATTATTGATTAGAAGATTCGTATAAAATGTCGATCCTTTTTTTTTTCGAAAAAAAAAACATTTTTTTTTTAAATATTTAAATGCATTTAATGATAAATGATAATTTGAGTAAGTCAAAAAGTATTTATTATTGTAAGTTTTCCGCATTTTACATGCCTGTAAACTATGAGTGGCAGAAACAATTATGTTACGTCCACTCACTGAATATAATATAATATTTCGAACGCGGTTATTAAAAAGTTATTATTTAGTAAGTAAATAAAAAAAAAACTATTCCTAACCAAATTTCCTTTCTTTTGTGATATCTTATAGATTTGATTATATACTGCCATTCAAATTATATAATTTGTTCTTATTAACTTTGTTAGTCTAACTTTAAATTTTAATTAACTTGTGAACATTTTTTTTTCAATTCATACCACTTTTGTTAACAACAAGAAAGCCAAAAATAACCCGCCCTTCAAACAAGAAACGTGTTTTCTAAGGCTTTGTGTGAGTCGTAAATTATATAATTTGACTGGCAGTGTATAATCAAAAAAATTTATACATAAGAATATATGTATCTATATTTTTTGTATATAATTTACAGCGGGTAGGTCACTTCGATCCGGTAACCCGCGTGAAGTTAACAGCAGATCAGCTCATACCAAACTTCACTATGAAGGAAGTGGTTGACGCGTTCCTGCAAGAGAACGAGTGGGCTCTAGATTATTAGCCGATATCGATATAGATAGCATTCGCTATCGTGGTTACGTCACTAGCTGTTATAGAGTCGATATCGATATAGCTAGGCCTTTTGCCATCGTGGTTACGTCACTAGCTATACAGAAGAGTCGCATATTTCGGCTTTTGATCTCGTTTGACTTATGAAAAAATTGGTTTTATTTATAATTTTAGCTGTTAATTAATATTATGTAAATTTAAATGATCTCTGTATTACCTATTATAGTATTTCATACATTAAACAATGTTTATTATCTGTCACATGCTAAAACGAAAATTCAATTCTTATAATTATTTTCTAATATTAAAGATATTTTAATGTATAACTAATGACGTAATCAAAATGGCGGCGTACGACATTCAAATAATTCATAATATGTCATTGAAAATTATGGGAATGTTGAAATTGTTGTAAAATTAAATTACTTAATTGTATTTTTTTTTATTTATACACAAGTGTATGATTTAAGTTTTAGATAGTCACGGTTTTACTTTTATCTCTTTTGAATATTAAAAATCAACTCGTTAAGTCATAATCTATACATATAATAAAATTCTAAGTCAAATCTGTATATTGATTTTTTTTAAATTCATTATTATCAATACAGAGGCCGAATCGATAGTTTTTAGAATTTTTGTCTGTCTGTCTTTCTGTGACCGCATCACGAGAAAACCACTGGATAAATTTTGATGAAATTTGGTATAATGATAGCTGGTTTTCCGGATCAGCATATAGGATACTTTTTTACTGCGGGAAAATATCTCATCTCTGAGAAATTTACACTAAACTTAAAACGTAACTAGGGACGAATCCGAGCGGAGTGTGGGTGAGTCGCTAGTTTATATATAAAAGAATGAATTTATGCGTCCGTTTTTTACATAATATGTATTGTTCTAAACCATTTGATTTAAACAAAAAAATTTGTGAGTCACATTAGATTATTTAAAACTTATTAGTCTAAATATAATATATTTTTATTAAAAAAACTATTACATTAAGTAAAGTGCAGGTATTTTTAAATTTTTTCATATAAATTTTATTATTTATTAATCTTAACGAGTTGACTTTCAATATTTTCTTAAGAAACTAATCACTCCTAAACAAATAAGAGCTTTCATAGACATTGTTATAAGTTTATCTTACTATAGAACATCATACATCATATTTTATCCACAATAAAGTACAATGTTCAGTATCTCATATATTATTAATCTAATGTCAAATCGATTAATGATATAGCATAATCGATTTTAAAAATATAGCGTCCCGATTTGTCCAAATTAGTGATTTTATAAAAGTAAAAAGTGTGATCACCATTGATCAAAAAAGTACTAGATACATAATCTCATACACAAGTTCTCTTAAAACTGTCACCAATTGTGTTTATGTAATTGAATTGAACCTTAAATGCAATGCTTAAAGTTGTTTTCACAAAAAATAAATTAAAAGCGCGCTCAAGTGATAAAATGAGCGTTCACTCGGTGAGGACATTTTTTTGTCGCTTATTGTGTATCTAGTACTTTTTTGATCTATGGTGATCACGCAATAAGTTACAAGTTAGTATATATCCCAATAGTTTGATTCAAGATGGCGGTGGTTTTTGATTAAGAACTTTTCAACTATCGGCGCCATTTTGAATTATCAAACTTGGGTTATACTGCAGATTGGTAGAAAAACAATGTAAATAGCTTACATGTGTAGACATTTTTATAATACATAATTATAAAGGAATAGTATAATATAACACGTGTGACTTAAGTAGTCTATTATTGCACGGCACGAGTTAGTGCCTAAGCGTATGGAGGGTGACTTAATGCCGTGCATTAATAGATTGATTTAAGTCACAAGCATTGTATACTATTTTATAAGTCGTTTAAAGAGATATTCCAAACACTTAGAATGCAAATTTGAAAATTGGGAAAATTGCCAAAGCTTTCTTCTACGACAAATCGCATTTTAAAATAATCGTATCCATCGTATATTCCATACCTCATGAGTAAATCCAACAAGAGACACAAAAACAAGAAAACAAAAACACTTCGTTTGGTTTGAACACACAAATTGTAATGTTTTCTTCTAGATCAATAACTTAATTAATTATTAACATTTAGACCTTTATTAATATCACATCCATAATATAATAGGTACTTCATGGTTGAATTTAGGCACTAAAAAATATTTCCATATACAGAAGCCGCGTTAATGTTTATATATTGTATTTTTGAAGGTTAACCCCCACGAAGTATCTCTACACAAAAGGCTAAATTGCGTTATCGTAACGCTCAAGCTATATATTGTTCCAACGTGGTTTCAAAAATGAAATACAATTGCGTCATAACTCTGAACATTAGCAATTTTGCCGTAAAAAATCTTTTTACTAAGAAGATCTTTATAATATGATAGGTTTATTTCACACGAGCGATAAAATGGTATACGATAATTGTGATTTAAATTAGTCTATTAATGTACGGCGTCTAGTACTTGTTATGCCCGAGCGCTAACTCGCGCCGTGCAATAATAAATATGTTGGGACATTAACACACAGCACCATCTAGTTTCATGGTAAGCTGCGAGGCTTGTGTTATGGATACCACATAGTTGATACACTACACATATATAACTTTAAATACATACATATTATAAATATAAACACCCATGACTGGAGTACAAACATTCGCGCTCATCACACAAATGAATGCCCCCAGCGGGACTCGAACCCGCGACAGCTGGCACAGCAAATAGAGACGTTACAAGCTGAGTCAAACGTGTCGTCATAATAGACTGTTTAAGTCACACGTGTTGTAATGTACTATTTCATATTGATGTCCATTGTATGAGGGAAACTTATTTATGGTTAACGTTTCCATGCAATTCAATGAATTTGATCTTATTCATTTAATTTAACCATCGCTTACTAATTTATTTATTTGTCGTGTCTCATCTTAAAACTTTATTAGATTTACGCGAATATTTGACATTTTAAATAAAACTATCTTTTCGGATTTTTTCGCGGATTTATTTTGATTCCCGATGTTCCGAAAGCTTAAATTAAAGCAGTTAAAATAGCCATGATTAAATAAATCCGAGAAATTCGAAAATGTAGTTTTGTTTAATGTGTCTCATGATTTATCTATAAATACAAAAAAAAAAAAAAAACGATATTTATTTATTTTAAAAGGTGCAACAAACAGAATGTTTTACCTCTACTAAGTTAACGGATATTGAAGGTGTTCGTATCTTTCACTGTGAGGGCTTATACGTATATACATATGTACACTACGTTTTATAAACGCGCCGACGCTGACCATGCGTTTTTATTGATACAAATAATGTATGTTTTTTTATATGCAGTAACAAGCGACTCACCCTCGCTTCGTTCTGGTTCCTATCTAGTGAAAAACAAAAATAAATCTATCCCACGGGAACTGTACATTTTCCGAGATAAAAAATTAACCCATGTGTTATTCCAGATTATATCTATCTCTGTGACAAATTTCATCCAGATCCGTCCAGCCGTTCTGTCCTGATTAACAATCATCCATCTCAAGTTTCGCATTTATAACATTAATAATAAGATGTGCGCTTTTTATATTCAATAACTAGTGACTCACCCTCGCTTCGCTGGGGTTCGTCCCTAGGTACGTTTTAATTTTTTTGAGCGGAATTCTAATTCTTTTTCTAAAATAAAAGTAGCCTAAATTACTCCTTATAACATCAGCTATCTCCTGGTGAAAGTCCCATCGAAATCGGTCTAGCCGTTTCGGGAATTAGCCGGAACAAACACAGATAGACAGACAGACAGACAAAAACAATAAAAATTGTGTTTTTCTTATATGCACCGTATATATATATATATATATATATATATATATATATATATATATATAATATTCATATGCATTTAGTAAAGTGTTGTTATTTTTACATTACAAAGAGACACTTCAATTTTATTTATCTGTTGTGCGTTTTATTATATGTGCAGAAGCCGTGCCTTTATGATACGTCCGTCGCGTAGTCGCGTTTATATAACGTGGTGTGGTGCCCCTTAAAGGGCTTATAAAAGTTGATAATGGTATAGAAATACACATTGCCCTTTAAAATGTCTTGAGTAAAACATGTTCGCATGTTTTTAAAAAATCTTTAGGCCCTAGTTAGATTCAGAATGTATGTAATTAGTCATTATGATATTTTTTTATTTTACAAGCGATAGGATTATTTGCCGAATTTCAAGTAACACGAAGTTCATTGAGAATTTCCTGTTTTAGTTCCACTAAGTTCCTTAAAATATTTTTTATGTATACCAATTCTATTAGATACTGATTTTTTTTTCTACTTTTTTAAAAATGTAGATTGCATGAAGTTTAGTTTTTCATTTTAAACTTATTTCGAATTTACTTTCCTGAGATGTCCATCATTTTTTCAACTCATTTTTAGTTAACTATATATATGTAATATACATTTAAAATAAAATGCATAATAAAAATTCATTGCAAATCAAATTGGACTCGGTTATATAGAAATCTTTCACATAAGCATTTCAGATAAGCATTATGAATATTTTCCAGTTAAAGCTAACATTAACTACGCGCCGCCATTTTGTTTTTCGAACTTTTTTATAACTTTATGGCTCAAGAGGAATATGTCATATATGCTTAGAGGGTACTAAAACAAATAAAAAATATCACCTGTATGGACTGGTGTTCCCAAGCGTCACGTGACCGAGATACTTGGAGGTAAAGCTTGCCATGCAATAATTAAAACACTATATAAAAGTATAATAATTATGTACTTTATATATGCGTTAGTATTCAAAAAATAAAATGGCGGCAGTTGGCAATTCCAAAAGATTTTATATTATATTCTTTTGCCCTAACTGAATTGAATTGACTATTTTTAAATACTTTTCCCATATTATATATATACATTATTATATATTAATTAATTCTATAGAATAAATATTTTACGTGACGTACACATTGACGTAAAAACTTGTAAATATGCGTGTCTTATTTTAATTCTTATTACTATATAGTATGCATAATATACATTAACTATCTATATCGATATAGTATAAATGTGTTTTTTATTCTGTTTATAGAAGTGTCATAGTTACGTTATCTATCTTTATTAAAGTCTCAGACTAAGGAATAATATAGGCATAGTGTCATAGAACTAAACATGAAGCCAAACAATAATGTTTTAATAAATAATTGTTTATAAATAAAAATATCTATATAAAATTTCCCTATTTTATAAAGAAAGTAAATAATTCTGTATGGTAAAATCGAGAATAGTAGCATAAACAGCAATTTAAGCTACTATATTTGACTTTTTATTTTGGGAGACGCTGTCTATATAATTCTTGAGTCTAAGATTATAGTGTACGTATATAATATTAAATATAAGCTTTTTTAAATATTATATAACCACAATTTCATTATTCATGTTTCTGAGTAAGCCACAGATTAAATATGCTCATTTCAAATATGTACTTTTCTATAGAAAATTGACCAAAAAGTGTAAAAAAAAATATATTTTTTAATTTTTATCTATAAAGACCAATATGAAATGTTTCTACTAATCACTAAACAGTTGAACTCATTGAATAATTATATATTTATTATTGAAAGGACGACGGTAAAATGAGCGCTTTTCTGTTATGCCAAAAGCAAGTTGAGAAAATGTTAGACGTAATACTTTCTTAGATTTACGCGAATATTTGACATTTTAAATAAAACTATCTTTTCGGATTATTTCGCGGATTTATTTTGATATTTGGTTCCCGACGTTTCGATTGCTTTACAGCAATCATGGTCACGGGAGAGACTAAGGTGTTAAACATCTCAAAGGCGTTATATACTTGTTACAGACAGTGCTTACCCACTATTTTACAAAAATGATTTCAAAAAATTCAAAAATGGCACCAAAGTACCTTACAATATTTATTGATTTGAGTTCTAAACCTTTAAAAAAATTGTAAATTTTTAATAAGTATTATAATTAAATATAGCAATATTATTTACTTCATTTTAGCTATTATAAATATTACAATTTTTTTAAAACTATTACTAATATTATTTAATAATTAATAAAGTAAATCCGCGAAATAATCCGAAAAGATAGTTTTATTTAAAATGTTAGACGTGTATAATTAGATGGTGCCATTTTATGTTGATACCATAGACAAGAATAACAAGAATAGACATTTTCTTCTAAAGTTCCTTTTACAACCTTTTACTACTAATACACTACGTATTTTGAATTAAATAATTTTAACATTTAGTTTTCCTGTCACTATTGTAAATTTTTAATAAAAACATAACGAAATAAAGCAATGTTATTAATTAATGTTCAAGTCAATAGTTTAGAGAAATTTCATAGCTTTATAATATTCATAGACGAGAAATACAGTGTATATAAAATAATAACAAAAAAGTAATTAATTAGTCGTAGCCACAGCTTTTTACGAAATTTTACGAATGTCGATAAAATAAGATTCTGGTTAATGAGTACGTATACATTTCTAGAACCATAGTGCTGTTTTTTTTTGTTGGTATCATTTGTTTTAGCTCTCAATATATAGAGAATACCTGATGGAAGGAATTGTTTGAAACATTTTGGTTCGTGACCTGAATACTTTATATGGATAAGATCTGGTCGTGACTATGATTTATAGACAATGTAATGCTAAGTAAATGTTATTTTATACTTTGACTTTTATTTGTATACCTTTTGCCCTTCTTATAACAATCTATATCTATACAATATACATATAATAAAATTGTAACTGATCGCTGTTCGTACATGGAAAATATTTGATAAAAAGAACAATTTTGGGTCTTTATAACGTAATAAAACCTAAAACAATGATTTTTAGAATTTTCATCTGTTTGTCTGTGCGTTTGTGCTATCCTCAGAAACGACTTAACCGACTTGAGTGCGGTTTTCACTAATGTGTTGTGGTAAGCTTTACTTAATATTTAGTATTTATTTTATTTCAATCGGTTCATAAATAAAAAAATTTGTCAACTTAAAGAATCGCCTAGAGACGAACCCGAGTGAAGCGAGGGTGAATGGCTAGTATAAAAAAAGCAGTCATGAGGACTGCCGAAAGAGTGAAAACTTAAAACTATAAACAATCAGTTATTTTTGGGTATACAAATTATTTGTTTGATCTTAAATAAAAATTTGTAAATTAAAACTGTTTACATTCATCTGGTTTTGACATCTATCGGCACTCTGAGTGTTAGCGTTAACACGTCACGTGACCATGTCGATGACGATTTACATGAATTTACTCTCCATCCAAACCGTTCTATAGAAGTTTTCACTTCAATAAAACATGACTAAATATATCTTAATGGTCCAATGGCTTGTAAGCGTATAGCGCCCTTTCATACTTATTTTAATTTTATTTGCTTGTTGCCTAAAAGTACCGAGGAACGTTAGATTCTATTCTTAAGAAAAGTCAGTGTTGCGTTTTTTAATATATTTATTAATACATTTTACGTCCGTTCGCTTAAATAGTTAGACAAAACTGCTAACCTAAAAAGAGCAGAAAGATTCAATTTATTCAGCCACTAGATGGCGCGAGTTTAGGTATATTAGTCAGTTTCAACATCGTTTTTATTTTTAATCTTTCATTGTGTAAGAAAATTTAAAGAAGATATAGAGCGTAGTAATAGAAGGAAAAGAATTTATGTTTCATTATTGTATAAATAACCAAATGAGGCCATTATGAAAAAACTTCTTCCATACAAAGTTTACATTTTCAATTTGCATTTTAAACATAGTTAAATAAGTAATTTTTATCTAAAGTACCTAGATATTTAAAAAAAATACTTACTTCGCATTATATTTGACTGACTTCAAAAAAGGAGGAGGTACTAAACACAGTTTTATGGTTTTTGTGTATATGTACTTTGTTACGCTATATCGTGTTTGCCTTTTTTAGCCGACTGCGGCGAAGTTTAAAGGAGGGTTATGCGTTTGACCTGTATGTATGTAACTAAACGGCTTTACCAATTTTGATGATATATACCTCGTATATACGTCTTTATAGCGATATTGTCATGGGCCACTCAGGTATGATTAAAAAACAAAAAGTCTTTGAAAATGTTTTTCTTTTAATCCTATCGAGTATGGTGTCAAAATGAAGGTTTTTAAAAGGCGATCATTGGAATAGAAATGTATACAACTTATAGTCTGAAAAGTAACTAGGGATAAGAAAATAAACGAAAAAGCTGTAAATAAAAAGTTAAATTATAAAAATAAAAAAAAGCCGACTGTCTAAAAAGCGAATTAAAAAGATAGAGACAAGTTGGTGAAGGAACATATTACAATAGAAATATATTATGCAGTTCGAGTAAAATATTTACATACGCGTAGCGAAATGCGCAGCAAGTATAAAACATATTATACGAGTATCTATACAGTATGTTTCCCGCTATTGCCGAATCTTTACTTAAGAATCATGTTAAAGAATGTAATTTGGTATTTAAATTTAAACTTGTATACTCGAAAGATATCACCGCAGCCTTCAAAAGTTTGGATGTCAAGAAAACCGCTGACCTATGGGGTATATCTGTAAAAGTTATTAGTTCGGTAATTGATGTTGTTGCACCTCATCTAGTTACTGTATTTAATAGCAGTATAGAGCATGGTGCGTTTCCTGATCTAATGAAACACAGTAAAATCATTCCTATTTTTAAATCAGGTAGTACCTTAGATCCTAATAATTTTAGACCAATTTCGGTACTGCTCACGTTCAGTAAAATTTTTGAAAAAATCATACTCGCGCAAATGTTAACACATTTTAATGCACACAATCTACTTCATAAGAAACAGTTTGGATTTACGAAAGGCCTCTCCACGGCAGACGCTAGTGTTGAGTTAGTAAAACATATTTTTGAGGCTTGGGAAAGGTCACAAGATGCACTTGGGATATTCTGTGACTTATCCAAGGCCTTTGATTGTGTGCATCATGAGACGCTGATCAGGAAACTGCACCATTATGGTATTAGAAATAAGGCACTCGACCTTTTGAATTCGTATTTAAATAATAGAATACAGAGGGTTGATGTTAATGGTAAGAGATCTCCTGGAGCTGCTTTAGATATGGGGGTTCCACAAAGGTCTATTTTCGGCCCCTTTCTTTTTCTAATTTATATTAATGATTTGCCATTTTTTGTACAGGATAAACATGAGATAGTATTGTTCGCTGATGACACTTCACTTATTTTTAAAGTGAAGCGAAATTTGCTAATGCACGACGATGTAAACGATGTTCTCTCAAAGGTTGTCTATTGGTTTGATTCAAATAATTTATTATTAAATAATAAAAAGACAAAATTAATAAAATTCTCAACACCCAATGTTAAACTTGTTGATAATGGTGTGATATTAAATGGAGAAGTGTTGAAACCGGTAGAGTCCACTAAATTCCTAGGTAATATCATAGATTCCAAACTGCAGTGGGGCCCCCATATTGAGGGACTAGCGAGTAGACTCAGCTCTGCACCGTTCGCGGTAAAAAAAATAAGACTTCTTACTGATGTAGATACAGCTCGCATAGTATATTTCAGTTATTTTCATAGTATTATGTCCTACGATATCTTATTATGGGGAAATGCAGCAACTATTAATACGATTTTTGTCCTGCAGAAAAGAGCTATTCGTGCAATTTATAGTTTAGGTCCTAGAGTGTCATTAAGAGATAAGTTTAAAGAAATAAAAATATTGACTGTTGCTTCTCAGTACGTGTACGAAAATGTTATGTATGTTCGTAAAAATATACACGAATTTCCCAAGAATTGTGACATGCATAACATTAATACTAGGAGCAAACACAAACTTGTAATGTCTGTGACTCGTCTACAGAGAGTCAGTAATTCTTTTTATGGACAATGTATACGCTTGTACAACAGGATCCCGGAAAATGTTCAAAAAGCTTCTATCGCTAAATTCAAAAAAATTGTTAAAGAACGTTTGTGTGCTAAAGGCTATTATACAATAAATGATTTTTTAGAAGATAGCACGCCTTGGGAATGAAGTGATCGCCTCCAAGGTACTTCAACTTTATAGCAATATTGTAAATTATAATTTATTAAAAAAATATTAGTCCCGCTGAGTTTCTTTCGCCAGTTCTTCTCAGGTCTGAGGCTTCTTCTTTCCGAACTGGTAGTAGACTCATGACGTTCAGTAAAAAATTGTAATAATTTAATGCTGAATAAAATATTTTGAATTTGAATTTGAATGTTTACGCAAATCAAAGTTGGTTCAATATAAATATAACAGAAACTAATACTTGTTTCTTCTTTTTAACTAAATATAAAAAAAGAGGTACTTTATTCGTGTGTATTTTAACTATATATACCTATTACGTGATATCGTCGCCAATTGTGAGTTGATCTTGAAAAATTATTTTTTGTGATTTAGGTCGTAATTTTTACCACTAAAGTTGAATATACCTAATAAATAAAATATACATTAAATACCTAATAGTTGTGTCTTATATTACCTGACTGGGGCCAAGATCTAGGAGGGTTGGGTGTTTGATGTACGTATGTATCTATGTGCGATAGTGATGGGTAACTCATCATTTTTATATGAGGATGAGGGAGCACCTCATTTTACCTCGTGAGGTACTCATGAGGTACGCCTCATTTGAGGCGAGGCATCGTACGTCGGCGTATTCACCTCACGAGCCGAGCCCGAGCCGAACTCAGCCGATTGCCCGAGGCAGCGGCAAGCGAGGCAAATATACGCGTCGACTCACGAGTACTTACTTCATTCGCTGACTAAGCTAACTCAATCACTCAATACTCACTCGCGAGTCGCGAGTACTCGCCTCAATTTAATGTCAATAATAAATGACAAAATGTCAATGTCGATTTTTAAGTGAGGACGCGTGAACGAGTGAGGTGGTTCAAAGTTGAAATTCGAGTAACTCTTTCAATTTGCGATCACGAGTGCCTCAAATGAGGCGCCTCACGAGTGAGTTACACATCTCTGATGTGCGATCTTCTGTAGTCACATAACTCCTAAAGGACCGATTTTGATGGATTATACGTCGTTAAATTCGTATTGATAACGCTTGTTACAATTGTATGTTAAAATCATAAAAAATGTAAAGGGCCGATTTTTAACGCTTCTAATAAAAAAAAAACATATCTATCGAGTGTGGTATTAAAATGAAGGTATTTGAGAGGTGATTACAAAAATATATACAACTTATATTGTTATGAATAATTTGGCACACAAAAGTTTTAAATAAAAATCAAATTAACTTACTGCAGGCCAAAACTAAAAAGCTGTAAATAAAAAAAATTGAAAAACCTAAAAGCTGACTGCGAAGTGATATGCTACGATTTTGTGAAGAGCGGTACGAATGAGTAGTTGTTTTTTACTAATTACTGCACTCTAAACTAGGTCTAACTATTATAACAACTTGTATTAAGATAGAGTGCATGAATATACTGTCAGTTTATTTTTATTTAACGATTTTAATTCACATTTACATATTTTTCACCTCATTTTCCACTTTCATTTGCCTTCTAGTTTTGTGCGTAAATACTATTTGCACGCGACTTCCCCCTATAGCTTATTATGCATATGCATAATTGATCCACTCTTAAGGATTAGAGCATGATGTAATCATGTAAGTGACCTATATTAAAGTATCAAACTCCTCAGCTTTATATATTAGTTTTTATAATGTGTAGTACCTACTTTCTCAGAAGTTTAAAAATCAGCGTAAAATTTAAAGGTCCAATTTACAGGATAAATACTTAAATCTATTTACTTCTTACTATAAAATTTTAAAAGACTAATAATATTGGTTTGCTTAGTTGTAAAACTGTAAACTTTGTAACTACAAAGTATGCATTTAATGTTAGTAATTTTCAGTCAAAATTAATGGCGACACAAGGATATAGCTAATCCGTGAGTAAATTGAGGTAAATTAAAGCTTAAAATACGTTGCAATATACCGCAGTTAAAAGTTGAAGTAATATATGAAATAATTTAGTTCAGTGATGTAATTTAGTTTTTTAACGTTAGAAATTATTAAGGTGTTATTTGGTGGCTCACCGGCTAAAAAATTTGCTTAAACCCAAAGGAGATTAAATCACAACACCCCAATTGCTGGTTTGTGAGGCATCGATAATCATCTTCTAATCATGAATCGTCTGATTTTGGGGTTAGGGGTAAATTTTCAATGAGTCGACTCTGCTATGAGATTAGTCTCACAAGCAACCCGCATTGCAATAGGCGATAAGGTGACATATTCTGACGTATACGCAGGGCCGGAATTACAATTGTTCCCACGCTTGGATACTATAGTATTTATAGTATTTTATATAGGTACTAGGGGAAGGGATATTGCGGGCACTTAAGGAAACCCTTCAATAAAGTATAAAGTAAGAAAGCTAATTAGTCTCTCTTTATTAACTTTTAAACTTTGGTTCTTACTTTATAAAATCAACATATAAAACTATTAGTATCAAATCGACAAATATGTTTTTTCTCAAGAAAACAAAACCCTTGCTGTCTGCATTTACCCGATGGCTAGCGAGTAAATACGTACAGCGGGTGGGGAAATTGCGGACAGTCTACTTATCCATATAAAAATCACAAATATAGCCACGACTCGTGCTTCCGCTTGTGCAATTATCGTGTGCCCAATTTTGGCACACCATGCACATTACCCATTCTTCAGTTGGAGGGGGGGGGGGAGGGGGGGGGATTATATTTTTTAGTACAAAATATACAAAAATATGTTGTTTCATCTGTTTCATTTTCAAAATTTCAAGATTTTTTACACCTTTCTGTGTCTTTTTCTTCTGTTCTACAATTTGTTTATGTTCAGGTATAGCTTTTCCTTTTTTTACTGGAGCTTTTTGTTTAATTATTCTTTCTATCTTTTTTAGTTCCTTCTTCTCTAGTCACAATTACGGAATGTTTCTCTTTCCTGATTAACAAATTCTTTACAAAAAGAAAACATTCTTGCTTAAACCCTTAATTGTCGATATATAAATTACGTTTTGTAGTGGTATATAAGTTGGCTGGCGCTCATGTTCCCTTGCTGAAACATCTGGGTGACTTGTGTCGTTTATAGATTCTCAATCAATAATTAATATCTTGAATTTCACCTGGATTTTCGATTTGTGTTTGGGGCTTTAAATCACTGCTTGGGAGGCATTTGTCTGCTCATTTAAATTAGGGGCATCATTTTCATTGTAAATGCAAAACTCACTCAAATTTGGGGTACTGGTCTTGATGTTGGAGCCTGACTATAGTATCGTGTCACTATGTACCATGTCAGAAAAAGTGATTCAAAATATTTCCTTATCCAATGGGCAAATCCCGGCAGCTCTAAAACCATTCATTGCTTTTTCTATCATCAGCAGACTTTTTTACTTTATCTCAATCAATATAGCTCTAGGCACGTCATACTTTTCCGCGACTTTTCTAAAACTTAATTTCTTTATTTGGATCTCATTTATAAAGTTTCAAGCGTATAAATTTTTTTCGTCTTCTGTTTGTATCCATGAGGCATCTAAAACATAATAGAACCATGATAAGTCACGTGTTCGTATTTTTTCCTAATCCTTTTGGGTAAATACGGACGTCCGTATTTATCCCAAAAAAATGTCCGCAATCACCCCATCAGCCTTTTGACATTTTATTGCAAAAAAAAAAAAAGTTAGTTAATGACATTTCTAAGTTATTATATTATATTCACATTTTTAAAAGTAAATAACATCCTATTAACTATTATAGTTTTTACGTAAAGCAGTTATCTTCGCAAATGCATGCTACTACAAATCATTAAAATTTATAAGAAAATACTTAAAAATTGTCAAATGTACTTACCTTGAAACGGGTGCGCGGTTTCCCGTATTTACAACCTGCCGGACACTAAAGATGGTAGAATGAATCTAACGAATCGAGTTGCGTGGCTCGGGGCGGGCTATATCAGCCGGTAAGGTAGTGTCCGCAATTACCCGCTGTCCGTAATCACCCCAGTGTCGGCCCTAGCCTTTGATCAGAGTAGAGCAAGATTGCCTTTCAGTGTCCTTTAGTCGGCGCTTTCACTTTACATAAATTGTACTTTGGCTTTATGTTAAACTAGCGACTCATCCTCGCTTCGCTTTCGTTTCGGAGCCTATTCGGTACAAACAAACAAACAAATCTTTTCTCTTTATAATATTATATTAGTATACATAAGTAATGATTAAAAAAATTCTCAAATCAACTTGCATGACAGGCAAGATGCAATCGATAGAAATCTACAGCTTTTACATGGTCACCCTCCGGATTTTCAGAAAACTGACCTAGTTCATAGCCCCGCGTCTTTCAAAAGGCGTCATCAAAATTTTATTTTTTGCTGAAAATTGTCTTTTGCATTGGATTTTTTGGCGCTCCTTGCTACTTGGCGCCTAGACCGACCGCTTCTCCCTACACCTGAGCCGGCGCTGTATAGGTCCCTAAGTATGTACATTTTAAATAGATAAAAATATTTATTGTGTCCGTTCCATAGGAGATAGAAACATGCTGTCGTGAACTTTTCTGTAGGCCTGTTTAAAACAAACAATTTTTTTAGTACATTGTTTTGTGGTATACAATACATACTCGTATCTTTAAAAGGTTTATCCAGCGTTAGCCATTCAATCATACGTAAACACAGTTTTTGACAGAATACCGTCATAGTTCAGTCATTTTGTACAAAATATTTACAAATTATGTACACAAACCTTCCTTGCTTATCACTCATTCTATTAGTGATAACTATATCAAAATCCTTAGCGTGGCTTAGAAAAAGTAAGCGCGGAAACAGACAAAGGCAGATAGTGACTTTGTCTTATACTACGTATACTCATACTATATAGATGGATGTACGTATATGTCTAAAATTCCCTCTTTTGGGCTTCGCCGCAGTCGGGTAATAAGCGACTTGCTTTTTACCCGACTGCGACGATGCCCAAAGGAGAGATGTTTACGATAAGGACTGCAAAATTGACTTTGTAATGATCTGTAGATTTATTTTGAAGTTTAATTTTATAAAAAAAAATAATGTTTATGTTTGTGCACTTGTGTACATAAGAATTATAAAAATATTGTTTATTTTGAAACGAGGGTCCTCCTATTGATCTCTTTAGTTTATCATCTACCCTTAAGTTGCCTGGGAGAGCACTCCCGTAGAGCTAAAGCCTATTGTGCCACATATCTTTTGTTAGTATTTTTGTATTTTTTGATTACTGATCATATATTAAAGAGATAAATTTTATCTTTCGTATTTTATTCTAAAAAATGAACTTCTACAAATACATAAAATACGATGTCTAATATACATGAAAATCGATGATGTATGTATGTTCCCTGTGGATTCCAAAACGGCTGGAGCGATTTTGATGAAATTTCCACGAAATCTTCAGATTAGCCCAGCAGATGATCTTGTGAAGTTTGAACGCGGGCGAATTTCGCGGGTACCTACTGCTAGTTTTAAATAAATGTTTAAAAAACAACTTACTATAGTTACACCAGTAGATTAGATGATACAGAACAAAAGTGACACTTAACGATGTTAAGGTATCTACACAATGTCAATAAAAACGTAATACTAAAAAACGCAGCAAATAGCATAAAAGTAAAGTTTATCGTCCTTGTAACCGCACACGAGCAAATTAACAAAACCTCTCTATATTGAGCTATAAAGCGGCACAGACAATAAAGCGGTTTAGAGATTTTGCCAAAGAATGCCAACATACAGTGCAGTATCTGTAACAACTGTTGCGTTTGGCGGGAATCCAGCTGAGAGGTATTTTCATTCAATTATATATCTAATAGACATAAAATTGTTGTCGTTCGGATGAATTGGCTTGTCCCGACCACTGGAGTTGGAACGTGACATAAACGGTCAGTGTGCATATACATATTATTCTTTACAAGTATCAAAACTGAATTGAATATTTTTTTAAAATAAATATTTTGTATTTAAGATAATTTGATGTTTCGTATAAAGACAACATAAAACTTTGATTACATCTACGAGTAGGTATGTTATTTTTTTGTCACTGTAACAGTGTAATCTATACCTTTAAAATCTTCCACAGACGAAATACTTGACGATGGTGTAAATATCCACCGTCAATATAAAAAAAAATATGCTAATTTATTTCAATTTCAATAACTAGGTTGACTTCAACCACCAATTCTGTTAGTAAATTGATTGGATTTAATAATTTTATATAATTTATACATATAGTGTACAAAATACGATAGTGTTGCAAAAGCCTTCTAATGTACAAGGATTAAATCTTATTTTGAAAGACAAGGTGATTCAGGTCACATGCAACTATCGACCTAAGACGGGAATGCAGATACCGCAAGTAGGTCAAGGCAGGGCTATAAATTATAGGAAAAACAATCCTTACTCGCATAACTGGGATACAGAAGCCGTATCGTTAGCAAGTTGTTATATGAGAACTATATCCATAGTTCCAGGAAGGTTTAAATATAGCTTTACAACTTACTACTAACGCGTACTGTACTTTCTTCAAAGCTAAATGGTACATTTTTATACATGCATATACGTAGATACATAATAATATTCTGACTGATTTTGTTCTCGGCGGCCAATCTCACTCAGATTAGCCAACTGCGCAGTAGATATTCCTTTTAATCTCAAAGTCCTGTGGGACAAAAATTTGAGACGAGCGATGAGAGATCAGATGCAGGATCGATGACTTTACGTACAGTTTTTCTTAGGCATGGGGGTTACAACACCGAATTTCTTAGCATAAAAATCCAATAACTCAATCCCTGGAGCTACATGGTATCTACAGTATATAAGTACACACTACATCACAAATTATTTACTGGTTTGACCCGTTATATTTAGGGTACCGACCAATCTCCTCCAAAAAGAAGGCACGAATTCTCCATTCTACTTGACATTGGCGAAGTAGTTTGTGCCCAACTAACACGCTTTGAAGCCATTAATAAGAAAATTGAATTGAATTGTATTTACAGTAAAAAAACCCTACACTACTTACTAAACCTCCATCATACTATATAATATACGTTACAAACAGGCAATGAAACAAACATCATACTTTCAGTTTTATATGTATTTAAAGAAGTCATGAATTCGAAGTTTAATTATCACAGAATTACACTGAGATATTAAGTCAAAATTAAAAAGAAAAAATTGTGGCAAAAGTAGCAGTCTTATGACGTTGACTAAGAAATGCAGCAGACAGAATTAGGGTGAAACGTGAAGATAAACATATATCTATCTGTCTATATATAAAAATCAATTGCTGTTCATTAATCTCGCTAAAACTGAAAAACGGCTGGACCGATTTGAATAATTCTTTTTTTGTTTTGTTGGGGGTGTGTCAGGGGTAGTTTAAAAATATAAAAAAAATTAACGAAAACAAAAAAAAAAAAAAAAACAGCTGGAAAATCAAAAAGTTATGAACTGTTTATTTTGTATGGGAATCACTAACCATTAAAACGTACCTAGAGATGAAGAAGCGAGGGTGAGTCGCTAGTAACATATTATATGACATATTAAACGTTACATAGAATTCAATAATAGTAGCATGGGGTCACATCACGAACAAAGTGAAATTAGTTAAAAAAATGATAATAGATGGCGTTGTATGTATCGATTTGTTTTTATGTTCATGTTGAATTCAAATTTGAAAAAAATTAAATAGCGTGAGTTAGCGATGTCCAAATATTTGTATGGGATGCACTATCTGTACTCTATATATGATATGTGATTATACTGTTCCTACTATCATAGATCATATATAATAGGTATATGTGATTGTAAAACTTAACTAAAGATACCTTTAAAAAAGTACCTACCTGAATATGAGCTACGAAGCAACTAATTTAATTGTAGCGCAGATTACACAATACTACTACGGATGTCCTATCCCTCACAGAGCCTTAATGGGAAAATGGACAGCCTTGATTCGAGTTATTCCTGGGGGTAATTTATCATATAGACTATAGTGAGTGTTGATACAAAATCTGTAGATTAAAAATAATGATTGTTATGTATTGTATACAAAATATAGAAACAATTTTTACTAAATTTTGTATAGTGGTAGGTAACTTATTACTCGAGTCAATATTTAGGGTACCTTTTACTGCAGGAAAATCTTTCATTCGCACAGGAAAACATGTCTAGTTCTGTAGAGTCGTCCTTAGAATTTACAGCGCTCCATGGCTAAACTTTAAAGAGATACATCAAAACAATGTACTACAACATTGTAGGTTTTAAAAAGGCATACAAAAAAGTCTACAATAGTATATGTTTATATCCTAACGTACACTCGCGATAACTATTTTTATGTATTTAAAACGTACCGAGGTTGCACCCAAGTGAAGCGATCGTAAGTCGCTAAAAAAAAACCATGGTGTAGTATCATAGAAAAAAATATTCATCTGTTCAATCATGGTCTTTCTGGTTTATCCTTCTTCTATGGCATAACGGGGTATATGGGCTATAGTGACATAGACTACATTTTTTTATACTACATGAAGTCGTTTCCATTGGACATAAGTCTGATTCACAGGGCTCATAAAAATACGAGTAAAATATTTTATTCTTGTGATTTATAATGCAGGCAAGGTGTGAACTCGGATTATCGACCGGTAATTACACATGTAAGTCATTAACATATTTTACTTACTGCGATTAAACATGAAATCAGTTCCACACGATATTATTCAGACGCATTAGAAGAATTTTTATATAAAAAGAGAGTTTTTTTATAAGAAGAGTTGTTATATAAAAATTATATAAAAACGAGTTTTCGCTCGCATACATACGCATCGCGTTGACAAGAAATAGCCTACGAGGTAGGCTAGGTTATAAGCTATATATTTCACATTCTACTCGCTCATTTAGTTTCACATTAATAATAATAATATTATTAATAAATAACTTTATGCATATAAAAAACTCTATTTTATATATATATATATATATATATATATATATATATATATATATATATATAATATTTAAATGAATCCCTATTTCCCTTGGTCACGCCCGCGCCATCACGCGTGAACGGCTGGACCGATTTCACTAATTCTTTTTTTGTTATGTTTGTTATTGTCAGGAGAAGGTCCTTACATTAAAAAAAAAATAAGAAAATTGCGCAGACGAACCCGAGCGAAGCGAGGGTGAGTCGTTAGTAATTTATACATATAAAGTGTATAGAATAATGGTACAATATTGTAATAACAGATTAATTATCTTTAAAAAACTTGAAACTTTTTAAAGTAGAAGAGCCAACGCATTTTGGCTTACATACTTAGATTCTTGGCAATTATTCAAAATTAAAAAAAAGCAACATTTTTTATAGAAAAAATTTACTAGAATGTTTCAATTACACAAAGTGCATGCATTGTTCCGCTACTTTGATGTATTGTTATCCGTTAATAACAAAGCATTATTATATGGCATGGATTTTACGCCAGTATTCTCGTTACAGGTTTTATTATTTTCATTTATAGCGATTGAATACTATATATTTCGTAATACAAAGACAGAATTAATTTGTAGTTCAAATTAATTAAATGTTTTTATCTAGAATTGTAATATAATAAAAAGAATCGTATCTATTGTTTATCATAGGTACTAATCGCCTATAGTGAAAATTGAGATGAGGTACATTTTTTTATTTAAACTATAGTATATTTAAAATTAGCTATCTCAAGTCACAATCTGTGGGGTAGTTTTTGAATTGTTTCAGATTTTGTTCTATTTTAAATTTAAGTTAAGCGTTACTGTTCATTTAGAGCTTAATTCCAGAATATTTTTAGAATTCTCAGAATTTGATTTTGAGTAATTTTATATGATTATAAACAGCAAATTTAAAGACCTAAGAAAGTCTAGGCAAATTAGTTTTGGAGATAAGGTACCTGAAAGCTCTAACTTTCGTACATTATCTGAAATTTATATTCAAAGATATGTGATAAAATTACAATAAAAATATATTGTGTATTTCTATAATATATGTTTTATTATGATTTTTTTTTACTTTTACAGTGTTGTTGATAATTTTTTGTTTAATTTTAATACCTAATATTGTAATGAACCCTGAAACTTAGAATACTACAACATCAAAATTTTTGTCCAGTTGAAATGTGATAAACACACAAAGACACATAAAGTAATCTAATATAGGTTTTACTTTAAAAAGTGAAAACATTTATAATTAATATTAATTAAAAATCTTATATCATATTTTTTTTATTATTTCAAAACATCTTAAAAATACGCTGGAATTACATTTACATACTTAAACTTGTGTTATTCACTTGTAATACTAAAAAGAGCCAAGATGTAATTATATTGGCTCTTCGATCCATATCATAAAATGATGGAGTAAAGCGACCCGTCCCTGATATTATCTATAAACATAAACATGACTTAAAAGCTTCGAGTCATTTCTTTGCGTAGAATTGTCTTTCGTTTCCATAACAATAATGATAAATCGAAGGCACTATTAATTTTAAATTAGCAAGAGTTTTCATTAAGCATTTACTGAATGAATTACTTTAAATTATAGAATGGATTGATTCATAAAAATGTGTTACAGAGAAAAACGATAGATCGTTTTGAAACAAATAACACAACCTTTTCAGGGCTCTAATCTATCACGTATCGTGTACCGTTTCTTAGCAGGATAAATATTTACTTTTACATCCTAATGATCTCACAGGATAGGCGACACCTGTGTACAGTGTCCGTTTGTCTGAACTCGGAGGATCCTCACGCACGCGCGTAATGCAGCTACGCCCACCGCTCCGATGTGTAGTACGTTCGACCGATAAGATTGCATTCTTTCAGTTATATTAATTTTATTAAAAGTCGTGTTAAATGTAATATTATATTTTTTTTCATTAAATACATGACAATTATTATATACATTTGTTATCGTCTTCATTGCTTATTTAGATTTTATTTATGAAAAATTACAAAAGTTCTATACAAAATATGACATCCACTATTGTTAAATGTAAATAATATGTTAACTTATATTATTTTTTAATTTTGCCGTATAAAAATTTAAAAATATTTATTTATATCACATAACGAAAAACTGCGCTTATATTATTATATATACCTATATATATATATATATATATATATATATATATATATATATATATATATATATATTACATAAATCTCTTTATTTTGTAACCTAGAGTGAAGTACTTAAGTTAAGTATGGCTTAGTGCAATAACACCGACCACATGTAATATCATCGAGTAATTACCTAAGAGCCACTCAATGTAATCTTTTTCTTTTATTTATTTATGAAAAGCCAATTGATGATAATCCAATTTATTCCTGCTAATGAAGTGCTTTAAAAAAGTTTTTCACACAATTGTTACACGTAACTCTAAACGACAGCTCAATCAGTTGTCATTTTTAATCTAATTTTAATAGCTAGAATAATCTGACAGGTGGTTAAGACGCAGCATATGACGGCGTATGGTGTAGGTGCGCTATGCGGGGCGCAAGTGCGGGGTGGGCGGCGGCCGATTCATGTTTACGGGCTCGCCCGTCAGCTGTTCGCTGTATGAATGCCGCGCTCGCGCTCGCCCATCGATTGACACCACGTGCCAGTACAGCCGTGGTCGCCGGCAAGCCCGCGCGTTACGCCCCTACCTCGCGCGTACGGTTCATCAATGGATTGCCTGAGGTGACCGGTCTCCTATACCACAATCCACTCGTAAGTATCCTGTATTTGATCTGGCTTAATCACTTATGTTTTGTCAATACCTAATTTATGATAGAGCTGAACGCGATCGGATACTACCAAATTTTCCCAAATTTTTCACCTATCGATCGTCTTTCCCACGTTAGACTGAATATTTATAAAATTCTCGACGGGTTTACGTAATCGGAGGACACTAGATTGTTATTGGAAGGTTTAGGTGTGTTCGCTCCTACGAGAAACATTACATAAAATGTCCGAAAGGATTGCCCCTCCTGCGATTTTAAGAAAGCCGTCATTCATTTGAATATCTCAACGATAGCGAATGCTACCCAAATACTATTAGAATAATTAAAAGCTTGAGTGGAAGAAAGTAAGAAATATCTTAACATTTAAGCTAACTGGGTGTAGCTATGTTTTAAAAATAAGAGAATTTCTTAATATTTCAGAGCTTTAAATAAATCTCAATCCCAAAGAGCGCAATATTGGATGATTGGGGAGAGTAGAGGCAGTTTGTTATCAGTATTTGTACATTTGGTATTGTTTTCATTTAAATTCTTATTAAACAAGAGTATTTTGAACTCCAGGATAAAATGTCAATACGTTATAGTGTAAACATTAATATTGCTCTTAATTGCTTTTTGGTTTCCATGCATCTATAATTTTTAATGGAATTTATCATATTGGGATATAAACAGGTTACGTAAAATAACTTAAATAACTTATTTAATTTAAATTCGGTTAACTAAAGTCTAAAATTTCATCATTTACATCGGTTTCTTGAAATCATAATCCTTAATTTATATAACGTAGTAAGATATGGATATTCCGAAATACATTTATCCGGTAAGTGGATACGGGTACCAAACAAAGTAATAAATATGGCCGGATTTATAGCCATAACCCGTCTCTATTTAATGCATTGTTGATATGGAAGTTGCGGCAACAGTTTTTGGGCGTGTACCAATATTATGAGAAATTACAAAACGCCTTAACATATTATTGAGTCTCGACTTTGCCAAGTTTTGTCATCCAAGCGGAAATTTTTAATTTCATTTCAAAAATCTGCTTTCACTATAGCATTTGTGTACACTGTATTAATAACGATGATGAGTGATTTACGATAATATCTTGTATTTTGCTCTTTTATTCGTTAAACAAAAGGCCATTTTAACAATGAAAAGAAATATTTTGAATTTAAAATAATTAATACAGATTTATATAAATAAAATGTACGTCTGTTATTTTAAAATAGGTATCCATGTTAAGCTATGATTATTTGCATGATACAAATTCCTACCATCCATACCATCTTCGAAACAGCTGAACTGATCTAAACAGGATTTTATCACGTGTATAGACGATTTAAACGAAATAAGTTTTTGTTATTTTTCATCCCGGAAGAAAAATACGTTAACCAGAAATTAGTTGGAAAATTATAGAGGCTTTTAGTTTTTAACTTGTTTTATTCCGGAAAAAGTTTTCTATTGGGATAGGGTAATGTTAATTTTTGGTCGTGGCCTATAGTGAGTGTCGATGTGAAACGAGGACAGGTTGAACTGTAATTCTGTAAGTTGGAAAGTTTATCAAACACTAAGCAGCGTCTGTAGGGATCTCTGAGTCTATTTAAAATTATAATAAGGTTATTCACATTGTTATATTAAAAATCTATTGATTATAGATTTTTAACATTGCCATGGTAACTGTTGTTATTGTCTGACAAATGATATAATATTATATTATTTCCTTAAATGATATTCTATAAATATATGAATGTAATTTACCTAATATGCCTTATTGAATCATGTTGTGACATACGGGATGAAATCTTTAGCTATTTTTGTTCTGTTACGCCAAAGAAGTATAACTTCTTACAAGCGTACATAATTACACATACACGTTTTTTTGATGTCATGTCAAAATAATGCATAAACTTCTGAAAAATATTTATTTATAAATGTTTTTATTACATCGCAAAAGGATAGCTATGTTCTTACATCACCATTTCTTTTGTTGATATAATTCATAATAGATATTTGTGTTTATATCTGTTACCCCTACTGTTAGGTACTTCTAGGGATGCATACGAGGGTAAGTCGCTAATAATAAATAGGTATGTTAATGACAGTATCATGAAAGTAAGTGAAGGAAAAAAAGCTTAACAAACTTATCAATTAATATCACTCTTCAAGTACATGGGGTGGTTTCAAATAATTGCAATGGACTGATAAAAAATATTATGTTCTTCTTTATACGGAAATTTATGAAATGTCTTCACAGTTCGCAGGTTTACAGGTACGTTTTCACAGTTAGCTATGTTCATACATAAATAGTAGCTTGCTACTCCTAAGATATTCATTTAAATTATAAATAATAATAGTGCGTACGTCGTACGCGAATTTTGTTTACAATTTCATGGGTTATAATTTTTTTTCGCGGAACCCTGATTCTTTTACTAAAATAAAAGTAGCCAAAGTTACTCCTTATAACATCAGCTATCTGTCAGTGAAAGTCCCGTCAAAATCGGTCCAGCCGTTTCGGAGATTAGCCGGAACAAACAGACAGACAGTCAAACAGACAGACAGACAGACAGGCAAAAATTGTAAAAAAATGTTGTTTTGGTATATGTACCGTGTATACATCTATATGTATATAGTAAAAAGCGGTTATTTTGATAGTACAAACAGACACTTCAATTTTATTTATCTGTATAGAGTATAGATTATCTGTATAGATAATTTGATCTATAATAATGCCAGTAGGTACCTACGTATGTATGTTTATACTACCTACAATTTGAAGATAGATTAGGTTCTTAATACAATAAAATATTATATAAATAAACTAGCATTTCCCGCGGCTCCGCCCGCGTTCAGATGATCAAAAACCAAATTCTTAGGTTTTACACGTTAGTATACTCTTACATATATACCACTTTCATTGCGCACCGCATGATTGGTAAATAATGGCAGAGATTGACAATGCCACAAAGGTTCCTCCGTTAAATTGAACTTTTTGTTTTAGCAATAACATTTATGTATGTCTATACTTCTGTTTTGTTTGTTTTTTTAGTTTTTCACGATAAACTCTCAAACTACGGAATTAATTTTAATCATTTTTTAATAATAGACAGCTATAGATTAATTTAATATATAGCTGATTATTTAAATTACATAATGATAACTTTTCTTAATTAGCGCTAGTTAGTAATATTTTCCTAAACGATTTTCAAAAGAAAGTGTAATAAGTAAATAATTCTAAGCGAATACATTTTTTTATTTCATATGGCTCTGCTAATACGATTAAAGTCGTAAGCATTTTATTGTGTCCTTTAAGCCTTTACCTTCCAAGAAAAGGTGTCAAGAAAAAGTGAAAAAGTTGAGGTATAACAGTTCTTAAAATACTTTTTCATAGTTTTTGAGATATGAAATATTTTTAGTTACCCGCTTTGGCAGTTTAACAGCCATAAACTTGTTTTCCATAAAATGTTATAAAATAATATAAATTGAACTGATTTTTATGGTGCAAAAAATGAGTAGGTATTGTGGAAACGTAAATATTATTCGTATTTATTTTAGTGTTAACCATACAAAACACGTAAGTAAGAAAAACAACATAGCATTTTGCTATACAAAACCTAAAATGCGCGAGTTGGATTTACATTTGCCCAATTTTTACATTAAAAGATTAAAAAACATTAACATTATTTACTAAACAATAAAAATTTACAAATATTCTCATTTGAAAATTGTTTCGGCCAACAAAATATTACTAATATGTTACTAATTTATAAAGCCAAAAAGTTTGTTTTATTAAAAATTTAAGCACGGGCAGGGCCGCGGGTAATTTAGTAGTAATTATAGTAAAGTCATAGAAAGGTTATATCTGTACATTCTTTTTTTTTTTGGATAAAACTAAGTATTTTAAAAACACATGGCGACATCTATTGTCAAGTAGCTAAATAACACATAAATAAATTTTCATTAAAATAACCATTTTAATGAATAAAATAGCGCTGTTAATATTTCTTTTAAGATAAGTTTTTTTTAATAGTTTTAACATAATATATGAGTAAGTTACCTTGCTAAAATATTAATAGCATCATCGTGCTTTTACTTTAACCAGTTTTTGTATTTTTTCTCAGAAATGAGATATTTTCCTGCGGTAAAAAGAATCCTATGTGTTGACCCGGATAACCTGCTATTACCATACCAATTTTCATAAAAATCCCTCTAGTGGTTTTTCTGTGATGCGGTCACATACAGACAGACAGAAAAAATTCTAAAAACTATAGATTCAGGCTCTATATTGCTAATAATGAATATTTCAATAAGATTTTCCGAAAAAATATTGAATTTAGGGGTTCGGCTTAATTACAATTTTATTGTATGTATAGTTACTAATTTATGAAGCGAAAAAGTTTGCTTTACTGATAATTTAAACACGGGCGGAGCCGCGGGTGATTTAGTAGTAATTCTAATAAAATCGAAAAACGGTCATATCTGTACATTAATTTTTTTGGGATTAAAACTATGTATTTTAAAAACACATGGCGACATCTATTGTCGAATATCTAAATAACACATAAATAAATATTAATTAAAATAACTATTTTAATGGATAAAATAGCGCTTTTGATAATTTGATTTTCAAGATAAGCTATTTTTATAGTTTTTACCATATTTTGTAAGTTACCTTGCTAAACTGTTTACAAATAGTATCGTCGTGGTTTTGTTCCTACCAGTTTTTGTATTTTTTTTCAGAAATGAGATATTTTCTCGCGGTAAAAAGTATCCTATATGTTGACCCGGATAACCAGCTATCATCATACCAAATTTCATCAAAATCCCTCCAGTGGTTTTTCTGTGATGCGGTAACAGACAGACAGACAGACAGACAGACAGACAGACAGACAGACAGACAGACAAAAATTCTAAAAACTATAGATTCGGCCTCTGCATCGATAATAATGTCTATTTCAATAAGATTTTCCAAAAAATATTTAATGTACAGATTCGGCTTAGTTAGAATTTTATAATATGTATAGATAGAAAAGTCGACTGCATACATAGTTATGTACATCTCGCGGCAGGGATGAAATGCGTATGTCTCCGACTGCATAATACTATATTCCTTTTTTTTAACGTTGGGAAATGCATTTATACATACCACCCGTATACATACAAGTGGTTATGTGGGACTCACTGGTTAGAAAAACCAGTACTACCCACTAAAACCCAACGGAACCTCTCCCGTCGTAATGGAGCGTCGCAGGATCGCTTACACATTCAACTACGACAATACTATATTCCTCCGTCAACTTGTTTTCATCTTTTTAGTTAGCTTTTATGCAGTCATGTTTTTCATTTTTGTAACATATATTTTTATTTACAGCTTTTTAGTTTTTGCCATTTAAACATTTGACGATATATTAAGCAATTTTTTTATCCTAAATTACTTTTAAAAATATATATTCTATATATTTTTGTGACGGCCTCTTAAAAATCTTTATTTTGATACCCCCTCGATTGATTTGGAAGAATTTTTTTTAGACACAAATTGGCGCCTGAAATCCGCCATTTTAATTTTTTATATTTTTATATAGCCTAAGACACTCGCGTTATCAAGCCGAATCTAACGACGTATGATCCATCAAAATCGGCCCACGCGTTTAGTCTCTAGAACGCCACATACGAACAAACATACGTACATAGACTGATAAACACATTACCCCTCCTTTGCGTCGCGCAGTTGAGTAAAAAGCTCTATAATTGAAATTTGCCTGCTAGCATGTAATATTTCAGTTGTGTTTTCATATTTTAAAATGGTAATTTTTGGATCTCTGCCGGGGATGGAGTGAAAATTTAGTAGCTTGGAACTATTTTTTTTTTCCTTTTTACAATTTTTTATTTCAGTGCTTATTGTATTATATAAACTATTTTATCTTGAAATTTGTTAAATGTTTGAATTATAAGAAAACCGTCCTCTCATTAATATATCTTGGATTTTTGTATTTTACGCAATTTGTGCTGAAACACGATATGACGGGTGAGGTCTTTCAATCTTATTATCTAGTTTAGTGCTTGGCTGCCTCGTGGCATTAATAAAATAACTGCCTTGGTGGAATAGTGGCTACCATATACAGCTGCAGGTCTGGAGGTCCTGGGTTCGAGTCCACAGTCGGGGTAAATTTTTCTGTTAAGAAAGTCTTAGCAATATCCCGGAGTTGAAAAGTTGGCGGTGTTGTTCCCCGTGCCTCGGAGAGCACATAAAGCAAAAGTCACATATAAATAATCATAGTAGGTACCTACAACACGTATGTACATTTTTTTGAATATTTTTTTTAAAGTTAAGTTGGCTTTAAACTAAAATTTCGATTACTTACGTAGAATATTATGACATATGACACCTCATGTATGGTTAAATTGTATGCTAAATTTCCTTTACACGCCACGAGCTCTGCATATGAGAAAAGACTGAACGAACTACAAAAGAGGAATTTGTAGTGTCCGCATAAATATTGTTTTAGTATTTAGCATTGCTAGCACAAAGATGAGTGCTTGCAAGCACATTTGTTACATGAAATAATTTAAGAAATATTTTAATGATAAAATTAAACCATCTTGCAGTACAAATATTTTGTTTGTGTGATTATTATGTGATACTTATAGTTATAATTTAGGAATACAATTTCAAAATAAGATTAAATGTTTAAGAATTTGTTTGTTTGATGTTACACTATAAAATCATCAGATCAATTCTAAAATTTCTGTCAGTAAGCGAAAGCTACAATATAAAATTAAAATGGTAGCTAAGAGAAAACTAGGAGATTTTTTTTGATAATATCTATTCTAATATATAGTTTGATTGTTTGTTTAAACGCGCTTATCTCTAAATTTTCTGGTCCGATTAGGAAAAATCTTTTTGCGTTTCATAGACTGTTGAGGAAGATTATAGTCATCTGACATTACACTACCAGCTACGAGAATGGAGTAATTCTACAAAATAAAAGGACGCAGACGAAACCGAGAGAAAACGCTAGGATACTTTATTAATCTTAATCTAATTGTCTACCTTATACAGAGCTAGGTTGGACCTGATTTAAATTTATTTAGTGCTTTGCATTTGAGACAACGTGGCGAGAACATATTGCCAATGCAATATTATTTAAACTTTTAAACTTAATTAAAAGATGTGGTTTTTATATTGAGCTTATAATTGTAATCTGCTCGATTACAAAAATCTTATTGTCTAAGAAGCCCCATAAAACTAGTAAATACTTCTCGAGATACTCTTTTTACGCGAAAATCTTTTCAATAGCTGATCGAATTGATTTAACTAGATTATAACACATCTGCATAAAGGATTTAGAACACATTGATCTTCTTTAAAAATGATGTTTAACTGGGTATTGTTTTTGTGTGTATCTAAACCGATTTTCATGACTTTTTTATATTACTATTCATGGTTAAAGTTTTTAATTTAAGGAATAATTTTTAATAAATATCCAAAGAGGACCAAAAAAATTAAAAATAAAAAATATATATATATCTCTATGGTTCGAATAATATTAATATATTTCTGAAGTCAGTTTATCAATTTAGTTAAAAAGTAATTATTAATTCGATAGCGAGAAGATTGTAAAGAATACAAGGAATCGGCTTAAACAAATAACATTTAAGGCTTTTTTAAAGTTGGTATGATCATTTTTTAATACTTTAGCTAAATCTCCAAATCGAAAATTTAATTAAACACTTGTGATGGTACTGATGACTGGCCTCACTGACATGTTGTTATTTAATACGAAGCTTACTGTAAAAAATTGTAGGTTATCTTTAAATGTCATGATCAAAATTGTTCACCTTATCTGTCTATGTTTCTAGTGAAAATACCTTGTTCGACCTTTTCAATCAAGCATTTTATTCTAGTCCTTACCTACAGACTTAGTCTATTACGTATTTACAAATAATGTACAACAAATATTACATAACATGACTTTATTGAAGAATGTTAATTGTAAACAAAAACCGACTTCAAAAGAATCTGAAAGTTTCAGTGCAAATTTTTTTTTGAATTTGTTATTATTAACCACTTTGATTATTTGAAATCGATTTCTTAGAACGTGACTAAGTTATTGTGAGAAATAATACTTTTTCGGTCCATTCATTATTAATGGTAGTCAACTCAAATCGTGAAATACGTATTTTGGCGTTTAATGTTTATTAATGGATTGTCCAGACCGAAAGAAAAAGGAGGATCAGAAAATGCCAAATGAATTATAACACATAAATGTGGTTGCTGATGTTCAATGAAAAATTTTTTTGCCTCTCTATATAAAGCTCGTGTAGTCCAGTGCTCCCGAGACGCTGAAGACCGCTATAAATGGAGGCACATCGCAAGAGCTACATTAGCCAAAGAAAATCCATCGTCCTCAACCACGACCACTCTGTCAAGAGCAAACGACTAAGAAGAATAAAGCTCGTGAGTCCGACTCGCACTTGACCGATTTTAAATATAAATATATAAAATGTTATCTTAAAATTTCGATATATAAATATGTTGGAACATTAACATACACCACCATCTAGTTCCATGGTAAGCTACGAGGCTTGTGTTATGGATACCAGATAGTTGATACACTATACATATATAACTTTAAATATGTACATATTACAAATATACATACCCATGACTGGAGTACAAACATTGGTACTCATCACACTAGTGTCCCCAGCGGGACTCGAGCCCACGACCGCTGACACAGCAAGTAGTGTCACTACAAACTGAGCCAAACGTGTCGTCAACGTTAACGTTATAAACATTTCTGGTTAGGATCGAGCAAATCAAATGTGGTTAACCCTTCTCTATTACGATATATTACGGCAATCATCACATATAATTGTTAAATCAATTATGATCGCTACTGAACCAAGTATTGCATAACACACAAAATTTGCATATACAATTTGTAATTTACATTAGTTAAAATATTTTTTGTACATTATATTCAGCTATAGGAACAATTTAATTGAAGAAGTGACTCTGACTGTTTACTTTTCACTTCCTTGACGGCTGAACAGATTTTGATGTAATTAGTTTGTAGTATGTCAAAGGATATTAGCTAAATTTTGTAGTAATATTTTCTTAATAAGGTGAAAAATGTTTGTAGGCAAAAAGTTGTTACTATGTGCATAAATTTTAGTATTTCAAAATTGATATTGTTTTTTGTTCAAAACTTTATTTATATTGTAGGATAATTTTATCAGATAGAGTGTTGGACTACAGATAATATAAGGCATTCAGATAAAACTGGGGCTGATCGCTAGAAAGTTGATACCGTCTGCTGCTTCTACATTTTTAGCAATCCATTTGGACAATATTGTGCTGATTTTTTTTATCAAAATGATAGACTTTTCTAAATTTTCGGTCACTTTTGCTATGTGTACGTGTAATAACAGGAAACTGTAGGTGATATTTTTTAGTAAATAATGGTTATTTATAAAGCAGCTGTGACAAACTGGTCGTATTAACGCGTCATAATGTAATTATATAGTAATTTCTGAATTTTCATAGTTACAGCAATATAATAACATATATCCTACATGTAATAATGAATGAAAAATAATCATGAGCCCTAAATTTTAAACATTTGTTTTGAAACTTTGGGATTATTAGCAGTATATGATTAAGAATTATTGTTCGTCTAAAAAGACGATTTTCCTAGATAGCAAAATCGTAAAAACTAAAACGATAATCCTATGCTTATCTATACTAATATTATAAAGCTGAAGAGTTTGTTTGTTTGTTTGTTTGATTGAACGCGCTAATCTCAGGAACTACTAATACGATTTGAAAAATGATTTTTACATTAGGTAGCCCGTTAACTGAGGAAGGCTATAAGGCTATATATCATCCCGGGAAAATGTACGGTTCCCGTGGGATAGATTTGTTTTTGTCTAGGGACGAACCCGAAGCGAAGCGAGGGTGAGTCACTAGTAGTTAAATATGTACCAATGTTTTTATGTAATGTTAGAGACTTTTTATGCTCATCTTTCATAACTTGCTTGCGTGGTACATCGATAAAAATAAAGTAGCCTATACGTTAATACAGGTTATTAATCGTTACAGCGTGTAGAAGTAACATAGACACATATGTACATACATACAAACTTTCACATTTATAATACTAGCGACTTAAGGTGATTTCCAAAATTGTGACTAATTTGTATGATAAATACAACATTCAAAACTAGTAGCTTGCAAACTACTTGCTTAATGGTCTGTACTATTTCGATGCACGCTTAATCGCTCAACGACTTTCTATTTAATAGCCATATCTATTAATATAGAGGAATATTTAATGAATTATATTTCAAGTAGCAACTAATAAGTCATGACGGCACGTTTGGCTCAGTTTGTAGTGATCCTATTTGCTGTGCCAGCGGTCGCGGGTCCGAGTCCCGCTGGGGTCATTCATTTGTGTGATGAGCACAAATGTTTGTTCTCCAGTCATGGGTGTTTATATTTATAATATATATGTATTTAAAGTTAAATAAATAAATATGTTGGGACATTAACACACAGCACCATCTAGTTCCATGGTAAGCTACGAGGCTTGTGTTATGGATACCAGATAGTTGATACACTACACATATATAACTTTAAATACATACATATTATAAATATAAACACCCATGACTGAAGTACAAACATTTGTATTCACACAAATAAATGCCCCCAGCGAGACTCGAACCCGCGACCGCTGGCACAGCAAGTAGGGCCACTACAAACTGAGCCAAATGTGTCATTGAGTTATATATGTGTAATATATCAATTATCTGGTATCCATAACACAGGCCTGGTAGCTTGCCATGGAACTAGATAGTGATGTGTGTGTATGTCGCAACATATTTATATTTAACATATTTATTTATATTCACAATATTCGTAAAATACCGACTGAGCGAGCAAAGTGTCTTTGCTTCAAGTCCTACAAAATTTGCTTTCTCCTGTCAGTTTGTTGGTACTCTTTTACAGGTCGTATTTTACAACCGATCTGGACGAAACTTGGTATATAAGTTTAACTACTTTAAATATTTTTTTTGTTTTCGGTTATTTTTGATTGGAGTGGTACTTTCTCCAAAAATAGGCAAAAAGGGGGCTTCTAGATATCTCCGTCTTATGACCTTACGTTAGTCCTATTAAAATTTATTGATGATCTGATGAGGACCTTCGGCGTGATTAGCAGAATAAATTTTATTAAAAAGTTTGTGTATTCGAGGTCTAATACTCGCAGAACTACTAGTTTTATATTTAAAGGAACATCTTGTTACATTGTTCAAAATAAATCTGACGAAACTGATATGAAAATTTAATGAAGTCAACTAAGTATGAGGGGAAATAGGTCACTTAATTTCACTGATAATTCGAGAACTAATTAACGTACTGTGATTGTATCTCAAGTTTCTTCCTTATGTTGATTGAAAGTTTAAGCTCGTGTGGGACAAGTTTGACTGCGAAAACGTAAATGCAATTAGAGGGTGGTGTAATCTATTTGATACATGGTAATGTTTTAAGTAATATAGAGTTCTGCTGTAGTTCTTTAAGTTTTTTCGAAACTAAAAATGCAAGGCAGGATTTCTACTCGATTTTGTTGTTTATCATAATCTTAAACGATTAAGCATTAATCTACGATAGAATATCTTTACAGTTAAATTATAGTCTGAGGCAAAAAGGTAGAGTGTGTGCATCTAGAACGTAAATATTTTGACAACACAAAAGTTTGTAGCGTTTAACACTCTTTAATTTAAAAGAAGGTAAGACAGTTCAAGAATACATACATAACATGGCGTGCTTAGATTTTAATCTGGTTCTAACTACATCCGGTACTTTTTCAACTTGATATTTTCAAAAATTTAAAAATGTTTTTCATTAACTATGTGAAAGAGCAGTAATCCGAAGCTTCAAGTAAGCTTGGTCAGAAAAATGTTAGTTGAAAATGCGAATGAAAACATTTTTCTATCTCTTTTGATTTATCTATCAAATTTTGCTACCCTTCTTCAAAAAAAAATAATGTAAAAATATCTTTTTCCTTGCTTACTTATGTCATTATAGGAATAGATTATTACAGCCTCGTAGTTAGTTACGTACAGTTAGGACGAATAAATAAATAACTGTACTTAAATTATATAAATGTTACAATACACTTATATTGAAGGCACGTTTGTTGGTACCCAAGTGAGATACGACAAGCATGTCTATTGTTTAGCACGCCATATCTTCACAAAGACGTCCGGCATTTTCAAAAGAAACGTTTTAATTCTCTTACAAAGAGATCTTACTGATTTTTTGCTTTGTAGCGCTGTGGGGATGCAAGAGTTGAATAAAGATGAATTGGAAATCGAAAATATTTCTTTATATTTGTGTTTAGGGTTGCATTCAATTCTAGACTGTATATTTTAGTCTAAGTGATGAAAGAATAGAATAAAATATACAGACTAAAAGAGTAGTAGTAACAAAAGTTATTTAAAATATATTTAAACCTGGTTAGATCAAAAATATGAGGATCCCCAGAGGAAGAAGACAAACAGAAGTTTAAAAGAATTATGGCAATCTGAGTAGTGACTAGTGAGTATCCCAAAGTACTCACATATAGAGTGAAATTATATGTACCTATGTGTGTAGATGTTTATTAAATATATAACAGCCGTCACATAATATAATATAGGTACCGGAGGATGTGCATTGTGCATGACAGGCAAGAAACGATAGGTCAGAAGTTCGGTTATAAGATAAATACGCAGGAAGGTAAACTTACGACTACATGATATTAGATAAAGCTGACTTTGATTTAGTGATTTCATAAGAATATTTAAATTTCAATTGTACGTTATATTCAAAAGAATTTATCTATTCATATAGCAGTTACCTTTAAACTTTTCATTTCCACCAACATTTGAAATTTTATTGTAACAGTCGAAAGCATATTTCTTCACAGCAGGAGGTTCCTTAATAAATTCTAAAGTTTATACAGTTTGTGGAGCGCTTCTGTTAGCGATACTGACAATGCAAGCGTCCGTAAAATATTCAAAAACACGCACGACTCAACGTTCATTTTAATGTAGATACTCGTCACTACGTAATATATTCAAACGATTTATGAAGTTTGTATATGAAACAAAGTATTTTTTATGGCAAGCGATGTTACATTTCAAGCAGTCAATGTAAAATAACTCAAAGCCAACATTTAGAATTTTATTATAAAGTATACTTTTTTGCATAGCTTTTATACTATACATATGATGTATGGAAATGAATGAAAAAATGGATAAAATATAAATTTTGATTATTTTTTTCTATTTAAATAAACATCGTAATATTAAAACATAAAAATCAATTTATTGTTTCTTTGTTACCTCTTAACTTCTTAACGTTTAAACCACTCTTGATGATATTTGGCACGTACTTGCTATGGGGAATGACATAGAGTATACGTTTTTTACGAACCATTTTTTTTGATACAAATTAATTGTACCTACACTTTATTTATCAGAAAAAATATATGATGTCAACAATGATATAACAGTAATGGTATTTTAACTGTGACGAGCATTAGTCAATAATCAATATTAGCTATACTACAACATTTTTTGCCTGAAAACACAAATGAAAATTCTCATTTCGCTTATATTTGACAACATTATTTTCAGACAGGAATAGGTATAATACAGGTTGTGGACTTGAGTTTTTGAACCATGTGCACAAAACCTATAACTTTAAATTCGACGACACGTTTGGCTCAGGTTGTAGTGACCCTACATGCTGTGCCAGCGGTCGCGGGTTCGAGACCCGCTGGGGGCATTCATTTGTATGATGAGTACGAAGCTTGTACTCCAGTCATGGGTGTTTATATTTATAATATGTATGTATTTAAAGTTACATATGTATAGTGTATCAACTACCTGGTATCCATAACACAAGCCTCATATCTTACCATGGAACTAGAGGTGTTGTGTGTTAATGTCCCAATATATTTATTAATTTAAATTATAACTAATTTTTGCAGAAGCGAAAGTAGAGAGAGCAACGTACTAACGTCTGTACTGTAATAAGTACTAACCTATTACACAAATATAAATATTTTTTTATGTAATATAATAAAGTAGTAAGTAAATATGCACTCCCGTTTACAGTTTTATAAATCTTCGAACAAAAGGTTATCAGTTGTCAGAGAATGTTCGTAGCAATAAGGCCAGATGGCCAAGATTTGCATGCATTTTGTATTTTTTTTCATTCACCTGTATTCTATGCCCTTCTTCTATGTATGAAATAAAAAGTATCTAAATGTGATTAGAAAAGGATTATTTAATACTAGATTTAACTGCCCGAGTTACAAAATATTGATGGATTTATTTATAAATCAATTCTTCACAATTATACACTTAGATATACATACATGCATATTTTTGCTGAAGGCTTTCAAAGTAATTTATTTATATTATGTATACTATCAAAATGTAAAGAAATAAAAAGACAGATGTTGCAAAAGTTGTAAAAATGGATAAGGAAATAAATAAATAGTGTTGATTTTAGTTGCCGAAAATCTCAAAATAAGTATTTATAATTTGTAATAAAATATCCAACAAAAAGAAATATAAAATTATATATACTTATTTATATAAACTCCTTGATATTTTATTTATAACTTGTCCCACACTGGTCGAAGCGGGTACAGGTGCCTTTAATTAAAACAGGACATTGCCTACTCAGTCGAACATAGTTGATTAACATTTTACGCATTTTTTATATGAAACTTTTTCCCGTGACATATTGGGCATATTAGAGGGTATTTTTATACCATATTTATTTAATCTTGATATTAAATATCGTTTATATTAATATTTAGCGACTTACTCTCGCTTCGCTCTCTACTCCTTCAGGTTTAAAAAGCTGGACGCATTTGGATGGTACACCGATAGATTATGACCACCCATGGCACCTAAGGACAAAGATCTAAAAAGTAAGGGTAAGTTGTTATTCTAAGTTTGTAGTTTACATTGTATCGAGTAAATAGCGTCATTTGTACTGCATACAAACGTACACCGCTAAATACGTCTAACGGATATATTTTATTATTTACCGAACTTGTCAAGCAAACCGAATGAACTTTAACGGCTATTCCATGTGATTTCTATTAGAATTATTCGCGGATTTATTTTTAAAGACTTATTTTTTGTTAAATAAAACACTAACCCGCAACAACTATATAATGACCTTTGAGACGTCTAAAACCTTAGTCTTCTCCTGTGACCATGATTGCTGTAAAGCATCCGAAACGTCGCGAACCAAAAATCTAAATAAATCTGCGAAAAAATCCAAAAATGTCAAACATTCGCTTAAATCTAAGAAAGTAATTAATGTATATTATACATAAGGAAACCACTGCCCGCCAACCCGCACTTGGCCAGCGTGGTGGACTATGGCTTGATCCCCCTCGTATTGAAGAGGGGCCTGTGCCCAGCAGTGGGACGTTAAAAAGGGCTGAATACTTTGAATACATATAAGGAAAATGAAGTAAAATTCGATATAATTAATAAAAAAAAATGAACAAAACTTACATTTTATGATTGCACTTGTGAAATTTCTGTCATGTATCTATAAATCATTCCGCAATCGTGGTCGCCGTGGTTCTGTTGCTTTTAATTAAAACTCACAATTTGCCAGCTGAGCTATATTAATTAAATGTTGCCTTTCTTATATTTTAATTGTATTAAACTAATTTAAATAATACAATTGTATAATAAAGTTTTTTTTTCTTTATATATGTCTCATAAGTTAATTCAAAATCAAATTAGTATACTCAAACATTTCTTGCTTAAAAGTAAACTTACCCTACCCTAGTTGTAAATTATTTGAAAATCAATTTTCGGAAATTAAATATCAACTATTTTATAGATTTTTTTACTTTGCCTCGTAACTTAGTGCTTGGCCACTAGCGCCACCATATTTAAAAAATATAACTAGTGTATACTTTTTCGATAATGTCTCTTTTCTAGTTCAATTTAGGAATAAAATGATTATGTAACAAATTAAATGAGAGAAAAATCCTATGGCTTATGTAATATATCATTATCCGGTCAATATTAGATTAATTTTACAAACTACTTTTGCAATCACAATTTATGTGACTTTATTAACAAAAAAAAAAAACAATATTATTATTACATCACAGATAAAAATATAAAAAAAAATATATGATCACATAAAAACTCACTTAAGTTACTTAGACTAAAGCGTTCTTTTGTGACTGCACATACGACATATGAGCATGTAGAAGTGCCTATAAAAAAGCTTTTCATCGTTGAAACTGGCTCAGTTATAAAATTACATTTTTACCACAATGCAAAGCGGCCGGAACAAAGCCGACTATAAATTACGCTAAATTCCATCGGACTTTTACATTGTTTAAAAAATAATATATCACTGGAAAAACTTGTTTGGTTTTGTTTTATACTGAGTTTGTAAGTTGCGAAGTCGTAATAAAGCGTTCGAGCCAGAATTATGCCGCGGGTTTCGGGCTTTTAATCCTCTTTCAAGTATTTTTTTTATTGCCTGCAAGTATTAAAAAGTATTATTCTCTACTAAAGTCTTCATAAGAGGAATATGAAGTATCTGATTATATAACGGTGTTGTTCTAGAATAAAGCCATCTTTACAATAGTAGGTTATAGACTATATATAGTATATATAGTAGGTTATATTCTCAATATCGTTTTTTTATGTTTATATGTTACGTGACATCTTTGCTGCCTTATGGTACCTAAGCATTAAAAATGCAACTTATATGGACACAAGTTCGAGTCCCAAGTCGGGTAAAATATCATCAGTCATGTCAGATGCCTTTGGACTATAAGATTGAATAGAGTGCACTTGTGCATATCTCTTGTGCGTATGTTTATGGTTAGTGAAATTTAAAATTGAGTTTCAGTGCACAATAATAATGTAAAAGATTATGAAGCCGGTTTTTGAACTTTGAGTGCCTTGATAAACCATATTACTCTTTTGTCCCTAAACTGATAACGATTGTTGTCGAATTTCGACCATTGGACGAGCACTGGTATTTTAAAATTTCTCATAATCTATACTTAATATTATAAAGCTATAAAGTTTGTTTGTTTGTTTGGTTGAACGCGCTAATCTCAGGAACTACTAATACGATTTGAAAAATTCTTTTTGCATTAGATAGCCCGTTAACTGAGGAAAGCTATAGGCTATATATCATCCTGGGAAAATGTATCGTTCCCGTGAGAGAGATTTGTTTTTGTCTAGGGGCGAACCCGAAGCAAAGCCAGGGTGAGTCGCTAGTAACAGTATATATTATATATTACATTACATAATAAACTAATTATTAATCAATAATGATAAAAGCCGTTAATAAATTGAAATGGCCTTAAAACACAAACAAGTCATTTTGTTAGCAGATAAAACATCAAGGCTCCCGTGATAGAATGTAGGTCGTTGCGTCCCGTATTATACGATCTAGTACTGGGTTTGTCACATTGTAATATGTAGACAAGGCTTTAGAAATATTTACAAAGGCACTGTTATTTCGCTTAGAATGCTATATAGGTAATATTGGTGAATTTAAAGTAGGATATGATGCAAATAATGTAATTCTTCCTGTTTTTGTTGCTAGTGGACAATATTATTACTAACAAACATAATAATAATAATATGTTGGAACATTAACACACAGCACCATCTAGTTCCATCGTAAGCTACGAGGCTTGTGTTATGGATACCAGATAATCGATACACTACACATATATAACTTTAAATTACATAAATATTATAAATGTAAACACCCATGACTGGAGTAAAAACATTCGTGCTCATCACACAAATTAATGCTCCCCAGCGGGAGTCGAACCCGCGAACGCTGGCACAGCAAGTAGGGTCACTACAAACTGAGCCAAACGTGTCGTCCAAACATTGTTTATAAAAGTTTATTCCATTTTATTATTCATGCCTTTTAACTGTTTCATTGGGTCTAATCACTAGTGGCAAAGAGCTACTACTAAGAATGCAGACACAAAGGTTTTGGGTTCGAATCCTAAGATGTCCAACTATAATATAGTTATTGGATTCGCATAATACTTTCTTTATTTGACATTTAAAATAAAACTATCTTTTCGGATTATGTCGCGGATTTATTTTGATTTTTGGTTCCCGACGTTTCGAATGCTTTACAGCAATCATGGTCACGGGAGAGACTAAGGTTTTAGACGCTTCAAAGGCATTTTATACTTGTTACAGACAGAGCCTACCCACAATTTTGTTTTGTTTAACTTTAATTAAAAAGTTATTTGGTTTTTAAGAATGTTTAGTAACAATCTGATTTGGGAAATTGGCAGTGTTATGTTCACGAGCCTCGAAGAGCACGTAGCCCCTCGGGCCTACATACGTTTGATCTCTCACTGATCTCGTTGAAATGTTTCAACGGATTCTGAAAGTGACAGGAATAGAGAATAACACATTTGTGCACTATAATATTTCTTGCGCAATTGTCTAGGCCCCTTTAGATTGGTTGCCGTGGCTGAAATCGCTTAGAAAGACTTCATTTCTATTTATTATACTTTTGACGATATGTTTGGCTCAGTTTGTAGGGACCTACTTGCTGTGCCAGCAGTCACGGGTTCGAGTCCCGCTGGGGGCATTCATTTCTGTGATGAGCACGAATGTTTGTACTCCAGTCATGGGTGTTTATAGTTATAATATGTATGTATTTAGAGTTATATATGTGTAGTGTATCAACTGTCTGGTATCCATAACACAAGCTTCGTAGCTTACCGTGGAACTAGATGGTGCTGTGTGTTAATATCCCAACATATTAATTATTAATTATAGTATATATCCCTTATTGATTATTTACATGGTACCTAAACTAAGGATTCAAGTGACAATGAAAATGATCACCATCTACTGTTTGCTGATAATCTGATATCAGAAATCCTTGCTAACGTATACATATAAAAAGCCAGCGTTCAATAACCAGCGATGTATCATAATCAGATGAAGTGTACATGGACGTACACTACAAAGACATATAGAAAACCCCACATTTTTTATATATAAATTAGATTTGGCCCGCGACTTTATTCTTATAATTTATATGTGAATAAATTTAGTACTCTTAATGGTCGTAGCAGGACATTAGATAGCCTTCTTAAATGAGTGGGCTGTAAAACAACTAAAAGAATTAAAATTTGACTGGTACTGCCAAAAATTTAGTCCAATCAATCAAATAATAAAATTAAAAAAAAAAAAATATTTCTGTTGCTTTTTAATACATTCTTAATCAAGTGATTCTAGTACAGGTATTTTCTGCCTACTTTATAGGTGGCCTCGTAAGCATTGTAACACTAACCACCCCCCGATCATATTTTCTTCTTGGCCAGATGCCACACACTATAATACTCTAGACTTAATAGGATATTACTTGATATAATAACGTAGTACCAGCATATTTCATAATTTAGCATAGGTATATTATATCTTATTTGATGTTCTTTTTCTTTTAGCCACCTATCTATTGGTTGCTTCTCGTTTTTAGGGTTTCATACCTCAAAAAGTAAAAAAGGAACCCTTATAAGATCACTTTCTTGTCCGTCTGTTTGTCCTTGTGTCACCACCGATTTTCTCAGGAACGGGTGGACCTAGCAAGTTGAAATTTATACCAGATACTGAAGTCTATAGTCCCTATTAGGTGTATAATAATCAAGATCCTGAGTCAACATGATAAAAAAATATGGGTAAATTTAGATTTTCGCGAAATCTTGTAAGTACCAAAATTTACCTTAATTTTCAACTATTTTATTTTTCGGAATTTTTCCTTTACTTGTGCTGTAAGCTTTTAACCAAAATTGACAATTTTTGGTCAACTGGAAGTACCCTACAGGTTTTTCCCGTACTCGTAATTGTCTGGATTTTTTTTTTCTTCCAGTCTTTCTGTTTTCTTTTCTATGTTGAGATCTCACATTATTTTATTTGATATGACATATAAACAAATGATAATTGAACTTGTGACCTTAAGGTCATAAGCATATATAGGTATAAAGCATAGTGCCAGACATAGTTCGCTACGTTTAAACGTAGCGAACTATGTCTGGCACTATGCTACGATAGTTTTCGCTGTTTTACGCTCTTTGTCAGGCGACCAACACCCTCGAAAACTGTCACCCTCCGTATGTTATAACAATATATCGTTGTATATGTGGCCTTCAACTAACTGGAAACGCTTCAAGTCAATAGGTCAAGGGGTTGTAGTTTAAGATGAACTTTAAAATTAGTGTTCAAAAAGGTTTAAATTTATTTCGTATTGTATTTCCAACACACTTCTACTGTCCTCTCTTTATTATCTTTATATTATTTATCTGATGAAAATTAAACGTATGCTATATTTATAAGACATAAAGTTTCTCTACTTTTCTGTCCGTTTGTACGCTAAAAGATCGAGGAGGGATCTGATCCGATCGATATTTTTATTGTATTGAAATAATTTGCCCAAATTTAAACAATCACATAATACAAGTAACAGTTTATGTTTATATTTAGATATCTATTTATTTATATATGTGCAAGCAATAACAAGTGGATCCAAGATTTTGATGTAGCAATTTGAAGGTTAATATTTGCAACCGATTTTAACAAAAAGGTTTTCAATTCGTCTGTATTTTGTTTATGTTTGTTACCTCAGAACTCCGTCATTTATTAACCGATTTGAACAATTTTTATTTTGTTTGAAGGTGTATACTTCCAGTTACGTCCCATTTAAATTTGAAAAATACCACCTCTAAGGGTGGAAAAATACCTAATAAAAATTTTACCTACTTCTAATTGTCATATTGATTTGAAACTTTGCAAGTGTTTCTATTGCCGTCGATAATGCAGTGATTCGGTTTCGTCGACCTGATCTAATGGTAAGGCCAGAAGGTGGATAGGTGGAACTAACTTGATCTCTTTATAAACATATTGTAAGGTAAAGGATCAAACATTTCTGCTGAAATTACTACATAATATTATTTATTATCCATTTCTTCTTAATTGCCTTAACCAAATCTTCGCGAAATCTTTATATAATTTATAAGCTACACGCACTAAGTATACACAAAATGCCTTCATTCATCGTTATTATTTTGTATACAACAAAGAATTCTGTGCAATTGATTATTTTACAGGTTTCTTACAGAATTTAATTGAACAAATTAAGAAGATGTCATAGTTTTCATTATTTATTGACTTTAATTTGCATATCTTTATTAACTATAATTATGTATAACTTTTTGAATCACTAAAATCATTAATATTATTATCATCTCTCAATATGCTATCAATTTTTTATTTAATGTACATATATATTTTTGTATTATTGTAAATACCTGGCGACCGAGCTTCGCTCGGTGTACTTTTTTTGTTATATCGTATTTTTTTAGATAAAAAGAATTAAAAACTTGAATAAATACAACAAAAAGTAAAACTTTGTATCCAATTGAGATTCGATCTCAGACACACCTATTTATTTGTTAATCTTGCAACTTGGTCGCTTGACCACGATACTTATGCATAAGTGTAAGAAATTATCGACCATATTCTGCGTAGAATAATGCAAAAGAAAACCGCATGAAAACTTGAAAACACGCGTTTTCCCAGACATGAGGCTAATCTAGATCGATTCTTCGCCCCCGAAAACTCCCACATACCAAATTTCAGCGAAATCGTTAGAGCCGTTTCCGAGATCGTTGGTATAAATAAATAAAGATATAAAGATATAAATATACAAGAATTGCTCGTTTAAGTATATTAGATTAGATAGATTAGATTAATTGTCAATTGTACTTATTATTTCTTATTATGCTCGCAATCACTCTATGTATTATTTAATTGTGGAAACTTAATTGGTCGATGTTTTATTTTTTACGTTTTGTTTTTTAATTGTATTACATAATACATTGTACTGTTTGTTTTTCAAATAAAATAAAATAAAATAATACTTTGAGTTTGGGCTTATTTTGTTTGATTTGACGAACCCAATATGTTAGAGTTGGATTTTAGGGCCCGATTATTAGTGTTACTAATAAAAGCGAATTTTAGTTTTTCAGTCTTCATATTATTATAGAAAAAAAATATTGGCATCAAACTAGCTAAAACAGCTTAAGCGAATATTTTATTAAAATACTTTCTTTTTAATTTGCTACTACTACGCCTACACTAAAAATGAAAAAATAAAAACATAAAAAAAACAATAAAAACAGACTTCAAAGAAAAAAAAAAACAGTAAAAAGTAACCGATTGGTAGTTTTCATTTATTATAGATACCTAACCAGGTATTTTCGAAGTCAGTGCCAGCCGAGGTTATTTTTTACTTTTTAGTGTTTTTTTATCTGAAATTTAATTTTTTAAGTGTAACCTTATCTAAATCAGCTATGACTGGGGGATTCAATTTTTTTTTTAATCAAAAATTTTAATCGTTCGCCTAAAATTTTTTAAAATCTGTAGATCAATGGATCTAAAATCAATACAAATAAGACTGTATCGTATCATCATCACTAAAGCGACTCTATGTATTTTCTTACAAAAATTGTTTTTTTTAACACCATTTTTAAAAGTTAACGGAGAACGAGGGGGCGGAGGACATTATTTATGACTTCAGAAATGTATAATTTCATAACTATTGGTTTAAGTAAAACGTTTTAAAAATCGTTAATACGCTCAAAGTAAGGTGAAAAATTAAAGCTTATTGAGCATCTGAGTTCAATTATCCACGTCGGTGGATACGTTTGGCAAACATCTCGACATTAATTTAGCAGTCGTTGGCCCGAACAATGAATCGCTGTGTTTACATCCTCGTCTACTCCCATATAAAGTTCCTGGTATACGACCTCTAGGGTGGAATACATTGGTGATTCATTATTCATTCTATGATTTTAAAGTAAGCTCACGTTAAGTATTAGTTTAAAGGAACATATAATATTATAGTTATAAACTTCTTTTTTTTTAATTAAAATATATCACTTGTTTTTTTTTATTTTAATGAAATAATTTCATTGATAGGAAACTATTAATCTTAATAAATGAAAATCTTCCTATGAAATGACCACATTTTGCTCAACGTTTTATTTTTAAGTAGTATAACAAAATAAAGCAATTTCGACCCGTAAAGTAAATGACGGGTTAAATGGACTTTAACGTCAAATAAATAGCTCGTTGAAACGGTAAATCTGTTTGACTTGGCAGCTTTAAGCTCGCGTTTGGCACTCGCTGACAAGAGCTGTACTCTGATACTCTCTTTGTGTTCCTGACCTTATGATATTCCACTACGCCTAATGAAATGAGGAGATCCCCACAGATGAGATTGCCTTAATATCGTGAGTTTCACAGTTTCGTAGATAACGAGCTATGGACATGATGGATGGCCGGTGTAGCGAGCACTATCATAGCAAGGGATTTTGTTGCCTAACGTTTATGAAATATACTTAATTTCCCCGTATCATATCTTAGAATGTTTATCAATTTGTTAACTTCTTATAAACACGATTGATTTAAGAGTTTTGGTACAAACACATTTGATATATGATTACGTGAGCTAGCTTTTCGTAACGCATGTTGATATATTATTCTCATGCTAATGATTATTTAGCTGGAAGATAATAGAATTTACTTCTTGATATAAATCAATTGATTTACTTAATGCTTTTATCTTTACCTAGTTTCGATCCCAAGATTACACACTATCAACTATATAGACATATTAGCAGAACCCGCGGCTTCGCCCGTGTTCAATCTACAAAAAAAAAATCCTTTGCTTTAGGTTATATAGCGACTCACCCTCGCTTCGCTCGGATTCTAAAAATACTAAAATTGCGATTAAAAATTATGGGTGGGAATAGGAGGCTAAAAAATACTTTACGACCTATTCTCATACCTACCAAAAAAAAACATTAAAATCGGTCGAGACGTTTTGAAGGAGTGCGACCACAAACACCGTGACACAATATATAATTTATATATTAGATATACAAATAAAATAATACTATTTATATATAATATATCCAAATATTATTCACTATCTACCTATAGACTATCTATAAACTACCTTTTTTGATGAATCTACTTAAAACAAACAGAACTAAAAATTAAATTCTTTATATATTCGTTATTTTATATGGAAAGATAGGTAAAATATTATTTATATAAAATATTCATATTTGTTTCATTGTCAATTTCATTTTTTTTTTTCGTTTTTGTGTAGGCTTAGCAATACAGAGATGTGCCACATCCAGAATTCAAATATATGACACCAGAAAGCAGGTTTACACAACCTAAACGTTAAAAATAATATTATTAAGCGATGTCGACGGTAATACATGTATACTTTTGTTTTCCACGTAATAGTTCTTCACCTAAAGATAATCTAGTTATTAATGGTTCTATTTACGTCTACGAAGAGAAAGACACCATATAAAATATATATTTTGATTTATTTACAATAACAAAGTAGGTAAATGTTCTATTATTGCCTCCCTAACCATAAGTATGCAAATATCGGCCGGCAAAGGTTTAAGCAAAACAGGAAACAAAGAAATACTTAGACGAAATATGGCGTGTAGTGGAGCGTGACGAACGGTAGCATTAGCCTATAAACAATGTTAATAAAAATAAAAATTTTATAGTTAATTACTATGAAACTTACTTTTTAATATGATTTTTATATAAATACTTCTAAGCGTGTCGTAATCAAGAATAAATGTTTTAAAAAGTTATTAATAATAAAAACTAAAAATATGCACTTACGTTTGAATAGTTAATGAATATATGTAGCATTAAGTGTAATGTACTCGTAGTTCATCGTATCACGTAAAAGCGATGATTATTATAACACGCGTTCATATTTACAAGAGAGAGCGATTTAAAACTTCCCTATTATAAAATGCCTAGGCCATGGTGACCTATGAAAGTCGACATATCCTTTGATTTAGGTGTGACTTCGATTTTCTTTAAGTCAAATATTTATTTAGATAAAAAAGGTCATTAATTTCCCTTATGAGGAAAACGGTACGAAAAATAAAACCGAACAGCATTGGATTAGCACTTAATTCTCCTTTCCTAACTTTCTAAAAGGGATATATTGTGACAATACATGTGTTTGCTTACTTTGAAAAACTGAGTCATTTTTTGTTAAACGTTTCATTGGAGGCAACTGATATTATAAGTACATGTGTTTCTTGATTTTTGCTTCTTTAAAACAGACGTATTTATTTGCATAGATATACAATGTATGGGCTTGAGAGTGTCATTTATTATTTTACACATTAGTGATTTAGCCTCACTTACTACCACAGACAGACAGAGACACAGACACAGAGACACCGATAGACAGTAACCTATGCGTCACTCCAGGTCATAGTCTATCTCAGTACCATTGCTCAATTTACTGCCTCGGTAGTGTAGTGACTAGCAAGTACTGTTGCATATCAAGAGGTCCTGGGTTCGAGTCCCGGGTCGGGCCAAGTTTAGTTATTGAGTCTTTTTGTTTAGTAAGTCTCAGTAACAGCTCGGAGTTGGGAAGTTAACGGTGTTTCCTCCGTGCCTCGGAGAGCACGTAAATCCGTCCTACGCCTTAACTCTCACTGATCGTGTCGAGTAGTCGTTCCACCGGCGTATGAGAGTGACAGGAATAGAGAGTGCATTTGAGTCTGCGCGTACACTTGTGCACTATAGTATCTCCTGCGTAGTTGGCTAGTCTCAATGAGACTGGCCGCCGTAGCCGAAGTCGGTCGGGAGGTCATTATTTATTATTATCTGAGTATTGAATTTCATCTAAATCCGTTCAGTCGTTTCAGCGTTAAGTAATAACAAACATAAAGAACTGGAGTATAATATATAGTAAAATAAGAGTGAGAAATGAATCAGAAAGAGACAAAAACATTCATAAAAATTAATAAAAACAATAATTCGTGTCATATCTTGAACATCATTTGACTGGCGACCATTATTAAAAAAATAATGAATAGCACTAGTAAACAGAAATTAAAATTTCTTTTATAGAAGAGAAGAGCTTTTGTTATATTTTTAATTATTTCGATTTTGTTTAACTTGGCCTCTGGCTTTTAGCGCTTTACACTAGAGACCCTCAATGAAGATCTATTAAAAAACAGAAAAAGTTGAAATATTTTTGAATGTTAAAATTATTTTATAATATTCAAGATTTATTACACAAAGGGGTTTTCAGAAATATTGTTTACAAAAAATGTAATATTTTTATGTGCTTTTACGTCTTTAAAAGGCATCTTCGAAAAGTTAGATAAAACGGGTACGTGATTTGCTAGTTTTTGTAGGACTTGCTAGAGAAGCTGAACACCTGACGCGATTCTAACGCTATTAGTATAAGCCAAGTCGATATTGTATATGATACTATTCAAAAGATACGCTACCCTTTAAGTTTTACAAGAAAACGCAATACTTGGTATTTTCCATAGCTTTGAGAAAGAAGCCAAAATTAGAATTGGTTTGCGCTGGGCACCATTTGGAAAGCAATGCCACTTTTAAGTTTGGGAAAACACAAGTCATGATGATGTGACGAAATTAAGTCATTCGTCTGGGAACTAAAGTTACTGACGTCGGTCGTAGAATTAGCGCGCTAAAGCTGAATTAGGGTAAAATTATGGGCGATAGAGTTGACATGAGCTCTGATGGCGAATGCGTTTATGCAAGCGTATATACTACACTTGCCTAACTGCACGTTCTGTAGAACAACAGACTGATGGATGCTTAGCGATTTTCCGGGAAGGATTTGTTTCGTAGCAGACGAAAGTAAAAATAGTTTTTAATAAATATGATTATTTATTACGAGTCTATCCTCGTATTCCTTAAATTTTGATTGAACCAAGAACCTTTTTTTTGTTAAACTATTTATATACCATAAAAGCTATTTGATCTATCGATATAATAGTGCAATTTCAAAACAAGAATTAAATTAGAAGCCTTTTTTTTAGCCACAAAAACTTTAAAAGATTAATGGTTACATGTGAAGTAGTTTAACAATATTTTCTGAACCACACCAAGTGTACACGTGGAGATGATACTCAGCTTGGTTTACATAAATCAATAACCGTTTGATCGCGATGCACGATATTTGAACGGAAGCGCACTTTCGTATTTGTTCTGCACATTACTAAATCCATAATATTTTATGTATCTAATCGTTGAAATATCGTAAAATTACAAAGTAGACACAATTTTATATGACGTTTTATACAAATTACACTAATAAATGCACTATAAAACGTCGTAAACAAACCCGAAACTGATGGACGGAATAATGGGCTATTACAATTATTGGAGAGATTAAAAAGAGATAAATAGATACTCAGCAATATATTTTTTATTAAATTCGTTATCTTTCCTTAAGTACTTTTTTTAGGTATTTACAATACTAAAATCTGTATGTTATTCAGAAACTTTAGATAGATACCTACATATTTCACGGGGATCTCTTGGAGTACAGAGTTAAAAATTAAACATTATCCTTTGACACTAACCGATCCAGAAATATAGCTTCTAGATTAAATAATGTCATAGGTTCTGCGCAAAATCATTCTTTGATAAATCGTTGAGTTAAAGACGAACTATGCAACAAATAAAATTTCGCATTGACATATTTTTGTATAACGTAGCGTTGCTAGCGGTTCCGACAGTGTAGTTGATAAAAGTATAAATAAAATATTTTTTGAGTTTTAGTTTTATTTTTAGTATTTATTTTTAATTTTAAAAAATATGTAATTTATATTTAGATGAGTCCTTATAGCTAATGTTCGGAGCTTTGAAAGCAGATGTGCTGCAAGTTGATCATGCACTCTCAGGTCCTTTTTGTGGGATGCTGGCGTTCTTCTTTATTACAAACTTTACTATAAAACTTTCAGTTACAGTTATAATATCTTTTAGAGGCCCTTGATTCAGCCTTGTCACAAAAGTCGTTCTTACCTGATGCCTTCTACCGATAAACTTACCAAATCTATTTGCTACATACGTAGTTTCGAGATTTCTAGTTTAATCAATGAGTGAATGGCCTTTCACTTGTTCATATATAGACTAAAAATCTTAAGTGATTGTTTATGTTTTGTATGTAAAAGTAAATACATTGAAGAGCTTTCGCAAGTTTTTCGTGTGGTTTCTACCAAAATCAAAAACTCGTTTCATCGGAATTAAGCAGCTGAAGGCAGAATTGTTCTTCCAGAACAGCCGGCAACGCTTAAATATTTCTCATCGCTTTCCTATTGAGATGTACATGTTGTAGCATCCAATGAATTTACATTTCGAACACAATATTTGCAATTTAAAACGAATAAGTGTTGAATGGTGAGTTTTGGTGTTAACATGTTGTTTTTTTAATTTTACAGGATGAAAGTTTTTAAATTTGCGAAAAAGTCATTTACAATTTCTTCTTTTACATAGAAAATATTGCGTTATGAAAAAAGCGATTAGGTTATTATTCTTCATATTTAGTCCATAATGATGTAATTATATGATAAAAAATAATGATTGGTATATATTGTGTACATAAGAAAATAATCAAATGTTATGTTTAAAACATTGTAATAGTATTCTTCTAAAATCCTAAAATATTCTATTTTAAAGACCACCAGCTGTAGTGTTTCGCTATCGTTTGCTGTTTTGCAATATCAATAGGTTGTTGGATTGCGTCATTTGGTACTGGGAATGGTTGGTACTCCACTATTGCGTCTGGCGAACGTTTTAATATTTCTGATAGTTCTCATTGAATTTTGCATGCTATTGATTTTAATGCAGCGATAATATAATACAATATCTATTGCGGATGTAGGTATGTATATGTTATTCTCTGAATTAACTAGTGTGGAATGTTTTCTGAAATGTTTGGAACTTTAAAAAAGCAGTGAAATATTTAATGCTAGCAACTTACTCGGGTGCGCCCATAGGACCTTTTGTATTTATTATATTATGTACAGCACAACCCTTTGGGCAAATATTGCTTCTAATAGTACTCGTAGCTGGCTCATTCGTTTTTGTATTCAGTCGTTTTTTTTAACGTCCCACTGCTGGGCACAGGTTTCCCTTTACTACAAGGGTTATCAGGCCATAGTCCACAACGCTGCTGGTTGGAGGATTTTACATGTCTTTTGAAATTTGCTAGGTTCTCTCAGACATGTAGGTTTCCTCACGATGTTTTCCTTCACGGTAAAACCAGTGTATTCATGTTGGAAATGTTTCGCACATGAAAATATCAGAAGTGCGAAATCCGGGATTCGAATCCACTTCACTCGGTTTCCCAAACGAGCGCGTTACCATTGGACTACTACTGCCTAGATTCAGCTCATTAGCATCCGGCAATTCATCCATGCGCGAAGCGAAGAAAAGCACTTGAGAGGTGGCTGTGGCTTCGTGATCAGTGCGTAAGTGATAAAAAAAAAACTTTATACACATCCAGTCGTTTTAACCTAAAGAAATAACAAACACAAATAAAACTAGTATTTATAATTTATAAGTACTGTGATTTTTGTTATTTATAAAAGTGTTTTATTTTTATCAAAATCGATTTAGTTATTGATAATTTTAAATTTAACTCCGAGAAACCGACATGCATCTGTCGCAGTCATTGGCAAATACTTTTATTTAAATTACATACAGTTTATATGAAAATTCTAGATGTCGTATTGTGAAATGATGAATAGTGTTACGATGTGCCGACGCGACGTGAAAGGAGTAAAGATGAGTTCCGGTGTTGTACTCTCAATAATATTTGATCGCATCAAGATATTGCAAAGTAAGTGACATAGTTTCTTTCTAAAGTAATTTGCTATTCTAAAGAAATTTAAATTAAACTAAATATTATGTTTTTATCAGGGGTGGTAGTTTAGACGTATGCGTTACAGGATAACCTACCCTAGGTTGGTCTAGGAATACGCACTTAAGGATCAAACAGTTCTAAAATTAAATTAAATGTTTCTAGATAATCAGCTTAATTTTTATTTTGTACTTAATAATCACATTTTTCATAAAGCAACATGAAATCAAACAAAAATATGCAAAATCGTTAGAGAAATAAAAAATTAACAGAAGTGATAAGTGAGTACTTTTACAAGTGCTATTGGGTAAGAGTTCGCACGTCAGTCGATAAGAGTACGCAGGAAAAATTATCTTATAATTCGTATCCACGCTACTTGCAGTGGTCACAAATAAAGACATTTTCATCTTCATAGCTCGTACAGGCTTCATGCCACTCCTCGCATTTGGAACATTCTATGCAGTCTTCATTTGGGGGTCCACTCATACTTCACCACGTGATGGGCATTTCTACATTTTCTTTTTGGGTGTCTTCTTTGGGACTTGGGAAAGTTTTTCAGCGTTCAGTAGTAAGTTTCGCTATCTTTTTTGGTTTCTTTTTTGTACTAGTTTTGAAAAGTGTAAAAAGTGTGAAAAAATTAACTGCCTCTAAAGTGCAGTGTGACGTGTGGTTATCTAAAGTCAATAGTATTGTATTAACGACTTTGTGTGTAAGAGTACGCGCATACTCTTGTAACATACTTAAGTGCGTACTCTCGAACACATTCGCGTTTTTCTAATCGAGCAAAGCGCAGCGCTATCTATTAGCATCGATCGGAATTGCTGTCGCTGCGACCCCTAGGTGAATTTCTTGCCAATCAAGCCACATAATTGTATTTTTAAAAATATTTGTAGTTTTATCGTAAATACACTTTTTAAATGCTAAAATTATTTGAGAAATCGGATAAAAATGTTTACACTTACGTAATTTCTGTGTTTTTGTAGGTTTTTCTTTTTTTTGTCGCGTAGCACTTCTCAATAGCTTACACTTTAAAATAACACTGAAGTTTAACCGTGTATCGTAAACAACGTAATGCTATTGGCATTGCGTACTCTTATCGGATGCGTACTCTTAGATCAGCTTACTATGTATATCTACTAGGATACCCTGTACTGTAAGCACTAGCATACATCTCAGGAGTATTAACTATTAATAGTCAATAATCATTATTGTGGTTTTAAGAAGCATGCATTTATTATATTACTTTAAAAAAAAAGGAAGTGGTAGCCCGGTGGTAACGTGCTTGCTTGAAGAACCAAGTTAAGTGAGTTCCAATCTTGCGTCTTGCACTTCTAATATTTTCATGTGCGAATAATTTTTCAACATGATTACCACTTGCTTATGGTGAAGGAAAACATCGTGAGGAAACATGCATGTCTGAGAGAAAACTAAACGTTAAACTTGCTAGTTTTCAAAAGACTTGTGTAGGCCGCCAACCCGCGCTTGGTCAGTGTGGTGGACTATGGCTTGATCCCCTCGTATTATACTCGTATTATAGGCCCGTACCCAGCTGTGGGATGATCCACCGATTTCATCCACTAGAAAAAGATATTATATAATAAATAGAAAAATAATAATTGTATCTTTTGATTACAATTTTATTTATTTTTTTGGTGGGTGTTTTTTCTAAAGTCAACGTAAACGGCATTTAAAGTTACTCCGCTCAGTTATTGATTTATTTTATGTATAGATTTACGTTGGTCTGGTCCGTTGAAATATATTTGTTCGCGTGGCCCACAGATGCCTCGGACGTTTTGATATTGACGCGAGACGTGTATTGCAGTCGCATAATTTTATATTTTCACAAAATTTTATTTTCTAAAAGCCTTAAACTAATAGTCATATATGATATAGCTATAAACTAAGAGTTTAATGTTACAATGGCATATGGTATTTTAGTTGGTAGTACTGGCTTTTCTATCCGGCGAGTCCCATATAGCCACCTATTTGTATGCAGTTGGTATTTTCTAACGTTAAAAAAGGGATAAAACATGGATAACTATGGTTTCAAAACGTCAGGATAAATACTATTTATTTAAGAAGTAGGTTCTTAAATTAATAAATAATTTAAATTCATTTACAATTTAGGGCGTAAAAAGGAAAAACCTTCTGAACGCTACGACTTCACCAATGTGTTCGCACCGCAACGCATCATTTATTCACTTTCACGACTCAGCCTATTAGGTTAGCGAATATTCGCCATTTCGCGACTAGCATTAAGGTAATGATACCTACGTTCATTGTAATAGTCAGGTAGTTCTCTTCGGAGTGAATTAAATAGTTAATGAGTGTTTCACTTGCTTTAATTTTGCTATAAACATTAATGTCGTTGTGGTGGAATCTAAGCTCGAGAATAAATTATACAAACGTGGGTGTATTGTTGGAATGTTAGTTTGGAAGAGAAATAATCTTTGGAACTATATTAGTTATAATATAGTTAACTAGCTAGATGCCATGGCTCTATCTGCTTGTAAGAGTCTGTAAACATTAAATATGACTTTATATGGAACCATTTATGATATGGAGTTGAAACTCTTTTGAATCTGCATGAGCTATCAAACATAAACCTAGCGTTTTTAATTTAGCCTACTGTATGAATAATAATAAATTTTGTTGGTAATCTTTTACGGTTATTGCGTGATGCATGGTTAAAGACGAATATCTTTTAAAATATCTAATATTAAAAAATGACCATATTTAATTTCAATCAATCCTAATAGTACTACTACTACTACTCATGTAGGTACATTCGTTTCAAAAAAGTATGAACTTTATAAGATTCTTTTTGTGCTTCTTACAGTAGGTAGTTCTTAAATCTGCCGCAATTTAGCCGTCGTTCCCAAAAACTTTAAGACTATTTCGGAAAACAATTTTAAGCTACAACATCCATTGTTCTAAAAATGCGACCGCGTAACCTTTATATTTCAAGCTGCATTTGAATTTCCACAAATGAAGGAAATACGACTAAACTCAGCCTTTATAATGTTACAGCGAAACAAAATGTCACGAATGTTTGCCTTCAATAAATGGGCCATTTTCGACGCTTTCGCGTTCCGACGAGTGCAGAAAATTTCTACACCGTATGCTGATATGTTAAACAAATGATGTACAAGAAATTTTGCAAATACAACAGTGTTTTTCATGTATTTTTATTACTTAGTTTACTTTTTTCGTATTTTTTCTTTCACCAGTGCTTTTCAGCTTAGCAAATACGAAAATTCTTTAGGGTGTGATAATAAGTTGAATTAATAATGTCTAGACACGACCTTGCATATCATACAGTACTTGTATTCATAATGAATATGTTAATAACCCTTTCGTCAACATAAACGTACGACTTTCATACAATGTTTACTGTAAACACTTCATAGTAATATTAATGAGTAAATTTAGGCCAATATTATGTTCATACAGTATATGCACTTATATAATATGGATTAAAAAGATTAAAATCTTATAAAAAAATATCAATAGCAGCTATTAGGTATTCGAAGTCTCTTAATCGATGTAATAATTGATCCTGATATTATAAATTTTATTTTTAACTAGCGACTCACCCTTGCTCCGTTTTACTTACGTTTTAAAGTTTAGTACAGAGTTCTCAGAGATGAGATATTTTCCCGCAGCAAAAAGTATTCTATATGTTGACCCGGATAACCAGCTATCATCATACCAATTTTCATCAAAATCTGTGCAGTTGTTTTCTCATGATGCGGTCACAGACAGACAGATAAGCAGACAGACAGAAAGACAGACTGTATTGATAATAATGACTATTTCAATAAGATTTTCCAAAAAAATATTTAATGTACAGATTCGACTCAAAATTTTATTAAATGTATATAGATTTGCCGACAAATACCAAAATATTGATATCCGTATATTTTACCAAGGAAGGAATTGAAAAAAGGAAGAGAGCCTCAATTGATGTAGATTTTTGTGTTTACTCGAGCTTTAACCAGATTTTCCTCCACTACTATATATTAGAAGTGTATGTTAGAACTATTCTTATATATTAGAATTTATTTGACGTTTAGCACTTATAAACCATTAGAAATGCAGGCAAAACCGTGACAATAACTAGTTTATTGTAAATAAATTTAGTTCTTGTGCAAGAGTAATTTTCAACAGATTTTTAATAGAAGAAAGACTTGTTAGAAGTTTATTTACTAACTATAATATTCTTGGTCATTTCTAAACATTTCCTTTTTCTATTTAACATGGAATTAGGTTAATGAATAAAGTGAAAGTGTCGTCGACTCGTAGCACCCTTGCACTAACGACGCATTCATATGTTTTACTACTTCAGTTAAATAACTTTTTGACACATTTGTCCTTTTCATGTTTAACCATTCTAAACATATTAAATTATTTATTAAACTAGAGGCATCCCTCCAGTTCGTTTAGACCTTTTTTTTTCTGTTTTTACTAAATTCACCAACAACTTTATATTTAAAAGGTATACAAGAAATGAAAAATACTAAGATTAATATGTAACGAAAACGTATTTCTTAGATTTTTGTTATTGAATTATTGAGGATTTGATTTTTTGCATCTTCTCAATTAGATGGTACTTTTCATATTGATAACTACTAAGAAAAATGTGAAAGTTTTGGTGTGTTAGCGGGATTAATTTGGATAAAATCTAGTTCACAAATAGACTTTAAACTGGGGTTAGGCACCCAGAAAAGTATCCGAGCGAAGCGTGGGCTTTTTTTAATTATTTTATTTGAAACTATAGATATTTAAAAACTTTGCTCTTTAATTTTATTCTATCTTTCTGTCTACATTTCGCTACTTGTGTAATGCTTTGTAAATGTTGAATATAAGTGTTTATACAGCGGTCGTTAAAGCCAGTTTATTTTACATTTGGGTTACAATTTAGCTTTGCTGAATAGCTCTATATACAGTTCAAATAATAGAGAACAGCTAACATTGAAATAATTGATTTCTTTTGATGAATGTTACCATTTTTATACAGTAATATTTCTGTAGCAGTCTAGTTTTTTGTCTTTCAAGGGTATTGAATAATTTTTAAATGAAATATTTGAGAATTTCTCAAATATTTCATAGGTTATCTAATAGATAGCCTTACATCTTACTCAAAGGTGCATTCAAGTCGTTTCAAAGAAATTTTAATATTTTAAAGAGCCTCTACAATATGGACCTATAATATCTATTTCCAAAGACCGGTCTCATCGCAATTCGTTATAGCGATAATTAAAGCAGTTTTAACGATAATCTTTAGTAAAACAATTATTATGAACTGGTTAACATACGTTGTTAAATTTACATAATAAATGAATATCCGTAGCTACAGACTGTAATGAATTCAAAATGTCGGTTTCATATGTAAATATGCAATTTTAATCTATTTCAAAAGTCCTTTCATTTCATAGTTAAGGTAATAGTAAAGTAAATGCAACTTTAATTTTGGGAATACGGAACGTAAGAATTGAATGAAAGGGATGTACGATAGAATTTGTTTGAGCAATGAAAGAGAGAAAAAGTTTAAGTACCTAATTATGTATTAGACGCTAGCCCCTCACCCTCGCTTCGCTCGGGTTCGTCCCTAAATACCTTATGACGGTTAGTATGGAATACATAGAATATATATATATATATATATATATATATATATATATATATATAATTATATATATATACATGTGATATAATTTATATGTGTGAGTGTGTGTATATATACATATATGTATGATGATTTTTATATCATCATATAAAATGGTTGATTCCCCATACAAAGTTCCACCCCCCTTTTTACCCTCTTAAGGAATGATTTCCGGGGTAAAAACTATCCTACGTCCTTTCCAGAGTTTCACACTATCTCCATACCAAATTTCGTCTAAATCGGTTCAGCGGAATAAGCGTGAAAAGGAGACAGACAGACAGAGTTACTTTCGCATTTATAATATTAGTATGGATTAGTATGAATTAGAATTAATTATTTTTAGCTTTGTGTGATTTTTAAAGATGACGATCAAGTAAGATGGCGGATTTTTGATTAAACTATTGAACCAAAAAAGTTTATGTTACGACGAAGCATGAATTAAATTTACGAAGCATGAATTGAAACATCAAACTCAACATTTATTTTAACTTTTCCCTTTATATGACTTTCTATCCTCCACATAAATATCTGTATAAAGGTAAAAAGAAGCTCAGAAACACAAAGTGAAATAATTCAATGCAAATGTTTGCAGCTTAGATATAAAATCTACAGAATATATTAAATTGAATTGAATATCGAAAGGATACTTTCTATTTTCAGTTCTCTAGCCCACACAGAATTATAAAAAGATACGAAGGAAAATGTACCGATTATGGGACGAGCGCTTTTCGATTTAGATCGATTTTATAATACGATTACTAAGGCTTATACGAATTGAAGCCGAGGTAAACATGGACGTCTTTATCTTGTTAACATCTTGTAATAAGCAGCCATGAGCTACCTTGTGAAATGTAGCCCTTTACTTAAGCGCATTATTATTACTATGAATGATAAAATTTCAAAGAATTAATAATACTTTAACTTTAATTAACTGTCTGAAGAGGGAGAGCTTAATCTGTTATACGCTTTATAACAGAAAATCAAAATGTTGATCGTGATAAACAGAGTTCGTTAAATGCATAATTTTCACCATTACGAGTTCCACATTTCTCATCTCATTCAGTTCTTTTTAACGTCCCACTACTGAGCATGGACCTCCTTCGTATTGAAGAATGCGAATGTTATCGGACTATAGTTCAGTGCGGGTTGGCAGACGTCTTTCAAAAACTAGATTTTTAGGTTCTCTGATATGTAGGTTTTCTCGGAATGCTTACTTACACCGTGAGACAAGTAAAAATCATGTTGAAAATGATTCGCCCATGAAAATGTTAGAATTACGCGCCCTAGGATTTTTAACCTGTTTTTTTTTGGTTTTCTAAGCGATCTTGTCACAATTCGGTTAATATCTAATAATTTTAGCAAGTCGTAGTTGAGGCATTGCAACGCCATCTCGTGGCGAGATAAAATAAATAGCATTAAAAGGAAGAAAGATTTATTTAATTGTATTGAAGAACATTGATACCAAGTTTCAAGTAATTCTGAGCACAAGTCATTTTTCGTGTTGGATTATAACATGTTTTCCCGAGGGAATGAGTTAATCTCCCGCCATAAAAAGTAGCCTATATAATTCTTCAGCCCTCCAATTATTTTCGCACAAAAAATCATGCCAATCCGTCAGTCACACTGTTTCGACGTGAAAGAAGGACAAATAAACAAATAAACACACTTTCACATTTATAATATTAGTATGGATATATATATTCTTATACATATTGATTATTTCCCATAAATACCCATATAAGACAATTATATTTTTCCATGTATCGCTTTATCGCCTAGATATGGGGATGCTAACGACCAATCTGCTAAGTGCCGTATAGTACCTTCATGGTGCATACATCAAATATATAAAGTTTCCGCACGTAAGTCCCTGTGGGTTACAAGTTTGACAAGTAGTAAATATTATTATACGTTATCGAATGATAAAAAAATCACATAGTATCCAGGATTGCGGATTCGAACATTACAGATCATAATTTATCAGTTCGGAGGAAAAAAGTATGGCTTTGTAAAATCATTCATTCACCTCGTCGTCCGAAAGTCAACGTAATTGAAAAAAATAGATTTGAAGCAATGGTCACTTTACTTATATTATGGGTGAATGAAAAATGTGTTTGTAATACATATTTGTAGTTTAATTAGTGATGATGGGTGCTTTTAATAATTTTTATTTACCCAAAAAAGGACTACACGAACATTTGGAAATTTTAAATTTGTCCGTTATAATATTCATAGTATCAAATCTTTTCAGAAAAGTTTTAGTTTTTAATTTGAATCACTTTTGCACTTCATCATCAGACCAGCAAGAACTATATATTACCATAAAGTGCTACAAGGATCATTTGGTACTTAGGTGACATTGACATGAGGGCGTGGGGATGAAATTAGGGTTCTTCTTTTATATAAACAGACCTCCTAACCTCACTAACGCCACTTCATATTTTGAGATATTTTTATTGAAATAAAAACACGAAATATCCACAACAAACATCAACTCCAACTTTTCTCAAAAGTGACGCTTTACAAGATGGCGGTGTAAGTTCTGATTTTAGCCACATTTCATATGATCCTTCTAGCAAAGTTCTTGTCGTCGACGTTATAGCGAGATAATTGGATTTCAGTACTAAAATATGAGTTTAAAATTATAAAATTAAAAGTTAAACATACATAGAAACTTAAATAAATGCTTTTATGAATAATAACTTAACAGTTTTATTTATGAGAATTACTATGAATATAATTAAAACATATAATTCTTCAACACTTGAAACTGAACGTTTAAAACGGCAAAAGTTTAGCCAGACGGGGAACAATACAGACGACGTACCACCGCGGTGTTTCGTTTGCACTTGCAACTTTAATGCCGCTTTATATGGAAATTCTTTTTAAAATAATGAACTGTTCTAGCCACTACCAGAGACCAAGTTCCATTTTCTAAGGTGTAGAGTTTTTTGTTAATTCTTTTATGTGACCGGAAAGTACATTTTTACACAATATTGCATTTAAGTTAGATATAGTAGGTATATAAGTTAAAAGTTCGCCTTTTTTTGAAAATAACATACTCGTAGCTTATTACCTTTAGTTCAAATAACTTCTAACTGGTTATGTTACATTTTAGATTCAAAGACATCATACCCGTCAGAAGTATTGAACTAAAACGAATTTACAAGTACCCTATATACAGCCAGAAATTTACAGTATAATTAAAAAAAATAACGGATTTAATTAATTACAAATAGGAAAAAGATAGTTAATTTTATTAACTTCAAAAAAGAAGAGTTTGGTTTAGTTGTATTTTCTGTTAGTGTGTATGTGACGTAATATCTACGCCACTTCTTTTTATATAGATTTTTACATCAAGGGTGGACCCACCCATGAGTAGACTCACGTTATTTCATGTTAATTCACATAGCATAATGACGTGATTATGAAATCGGTATAGTTGTTTTAGTAAAAAGTAATAATAATTATCAAAATCGGGCCGTTATTCCTTTGAGCATTTTTATCCTCTTCCTAATTAATTAGAAACTTATTAGTCATCAAGTCAATCAAATCAGTATCAGTCAAAAATAGTACTCGTTATTAACCAAAATTAGCTTTAAAACTATTCATAAAATAGTTAACGTTACCAAAATAGCTGCCAAAAAGACAAAGACAGATGTCTTTTACCATTTGTTGGAAAGGGATGGAAAACCTTTTCAGAAAATCATCAAAGTTGCGAGAACAATTATAAAGAAGTTCTTCTACTGGATTTTTTGTTTCGTGTGGTATATATAAGCGCGTGGCAGCTGGCCAAGGCAGTCAGTGCGAGTTCGGAAAAAGTGAAACCTATAGAGAAGAAACGAGTGAAAGTGATAGATCTGGTGAATTTAGTGATAAAAATAAAGCATATCTATGCATGAATAGTAAACGCGGGTTGACTATTACAAGTGTTTTGTGTTAGCAATAGAAATATATGTAATCGGCTTTTGACTTTGATACCACGTAACTTATTACTAAGCTTTTTGAGTTCTGCACTCTCGAAAATTCTACAAATAAATTTTTTTCTCTATCAAAGCCTCTTAGACGTCAGTCTTCAAGACGTAGGATTCTTAACGTTCCATTTTTGCAGTATTATACCTAGTTGTGTTATTAATAATTAATCATATCTCAATCGATTATTTCAATATTATTATAAAAGCTTGTTGTATAAAACTTAAATGAATACTGTAATAATTAAAATACGTTGCATTTGACGTAGATTGGAAAAAGATATTGGCAAAAACGTTGCACAATCAATTTAAATATTAACTATATTTGCTGACGTAAAATTTACTTTTAGGTAGTACCGAAGTGAGAAGTCAATGGAGAGTCGCTCGTTAGTCATGAATATCTTAGCAATTAGAGCCGACACAGCAGGGTTGGTATCTTTGTGACAACTAAATAAATATAACGTCTTTCAATTTGATGCACGATGTTGAAGAATTAAAATAGCTTAGGATTTAGTAACTGTAATTAACACTCTTTCGTATATTTTATTCTACAGTTTTTGTCTTAAGCATGTGCTTACAATTTAAATCGATTTCTGAATAAGAGAAAGTTTTCAATTTATTTTAAACTGGCGATTCACCCTCGCTTCCCTCGGGTTCGTCCCTAGGTTGCTTCCCAAAACAAAATTAATTAATTAATTTGGTTTTAATTTTTTTCGTGGGACCCTATTTTTTTTCTAAAATAAAAGTAGCTTAAGTTACTCCTTCTACATCAGCTAGCTGCCAGTGAAAGTCCCGTCGAATTCGGTTCAGCTATTTCAGAGATTAGCCGGAACAAACAGACAGACAGACAGAGAGACAAAAATGGTAAAAAAATGTTGTTTTAGTATATGTACCGTGTATACATCCATATGCATTTAGTAAAAAGTGGTTATTTTAATATTACAAACAGACACTCCAATTTTATTTATCTGTATAGATTGCCGTATGTATATAATACAATATATAAAATAATAGGGTATTGATTCTAACAATTGCTTTAGGTTTATTAGGCCATATACAAATTGCTGTATCCATTTTATGTACTATAAAAATATTACTTGTAAAAGTGTTTTAAAAAGTATTTTAAAATTTGTTAAATGAATATATTAAAAACTAGCGATTCATCCTCGCGTCACTCGGCTTCGTCCCTAGGTGTTTCATTAATTTTTGACATATATTTTTTATTTATTAACCGATTGAAATAAAACAAATACTAAATGTTAAGTGGAGCTTAACACAATATAGGGTAAAACCCGGATAGTCGCCTCAGTTGGATACTTGCCTCGATTTTCAATACGCTATATTAGAGATGTCCCTGACGTTAGCGCTCTTCTGTAATTTGAAGCGCCTCTTCCACAGACCTTAGCTCGATGCCAGTAGTAGGACTAGGTACACGTGTTTTGTATGTGTGAGCGAAAATCTTCAGCGGCAGGACGTTAACGAGCGTTAAATTAATATTCGTGAGTATTTACTATTGGATATTTTTTGTTACGGTTGCCGGTTCAGTCAACTTTTTGCTTCTACGCATGCAGTGAAGTTTAAATTACACTACCTATTACCTTACACTGTTAAATAGCATTTACTTTTTTTTCAAAATATAAGGGCAAGTATCCGTACCGAAAAGGATAGTCGCCCCATATAATCTTGCGACTTGCGACTTGGCGACTATCCGCCCTAAGGGCAATTAGAGTTGCAAGTAGGCGAAATGCCTTACAAATATGAGCAAGAGTTTAGCTTGTCTAAAAGGGATAAACAATCCGCAGAAGTTTGAAATTTAAACGAAAAAATTGTCCAAAAAAGAATAAAGAACAAGAAACAAACATTACTAAAGAACTATAGAATGTAAATAAAGAAATAAAAAGATTATAAGACGATAGAAAATAAATCAGCTGATAACGAGATGAAAATTATGAAGAAAAGAGGTAGAAACGAACGTAAAAGATCAAAAAATATGTCGATTTCTCTAGCCGTCTCTGAATGTGAAAACATATATTTAATTAAACTGAACGAAGAAAGAGATAAAGGATGACAAATAAAAATTTATAGTTGCGAGAGTGAAAGTAAAAAAAGCAATATAAATACAAAAATAGCCAAAGAAAAAGCTACTAAAGGAGTATAAAAAAAGGAGTAAGAAATTAAAGACGTTAAAAGACACTGAAAAGACGCTAAGAGAGTTATAAACATTAATACGAAAATAGAAAATGCGAATGAGAAAGTTCAGTTGATGATTATTGTAAATGTTTTGAAAATTACAATAATACTAAATCCAAATCAGACTGGATTGTGTTTCCAAGAAACTTGTTCATCGTTCAAAGAATATTGTGTGAGATGTGAAAAATTGTAAGTTCTGGCTTCGTAATTGATTTTAAAAATTTTCTTGATAATATCGACTTACTTACCCACTAATTTTATTATTTGTGCCAAAGTTGATTGCCATATTATTTTTATCTTTAAAATTAATTATTATTTATAACTTAAATTTTGGAGATTTTATTTGTATTATAAAAGTTGTATTGATTAGTATTTCGATTATTACCCACTTAATAAATTGATGTCAATAATTAATAATGGTTGATTACATAAATTTGTTTTAATCCAAAAAAAAATCGAAGCAATTTCATAATGAGTCTTCTATCCCCGCATGAGGCAAGTATCCCCGATAGCATTTTTAACATGTGACAACTATCCGCCACAGAGGGCAACTATCCGTTTTTGTAGAGGTCAAATAAAACAGGATTTACTGAAAAACAATATTGATTGTGTTTTAAGAAATAGGTCACAATGAAAGATTAAAGACCAATGTTTTATTATACACGGAGCATGTTGTAAGTAGATACTTAATTTTTAAGTAATTGAAGATTTTCAAAAGGTAGGGCAACTATCCGGCTCTTACCCTATTAGTAAAAACCACATCCAATCGGTTAAGTGTTTCTGATTTTAGCGCGCACAAACGCACAGACAAAAATTCTAAAATTGTTTTGGGTTCTATTGTGTTAATAAAGACCCTCAATAATAGTTTTTCTCAAATATCTTCCACGTACAGACAACGATCAGTTACACTTTCATTATATGTATAGATTTATTATTATTAAAAATATAGCCACTAGACGATCGTGACCCCGCCTAATATCGCATAGTTGGGAAGAAGGTGAATATGCAAGTTTGGTTTAATTTGATCGAAATAATTAAAACGTAGCAATATTTAAACCAAAATTAAGAAAAACTCGTTAAAATTTTTGGAGTACTTGTTGTCTTCGAGTACTGCGCATTCAATTTTATTTCAAATAATCCTATTTTAAAACACAGAATTATGAAAAAAAGCGATCATCACCCAGAACAATCTTTTATTAATATTTATAAAAGAATATGTTATTTTTAAACTACATATTATTATCAAAATAGAAACCTTAAACTTTTTTAACAATCGTACGAAAAATCGATCTACGAAACCGATTGGTTGCTTGCTGTATGATCCAAGTAGTACTGTAAGTACAATCGTTCATCGTACTTCACTTCATGCACTATTTTCTTTTCAGAATTGAATTAGTTCATAGGCCGAATAATCTTCACTTATATTCTCACTCACTAAACTAGAAAGAACGATATAATTGTATAATACGATATTTGCATTGCGCAAATATCGAATTAGTGACCTTTGGCGTAGTATTGAAAAAAACAAAATATCTTTTAGAGCTAAGGAAAATAATAAATAAGTTTTTATTGCGAGTGGGAAAAATCTATGTAGATCAAGGAGTGCCTGTTAGCCTCTGAATGACTCACCAATTAGAGAAACAATAGTAGGGATGCTGCAACATTTTTTTATTTTATAGATTTAAAAAAAAAACTTGATTTTTGGCCATTTTAATTAATACGTACATAACATTAACTACATAGTTTACTATATTTAAAATTGTGGATTTGCTTTCCGCATTGGATGGCTAAATCAAAATAATCAACCAAGTATAGGTCGGACTCGACCACCAAGATTTTCGTATCATGACACATTATCTTTTCAATACGTACCTACATAAATTTTGTTTAAGTCCTTGTACAATTTCAACCCATTTAAGGTCAGTTTTATTATTTGCTGTTATAATTACTATACTAACTGGGGCAGTGATAGCCCAGTGGTAACGCGCTCGCTTGGGAAACCGAGTGAAGCGGGTTCAAATCCCGGGTTTCACACCTCTTATATTTTCACGTGCGAATGATTTCTAACATGATTAGGTACCACTTGCCTTACGGTGAAGGAAAACATCGTGGTGAAACCTGCATGTCTGAGAGAACCTAGCAAGTTTTCGAAAGACATGTGAAGTCCGCCAATCCGCACTCGGCCAGCGTGGTGGACTATGGCCTGATGCCCCTCGTATTGAAGGGAGGCCCGTGCCCAGCGGTGGGACGTTAAAAAGGGCTGAATACATACTTTAACATTTGCAATATAGTCACTCTATCTTTTTTATTTTACATGCAGCTTTAAAAATTATATTCAAACTTGTATATTATTAAATCTAAGATTTTGCTTATGAATCTTTGAACTTAGCAAGTAGGTATTTTTCTAGCCATTTGAGTTTGTATATAGGTATTGCTAGGTTTAACAATGACGGTTAAGTAAGGTTGTTTTAGGGAAAATTTCGAAATTAAGGATGATAACAGAACAGCAGATATTAACCATTAGCGACTCACCCTCGTTTCGCTCGGGTTCGTCCCTAGCTTGCTTCCTAATACAAACTTTTATCCCCATTTTCACTCCTTAAGGAATAATTTCCGGGATAAAAAGTATCCTACGCCCTTTCCAGGGTCTCAAACTATCTTCTTACCAAATTTCATCTAAATCGATTCAGTAAAATCCCCCTACAACTTCACAAACTCACAAACTTTACCTCTTTATAATATTAGTACAGATTAAGTAGGTACCTACATCTTAGGTTTTACTGAAAAATCTTACGATTTTTTAACTTAATATAAATTTATAATGAAGGCATAAAATGAAAAAGGGTAATATTAAAAATAGATAAAATCTCTTTTATCTGATATCATCTCATCAACACGATTTGACGGAAACGTTAGCGTAACTGTCTTCGCCACAAGTTTAATTTCCGCCCATGACAAATATCGCTTTGTATAAATTTTTGCGACTATTACTTGTCTTCTACATATGAAATCGCTACTACGTGTTGCGTAGATTTACATTATGTTATTCGAGATTTGTTAAACTTTACGAAATGTATAAAATATGTTATATATAATAGCGAGTAACTTAGGTACGTGTCCCTCTTTATATTTTGGCGGGATACTTCTAAGGTAATACTGATTTCTCCGCTTGCACATTTTTCTAAGATAATGCATGTTTAGCGGCGGATATTGGTTTCAGTATATTGGCAGAAATATGTGATTAAATCAATTATTCTAGGATTGTCTTTATTGAACTTGTATTTTCTAATATAGATGTACACTGTAGTGCAAATGAAACTTCACACAGCGCTATGTTATCTTAATCTATCTCAATATTAAAAAAATATATAAATTGTAAGTTTAGATGAAGCAGGTAAAAGCCAAAACTAGAGATCTAATTGTAATAATTATTATTTAACTAACTTTTATTGGAACTGATATTTAAGATGTTTCGTAATAACAGCATATTAAAAAGAGTTAAAGTACTTTGTAAACCGTTACTATTTTATATTTATTATATATTTTCCATTTTACCATTATAAGTGATAAGGCTATTTATAGACGGTGCTTAATTTTCCTCTTAATACATTTGAAAAATTTGCCCTCATTCAAAAGCCTGTTTCACTTTGCAGTTCTAGCTACACTTAAAAAACTATTCACGCTTAAGGGCCCTTCTGCGAGTACCCATAGAAATCTACAGCATACATTTTATGATGGAGCTAGCTCGCTTTTTAGGAAATTAAAAGGCGTTTTTAAGAGCCGTTTGTGAAACGTGTTAATATCATTTTTAATTCATAAATATATTTATTTCCTCTAGTAAAGTTGCTTTACCATGCATTATTTTTTATCGTATATTATGTGTAATGGGTATATAAGAATTGGTTATACGAATATTTTCGACTATGGAAAATGAAACTAACATTATTCTACTACCTTTATGTATTACTTTGGATTGTCTCTCCCTGATTAATACGTCCTTAGTTCACAAAACTAGTTTTGTGTTAAATAAGGAATGCTTCTAGTAGTAATAATTACTGATTTTGTTATATTTATTTTGTTATAATATAAATATTCTTATAAAATTTAAAAATTAAAAATTAATATTATTAATAGCTATTATTTATCTATAGGCAACGTATCGAGATCTCAGATTTTACTCCTATATAATATAAAAAGTAAACCTACTTTTATCTATGCACTAAAAAGTTGAAAATAACGGATTATAATAAACAATTTTTCATTTACAACGAGAATTTTTATTATAAATAAAATAAAGTTTTTCTTTTTTTTTTTTTATAATAAAAAAATATACTAATCTATTGTGAATAGAAAGGCATTTTATATATTCGAATTCTAATCTGTAGATACAAAGAAATTTTTACGTTCTAAAATAAGATCCAAGACACTTTCATACTTGTAAAACAAACCAAATAAGTTTAAATCGAAAAGGTTTAGTAGTAGCCATTAAAGTGAACTCTATCGTCATATTAGCTTGATGATACCAAATTATTACACCGTTGTCGGAAATAAATGGACTTAATCAGAATATTCGTGTTTATGGTTAAAAAATATGGGAGTTTGAACAAACATCGTGTCTCTTGATCCTGGATCGTCTGTGGAAAACTATGCGATCGTCAAAATCCACACTAATATTATAAATGTGAAAGTAAATCTGTTTGTCCTTTACACGCTTAAAATATTCAACAGATTTCGATATTTGGCAGAGGCATAGATTGCATCCTAGAATTGGACATAGGCTACACTTGTTCCCGGCCTCACTTATCACGCGAGTGATGCTACGGACAAAAACTAGTGTGAATACTTGAAGAAAGAGGCAGATATTTTTTGGCATAAGTCCAAAGGTAAGACGAAGAGAACACTATACCATAAAATGTCGAACATTGGTTACATATACAGTAAATTAGTGTCTCGGCCAGTGTCGGTGTGTTTTTCACTAACTTTTGTTTTGGAGTTTTCGAAGTACCGTCTAAACAATATCTATATAAAAAATGTAACTGTTGTTCCGTTCTTGTGGGTAAGTACAAACCTATCCGCACACTATCGCATTTAAGGAATTCATAAGGAAATGAGGACAATACTTATGTTTCTAGTGCTAGCAGTTCTCTGAATTTTGACTGACTGTAGTTTTTAGGACTTCGACCACTACGTACAACAAGAGAAATTATACCTTTTGTATGTAGAGTAGAGCGATATGGTCGGTGATTATATTTTCTTACTGCTTTAAAAGAAATAAGGCATTTAAATAAAAAAAAAAAATGGAAACAAACACAGACGAAACTAATATTTTAATGTAACATTTTTTTCGTATAAACACTTGCCATTTCTACTTAGTTTTCATATAAATATTTCATTCGAATAATGCTAAGATAACAAAATCGTATTACTATAAAAGAACTCATTAAAACTTTCTAAATACGGTTTAATCGACACCCCTATTTAAGGTAAATTATCTAAAATTAATTTTAAATCTTAATACCAAAACCATAGAATTCATTTTACACTGAGACTTGGTCAAAGATTTTAAGCTGCCCAGTATACATCATTATGATAAAATACGAGTCTGGTAATATAATACTTCAATTCAGTTTCACCTTGAGGAAATTATGGTGTAAAGATATCATTATCTTTAATTTTCCCCTTGTTTTAGCACAAAAATAGTGAAGTGGGTGAAAAAAACTAATTTTGCTAACTAATTTATGAACTCGCTTCGCTTCGGGTTCGTCTCTAGACAAAAACAACTATTCCACGGGAACCGTACATTTTTCCGGGATGATATATAGCCTAAAGCCTCCCTCGATGAATGGACTATCCAACACAAAAAGAATTTTTCAATTTCATCCAGTAGTTCCTGAGATTAGCGCGTTCAAACAAGCAAACAAACTCTTCAGCTTTATAATATTAGTATGGATATTCTTAAAGTAAAAACAATTTTTAGTCTTATGATACTAAAACTATTCATCAAAATAACGTTACGATGGGAATTTTGTAATAACACACTAATGCGCTATGATTAATTATATATTATTGTATCTTATCCATATCTTAACATATAAAATTCACATGTCACGATGTTGGTACGCGATAAACTCCGAAGCTACTTATCTGATCTTAACGTATTTTTTTTAAAACGTGTGATTTGTTCCAACTTAAAAGATAGGATAGTTTTTATCCAGATTATTCCTTCTTTTCGTGTAAAATTAACGATTTTCATATCCAGAGAGGGATTCCGGAGAAAAAACGTGAGAAATGGCTAATTAAGCTACAAATCCTATCCCAAAAAGAAAAAAAAAAACATTATAAGTGTGCTTCAGAAATACGTGGCCGAGGCTGCTAGTATTATAAAACGAAATACTTATATTTAACAATTCGTTGAATAATTATTATTTAAGATAAAATATTAAGTTTTTGTACGTTTACTTATTAGATAATTTGAAATTACTCGTAAGTTTTTTATATATCTTTTTAGAATGCTTGACAAATTCATATTTATCAAGACATTTACTGCTTCGTATAATTTTATAAAAGTTTTACTTCTCTTCATAGCGTGATAAAATAATAATAATTATTGCATACTGATGCATATTGTTATTATTATAGATATATTTATATTTACATATGTATGTAGATCAATATCAAACGTATAACTGTTCATGACGACCGCCCGCGTAGCACTGGTCGCTACGCGTAGCTCGTAGCTCGACCTCGGGCGTAGACCTTGCATGAACCTAAGTTACATTAAGACGCGAAGCGGGTGGCGTAGCGATTTAATAATACATAAAATATTATATAACTAGCGATTTATTTTAACTTCAGTCGGGCTCGTCTTTAGATACGTTCAAATGGTTAGTATGGATATCCCACGTGAACCGTACATTTTTCCGAGATAAAAAGTAGCTTTGTGTTATTCCACACCATAATCTATCTCTATCTCTAACAAACATCTATCCATCCAAACTTTCACATTATATATATATATATATATACAAATATAATTTATTTCTTAGCAATAAAAGTAATATAATAACAAAATATTTGAAAAATACCTATCTCATCATCTTGTTATAGAGTATAAACTCTATAAAAATATTCTACAATCATATTTATATTATTTAAAATTACTTAGTATATATTTTTTTAGTTTACTTTAGGTTCTTTTTTACCTTTATTAAGAAAATGTGCATTGAAAATCTAGTACTAAAATATAATTTAGCAAAGAGTGTATAATATTACTATAACACGAAACATCGGTCTTCTGATCTAGTTTGCAAATAGGTTAAGTAAATCTAGAATAACATTTTCCGGTAACTTAGTTCGTAAATTAAACAGTGCATACTACGACAAACTCCGTTTTGTAATTCATGAAGTATTCAAATGAGACTGTAATATGTGAAATGTACTATTTTGTCCTTAAAACTAATATGAATTAATTATTCTATAAAGGAGTAGCAAACGATGACAATAATTACTTTTGAATGTATAAAGGTGTATGGTAGCTATTTTTAAAAAGGAAACAAATAAAATGTATCATCATGTAAACGCGTGCGTTATTTCTTCAAGCTGTTAATAGCCAATGGATTTTATCAATGTAACATGGAGAAAAATAGAGTTTATATTTTTAATTGAAATATTTGTTTATGCTACTTACTCATTTGTAACTACTCTGATAACTACTTACCAACATAGCTTTTGGCCAACCAAAGGCTTGGTCAAAAGCTATGTTGGTATACAACACATAATTTGGAGACCTTAAGTTATAACCTTGGAACTACTGCAATGATTAAACAAATCAGAACATCCTTAAAATACGTTTTTGGTAATAATAGTAAGCTAAACTTTAAACAGTTATAACAATACTCAATATGTTAGGTAGTAGTCATCAGGCAGTATGATCACTATTTTGAGAATTAATTCTATTCTAAATATTCAGAATTTGAGCATTCGTATTACTTTTATAAAACACAGGTAAATTTTGCTTGGGCGTGTTTTAATAACGTTTTAATGGTTATAACATTGTTTTAAATAAATATTTGAAATAATATAATCGCTCCGCACATCGCTCCGCTAGGCTCCTATGTGTGATGGCGTTAAAATGCAGGGCTACCAACTGTAGGCAGACGCGACGTAATTGGTAGAAACGGGCGGAAGGGGCCGGATTTTATTAGGCCTGCGACAATACATCGTTTTTGTTATTGTGACTTTACTGCTTGGTTGATTTATTTACTAGTCAATGTTTTTTGAAAAAAAAAGTAGATTATTTTTAATTTTTAATAATAGTTCTTAGAAATGAAACATAAACTAACTGTAAAACTGAAACCATAAATTAACCGAGATGTTGTTTAAAAACCCCGTAAACGTTCATTATATATTTATAGATACATAAAATAAAATATTAACGTATGTACTAATACATTCACTAAATACAGTACGGCGTCCTGATTTACATAATTATAATAATACGTTTCAATTACGTTATATATAGATTTATAATTAAAAATAACAACAATATATGTTACTTGTGTTAATAATAGTTTAGTATAATAATATTAATAGTAAGTGATACTAATAGTTAGCTTTATAATAAATCGGGCATACTTTCTTTAGAAACATAGCAAAGATGACTTTAGTACCAGGTTTTGAACTTCTCAGATTTTCATGTGGAAATATTTTCAACAAGATACCTTGCTTATATAGTGAAGGAAAATTATCGTGAAGAAACCTATATTTGAATGTCTTAGAGGATCTGTGGACACATGTATGGAGTCTGCTAAACTGCATTTGGCCTGCATTGCGCTTAGCTGTGTGCTTAGTTTGGCTAAATTGTATTATAGTTAAGCACTGGTATAACTATTATTTTAATTATATTTTTTACTTATGATTTCATTTGCGAGCTCATATAATAATATTAAAATTTATCAAGTCGTTATAATAAGATTGCGTATTATGACACATACTTAATGACTAAGGCTGACAGAAACAAATGCAAGTATGGTCTGGATTTTTCTGCATTTCATATTTTGATAGAATGCCCAACATATAATAATAACAATCGGTAATATAATATACATAATAACTTAAAAGATTGTTTAAATCCAGATTACATATGTATGAACTAGTATAAATTATTGTAGTAGGTATGTTACATAATCTATACATATTATAAAATTCTAACTAAGCCGAATGTATACATTAAATATTTTTTGGAAAATCTTATTAAAATAGACATTATTATCGATAGACAGGCCGAATCTATAGTTTTTGAAACTTTTGTCTGTCTGTCTGTCTGTTACCGCATCACGGAAAAATCATTGAAGGGATTTTGATGAAATTTGATATGATGATAGCTGGTTATCCGGGTCAACATATAGGATACTTTTTATTGCGGGAAAATATCTCATCACTAAGAAATCTATACTAAATGTTAAAACGTAAGTAGTGACGAACCCGAGCAGAGCGAGGATGAGTTGCTAGTTTAATAATATAACCTATGTCAAATGCGGTCGTTAATGATTAAATATGTTGAATGAATAATAATGTTAAATAGCGACCTAAAAATAAATTAAATAAATATATAATTTATAAAATTACGTATTTAGACGTGATGTGGCTGTAATAATTAGAATGATACGTGTACCATGTAAGTACTCAGTAATTTTTAAGATTACTTTCCTTAGCCTTCTAGGTACAGTGATTTTAGAGCATGAAATATTTACATTTATATAATTTTAAAGGTTTAAAAATATATTTTAGGTAACTCCTAGCCTTTCTACCAAACGCTTAAGTAAACTCGATATTCTTAGATCATGCAACATGTCAACTTTAGTCAGATTATTAGCCACTTATATTAGAACGAGGTAATATAAATAAAAGGTACCTTATTATTCTTAAGATGGATTCTGACGTCACAAGCCGTATCGCGGGAACATAACGTTGCAAGCTAATTAGGGATAATTAATTACAAGTAAGTCACGCGCTTGTTTACGCCGCCGTGGGGTGAACAGGTGCTTTGCGAGATAAAATAGCTCGCTAGGGCTATAGTAAAGAAAAGTAATGGATTAACTACATAGAAGTGCAAAGTGTACAATTATCTGTCTATCTATGTGTTAAAAAGGAAACTGAGTTCTATTTTGCTAAATAACTTTGTGGAGACAAAAGTTCCCGACTTATGTGATCTCGTAGAGCCCAGTTAAACTCACTAGATCTTTACTTGGGTATATTTACATGCTTAAAAGTCGGTATGAGGTTGACATACACGGTTTAAGGGTTTTTAATAGTGTCAATATTCGTAGTTAAGTTTGAACTTGAAAATCTTTCAATTTCCCTTATCAAACAAAGTACTCGATAATTAAAAGTTTTTTTTTATTTATTTACCTTTTATCCAATTTTAATCACCTTTTTATTGTTTCCTATTTTTTTATTCAGTTAAATATTATTTATAAAACTAGATTCGCTCGGGTTCGTTCCTAAATATGTTTTAATGTTTAATATAGATTTTTCAGAGATGAGATAAGTATTTTCCCGCAGTAAATAGTATCCTATATGTTGACCCGGATAACCAGCTATCATCGTACCAAATTTCATCAAAATCTGTACAGTGGTTTTCTCGTGATAGGTTCCCAGATAGACAGAAGATAGACAGACAGACAAAAATTCTAAAAACTATAGATTCGGCCTATGTGTCGATAATATTGACTATTTCAATAAGATTAAAAAAAAATTTAATGTACAGATTCAACTCAGTTAAAATTTTACTATGTATGTATAGTTTTATAAAATTGCACAAATATCAGGGATAGGAAGAGGGAAAAATTATATAAAATTATACATAATTTTTTATTAAAAAATGTATGTAATAAATACGGGAACAACAATAACAAGCATAGCAAACCTAATAATAATAATGGTACATACAAAAGTTTGTCAAAACGTTCACAATATATAAAGATTTCATTGCATCTTATAAGAAAAACCATTTAATTTACATTTTTAAATAAAAACAAACACATTTTTAAATTAGAAAAAAAATACAAGATGAAATAAATTCACCCTGTAATTGAAATCATAGGGTTAGACACGTAACCTCTCACCCCCCGATCTTCCCTAGATAAAACACTATCTGTAATTCTATAGTGATGTGAAAACGATCAGTCAATCGTGGCGTGGATACAGAGCCAGTGATTGATGGGTTTGCGCTCAACTGTTGATTCCACGGATTTGCCTCTCGCCTTTTGATTCCTTGATTTGTTCTACGAAGTCTATTGAAAATTCATTTTTATTCACGCTGAACTACTCGTATATTTTTTTTTGTTAACCGATTGAAAACTAATTCTTTATATTTATTTTGAAATATATTATTTTTAATGGAAAATAACTAAAAGTATTGATGAAGTCAGCAATTTACATCGATTTTAATACTTTATTGTGGCTATAAGTTAACTTCCTTAACCTTAATGGCGTATATTTTTATTGTCATGTATAATTAGTATAATTAGTGTGTATTTGAAATAAAAGTCTTGTATCCGTACATCGTAAGGCGGTATTAAAAATGAACTAGTACTTATTGATAGCGATCTCTCCTATATGTATGTATGTTTATTTAGTACATACATTAAACTAAACATAATCTTAGTTTTCTCTTAGAAAGTTCAGTAGTAAGCATACTTACTCTTTCATAATCTTAGAAAATGAAAAATCTTTTAAATCCAGAGCATTGTCATAAAACTAATTCTGTTGAAAATTCCTTTCACTAGATGTGCCAACAGACAGCTGTTAAAATAAAAAAATGATATCCTATTTCTTGCTAAATATCTACTGAAAAATATTCAATGTACAGACATAGTTGCAATTTCAGTATAGTAGTTCTATCATCGATCATATGTATGTAGTATTTTCTACTACAAATGAGAAAAAAAAAAACAAAAATGAAGATGGAAAATCATTTTTAATAAACTTTATCGCTAAATGTGTATTTTTTTAATATAATTTTGTAAATGTATGTTTCTAACTTTCTCTCTCTTTCTTCCAACCGAGTAATGGATAAGCTATATTTTTTGAAGTAAGAAATTTTGAATTACTCCAAATAAGGTTTTTTGTTCTGAGTAATTTAAGTATCTGCTATAATTCTAAATAAATAAAATACCCCACGTATTTTCATAGAGTAAGAATTTGAGAGAACGTAGAGACTCTCTCTCTCTCTCTCTCTCTTTTTACTTTTTACTTTTATCTCATATATATAAAAATTGAATCCACGACCCCTAATAACATACGCATTTCCGATTATATTCGTATATATAAGTTGCGTATTATTAATCACATATAGCGTAGTAGAATCACAGCAACAATAAAGTACGTATTGTAGGCTTTTAGTACGTAATGAGCAGTTTTCATCAGCTCAATGCATTTGGCCATTGTGCTCGTAAAACGGAAGCTTATTGTGCTGCGATCCCTGAAAAATAAAATAGGTCTAGTCGTCCGTGAAACGTACACGTGAATAGCGACAGGTCACAAATCAGTTTAAAGAGTACATTTTAAGAGGGTCGACAGATGCGACATGTTACATTATTTGACGCTTTATTTAAAGGTGAAAATTGGACAACTTTGTAGGGATTTTGATTAACATTTTGTTTGTGTAAATTGTTGGCATACACACATGACATACATATGTACATGTTAATTAGGATATCTTCTAATATGTGTGTTATAAACATTATTTTTTTAATCTAAACTAATTTATTAATTATTAATCATTAATTACTGTGAATCATTAATTTTATCTATCAAACAATTCCAAATTTAATTGTATAAGTACCATTTTGTTATGTAAATGCGTTATATCGAACTGTCGAAAAATCATTCCTTAAATATAGCCCTGTCATGTATTACAGAAAAAGTAACAAGAGGAAAGAAGAAGAGAACTAACTTCCCAACTTATAATGCATTATAATTTCCTAAATTTCAATTCAATTCAATTTTCTTGTTAAGGGGTTCAAAGTGTCAAAAAAAATCAAAATCCCTTTACACTCTTCATTTGTAGTCTCTCTATCGATCGATATTTCAATAAGATTTTCCAAAAAATACTTAATGTACAGATTCGGCTTACAATTTTATATATTTAATAGTTACAATTTTATTATGTACTAGGCACGTTTTCACGGGTAGCTATGTTTATACATATAAAGTAAGCTACTCTTAAGATATTTATCTAAATTATATAGTGATTTACCCTCGCTTTGCTCGGGGCGTACGCCGTACGCGGATTTTGTTCACAATTTCATGGGTTTTAATTTTTTTTCGCGGAACCCTGATTCTTTTTCTAAAATAAAAGTAGCCTAAGTTACTCCTAATAATATCAGCTATCTGCCAGTGAAAGTCCCGTCAAAATCGGTCCAGCCGTTTTGGAGATTAGCCGGAACAAACAGACAGACAGACAAAAATTGTAAAAAATGTTGTTTTGATATATGTACCGTGTATACATACATATGCATTTAGTAAAAAGCGGTTATTTTAATATTACAAACAGACACTCCAATTTTATTTATCTGTATAGATAGATTAGTGGATACATACAATATAAGTTAATAATAGAGCACTTAATCCCTGAGTAAATATTTGATTGTCAACAGCTTGCACCACCGCCCGATATAATAGAATGATTCATGATTCATGGTGTTTGTAATACTGGATAGCCGATCGGTGAATTAACGATGTGAAAATTTTATGTACCAAGTCATGTATGCCGTTTTAAACCTTTGTGTAATTAATTAGCTTTTAACTAGACTCTATTTGTACATTTTAAACAACATGTTTATCTGTACAATGTACGTCTATGACAGCTAATTACACTATGTTTTTGAAGTAAAACTTCTTTACGCACGCTTAACGTGGGGGGTAATTTGGTGAATGCGTTACGAAAAATGTACGTACGTTTGTTTCCATGGTAACCGTTGTTATTGTCTGACAAATGATATATATATATATATATATATATATATATATATATATATTATATTCTTTCCTTAAATGATATTCTATAAATATATGATTGTGATATGCCTAATATGCGTTAGTTTTAGTATCTCACCTACCCTAATTATTTAAAACTTAAATTGAATTTCATAAAGAGTACCGATAACCTACAGAAGTTTTATTTCTTGCGCTTGTACACATTTATACACGTACTCTTTAATTTTTTTTTTATTATTTATATTTTTTTAATACACAAAAAATAACAAAAACAAATAGAGTATACATAAAAAAATAAAATTGTTTTGGTTATTTTAGCTTTATTGTAAAAATAGTTTACTTATGAGAGATCATATTAATAACCTTTGACGATTCAAAAGTGCTTGTGATACGTCGAGTTGAAAAAAAAGTTACTTTTGACTGATTTAATTTGAAGACTGAAGTAATCTATATATTTAATATAATTCTAACCAAGTCGAATCTGTACATTTTTTTTAAATCTTATTGAAATAGTTATTATTATCGATATAGAGGCAAAATCTATAGTTTTTAGAATTTTCGTCTGTCTGTCTAACAGATTTTGAAACTGGCCTTTGAGAAATCTATACTAACCGTTAAAATCAATAAATTAACAGAAATAATACTTTTCTACCGCTATTCAATACAGATTCAACAATTTTATTGATAACACAAATATATTTTGCTGTAGTATAAAACACTTGATCAGCGAATCTGATTCGCACTTAGCTATTTTTTTGTTTATCTCTACTATAGTCTATAAGTTAATTTTGATGCAGGTTTTTATTACATATATACAATGTATGTCCGTCCATACATACATTACTCTATTTACATATATGTTTGATTTTAACCGCAAACACACTGTTTGATATAATTCATAATTAATCATCCATACCGCATCACGAATGGTTGGATTAGAAGCGCCAAAATTATGTAATAATATTCAATTTGCGTGTGTAATATATGCTGAGTATATGAATAAATTAATTCAACGAGATTTTCATTAATAAATTTTAAAGTCCATTATTAAATAACAAAGTTCTTAAATATTATTATTAATATTATAAAAGCGAATGTGCGATTGTAGATTTGTCTTTGGTTTACACAGGAACAAAATGATGTGATATTTTTTAACCTTGTTTCTTCACCAATCTCGTGATTATCTAGAAGCAACTAGATGCAATTGCAAATCATCAGTTTCTTTCCCAAATGTGTACATTGTGTGATCTCCAATGCATCTAATTAACAAAAGTTAATTTGTCAAGCAAAATTCTGATTTTATTAATACGAATTTTTATAAGATACAACACATATTATCAGCGAGTTAATATAAGTACAACAAGTATTTTATTAATTACATAAAAATCAATAATAATAGACTACGAAATCGATTATGACGAATTTTATTACATATCGTTTGTTTAAAACCTATTTGCCAAAGAAATACATTTACATACATACATACATACATACATACATACATACATACATACATATATGACAATGTGTGTACGTATACGCGAAAATAATTATCCTTTTTAAAACATGCCGGTATCAGGATTACCAAACATTAAAGCTTTTATAAAGCAATTCTTAAACAAATGTGCTAAATGCCTCTTATTGTTATTCATCTCAGTTTGAACCTGTTTATCTCTAAAATTTCCATGGAAACAACAAAACTCACGTTAAGTGAAATCAAATAACGTCGGGAACGAGAATGTAATACTTTATTCTGCAAAATGTTGGTAATGAGGACTTTTATATCTTACGACAATCATCGTTTTGTGAATATCAAGCTACTGTTACAAATGCGGGGAGTTAGTTTGTGTGCATATTTGTCACAGCTTCTTTAAACGGCTGAACAAAGTATGCATTTTAAATAAAACTATCTTTTGGGATTATTTCGCGCGCTTTACAGCAATCGTGGTCGCGGGAGAGACTAAGGTTTTAGATATCTCAAAGGCGTTATATACTTGTTACAGACAGTACCTACTCACAATTTTACAAAAATGATTTCAAAAATTCAAAAATGGCACCAGAATACCTTACAATAATTGTTGATTTTAATTCTAAACATCTCAATTCTAAAAGCATTGGCTGTACACCGTTAGGTACCCAGGTACGCACACGAACGAGCCGAGGGTAATTCGCTAGTCCATACTAATATTATAAATGTGAAAGTTTTGAGGATGGATGGATGGATATTTGTTGCTCTTTCACACCATAATGGCTGAACGGATCAGGATGAAAGTTGGCCCAGAAATAGATTATAGTCTGGAATAGTACATAGGAAACTTATTATTCCAGAAATCTATCCTGGATTTTATCTTATCCTGGATTTTTTATGAGTAAGTCTAACACTCACAGACATACGTTCCTGCCTTTTTTGGGCTATTTTTATGTTTTATTGTTATTTTTTTTGTTGATATTTTATTTCGAGTTAGATTCGTGCGTGTACAATTTCAGAATGCGAAAAAAAAACTAAACAAAACTATGGGATTGGGTGGACTTTAAGAGTCCACCCAAATGATGTTAGTGTATTATATGCGAGATTATTTAATAAAAGAAGCAAGGACTTTAAGAGTCTTGGGTTGAGCTTGATGGTGTTGTTTCTGCTTATCCTAAGTTTAAACCCTATGAGCTTTTCTATAAAATTACTAGCGATTCACCCTCGCTCCACTCAGGTTCGTCGCTAGGATGTACCACCTTCACTTAAGGGTGTAAAAAATAGTTTACGTCCTACTCTCAGACCTACTGAATATACACACAAAATTTCATAAGAATCGGTCAAGCCGTTTCGGAGGAGTTTTGTTACAAACACTGTGACACGAGAAAATAAATTATTACATCTATCTGTGAAGAAAATTTCGTACTAAATTAATTCAATTGCTTACGTCTGATTAAGTAACTTACTATCATATATCTCCACAAACTTTCATATTTGTATTAATAAAATAGAATTTTGTATTCTAATTAGAAACACGTACGATCACATGTATTAGGACATCCAAAAAACCTCTTTACCATATAAATCGCAAATCTGTGTCGTGTCGTGGTCGTCTAGTACACAAAAAGCCTTAAGCGCATTTCGTATGCAATCGAGTTACATTCTGAATACATTTGCATACATAAAAGCAATATCGATTTTAATTGATGATTAATAGTTGCCAGTGATAGCTGTTGAAGCATCGTAAATGATAAACGATTTTATATTCGTCGTTAGCGGTATTTTATCTATGAAATTGCTTAGATCTAATTTTGAACGTATGATTGGATGATAAAAATATACATTCTTAACGACCCATCCGCGTTTCTTAGACCTTAAGTGCTCTCCACACGTTCTACATTTTTTCCGATCTATTAATATTCAGGAATGAGTAAAAATGCTGTGCTGGGTTGAAAAAAGTCTGTTTTAGTCTTCTCTCTATAAATTATTTCTAGCTAATTCTAATTCATATGTAGCCAATAGCGAATGGACGCTTCAACTAACATTCTCGTCATATTATATTTGTAATGATTAGTGGAAACTTGATTTGAATTGACTTAATTAACATTAGGGCAGCATATTTATTGGGCTGCAATAAATGATTATGTATTTCTCTTTTTGTAATAATTATAGCAGTAAAATTAAAAAAAATAGCCGCTGATGATAACTAATAAACAATTCTGTAGTATAATAAATAAGCAAGTCCAACTATAGAATAATTTGTAAGTTACTATCGAAGAAAACAACCAACGGAAAATAACCAACAGTCTCTTATATCCTTAATCTACTTGTATAATAAAATAAACTATTAATATTTAATTAATAAATAAATATTAGAAAATTATTAAAAATTAACATTCTGTATAACATTTAAGTAATCAATATATTGCAGTAATTCTAGTGTCCAAGTGGGTGTTTGTGTTTCTAAACACTATGTTTTATGATGTCAGTAGTTTTACCCAGTTAGAAAAAGATCAATATCTAGTACATGTTCTCAGAAGGGTGTAATATATGTAATTAATTTCTTGTCTTCGGGATGCTATTGAGAATTACTAACAGGAAAATTCTTTGAAATTTGGCTAACCCAGATTCGAACCCACTAGCTGCAGTAACTAAACACCAAAGACGACATAAAGGACCAAAGAGGCAAATTCACGTAAAACTGTAAAAATAGCGCCAGGGTGGAGATAAATGTTAAAACTGTAACAAATTACTTCTTATCTTTAAGCTTCAGAGTCGCAACAAAAACCAGGTGACCGGTTTGCAAACGCCCTCAATACCACAATTTGTCGTCCATCCGTTGATAATCCTATTACATATCCACCGGCGACTGTAATGTATGTGTAAGTGTAATAAGGCCTCACAAAAGCGTTAAATATTGGATTTATAACATTCTAGTTGTAATAATTGTTTCATATTGGAGGCTAATATCTCGATATGTATTACTAGCATAAGCCTGTGGCTTTGCCCGTATACTTTGTTATTTATGCAATCGCGCCGATTCCCAATTTTAAATTCGATCTATTTTAAATGATATAATAATTATTTCAATTTTTGTATGATATTTAAGTATATAATTAGATTTTTGTTGTAATATCCGTATTAATATTATAAATGTGAAAGTTTGTCGGTATGTATGTTTGTTACTCTTTCACGCTAGAACAGCTGAATGGATCTGGATGAAATTTGGCATAGAGATAGATTATAGTCTGTACGGTTCCCGTAGGAAAATTCCGTTTTAAATTTAAAAAAATAAGTTATATAAGTTAAGTTAGTCGGAATTGTTAAAATAACCTTAAGCTTATCCACAAAGCCCTCGTGAACGAATGCTATTAAACGATTTCTTTTCTTTTTTTTTTTAAGAATATCAAAGGAAACCCGTACATCGCTAAGGTACGTACAATATAAATGTTTTTGTCAGGTCACATGTACTCTATTCGAAATAATAGTTCGTTACATATGCTTGAACAGAAGCAAATGCATAGAATAAAAAGTGAATTTCTTTACTTTTAAAAAAATACAATATGTAGTTCAATATGTATTTCAATAAAAAGTAATTCTGGTAGAGATCTCTGAAAAAGATAAGTCATCCTTTGTACACATGGTATTTGTTTTCTATTTTATTAGTTTTTTGTACATAAATAAATCTGATTCAAACAAGACTCATATGATAATAGTAATTTTACTTATCATCAAAATAAATTGACTGCGATATAATATAATTATTACAATAATAACTAATTTTCTTTTTTTTTTAATTGGCTTAGACATATATAATAGCACACATCCCCCTATCACAAATAAGTAATATAAAAAAATATGTTTTAGTGAAATAAGTAGTAAGCCTGATTTTAAGTCGCCATCAGCAATATAAACAAAGAAAAAATTCAATTCTATGTTTTTGATTTCGAAAAGGCGATCTTACATCCAATAATTATTTCTTATTTAACTCCTTAGGTTGAATTTTTAAAATAGTTCTTAATGCTTACATTCGTTTTAAAACAAACTGAGCATTTTATGAATATGGATCCCATTGTATAGGATGTATCTTGTCAATCACTAAATGAACGAATGTGTAATATTTATTAAGAACGCTGTAATTTCTTAAAAATAAATAAAATGCGTGTCGAGTAAAAGATACATTTCAAAGCCGATGAAAACTAGTTTCTAATCAATCAAAATATACTCTATTCAAATAGACTTTTATAAGCACTTTTGAATCGTCATCTTTTTACATTTTAAATAATAAATAAATAAATATGTTGGGATATTAACACACAGCACCATCTAATTCCATGTAAGCTACGAGGCTTATGTTATGGATACCAGATAGTTGATACACTACACATATATAACTTTAAATACATATATATTTTAAATATAAACACCCATGACTGAGTACAAACAATCGTGCTCACCACACAAATGAATGCCCCCAGCGGGACTCGAATCTGCGACCGCTAGCACAGCAAATAGCACTACAAACTGAGCCAAACGTGTCGTCAAAATTTTCAATTTTTTTTTCAATAAATATATTGCATTTAAGTAAATTGATTTCAATTGGGTCATTGTTTGCTTTTGTAGTTAATGCATTGCTTATGAATGAATAAGAACTGCATTTCGCAATACTTTTCTCATTACATTCATATTTGACTTTCAAATCTGAGTACGAGTCGTAGTTTAAAAATTCATCAAGTTAAATGAAATTTCATTTACTGCGCCGGGTCAAAATACTTGGCTGATATTATGTTTTCTTTGGTTTAAGTAATTATTTTACATGTATTTAAATAAAATAAAATTGTAATTATTTAATTAATGTTGTAGATACATTAATTGAATAATTAACCGACTTCAAAAAAGGAGGAGGATCGTCATATAAAGACGGATTTGCAAACTTTTTTTTGTTCGAAGGAAGTTTATTCCGAAATGGTCCCATTTAAATTTGAAAAAAAAAATCCACGCCTAAGTGTAGAAAATAGGGGTGACTAATTTTTCACCTACTGAATTTTTAAATTACTTTCTTCTTGTTGTCTACTACTATGTCTAGACTAAAAACCGCAAAATAAGAACTTAAGAAAAACCGACTTCAAAAATATATAATTATTCAAAAAATTGTTAATTTTTTACTATTATTTACTATAGACACCTTATCAGATATTTTTGAAATAAAATTACCAATCACTTATTTTTTATTAAGTCGGTTTTATTTTTTTAGACTTTTTTTTATTTATTAACTTCTGCTTTTTGCTAACAAATGTCCCACGGGAACTAATTCATTTAAACCGAATAAAATGTAACTTACATCAATATCCGACACCTTTTTTATGCAAAATTAAGCCCTGTCGTTATATTGTTGCTGCATCAAAAAAGTAACCCAACTAAAGCAACAAATACATTTTATATAATAAGGATGCTGTGGAGATTGAGATGAAAATAAAAATCAATCGTTGAAATATTCTATCATATACTCTATTATAGTATGATACAATACTAATTTTCAAATGGAACATTTTATTTAATTAAAGATAAATTATGATGTATTTACATAATAGTACTTACCTATTATGTATGTACGTAGAACTAACTAGGTATAATAAGTTCTTATTAATTAAAACAATCTCTGAACATAATATTTTTACTATAGATATAATTTAAAAGGGAAAATATTTACTCGTCTACCTATAATTTTATTTATCAATTATCTACAGGCGTTCTCAATGGGCAACGTAAACTCGACATCAGATTGACTTGTATGCTAACTACCTCAGCCTACTGGAGTATACATACAAATTAGTAAAATTACCTTTCACGTGAACGCGGTTTGTAACATAAATTATGAATAATTTTTGTGTTTATTATCCTTATTTATATTAAACTAGTTAGGTTTAAATGCTGTTAGATTTCTTACGGTATATAAAATTTACTAGAGGCCTACTAATCGACCCATGAAGCTCAGGTATTTTTCTTTTTCTTTCTCGAAACTTTCAAATATTATATATTGTTATTTGGGATATTTGGCCCAAAACTATACGTTCTAACATATGTACTTCGAATACTAACTGGCATATAAATACCTAGAAATACATACATACATATACTATATATATTTATATATAATTATAACTACATCTACTTAATGTATGTATGTACTTAATGTATTAAATTAACCTGTACAACTCGAACGCCATCTATCGTGTGCTGATGAAACTATGTCGGGAACCTTCCAAGGCGTGCGTGCTCCTCAAAGCCTCAGTGAGTCTCCTAAAGTCTCGATGAATAATAAATGACAAACAAAATTCACACTTTTACATTTATGAAATTAGATGTAGAATATAAATGTTGAAATTATTTCTACAGAAAAAAAAAATATTTTTCTGTATGGGTGGTTTGGAACAATCGACTCAAGTGAATTATACTATTTAAAAGTTGTAATTTTGCATTAAAATATTTTGTATGTTTGATGATAACATAGGTTGGAAGTTTTATCCAGTACATAAAGTCGGTCCCGTAGATATTAATTTGATGAAAAAGCTATATACAGACACCTGATTGAAGTGAGAACGAATCATTAGCTACATAATAATTTTGCTTTAAAGCTAAAAACGTAGAGCTTAAAGTCCTCTTGATAGTGCTTCTCAGAACAGAGGCATTTCTACCTAACTGGTAGTTGAGTATTTGATATAATAAACGTATTTTACAATACCAATGTTATATAAAGATTTTTAAGCCTTATTTTTTACAATACAATGTACATATATACGTTACATATTACAGTTTTCTTAATCAGACTGCACGCGAAAGCGTTCAAATATTTATAAAAAGTCAAACCTTCCCTTATATTTGAAGTAATTTTCATTCCGTCGACATTTCTATAAATATTTCTATACATATCTTGTAAAAGATTTAACATAATCAACATAACGTAACATATATTGCTATTTTTTAAGTGTATATAAAAACTATATCGTGATTTTTATTTAATTATTTTATGACTGGCCATCTACTAAAGTGCGAACAGTGTTAAGACACTTTAAAAAAAGAAAATTAGTGAAAAGCTAGACGTTTTAGTGTTTTCGAAAACATTTAAAACCCTAATCTTAATAGCTCTAACTATATAAATTATAAAAATGAACTATGTTATATAAAGTATAAAAAATATATATAAAAATAATAGAATACAATGCATACAACATAACAAATGAAGATACAAAAAAATCGCAAAAAATAAAGCAGAAATTTCCTATAATTCTAATATACCAACGACTAACCTTTGCTTCGCTTTGGGTTCGTCCCTAGACAAAAACAAATTATTTCTCCGGGATGATATATATAGTCTATAGCCTTCCTCAATAAACGAGCTATCTAATGCAAAAAGAATTTTTTAAATCAGATCAGTATTTCCTGAGATTAGTTCGTTCAAACAAACAAACAAACTGTCTTTTTATAATATTAGTATAGATTAGGCGCTAGGGGCTGCTAGGTAGGATTAATTTTAATAGTTTTGCTATATTATAAGAATATAAGAACCAATTTTCGACAGCTTATTATTAACTTTCTTTCTGACAATCGTATTTATTTTGTTTTATAGTAAAATCTATATCGTTAATTGTATAGAATATGCATACTATAGACAAATATAAAGGCATCACAAAAATATATTCATGAATGCATTTATTTCATTATTTGTATAATATTAGTTACGATTACTATTATAGATAGAAACATAAATAACTACATATTATGATACGTAATTCCATAACCAGCTTAAGCGTGACCCATTATATATAAGTTAATGAGAAAAAATCAAATCCTCTTCCTCCAACGAGCATTTTATTTAATTTTATTTCACTCTGCTTTATAATCGGATTATTTCCTTTACCGAATCAATTTATGAAAAACTAAAGGCAATCTATGAAATGCACTGGACATTTCTACAGAAAATAAATATATTTATAAATTAAAGATGTTTTATTGAGCAAAGCGTATTACACTGTTCAAGAGTTTCTTGTTGATGAAAATGTGTGGAATTGAGTATTATTGAGTCATATGCGGGCTATCTATATTGTTATGTCAATAAAATAAATGTAATTTCGATATTTTAAAGAGCAACTGTTAAGTTCCTTGTCGGCTCTTCTCAGCAGGACTGCTTTCCGAGCCGGTGGTAGCTTCCTCACGAACAGACTACACTGACGCTTACATTAAATTGACGATTCAAAAGCACTTGTAATAAGTCTTTTGATAATTGAATAAAGTTTATTTCATTTCATTTCACTTTAACTAATTGTCATGTGTTCAAACGTAATATTTACTAGAAAGGCAATTTCAAATGTATTTTTCACTAGCTACTCATTCTCGCTTTGCTCGGGTTCGTCACTAGGTACGTTATACAAAATAAACAGTTCGGAACTTTTCGATTTTCCATCTGTTTTTTTGGGTTTACCTATTTTTTATACTTAAACCACCTCTGACACACCCCCAACAAAACAAAAAAAGTATATTAGAATAGATTTTTATATACATAAATATGCTATTACAATATAATACCTGAGTTTAATAAATAATTTGTATTGAAATCAAACTCGTGACTTTTGACTTATTAGTCGGTACCATGGTACCGCCTCTTCATAGAGACGAAAAGTAAATACCTACAACAATTGAATTTGTGAACAATGAAAGCTTTCCTCTATGTAGAGTTTCGAGCTTTGTCATTTTACAAACTCTATAATATGATAATAGTTTCTAGTACACTAAAATGTAGAGATAACATAGTTATTTGTGGGATTATCTGCAATATATAGTTAGCAATTGTTTTAAAAAAACCCCTTCATTTTTAAACTCTTTATCTTATTTCGATTACTCTTTCACATTCTCATTAAATATATATTTAATTCTCTAAATGTATATTAGGTTGTCGTACACGATGTTTGGAAACCTGCCAATGGCTTTTAGCGGTCCCGGTTTCCCGAGATATACACCGCAAGAGCCTTAGAGTTAGGTTAATTGAACTATTATAACTCTTTTTTTTTTAAATAACACTATCTTTTCTAATTTTTTCGTGGTTAAAATAAAAATCTAGTTTCATTTAAAATGTCAAATATTTGCGTAAAATCTTCAATTGCTAACTCTCCATACTTAATTGTATGTATGTATTCAGCCCTTTCTAACGTCCCACTGCTGGGCACGGGCCTCCCTTCAATACGAGAGGGATCAGGCCATAGTCCACCACGCTGGCCAAGTGCGGATTGGCGGACTTTACATGTTTTTCGAAAACTTGCTAGGTTCTCTCAGACATGCAGGTTTCCTCACGATGTTTTCCTTCACCGTAAGGCAAGTGGTAATCATGTTAGAAACGATTCGCACATGAAAATATTATGTAGTATTGTGAGGTGCGAGACTCGGGATTTGAACCCGCTTCACTCAGTTTCCCAAGCGAGCGCGTTACCACTGGGCTACCACTGCCTCCACTGGGCTACCAATGCCTATACTGAATTATTGTAACGTAAATATTTTATTATAATAATTATTTTTGTTAAACCATTATATATAATATGTATTATTCATAAACAAAATACATTATTTTAGTTATTGGGGGCATTTATTTGATAGAGTTTTTAAGTTAATGATTTTTTATAATAGGTATTTATAGATTTTTTATATTTCAGAAGGCTACAGTTAGACTAAAGATAAGCAATTTAAAATCATCACTTATTCATTGTGAAGTGTTACAAGTGTTACTATAATAAGTATTTTAAAATTTATACATTATATTTTATTTCGTACTATCAAAACTTTCGGCATTACAAGCTCGTAGTTTGAAACTAGAACCGTGCCAAGAACACGCCCGCCTGTTAATATCACTCACTTTTTTTCATATACTTCAGAATAGATTTATGTAGATAACATTCTATTTTAGATAAATTATGTTTTTATACATAAATATTTACAAAATAAATGCCACTGAAATTAATATAATAAAAAAATAAAATTATCATTGATTTACTGTTTATTTAACACAATATTTCTAAAGATTTTGTTTTACTTAATCATAAACCGTAGTGTGGGAATATATCGCCTCTTCACACATTTTTGTATTGTAGAATATTTTAAATGACTTTATTTAATATTATAATTAAATGTGATATCCAATAAGGATCACGTGATACAAAAGGATAAAAAGTAAATATAACGTACGTATTTAATCTATACATATCTAATATATTTAAACAAGCAATTCTTGTATATTTATATCTTTATATCTTTATTTATTTATACCAGCGATCTCGGAAACGGCTCTAACGATTTCGCTGAAATTTGGTATGTAGGGGCTTTCGGGAGCGAAAAATCGATCTAGATTTGTCTCATGTCTGGGAAAACGCGTGTTTTTGAGTTTTCATGCGGTTTTCTTTTGCATTATTCCACGCAAAATATGATCGATACAATGTTTTTATTTTGTATTTTTTGGTTTTTAGTTTTTTTTTTTAATGTAAAAAATAAGATATAACAAAAAAGAACTCCGAGCGAAGTTCGGTCGCCCAGGTACTATAGCATAATATGATAATCTCCCGCTTATGAACTATCTCTATTATATATTTATATTCACGATATATATGTATATTCACGAGCGTTACTGCGCTAAAGAAGGATAAGCCAGCCAACCCTTTTTTATTGATAATCGGACTACTATTATATATAAACGTGAAGCTTGTATATATGCGTGTTGTGTGTACTTTGTTATTCCTTTACGCTGAAATGCCGTAAAGTGAAATGCTGAAATGACAGATTTGGGTTAAATTTAGTGCACAGACAGACTATGAGCTTTTTAAACTTTGGTGAATGAATTTATACATACCACATCTATACAACAGGTGGTTACGTGGAACGCACCGGCTATAAAATCCAGTAAAAACACACTAAAACCCAACGAAACCTCCCAGAAGTTTTTTGTTTTTTTTTTTTTTTTTTATATTGGGAAATGAGCCCCCTATCACGACAAGCTATACGTACGTTACGGGAGGGGCTCCCAGAAGTACCTAGAAAAACCCGCATGGCACACCGCCTACTGAGGTTGGTCCGTCTCTAAGTGCGTTTCGTGGCTTCGCGTCCGGCTGGTTTGTATGACGCTAATGAGATATTTCCACTACGACAAGGTGAACACACATCAAGGAGATACACTATGAGCTGGAGTAACATAGGCTACTGTTAAGCAGCTAGAGACACAGCCGCACAAAGCGACATTAAGTCGCTAGTAATAAAAATAATTTAACATCATAAATAAACGTTATTCTTTTTTGAAATCGTATGGTCTTGTTTCTACGAGCGAGTATTTTTTATTATTTTCTATTTTTAAGGTTGCGTGCCCGAAGGGTGCCAATGATTACTAAGCCTCCGCTGTCCGTCCGTCCGTCCGTCTGTCAGAGGGCTGTATCTCATGAACCGTAATAGGTTGAAATTTTCACAGAGCATGTATTTCTATTACCGCTATAACAACAAATAATAAAAATAAATAAAAATACAAGAAACATTTTCCTAACGTTAAGTAGGTACATGTACGATGGTACGGAACCATTCGTGTGCGAATTGTTACCAGGTAGATAGATATAATAAAGACATAGCTATTACAACGCCACAATAGTGGGGTCAAACTAGCTCAACAGCATTTGACCTATATCATGTTTGTATGCAGCCATTTTCTTAGTAAATGCTACGAAGATTCTATAAAAGTATTATTAACATATAATAACCCGTTGTAGAGACATTTCAAAATGTCACTGAGTTTGAAGGCTTAGATTACGCACTGAAATAGATTATTTTATTATTTTTTATTGATAGTAGAAAAATGTGTTTATTTGTACGAGAGATTATCTCATTCACACGGGAAAAGACGTTATAATACAACCCAAAAATTATTTATGATCAGATATACTTGAAGTTATATTGAAGAGCTTTTCAATATAATTAAATAAATATGTCTTTTAGCATTTTTCGAAATTCATCCCGTAAGAGGGCAAAATATGGGATGAAAATTTGTATGAGACCTACTTTTTTTGAGTTTCTTTGTAGTTTTAGCACGAGCGAAGCTGCGGGTTCTGCTAGTAGGTTTCTTGAAGTGCGTACATGTAATATTTTAAGTAGCTTTTATCATTTTTGTTTATTTATTTGAACAGTTTGACATTATACTTTCTTAGATTTACGCGAATATTTAATATTTAAAATAAAATTATCTTTTCGGATTTTTTCGCAATCAAATAAACAAAAATCGAAAAAAGTTTTATTTATAGTTTGAAGAAACTTAAAATAAAGTTTTATTTTAACATTTAAACACCTAAAGTTAATTGTTCATTAAGTACCTATAAGTAAAAATCAAATACGTAAATGTGCATATAGCCCGTTTTAACGTCGCTGGGATCAGGAAGTGCGGGTTGGTGATCTTCACATGTCTCTCGAAAATTTTTTTTCACTTTTCCATATGAAGTTTTCCTTTCCGTAAAGCATTAAATTTAACATTTTAAATATTTCTAACTAGCGGCTGACCTTTGCTTCACTCTGGTTCTTCCATACGACGTTTTTAAATAAGTATAAATAGTTATTAGCCAGCGTAAGCCATACAAATTTCAATTTTTTTTTCGTGAATTATCCGATGTTTTACTAGCTATTCTGCTATTCGGGGTGAAGACAAATCTAACAAAATAAAGATCATAAAAATCAGTCCAGCCGTTTCGAGTTATAAGTGTTGTAACTAACCCGAATTTGTTTTTCTATACTAATAATATTCTAAAGCTGAAAAGTTTGTTTGATTGTTTGTTTGGTTGAACGCGCTAATCTCAGGAACTACTGGATGGAATTGAAAAATTCTTTTTGTATTGGATAGTCCATTTATCGAGGAAGGCTTTAGGCTATATATCATCCCGGAAAAATGTACGGTTCCCGTGGGATAGAGTTGTTTTTGTCTAGAGACGAACCCGAAGCGAAGCGAGGGTAAGTCGCTAGTTATGTATATAGATAATACCTACCTTTATATATTTTAATGTTATTTCTGTAATAAATATGCACATTATAAAGAAAAAAACTAAAAATACTGAGCTTTTAGAATAGAATTAAGAAAATTTCATGTGGTAAAAGTAAATAACGTTAATAACCTAAATGTAGATATTTTGCCGAGTTAAATATTTAACGAGAAACAAAACACCAATTAAAGTTCCGTTTCTATGTTCAGTAATCTGGAAGCATTCGTGATGTAAATTTTACTTATTTCCTGAATATGGCTTTAATGATTGCCGCAGGTATTTTATTACCGACATTTCAAGTTGGGCAGATTTATAAATTTTTCATAGCCAAGAACCATGAAAAATAACGCTCATTTACACATTTAGTGCTCGCACGTTGCAATTTCATTAATATTTATTGCGGCTTAGCAATAAAATATTATTGGAACGTAGTGTGTATCATATTATTAAATAATTGATCATTTATATTAATACAAAAATCAGAACTTAATAACGACTATTTCGTAGAGTACTTGGGTTAGGGGCCCGAACAATATCTAGATATCGAAAAAATCCAAACATCGTGCTCTATTTACTCTGAAATCTGTCTACCTTCGTCAAGTGACATAAATATTCTGAATTATTAGTATGAAACGTGCAAAATCAGTGAGGGTGGCTATTCATGTGGCGTGCAGTTCGATCGTGAAAGGCGCGGAGGAAACGTCAGAAAAATCGAATTTCCATGCCGGCAGTCGAAGCTGAGGCGGCGTGGCGCGAGCACCGCGCACTCAGCGCGTGTGGCCGACGACAGTCGTGCTCGTCTTCATACTCTACCAAATTCAAAATATTAAAACGCTACCAATAACGGATACAAAGTGATTTAATTGCATTGTTTTTTCTAATAGTTCACTAATCTACGGTGGTAACGGATTATGGGTTTGGCAACGGCCGTCCCGACCGCGGGCCCTGTCGCCCAACCATATAAATTCGTATTTTCTCTAATAAAGGTGACGTCATTGACGCGGTTAACTTTCGATCGCTTAGAAATTTGTTAATCATAACTTTGAAAGTTTCAACGTTCCGAACAAAGAATTTTAAGTTGCACTGTCTCACTTTATTGTTCACTTTGAAGGTATAAAAGTTTATGAATAATAAACAGTTCTGCATAGTGTTGCCGTTCTATTATATTTTATAATTATTATAAATATAATAGAAAGTAGATGTAGAAAGAAGAACTAGACACAATATATTATTTCTAAATATAAGTGTAGCTCAGTAATAAGAGCTATGAAGGCAATATATTTTTGTTAGCAAGAAAGCCTTTCGACATATTATACATTAAGAGATAAAATGTATTGTCTTTTGTCCAGAATTGTTCTTCTGTTAAATATTCCTTATAAAATATTGTATCTGACAGAACGAGGCTCTGAATAATGAGAAACAGACATAAGACATAGTTTATAATTAAGGTAATAGCATTAGAGTTAATTAAGCTTCGACCTTTGTGACTATATGCTACAAGTTCATGCAAGGGCATACTTTGATTAAAAGGCTTCCAAAACTAAAATTAAAAACTTTTGTATAACAAGTTGAAATTTAATTCATGTAATAACAAAGTTATACAAAAATAAAATATATTTTCGTGTAAATTTCATTATAAAAACTGTAGTGTAAATGAAAAGGATAAATTCGTCGTTCGTGCCATTTCAGTGCAACGCTATCAGTAATTCATTTACCAATGGCACTACCTCGTTAGCTAAAGTAAATTAATCAATGGACACAAACATTCGAGAATCCGACTGCTTATTGATATGTTTACTGATTTTGTTAAATAATAGATCAGTGTATATTTGCTGTGACAATAGAATGCTCTCATATAAAACATAAAAAAACCATAGTGAATAATAATAATAATGTCCTCCTGACCGATTCCGGCCACGGCGGCCAATCTCATTGAGACTAGCCAACTGCGCAGGAGATATTATAGTGCACAAGTGTACGCGCAGACACAAGTGCACTCTCTATTCCTGTCACTCTCATACTCCGGTGGGACGACTGCTCGACACGACCGGTGAGAGTTAAGGCGCAGGACCGACGGCTTTACGTGCTCTCCGAGGCACGGGGGTGAAACACCGCCAACTTCCCAACTCCGGGCTGTTACTGAGGCTTACTATACAGAAAGACTCAATAACTAAACTTGGCCCGACCCGGGACTCGAACCCAGGACCTCAGGATGTGCAGCCGTACATGCTAGCCACTACACCACCGAGGCATAGTGAATACTATATACATAACACGTTATTTCGTAAATAAAATACTAAAACTTGTATGAATACATGGGTTCTTTGTTCCATCACATGTATTCACAAAATACTGACTAATTCATAATAATAAGTAGTTACCATAGTACATGTGTAAATGATGGCCAAAAACTTCTTATAGTATAAAAATTTTAAATTCTTATCTAAATTATATGTTAGCGTGCAAATTTTAAAGTTATTTTCCTTTGAAGTTATTGAGTTTAACGTTTTTATTAGGTTGTAAAAAGGTTCTAATCTATACTGAAAATAAAAGACATAGTACCTATAGCTAAAGTTTTAGTCCATATATGTTTTTATAAAAAATTAAAGCCGAAATGTTTACCGAGTGTACCCCTGTAAGAAATTATGTGTGTCACAGTTCAAAATATGACAGGCAAAAGGTCACATGATGTAATTTCAGTACTTAGTTCACTAAACTTTCTTAGAAGTCATAACGGCCAACGCCAATCGAGATTGGATTAACATCGATTAGCAATTCCACTCAAATGCGAAGGTAAAGTAGAAGCCTATATTTTGTCGAAGACTGACGTAAGGCGACTGAATCATATACTTCTTAGTTATAAGTTAAAAATACAAATGTATAGAAATATAAGTTATTTACATAGTACATAAGCCGGTAAATAAGAATGTGTAAATAAAGTTGAATAAAGTGCAAGTGATCTGTAAATGGTATGTTATTCTCAGAATTAAATTAAAAGTTGTTTCAGTTTTACAGTGAAGGTGTTTTATATAAAGAAAAGTATATTATTTGTGAAACTAGTGATGTATCAATGGAATGTAAGTTGGTGAAAGTGCAAGTAACAAAAATATTTTTTTTGTTGTGAAGTCATATACGTTGTTATGCTATACGCTGGATTCGTTGTTCGTCACATGTAAGTTTATATACATATACATTTTCTATAATTAACTACTATATAAAGTCTTTATCCAAAAACCAGGGTAAATAATATATACATTAAACGTTAAATAAAATAAAATATTAAAACTTGTATGAAGACATGGGTTCTTTGTTCCATCATATGTTTACACAAAATATCAGTCCTTATAGAAACTTAGCCAGAATTCCACTTTTAAAACAATATTATTTACGGCAAGAGAAAACACTTAAAAATCTAGCTTGAATAAACACACGTAGATCTCAAATAGAATGTACGTTAGTAAAAATGCTCCGATTTTATTTGCCGTGCTGAAGCCTAAACCATTTTTCAACTTTGTTTGCTGGTGACAGCGCTGCATCACATTTTCATTTCGTTTCATTTCACATCGTGCTTTCACTATTTTCATAGCAACTGCGTTGTTCTAAGCCAGCCTTTTCAGTCGTGTTCAATGGAAATTAATATTTTTTATAATTATCTATAAAATTTATAAAATGAATTCTTTTATTCTTGAAATATTGATAATTTTGTTTTAATAAAATTTTAAAAAATACATTTAATTATATGTTGAATATAAAAATTGTAGCATGTCATTAGAAAATGGTGCAATGAATCATATAAAACAAACAAATACAAATATCGATCTCACGACCTTTTCTATTTCACCTTCGAAGTTGAACAATTACCAGGATACAAATCATTTTGTATAAGTCATAGCAAATTACAGTTTTTTTCATTTCGATCTTGACTTTTACGTTTGAGTAGAGGTATGTGCGCACTTAAAAACTTTACCAAACTATTCTTGCAAATAAGATGATTGTTATGTTGAGTTGTGATGATTATTAACATTATACACGCCATACTTTACTGCCAAAAAATAACTTTAAATAAGTCTGCAAAAGAAATTTTATTTGGGTTTAACTTGCTATTCAAATAGAATAATTTAGTTTTTATTTATCCTCTTCTCATTCTGCATTGTCTTGAAATATTAATCTTAGATTATTTTGTATGTAGAATCGCAGGTTTTATCGGACTAGTATAAAGCCTTGTAAGATAATAATGACCAGATTTTTCGAATATGACTAAATGTATATTATCAAAACAAAAGAAACTTATTAAAAACAAAGTGAAAGTGTAGATTATCAATAAAAAGTGAATTTTTATACTTCGTTCTTCGAGAATTAAAAATACGTATAGCTCTAGGGCGAAATAAATACTGTTATTAAAAGCACATTATACAGGCGTCGACTATTAAAATCATAGCTTTGCAATTGACATGTTTTTATGGAACTGAAAAATGACAATACTAGCAAAGTTGTTATCGTATCTAATGTTACAGTGATTATTAATTTACATAATTGAAACCACTTTCATCTGAAATATATGTAAAAAAGTATGTGTGTACTTATGTACGCACGTAAGAAGTAATACTTCTTTAGCGTAACAGAACTAAAATAGCTAAAGATTTCATCCCGTATGTCACAACTCTCTGTTTGTAAAAGAAATGCAGCTAACTTCATCATGTCTCTTTTAGCTATTTTCATCATGTCGCTTCTTGGCTGTCGGTATGCGCGCGCATCGTAAAAATTTTACCCTCATATTTTTTTCCAAAAGAAGTATAACTTCAAAAATTAGTAAAAAATCTGTGACTTGTTTAATATTTAATTAAAAAACAGAATAAAGGTGGTTTTGTTAATCATATCATATCAAACACATAAAAAACTAAGTTTCTGCATCTGCATTTAATAATAAAATTGTTGTGTAAATTTTGAATATTGTCGCGTAATGGAGAGTGTAAACTCATAGAACGTATCAGTATTGTAATAGAGGGATATTATAGTAGTGATACGTTATATGTACATACATTTGTCTGAGTTAGCAAATACTAACACGTTTTCCATATAACTTCAATAAGGGAAGACCCGTAAGATTTATTTTTTTCTGGTTAAAATGTCAGCGTATGCACCTATAATTTTATCAATATCAGCTCAAAACTGTAAAAGATAATACATACCAGGGAATTTTTATTATAATATTAACAATATTATAAAAATATAGGAACAAAAGAATCTACTACATAAATATTTTTAGAAATATTTACAACTAATGATCTACAATTAGTTAATTTTAAAAATAATTTTAGTGAATTTTGAGTTAATTTTGAGAAACCATAAGATTGTATAGTTAAAAAAGTGTTAATTACTTATTTACTTAGTGAAGACGCCTTGGTCGGCCTCTGACCTGACCTGACCCTTCGGTCAGGTCGTTTTAAACGTCATAATGAACAAGAAATAATAAGACTGCCCGTGACTCCACTCACGCAATAGACAGTCGATAGGTCATACAAAATATATATTAACCCAAGTATCTCTATTCATTCCGAATTTCACTTAAATCCATTATTTCGTTAAAAAGTAAAAAGTAAAAAAACACACACATTTAAAAATCTTGGTATTTATAACACTAGTGGGATATAAATGTTATATAAAGATCTATAATATACATTCATATGATAATTAGCCTTGCTTGTGGTCCACCCACGTGTCTATGTCAACTTAGTCCGCAACCACTTAACACGACACCCGCTTTTTACAAGAGTGCGCAGAATGGCAAGCTTAAGCCGCATCTTTGAATCTACACAATTAATTGATATGAAATAATTCAAAATAAAAAAAATAATAAAAAGTGCATGTATGAACGTGTACACGCGCAAGAAGTAAAACTTCTCTAGGTTATCGGCACTCTTTAAGAAATTCAAATGTTTTAAAAAATTAGGATAAAAAAATTATTAAATAACGCATATTAGGCATATTACGATCATATATTTGTAGAATATCATTTAAGGAAAGAATATAATATTATTTATTAATTGTCAGAAAATAACAACGGTTGCTATGGATTCAAACGTTTGCCTCGCCCGATCACACATTTCGTAACAATCTCGTCACGCATTCACCACCTTACTTTCCTAGTCAAGCGTGCGTAAAGAAGTTGTACTTCAATATAATAAAAAAAATCGTATGTGTGTACTTATGTACGCACGTAAGAAGTTATACTTCTTTGGTGTAACAGAAAAAAATTGCTAAAGATTTCATCCCCTATGTCACAACTCTCAGTTTGTAAAAGAAATGCAGCTAACTTTATCATGTCTCTTTTAGCTAATTTCATCATGTCGCTTTTTGGCTGTCGGTGTGTGCGTGCATCGTAAAAATGTTACTCTCATATTTTTTTCCAAACGTGCCAAAAGAAGTATAATTTCAAAAAGTTCATATTATATTCTTATTACTAGTACTCCTTAAACTCATCACTTTGTTACGATTTTTTATGTTTTTGTCGTTACAGTTTTATTTGATTAAATTTGAGTTTGAGTAGATATGGTTTTATTAAAAATATTCTCTATATGATGATGATGATGCTGTCCTACTAATCTGTTGTGGAATTTAGGGCTGCAGCTGTAGTTTTCCATGTCCTTCTATCTTTAGCTACTGCTTGGACATGATTCCACGAGATTCAAACCGTTCTAAAGTCCGCCTCAATGGGCCACCTCCAGGTGTTAGTTGGTCGACCAGGTCTTCTTCTACCGGCAGGCTGCTATTAGAATGCTGCTTGTGCAGTATTTTATTCTTCTCTTCGCAATATATGCCCGACCCAGCGCTAACGCCTTAGACCTTGTATACTGGGAGATGATGGCATATTTCCCACAGATCTTTATTTCTGATAGTGTTAAGCCAGAGAATAAACTTAAAAAACTTGTTGAGAAAAACTTTAATCCTGTGGGTTAGAGATTTGGTTGTCTTCCATGTATCACACCTGAAATACAGATTTTACCAGAGAGTCAAACAGACAGATCTTTATCCGTCTCGTTAAGATATTAGACTTCCAAACCGCTCTCAGGGTTGCAAAAGCAGCTTTGGCTTTTTTATTACATATTTTTCTATATATTTATATTTTAATTTTCTCTAATTTTCATTAAAAGTATTATCTATATACTATATTATTTTGAAGAGATTTTTTTTTCATTTATGGTTTAAAAAATAGAACATGCATATATTACCCGTGTCATAGCGTGATCGTTGCAAAATATTTTAAAATAATCGCATGTCACTCATTTTATTAATTCTTTAATTAACTTAAACTATGTAGTCAATAAACTATATGTAGAACGCCGTCGCTATATTTGAGCCTTAATTTCCATTAATACATTCTAGTGGCTCGGTAAAAATGAAGTTCACTTTGTATACAAAACTCCACTTGCTTTTTGCGTCGGTGGAAGGAATCCGGCAATTAACCCGTGAAACGTTTTAACCCTGGAATGTTCATAAATAAATTTTTCATTTGCATATTATGTGCTATGGTATTTTTTAATGCCTCGTTTTATTTTTCTTGTTAAATAGAACTTACTCGTAGACATAAATTAAGAAATTTTAAAATTATTTTCCTTTTCTTTTTATTTATAATAAAATATTCACAAATTGCACCTTTAAATTAATTTCTTTAATTATTTAAAATCTCATCATGAAATCAGTTTTATTGAAGTAAGATATCACAGTTTCCATAATTATGATGCCTATAATTGTTTACTATATGTATCTTTTTTTTATACCAACTATAACATAAATGCGAAAATGTTTATTATTCTTTGATGCCACCTGACGTCAATGTCTTAATTTATGGAGATGAAATTTGGCATCTCGATCCAGTCTATGGTATAGAGAGAGACAATATGCTAGAATTTATCTTGGTCGTGAAGTGGTTCTTACGAAGCAAGTGAATTTTACATGATCTTTTAGAAGACATCAGTAGGGTAATACTTTGTAAGGGATCTCGTAAGTGCGGGTAGGATCGTGGCGGAACAAGGGCGAGTTTATATTAAAAATAGTAGTCACAGTGCATATATAGTCATAAAAAAAAGCTTATAAAACCCATGAAAAATTACCCATTAAAACCATTTTAAAAGAATTTTATAACGTTTTTTACAGTCATTACGATGTTTGACGAACACTTAGCCGAGCTCGTCTCTGTAGAGACTGAAAGTGCTTGAAAATAGCTTCATATTTCATTATACACTGAACTAAAACCTTATTTTTATCTGTACGTGTTACATGATGATCATCTGCATCAGAGAGAGTTTGTCCAGCATTTTGCTAGAAATTGTAGATTTGATTTCCATACGAATATCAAGTATTCACAAATTAAGTTATTGAAGAAAGTGCTTAAGGTTACCAGTATATCTCATGGTGTGAATAAATCCATATCCATCAGATAATACTATACTAGTCCATACTAATATTATAAATGTGAAAGTTTGCGAGGATGGATGGAAGGATGGATGTTTGTCATTCTTTCACGCCAGAACGGTTAAATGGATCTAAATGTTTGGTACAGAGATAGATTATTGCCTGGAATAGCACATAGGTTACTTGTTGTCCCGGAAAAATAGACGGTTCCCGTGGGATAGATTTCTTTTTGTCTAGGACCCAAAGCGAAGCGAGGGTGAGTCGCTAGTTATTTACAGTATTTAGTTTTATAGAGCCTACAGAAATTATTATAGTACTTAATTGGAAAACGATTAGTATTGATATTATACGAGTATAATCATAACGATTGCAGAATAAAATAAATGTTTCAATAAAACTTTGAATTAAAATCGAAAAGTAGTTCAACAAAAGTTTAAAGTTCAAATGATTTGCTTCGAGCGGTTTAAAATCATAAATGTATTGTTGCATTTTATTAAATGTAGGAATGGTAGAAAGTCGGTCTAGCCGGTGGTGTGCTGTAAACTTTCATACGGATCTTACTGAATAGGTTTGTGGGGAGTTGAGCGATCCACTATTAATAGTTCCACAGCACAGTAAGCTAGCTTTGCTTCTCTTTTTCAATTTTCATATTAAATCTGAACAAAAAGTTGATGTTTTAAAAGACCGGGTGTTTTAATCTTTTTTAATTGAATATCATAACAGATGTAATAAGCTCCCGCATTTCCAGTAGTTTGTATAATAGTAAAAAGCTAAGTTAAAAAGTTTATTAAATTACAGGCGAAACGTATTAAAAATTACATACATATTTCTTTTAATATGACTTCCTTTTACTAATACTAACATGAAATGCAAGCCTTTTATTATGGTTTTTTGTTATTTCTCATTTATTAATTATACGAGTATAATATATGTATGTAAAACAAAATGTAGAGTGGCATAGCTTATAACTCGAAATTTTTAAATAAAACTATAATCTTGAGTTCTTGTATAAAAATCCTTCTGTATTGTAAAAAAATACTAAGTACATATTTTTTAGGAATTGTAAAACGTATAAAGAAATACTATTTAAGTAAGCGGTATTACAAATGAAGTATTATCAAAATCATATTGTAAATAGAAAGGCAACGAACACGTGTTTTTTTTTATATTTTTTTTATCCAAAGATATCTGAGATAATATAGCACTCTCTGCCATGAACTTTTCAACGTTCTAAATTTGGCTCTCAAGAACGGTCTCAGACTAGGCTTAGAGGTTTCTTCACGTGAAAACCCTTCAGGTTTGTAAGACAGGCCTTAATAAGTACGTTTCGACCCTCAAAACGGCTCGCTCAGCACCTTTACTTGAGTCTTCTTCAATGCTTGTTCGATCGTCACTTGAAATCATTTAACCCAGTTTCGAGGGCACACCCTTAGCCTTCAACACGCTTTTTGTTCGTATTAATTAAAAGACTTTCATGTAATATACAACTGAGTAGCATCAAAAGCTCAATATATTGAAAATTATTGGTAACTTGACCTTCAGAAGTGATATATATCTTTTTTCATTCATCATAATATAAGGTTTTACCTTATTTATCATGTTGTTTTATTAAAAAAAAAGCACGAAATATTAACGATATTTTTATTTTGATTATCATAAAATATTGGTACATTTTATAAGAATAATATAACATTTCGTTGATTAATGAAATTTGTAGCCTAAATGCTACGACTTGGGTTCATCGTAGCGCTGCTACGGCCTTGTAGCGGCACGCAATTTATCCATACTAATATCCATATACTTACTAATATTATAAATGTGAAAGTGTGTTTGTTTGTTTGTCCTTTTTTCACGTCAAAACAGACTGACAGATTGGTGCAATTTTTTGTGTGCAGATAGTTGGAGGGCTGGAGGGTGACATAGGGTACTTCTTACCGTAGGAGATTATCTCATCCCCACGGGAAAACACGTTATAATACAACCCAAAAATTATTTATGATCAGAATTACTTGAAACTTGGTATTACTGCTCTTCAACACAATTAAATAAATATATGTTTTAACATTTTTTTGAAATTCATCCCATAAGGGGGTAAAATATGGGATGAAAATATGTATCAAACCTACCTTTTTAGAGTTTTTTTGTAGTTTTAGCGCGAGCGAAGCCGCGTGTTCTGATAGTATGTTATAAATGACTTATCTATGTAAATTGATTATTTTGAATACTTTAATACTAAATGCGATAAGTTTTTCATAATCTGAATTTCGGAAATATCTCTGTCCGATAATAATATTACGAGTCTTGCTATCATAACGCTTTTTTAGGAATACATTCAATAGATATGAAAATATAATATTAAATGTGATTATTAATTTACCACTAGTGACTTACTCTCGCTTCGCTCAGGTGCGTCCCTAGGTACGTATCAGTTTTCATATAACTTTATTACTTTACGCGACGCGCGCCAATAAAGCTCCCAGTCGGCATGATTTTTTCCGACATTATCAACAATCATCGTCATATTTCAGCCAATTTATCTAAAGCCTTAATGATTTAAACACCTAAGCCTTCCATATGATTCACTCAATCTATTGGTGAAAACCGTATGAAAATCCGTTCTGTAGTTTTTAAGTATATCGCGTTCAGACAGACAGATGCGGCGAGGGTATTTATTTTATAGTATGTAGTGATATTTACGTTACAGAGTGTAATATCATAAAAAATAGATCTTCATCAATAGCTAAATTGAATAAAGTGCTCCTTAACTACATGGTAATAAAATGAATGACTGACTTAGGTAGTTTCCTTCAACTTAAACCCCATAATATAAATTATTTTATCGGTTAATCTAGCGTTCTTTAACCTTTTTAGAGTTTAAGGCTAACTAAATCTAATTCTTAGAAACATTATGATCGATACAAATACTTTGGCTCTTGCATTGGAAATGTACATAAAACTTGCCTCATTATAAACTGTGTAGCAAACATCTTCAGGAATCTTGCATATTTCAGAGGCTTTAAAGTTATATTATGAGCTTATGAAAAGTTATGAAATACTCCATCCAAATAATGAGAATATTGTATGTTATAAGGATGCGTCGTTGTATTATAGCATCTTTGTATTTTATGTACAAAATTTATACATATAATAAAATTCTAACTAAGCCGAATCTGTACATTATACAGAGGTCGAATCTATGGTTTTTAGATTTTTTGTCTATCTGTTACTGCATCACGGAAAAACCACTGCAGGGATTTTAATGAAATTTGGTATGGTGATAGCTGCTTATCTGGGGCAACATATAGGATACTTTTTACTGCAGAAAAATATCTCATCTCTGAGAAATCTATACTAAACGAGCAAGGGTGAGTCGCTAGTTCATCTATATATACATTTATAAAAAGACACTAGGTAGCTCTTCGAATATACAGGCTTAAATTGCTATAACTTAAAAAGTTTAATTTATAGTAAAATTATATAATTTCGTAAAAGAAAATAAATGCTCACGCTATATCATTTGAAAATGATCGAAATGGTTAGGTTGTATCGCGGAGTGAATCTTCAAGTTTCCTACTGTCTACACTGTGATTGTACAATTATATTAAAATTAGAATACATTTGGACAGCTTATAGAACTATCCCAATAATCAGAATATGAGAGAAGCCATACGATTTAAAAGTCGAATAATATGCATTATTTGACATTTTAACATTTGTCTAGCGTGTCCACATGCCATATAACTGTCGAACTATATATTAAATCTATACTAAAACTATTTTTTCGGATTATTTCGCGGGTTTATTCGAACCAACAATCAAAATAAATCCGCGAAATAATCCGAAAAGATAGTTTTATTTAAAAAAATTATTGGTCTTGCTACGTAAAAGAAGTCATAATAAGCAAATATACCGTATAATAATACTTATTAGTAAGTGTTAGAATAATATAATTTGTAGTTAGCATACTATTGCTAACGTCAGATTGTTCCTATTTTGAATGGCTTCTTTAGCAAAGTAGAATTGAGGTTACAAAGCTTCTAGGTATTCAGTATACCCTAGACTATGTCGGATATTGCATCGTTTGTACGTAATTATCAAGCATCTGACCACCTATATTGCAAATTATGAGATGAAGAGAAATGAATTTTAGCAAAGAGCATTTGTTTTTCACGTTATGATTCAATATTTCTATTTTAAAAATGAATAATTTTTGAATACTTTACTTATAGTTACTTATAAGCAGTGGTAGCCCAGTGGTAAGCGCTCGCTTGGGAAACCGAATGAACTGGGTTCTAATCCCGGGTCTCGCACCTCTGATATTTTCATGTGCGAATCATTTCTAACATGATTACCACTTGCCTTACGGTGAAGGAAAACATCGTGAGGAAACCTGCATGTCCGAGAAAACCTAGCAAGTTTTCGAAAGACATGTGAAGTCCGCCAATCCGCACTTGGACAGCGCGGTGGACTATGGCCTGATCCCCCTCGTATCGAAGGGAGGCCCGTGCCCAGCAGTGGGACGTTAAAAAGGGCTGAATACAGTTACTTATACGAATGTAAGTTTAGTAAGTACGTAAAGTAACCACATCTTTAGAGAAAAAGCCTTAAAACTAGACTTTTAAAAACAGTAGAAATAATTATTCCAACCTTTGAAGTTGATTATTTTTTCGATTCGATTATTTATATGGTAGGTACTTATCCACCTTCGTAAAATAACTTAATCATTGATCATGATAAATTGATTCATAACGGCCGAAGATTTTGCATGACTCCTCCTTTATGAAGTAGATAAATAACTGTATTTTTCAAATTAATAATTATTTTAATACAAAATTCTAATTATAGTCGTCATTCATCTGCTGACGCTGGTAAATGTACATGTTATGAAATAAAATCCCTCGCCGCGTCTGTCTGTCTGTGTGTCTGAATGCGATTAATTCAAAAACTACTGAACTGATTTTCAGATGGTTTTCAGATGGTTTTTACCAATAGATGGAGTGATTCATGAGGAAGGCTTCAGGTGTATAATTCTTAGTAAAGAAATATGATTATTGAAGATATCGAAAAAAATCATGCTGACTGGGAGATTTATTTGTGTGCGCCGCGTAAACTAATATGAAAACAATGTATTACAGAATTATTCCTCTTAAAAAGATCTTCCTATTAAACTATAGCAACGCTATATGTACGTACTTAGGGATGCACCCGAGCGAGGGTAAGTCACTCGTATTAAATAAAATAAATACTTAAACAAAAAATCAACCAGTATGTAATATATTTATTTTTAATACGAAACATTTTTCATCCAGTAAACGTATAAGTAATGGATAACATTATTCAGATGTCAGGCTGTATGAGAGAATATTAGACATGACATTGACACAAGGAGGAAGAGGAGTCTTTAGGTAGCAACATTTAATGGAATGAGAAGTCTACGTTACATTTTCGAATAGGACTACATATACTTGTAGTTTACAATATGTTATTGTACATTCGTTGTAAAAATTGTATTAAAATGACAAAAATCTTTGTCATACAATCATAATTATAATATTATATTTCTCATCTATACATATAATAAAATTATAACTGAGCCGAATCTGTACATTAAATATTTTTTGGAAAATCTTATTGAAATAGACTTTATTATCGATACAGAAGCCAAATCTCTAGTTTTTACAATTTTTGTCTGTCTGTCTGTCTGTCTGTTACCGCATCGCGGGAAAACCACTGGACAGATTTTGATAAAATTTGGTATGATGATAGCCGTTTATCCGGGTTAACATATAGGATAGTTTTTACTGCGGGAAAGTATCTCATCTCTGAGCTAAACGATAAAACCTAACTAGGGACGAACCCGAGCGAAGCGAGGGTGAGTTGCCAGTATTATATATTTTTTTTATTTTTCTATTCAAAGATTGTAAAATGACATCATGCCTAATAGTCCAGTCAAATAAGGTCTGAAATCAAAATGTTGAATTTTGATTTCAGACCTTATTTGACTGGACAATAAGCCTCCTTACGTGTAAATTCATTTCGATTCAATATCTAATGCCGCGTAAAAGAAATGGAATAAAATATTAAAGAATTCAAATTAGTTTTATGTTATATAGCTAATAAGTACATCTAGTTAAATTGTCTTTCTCAATCCTCGTAGGCTTTGCAGTTTGCTAACATTGAAGGCTGTAACACTATTAATTTAGAGCGGTACAGGCGTAGGCCCAAGGGTTTTGATCATTTATTCCATTAAACTTATAACGCGATTCATATCAAGGGGCTTTTCATCATAGCTTCTAGGTTAGCAGTAGTGATGCATTAATTCAAAGTCCTTGTTTGTTAAATAATAATATTTATTACTATTATTATTATTATAAACCCCTTATTTTTCTCTATATACGTCCCTAGGCGCCTTCTTCTTTATAATATTAAATACAAGAAACGCCATCTCTTGTTTTAATTATTAACAGAGGCCTATATATAACTTAAGGCTATTATAGTCTATCAGTGTACTAAATTTCATTCAAATCTATCCAGCCATATAAACGTGAAGGAGTCATACTCGTAAATATAAATATAAATTACAGTTATGTACGTACATATAAATTCTTCCATTTATAACAATACTGTGGTAAATATTTTTTTAAATTTATAAATATAAATATAATATTTCATACTGAAGACGATAAGATTACTTTGTAGCTAGTGTAATTACTCTATATTTTTAATATACTATTTAGAAATTCTTAATATGCACAAAACTATTGGACTAAAGGGAGTTTCGTAAGAAAAAATAATACTTTTCTTTATTATATAAGTAAATAACTATTTTTTTTTTTGATAAAAGTCATATTTTCGTTTGTATGAAATAATAAACTAAGTAACAGATTGTTTATAGGTCAAGAAATTTTAATTGGGTTCTTAAATAGTATGAAGGTAAATGCAAGTGTGCACGCAACACATCGGTATCAGCTGAAGCAAAAGTTGAATGGTCTATCCAACTTAATCTGAGTCAACAATAAGTAGACTGCTAAATAAGTATACTAGGCGAAAATTTAATAGGCATCCTTGATCAATGGCTTTTGAACGTATCAAAAACACTACTTGTTATGAAGATGTCCTCGTACCTAAATGTTAGAGCCGCGTGGCCTTGCAAGCGATACATAACACCAGAACACTGTATATCTCAATAGAAAAATCTTTACACTATAATTTGCTTTGTAAAAGAATTGACAAGTGAATCAAATAACAAAATTGTTCAATTTCAATTTACTTTTATTAATTTATACATATAATAAAATTCTGAGTCGAATCTGTACATTAAATATTTTTTGGAAAATCTTATTCAATTAGTCATTGTTATCGATACAGAGGCCGAATCTATAGTTTTTAGAATTTTCGTCTGTCTGTCTGCCTGTCTGTGACCGCATCAGGGAAAAACCACAGTAGGGATTTTGATGAAATTCGGTATGATGATAGCTAGTTGCCCAGGTCAACATATAAGATACTTTCTATTGCGGGAAAATATTTCATCTCTAAGAAATCTACACAAACCGTTAAAACGTCCCTGGAGACGAACTCGAGCGGAGCTAGGGTGAATCGCTAGTTTAATTATATTATTAATCCCATTGCACGCGTGCATACAAATTATTATTTTTATTTCATTACTACTTAAAATGTTTTTTAATTCATATGAAAATATGTAGACAAGTTACATATTCTTAATTTAAGATTAATAAAAAAATAAAATAAAATGGTTAAAAATTAAAAATAATTTCTTTTATTACTTTTTAATTTCGAAGGGCCGTGTACGCGCTAGCAGCCTATACCAGTTTGTTCGAGTTAGACTGCTTGCGCGAGTGAGCTGATTAAAGACTTCACGACATTTCGGAAAATACCGTTAGTAAATATTTTGTGAAAAATGATAGCTAAAATCATCGACGGACGGGATTGGACATCGGATAGATAGAAAATATCATAGGTAGGTTAATTGTAATTGAAACAGTAGTACTTTTTTTCTTATATTTTCTTAGTTACATACCTATAATATGATTATTTTTAAATGAACTCTTCAACTAAAACCTGCACTGGCAATTAGCAAGCAGTTCGTAACTAAAATAAGATAATTGAAGATGTGATATGCCAGCAAAATTTAAGTAGAGTACATACGTTAAAAGTTGAATTATACCTACTTCGTTAGGATATGCTTTTGGAAGCATGACTTGTTGAAACGAATCGCAATTTTTCGTTTACTGAATATGGCGCTTAAATCTAAATAGGGTATACAACTAAGTATAAATGTTACAACATACATATATTACTATGAAACAATTATACAATTTAACTAGCGCTTCGCCCTCGCTCCGCTCGGGTTCGTCCCTACTTACGTTTTCACTTTTAGTATAGATTTCTCAGAGATGAGATATTTTTCCACAATAAAAAGTATTCTATATATAACCAGCCCGGATAACCAGCTATCATTAGGTATACCAAATTTCATCAAAATCTGTCTAGTGGTTATCTCATGATGCGGTCACAGACAGAAAGACAAATAGACAGACAGACAAAAATTCTAAAAACTATAGATTCAGCCTCTGTATCGATAATAATGATTATTTCAATAAGAATTTCCATAAAATAAATAATGTACAGATTCGACTCTGTTAGTATTTTATTATATGTGTAGATTGTAATTTGTATCAAGTTAGCTTTTCATTTATTAATTACCTTAGTTTAGTCAACGGTCATTACCAATAGCTTAGTCTTTATCACATGGAAAGGTTTGTTTATAAATAAAGATTAAACACCTTTTCTTATTAAATAATCTTATCTTATATATATATATATATGTATATATATATATATATATATATATATATATATATATATATATATATGTATATATATATATATATATATATATATATATATATATATATATAAATGAATGCTGGACCAATTCGTCTAATTTATTTTTTTGTATGTTCCATGTTCCTTAAAGTCCACGGAAGGTTTTAATACTAAAAAAAAACTATATCCATGTTACTATATCCAAGCTAGGGACGAACTCGAGCGAAGCGAGGGTGAGTCGCTAGTTAAAAATAATTATGCAAATCGATTCACCATTGGTAAATATATCGCCTAGCGTACACATAAAATATACATATCATAACTAATAGGGCTCCATTTTGAATTTGGTCAAAAATAAGACTGAAGACGGGAAATATTATTGTTCTTATTAGATTTCAAAATATAAAGTTTTTGTGATAGCACAATAAACATTTTTGTATATGTAATTTATATTAAATACTATAACCGTTAAAATGTACCTATGGATTGTATCCGATCGAAACTAGGGTGAGTCACTAGTAATCTATATTTAAAGTGTTATAATTAATGACACTTTGGATCATAATAACAAAATATTGATCCACCAACTAATTACACATATAATATTCGAATGCACGGATAAGTTAATGAATCAGGCAACGTCAGTTCTCGTTATTGAAAATGATAATATCAATTTTATCCGGCATTCAAAATAATGAATACGGCTTTTATATTAAATTATCTTTTACCCTTGATATAAGCTGTATGATAGATTTATTTTGACATAAATTTGTTTTATTGAAGTAAAACTTCTTTACGCACGCTTGACTTGGGGAGTAAGCTGGTGAATGAGTGACGAGAGCGTAAGGATAAGTGTGATCGGGTGAGACGAACGTTTGTTGCCATGGTAACCGTTTTTATTGTCTGATAAATAATATATAATATTATATTCTTTCCTTAAATGATATTCTATAAAATTATATATGATAGAATATGCCTAATATGCGTTATTTAATTTTTTTTTTAATATCTCACCTATCCTAATTACTTATTTAAAACATAAATTGAATTTCATAAAGAGTACCGATAACCTACAGAAGTTTTACTTCTTGCGCGTGTACACATTCATACAAGCACTCTTTAATTTTTTTATCATATAATAATTATTTACTAATGAACCCTACTGTTTACTAGTTTCCCTGTGGTCGAAAATTAATCATAATTCGTTAAATTTGCATGTAAGGTTCTTTTGTTAAAGATACATAGGTAGCCAGTAATCTTCCTCAGTAAATAGAGTATACAGTGCAAACAGTAAATTGACTTTTCAATTTTCACCCGTAGTTCCAGAGATTAGCACGTACATACTAACAAACTTTTCAGCTTTGTATATTAGTTTAATGTTTTATACTCATATACTAGCGGCTCACCCTTGCTTCGCTCTGGTTCGCCTCTAGACAAACAAAAACAAATCTATCACACGGGAACCGTTCATTTTTCCAGGATAAAAAATAGCCTATTTGTTATACTGATATATGAACTATATTATTGTAAAGCTTCATTAAAATCCAATCAGCAGTTTTTGTGTACTAAGCTGTATGAGTTACTATAGTTTTTTAACTATCTCACGGGAACTCTTTAATTTTCCAGGATGAAAAGTATCTAAGATATTGACCGGGGATATAAGGTACTACCATGCACGATTTCATTTAAATCAGTCCAACAGTTTCAGAGATTAGCCCGTACAACCAGACAAACAGACAGAGAAACAAAAAAAATGAAAAAATCTGGATTTGTTCTATTTCCCTTCTTACATCCCCTGACTCGGTTTTTAGCATTTTTTTTTATGTACTACAGACATTCGACCTTCTACACTCTACAGTTTTATTACACGTAAAGACAAAGTATATTAAAAGTTATATACTTTATATATTAGTAGTAAATAAAATAAATTCAATTTTAGCTTTGTTTGAAATTCTGTGTGAAACCCCATTAATAAATAAACGGAGATTACGCGAAAAAAAAAACTAGTAAGTCAATAAATAAAATGTATACATACATTATGTCAATATGTTGATGATTTTTCATAATAGTTAATTAAAAATTGATGTAATTGATAATTAAATTATCACCAATCTAAGTAAACGTTCCAATTTTAACTTTCCCCAGTGGCTCTCGCGCCTAAGTGCTCAATTTATTATTAACGGCAGTACCTACTATAAAGCCATTTTACCACTTCACAACAAGTAATTTATATCATTTAAAAAAAAGTAATTTTCTTTATGTTTTAAAATAATTTAATGTTTTTAAAGATTAATGTTTTTTTTCCAACTTTGTATGACAATAAATATGTTAATATTATCTTTTGGAAAATCTTATTGAAATAGTCATTATTATCGATACAGAGACCGAATTTATAGTTTTTAGAATTTATGTCTGTGTGTCTGGCTGTCTGTCTGTGATCGCATCACGAGAAAATCACTGGGCAGATTTTGATGATTTTTTTATGATGATAGCTGGTTATCCAGATCAACATATAGGATACTTTTTACTGCGAGAAAATATCTCATCTTTGAGAAATCTATATTTAACGTTAAAACGTAACTAGGCACGAATCTGAGCGGAGCGAGGGTGAGTTGCTAGTTATTAATAAAAATATAAAATTTTACTAATATACCTTTACCTTTTGTGTAAGAGTAATGTTTTCTCGCTCATTAGAATAGGCTGGCTGAAGAAAGGTCTAGCTCGTTACTGGTAGTCATTAAAATATGCTGGGCGTGAGAAATTGTAAGACGGCTATTAATAATGTAAACAACTTTAAGATACGCGTGACGTAAAGTTCCTTATTCATTACTTAGTATGATAATGTGTTTAAAGGAAAAAAAGAATATTCTGTATGGAAATGACCCCAAACTTAAGATTTTAAATATCTCAATTAATATTTAATCGTTTGATTCCAACTTTTAATTTTAATGTAACACGTAAATATTAAATACTAGCGACTCACCCTCGCTCGAAAAAAACAAATCTATCCCACGGGATCCGTACATTTTTCAGGGATGATATATAGCCGAAAGCCTTCCTCGATAAATGGACTATCCAACACAAAAAGAATTTTTCAATTCCAACCAGTAGTTTCCGAGATTAGCTCGTTCAACTAAACAAACAAACAAACAAACAAACTCTTCAGCTTTATAATATTAGTACGAGTAGATAGGATTATGATAACTTTGATTTTGGTATGAGCACTAAAAATATTTGTTCTATCTAAGAATAAAGCGTGTTCTGTTTGATATGAGATTTTTTAACCTGTCGAGAGGCGTGGGCACACCGGTGTGCCAGTTAACAATTAATTTCTTAGAAATTAACTAGAAGGTGAATTTTCAATCCGTGAGTGGCATCGGCGCAGGATGGCCAACATCAGAAATATGCATTGTAGTTGGCGTGAATACAATAAGTTTAATCAACTAAGTCAATTTCACTACACACACGCTGTACTAAAATACAATATTCAATACAATTCAGTCCAGTACAATGTAAAATTAAACGTTACACAATCAATAATGATAAAATAATTCGAAAATAAGTAATTTCTCGTATACATGGTGCACGGGCGATTCAAATCTGACATTACGCATATTGTTTTTGAAATAGTGTTTATTCTCTACTTTAATTTCTTTTTAAAACATGTCAGTTTGTATCACCCTGCTACTATCGCTCCGACGCTTTACTAGAGTGTGCTGTCAAAGCCTAACTTCACACTAATCCGATGAGCTTATCGAAAACCACCAGATGGCGCATTGAACGCGCCGTCAAATCTATAGGTACATATAATAAAATTGTAACTAAGCCGAATCTGTACATTAAATATTTTTTGGAAAATCTTATAGAAATAGACATTATTATCGATACAGAAGCGGGATCTATAGTTTTTAGAATTTTTGTCTGTTTGTCTGTCTCTTTGTCTGTCTGTTCGTTACCGCATCACAGAAAAACCACTGCAGCAATTTTAATGAAAGAGCATGGCGGGATAAGCATGGGGTAGCGGCCCCAGCGGTAATTTCAACTGCCAATTTTTTTGTACGATGGTCTTACGGAGTACAACTTACCTGTAAAATATTATTTAAAAATATGCATTAGTTTTCGAGAAAATCAAAAAAATATTTTTTTTGAAAAAAATTTTTTTTTCGTCAATAGTTATGAATACATCAATGTCCGTGATATATGTTGTACATAACTTAAAGAGACAACATATCATGACATTTATGACAAAAAATCTCGAGATAATAGTTAAAAAAAAAATTTTTGAAATTTTTGAAAAATTAATTTCATGCTTTCTGAGCCTGATACACCTACGAAATTTTCACTAAAAAACACCTTGATCATAACCTACAACATATATTTGGGTCCAAATTTTTACGTGGGTGGAAGGGTGATTTATTTTTTTGGAACCCTTCAATTCCAAGTGTCACCTGTAGGTGACAGATGTTTATAAATTTTTTTAGACCACATTGCATTTTCTTTTTTTCATATAATTTCTTTATTGATGCAAAGCTAATAAGTAATAGAATATAATTTAAATTTCTGGAAACAGTGAGAATACGTTATCTGTCAAAGTTATTCAGTTGTTTCGCGCGTAATTGGAGTTTTCTTACTTTGAATATAATTTGAGAAAAATATGCGCAGACCGTAAATATTGTCTTTTTTCCTATTGTATTTCATAAATAAATATCTAAAGTATAATTTAAATGTATCTTTAGATAAAAATAATATACACCATGATTACTACAATAACCAAAATATGAGTGTTGTAACTACTTCTTATACTACTTATTACAATTCAATGTACTTGGTGTTTGCACGGATTTTGTTTACTGTCAGCCTTATTGCTCTCTGTGGGGATGATCTTATGCCTTACATATTGACCTTGGATGACATTTCCGAGGAGTTGCACGCTGGGGAGGATCCAGGCGACATTATTTTGTTTCCTTTGGATGACGGTGTGGTAAGCAATGAAGGTAGTGAAGATCAAAATGAGGCTAACATTCTTTATCTGCCTAGTCGCATGCTTCGGTCTCAAGTAGAAGTACAAAGTAAACCTTCTGTCTCTAGGGAAAATTTTCTCTATCAAGAGGAGGAAGAAAATGATGAAGTTGAAGAAGAAAAAATGAAAATACCATAACAAAACGGTACTCTAACACTTCGTTTACTGCTTGCGGTAAAGGAGACTATGATGAAGAAGTCTTTATAAACTTACAGGAGGACATGACGGCCGTTGAATGTTTCCAATCGCTCTATAGTGACGAAAATATAAAGTTTATAGCTTTGTTTATTGATTTGTACGCTTTACAGAGAAATCACACTCTACATGTAACAACCGATGAAATTAGTGTGTGATGACAAGTGTATGATAATGATCTGCAAAGTAAAGAATGATACCCACAATGAGCCAGTAGCTTCCAGTATGCGGCGAAACAGATTTTTCGAGATTCAGCAATATCTTCATCTTTATGTACAGTACTTCATTATCATTACACGATCATTTCGAAAAAGCTCGCGAATACTTTACAAAGCTAAATAAATAAAAATCCTTTTAAAAAAACTAGTGTTTAATCCTGTCTCGACACGTTAAAAAAATTTAATAGTACGTATACTAGATTTGAATAATCCATTCAAGATGATCGTTACATATTCTTCTTTAGCACTTGACATTAGGTTCACTTTGTACTTGTACCATAAAATGCATATTTTGCAATTATTGATTTTTATCGTACGTGTTTATAATCATTAAATTCTAAAACACTGTCAAAAACTTAAGAATTCGCGTAAGTAATACGAAAATAATGACGTTAAGAACTCTCGTTGAATTATTTTTTTAAACAAAGAAAAATCAATAAAAAAGTGATTTTTGTTATTTAATTATTGTCTAAATGAGGAAAATTTTCTATAGTCATTGAAAAAAAAATTTGTTGACCTACATGTATTGATAGATTCTTTTTTAATTTTTATATATTTTTTTCTTACTCACCTTTTTGTTTTCCAATTAAAAAAAAAAGAAATTACCCTTCCCTACCCTAGGCAGATACAGAATGTTAGCCTCATTTTGATCTTCACTACCTTCATCGCTTACCACACCGTCATCCAAAGGAAACAAAATAATGTCGCCTGGATCCTCCCCAGCGTGCAACTCCTCGGAAATGTCATCCAAGGTCAATATGTAAGGCATAAGATCATCCCCACAGAGAGCAATAAGGCTGACAGTAAACAAAATCCGTGCAAACACCAAGTACATTGAATTGTAATAAGTAGTATAAGAAGTAGTTACAACACTCATATTTTGGTTATTGTAGTAATCATGGTGTATATTATTTTTATCTAAAGATACATTTAAATTATACTTTAGATATTTATTTATAAAATACAATAGGAAAAAAGACAATATTTACGGTCTGCGCATATTTTTCTCAAATTATATTCAAAGTAAGAAAACTCCAATTACGCGCGAAACAACTGAATAACTTTGACAGATAACGTATTCTCACTGTTTCCAGAAATTTAAATTATATTCTATTACTTATTAGCTTTGCATCAATAAAGAAATTATATGAAAAAAAGAAAATGCAATGTGGTCTAAAAAAATTTATAAACATCTGTCACCTACAGGTGACACTTGGAATTGAAGGGTTCCAAAAAAATAAATCACCCTTCCACCCACGTAAAAATTTGGACCCAAATATATGTTGTAGGTTATGATCAAGGTGTTTTTTAGTGAAAATTTCGTAGGTGTATCAGGCTCAGAAAGCATGAAATTAATTTTTCAAAAATTTCAAAAAATTTTTTTTTAACTATTATCTCGAGATTTTTTGTCATAAATGTCATGATATGTTGTCTCTCTAAGTTATGTACAACATATATCACGGACATTGATGTATTCATAACTATTGACGAAAAAAAAATTTTTTTCAAAAAAAATATTTTTTTGATTTTCTCGAAAACTAATGCATATTTTTAAATAATATTTTACAGGTAAGTTGTACTCCGTAAGACCATCGTACAAAAAAATTGGCAGTTGAAATTACCGCTGGGGCCGCTACCCCATGCTTATCCCGCCATGCTCTTTGGTATGATGATAGCTCGTTATCCGGGTCAACATATAGAATACTTTTTACTGCGGAAAAATATCTCATCTCTGAGAAATCTATACGAAACGTTTAAATGTAAGTAGGGACGAACCCGAGCAGAGCGATGGTGAGTCGCTAGTTTAATATAATATTATAGTTTTAAATATTAGTTAGATTACAGTAAGTAATATTTCAAATAATAATATTATTATCATTTATTTATAATTTCTAGTTACTGTTCAATTGAGAAGAGAATAGAAGATAATATGTGATGTTAATCAATTGTAATGAACGCGATTAATCAACGTTCCTAATTCATAAGGGCTGTGGTTATAAAGGCTTAGAATCTGATCCGTATGTAACATGCAGCTTAAAGGCAATATAGCAGTAAAGCCGTGTTTAAACAACCTACTCGTATGTCAACTGCAACCGATTTTATCTGCGCAAAAGACAGAATTACAACATAACATAACGAGAGGTAATTTGCTAATTTGCCTCAACAGTGAACCTTAAAAGCGAGGGTAAGTCGCTAGTTTTATATAAATTTAATTTGACTGTTCATTTAGTATAAAAGCTACCTTAAATAGCTGTATATGACAAAAAATATTTGAGGTATTTTTTTAAGCTATTAAGCATATTCGGAATTAGCAAGGTTGTGGTGTTATACTTTTAACCATCATAGAATATGTTCAACCTACGACCCTGTGTCATGGTTAGTCCTCAATCGTATAGAGGTTCTCAGAATAAGGATATACATCTTACGCGTAGACGGCTAGTCTCAGTGAGAATAGACTACCATGACCTAAGTTTGATTTGATTATTATTATTTTTATAATATGAACAGTACATATTATAAAAGTTAATAATAATTAATAATAAAACTCAGTATTAATAATAACTACTGTTATATACATAATATTAAAGTAATTGAACCCAAGTAATTATATATTGAAAAAGAGATAGCTGAATCTATAGTCATTAAATATAACTTAATAGTGTTGTATATCTACTCTAAAATCGATACAGCACATTAATCATTCAAAAAAATCATACAGAAATTTATTATTTTTCTTAATTTCTAATCAATTATTAACCGACTTTAAAAAAAGGAGATTATCAATTCGACACGTATGTATGTAATATTATTATATATAGGGTAAAAGGGGGTGATTAGGTTTATATGGGCAAACAATTATTTATGATCAGAATTACTTGAAACTTGGTATTAATGCTCTTCAATACAATTAAATAAATACGTATTTTAGCATTTTTTGAAATTCATCCCAGAAGGCTGTCAAATAGGGGATGAAAGTTTGTATGAAACTCTGTAAGTAATGCACGGAAAATGGTATTTACCTTTAAAATGAAAACTAAAATAATACGAGTATCATTTTTTTCGAAATTCATATCTTAAAAGGATAAAAGGGGGTTGTCCTGTTTATATGAGGAAAATTTGTTTATGATCAGAATTACTTGAAACTTGGTATTAATGCTCTTCAATACAATTAAATAAACATGTATTGTAGATATTTTTTTTTAATTCAGCCCCTAAGTGGGTAAAAGTGGGAGACGAAGTTTGAGTTGTTGAATATATTTAAATAGAGTAACATGGCTCAAGTTCTCTGTAAGTGCACACTTACTGTTTATTTACAGAATATACGCTTAACATCTTATATATATTTTAGCAAGTAATAAAGTATGTATTGCGAAAAAGTTTTTTTTTCGTAATTTGTTCGCGGGCGAAGCCGCGGATTCTGCTAGTTATAAATAAGAAAATTTATACAAGCATGTATAAACATATCGTATATGTTTATACGAGTATGTATGCACTCCTTTACGCTGTAACGACTGGACCGATTTGGATAAAATTTAGTATGTACACAGATAGATACTAGATAGCTTATCTGTAAGAGCTGGAGTGTCGCTAGTATTAAATTTATGTACTTACCACAAAAAACATATAAAAAAAAATAGATACATAACTTGTGTACAAAGGATAACTTATCTCTTTAAGAGATATCTACCAGAAACGTTCGAGCTTAAAAAAACTAATCAGTTGCGGTGTAGGTACAAACTACAAACATCTATCGTAATACTGTAAACACGGTATACATCATTACCATGCTATAAATGTAAAAATTTAGATGGATGTTTGCTACTCAATCAAAGATTTGGATAAAATTTAGTAGGTACACAGGTAAATGATCTCTCTGTAAAAACTGAAGTGTCGCTAGTATTATAATATGAATGCTATTATAGGTGTAGGTGGGTGGCGCGGATGATGAGCGGGGCGGCGGCGTGCTCCGTTCTCCGCTAGATAATGCGCGCCGGGTGAGAGTGCTCGCCCACGGTGCATGTACGCGGCGGCGGGCGGCGCGTCGCTCGCGGGCCGAAAGGTATACTGTGATAACTGATATATAGACATACAGCTAATTGATTTGTATAGGTATTTTAAGGAAAACTATTTTCTTTTAAATAAAACTATCTTTTCCCTAACCTGCTAATCATGGAGAGACCCTTGAACATGATTGCTGTAAAGCAATCGAAACGTCGGGGAACCAAATATCAAAACAAATTCACGAAAGAATCCGAAAAGATAATTTTATTTAAAATGTTAAATATTCGCATAAATCTAAGAAAGTATTATAATATATTTAATATGTACACTAATGTACGTAAATACAATTAATTATTATATAATATGTATTATTTAACAAATATATTGCTAATGATACTGCTATATAGACACATCGGTTGATTATTCAACACTGTTAGTAGTTAAAGGTTGTGTAAGTACAGACAGCTTATTTATAAAAGTATTAGCTAATTGTATGTTTTCTGTAATGCAGTGTATTTTATAAATTAAATCGGATATTAAATTAAATTTGTGACAGTTATCTGTTTGAATGAAGTAAATTATAAACTAGAATTGTAACTGTAAAAAATCATTATTAATTAGATTGATATGTGTAAATACATATTATTCTAAATTTTGATGAGTCTTGATAGTAGTAAATTGTAGACGATGTTGGTACGCAGGATATACCAGGAAAAAAGGAGCGCGTCACAACTTATTTAAAAGGTATATATTTTAAGTAATAAAGTTCTAAAAAAACTATACACTACACGCGAAAATAAAATAAAAAAGTGCAAAATAGTGTGACTTCGTGCTAAGAGACATTAGGTACCTACCACTTATTATAAGTATTTTTATACAATATAAAGTAGAAACTCAGCTCTTTCTCCGCCAAAAAGGGAGCTTCGATATGTGTAAGTAAATGATAGCTAACTTATGAATTAAATTCTATGAATAGCCTTAACTCTACTTTTGCTTCCTCTTACTTGGGATACCTCTTACTGTGGCTAATCGATTTAAGACTTATATATTATTGAAATATTATTATTATATATCTAGTAATATTATCTCGATCCCTAAAGATAGCAGTTATTTTGGTGATTCTACTAGTAATACTAAATAATAAATTAAAAATTCATTCTAATAACATTATAAAATGTTAGTTATCTAATAAAAAATATATCATTCTATGTGGATCTTCTATAATAATCGATATTGAATCTACGTATAGCTTAAGCGAAATTATTTTTATGATCTTTTTTATTGTTTTAAGGATCAAACATTTTTATATCATTAAATTGTTTGATTAAAAAAAAACGCAATCGACTATTATTAATACGCTAAAATAGTTCTCGCGCAATGTTTACTTATCAGTATAATCAAATATAATTAATTATTTATATTAATAGTACTATTACTAATGAAAAGTTTTCCAAAGTTTCCGTACCGTGTATATATTGTGATATACCGTATTCGAGGTAAATTACAGTTTCGATTAATTTTATTTAATTATTTTTCTAACCCTTTCCAAAGTAGATGAAGAATGCCATATATCACAATCCTACTTAATAGCTTTAACACCGTTTGATCTATTTGCTGATGTAGTATCATTCACGAAATTTGAATGAGCATATTTTTCTCATGTCATCGCACTTGAGTTCAAATCAATTGAAGAACGTACTTTGATGCACAAAAAACAGAGAATATATTCCAAAAAAATAAAGAGATAAAATATATTAAACACTGCTGAGGTCGTGGGTTCAAATCCCGTTTAGTGCAACGTTTTAGTCATGTATTAATCACAACTTAGATGTAGTTCATGTACTCCTTATTTATTCGCACTGAGATATACTTAGTGTGTAGTGTTATTAAATAAATAAAACCAAAGTTAAAGATAAGACTATCATAATTGGAATATATACTTTGTGCTTGGTTGCAGTTTCAAGTAGCGTGTGTGTAGAGGTTTTTGTGAGGCAATGGACCGATCATGGTGTGTGTACAGGCGCGCCAACACGGCCGCCAGCCCGTGCCGCCGAGCCCGCGCGCGGGCAGCCCCGTCCACCCCGCGCCCACCGGGGTCCGTGCGTACTCCTGCCAGCACTGGGAGTCACGACTACAGGTGCCACCCCGCAATCTCTCCGGCCTCGGACTCCAGACACCATGCGAGCTCGTCGAGGTACTATATGTTGTGCCTGTCTTCGATGTTAGACTAAGCATGTCCTGTAAGAGCTACATACACACCACTGCCTGCATTTTAGCGGAAGGCTGTCGGTGCGTATGTCGCTTTACCCGCTTTTGTAAGTAAATATAGCATTCGATGTACCCGTATTTTAATTTGTGAGCATGAGTGAGACAATGCAATGTTTGGGGTCACCTTTAATTTGATTACGCGTAATCCTATCGTACTATAAGTGTGCCGGTTCCAGCGCGCGTGAGAGGACGTCAGTGAAATGTGTGTGTTGATACGCGAAGTGATAAAAGTAGGCCGGCCATGAAACAGAGACATCTAGCGGAGAGCGTTCGGTGGCAGGTGTTGAAGTATCAGAGACTGCGACTTGACGTGCGGAACGAGACATGAGTGTAACATATAATTAAAATATAATTTTAATAAACAATTAATAAAACGTAACGCCAAAGCGCTCGCTTCCAATATCGTTTTCTCACAAAACATATCGTAATTAGGGTAATAAAGTTCAATTAGAGTAAAAATTTAATATAGTTTCGCGCCTTTTCTTGTGCCTATCTACCAATTCTAAAGCGTTTCAAGTGAGAGATCAAGTCATTCAATATTACTGTAAAGGGACTAATATAAAGTGATATTAATATTCACGTAAACGTATACCTTTCTGCTGTTTAAATACATAAAAAAACTAGAATAGTCACGCTAGAATTAGATAAAATTGCTCGAATTAATTAATAAACTATTATACTAAAAACTAATAGCAAACGTGCATTAATCGAGATCGAGTTAAGTGAGTTGTGATATAGTGAACCTTAGCGTAGGCGCTAAGTAGTTTTCCCCCGCGTTTACTTACGGCCTCAAAGCTGGCAAGTATGCAGGCAGCTCTTATGCTAAGAGCGAAATCGCGGGAGAGAAGAAAACAACGACTGAAGCGAGGGATCAAGAGCGAGTTGCCGAGTAATGTGGCGACAAAACCCATTGCACCGTTCCCGAGATACCCGCCAGCGTCTTGGGTATGTACTAGATTTACATTTGCTAATTGCCTGCAAGTGCATGGCAACTAATGCATTGTCGTCGTGCTTTTATAGAAATGAATGCATCGTGTTATTATACCATTTGGAACTTTAGTGCTGAATGTGGAGCAACTTTATATATATTATACTTTTAGGTGGTATATTGTTTTGGGACAATAGTTTATTCGGAGAGTAAACGGTGAAATATTTTCATTATGAGCTTACTATTCTTTCGAAGTTCATTTCGCGACATTTGAATTGCGGCCACGAGAATCAAGTACTTTTGAAGTTTAATCTTTTGTGTCACTATTGTCCTATCTGACCGTATTTATTTTTAAAAAAGCAAGAAGCACTCTACTCCAGCCTATTTTCTACATTGAATGTTCGGCAAACGCTCTTGCGCTGAAGCAATTCATCAGTTACTGTCTGTCCCCGGCATTCAACGCGCTATTGTTTTCATTTCCCACCATATAACAATACTATACAATACCATACTATACTATACTGCTGTTGTACCGGAATATTTATGACAACTTGTTCATGACAGCTTGTTGCATATTCTATGATCAGAGACTAAATGCGATTCATGAATTCAGCAGTCGAGTTAACACTGTACTGTCAACTTCATTTGCATTTCTATGACACATGTACTAGGGCATGTATTAACTATGAAGAAGATGCTTTTTTCTATTTTAACTAAGCTCATCATACAGTCATTAAAGTTCTTATGCAAATATTTAAGTAAAGCTACTTCTTTATATGTGAAATAAAAAACACAACGCGAAGCAATTTTTTCATTATCAGTCTAAATATTAACTTATAAGTGAGAAAATAAAACATCAACGTCCTACCAACCAGGAAGTATTCAGCGATAAACCTTCCCATCCGTCCTTGTGACCTCGTTTTAATTTTTTCTGAACACGCTAAGTGAAATATGACAATTTTTTGATCATTGTTGAAAATTTAATATGGCAGTATTTAAACACTTGGTTATTTATAAGTGTTGTTAACTTCTTTAATGTTTATGCTAGTTCATTCGTAGGGTTAATAATAGACCACTGGCGAAATATATTTTGGTGAATTACCCTAAAACCTCGTTAATGACAAATTAAATCGATTTAGATATTTACATTTTGTCCTTAGAGTTCCGTATATCCGATAGATAGATAAAAATGAAGACTTTATTTTTTTTTAATTAACTTCAAATAGTGCGTCTGTATGTCTTTCACAAATGCGAATGGTATAAAAAGTCAAGTAAGTTATTGAATCCTTGTGTTTGAATATAAATAAATTTGAGCGCCTAAAGATTAACTTTAAATCAGAAAATAAAAAAAAAACATAAAAAACATCCTATGATATCAACTGAAAAGATGCATCGATGTAGTTACAAATAAGTATATATTTATTGTATTATGTTAAAATACATGGTTTAAATTTTATTAAAGCAGAAATAGGAAAATCGATCATTTCTTTTATCTTATCTATAAACTCAGACTAAAGAATTATATAGACGAAGTCCACCAAAAAGATCCAAAGTCAAAACTAGTAGCGTATTTTACAATTTATGCGACTATTCTTAATTTTTTAAAATTTGTAATTTTTAAGCATTAGTTCTCTTTTATTTGAAAGAGAGGTAGATTAACTTTATTTTTCTTTATTATAATGTAATCTGTTAGCTATTTCTATTTATTAACATTTATTGACATATCAAAGCAATGAATATTATATTAATCAATTTTGGATTATTAAAAAAATACATACGTGTGGATTCACGTTTAATTAACAGGTAAAATGCAAGTAAAACTTTGTTTTAAATTTGTAATTCCAAAAAATAATGTTGCGCTTGACCTTTTTTTTAAAATTAGTTGCCATTATATTAGATTATTTTAAGTTACACACGACGTATTATAATAATATTTATCATAAACCAATAATAAAAAGCTTACTGCATCTTGTTAGGTTTCATACAGGTGACCTGATTTATAAAAAAATAATGATTTCATATCACAGAATACAACAATTAAATACCGTACATTCATAATAAATCAGTGTAAAAGTTGTTTGTCATGAAACAACATACTGTTCATGTCATGAACAGTAACAATGTAGCATAATGAGCATTTTTACAAAAAAAACAAGTCAACAAAATTTCATTTTGTTACAAATTTAAACGATTTTTTCCGTTTTATTTGCGTTGATTTTGCATATGCATACAATTCAAACTTTTTTTTATTGAGAAATTTATTAAGACGCACCTACTTCCGGCTTCCGTGCAAGTGGATGTGTTACTAATCTATACATACAATAAAATAGGAGAGCGAAGCGAGGTAAGTCGCTAGTTGATTATAAGAGTCGATGATTTCTTTATAGTTATAAATATAATAATGGCAACACTAAATATAGATTTTTAATCAATAATTTTCTAAAAATTGTAATAATTATAATAATAACAGCTAAAATTATATAAATAATATTCCATATTTAAGTATAAAAGTAGTTAAAATTATAAAAATGTTTAAAATTAAAATTAACAAATATTGTAAGATACTTTGGTCCCAACTTTCAAGTTTTTTGAATTCATTTTGTTATTTTGTGGGTAGGCTGTCTGTAACAACTATATAACACCTTTGAGACATCTAACGCCTTAGTCTCTCCCGTGACCATGTTTGCTGTAAAGCAATCGAAACGTCGGGAACCAAAAATCAAAATAAATCCGCGAAAAAATCCGAAAAGATAGTTTTATTTAAGAGTCGGTGAGATTAGAGATACCTTCATCACCAAGATGGGACGTCGTGAAATCATGTACGAATACTGACATTTTTTGATAATTTCATTTGAAAAGACGCACCCATATATTTTAATTATAGATATATTTTTTAAAACCACATGCAACAAACGTAAGTTATATAATTTATATTAATAAATCGTTTTCCATATGAAAATGCACAAAAACTTAACATATAGATAATTCAATTGCACATTCCATAATCAATTACTAAGCACAGTATATTCAATGTGAACGTTGACAGCTACGATCCAGCTATCAAGCGGAAACCATTACCGCCATGCCGTCGCTAAATGTACCCATACAACACCATATTCGCTGGCATCTTATGCTGAATCTAGTAAACGAATTTAGCCTTTAACACTATAATCCTAAGTTGCATTTTAAATATAACATGTCATTTTAATTGTGCATATCTTTATTTAACGTGGTAAAACAATTTGCAAACGTAATACAGCGACGAGGGGAAAAAAATAAAGTTTTATGTGTTCGTGCTGTCGCTTATTATAATCTATTTATACACTGGTGTTATATGAATTGTGTTAGATTGGAAATATTCGTAGGTACTTTAACAGAAATAACTCTTTTTAATGATGTGAACTATTAAGGAATAAAAATAGGAAAATACAATTGTTATAATACGATACAAGTAGGTACGTTTTTCAATACTCTGAGTTTATGGTTTCGACTTATACATATATATGAAGTGGTCTATAGAGTTTATCTATACATATAATAAAATTCTAACTGAGTCGAATCTGTACATTAAATATTTTTTTAAAAATCTTATTGAAAAATAGAGGCCGAATCTATAGTTTTTAGAATTTTTGGCAATCCTTCCGTCTGTCTGTCTGGGAACGCATCACGAGAAACCCATTCGACAGATTTTGATGAAATTTGGTATAATGATAGCTGGTTATCTGGGCCAACATATAGGATATATTTTACTACGAGAAAACATCTCATTTTTGAGAAATCTATAACTAAACGTTAAAACGTAATTTTTACTCTATTTCTTTTTACTCTCAAAGTCCGATGGGACGATACTTCGATATGACCGGTGAGAGTTAGAGCAAAAGACCGACACCGAGACGGTTTTAAGTGTACTTCGCCAACTTTCTAATTTCGGGCTGCTACTGAGGATTCTTGACAAAAAAAAACTTAATAGTTAAACTTAGTCCAACTTAGAACTCGAACCCAGGATATCCAAACCTGCAGTCGTATACGTCAGCCACTAGACCACCGAGGCAGCTTTAGTTTCTAGAGGCCAAGCATAATCAAGTGCAGAACCATATTGTGTAACGTTTGAAATCCTTTGTGTTCTAAGACCAAAAATTAAAAACTAGCTCGTAACTCCAATTTACAGTACACAAATATAAAATAACATTATTACAGATAAAATAGTTGATTTTATTTGAGCCCAATTATGCATAAAAGTCTCAATTGAAATGCCATTCAAAATACTTTTGATACAAAAATTCTTGCTTCCAGCAAAATTATACTAGTCATGCTCCATTGAACCTATCACAAGATAGCAAGAACCATTTTCACGTTGCTAAGTAAGCCATTAAAAAGACAAAAAGTACTCAAAAAAAGCAGAAGCGACAGCCGTGATTAATCTTTATTTATATCTACAGTTTTATATTTTATTTTATATTCAACAAGTTGCAGTTTATACTGTAGTAAAATAAAATAGCAAAAACAAATATTGTAAAATGTAAATGCTTGTTTTGTTACTGTTGAACCATTAGTTATATTTGGAATCGCAATTCGTTAGTACAACTTCGTAGATAAAGTACGTAATTGTGATTGACTTGTACATGAAGATGTTCTACAAGTTATACTACAAAGTATAATTATAAAAAAGATAGATACATATAAAGAGCCAAAGTCGTCAAAAAAGTTTGATAATACTTATATAAGAAGATTTAGATATCTAAACATGTCTTCCTTCTCATGCTGAACGATTTGACCCCCCCCCTCCTCCCCCTCCCCTTCCCCCCACACAAACATGTATTAAGATAAAGAAAAGAAGGGAAGAAGCGAAAGGGGTATGTAGTAACCGTAGCGTTTAGCACTCTGTTCTCTCTATCTATCCCGCAAGGGATATAACATGAAGTAGTGTGTCTGTGTGAATAGGTTAAAAATATTATGTTATTAAATTTACCAGGAACCGACTCCAATCTAATTGGCAATTCCACACCTTTTCATGTTTTGTGACGAATGTTAATTATAGTCGTATAGAATTAATTATTCAACATAAGATTATCTTAAACCAAGTGTATTACTTAATATTATTATTTAAGGATTATTGTTTTTTCTTTGCATTTTACCATATTTTTCGGACTACTATTATATATATATATATATATATATATATATATATATATATATATATATATATATGTAAATGTGTATATTTGTTACTTTTTCATGATTATGCGGCTATAGACTACCTGGTACTATAGGTAATAATCTAATCATAGCACATAGGCTTTTGTTAGTCTACCAGTGAGAAATCCGAGTAATGCGAGGGTAAGTTGCTTGTATAAATAACATAACACAAATAGAGAGTCAGATAGGATTTATAAATCGTTGGCTATAAAAACAAACTAGCACTTATTAGCATCAGCATTTTTCATGTCAAAATTCATATCAAAAATCAACGCTACATTTTATCTTAGCCAGATGAGGAACGTGACCAACTAATTAACAAATATTATACCTAAGTAAAAATAGAGTCAATGACCTTCGCAGACTTATAGACATAATAAAATGTTCTAATAAAAAAAATGTCAGATATAATCACAAAGTAATATAAAGCTTGGTAAATAAGCAATGTAACTAAAAATACAAAGAAATAAATGACGGCCATGGCGCAGTGGTTCCATAGTTGACTAATAACTAAACAAATAAAAAACGCGACTGCGCAAAAATTATTGACTGTAACAATAATTGTTTTTTTTTTTTATACACGTTAATTTTTTATAGTTTGTGTAAAACTAATAGCGGAAAAGCTTTATAATATATTTCTATTTACTAGCGACTCACCCTCGCTCCACTCGGGTTCGTCTCTACATACGTTTTAACGTTTAGTATAGATTTCTCAGAGATGAGATATTTTCTCGCAGTAAAAAGTATCCTATATATTAACCCGGATAATCAGCTATCGTCGTACCAAATATCATTAAAATCCCTCCAGTGATATTTTTGTGAAGTGGTAACAAACAGACAGACAGTTAAAAATTTTAAAAACGATACAGATTCGGTCTCTGTATCGATAATAATGTCTATTTCAACGGTTGTTACAATTTTATTATATGTATAGATGATTAGTTCCACCACTTTTAATGTTTTACAATCATAATAAAATACAATAAAGAGACATGTAACTCAACACTTCATACGTATTGTGTACAGCAAAGAAAAAAAACACACATACACTTGAAATACATTATATTTTTCAGGGCTACAGTAAAAAATAACACAATTTTCATTACAGCGCGTCCCATAAACGCTACCACAAACATCTGTATCGTTTCCTCGAACTTTCAACCAAGTGTCACTTCCACTCTTCCCTAGTTTTTGCATGAAATAGTCGAGTCGACCAGACACTAGGGCCGAGCGTGTCAAGGCTCTACGCTATGCAGATATTGATGTGCTCGATCGATGTCCGACTGACTGATGACGCGGTCATGACGTCCTTTACAAAGGAGCCTACTCCTTAAGCGTTGTTATTATGTATTACGAGTAGTATTCAATTTGCATGTAAATCGATTATTTTGTTATCAACTTAAAGAAATTCGCAATTTATTTAGTTACATGCAATTTTATAAGTCGTTAATTTTTTATAACGTTAAATAAATAAATAGAATTTCTTCATATTTATCTGTATTTGTTTATTTATTTAATGAAATATCAGTACATATATAGCAAAAATAGATATAAACGATAATAATTGCAGAAGTTAAGAAACTGTGTCGCATTACGCCCTCCACCAGCAACATTAGAGAAAAATATGTACATACATTCAAAAACTAATCAAAAATAACATTTATGAAAACAAAAATATAAACAACGGAAAATTACCTAAATTAAATAAGTTTACAAAAAAATAAATTATTTTAATGCGTTAATTGTATGTTTTCTTTTAATTGTTCTCTTTTTTCAATTAAAATAAATTGCAATAAACTGTGAACAATGGTATAAGTAATTACTTGTTCTCCATCAGATACATTTTTGCTATGGGCAAAAAATGAATAAATAAATGCTTCCTTCTTTTTTTTACGATAAAATTGTTCAGTAATATAAAGCAATATGTATAAAATATATTTGCTCAAATTTTAACAAAGGCTTCTGATTCAATGCTTTTCGGAATATCGATACCGCAAATACGAGTATAGGAACGTTTAAAAGCATTGTAATATTAATATTTGCAACATACCAGAACTAGTTCTATTTTTTGTTAAATATTATATGGTATAAAAGAAACAATTTTGGGGAATTCTTTAAGAAATAATTTTTATTTTATAAATCTATCTATACATATAATAAAACTGTAGAGGTCGAACGTCTGTAAATAGAAAAAAATGCTAAATATCGAGTCAGGGCAATGTAAGAAGAGAAATAGAACAAATATAGATTTTTTTCAAGTTATTTGTTTCTTTGTCTGTTTGTCTGTTTGTACGGGCTAATCTCCAAAACTGTTGTACCGATTTAGATACTTTTAGTCTCGGGAAATTAAAGAGTTCCCGTGGGATAGTTAAAAAACTATAGTAACTTATACAGCTTAGTACCCAAAAACTAATAATTGGATTTCAATGAAACTTTACAATAATATTGTTTATACATCAGAATAATAAATGAGCTACTTTTTGTTCCGAAAAAATGTATGGTTCCCGTGGGATAGATTTGCTATTGTTTGTCTAGAGGCGAACCCGAGCGAAGCGAGGGTGAGCCGCTAGTATTTTATAATTTCTCTATGTATTCTTTATTTTAACAATTTACACCCAACATATGTTTCGCACTTATTAAAACTAGCGTCTTACCCTAGCTTCGCTCGAGTCTATCCCTACGTAGTACGTACATTTTAAATAGATAAAAAAAATAGTTATCGTGAGTGTACTTTAAGTAGTTGGTTCTCTATACAAAATTTCAACCCCTATTACACCTCTTTCAAGTTTTATTTTGCAACAAAAATTAGCCTATATTCTTCTCCAAGGTTAATCTATCTCCAATACCAAGATTCATTAAAATTAGTTCAGTGGTTTAGGCGTAAAAACGTAACATACAGACAGACAGACAGACTGATAGAAAGACAGAGTTATTTTTATATATATTTGGATTAATAGTTAATAAAATGATAAGCCATTGGGGTCATAAGAGAGAGATTTCAGATTCCATTTCAAGCAGCAAGTCATATCAAAGGAAATAGTGTCTTTGTAGTATCCATAGTAATAGTTCAATTTCAGTACAAAGCAAGACCTTATTGAATGCTAAGCTTCGTTAAGCATCAGCTTCTATAGGCTCTGATATTTTTGAACATTAATTTTACTTTACAAATAATTCACAGTTTTGATTTAAACATTTCAGTAGAATTTCTCTTTCTTTCCATTTGAGTAAAATCTGAAAGGTGTAAATTTTCTATTGCACATAGTGTGTTATTTGAAAATGGTAAATAAGCTTTTAGGCATGTAATTTATTATTTTATTTCGTGAAGTTTTCTGATGTTTTATTAGTTATTCTACTATTCAGGATGAAGATAAACCTAATAATTTAAACATCATAGAAATCGGTCCAGCCGTTTTCGAGTTATAAACGGTGGAACTAACTCGACTTTGTTTTATATATATAGATTCTCTCAATAATACTGAATCTTACCTATTTTCAGTTTAGCAATTTAAAATTATTACACGTAAGATTAGGTAATATAACAAATACAAATAAAACAAGATGTTTAAATCTTACTAATTTGTTGATCGGATTCAAAAATGAGGAGGTACCTACTCAGTTTGGATGATTTTTTGTGAGTTGTTTTTGGAATTCTTTATTTAATGAATATCTATACATATGTATATAAAAAGGTAATGATAAAATAGTTCTTTTTTTTTTGTTTATAAGCTATTGACGCGCCTTAGAGTTATCAATTTTTATTTTATTATTGAAAACAGTTAGTTTTTTTAATATAATGATTATAATCAACCACAGATATACCTACAGACAAGTATAGATGTCCCGTGCCATATACCATTCAAAAAATTCACATAATAAGAGAATATTAAAATTCCTATTGATTTTTGAAGTCAGAAGATTGTGTTCCTTTTACATAGTAAAAAGTTATTAATAATTTAAATTATTTCTTCCATATTTATTATGTTCCATTATAAGTAGAGGAACAGATTATAACAAGCCCAATTGTAGTTAATTATCTCAATTACTGATGTAGTAGGCTGATTAACATTGAACTAAAGAGCGCTGAAGCTCGAACCTTTACCTAGTTTTCATTTTAAAATTAATTTAAATGAATTGAAATCGAAATTCCATTAACATTTTTTTTTTATTACATAGGTCGCTAACAGAGCATACATTCTTACAATTGTACATGTTAAAAAACCTATATATGATCTGTGTAATAAACAAAAGAAGATCTAGACTAAATGATGTCCTAATTATAGACAACACTGCATTGTAAAATTGTACTAAAACAAGTAATATTCTATTTTTTAATAATTTACTTTCATATCTATAGTACTCTTAGTATTAAGCATTGTACTCAAACGTTTTATATTCGCACCTACGTATTTTAATACAGTGAAAACTTCTTTAGCCGCGTTGAGCAGATTTTAGGTAGGTTTTAAATAGGGGGAAAACTTATGAGTTCGCGTCACCGACACGCTACGTGTGACATGCGACGTGTCGACGTAGTCTGGCACAGACTGTCATTTTTTTTAATAATTTTTTTCAGCGTTTTGATTAATAAATAAGCTATATCAAAATGTAAATAATTATTACTCGGAGTGTCAATGGATGTGAAAACCAGATTAATAATAATTTCAATTTACAAATTATGAAATTTTAATTATTCATCCTTTAAGTAATTTAAAAAAAAAACAGAATTTTTCCAAAGTTATAAGTTTTCACTTCTGTCGGCAGTCTCCATGACTGCCTATTTTATTTTATTTTTTTATTTAACCAGTAAACTTAAATAATAATTAATTTTGACCTCGCAACAATCTTAGACAAAAACAACTAGGATCATCAATTCGAAAATCACATAATACAAAACTCGCAAATAGATAGCTAAAGTAAACGTTTAAAGTGCATTCTCAACAATAGTTTAATTACGCTTCAATGGAAGGGTCTATCGAATAGTAAGCTCCGTTAAGCACACGTTCGGGTTACTCGGTTATCTACGTTCAGTCTCATACATAGGTCTAGCACATAGATGATTGAAGCTATGGTTATACGCAAGCCCGCTGTTATATATGCAATATATTGCGATGCAAGTTAGACTGAGTTGACACGGCAATATACTACATGTTTCTACAGTATTCCATAATTTAATTTAATTTGATGACACGTTTGGCTCCGTTTGTAGTGATCCTACATGCTGTGCCAGCGGTCGCGGGTTCGAATGCCGCTGGGGACATTCATTTGTGTTATGAACACGAATGTTTGTACTCCAGTCATGGATGTTCATATTTATAATATGTATGTATTTAAAGTTATATATGCGTAGTGTCTCAACTATCTGGTACACAAGCCTCGTAGCTTACCATGGAACTAGATTGTTGTGTGTTAATGTCCCAACATATTTATTTTATTTATTTATAATTAACATATTGCGAGATCTTCATACAATACTCAAAAACACTCGCAGTTTTATTGCAATAATTACAAATAGACTTCTATCTTATTGCGTGAAAGAAATAGTCCAGTCAACAAGTGCCTTTTAGGTCAACTTTTTTCGGCAGTTTCGGACAAACATGAATGATGTCATTCGATTCGGAATAACATGTAGATGATTTGTAAAAAAAATTTTTTTGGTCCTCCTCTTCTTGAATCTTTTTTTTAGATTTGAAAAATTTCAATTAGTTTTTGAGATTATATTTGCAAAAACTAAACCCCCTTTTTTATTTTTAGTTAATTGTTTATAATTTTTGCAATTTTTGCAAGCGGAACTTGATTTTTTTCAAAAATCATCTACATGCTATACCGAATCGAATGACACCTCGTTCATATTTTTCCGAGACTGCTGAAAAAAGTTGACCTAAAAGGCACTTGTTGACTAGACTAAAAGCCAAACTAACAAACACAATATATTCTTATATTATTTGGAACGAAATATTATTAGATATTTGTTCTAAGTAAAATGTCTCATATTGATTCCTGAAGATTGCAAACAATGTCGAGCAATTGTTATTAATCTTTATGAATGTATTCAGCCCTTTTAACGTTCTCTTACTGCGAGGATTCCAATACAGGGAGGATCAGACCATAGTCCACTACGCTGGCCAAGTGCGGGTTGACGGACTTCAGATGTCTTTCGAAATCTTGCCTGATTCTCTCAGGCATGAAAGTTTTCTCACAATATAGTTACCACTGGGCCATCATTGCCTGTGTAACATTCTTTGCATTTAATTTAAAAATCTTGATTATATAATTACTATTGTTTCAGATTCATCTATTTATCTGTACTATGAAGATATTTTAAAACTAACAATGCATATTTTACGAGTATAACTGCTATTCATATACATATATGACGGCATAAGTTATTTTTATTTAAAATTTAAGCAATAAACATTTTAAGAATTTTTTACTCAAAACTAAATTTAGGATATTAGTGAAATTGGTGTAACAATAACCCAAAACTTACTAGAAATCCCATTATTGCTCCAACGAATACGGAATGAAAAAATCAATCTAAAAAAAATTGTTCAGCTTTTCATTAAAGAACGACCCCTTTTGATTAAAACTCTTAAAATAGCTTTGCAAAAAAACTGAATTTTTTTAGTAATCACAACTTCTTAGTATTTTGTAAGAAAGCTCATTATGTTTTAAAATTGACATTTTAATTTAGAACTAACTAGGCAGTAATAGTCCACTGATGTTCTTGTATCCAAGTGGATAGCCAAGTCAAGCGAATACAAACCTGTGTTTTGTACCTGTGACATTTTTTCTTTTTCTAATACGGTGAAAAAAAATATCGTGAAGAAAACCAGCCATGTCTGAGAGGACCATTTAGTCGTGAGGTGGACTATAGCCTTAAATTACAATGAGAGGAGGCACATATATACTTAGGAGTGGGAGGATATGAACGTTGATTATTGTATTATATTATTACATATTTAATACAATATACAGCTTAACTAGTTACATGCCAGACTTATCGGAGAGGGAACGCGAGGCTAACGTTTTAGCCGACCCTCTTCTTCGCCGTCGGCTGGGGGAGAGAAGGCGTATACGCAACTTCCCCTACTACTGCGGAGGAGTCCCTCGTCGCTGCACGTCCTCGGGACGGTCGGGATGCTCTGTGAATTGAGGGCATACTGATTTAGGCGAGGTGGTCTCGTGTGGTTCGTGCCGTCCGCAGGGGTGTTGTAGTATATGCGTAAGCGATCCCGCAACAACCATTGCGCTGCGGTGATGGGTTCCGTTGTGGATTTTAGGGAGTAGAAATCTCACGGTACCCTGCCCGTTGACGGTCGGCAGATTCCCCATGATGGGTTTCCCCAGCGTCATCAATAAAAAAGGCTCATCAATTACGTCTATGCTAATGTCGAACTATTACTCTGTCGTTTCTTTAAAGAAAGACAACTAAATCGACTATCAACTAAAACATTCTTGTATGTATAATCGTAATACTTATTAAATAAGTAATATTTAGTATTCTTTAGTAACGTTTTGAGAAACTGATAACATTGTAAATATATTAATTATACCTAGGCATTTTTAGCATTGCCTAGGTTATAAGTTCAATTTCAATACAATGGAAACATTTTTTTGTGTTTTAAATTTTAATTTGACATTAGGGTTTTTTTTCTGACATGTTCATCTCTTTATCTATAAAAATTAAGAAAAAAAAATTGTTGTACTCGAAATTTCAGCACAAAAATTTGGTAAAGCATATAAGTAATAAGGCGACATAGAACTGTAGGTGTAACTATAAACTTACTCCATTGAGTTGAATTGAAACTTAGATAGGTACATTAGTAAGTTAGACAATGAGCAAACAACTGGAGCAAACAGACCAACAGATAAATTTGTGATACGTATAACTTTCCATCTTTTACCCAACTACGGCGAAGCCCAAAAAAGGGTTGTGTTTTGACCCGTATAAAATATACCTGTATATACATATATAATGTATGTACGTATATCTCTAATCCCTATCCCTTATGTACGTACGTAGGTATGACCCTATGTTCTTTTTAATTACTAAATAGCGCAAACGATTTTGATGATACATACGTTGTTAGATTCGTCTTGATAACGCGAATGTTATATAGTTATTATTAAAAATAAAAATGGCGGATCTTAAACGCCAATTTGTGTATCTTGAAAAAAAAATTCGTCCAAATCAATCGAGTGGGGTATCAAAATACAGGTTTTTAAGAGACGATTACAAAAACATACATATTTACTCGTAACTTATATGTTTAAAAATAAATTATGATAAAAAAAAACGTTAAATAAAACTAAAATTGTGTAACTGACCAAAACTTAAAAGCTGCAAATAAAAATACAATTTAAAAAATAAAAAAAAACCTGACTGCGTCTTACCCGCGCCCTCGTCGAGAGCGATTAGTTTTTTTTCCTTGAGCGCTGCCTGTAAGCAGGCTGTCTATTAATAAACATGGAACTAAACTAAGATTAAAATTTAACTAAGTCCCACGGGAATGCATTGTCGAGATAAAATGTATGTAGACAGCTTAAAACATAGTTTTTTTGCGTACCAAATTTTGTCCAAATCCAGTATTAAGCGTTTTTATGAACTGTCTATTTAAGTATAGATAAAACAATAGAATTTACTTAAATACAGATATTTTTTTCAATTATCGTTAAATTTACTAAAGTCTCCAATTATATTTTTGCTAAATTGTTTCATAATCTAAGGTACGAGAACGTGCAGTAGGTATGCAAACATTATACAGTGGTCTTGTTTGTCATGTTCTATTTATGTAACAGACTAAGGGGACCCTGGGGAACTGGAAACCTGTCCTATATTTAGGAATCAATCTATTGTATCGCTAGGTTTCAAATAAAATCACATGGATAGTTCCGTTAAATACTTGACGGAATATTTTTTGTTGTTTTGTGTATGTATTCTCTTTATATAAAACCCATAAATCCATCGCTGTTTAATGTAAAAAGAGAAAAAGGTCCTTTTAATTATGTCAAATGGCAACATATATGTACTAGTTTCCACATGGTAAAGTAATCTCTTCACAAAATGTCATTAAAACTCCCGTGGGATCCTTTTATTTTCTCGGGTGAAAAGTTTTAAAATAAAAACTTAAAAATAAATATATGTAACATCATATTTCATCACAACATAAAGGAATTTTCGTATAGTTTGTAAATGTTATTATAATCCCTTGGGAAATTATATTTTTTCCAGAATAACTATAACTAATATTTATCAGTTTTTCTTACAAATTTTATAAAGGTTCTTTAAAAAAGTATACTACTTGAAAATATATTAAGAAATGATAATTGAAGTATTTCTGTATTCGTTTTTATATAGTGGAGTAGCATGATATAGAATTGGCGTGCTTCTATTGACGTAAAGGACTTTGGTATAAACTTTATTAAGAAAATAAGCGTGTTATTCGCTTATAAAATAAAACCGACATATTTTTTATGATATGAATAAATTGCATATAATTAATTCAATATTTTCATATTGATATAGCAACTAGTAATGACTCATGTCTTCTGTAATACAGGTTCTTTCTTACCTAGTACAGACACCAGTCTCTCACAAAGGCTTCTATTACTATTATTCGTTAAGTTTATTTATGATATTACAACCTTTGTTCATCTTTGTTCATAATGTATCTTTAATAGTAAATCTTTAATAGTAAATGTCTAGAATTTTAATTTTCATAAGAACCGTTACTTAAAAATATTTCTTTAAGTAACGACGTTTTTGCTTTATTTTCCCTTTTTCTTCTTCCTTTTCCTATTTTTTTAAAACAATGATAATAAATGCAAAAAATGTCTTGAAAAAGGAAAAATACACAATTGTTAAATCTTAAGAGGTCGTGACCTGGTTATCCGGTCAGCCAGTTTAATGACCGCTGGCATGATTTATTACTAAATATTCAAAATGTCTCAAATACCGCATTAACGTTAATATATCAACCGTCCCTGCATAAGAAATATTCTAATAAGCTTTAAGTAAAAAGCAGCTGTAACAAAATCAAAGTGAGAATAATTAAACTTATTTACTGTTTTAGTGCCTGAGGAGTCTTGTTAGTTGGTTCTGTTACCGAGGTACTATATTGTACAATGTATACATTGTATTGAGGTGTAGTGTATACTACTAGTTATATGCAATGTTTTTAGAGTCCTTATTCGTTATATACAAGCTTTCGATGTGATTGTTCTTTGTAACAGTCATGAATTAGGGAATTGGTGTGTTACGTCCCTATGCCTTAAAGCCCATACACACATGGAGGTCTCATCCGAAAGAACGGTAACTACAATCAACAGTTTATACGATGCTCCCTCGAGCATATTGTGTTAGTAGCATGTGATAAAAACGTGAGAAAGATCTAAACTCTATCGTTTTAAAAATTGTCTCGTCTGATAATTAAATATTCCTAAACAAATTTTTAAAATGTTAATTTCTATTAAAATCGAGCTGAATTTTCTATTAAAATTGAGCTGAACTTCGACGCCCAACTTTTTTCTCTATGAAAATTCTGATAGTGATTGCTAATGGATGGGATAGGTGTAAAACATGGCGAATGGGTGATTTTCAAAACTTTAGTACTAGCAGTTACTAATTTACTTCAACCTTAAGATAAAATTTTAATAATAATAAGTGATCTAACAAAAGTATCTCCCACAATAAATACATATTTAATAAATTTTTAATAACCAGCTGTTTTTTTACTCTATTTATGAATATTTCCATATGATATTTGATAGTAGTAATAGACGTAGATTTAGTTTTTCTCATGAATCTTGTATATATATATATATATATATAATTATTTGTCTAGCTACTTTATTATGTTTTTTTTGTTTATTTTAAATTTAGAGAATCTGGAGAACAGATTATGATTATGTGACAGACCCGACTTGGATAACGGGAGCTACACTACACTTCCCGCCTTAGCCTTCTCGTTAGGTCTTTCTTTTATGTCAAACCCAGAACCCCCAATATCATAATTGCTTTACGTTATTTAAGATAAAAATATAAAAAAACCGGCCAAGTGCGGGTCGGACTCGCGCACGAAGGGCTCCGTATCATTGCCTATAAAAACGGCAAAAAAACATGTCTGATGTATAGGAGTCCTTAAATATTTGTTTTATTCTGTTTTTTAGTATTTTTTGTTATAGCGGCAACAGAAATACATCATATGTGAAAATTTCAACTGTCTAACTATCACGGTTCACGAGATACAGCCTGGTGACAAATGGACAGACAGACAGACGGACGGGCAGCGAAGTCAAGTTTAGTAATAGGGTCCCGTTTTACCTTTTGAGTACGGAGCGTAAAAAATATTTTTTTTACCAATAGTCCGGCTAATACCTAATAAAAATAATATTGCTCATACAGTTAATATAGTCCGGCTAATACCTAATAAAAATAATATTGCTCATACAGTTAATTGTAATAGACAGTTACTGTATCAATAGGGTCAGTAAAAGTTTAAGTGTTGTAAAATCAAAGGCACTCGTAGTTTGTGAAAAAAATATTAGAATACACATAACAGGTCCGTCGATTACAATCGCATGTTTTGTAAGAAATAAACTATACATTTTATAGTAGAACGTAAACTAGGAAAGTAATAAGAATAACTAATTGAATTTAATGTAGTTAAGCGTTTTATTTGAACGTAAATTAAAACCTGATATAACGTTAACTATGTATAGTTATGCCGACTTGATTACTTACTTAGGTACTTTAATTTTAAAATGCTTTTACGATAGTTTCGTTCAATGGGTAATTACTAATTAGTATATTTTTACTGTTTTACATTAGGTACCTATTAAAAACCAACTGGAATACTAACTTGTGACTTGAATGAATCATAGAAACGATTTTAATTTTTTTTGACTAATTACTCCTTACTCCCTTTAAGAGTGCTTAAATTTTTAATGTATACTTAAAACTATGTAAAAAGTAGTGACTTTTTACATAGTTTTAAGTATACATTAAAAATGTAATTAAAAATTCATGAACAAGTTACAAAGTAATATTCGATTTTTTATCACTCAGTCTTACATTTGGGTATGTACATTATGTATGTACCTACGTATGCTGTATGTATGCTGTGTAGTTATTGCCATCCGGATAGATCGCCCACCACACCTTAAGTCCACAATAACTTGTACATACACTAAATTGTCCAAAATCAATTAGCGGCGCAAGCACACGTAAAGGTCTTCGGCCATACTTTTTAAACGACAGCGAATGATTAACTCACTTCACACGCGTCAGAAGGCGCCACAGTCTAATTGTATGTCGATGCGTATCGAGTGCCTTACTCGCACGCGTTACGAAGGTATGTGCGGGAATGAGACAGAGGTATGGAAATGAATTGCAACAATCGAATTATATTTCGATTTACTTAGTACCTATAAATTTCTATTGAATCATCGTATATTATTAAACTAGCGACTTATTCTCGCTTCGCTCGGGTGCGACCCGTACAACTAGGTACGTTTTAAATAGATAAAAAAAAGTTTTTACGAATGAACCATAGGAAATACCTACATTCATGATAACGTGTACTATTCTGTAGGCCTTTTTAAGACCTACAATTTTTTATATTTATTTTTATATATATCTTAAGGTTTATCCAGCACGCTTACGATTTTTTTTTGAGAAAAAAAGACCATCATAGTTCAGCTATTTTGCACAACTAATATTTACAATTTGTATATATATATACATAACATTTTTACAAATTACATCCTCAAGCCTTTCTCATATATTGCTCTTTCTATTAGTGAAAATTATATCAAAATCCGTTACGTGGTTTAGAAGTAACGGAGAAACAGATAAAGGCACACAGTGACATTTTTATACATGTAGATTGTAGATAATAATATACATATGTAGATGAGAAATTTTGCGCTCCAACTAAACTTGCGAGATTTTAACGCATTTAATTGTTCAATATTATGTTAATTGTTAATCCTGCTAATAGGTTTCTGTATCAATCATTGAAATTTTTATATGAAGGACAACTTAAACGTTGACACGAGTAATATTACGATACGAGTTATCACTGTATAAAAACTTGTTAAAATCGTTTAGTACTTTCTGCGTAAAAAGCAAAGAGATAAAAGGTATAAGTTTTGCTTTGTTACTATTTTATTATATATCGAACTACTTTTAATATAAGTAAAACGTCTTAATATAAACGTATTAAGAAAAAAAAAGAAACTGTTAAAAAGGCCTTATTTAATACGCTAATGTTACATTACATTATTTAACTGAAATATATGAAATGAAAAAAATATTGTTGCTCCACCGCAAACACTAGTACAGTCAGAGATATATTGATATCTCTCACGTTGATTGGAATTGTAATAATAACAAAGTTCAGAAAACAAACATACCTATTATTGTTAATGTTTACAGACGCACTGTTTACTTAGGCATAAACATTAACACAGCACCATCTAGTTCCATGGTAAGCTACGAGGCATTCATCAGTTACATATATCACTTTAAATATATACGAGTAACCCAGCGGTACTAGAACCCGCAACCGCTAGCACAACAAGTAGGGTCACTACAAACTGGGCCAAACGTGTTGTCAAATATTAAAATAATACGAATGATGTCAGCGAAGAAGTTATACTCGTTGTTTTTTCATTGTGAAATCAAACAACAAATGACAATGTTTTAAAGAATCTGAATAAATTAAAGGAACTGATGAAATAGTTATCGACAGTGAGAAGACAAACAATTTATCTCGTTTGACATGCTACAATGAACTCTAATAGACAGGTTATTTTTTCTTAATTTTTCTATTAGAAAGGCTATTTTTTTCTTAATTTGATTTAAATACAAATTAAAGTTTAACTCTATAGATGTCTTTTCTGAAAAAAGCAATTTTTATATCTTTTCCAAAAAAAAAAAACTCCCAGATTCTAGTATTATAAAATGTAAAAGTTATAAAACTATGGTTTCATTACGCTTCTTATAATATTTGTAGTAAACATACGCCTTTAAGTAAATATGCAATGTGAAATCTTATGCAAAATAATTATTATGTTATTATTTAAACCTAAACATATTCGTGTAATAAAATTGTAACTAAGCCGAATCTGTATATTAAATATTTTTTGGAAAATCTTGTTGAAATAGACATTATTATCGACATAGAGGCCGAATCTTTTAGAATTTTTTAGAAGTTTTGTCTGTCTGTCTGTCTCTTTGTGACCGCATCACGAAAAAACCATTTGAGGGATTTTGATGAAATTTAATATGATGATAGCTGGTTATCCGGGTCAACATATAGAATACTTTTTACTGCGGAAAAATATCTCATCTCTGAGAAATCCATACTAAACCTTAAAACGTAAGTAGGAACGAATCCGAGCGAAGCGAGGGAGAGTCGCTAGTAATTAATATAATATTAATAGTTGTGCCTATGGCTTCACCAACATGAATTTCAATTAGTTTGCAACGACATTATAAGCGTTAACTCATGGCATACTTAAAACTAGCAACCTCTATAAGAAAATAATGAAATATGTTTGATTAAAATAATAATAAATCATTTTATTTAAACTATAACTAAAAAAAAGTTGTTAATTGTACAACTATGTTCTTTAAATATGACAGATTAAATACTAAATTATATTTCCTGCGAGTTTATACTTTAACTAGAGACTCACCCTCGCTCCGCTCGGGTTCGTCCCTACTTACGTTTTAACGTTTAGTATAGATTTCTCAGAGATGAGATATTTTCCCGCAGTAAAAAGTATCCTATATGTTGACCCGGATATCCAGCTATCATCATACCAAATTTCATCAAAATCCCTCCAGTGGTTTTTCTGTGATGCGGTAACAGACAGACAGACAGACAGACAGACAGACAGACAGACAGACAGACAGACAGACAGACAGACAGACAGACAGACAGACAGACAGACAGACAGACAGACAGACAGACAGACAGACAGACAGACAGACAGACAGACAGACAGACAGACAGACAGACAGACAGACAGACAGACAGACAGACAGACAGACAGACAGACAGACAGACAGACAGACAGACAGACAGACAGACAGACAGACAGACAGACAGACAGACAGACAGACAGACAGACAGACAGACAGACAGACAGACAGACAGACAGACAGACAGACAGACAGACAGACAGACAGACAGACAGACAGACAGACAGACAGACAGACAGACAGACAGACAGACAGACAGACAGACAGACAGACAGACAGACAGACAGACAGACAGACAGACAGACAGACAGACAGACAGACAGACAGACAGACAGACAGACAGACAGACAGACAGACAGACAGACAGACAGACAGACAGACAGACAGACAGACAGACAGACAGACAGACAGACAGACAGACAGACAGACAGACAGACAGACAGACAGACAGACAGACAGACAGACAGACAGACAGACAGACAGACAGACAGACAGACAGACAGACAGACAGACAGACAGACAGACAGACAGACAGACAGACAGACAGACAGACAGACAGACAGACAGACAGACAGACAGACAGACAGACAGACAGACAGACAGACAGACAGACAGACAGACAGACAGACAGACAGACAGACAGACAGACAGACAGACAGACAGACAGACAGACAGACAGACAGACAGACAGACAGACAGACAGACAGACAGACAGACAGACAGACAGACAGACAGACAGACAGACAGACAGACAGACAGACAGACAGACAGACAGACAGACAGACAGACAGACAGACAGACAGACAGACAGACAGACAGACAGACAGACAGACAGACAGACAGACAGACAGACAGACAGACAGACAGACAGACAGACAGACAGACAGACAGACAGACAGACAGACAGACAGACAGACAGACAGACAGACAGACAGACAGACAGACAGACAGACAGACAGACAGACAGACAGACAGACAGACAGACAGACAGACAGACAGACAGACAGACAGACAGACAGACAGACAGACAGACAGACAGACAGACAGACAGACAGACAGACAGACAGACAGACAGACAGACAGACAGACAGACAGACAGACAGACAGACAGACAGACAGACAGACAGACAGACAGACAGACAGACAGACAGACAGACAGACAGACAGACAGACAGACAGACAGACAGACAGACAGACAGACAGACAGACAGACAGACAGACAGACAGACAGACAGACAGACAGACAGACAGACAGACAGACAGACAGACAGACAGACAGACAGACAGACAGACAGACAGACAGACAGACAGACAGACAGACAGACAGACAGACAGACAGACAGACAGACAGACAGACAGACAGACAGACAGACAGACAGACAGACAGACAGACAGACAGACAGACAGACAGACAGACAGACAGACAGACAGACAGACAGACAGACAGACAGACAGACAGACAGACAGACAGACAGACAGACAGACAGACAGACAGACAGACAGACAGACAGACAGACAGACAGACAGACAGACAGACAGACAGACAGACAGACAGACAGACAGACAGACAGACAGACAGACAGACAGACAGACAGACAGACAGACAGACAGACAGACAGACAGACAGACAGACAGACAGACAGACAGACAGACAGACAGACAGACAGACAGACAGACAGACAGACAGACAGACAGACAGACAGACAGACAGACAGACAGACAGACAGACAGACAGACAGACAGACAGACAGACAGACAGACAGACAGACAGACAGACAGACAGACAGACAGACAGACAGACAGACAGACAGACAGACAGACAGACAGACAGACAGACAGACAGACAGACAGACAGACAGACAGACAGACAGACAGACAGACAGACAGACAGACAGACAGACAGACAGACAGACAGACAGACAGACAGACAGACAGACAGACAGACAGACAGACAGACAGACAGACAGACAGACAGACAGACAGACAGACAGACAGACAGACAGACAGACAGACAGACAGACAGACAGACAGACAGACAGACAGACAGACAGACAGACAGACAGACAGACAGACAGACAGACAGACAGACAGACAGACAGACAGACAGACAGACAGACAGACAGACAGACAGACAGACAGACAGACAGACAGACAGACAGACAGACAGACAGACAGACAGACAGACAGACAGACAGACAGACAGACAGACAGACAGACAGACAGACAGACAGACAGACAGACAGACAGACAGACAGACAGACAGACAGACAGACAGACAGACAGACAGACAGACAGACAGACAGACAGACAGACAGACAGACAGACAGACAGACAGACAGACAGACAGACAGACAGACAGACAGACAGACAGACAGACAGACAGACAGACAGACAGACAGACAGACAGACAGACAGACAGACAGACAGACAGACAGACAGACAGACAGACAGACAGACAGACAGACAGACAGACAGACAGACAGACAGACAGACAGACAGACAGACAGACAGACAGACAGACAGACAGACAGACAGACAGACAGACAGACAGACAGACAGACAGACAGACAGACAGACAGACAGACAGACAGACAGACAGACAGACAGACAGACAGACAGACAGACAGACAGACAGACAGACAGACAGACAGACAGACAGACAGACAGACAGACAGACAGACAGACAGACAGACAGACAGACAGACAGACAGACAGACAGACAGACAGACAGACAGACAGACAGACAGACAGACAGACAGACAGACAGACAGACAGACAGACAGACAGACAGACAGACAGACAGACAGACAGACAGACAGACAGACAGACAGACAGACAGACAGACAGACAGACAGACAGACAGACAGACAGACAGACAGACAGACAGACAGACAGACAGACAGACAGACAGACAGACAGACAGACAGACAGACAGACAGACAGACAGACAGACAGACAGACAGACAGACAGACAGACAGACAGACAGACAGACAGACAGACAGACAGACAGACAGACAGACAGACAGACAGACAGACAGACAGACAGACAGACAGACAGACAGACAGACAGACAGACAGACAGACAGACAGACAGACAGACAGACAGACAGACAGACAGACAGACAGACAGACAGACAGACAGACAGACAGACAGACAGACAGACAGACAGACAGACAGACAGACAGACAGACAGACAGACAGACAGACAGACAGACAGACAGACAGACAGACAGACAGACAGACAGACAGACAGACAGACAGACAGACAGACAGACAGACAGACAGACAGACAGACAGACAGACAGACAGACAGACAGACAGACAGACAGACAGACAGACAGACAGACAGACAGACAGACAGACAGACAGACAGACAGACAGACAGACAGACAGACAGACAGACAGACAGACAGACAGACAGACAGACAGACAGACAGACAGACAGACAGACAGACAGACAGACAGACAGACAGACAGACAGACAGACAGACAGACAGACAGACAGACAGACAGACAGACAGACAGACAGACAGACAGACAGACAGACAGACAGACAGACAGACAGACAGACAGACAGACAGACAGACAGACAGACAGACAGACAGACAGACAGACAGACAGACAGACAGACAGACAGACAGACAGACAGACAGACAGACAGACAGACAGACAGACAGACAGACAGACAGACAGACAGACAGACAGACAGACAGACAGACAGACAGACAGACAGACAGACAGACAGACAGACAGACAGACAGACAGACAGACAGACAGACAGACAGACAGACAGACAGACAGACAGACAGACAGACAGACAGACAGACAGACAGACAGACAGACAGACAGACAGACAGACAGACAGACAGACAGACAGACAGACAGACAGACAGACAGACAGACAGACAGACAGACAGACAGACAGACAGACAGACAGACAGACAGACAGACAGACAGACAGACAGACAGACAGACAGACAGACAGACAGACAGACAGACAGACAGACAGACAGACAGACAGACAGACAGACAGACAGACAGACAGACAGACAGACAGACAGACAGACAGACAGACAGACAGACAGACAGACAGACAGACAGACAGACAGACAGACAGACAGACAGACAGACAGACAGACAGACAGACAGACAGACAGACAGACAGACAGACAGACAGACAGACAGACAGACAGACAGACAGACAGACAGACAGACAGACAGACAGACAGACAGACAGACAGACAGACAGACAGACAGACAGACAGACAGACAGACAGACAGACAGACAGACAGACAGACAGACAGACAGACAGACAGACAGACAGACAGACAGACAGACAGACAGACAGACAGACAGACAGACAGACAGACAGACAGACAGACAGACAGACAGACAGACAGACAGACAGACAGACAGACAGACAGACAGACAGACAGACAGACAGACAGACAGACAGACAGACAGACAGACAGACAGACAGACAGACAGACAGACAGACAGACAGACAGACAGACAGACAGACAGACAGACAGACAGACAGACAGACAGACAGACAGACAGACAGACAGACAGACAGACAGACAGACAGACAGACAGACAGACAGACAGACAGACAGACAGACAGACAGACAGACAGACAGACAGACAGACAGACAGACAGACAGACAGACAGACAGACAGACAGACAGACAGACAGACAGACAGACAGACAGACAGACAGACAGACAGACAGACAGACAGACAGACAGACAGACAGACAGACAGACAGACAGACAGACAGACAGACAGACAGACAGACAGACAGACAGACAGACAGACAGACAGACAGACAGACAGACAGACAGACAGACAGACAGACAGACAGACAGACAGACAGACAGACAGACAGACAGACAGACAGACAGACAGACAGACAGACAGACAGACAGACAGACAGACAGACAGACAGACAGACAGACAGACAGACAGACAGACAGACAGACAGACAGACAGACAGACAGACAGACAGACAGACAGACAGACAGACAGACAGACAGACAGACAGACAGACAGACAGACAGACAGACAGACAGACAGACAGACAGACAGACAGACAGACAGACAGACAGACAGACAGACAGACAGACAGACAGACAGACAGACAGACAGACAGACAGACAGACAGACAGACAGACAGACAGACAGACAGACAGACAGACAGACAGACAGACAGACAGACAGACAGACAGACAGACAGACAGACAGACAGACAGACAGACAGACAGACAGACAGACAGACAGACAGACAGACAGACAGACAGACAGACAGACAGACAGACAGACAGACAGACAGACAGACAGACAGACAGACAGACAGACAGACAGACAGACAGACAGACAGACAGACAGACAGACAGACAGACAGACAGACAGACAGACAGACAGACAGACAGACAGACAGACAGACAGACAGACAGACAGACAGACAGACAGACAGACAGACAGACAGACAGACAGACAGACAGACAGACAGACAGACAGACAGACAGACAGACAGACAGACAGACAGACAGACAGACAGACAGACAGACAGACAGACAGACAGACAGACAGACAGACAGACAGACAGACAGACAGACAGACAGACAGACAGACAGACAGACAGACAGACAGACAGACAGACAGACAGACAGACAGACAGACAGACAGACAGACAGACAGACAGACAGACAGACAGACAGACAGACAGACAGACAGACAGACAGACAGACAGACAGACAGACAGACAGACAGACAGACAGACAGACAGACAGACAGACAGACAGACAGACAGACAGACAGACAGACAGACAGACAGACAGACAGACAGACAGACAGACAGACAGACAGACAGACAGACAGACAGACAGACAGACAGACAGACAGACAGACAGACAGACAGACAGACAGACAGACAGACAGACAGACAGACAGACAGACAGACAGACAGACAGACAGACAGACAGACAGACAGACAGACAGACAGACAGACAGACAGACAGACAGACAGACAGACAGACAGACAGACAGACAGACAGACAGACAGACAGACAGACAGACAGACAGACAGACAGACAGACAGACAGACAGACAGACAGACAGACAGACAGACAGACAGACAGACAGACAGACAGACAGACAGACAGACAGACAGACAGACAGACAGACAGACAGACAGACAGACAGACAGACAGACAGACAGACAGACAGACAGACAGACAGACAGACAGACAGACAGACAGACAGACAGACAGACAGACAGACAGACAGACAGCCAGACAGACAGACAGACAGACAGACAGACAGACAGACAGACAGACAGACAGACAGACAGACAGACAGACAGACAGACAGACAGACAGACAGACAGACAGACAGACAGACAGACAGACAGACAGACAGACAGACAGACAGACAGACAGACAGACAGACAGACAGACAGACAGACAGACAGACAGACAGACAGACAGACAGACAGACAGACAGACAGACAGACAGACAGACAGACAGACAGACAGACAGACAGACAGACAGACAGACAGACAGACAGACAGACAGACAGACAGACAGACAGACAGACAGACAGACAGACAGACAGACAGACAGACAGACAGACAGACAGACAGACAGACAGACAGACAGACAGACAGACAGACAGACAGACAGACAGACAGACAGACAGACAGACAGACAGACAGACAGACAGACAGACAGACAGACAGACAGACAGACAGACAGACAGACAGACAGACAGACAGACAGACAGACAGACAGACAGACAGACAGACAGACAGACAGACAGACAGACAGACAGACAGACAGACAGACAGACAGACAGACAGACAGACAGACAGACAGACAGACAGACAGACAGACAGACAGACAGACAGACAGACAGACAGACAGACAGACAGACAGACAGACAGACAGACAGACAGACAGACAGACAGACAGACAGACAGACAGACAGACAGACAGACAGACAGACAGACAGACAGACAGACAGACAGACAGACAGACAGACAGACAGACAGACAGACAGACAGACAGACAGACAGACAGACAGACAGACAGACAGACAGACAGACAGACAGACAGACAGACAGACAGACAGACAGACAGACAGACAGACAGACAGACAGACAGACAGACAGACAGACAGACAGACAGACAGACAGACAGACAGACAGACAGACAGACAGACAGACAGACAGACAGACAGACAGACAGACAGACAGACAGACAGACAGACAGACAGACAGACAGACAGACAGACAGACAGACAGACAGACAGACAGACAGACAGACAGACAGACAGACAGACAGACAGACAGACAGACAGACAGACAGACAGACAGACAGACAGACAGACAGACAGACAGACAGACAGACAGACAGACAGACAGACAGACAGACAGACAGACAGACAGACAGACAGACAGACAGACAGACAGACAGACAGACAGACAGACAGACAGACAGACAGACAGACAGACAGACAGACAGACAGACAGACAGACAGACAGACAGACAGACAGACAGACAGACAGACAGACAGACAGACAGACAGACAGACAGACAGACAGACAGACAGACAGACAGACAGACAGACAGACAGACAGACAGACAGACAGACAGACAGACAGACAGACAGACAGACAGACAGACAGACAGACAGACAGACAGACAGACAGACAGACAGACAGACAGACAGACAGACAGACAGACAGACAGACAGACAGACAGACAGACAGACAGACAGACAGACAGACAGACAGACAGACAGACAGACAGACAGACAGACAGACAGACAGACAGACAGACAGACAGACAGACAGACAGACAGACAGACAGACAGACAGACAGACAGACAGACAGACAGACAGACAGACAGACAGACAGACAGACAGACAGACAGACAGACAGACAGACAGACAGACAGACAGACAGACAGACAGACAGACAGACAGACAGACAGACAGACAGACAGACAGACAGACAGACAGACAGACAGACAGACAGACAGACAGACAGACAGACAGACAGACAGACAGACAGACAGACAGACAGACAGACAGACAGACAGACAGACAGACAGACAGACAGACAGACAGACAGACAGACAGACAGACAGACAGACAGACAGACAGACAGACAGACAGACAGACAGACAGACAGACAGACAGACAGACAGACAGACAGACAGACAGACAGACAGACAGACAGACAGACAGACAGACAGACAGACAGACAGACAGACAGACAGACAGACAGACAGACAGACAGACAGACAGACAGACAGACAGACAGACAGACAGACAGACAGACAGACAGACAGACAGACAGACAGACAGACAGACAGACAGACAGACAGACAGACAGACAGACAGACAGACAGACAGACAGACAGACAGACAGACAGACAGACAGACAGACAGACAGACAGACAGACAGACAGACAGACAGACAGACAGACAGACAGACAGACAGACAGACAGACAGACAGACAGACAGACAGACAGACAGACAGACAGACAGACAGACAGACAGACAGACAGACAGACAGACAGACAGACAGACAGACAGACAGACAGACAGACAGACAGACAGACAGACAGACAGACAGACAGACAGACAGACAGACAGACAGACAGACAGACAAAAATTCTAAAAACTATAGATTCGGCCTCTGCATCGATAATAATGTCTATTTCAATAAGATTTTCCAAAAAATATTTAATGTACAGATTCGGCTTAGTTAGAATTTTATAATATGTATAGATATACGTACTGCTAATCATACTTAGTATACTATTAGAACTGCTTCTGCCTACCAATAGAGCGAGAGCCTGTGATCGCCAGACCTTCCTTATTTTAGAAAAGCTGAAAGTTTCTCAGCGCATGCTTTATTATTTGATGAATTTAAATTGGTATTTTATATACCTTTGCTATCTTTTATCTGCCACGATGATCCAAACTTCATAGTAGTCCATCGTTCTTACCTGTGTTGGGATGGGAGCATACGCTGAGAAACTTTTGCTTTTGAGAGCATTCGGGAACAGATGCACTACAGAAGCGACGAAGTCCTACCAATATACTAATCACATTTTTATATTGAACACAGAGGGCGCTGTATAATTTTTGAGCATATTTAGCCTTCAGGCTGAGTAGAATGTTATACAGTAAGCTTTAAAACGGATGATTTTTATTTTCAATGAGCAGCGCAAATCTGTGAGCTATCATGTTTTCTCTAATCGACATCGCCCTCAACTCTCGTTCAATATCATCGTTACCTTGTAGGTCAGGGGTCAGAGTATGTGTAAGATATTTAAACTTCAATTCTCTTTGTAAAGGCAGTTGAGTGGTACAAGAGGTATATTATAAAGGCTTCTGCCATGATAACTGATTTCTTACAACATCACTTGAGAAGGGGCTTTCAAGAATAAATGTTTAGTCAGAAAAATATTATCTTACACAAAATTTAATTGTTAAATGGTTATCTATAGCAATAGGCTGTCACAGTTATAACCTTTAGTTTAAGTAATGTGCTTTGGGCGTTAACGAGTCAGTTAATATAAGCTGTAAATCCTGTGATAAGACATTCCCATGTTATAAAACAGTTACATGAAATTACATCCCTTATCTATTCAAGCAAGTACGCTATACAAAGTTATACAATCAGATTTAAAATACAATTAGAATATAATTAAATATTTAATCTTTTCAAGCGTTTTTCATCATCTTTTATAAAGCGCACAGCCAAGAAGTGGAATGCCCTGCCAGCGTCTGTTTTTCCGAGTGCGTACGACCTGAAACTCTTTAAGGTGCGTGGTAACAGGCTTCTCTTGGGCAAACTCGCCACATCGTAGATCTTATCGATGCCTTCGAGCTAAGATAAAGGTCAAGAGAATGCCCATTTCTTAATAAAAAAAAATCTTTGGAGCTATAGCACCAAAAATGGTCTATATGCCCAAACCCTTCAACAAAAGTGAACAACAACAAAATTGAATGTATATGTTTAAGTCTGCAGCATACTAAAGCTACTGCATATAACGAATATAGTAGCTATAGTATAAGTGAGCAAGCATTATAAACCAATACAAAATCCGTTAGGTTTACATAATTACGTTTTAACGATTAGTACAGATTTCTCAGAGATGAGATAATTCCTCGCAGTAAAACGTATACTATATGTTGACCCGGATAACCAGCTATTATTATACCTTTCATCAAAATCTATCCAGTGATTTTCTCGTGATGCGGTCACAGATAGACAGACAAAAATTCTAAAAACTATAAATTCGTCCACTGTGTCGATAATAATGACTATTTCAATAAGATTTTCCAAAAAATATTTAATGTACAGATTCGACTCACAATTTTATTATATGTATAGATTATAATAAATACAATGTAGAATAATAACCCCTGTTACTATTTCGATATATGTATCTATTCATCCATAAATAAAGCTACAATCTAACCGACACACAACTCGAGATCTATGCAATTTGTGATACTATTCGCATAATTAGTTCGCCTTTGAGACATCAAAGCACCCCTCGTACCAATGACCTGGGGTAGAACGCTTGTAGGTCGAACCTAACGATACGAATAAAGTAGTAACGTAACGTTATTCTCGATGTTCAGCATCTTTTTCTTATCTATCTCCTAACGTATCTATAGAAATAGTAAAATATATATGTACTAACTGAACCCGCGGCTTCGCTCGCGCTAAAAATACAAAAAAATATCTAAAAGGTGGGTTTCATATAAACTTTCATCCCCTATTTTATCCTCTTATGGGATGAATATCGAAAAATACTAAAACACATATTTATCTAATAATTGTATTGATATTAAGTTCCATGTAATTCTGATTATAAATAATTTTTAAGTTGTATTATAACATGTTTTCCCATGGAAATGAAATAATCTCCCGCGGTAAAAAGTAACCTATGTCACTCTCCTGCCCTCCAACTATCTGCACACAAAAAATTACGCCAATTCGTCACTCTGTTTTGACGTTGAAAGAAGGACAAACAAACAAACACACTTTCACATTTATAATATTAGTATGGATGTAATAGGTCTGCTATACCAGAAGCTGCATTATATTTATTGATTTCATTGTTTTCGTAATTAAAATACTTATCTATAAAGGAGAAACTAACACTTTTTGTTCGTAGTTTTTTAAAGCTGAATCGATTTTAATAAGTAGGAATATGAACGAAAAAAGTTATATAGAAAATATCGCTTTGGGAGGAAGCAATTTGAACCTTATACATTAGGCATCTACTTCCATCACTATTATAATAAAGTTAATCTACTTTTAATTAAAACATAAATAAATCAAAACACGATAGGCATAAAAGCTTTGAACTTCAAGCGTTAATGGTTTTAACGAAATACAACACAAGAAGTCGTTCAAAAGATGATTGAGATTAGAATTGGGGTCGATCTACGAGTATGCTTCAAACATTACCATATCACGTGGAAACAACAGAGCTACGTTTTCGAATGTCATACTTTAATCTGCAGATTAAATCGCATGTATTGTAGTCTTCGTCAAAGCAACTTCGTGCATTAATTTCTTTTGGACGACTAAGGAATATATTACGTGCTAAGATGAAATAACCTTGCATGAAAGTTTTCGAGCTTTTGTAATCAGATTGAAAATTTTGTTTCTAACTCGTCATTATATGAATCTTTAAGTGTAAGCATATATATGTGAAAAATATATTAAAAATGATTTTATAATTAGAAGGTCGGGATATTTGAAAATGTTGGCAAATAAATGTAAAATGTAAACAATAATGTAAGTAATGTGTGTGGAGAAAGAGAAATTCTCCTAGCGAAATAATCTAAAAAACAGTTCAAGCACTTCCACAGATTGTCCTTTAAATGAAACCGACAAAAAAATACTTATATAATATAGGGAGCTATGCCTTTTTATAATAGGGTATTGTTTAAATTAATTTGGAAAGCGGGTAATCCGACAGAGAAACTTAGCTAACAGTTTAAGGAATCAAAAAGCTAGCTTAAGTAGCAGGTGAAAGGTGGTAGGTTACCTTCATCGTAGAACAGATAGAATAATTAGGAGGTGGGTTCTATAATGGTGACCCTGGCACGGAAGATGCAGAAAAAACTCTAAGGTTCCAATTAGATGCAAGCGATAGTATACGTAAAATGTCTGACAGCGGTAAGATATGTGAAAGTAAGGATCAAGTTCAATGAGGTTATGTCCAGCTATATATACAAAAACGGACTGATGATGTTAATGAAGTCTTAATATTAAGTACATATATAATATTTCAAACACCTAAAAGCAATATATTACAAACTCAAAATTAATTTTATTAGGTAATGTATTTAAAGGTAGTAGGTATATAATATATATGCGGAGACTCATTCGGTCAAGTCACGTCATTTCCATCATAACTTTAATTTTAAACGTTAACTTGTTAAATCAACGGAATATTCCAAGTTTATTTCCAATTAGCGAGCTAGGTTGCTTCCCAAAACAAAATTTATTAATTAATTTGGTTTTAATTTTTTTTCGTGGGACCTAATTTTTTTCTGAAATAAAAGTAGCCTAAGTTACTCCTTATTACATCAGCTATCTGCCAGTGACAGTCCTGTCAAAATCGGTCGAGCCATTTCAGAGATTAGCCAGAACAAACAAACAGACAGACAAAAATTGTAAAAAATGTTGTTTTGGTATATGTACCGTATATACATCTATATGCATTTAGTAAAAAGCGGTTATTTTAATATTACAAACAGTCACTCCAATTTTATTTATCTATAGATGGACAAACATAATGAGGGATTCATCACTTTATTGAATTACTAAAGTGATTACATAAAGTCCCCCCAATACATTCTCGAAGCTATAGATACAAACAAAGCTGTAAACAATTTGCACCGCACAAAACAATCGACGCGCGCTCGCACGCAAAGGACTCGTAACTATTCGATCGTTCGTCAAAGAATCTAAATGATGATGCTCTACAACGCTTTGTATATTTAATTTAATTCTATGTCTTAATGCAACAAGCAAATAAATAACCTTATGTAAAGATGATTTCTTTTTAAATAATTGTAAAACAGTGAAGCACTTTTCCTGTTTTAATCGTTATATTGTCAGTAATTAATAAAATTCATAAACACAACAGAAAATCATACGTCCCGCCCAAACGTCAAATATATTCGTCGTCATACTTTTCCTGCCTGCCTGACACCTGTGTAGACGAACACCACAGAGGTTCTACGCTTGATGTCTTCGACTGAATTAGCGGCGCGTAACATAATATCTTTTTATTTTTCAAAAAAGTTACTTCGACTTCTAAATCATCTTGAAGGGTTTTAAAGTAATTATGTCGTCATTGGTGATGCATAATAAAAAAAATCTAATTTCTTCTTCTGCTAAATGAAGTAAATACAAGTTTCAAACATATTGTAAACTTACATCAACTTGGTTCGTTTCTACTTTTGATTTAATTTATTTTGTGTGTATCTTCTACATTCTTTTAAACAAGCATACAGTCTTTAGACTTTTTTGGTTATTGATTCTAATGTTATACGAATATTTCATTTTACATCATTTTTCGAGTTCCCTTAGACACAAAGTAACGAAACTAAACTAAAATATATCTACTAAAAACAGAAATGTTTATGTGGAACAATTCATGTGTAAACCTCTGTGACGTAAGAATCATACACAATAACTAAAAAAAGCAAAATATTTATAATATTTGCTATTTAGTGCTGAAATAATTTTATGCTAGCCAATTTCTAATCGGCTAATATAACTAACAGACTTCTGCGCGGAAGATAGCTCTAGTGGAGGCATGTTTGCGCAAACACAAGTGCAGTCTCTATCTCCTTCGTTCGCATAATCATTTAAATAAAAAAATCTAAATCTATGCAATAATTTTAGTAGTAAAGTTAATAAAATAGTTGATGTTTTACTTATAGCAAAATTGATAAACGGATTAGTAACAAAACTGGCTTTAAATTAGAGGTCGCAAAGGGTAAAACTTGTAACCCTTCAGACCACCCATTTGACAAGCCTTTTAAGACATGAGAAAACAACAGCACGAAATCTGGAGGCACGGCAGTGCCCCCACCAAGTCGAGCAAACAAAGGGCACGGCAGTACCATCCTTTTTTTGAAGCAATTCAGGGCATTTTTCAGCCCCCCGTAACTTCGTTATGGATAATGCTAGAAATCTGAATTTTCAGTGGCTAATAGAATTTAATATAATTAGGTATATTTCCACATTACATTCAATATGAACCTATATTTTACGAATTATTGCTGGTCAAAATTCTTTAATATCGTCACTCACTCACTCACCGATCATCCAAATTCTAACGTACTTCTAGCAGAAATGTGAGCTTTAAATTTTGAACCATGTTATTGCATATTTGCATCCAATTAAGCTAACCGTCAGTTAAGCTAACCGATAGTTAATTTACAATTCGCGTTGAGCCTATAACGCAAGGAGAAACTCAAACATCCCACAATTTTAGTCTCGTTTTCGAGATATACAACAAACTGCATAAATAACTTGGTAATCCTATATAAATAGATATGCGATATATGCGATTACAAAGTTACTTTTGCAGTTCATACCTACATATAATCAAAACAAAAATAAATTAATTGCCATCCCTATTCTCGTCTAAGGGGTGAAATTGTGAAGAACTTTGAAATACGTGCTTATAGTTTGTTTATAGGTTCAATCAAGAAATACAAATAGTAAATTTGAAGCAACTCAGACCATTTTTTTTTCATTTTTATACTAATGTATGTTTGGATAATGGTTCGATAATAAAATTGACGCTCGAACGTAGTTTTTTTCTCACGCTCAAGTGTACGCTCTTACGCTTGAGCGTAAAAAAAAATCTCAACGATTTTTTTTAGAGATCTCTTATTTGGATATCTTATCTCTTATTTATTTCTTTCTGTTATTTTCTTTTGTGGTACACAAACAAACAGTTAAGCTAACCGACAATAATTAAGCTAACCGTCAGTTAATGTAACCGACAGTTAAGCTAACCGATAGTTAAGCTAACTGACATTTAAGTTAACCGACAGTTAAGCTAACAGATCTTAAAGAAATAAAATGTTGTTACTTAACTAATTGGGTAACGATTTATGACAAAGTGATCGGATAGATGTTTCCATAGATAGGTACTGAATAAATTACCGACTGCCTCGGTGGTGTAGTGGCTAGCATGTACGGCTGCACACCCAGAGGTCCTGGGTTCGAGTCCCGGGTCGGGCCAAGTTTAGTTATTGTGTCTTTCTGTATAGTAAGCCTCAGTAACAGCCCGGAGTTGGGAAGTTGGCGGTGTTTCACCCCCGTGCCTCGAAGAGCACGTAAAGCCGTCGGTCCTGCGCCTTAACTCTCACTGGTCGTGTCGAGTAGTCGTCCCACCGGAGTATGAGAGTGACAGGAACAGAGAGTGCACTTGTGTCTGCGCGTACATTTGTGCACTATAATATCTCCTGCGCAGTTGGCTAGTCTCAATGAGATTGGCCGCCGTGGCCGGAATCGGTCAGGAGGACTTTTTTACTGAATAAATTAACCGATTTGGTCATTATATCTCATAAGTTTCGCGGTAGAAAAAATGCGTTGCGAGACTTGTAATTTTTTACATGTTTTGTTTTTGACTTATACAATACTTGTACAAATATTATCTAAGGTTTGACTAAAATTTTTAAAACAACGTTAAAATAGTTTATAGTAACTTAATAGAGGTCACTTTATTTTTATAATAGTTGTCATTGTTGAAATAGTCATCACTAGTGGAACGCTGTAGGATCGTTCACACATTCACTAGAACATCCTAATAACATGCACAAACCGACTAATCTATAAACCTAACCGAAATATTTTACTAAAATTGCCAAAGCACCCTAGTATTTCTATTGCCACAATGAATGATAGTCGAATATCATGACCACTGTACATTTCCACACAGTGCAGTGGATAATGAAACCACAAGTGGGCTACATTTTCGCTCAATGAGCGATTTTATTGTGTGCCTACAATATATATTATATTTTTCCTCATTTTTGTTTATTCCGCACGCCTATTCGGAAGGTATAGAGTAAAGGTTAACATTAACAGTGACATTTACCAAATGACGTGACTGCCGTGTACTGGTCGAATTGTATGAACGGGCTTAACATAGGGCTATTTACTTTACGCTCTTCTAATAAAAGAATTGTACAGTATTGTATCATACTATGATTTCATTCTACTTAATTAGAAATATTAAATATTAGTTCGTGACATTATTATATTTATAAATAAAATTAGGGTGGGTGGACGGGATCGTAGCCCCAATAAAAAGGGGGGTGGTTCCGTTGGGTTTTAGTGGGTAGTAATGGCTTCTCTAGCCGGTGAACCCCACATAACTACCTATATGTATGTTGTTATGCGTAAATGCAGTTCCTAACGTTAAAAAAGACAGATAACAGTTTGCCCTACATGGACAGAACATAATAATATAGCAATGGGTCATAAATCATTTAATTAATTCATCATGATTTTCTCTTAAAAGTTTGAATTATAAAGCGGGTTAAGGTAATAAAGGATTTATAACTTTACTGGCAGACCCGGCCATGCGTTGCTGTGGCACACATATGAAAATCGTTAATTTTGAAATAAAAAAGGGAAATAATCGGGATACAAACTATCCTATCTTTTTTAAGTTGAAACAAATCACACATTTTGAAAAAAATACGCTAAGATCGAATAAGTAGTTTCGGAGTTCATCCCGGACCAACATCGTGACACGGGAATTTTCATCCGACTTCTTCAAAAAGGAGAAGGTTCTCAATTCGGCTGTATGTTTTTTTTTTGTTTGTTACCTCAGAACTTTGTCAATTATTGACCAATTTGGACAATTTTTGTTTTGTTTGAAAGTGTATATTATGTATTTTCAAGTTGGTCCCATTTTTATTCAAAAAAAAAAATACCGCCCTTAAGGGTGGAAAAATAGCAAATGAAAATTTAAAATATTTCTAATTGTCATATTACCTTGAAACTTTGCAAGTGTTTCTATTTCCGTTGATAATGCAGTGGTTCGGTATCGTCGACCTGATCTAATAGTAAGGCCGGAAGGTGGATAGGTGAAACTCTTCAACGGCTAATAGTAGATACTTTGATTTTGGGCCTATTTTGTTTGATTTGACAAGCCCAATACGTTAGAATTAGAGTTTAGAGCCATATTTTTTATTATTACTAATAAAAGCGAATTTCAATTTGTCAGTCTTGATATAAAAATTGTCATCAAACTATCTTAAACTGCTTAAGTGTTTATTTTATTAAAATACTTTATAACTTACTATTATACTTTGCAACTACTATGTCTACGACTAAAAACTTTAAAAAATAAAATAAAAAACCGCCTTCAAAAAAAAGATATTAAAAAGTAAAAAAATAACTGATTGGTAGTTTTAATTTACTATATGTAGATACCTAATCAAATATTTTCGAAGTCGGTGCCAGCCGATACAAAATATCAAAGCACACCGACTTCGAAAATATCTGATTAGGTATCTATAGTAAATGAAAACTACCAATCACTTTTTTTACTTTTTAATATTTTTTTTGAAGTCGGTTTTTTTAAGTTTTAATATAATTAACATTATGCTTTATAATATATACTATACGCCATCCGGCTACAATAAACGATAATAATATTATTATTCACACTACATTTTCCACAATTGAAACAAAGTTTGAAATATAAAATTACATTATAATTAATCAATTGAAAAATTTAATAGCCTGGCTGGCATCAGTGTAAATCTATAGTTTTGTAGATTGTGACGATTTAAAAAGTCTTGAAGCATTTTAGCCGATCAAACTGCAGCAGTGTCAAAATTCTTTTCATGTGAACTGAAATATATAAAGTTATAAAGTCTTAGTGAAACAATTCTTTTAGCTAAAACTCACGTTCAACACGTTTATTGATTTTGGAAAATGTTGTTGCTTTTTAAAACTATTAATGGAAATATTATATTAGATACAGTTTTTACTTTTAACGTTTAAACTTATCTAAAGTACCTATTACTATCTCTAGAATAATATGTATAGAAAATATAACTAGGTAAAAAATATTATACTCGTAATTAGGTAAGTCTCCGACTGCATAATACTTTTAATAACTCTAATCCTTATATCCTTCGTCAACTTGTTCTCATCTTTTTAGTTCGCTTTTTACGCAGTCGGTTCTTTTTATTTATAATTTTTTTTCTAATAATAATGAATGTAAAATTTATAGTTTAAACTAAAATGTTATTATTTTTCATTTTGCTCTGTAAAGCTGCAAAACCAATTACATAGAGCTATTCAATGGTAATTTGACTTTGATTACAATCATTGTCTATCTACAATTCTAAGCTTACTTATTCATGAAATGTATTAAAAAACAAAATATGATTCTGCACTTCACGTTATATACTCGTTACGCCATTGCATGGATTTAATTTCATATAATTTCTAATTTTAAATAATATGGCTAAAGCCATTTACATATTGTAGTGTTCGATTTTACCATGACAGTCCACGCCCTCTGACCTAAATTACTAAGTTTAGTATATTCATGTGTCATATAATAAATTATGAAATATGCATTTTGAAAGGTTTAATCCTACTAATATTATAAACTAGCGACTCACCCTCGCTTCACTTCGGGTTCGTCCCTAGACGAAGCAAATCTATCCCACGGGAACCGTACATTTTTCTGGGATGATACATAGCCTATAGCCTTCCTCAATAAAGGGACTATCTAATGCAAAAAGAATTTTTCAAATCGGATTAGTAGTTCCTGAGATTAGCGCGTTCAACCAAACAAATAAATAAACAAATTCTTCAGCTTTATAATATTAGTATAGATGCGAAAGTTTGTGAGGATATACGGATGTCTGGATGTATAGATGTATGGATGTTTGTTACTCTTTCACGCACAAATTACTGAATAGATTTTATTGAAACTTTACAATAATATAGCTCGTACATAAGAGTAGCACATAGACTACTTTTTCACCGGAAAAATGCACGGTTCCCGGGGGATAATTTGTTTTTTGTTTCTCTAGAGGAGAACCCGAGCGAAGCGAGAGTGTGCCGCTAGTCATTAATACACTCATTCGTTTTTAAGTAGAAATATTCAGTTATGTATTTGTAATATTTAATTTACTATGAGTATTTATTTATCTTTATTTCCTTTTTTTAATTTTTTGTACAATTAAAAAAAAAATTTTGAAATAAGAAGTACCTAGGTATTCTAAATAAAAAAAAACTAAAGATTTTTATAAATGACTAGAAGTACCCGCAGGCCACGTTCGACCCGCCCACGTTCATACTAGAAAAAAAACCAACTCTTTGTTATATATATATCTATACTATAATAAAGCAGTAACTTAGCGAAATCTGTACATGAAATATTTTTTAAAAACAATGACTGTAACGTATTATGTATACGATATAGACCCCAAAACAATAGTTATTAAATTTTTTGTCTGTTTGTCTGTACGCGTTTCACGCAAAAAGTACTGAACCGATTTTAACAAAATTTTGTATAGTGATAGCTTATGACTCGGGTCAACATTTAGGATACCTTTTACTACAGGCACATTTTTCGTTCCCGCGGGAAAACGCAATGACTGGTTCTATCGAGTCGTCCTTAGAAATTTCTATGGCTAACGCTGGCTGAACCTTAAGAGATACATCAAAACAATGTACTAGAAAATTGTAGGTCTTAAAAAGTTCTACAGGGAAGTTCGCAATATTATTTGTCTATCACCTAAGGTACATTCGCAATTACTATTTTTATTCAGTACTCGCGACTCACAGACTGACTTATCAACGTTTAGCTCAGTTCAGCAGTAAAACGTAACTAGGGACGAACCCGAGCGAAGCGAGGGTGAGTCGCTAGTATATATATATATATATATCTTTTTTGAACTCATATTATGACTTCTTTCGGATTTTTTAATATTTTAACTTCTCTACATATAAAAATCGACATTTAAAGTGGACTCAGATAAAGTGCAATAACAAATATAAACATATAAATAAAAATAATATACAAATTTTTCTCGATATGCAGTTTGCTCAGGTGTTGACATTGACAAATCGATAGGATGCATCAGCGTAATGCAAGCGAAATATCTGATTCCATGCATATAGGAAAATATACGTTGAAAGCTGGAGTGAACGGTAAATAGCAGCGGTAAATACGGCTCTTGGCTAATTGGAAGCCTTACAAATATATACCGAAAAAGATTTTTCGCTAGGAAATCGTGTGAAATTTTATACCTCAATTCATAGGCAATGTGCTTAATATCGTCTTGTCTGGTCATGATCTATGGGAATTGTTGCTTTATGAATTAATAATAAAAAACCTTTTCTAAATAACCGATGAAGCTGTAAGAACTAAATGGGAACAAAAAATCTAAATAACATTGAAATTGTAAACGTCTGAAAATAATAATTCAATTTAATAGATATGTGGCTTTTGTTAAGGATTTAAATTCACATTTAATTAAATCTTAATTATAATATTACAAGAATAATTATATTATAATATTAAGCTTTATCTTTAATGTGGATAAAATATGTTAGTATAAAAGTATAATTATGTAAGTATAAAAGCGCTGCCTTTTTATAAAAAATATTTGAGATTTTCCCTTCGTAACTAGTGAATTTAAAATGTAAGTATTTAAAAAATATCCTTTTCAAATAAAACTACTATCGCAGTATATAAAATATATCCAATATTAGCTTTAAAAAAGCCTATGTACATGTAAGAAAATTGTGAATAAATTGAAAATTTTCTGCACGTGAACTCTATATCGCGAAGCTGACTGATTACATCTATTGGAGTTTCCATAGAAGGTATAGTACTCGAGGAAATTTATATCCGAAAGTGCATAGATTGAATGGTAATCCTCCACGCCGCTCTACTTAGCGAAAGACGCAAGTAAATGACGTACTACTGAATCAGCCGTACGTTTGTTTACTTCATACACTTTTCACATTATACTCAGTTTCTATGAAAATGTTAAGGCTAACGTCGCTATTCAGAATTTTTGCATTAAAATGTACCTATGTTATGTAAAATGAGGGAGAAATGCTACGTATATTTAATGACGATATTTAAAATAGAAGTTTTTTTTTTTAAAGAAAACACTCTGAATTCGGATTTTAGTGTTGAAATGGAAGCTTATGTAGTTTTAAGATACAGTTATGAACCGTAGGTAATTTTTTTTTCTTATTATGCTATGGTTAAGTTTTTCAATAACCTTATGATAGTCAGATTTGTTTTTATTTATTTTGTTCTTTTTTCTCATAAAGAGTTCGCAAAGAGAATATTGGAACTTTTTTCCGTTTTTCAACAGTTTCAAGACACAACCTTAAGTGATGGTTAGTTAAGTGGGCTAAGTGTATTTTTAACATTACTTATTTTTTATACATTTTAATATTATAAAAAATAAAGTGTACCATTTTATCTTGATAATAGGCATTTTTATTTTTTATTTTTTGTTGTTCATAAATAAGTGCATAAATCAATGTACCTTCGAGTATATTTATATAAAAGACAAATTATTTTCTCTATACGATTTAATTTAAAAAAAAGAAGAACTGGCAAATTTAAAAAAATCTAGAAAGAATTAAGTCCAGATTTCGGGTTAAAAAAAATGTGCTCAGTAAAAGTCGACAACCGCCTACTAACAAGGTAGTTTAATTGCAACGTAAGTCGATACAGGTTTATCTTCAATCAGTAACGATACTCACCTGGTACGGTGGAAAATCTATAGGTAGTTAGTATCATTACTACGTTTGTACAAAATTTCATTTCCTAAAATACTAAGTGTAAAATATGTACCTAGCATTTTCTTTTTCATTATTGGCCAACGTATAATTGTGACATAAAGACTATTTTTTTTTATTTTATTTAACACATGAATAATATAGTTTACCATAGTAGTAGAAAGAATCTATCTATTGTATTCAGCCCTTTTTAACGTCCCACTACTGGGCACGGGCCTACCTTCGATTGAAGACCGTCAGGATACAGTCCACTACAGCGGCCAAGTTTGGCAGATTTCACATGTCTTTCGAAAACATGCTAGGTTCTCTCAGACATGCATATTTTCTCATGATGATTTCCTTCACTGTACTACGAATATCTATAATAATAATTAATTAATAACCCATGCTAACTTCATTAGAAACTTGCGGCGTTTTCTCATGAATTCATACTTGTTACTATCAAGACGCGTCAGCATGTATTGATATATTTCTTACTAAATCATGTGTTATTAAGATAAAAACATGTTTTGTTTTATAATATACATATATTGTTTATTTTTAATGTTTCTAAAAAGCGAAAATCTTCCAAAACATGCTATCGCAGTGAAAACAATAAATGCAGTACAGTCAATATCTCAAGGTCTATATTCAACGATCCCATTAAACTGACATCGTAAAAATCATGTTTTAACTTCAAAGGATAATTTTAAAATTCATTTCTTTCTCATTTGTCAAGTCAGGACCTAAGTAACAGTTCTTTATTTAGCTATAAGAAATCTTATTACATATACCATTATGTTTTACCCTTTTTCTATATTTTTTGAATTACCTCATTAGACTCTAGTTGCTAGCAGCATAGCTGGAAATACTTGATTTCCTTGATGGTTCGAGGTCCTATCAAGAAAATCTTTTTTCTTTGCCATATATACCTACCGGTTTTTGTTTACCACGAATACATTAATAATGATAAAAATTTTCCCCTTAAGCTTTAAAAATGGATTTTCTTAAAAATAAAGAATTAAGAAAGCTTTAATTTTATATTTATAAAGTTAGAGTGGGTACGTCATCGCATGACTAAAACACATTTGTCAGATGAGACAATAAGTAGTAGGTATGTACAATGGCCGCGTATAATTAACCCTGAAAGTATATAATTTCTGTTATTATTTATACTTATATAAATATATACGAAGCAAGGCGGAACAGAGTTGGTTGGTGGTGAAATATCAGCTTTGGCTGTTGCGGATTCATAGTTTATTTTTGTTTATTTCGCTGTCACTAAACGCTCGTGCTCATCGGCTTTTTATGAGAGCGCCTAATACGTCATCTAGTTCAAAGTTGAATAAACTCGATTGACAAGTTACGTATGGTCTAAAATCAAGCCATTTTTTATCACTGTAATTCGCATTTTTAAACATATTTGTATTTTATGTCATTACTAGGGTCTTTTTTTTGATTCGTGGGGAAACCCATTTACGGGTACCCGCGTGCGGGGGCGCGCGGGGTATGTGGGACTCCTGTCGCGAGAAGCGCGACAGACTACCCACTAAAACCACCACGGTGATCCCTAATGCAAAAGACATGGTCACGGGATCGCTTGCGCATTCGACCGCGATACTGGGGATTTATCCTCTTCTCACTCGGATGCGTAACCGGTATCAAACTATAGCATATAGTTCATATCTATCTGTGTATTAAATTTTATCTCAATCCTTCCTTCTCTATCTATCCTTCATCTAAGCCGTTTCAGCGTAAAGAACTAAGAAACATATACACACGTACAGAATTTCGCATTTATACTAGTAGTGAGATAAGTCGATAATTTTGTGGATTTTATGCACATTATAATGTTTCGGTGTTGGCCGATAAAATAGTTTAGCTCAGCTGCTAATTAGTCTACGGGCCTGTTTTAATCTATACAGATAAATAAAATTGAAGTGTTTGTTTGTAATGTCAAATTAACAGCTTTTTACTAAATGCATATGATATTATATTTATACGGTACTTTTAAGAAAAACATAATTTTTAAAATTTTTGTCTGTTTGTTCCGGCTAATTTCCGAAATGGCTGGACTGATTTTAACGGGACTTTCACTGCCAGATAGCTGATATTATAAGGAGTAACTTAGGCTACTTTTACTTTAGAAAAAGAATTAGTCCCGCACAAAAAAATTAAAACGTATCTAGTATGTAGAAGCGAGGATAAGTCGCTATTTAAAAGTAAACAGGTAAAGACTATTATGATGTTTACATATAATTATCGATACCTCTATGATATTACAAGGCGTATACGTATGTATAAGGAAGGAAATCTACACCTACATCAAATAGAAGTAATACTTGCAACATTTTGAAAAAAGATATCAATATATTAAAATAATTAAATCGTTTTATAATATTTGGACTACATATGCATAATATAGGGTAAAACCCGGATAGTCGCCTCGGTTGGATACTTGCCTCGATTTTCAATACGCTATATTAGAGATGTCCCTGACATTAGCGCTCTTCTGTAATTTGAAGCACCTCTTCCACAGACCTTAGCTCGATGAAAGTAGTAGAATTAGGTACAGGTGTTTTGTATGTGTGAGCGAAAATCTTCAGCAGCAGGACGTTGACGAGCGTTAAATTAATATTCGTGTGTATTTACTATTGAATATTTTTTGTTACGGTTATCGGTTCAGTCAACTTTTTGCTTCTACGCATGCAGTGAAGTTTAAATTACACTACCTATTACCTTATACTGTTAAATAGCTTTTATTTTTTTTCAAAATATAAGGGCAAGTATCCGTACCGAAAAGGATTGTCGCCCCATATAATTTTGCGGATAGTCGCCCTAAGGGCAATTAGAGTTGCAAGTAGGCGAAATACTTCGCAAATATGAGCAAGAGTTTAGCATGTCTAAAAGGGGTAAACAATCTGCAGAAGTTTTAAATTCAAATGAAAAAATTGTCCAAAAAAGAATAAAGAACAAGAAACAAAAATTACTAAAGAACTATAGAATGGAGACAAAGAAATAAAAAAATTATAAGATAATAGAAAATAAATCAGCTGATAACGAGATGAAAATTATGAAGAAAAGAGGTCGAAACGAAAATAAAAGATCAAAAAATATGTCGATTTCTCTCGCCGTGTAACAGAATGTGAAAACATATATTTAATTAAACTGAACGAAGAAAGAGATAAAGGATGACAAATAAAAATTTATAGTTCCGAGAGTGAAAGTAAAAAAAAACATTATAAATACAAAAATAGCCAAAAAAAGCTACTAAAGGAGTACAAAAAAAGGAGTAAGAAATTAAAGACGTTAAAAGACACTAAGAGAGTTATAAACATTAATACAAAAATAGAAAATGCGAATGAGAAAGTTCAGTTGATGATTATTGTAAATGTTTTGAAAATTACAATAATACTAAATCCAAATCAGACAGTATTGTGTTTCCAGGAAACTTGTTCATTGTTCAAAGAATATTGTGTGAGATGTGAAAAACTGTAAGTTCTGGCTTCGTAATTGATTTAAAAAAAATTCTTGATAATATCGACTTACCCACTAATTTTAATATTTGTGCCAAAGTTGATTGCCATATTATTTTTATCTTTAAAATTAATTATTATTTATAACTTAAATTTTAGAGATTTTATTTGTATTATAAAAAATGTATTGATTAGTATTTCGGTTATGACCCACTTAATAAATTGATGTCAATAATTAATAATGGTTGATTACATAAATTTGTTTTAATCCAAAAAAACAATCGAAGCAATTTCATAATGAGTCTTCTATCCTCGCATGAGGCAAGTATCCCCGAACGCATTTTTAACATGTGACAACTATCCGCCACAGAGGGCAACTATCCGTTTTTGTAGAGGTCAAATAAAACAGGATTTACTGAAAAACAATATTGATTGTGTCTAAAAAAATAGGTCACAATGAAAGATTAAAGACCAATGTTTTATTATACACGGAGCATGTTGTAAGTAGATACTTAATTTTTATGTAATTGAAGATTTTCAAAAGGTAGGACAACTATCCGGCTCTTACCCTATATGTATATTTTAAATTAAAACTCTTATTGCATAAACTTTATTTTTCCACGTACGTTCGTTTTATCGGTTAGTCGCTAATTTTTTAATAAATGTTTAATGTGATTCTATAAATTGATAATAACTTTTGAAGTTATACTTCTTTTGGGACGTTTGTAAAAAAATGTGAGAATAAAATTTTACGACGCGCGCTCACATCGACAGCCAAAAAGCAACATGATGAAGTTAGCTGATAACTGTTTGTTGCCATGGCAACCGTTGTTACTGTCTGACAAATGATATATAATATTATATTCTTTCCTTAAATGATATTTTATAAATATATGATTGTGATATACCTAATACACCTTATTAAATTATTTTTATTAATTTATATCATTCCTTTTACAAACAGAAAGTTGTGACATAAGGAATGAAATCTTTAGTTATTTTTGTTCTGTTACGCCAAAGAAGTATAACTTCTTACGTGCGTACATAAGACACACACACACGTTTTTTTATTTATGAACTGATTGAAATAAAACAAACACTTAATGTTAAGTGAAGCTCATCACAATACATTAGTGAAAACCGCACCCAAATCGGTTAAGCTGTTCCGAGATTAGCGCTCACAAACGCACAGACAAACAGACAAAAATTCAAAAAATCATTATTTTGGCTTCTATAGACCCCCAATAATGTTTTTCCTCAAATATCTTCGATATACAGACGACGATCAGTTACAATTTTATTATATGTATAGATATTAATGATGTTGCAAATAAAATAAGTAAAAAAAGTGAAAAGAAGCTCTCTCTTTTACTTACATATGTGTCCTCTTTGCGGTCTTCTAGCAATTCCTTACTCTTACGCACCACCTATCGCACGTTTTTGGTACCATTTCCGGAACCTGATGCGGACTTATGCACTATCTGTAACCGTAAATGCTAGCTAGAACTAGATCAACCAGAAAGTTATTATTTAACGCTTCCGATATAAACTCGCTGTAAAACAGAAATGTAAATATATTCGAATAAAAATTTGAATGAAGCAGTTTTAAAATATTTTAACAGTATACAGTTTAAAATAAAATTTGCATAACTTTAAATAACATAACAAAACAAAGTAAAGCCTTCACATCTCCTCAAAATATTTTTTTCCATTCATACAAAAAAAAAACTGTGTTTTACCTACTCGTGAGTATTGTAAAAAGTTATTATATACTTTTTCACTGCAACGGAACACTAATTAGCGCTTTTATCTTGTAGTGAAATAACCTTACATTATACGGTGTGAAAGATTATAAAGCTTCATAATAAATAAACGGTTAACATATTCTTATTACATTATGAACATCGCATGGTGAAGGAAAAGGGGAATTTAAAGTACTTAGTTATTTAGAACGAAGTATGAGGTGCGGCTACCTGCAAATGAATTTTTAGAAACATAAATCAAGCCATAATAATCATATTGTATTGTATTTGTATTCAGCCCTTTTTAACGTCCCACTGCTGGGCACGGGCCTCCCTTCAATACGAGGGGGATCAGACCATAGTCCACCACGCTGGCAAAGTGCGGATTGGCGGACTTCACATGTCTTTTGAAAACTTGCTAGGTTCTCTCAGATATGCAGGTTTCCTCACGATGTTTTCCGTCACCGTAAGGCAAGTGGTAATCATGTTAGAAATGATTCGACCATGAAAATATCAGAGGTGCGAGACCCGGGATTTGAACCCGCTTCACTCGGTTTCCCAAGCGAGCGCGTTGCCATTGGGCTACCACTTATAATAATCATATTAAAGCTCTCAATTCGTGCTATAATACGTCGGATTTAACTGCTACAAACAAACGAAATCATTTTCTAGACTAATATTATAGCGGTAAAATTTGTGAGTTTGTTTGTATAAATTACAGAACTTAACAATTTTAATAAATACTTTTTCTTCAAGAATATCGATAGTAAAGTATTGCACAATATACATACACACAAAATTATATATACATATTATGCAAAAACAGATATGTACGAACTGAGGAAAGTGTACGGTCGTGTAATTAGTTCCTGAGCGAAGTAAGCAGGTTTCTTTTATAATATACAAAAGTGTAATAAATAAAGTATTAATATGATTTTTGCATATTTTTATAAATTTAGTCAACTACTATAGAAATCGCAGCGATACCTTTCAAACCTTTTGTCTAGCTGTTAGTTGGCATTTCACCTGAAAATAACTGCGCATTACTACACTTAATTTTATCAATTCATCAAAGATTAATAGTCTTCATAAAAATATAATATGATGATGATATCACGTGTAATTTGGGAATATATGCATATTGTTTCTTGCGTTCACGAATATATAACTGAATGCACTACATAGTATGTAAGCTGAGGTAATTCGTAAAAATTATTAAAGTATGGCTTATTATTAAAAAAGTTATTTCAGATTTATAATTTAGTTGGTAATTATTGACATTAACTATTTTTAAAGAACATATGTATATTCATCTTATAATAACTAATATCTTTAGCTTTACAAAGAGAATGATGGAGATAGCAAGCTACTATACAAAAGTGTAACACAAATACTTCAGTAAAAAATCGATTCTGAAAAATATTGATGCTCGAACATTGCGAACACTGAAAGCTAGTAATAAATAAAATCAAATTATCATAAAAATTGGATAAATCACGGAAAAGGCATAAATAACCAAATAATATCAGCGAAATTCCTTTTACAGAAACACACTGTTTCTGTTTATGTCTGTTGTAAGAGGATTTTTATCGTACTCTCTAGATCGTTACGGTCATTTCATATTTCCTTCATAATATTATGTGTCTGTTTGTTAATAAATGTGTAGTCCATTCAATAACTTAATATATAAATGATGAATTTAATAGTGTTTGGTTATTTATATAATAATACAAAATGTACAGAGTATATTTGTACAAAAAAATCACATTCATTTATAAGGGAAGGTGGGGTAAGACGGGATCTTAAGGAAAAAGAACATTTATTTTTAAATACATAATATAGGGATTTTAATTTAATAAATAAATAAACACAAATTACCGATGTCGATCTTGAATCAGCTTCAGGTTCCTTTCAACATTCGACTTAATGTTAGTAGCTTTTGAAGTAATGAAATCAGCATCAGTAAAAATTAGTGCATTGAAGGGTGAGATCGCACATCCTTTAACAGCATTTAATACAGTAAGCTTGATTAAATGCTTGTCCGTAAAGTTGAACCACTTGAAATTGGGTCCATAATAAAAACTTCTTCCAAATTTTGAAGAAGTTCTTGGTGAATATTATGATTTTACAAGTATCTTTCTAAATTTCTAGAAACTCTGTATCATTAGATTTGCTGCGGTATTGTTGTATCAGTTACATTGTCACCATGGTCACATAGTCAGTTTTATCGTCAAATTAAGTCCCTGATAACATAATACAATACGTAGGAAGGTATCATTGAATTTCAACTTAATCGGATATCAACAATATTCGAAAAAATTATTACAGATTTTGACTGCAAAGACAGACATATGAATATTGTATAATATAAATAATTTTCTCAATATATAATAACAAAAAGTTTGAAAATGTAACTAAAGCTATTTTCGTAATATTACTTAGAAAATAAAAACGAATGTTCCAATAAGTATTTATGCTAGCTGTAGTGAAGTAGAGCTACAAATCCTACGGACCGGATGCCTAATATACGACATGAAATATCGCCATGCCTATAGGCACCTAATGCCTCAAATCCACTGGTTATTGGCCTATATCTTCTCGTTGGCTGTTTATCGAAATCGTGACTTGTTTGCTCAAGTTTTCTGAGTATCGATAATTTCTTCTAGTGATAATTTATTATTCTTAATAGTTTGAAAATGAGTTAGAAAATCTGGCTTTTCATTTTCTAGGTGTTTCCACTGTACCTATCTATTAAAACACTTCTTTACTTTTCAAAAATTAGATTTTTATAGAAAATAATCTTCTATTAGAATAACGTTTTAAATTAATAATTGATACCACTTTTAATATTTTCCACGCTTACTAAATTAGCCAAATAAATATGTCAAACATTTAGTTGATGTAGACTAGAAATAACAGTCGGGCTAGGTTGAATGATTTCTCAAAATACTCAAATATTCAAAAATTCCCTTTTACCTAATTCGCCTTTATATTTAATTTCTATGTCAAATCTAATCTAATTTAAGTGCAATACTTGATGTCTATATCATTTTTCAGTAATGCCCAGCAGGAAGTTTATCCAATAGCCAATTTTCAAATTTTCGTCTGCAATTATCGAACTTACTTTCTAACAAATAACCTCCTAAGAGGTTCCTCCACAAACCTTTTTCTCAGTGCACAATAATATATATATTTTTTCATATTTTCCCAACTTTTGGTGTCCAAGATATCCAGTGTATTATTTTAATACATATTTTCTTATAAATAAATCCTTCAAAGGACTTAACTTTCTTGAACCCTCAGTGCACAGAGAGATACCCCAGATTTTTTCTTTAAGTCCCAATATCCAACAAAATCAGTTTCTTTATTCATACATACATCTATATTTATAAATAATAATCTATTCCTGCTTATTTCAGTGCGCGGCTGGGCGGGCGGCCTGGCAGGAAGCGGCGGCGCTGTCGGTGGGCGGCGGCGGCTTGGGCGCGGGCGGCGCTGCCCGCCGCTGCTCCGTCCTCGGCGACCATCCGGGCGCACGGCGCGGACCGGGCAACAAGTGGCATCGTACCAATCGGGTATACTATCATTTTTTAATGAAAATGCATTTACGCATACCATTTATGCACATGCAAGTGGTTATGTGGTGATTCACAAGCTGGAAAAGCTATATACCTTCTAAAATCTATTGATTTTTTTCTCATGTTACAACCACGTCACCAATCGGGTACTATACTGGCTTTACACTGCAATACATAAGGAACCATATGCATCAATTTTTCTTCGTGCGGACGACACGCGAATTATGAATGTGTATTGCTTGCGCGTATTCTGCGCTGATAAAATGAAAAGGACCATTTGATAGATTTAGATTATTAGTGTTCATATTTAAACGTTGACGTTGACAGCGCGTTAAAAGTCATCGTATGCGTAGGCCCTAATATGAGGATTATTAACTTTTACATGTGCACTAAACCAAATTGGTCTATAAATGGCCGCTTGCCATAAATCTGTAGATGAATTTCTATACGAATATTAATATTAAAAAGTCGAAAATATACCCCAATAAAGTAACAAAAATATCGTTCAAAATATCAACTAATATATAAGAATTGTCATAACCAGATATGTAGAGATTGACTAGAGAAAGTAAAAAGGGATAAGCGGTACACCGAAATCGTACCGATTGCAAAATCTGTCCTCTTCATTTATCCTTTAAATAGAATATATATTTTCGGAGTTTTTTAAGTGAAATTAAATAACAAAATGATTTTTTTTTGATAAAACACTACATTTAATAGTATTAGCCTAATAACATAGTATTGTATAGGTTTTCTTAAATGGTATTTTACATTAAATATTAAATTTAGATAGATGGACTTTACTGCACTCCACACAAAAAATACTTACATAAGAGAAAATATATATAAAAAAACAGATGCACAGCAGCCGGCCTAATATATTTATACATACATATATTTAGCCGACCTTATAGAAGCGATCTTTTCCAAATTATATTATTAAATTATTTATAAATTTATCAGGTTCGCGATGCGTCGTACGGCTCATCGTCGGATTCGGAGGGGGAGGCGGAGGGTGCGAGCGGGGAGCCATGGGGAGTCGCAAGGCTCCTGTACGCGGGACTCACAACGCTCGCGGTTGGCCTCGTCGTCTACTTCGTGGGTACCGGAGACAAGGTATTGTCACTACATATTTTAAACTAGCTGCGTTCATCTAATATAAACCTATGTGTTATTACAGTATAGTCTTGTGATCTACATTGTAGAATCGCTTAGTTCGTTTCTATTCTTAGAAGGAACTATGTATCTTACAAACTTTTTGAATTTTTAATTCGATTGTTTTGACTACGTGACATAATATTTAAAATATGTAATGCCCATACATTTGCTTAGTTTTCTAAATCGTTAACGCTTGAAAATAGTCAATAAGGCTAAGCCCTCTGTTTACTATACACCCAAATCCGTCTGGACGTTTAAGTGGAAAGATGTACCCTGTATGTAGGCTGGATAGATGTCGGAACATACAAATGATAATCTCAAAAACTACCGTGCGAATTCTCATACGGTTTTCACTAATAGGAAAAGGGATTATTATTATAGAATTTATGTATATATTACGAAAATAAGCTACTGGTATGATGATATTTGTAAATTATGTCGAAAAAATTGTTTCATCTGAGAACTTCCGTAATGTGTAAATGCGAATGATATCTAGGGACCCACGCGGTGAAGCGAAGGTCATTAACTATTTGATGTTAATATTTTGGTGTTAATTTGTAAAATAAGGTAAGTGTAGTTAATATATCTATACATATAATAAAACTGTAGGGGTCGAATGTCTGTACATAGAAAAGAAATGCTAAAAACCGTGTCACGGAGATGTAAGAAGAGAAATATGTAGAACAAATGCCCTTTTTTTTTAATTTTATGTTTCTGTTTTTGCTTGTCTGTTTGTCTCTTTGTACGGGCTAATATTATCCGAAACTGTTACACCGATTTAAATAAAAGGGGAAACCCATTACCACTTGCCTTTCGGTGAAGAATATAAATTGCTCTCATACTTGTGGAGAGTATTATAACGCCACTAAGAAGAAATGCGACTGATTACAGTGTGTTCATTGTGGTTTCATAAAGACTGCAGTGAAAAATATTGCACAATAGTTCCAAATTTAATCTGAATGTCATAAATAAAAGTGATTCAAATAAACTATGCGAATTTTATGTAGTATCTTACATATATAATTAATATTGATCTTTTTTTTAAAACTCTAGGCAACTCTCCCTGACTTACTATATATAATTATGAGTATTAGATGCTGTATAAAGCATCTACGTATTGTGTGTACATATACAAAAGCGAAATACCTCTGCTTAATCATGAAATCTCAGATGTATAAATTATATAATTCCTAATTTACTACACTATAAGTACTTGAATGGCAATACAGATTACACACAGATTATACATATAGAAAGTGAATAGGATTTTTGGAACATAAAGGGGATAAATATATTAAATTAAGAATATAGGGGTAACTAAACTATATTTTCCACATTCCAGGGTTTCAAAACACCAGCGCTACGGCTGGTCGGCCCGTCACTCATCGTGGCGGGGCTGGCATGTTGTTTGCTACGTATTATGTTCTGTATATTCGCCAAGCCTTGTTGCAGACGGCGAGCCAACCACAAGGAGAACAGAAGGTATGAGTAATTCTTTCATTGTATGATAATATTGTGGAAAAAATGAACTTTTACTCACCTAAGTGAAATATTTGCTTGATAAAAATTTCATTTTATTCTAGCTTTTCCTAAAATTACTAAAAAAATTATTAGTTTTTACCACTCTACTTCTAATTGCTAAGTCTACTCTATATCAAAAATATTAATATGAATTAATATATCAATTTTTTAATTAATTTTGTGTTCCTAACATCTAATGACATACTCGTAATAAGGTAAGTGACTCTCTTTGCTCGTGGGTCCCTATGTGTCTTTGGCATTCATTTTATTATCATTTTCTTTCCAACTTCAATTAAAATTATTATAATGTCCTACAGTATACATATGTTAATCAAAGTAAAATATAGCCGATACTTAGTACTCGGTAGTCCTATTAGTGAAAAAAAAATTCAGAATTGGATCAGTAGTTTCAGAGATTATCCCCTATATCCAAACTTACGAACTCTACCTCTTTCTTTGTACCTAATATTAGTGTAAATGGAGTAACATGCGATATGGTATTACTCCATAAGTCAGTTATGTTACGGCATATGTTAATGTTTAAACTGACTTTAACGTAAAAAACAGACTGTCCGGTTGCGTGGAAGGGGAAGAGATGCCGCTTGCGAGGTGTACGAGCGGTCGAGCGGGGCCCGCGCAGTGTTCACCCGCCCGGCGACTCGACGCCTCCTCCTGCGACGTGTCCAGCCTATCCAGTGGAGAGGAAGACGAACGCTTGCGCAGATACCGCACAGCCAACTCGACGTTACAGCCGCAGACTGTGCTTGTTCAACCGGTGAGTTCAGATTTTTAATCGAAAGTAAATATCGATAATAATCTATGTTAAGTTTACCTTACTAGACGTAGGAATTTGGCATAATTTTTGCCCAGTTATTATATCCTATCTCTAGTAAGACCTACAGATAGGTTATTGAAATCCGCTGCGAGTGATACAAGGGCAATGGTAGCCCAGTAAGGCAGTGGTAGCAAAGTGAAAACACGCTTGTTTGAAAAAGCAAGTGATGCGAGTTAAAACAGGTCTCTTCTAATATTTTCATGGCGAATCATTTTCATTTTCAATATAATCAAAGAAAGCATCGTGAAATTCTTTCATCAACTGATGAAACTTCGTGAACTGTGGCCTCATCCCCTATGGACTGAGGCCTAGTAGTATGACGTTAAATGCCAAATTTATGATGTCGTAAGAGATTGACTTTTTCATTTACTTAATTTCCAGGCGGGATCACAACCAAAGCCGTCACCGTCGTTGCAATCGACGGCGGCAGGAGCAGCAGGCACAAGTGGAGGCACGGGGAGTGGGAGTGCGGTGGTTCCGGTGGCTGCTGGAGGTTCGGGGGGTGCAGCGACCTCGGGAGCAGTTTCAGGTCCGGGGGGTCTTCCGGGGGGTCTCGCGAGTGCAGGGGGCAAGCGACCGCCTCCCCGCAACGTATCATTCGCGGGCGCACCCGACGGCGAACTCGTCCTCAGTCCCGCACAGTTACGCTCCTAATAAAGCAATAAACTATTCTGCAATACTTTTTATACGAACTATCCCATGTCGCGTTCAGTGGCAGCTCGGTTTGCACGTTTGATATCGTCATTTATTCGGTTATTTCGACTGCGTTTTGCAACGAGTGTATGAGCTCCTTAGGTAGTAGTGCAACGGATTCGTAGCTCTTATAAGTAATCGTGTAATGTAAGCGTTGTTTGTAAATCCGTAGTGTTTTAATACTGAATGTGCTAGTAATATCCGTCTTAACGCCAACGTCTGATCGACGCTAGGTGCGGTTTTACATCTTAAAAACTACAAGTAAATCTCAAAATTATTAAATATTATTACCGAAATATTCAGTTTTATTTATTCAAAAGCTTTTATTGAAAATAATATTCAAAAAGCCGCACCTTGTCGTATTCGTACTTAATAGTAAATATATAATATAAACATAATTGTTTTAAAACTGCCTACTACTAGCGCGAATTTATATTTAAATATAAAGACATAACTAGATATATAACTGACAATAATGATTGTTAACTGATGTATAAAGTGTTATGGCGTATGTGCGTTAATTTTATTTAAATTATGTCGAACAAATGATAGTAGTTCACTCGCCGAGTATTTTGTGTATAATATTAAAAAGAAATATACATATAATATATTTATTTAAATAGATAAATTCATAAATTTTATATTTCGTCCTTTAGACACCAAATACCTTCACTACCTTGTATACCTGAGATTATGCAATAATATCAAAATAACATATTCAATGGAAAAATAATAATTCGATATCATTCTCTTTCTTACTAATTTTAATAAAAAATCACTAAATAGTGTGTATTTACTATATAATTTAATATTATGTGATATTATATTTTCAAATAAGAAATCTTAGGGCGGTCCCTCACCAGGAGCTTTAGAGTAACAGTTCAGATTCGAGCATTATGTAAGTGAATGAGAAGAAGAGAGCATTACAGTGCGCAACCTGTAATGATACATTTTGTAACATCGTGATAAAAGGTGTAACGCATCTATACTTATTTGATTGTCTGCTCGTTTCTTTTGCTTTTTTTACGTAAATAACATCAGCGAATCAATATTACCGCGCTCAATATGATCGCTTCGTCCGATATTGTAAAAACAACTGACTTGATTGCAGGTGAATACTCAAAATCGAATCTAAATTGTTACGTTACAGGCGAATGCTCGTCTGTCAGTGAGGCAGTAATGTAATGCTCAACATCGAATCTAGATTATTACATTATAAGTGAATGCTCGTCAGTCAGTGAGGCAATGCTGTAACGTAAGGCTCAACATCGAATCTTAAATTTTTACATTACAGGCGAATGCTCCCGGTGAGGGATCGCTCTTATAGAAATTATACGCCCAGATATTTAACATTTTAATGTCGGTAAAGCAAAACGATTGATATTTTAACAATATTATAATTTCTATATGGAAATCTGAAGTGGATAATGCTCTGATTATAATAAAGGAAAGGGTGTTAATTTATATCCAAGGGAATTTACTAGGATGATATCGAATTATAATTTTTCATACATATAAATCATACTTTTATATAGGAATTGATATTTTCTTGGATTTGAAGATTATATTTACCATACAACTATTTACTAAATAAATTTATTTAAACTTGGCGCCTGAACTACGAAAAGACACCAAGATATTTAATAAATTAGCGGATAAAGTATTCGATGTATAGTGTGTGATACTGTTTAACAGTTATATTAAGCCCTATACATAATAACTTATTATGTGTATGGACCATTTTACTGGATGGTACATCAATAAGTTATATTGTTAATATTTATTTGCATTCATATATAATTAATAAAAATCTAATTAATTATATTTCTTATTAAAAATAAGTATAAAATTATTTTTCGTAACTATATAACGTGAAACTTATTACATTTTTCTTATTATAAAAAAAAAACTTTTGGAGATAACAAATATTTTTCATAATTAACGAAATAAATAATTTCGATCTGTTTCTATTAATTTCGTTAATATTTCAATATATTTTATCATATCACTGTTATATTATAATATAATTATAATAATATTATTTTATTAATAATATCATTAAAATATTTAAACATTATATTATGTTAAATTTGAGTAGTTTATTACTTAATAACATATTTAAAGTAATATTTAATTAAATAATTTATGAATAAATGTTAGCAATATAACAAAATTAAGCGTGCATTGTATATGGCACAATATAGTCAAATACTGTTTATATAATATATTATATATTTTAGAAATATTTGCACCTTTAGTAGTGAATATTCAAATGTATATCGGCAGATTTAGCTAGAATATATTTATGATGGGACACTTTAAAATGGAGTGTATCTACAATCATGGAACCGAAAATCGTAAGGAACTTTATACTATTTCCAGTCACAAATTATTAAAGTAATATAATGTAAAAATATTTATATATATGTATTATAATATTATGAAAAGATAAGGTATCATATTCGTTCTTTATTATTAATTAATGTAACATAAATTCAGAAATATTTTTTGGCAAACGCGAAAATAACTTAAAAATTACTTTTTATATCGCCATGTCAATGTATAAAGATCATCACGATTTCATAAGTTCCATGATAAGTCTTTCTAAATTTCTATAAATCGGAAAAATATATTCGTGTGGTATAAAATTTTTGATTAGTTTTCGTCAATTATAACTTGGTAATCAGAATGTAGTTGTTTTGGATTATTTAAATCTAAGAATTGTCAATTACTTACTGATTATTTTTGACGTAAGATATTTCGCTTCCTTTAATTATCGCTGCGATTTATTGTATAAATAATTTTAATATCTATATCGTATTGGCCAATATGATATTCTATTGTTTTCATTTTTAACTAATTATTATTTTTAGAAAAAATCTTAAATATAGAGATATTTTTTGCCGAATCTATTTTAAATAGTATCACAAAGATCTATCCACTTTAAAATATTCCTATGATTCGCCATTACTATGTAATTACTTATATTAATATATAATATTTAAAGAGATGATTATAACTTATATGACGCTTTTCGAATAAAATAAATTTTATTTTTCAATACCAATACCGTTTTGCTAGTTACGAAGACTTTGTTACGAGGTTTGCTCTTTCTTTAATTTGAGCTAATTTAACGTTAAACATTAATATATTATTACATATATTAATTTGGAGAATCGATAATAAGTTATGAATAGTTTATTGTAGTTATTATATAAATTGCTATTCAGAATATGATTTTCATAATTGTTTACTATACAATGAGCAAAATCATTTCAAATACATAAAAAAACGAAGTACCCACATAAATAGATATTAAGGAAAATTATGAGCTTCATTTAGACTTACTGGCTTGTGTAACAGAGTGTTGTGTATATAGAAAAAAATCATTCTTCGTCGTTACGTCATTCCCATGTTTACTTCTACGTCGTTTTTATAACTTCAGTCTTGCTTTAGGCTTTCAATTCTTCTTTCACGTTTTTTACTTACAAGTAAATATTTTGATTATTATAATATCAAGCGCACATAACTGGTGACAGGGTTAAAATTTTGTATTTGTCTACCAGCAGACGCCAGAAACCATTCAGAGTCGAAATAACCGTGTTCTTGAGTGAGTCTTTTTAAGACATAAAATAATCATTTTTTATTCATTGAATCGTTAAATTCGACTTTGAATGCAAAATTTTGAATATCACACATTTTTCAAAAGTATTTTTACAAAAAAATTGCTTATTTATAGAATGATATAACCTTTTATAGGAAAAATATTTACCTACACACCTGTTTTGAAAGCGTCTTATGATACACAGTTCGCACCCGTTATATCTTTATCAGTAGTCCTACTTCTAAAATGATCGAAAAATATATCTAAAATAATTTACACATTAATTATTTTGTTTTAAAATCTAATGCACCAATATTTACATTATATTACGTGTGAAAATGAATTTTTGTATGTTTTCCAAGTCTTGAACAGTCTGTGCTTCCACAAAATGCTTGCAGTTGCTTAACCTAAACACTTGTTTAGCTTGTACAAATCTTGTTTCCCTAGTCAGAGATCTACAAGCCATTTTAAAAAATTATAATTCTATTTAGCCGAATTCTAGCTAGCTTCTTTTTGACAATACTTTTCTTTACGCGTCTCCTATGACCAATAAGTAACAATAACAAGGTCATACCAGCTGATTTTTTCGTAATATAATATACTAGCGGGTTACCCTCGCTTCGTTCAAGTTCGCCTCTAGACAAACAGAAACAAACCTATCCCACGGGAACCGTACATTTTCCGGAATAAAAAGTAGCTTATTTGTTATTCTGATGTATAAACTATATTATTGTAAAGTTTCATTAAAATCCAATCAGTAGTTTTGTGTACTAAGCTGTATAAATTACTATAGTTTTTTAACTATCCCACGGGAACTCTTCAATTTTACGGGACAAAACGTATCTAAGATGTTGACCGTGGATATAAGATACCACCATACAAAATTTCATTTAAATAGGTTCAACAGTTTTGGAGATTAGCCCATACAAACAGACAGAGAAACAAAAAAAAATGAAAAAATCTGGATTTGTTCTATTTCTCTTCTTACATCCCCCTGACTCAGACAGACTACAGACATTCGACCTGTACAGTTTTATTATATGTATAGATTTGCTTAATAACAATAACAAGAAACATTGTCCCACAATTTGAATGGTACGTTTTTCTAATAAAACCCTGTAGGCCCTTGTAAGAAAAACCATCCACGTGCATGCACTTCAAAAGCTACATACGAGAATTATTTAGCTTGACAATTTTTTAAAATGACTTAGGGATCTCTGACTATACTTAGTTGATATCAATCAGGGCCTAACTTGCATTGAATAGTTAAATACGATTAAATCGTACAATTGTAAGTTCAAAAACAAACTTATATTTGTCGTTTGTATTGAGTAGGTAGGTTTTAAACTTGGCTATACGTTTGTTTTACTAATAGGTTACATATTAAGCCGCAAATAATTTGTAAAAATTAATAGCAATAAAGTATTGATCGCCTGATTAATTTAATAGGTACGTATTATACGGTACGATTATAACTAAGGCTACGTACGGCCCGAATGACACTATTATTATAAGTTGCGCAGAGACCAATGAAATGTTCATTATACAAATAATTGTTTAATACTAAGGTTTTTAAATGTAAAAACGTTCCTTATGTGTTATAATTTATGAGTTGTAGTTTTGTAAGAATAGTTTATAGTTTACGCATAGATAATTTTAATTCTAATAGACTTCTTTTGCTGATGCAGTCAAATCGCAAGTATATATTCTGTAAGATAGAATATTTGTAATCGGCAACGATTTTTCAATAATATTTGGGATTGTTAGCGTAATCTGTTTATTACTCTATTTTAATTGAGTCGTGTCACAAATTGGACATGGCCAATGGACTACGAAATATAGCGAATTGCGTGACGACTCGATTATTTAATTTTCTTTTTTTTCTGTCTGTACTTTTTGTTGGTGGATCTAATGGAAGACTATCTAATGGTGAGGTACTATCAATCTTTCTTGAATAACGCAGATGTTGCCTTCAAACACGTCCAGTGTAGTTAAGTACCTCCAGAGACAAAAATGTCTTAAGATAGTACAACTCAACCTCCAACATGTCTTAAGACATTATTGCTAGTCTGTGGTAGCCCTTACGGTGCATGAAAAGGATTGGAATAATCACTGTGATTTAATGTTGATAATGAAAAGTTTACCATTGAGACAATGACATGTTATAGATGATTTTGTATTTAAATGTTCGTCGTTGCGCTCAATAAGTTACGTGTAAATGTTTTATATGAAGATATGGTGTTTTATTTGTACATAATTGTTTTATCATACCCCGTATTGGTCATCGTTTGTATTATTTATAGGCATTGGTGCATATCATGTGTATAGAGCAGATGATTAATCAAATAAATTAGAACAGAAATATAGTTGAAGAGTATGTTTTATTCGAATAAAGTTTGTTGATGTTTTTTTTTATTTATCCTCGTACCTTCTGGAAAATGTACGTAATTTCCATTTTATAATTCAAAACAATGCGATCAAAATGGATATTTCAAATAATTAGGCAAAGAATACATACTTTTTTTTAATGTTGGTAAATTCATTTATGCATACGGGGAAAAGTTTAGTTGCAGGGTTATAATTTAACAATTTAGTTCGGTAAAATATTTAATATTCAAGGGAAAATGGAATTTAGTTTGAACGTAAGTCACTCATCTACATCGCCAAGACGGAGGCACACAGCAACTTCGTTAAATGCATAATAAAAAACAAAGTTCCTGTCTTCCTCTGTCTGTTTCTCCGCTTAAGTCATTTTAATAGTTTTGACTAATACGATGAACGATAAACTAGGATTGTTTTTGTATTTTTGTACATATTTTATACAAGATATCTGAAGAATGATGGTATTTTATCAAAAATAAATTGTTTTCGTACGCTTATATGCTAGCTAAAACTTAAGAGATACATCAATACTACAAATTTGTAGGTTTTAAAAAGGCCTACAAAAAAATCCGCGATAGCATATATGTGATTCTCCTAAGGTACAGATTAACTATTTTTATCTATTATATATCTATCAAAACGTAAGTAACTAGTAATAATTAAATAAAAATAAATACGTGTGTATACTTATGTACGCACGTAAGAAGTTATATAGTTACTTCTTTGGCGAAACAGAACAACAATAGCTAAAGATTTCATCCCGTATGTAACAACTCTCTATTTGTAAAAGGAATGCAGCTAACTTCATCATGTCGCTTTTTGGCTGTCGGTGTGCGTGCGCATCGTAAAAATTTTACTCTCATATTTTTTTCCAAACGTCCCAAAAGAAGTATAACTTTAAAAATTGAAAAACAGAGGTTTTTTTGGAACAAAAATAAAAGTCAATAATATTATAACACGTTATATATTTAATTCCAACGCTAAAATATTTAAATACTATGTGAACAATTATAATCTATGTACAGTTTACATTTATTGCAAATCTTAAAAAAATCACAACATAAATTCATGATAAGAACCATTTTACTTACAAAACTTAAATGTACATCCGATGTTGTTTTTGCAATTTTTACACTTTCAAAAACACCAAAGCACTTCTATTATCCATTTTCTTAATCTATGTCATATATATTGAATGATGTTAAAAATTTTAAGGCCACGTCCACACAAATTTTGCTAAAATTTACTATCTTTCTATAAAAAAATAATAATTATAGTTTGTACGCGGCCTAAATTGAAAAGATAGATACGAGGGTATTAAGATTATATTTTGTATAGGGTAGGTAATCTTCGTATAAGACCTATTACATACATATGTAGATCATATTTAGGAAACTTAACGATTTACTGAACGGATTTTGATATGATTTTGGCAATTAGGACGTTTATCCGGAAGGTGTAAGTATAAAGATAAAGTTAAAACATACTATAGAGTTTGATGAATATAAAAAAGATTTTCATATGTTAATTTAAAATAATTTATGGATACATGAAGTACGTATTCTGAAAAACTAATTACTATTTTTCTATTATATATTAAAAATATTGGCCATTAAAAAAGACTATTTTCATACAGAAATAGTTATAACTCACATAATTTGAGCGTTTCAGTTAATTTTGCATAGTTTTCTTAATTTAAAGTTTTGAACTCATGTAAGTTAACTACGTATTACTACAATACTGCACTATTTAGAAACGTCAAAGAGTTATAACAATCTGAACAAAGTAAAAAAAAAAAAACTTTTTTTTTTATTTAGAAACAAGTTGTCGAAATGATCTATGAGACAGACAATTATACCTATATAGCGAAATTTTTGATATGAATCTCTAATAAAAATGAATTTCCCATCCACTCCATCACTCGTCTATTTTTATTTGATATTATATCAATTTTATATTTTACATATATGTATGAATATTTACAAATTCTAACTAATGGTAGACTTAAATCACACTTTGTTAGTACTCAGGCGCCGAAATTTTACTCGTCACTTATATTTTAATGGGTTATTAAAAAAACATGTCCCTGTTTAAACCATAATAGTAGTAATGGTAATTAGAGTAAATTTATTATATAAATTTATTTAAGTCAGATTCATTTATATTTTTTATTACTTTTTAGGCTTCCGTACCTCAAAATGAAAAAAGGAACCCTTATAGAATCACTTCGTTATCCGTCCGTCTATCTATCTGTTTATCTGTCTGCCTGTCTAAGCCTAAATTTCTAAGTCAACGCAAACAAAAGATACGGCCGTTTACGCCGCGCCGCATATTTTGTCATTCGTAAGGGAATCAAAACCTATAGGGTAATTCCCGTTGACCTAAAATCATAAAATTTAGCAATAAGCAATGTCTTATAGCACAAGTAAAGGGGAAAATCCGAAAGTGTAAATTTGTAGTTACATCACAAAAAAAAGAGCATTTTTCGCGATTATAAACTTATTTTAATGTTTCACGCTACGGAACCCTCGTTGTGCGAGTAAGACTCGCACTTGTTCGATTTTTTTATGTATAATTTAAAACCTTATTAGACAAGCAAATGAAATCGGCCTACTCATAAACAACTACAATACAAAAATCAAACAACCGAATTTATGATGAAAATAATAAAAAAAACTAAAATTGATGCAATATATTTAAAAATCAATTGTTAACAAAAATATATTTTACATAGGTTAGTCAAACAAATATTTTCTAACTAAAGCAATAATTTTATAAAATGACTGAAAAACTGAAGAAAATGTGATAATTTAATTTCTTCGAATCTCCCATAATTTGCATATATATATATATATATATATATATATATATATATATTTAGAATAATATATATATATATATATATATATATATATATATATATATATATTATTCTAACCGACTTTCGATTCATTTTATACATTTTTTTTTATATTAAAATCGCCATGTTAGTTCTTTATTGACATTTCTTTTGGAAAACCTGTTCATATCACACTATCTCAAACCTTAAAACATGTGGAAATGTATGACGGAATAATTTTTTGACCACTTTTTTTAAATAATAATAACAAATGTACGTAAAACGATACATTTTCAAGTACGAAATAGATTAAAAAAAAAATGAAATTTCGCAAATAAAATAAATTCTCGTATCAAAAAAATATTTCTTATAAATAAATATATGTTAATAAATTACATTACAATTACATTTTTTTTAATCTTAACACTTTGTTTTTAATCACTTCTATAGCTGTCTATCTTTTTAACCGACTTCCTAAAAGGAAGAGGTTCTATATTTGTCTTTATGTATTCTATTTTTTTAAGGTAGGATCTTATAAGAAATTAAAATCTTGATATTTTTAAGTCTGAATAAATTTTAAGTCGAAATACTAAAAAATAATTGTAAATACTGAAAAATCCCAAATGCACTAATCCCTAAGACAATTTTAACTAAACCTTCCAACCCTTTTACACTTGCGCACCATTCAATAACACTTAAAGCATATACGAGTATAAAAATACATATATATATATAAATATAATTATAATAATTAATATAAGATGTTGCGAAAATATCTTAACTAATTGTATTTAAATGAAAATTATTATTTTTTTATAAAAATAACAAACAGTATCAAAGAACATTTAAGAGTTAATTAGATTTTTTTTCTAAGAACACAAAAAGTGGAGAATCATTCACTTTCAGCTCGCTTTAAACATTTATATTTAAACTAATTTCCAGCCACTGAAATATGCCTCATACGAGAATCGAAGTTACTACTACTGCAGCAGACGTCTTGCTACCACTCAATAAGTGGGTTTTCAATGAAACAATATATAAAGTTTTATTTTAATTTCACTCTTGCAACATTTGTACTTAATATATAAACACAGACTATACATATATAATTTCAATACTTTATAAAGGACGCTACTTAAATATGAACTATCATATTATTTTCCACTCAGATAACATAAAATTTTACTAAACAATACAAATACATATTTGTTTTAAAGGGAACATATTTAAAAAAAAATCTATAAATTTTACTATAATAAATAAAGGGCAAATCAATTTTAAATTTTAATACCCGCTGTAGATGAGAAGATATCATTATTATAAATAAATAGGTAATTACAAAATCGTCGTTTTTAACAACAAAAATTAGTACTAAAAGCACAAAACTTCAAAAAAAAATTTTTTTATGTACAATTTAGGAGATCAACGATCAATCTTAAATTTCGTATATAGAAAATAAACATACATACATACATTATCACCATAAAAACACTAAAAATCCCTCAATAATTAGCTCGAAAAAAGTGGTTTCGAATCTTGGATTCTTAACACAGTTCAAGTTCATATGACCATTTAAAATAAAACTTTAGTAATAATAATAATAATTCATCACATTTGGAAGGAAACTGAGAAATGTACCTGCATATCTTCTGAAGAAGAATTATTGGTAATTCTCCATTTTTTCTAGAATGTTCTCCATTTTATAGGATATTCTCCATTTTTTCTAGCAGAAGATATATTTTCAACAGGTTATTTCAGTTAATATCATATGGTTTCAACGATGCCTTTCCGTTTTCGCGGCTCACTGGAAATAAAGGATGTCTCTTCTGACGACGTATTAGTTGACTTGGGGCATTGAGACGTGCTTGGTGGGCTCTGTAATAGTTAGATTTTGTATTAAACTGTAATATTTTCTTAGATTTACGCGAATATTTGACATTTTAAATAAAACTATCTTTTCGAATTATTTCGCGGAATTATTTAGATTTTTGGTTTTTGAGACTACATCATTTGGCACGTGGTCGAAATCGGAACTAACACCGCCATCTTGTAAATCGTTGCGTTTGAGAGAAGTTGGATTTGATTTTTGTTGTGGATATTTCGTGCTTTTATTTCAATAAAAATATCTCAAAATATGAAGTGATGTTATAGAGCTTAAGAGGTTTTTTTTTTAATCAAAGAAAACCTCTAATTTCACATCCATGCCCTCATATCAATGTCACCTAAGTGTCAAATGATCCTTGTAGAACTGTATGTCTCTCCCGTGACCATGATTGCTGTAAAGCATTCGAAACGTCGGGAACCAAAAGTCAAAATTAAACTTGCGAAATAACCCGAAAAGATAGTTTTATTTTTAAAATATATAACTGTAATTTATTCTAAAAAAAATATGTATTTAATTTTAAATTCATCGGATATTCATGTTTATGATTAAGCAAATATTTTAGGATCTGAACAGTATTTATAAACTTTTCTGTCCACACAGGCTTTGACAGAGTCTGTATTTAGATGAATTAATAATATTTCTCATTGATTTATTAACGTTAAAAAATGCAATTTATTAAAAAAAAATACATTAAGCTATAACAAAATAAAATGTCACAAAAGAAAATAGCGTAATACGCAAAAATTCTATTACATCTAATTCAAAACGCTTAAAAAAAACTTAATAGTATTTAAGCCAGAATTAACATGATTTTATGGAATGTTCTAGCAATGAAATTTAATTATTAGTTATTAGTCATTATTAATTATTTAAACTAAATGACATGAACCACTCGACGGAGAAACTGAAAAGTGAGGTAATATTTTTATCATAGGTTTTATTTGTTATGATTATAATGATATGTTAAACTGTGGGGTGAAAATGAAATACAAAGCAAGCTACACTTTCCGATATTCTCTCGTATATTAATATCTTATTGTCTATAATTCCTAAGGTAAAAATAATATGAACATGAGAAAGTTGCTAATTAATTAAAAAACACGCTTCTTATATAAATACTAATAAAAATATTATAAATTAATTATTATTAACTATTATTTTTATTATCAACTAGCGCCTCACCCTCGCTCCGTTCGGGTTCGTCCCTACGTTTTAAGGTTAGAATAGATTTCTTAGAGATGAGATATTTTCTTGCAGTAAAAAGTATCCTATACGTAGACCCGGGTAACCATCTATCATCATACCAAATTTCATCAAAATCTGTCCAGTGGTTTTCACGTGATGCATTCCCAGACAGACAGATAGACAAAAATTCTAAAAACTATAGACTCGGCGTCTATATCGATAATAATGACTATTTCAATAAGATTTTCTGAAAAATATGTAATGTACAGATTCGACTCAGTTAGAATTTATTATATGTATAGATTAATTTTACCCGCAGCTGCGCTTATATAGTTGGTACATGAAAAAACCATGTATTTTAAATCAAAATATACATTCAAAGACATCTTTAAAAATGCAGCAGCGCCATTTTGTTAAATTCAAAACAATAACTAAAGTTAATAATTATAGGGATTCAAAACAATAACTAAAGTTAATAATTATAGGGATTCTAATCATTGGTAATATAACGTGTTTTGAATGAGTACCAATATCTACACTATAATCTGTAAAGTATACGATGACACGCATATAAAATTTGAAAAGAATTCGTATCGGAAAGTGTATATGTAGAATAAACATAATATATTAATAATTAAACATTACAATGTGAATGAGAAAGCATGAATTATTTTATTAAAATATTTTACCTCACTCTCCAGTACCGCCCTCTAGTGGCTGTAAAATGAGAGTTATCTTTGACACACACTAGCAATACGAGCCTTTCCAAACTACAAAGTACACAAGCAATGCATTTCATTATTACAAATTTTTGAAATATTTTTTATTATTTAATCTGTACTTTTGTTAAAAAAAAAATAGAAAATGAAAGAATATTTTAGTGTGGTTATTTAAACCAATCAATAGGTTCTATGTTTCTTTTTTTAGGGTTCTGTACCCACAGAGTAAAACGGGACCCTATTACTAAGAATCCACTGTCCGTCCGTCTGTCTGTCTATCTGTCCGTCTATCACCAGGTTGTATCTCCTGAACCATGATAGTTAGAGAGTTGAAATTTGAAACAGAATAAAAAAATATTTAAGTGGGGCTCCCATACAACAGACATGATTTTTTGCCGTATTTATAGATAATGGTACGGAAACCTTCGTGCGCAAGTCCGACTCGCACTTGGCCGTTGTTCTTTATGTATATATCTAAAGTATATAGAAACAGTGTATTAATATTAAATACAAATTCTAACGTTTACACAATATAGGATGCAATCGGCCTGTCTGCCCATATTAAGCACCAATAATACATTCGAACAAAAATATAAAGCATGGCCCACACCAACGTTCACCAAAGGCATTATTGCTATGACACAAAACGAACCTGTATGCTAGTCGAAGGTATGGCCGCAGCTAAACCAGAGTTTCTCCTTATATCTTCTAGGGGTATTTCTTCAGATCGAGCCCGGGGAGAACTTTCTCTTGAGGCGTGAGTGCTGCTAGTTCTTGATACACTACTGAACGAAATTAAACATATTATATTACCTAAAAAGAAACGTTTTAAAATACAATTAATAACTGCTCACGTGTTAAATAGAATACTTTTAGTTTAACCATAGCAAATTTAAGCGGTTCTCGTGGAATCTTACTAATATTATAAATGTAAAAGTTTAGATGTTTGGATGGATGTTTGTTACTCAATCACGCCAGAAGGACTGAACGGATCTGGATGAAATTTTGCACAAAGATAGACTATAGTCTGGAATAACACATAGGCTACTTTATATCCCGTAAAAATGTACGGTTCCCCTGGAATAGATGAATATAATAGAAATAGGTAAGAAAAAAATAGTTTACAATTTCCGAAATAAGAAGCGTTACCGTATAAGTTAAACAGTACGAGTATTAAGAAAAGTACTAGTAGCACTTTTGTTACAAATATTTAAAAAAAAAACCTACTAAGATTATGAGATAATAAAAACCAAAGAAGGCGAAGTCTCGCTAGATTTATTATGTATATTAAGTATATTATAGGACACTACTTGAATGTTGGTACATTATAAAATAACAAAAAATGCATGCATAATCTATAAATTAATTAGTTGTAAAACTATAGTAAATATACAGGGTCATTTTTAATTTACTGAAGACCTCTTGGGAATATACTATTTAGATCATAACAACAACATCTGTAACAAAAAAAAATATTTCTTAAATTTTCATTTTCATACAAAAATAAAAATATTTTTATTGCACCTTCTAAACGGCAATAGTCCTAGCATCTGGTCAGGTTTAAATGAGTAAGCGCCGCCTTCTACATTCCTCCACGCCACTTTCTTTTGCTAATGCTGAACTATTACCGTTTAGAAGGTGCAATAAAAATATTTTTATTATTGTAAAATTTAAGAAATATTTTTTTTCTTACAGATGTTGTTGTTATGATGTTAAATAGTATATTCCCAAAAGATCTTTAGTAAATTAAAAATGATTCTGTATAATGTAAATAGCAAGTCACCTCTCCCTGCTGGTAGTACGTTCGCGGTACACGACGATGCCGTCCTTCAGCACGTGGCCGCTCGGCCGGCGGATGCGGCGCTCTGTGTCGTCCCCATCTATACCTGTTCACAAGCATTTATTGTAACTATTGATCGCCGCGTGGTTGAAAATCAACCATAATTCATTAAGTTATATATTTATTGTCTTGCGTATATTACAATATTAATCTATTCTCAATTTGACCACAGACTTTAACAATAAACAAAAGAGTATATATGCGTGTGTGTGTCAAATATATGGTAATGTGTGTAATGTTTTTTTTATCGATTTAGTATGTTTATAATGCATAATTTTAAAAAATATCAGCATTCTGCAGTCCTTTTCTATATAAACTATTAGTGTGGGATATTTCATACTCCTCCGTCCGCGCAATTTTCGTAAAAAGGGGTACAAAGTTTTTGTTTCACGTATTCATATATAAACGATATTGTAGTCCAAGAGTTGGTCTTAAAACACTGTAACTCTTTTTAAATAAAAAAATCAAAAACTATGTTTTCAGATCTTTTGGCGAATTTATTTTAGTTCTCGAGGTTTCGAAAGGTTTACAGCAATCACGGTTACGGACGAGACCTGGTAAAGCATTCGAAACGTCGGGAAGAGTTATTCTCTCGATTATTTAAAATGTCAAATATACGCGTAAATCTATGAAAGTATTATGAGGTGAGGTGAGATGAGATGAGATAAGATGTACAATACCCGAGTGTCGCCTGGCAGTGGACAGAGCGGGGCGCGCGAACAGAGGGCGGTGGCGCGGCGCGGGCGCGGGCGCCGCCACACCACACACTTCTAACAACCGACCGATTTGTTGCATCTTCTTTTGACGAGACTTTGTACGTCCCTGTAGAAACATTATAATAAATTAATTTTATTTTATTATTTATTATAAGGAAACAAACAGTATTACAGAATCTACAATTTACAATAAAAAATACACACATTTACCAATTAAGTTTTGGCGGGCTCCATCTTTAAGATTAAGTGTGAGATTATTAGTATGTCTTACCTTAGTAAGTCTCTGCTTAGCCGCCATACTACGTATATGGTCGTCAAACTTGAACTTGGCCCGTAAAAGTACAGTCCTGGGTAGTGCGCCGCTCGCGCCCACGCGCGGCTTGTGGATGGTCAGATGTAGGCATCGGGGGTCTTCTTTGTCTCCTTGTATCTATGTAGGATTTAAATTTTAGCGTGAAATGGAGCGTACAGCAATAAATGATGCTGATTGGTTACTTTTGGATAGGAATGACGTCTAGGGAGTATGGCGTCTAGGGAATGATGTCTAGGGAGTGAATATAGCCTACTATTTCCATCCCACATCTATATGTGTATACTTTATGATACACTTTAATAATATTATACATAAATTATTAACTATTTACTATATTAATTATATAAAAACTATGTATTCAGCCCTTTTTAACGTCCCACAGCTGGGCACGGGTCTTTTCAATACGAGTGGCCAAATGCGGAGCAGACTTCACATGTCTTTCGAAAACTTGTTAGGTTCTCTCAGACAAACGGTAATCTAACGATAATATTAGAAATGTTTCGCACATGAAAATATCAGAGTTGTGAGACCCGCTTCACTACGTTTCCCAAGCGAGCGCATTACTACAGGGTTAACACTGCCTTTTTATACAAAAACTTTATATTATATTAACTATATAAAAATATTATATAAGTTGTCATTCTCACATAAAATACTTATTTGAGATTTCTTAAGTTGTCATCTTGAGTGAAAAAAGGGAGGGAAAAGCATTCTGTTTTGTTTAATGATTAATTTTACTTAATCTACCAAACCTACTTCTGAAACACTCCCGTAACTCAAGTGTCTATGGTGCGATGAAATACAACAAAAAATAATAATTAAAGAGTGCGTGTATGAATATGTAAACACGCAAAAAGTAAAACTTCTGTAGGTTATCGGTACTCTTTACGAAATTCAATTTATGTTTTAAATAATTAGGATAGGTGAGATACCAAAAAAATATTATATTAGGCATATTACAATCATATATTTATAGAATATCAGATATTTATTGTCAGATAATAACAACGGTTACCATGGCAACAAACGATCACACTTTTCGTAACGCTCTCGTCACGCATTCACCAGCTTACTCCCCAAGTCAAGCGTGCGTAAAGAAGTTTTACTTCAATAACAATAATAAGGTAATATAATGTTCCTTATTTATGTAGCCCAGTGTTAAACCACTCGTACACACACGCACACACACACACACATACACATGAACTTTCGTATATATAACATCTACGTACCTCTAAATCCTGTAAACTGCCAACGAGTTTAGCAACGCCCCACCCGAGCCTCTGCTTGTCGGGCTCCACCAGGATGACCTGTATGTTGTCGACCGCAAGGAACCGGTGGTGCCACGTGCCGTCCTTTTGTATTATATCGCATGATATCAAGTCGGAATCGTCTGTTGAATAATTGAATACCAAATATGGTAAGAAATTAGAGTGTCGTTAGGTGTATCTTGCGATTTGATACAAAAGCATTGACTATTTTATATACGTATCTATGAATTATCTATATATGTATATAAAAATCGATGTGTGTACGTATGTGTGTTAAGTTTCAGGCATTCTTTAGATTAGCCCAGCGGATGATCCTGTGAAGTTTGCTGGCTATCGGAAATTCAAACGCAGGCGAAGCTGCGGGTTCTGATAGTATTATAATAACATGCATGTATTATATATTCATCTTTTGGCAAACGATCAAGGCAATCTTTTGGGAAATCTTATTACTAACAATTAGCCTGGAATAACTCAAGTTCAACTTTCTAAACCTAACAAGCCGTTTCAGAGTGAAAGAGTAAGAAACATATACATAACCTTTCATCTTGTTTTATTTTCTAAATAATGATGCTTGTACACAATTCTATCTCCATATGCTATTAACTAGTGTCTGACTTATTACATGTGCGATTGATTATTAAAAAAAAACGTATTTATGATAGATAAAAAAGTTTATTATGATCCGAATAAGGTTGTTTGAGAAACTAAAGTCGGATTAGAAAATTGAAAATTTATGGAAAAATTGAAAGTGCTTTTTCTATTGAATTTCTGGGAACTCAAAGATCATAAACAAGTTTACTGAACAGGACATCTCTCTGTCTGGTTGTCTAGTTTTAGATAAAACTATTTATACGATTAAATAAATATATAAATAACTTGTGCAGATAGAGAATGGTATTATAAAGGGCATCGCATTTATTCACCTCACCCTCACAATCACCACTTACACTAGTACGAGCCAGTATAGACAGTAAAAAAATATTAATTTCTTTTATATCTGGACCTTCGAGGTTTATTGAAAATTATCATTAATAATAATTACTATTATTATTTATCATTGTATCTATATTATTTTTTCTCAAAATGGAAATGAATTTATTCAAATTTATAAGAACGTTGTATTTTGATAGATAAATATATAGAATAACATACACAAACTAAGCCATACAAACTCCGTACTTACTACTACCATCATACAACCAATATCTGTATACACAAAAATATACTCACTAAGGTCCAAAACGTCACCAACTTGTACAAACGGCGAGGGGTTGGCGAGAGGCAGCTGGGTCTCAGTCTTACCCGTCAACTTTAGATATAGATCTCTTATTAAGAAGAACGTGCGTATCGCTCTACGGGCTCTTTCCATCTGCAAAAGAGTTTATGGTACATACGAATTGGGTCTTTTGGTAAGCTGACTACGGATAATGGTCCTGTTGGATGATAGTTTTAATGCTATTTTTGGTTCTAATTTATCAAATATGTATTTTTTTTTGGGACAGACATTATCCGCAACTAGTATCAGGATTATATAGCGGATGAGTTAAAATGTGATATTGTGTAAACATGCGCTCCAAAATCCAAAACAACTCTCGTTTTAAATGTAACCCTATATGTCGACAGACAGAACGTAGACACCAAAATAATAGTTATTAAAATTTTTGTCTGTATATCTGTTTAATTTTTACGTAGTATTCTGAATGGATCATAACCAAATTTTGTGGAGTGATAACTTATTATTCAAGATACTATTTACTATAGGAAATTTTTACATTCCCACAGTAAATCCTTAGAACCTTTAGATAGTAAGTAAGTAAGAAAGTAAGATCCTTAGAAATTTACATAGCCACTACTGACTAAAATACAATAGATAAACTTTAAATCCTTTACAATTTTAATAAATATAAATACATACAAACACACGTAACAGTACATATAAGGTATAAATGCTTACCTCTCCGCTAGGAAGTCTCTTTTCAAAGGCTATACCGGACATGGGAGTGCGAGTGGGAGGCAAGAGTATCGCCGCGTCCATACACAGCCATTCAACGTTCAACGGTTTTTTGCTCATTTCGCAATATCTATTAAATGAAGTAAAATTAAACATTATATAAGTAGATTTATACAAACACTTATGAATCGTCAATTTAATACAATCTAATATATTTAAACGAACAATTCTTGTATATTTATTTATTTATTTATACCGGCGATCTCGGAAACGGCTCTAACGATTTCGCAGAAATTTGGTATATGTGGATTTTTGGGGGCGAAAAATCGATCTAGATTAGTCTCATGTCTGGGAAAATGCGTGTTTTCGAATTTTCATGCGGTTTTCTTTCCTATTATTCCACGCAAAATATGGTCGCTAATTTCTTATTCTGTGACATAAGCATCGTGGTCAAGGGGCCAAGACGCAAGATTGACAATCATAGGTGTCCGGGTTCGAACCCGGTCGATACAAAGTTTTTACTTTTGTTTTTTTTTTTTTTGTATTTATTCAAATTTTTAGTTTTCTTTTTTATCTAAAAAATACGATATAACAATAAACAAATAAACAAACTCTGGCTCTTAAAAACATTAGTATAAAAGTATAGATATTTTGGTTCCCCAAGTTTCGAATGCTTTACAACAATCATGGTCCCAGAAGACTGGAAACCAAAAATCAAAATAAATCTGCGAAAAAATCCGAAAAGATAGTATAATTTAAAATACCAAATATTCGCGTAAATCTAAGAAAATATTATGTCTATTTCTAAATGTTTATTTTATAAGTCAAAAGTATATACGGTACTAATAAGAAAAAAAAACAATATTTAAAATGTATCTGTCTGTCAGTCTGTTTGCTAATCTCCGAAACGGCTGGTCGATTCGATTTCGACGGGTCTTTCAATCGCAGGTAGCTAGATATAGACATATAAGGAGTAACTAAGGCCATTTTTATTTAAGAAAAAGAATTAGGGTTCCGTGCAAAAAAAACATTAAATAGTAAAAGCGAATAAAACCCGCGTATCTAGGGACGCACCCGAGCAAAGCGAGGATAATTCGCTAGTATTAATATAAACTCACTCATCCTCAAACATGTCCAAGAATATATCGTCACATTTATAGAAGTTTCTAGCTAAAGCCGCAGCTCGGGCGCGGAGAGCGTCCGCCGAGGCAATATGGCGCGGCACGTGTACTTGTCCTGGACCTTGCATAGCCATGCGGAGTAAACGGACGGTTAACTCGCATGTCACTAGACGCACTTTTGATGCTGAAATTGTTTTAAATGTTAAGAAAAAACGTGTGTGTACTTATGTACGCACGTAAGTTATACTTCGTTGGCGTAACAGTATAAAAATAGTTAAAGATGATCCCGTATGTCACAACTCTCTGTTTGTAAAAGGAATGCAGCTAACTTCATCATGTCGCTTTTTGGCTGTCGGTGTACGCGCGCATCGTAAAAACTTTACTCGCATATTTTTTTCCAAACGTGCCAAAAGAAGTATAACTTCAAAAATTTTAAATTTAATTAGTTGAATTATCACTGTCAAGGTTTTTTTTTGTGAAATTGCAGAGCGGATGAACTACACTTACAATTATTATCAAACTACTGGGTTGTATTATAGAGGCATAGTTAACCACTAATAAAGGATCTCAAATCCAATCCTTAATGGAATGAAAATGTATTTAGCACATTTAACGCCCCGCTGGCCTTCAATACGAGGAGGATTAGGCCATATTCCACCACGCTGGCCAAGTGCGGGTTGGCGAACTTCACATAATTTTCGAAAACTTGCTAAATTCTCTCAGATATGCAGATTTCCTCATGATGTTTTCTTTCACCGCAAGTGGTAATCATGTTGGAAATGAATATCAGAGCTGCAAAATCTGGATTTGAACCCGCTTCACTCGCTTTCCCAATCGAGGGCGCTACCACAGAGCTACCTACCACTACATTAAAAAATAAATAGATACAGTAATATATAATCTTACCCGGTTTACAACTAAGGTTGGCTATAGCCATTAACTTCGATATTAACAGTGCATTAAATCTGTCATATTTCTTTTTTTCATCACTAACATCCTTAATTTCATCACTAGATGGCGTGTCTTTGTTTACGCCACTTTTACTAGCATCATCTATTTCTGAGTACAATAATGTGTCCAATAACTCTGGATTTACACCTAAAATATTAAAATACGCATTAAAATATAATACTAATATTGATATTGTATTGTTAATTGTAGCTAATAACCGCGAATATCTTACCCACTGATAACCAGGTCAGCAATAAAAAGAAAAAAAAGATTAATATGAGGAACTCATTAAGATTTATGTTCGTATTTTAGACAAAATAACTTATAATAATATTTACATTGTAACTGATATCAATGAACCTTGTTTAAATAGTGATTAATTGAAGTATTAAATACTAGCTTTCGCCCGCGGCTCCGCTTGCGTAGTTTATTTAATAATTATTATTATTTATTCATTTATTTATTGTGCTATATAAAATAATGATTAAATTGTATAGGAAAGTTGTACAAGAGTCGAAAAAATAAAGTTGAACTGCTATCTTCTAAACTAAGCCAGTAAGTACATTAGGTGACAAAAAGTTATAACAAATATCTCTTCAAAAACAGGCGTCGACATGTCACGTTAAGTAAAACTAAAAAATCAAATTCAAAAATCGTAAGTTCTAATAGTCTAAATACAAATTCGAACTTAGGAACACTACATAAAGTACTATTTTCAACGAAACAACATGCGTTTTAATTTTGTCATCCGAAAAGCAATGAACAAAAAAAAATTTGAAAAAAGAGCGATTCAATTTCCAATTGTGTACTTTTTTGAGGACACTTTTGAGACGCTAATTGTATATCTTGAGCTTTTGTATATTAATAGGCTTAATAATAATGTCAAGCATACACAATGTTTTTTTTTAATTATTTTCTTCAGAAACTTACCTTTATTATTAATTAAAGCGTAAAGCAAGCACAGCGCGAAAAGCGCTTTATAATCATTCTCACTACAGTCTAAAGAGTCGAGAATCGTTTTCAAAAACGGCCTTTTATCAACATTTCTTGCTTCCCTCTCCAGCAAATTCTCATTCGTTTTTACACGTTCCGTCGAAGTAGTTGGCATAACGCCTAATAACTTCTGTTTCTCTTCATCGGTAATATTATTAAAATCGGAAACTTTTGATGAGCTGGAATCGATTCCGGAATCGGGTAGAGGCGAATCGGGCATATTCGCTTTCAAAGTAATCGAGCTTCTGGTCTTAATTGTTTGAATCTTTGCGACTAAATCCTCTGTAGAATCGTTTGCTATACTAGACGACTCGCTTATATGAGAAGTCGATGGTAACGATGTCGATACCAACTCGGGATCGAGATCGCAACTCGATTGATCGGTATCGTAACCGAATGATTTGACTCCAGAATATTCTGGTGTGGTATAATCTCTTTCGGGGCAGGAGGTATTCTCTAAGGCCTTCTCTAAACTCAATTGGGGCTTCGAAAATTCTAGTTTCACGCTAGATTTCGCATTGCTGACGTACATATCTAAAACCTTTGTTGCCCCATCCTCAAACACTGTTAAGTCTGATTGTAGTATGATCCAAGCTAACGCGTGAACTATGGGACCGTGTGTTATTATTAAGAACACTTGAGATAGCAAAAAGAGGGAAACTACACACGATACTGAGGGTTTTGTTTCATCTTCAGACTCTAATCTCTGCAGGGGATAATTAAGTCTTGGAGGAGTGTCAGTACTTTTACCAGTCAATATAGCTTCAAGATTACGAGTGATCACTTCTATGCTTTGCAAGTGGTCCCTACTGTAGTGGGATGCTGTGAGACGTTTTGCAGATTCGGATGTGAGTGAGTAAATGTATAGGGGTATGAGCAATTTATGTAAAAGATGTTCAGTCAATACATCGTTTAGATCAGGAATGTTTAAACATAATATGTCATTTATGTAATGTAAATGGTCTAGATGTTCTGCTACTAAATCGTCCAGTTTCTGCTGAGATTGGTGACTGAAAATATAGCAAAATGGATATTTTAATTAATATATTCAAATGTATTTATATAATTTATATAAAGTACTCATTAAATATGGATGAAGCGAAAATCGATTGTGTAAAAACTGTATTATGTAATATTTGTTTTAACTTATTATAACAAATGTAGCGCAACTATAAGTGACTCATATACCATATTTCTATAGATAATAAATATTTATGTTAATTCTAGATCTATATTTGGATAGATTAAAGTTAATATATCAATTTACTATCTGACCTAATAAAAAATAAAGATACCATATTTTATGTGATATTTGTTGTTTAAAATAAAAGATTATAAAAAAGATAAACCTTTATATGGCATAGTACTTAGTTAAATCTTAAAAAAAAATAGATATTAAAATAATGAACTTACTCAGCGTCATTTCTCACGCATGCATCTAGTTCCAGAATGTGTTTTCCTATAAACCATACTAAATTACTGAAGTATGGTGCAGCAGTCCTATAAATAATAACATCTCAGCATGTAATCATAGCACAGTAATAAAATTTAAAATAATTAAACTAAGTATAATAACTTTCTTGAAGTACTAATAATAATATATTGATATTATTCATATGGTAACATTAATTTTTATTATGATTGTATATGTATTCCCATAAATACTGTAAACGTGAAAGTTTAGATGGATAGACGTTTGTTACTCACGACAGAACGGCTGAACAGATCTGAATGAAATTTGGCACAGAGATAGATTATATATATTGTATGTTTTAAGAATTAGTTCTCCCCTCTCCCCGCGAAAAAGAAATAGCATAATAGGTATTAGCTTTTTTTTTTGTTAAAATTAAATCCGCCGGTTTTTTTTTTTATTAAGATTTATTTAATTATCGTCATACATATTGCCATTTGTATACTATTTTAAAACATTGTTTGGATTCATGTTTAGTTCTACAACACTCTGTATAAATTATTCCTTAGTCTGAGCCTAAAAATGTAATTTCAATTATTTCTTACCTATCTCTTATAAATCGTAGCATACTTGCATCTTGTACTCTATATACATTAAGTGTTAAAGTCCTCACTGCAATCCTCACCATAGATTCAGGGTGATTGAAAAATTTTATTGCCTCTGTATACAGGGGAAAATCTTTTGTATGCTAAAAACAAAATAAAGATTTCATGACAAATTGTACAATTAGCAAAATAAAAGTTCTCCATTCTATGTGACATTGGCGAAGTAATTTGCACTTAACTGGCACACTTTAAAGCCAACAATAAAATTAAATTGAATAAATGTATTTTTTTTAAATAAATAAAATCATCACCTTTGCACTTATTATACTTACAAATTTAAAAATATTAAAATATAAAAACTTTTTATCAGTTCAAATATTTTTTACCTCTTTAAAATGCTGTAATATTATTTAAAAATAAACTATACTTATAATAATTAATATAATTTATTATACTTCTTTTCCTTGTTACTATCTATCACTGTGTCGGGTCAACGTAACATGTTTCCTTATTCCAATTCCCTCCATTGGCCATCATCTCAGCACACATTTCTTTCACTTAGCTCATTCATACTTGTTTTACCCTTTATTTCTACATCTATCCAAACCTAATTTTTTATCACTTATATCCTTCTTCATAAATTAATTATATCGTGCTAACCTCCTTAATTTCTAGATACACAATCCCATGCAAAAGTTTTCTTAAAACTGTCATTGATTGTGTTTATGTAATTATTCTAGTTGAAATAAATATACAACAATGTAAATTAAACCTTAAATGCAATGCTTAAAGTTGTTTTCACAAATGTTCAAATGAGTCCTCATTCAGTGAGGATATATTTTGTTACTGATTATGTATCTAGTACTTTTTTGATAGATGCTATTAATGGTATAGGTTTTTTTATTTACTATTAGCAATAATTATTAAACTTTTTTTAAATTACCTCATTATAGAAGAAGTGTATGGTATGATTATTAAGTTTAAGACTCAATGTCTTAAGGAATGATATATAATAAGCCATTACTTCTTCATCTGAGATGTCAAACTTATGAACTATAATGGAGTTGACATGGTTATTGCTTAGCAAGTAATCTGGAATACAAAAAATATGTAGGTTTTGAAAGAGTTAATAAAATTATTAAAGATCAGGGCTTATTTCATTTATAGAAAATTACAGTAACTTTCTAGACTTTAAATTGGAATTAGTTTCAAATATTAAATTACACCTTTCAATAAACATTTCTTAATACACATGAAATTTAAGTTTCATTAATACATGTTTTTGTAATTGAATATATTATGTTACTATTTCAAACTTCTATAAACTGTATAATAAAACAACCTAATCTGACAAGGACCCTAATGGGACAAAATCACATTTTGCAGAAAATAATAATTTTATATTAAGGAGTTCTAATATACTTACATAATGATGTTTCATTTCTTATGTTTTCAAATAAAATGTTAAGTGTTTGTAATAACTGTACACATACATAAGATGAACCTCCACATTTTTGCCGCATTATCTTTAGAAAATATGACAACATGTTTTTCTCTAAAAAGAAGCTAAAACAGAAATAGGAAGTTCAAAAGAGCACTTTTAAAAGTTTTAAATGGAATATTTAGAGTTCTTTTCTGAACCATGGTTACTGTATCAGTTTTTTTTTACTATAATGAAATATATAATACTGAATTTGTTTTGTGACTAGTAAGAATACTTTTGATACCATAATATTATGTTTTATAATTATTGCAATGAAAGAATTGCTCATGCTATATGATAAAATATATCCATTTATATAAAAGTCACTATAAAGTATTAACCTTGTAGTCTTATTAGAGTAAAACTACATATTTATGAGGCCTATTTTCAATGCTAAGCATAACTTAATCAGTTGTTACTATACATAAAATACTTACTCAAACACTGAACTGTCGTTCTGGTCTCCCCATATTAAAATTTCTGCTATACATCGTAAAGATTCTACTAAAATCCCTCGATTACTCTCTGATACTGTAGTATTTTTGCAAAGAATATTGTGTAAGTATTTCAATCTTTCAAGAGAATGGGGGTTTTTGGGACGACCCCAACCACCCCCAAACCAGCTACGACTACGAAACATCACGCCACTAGGATTTTTCTCTGTTATTAGATAAAAAAATATTCATTTTCCACAAATTGTTCATAGTAAACGCCACAATTTAGCACTTGTATTCACGTATTACGTAGAATAAAAGCAATACACAAATATCCACAGGCCTCGATAAATAAAAGCGACCGTGTTCACGTTTATTTTTATTATATTTCTTGATTCTTGTTATTTTTGCACTTCCTGTTCCTACGTTCCATGTAATTTTGACAGATATTTGACATAAAACGTTTGACAATTTGCTGTTGCTTTCAAAAGTTGCGTTCTGTTTAATTTCCTCCCATCATAGACTAAAATATAAAGTATTAAAATTCTAGAAATAGTTAAGTCCAAACTTCAAAAAAAAAGTAAATAATTAAAAACATGAAAAATAATTAATATCGTTGGACATGGCTACCATATAAATATGGTTTAAATATAACGACAAAAATCTGATTTTCAGATACTTTTTTATTTTCTATTATTATTTTTAATATATAATTACTATTCAACTTAAGAATTTCAAAACACTATTTCTATAAATGATTTCTACCGTGTGAAAAGTAATTTCCATCTTTTTTAAAGAAAAGTAGAAAATGAAAGAAAATAAAAAACAGCACCAAGTACGAGTCTGACTTGTACATTGAGGGCTCTGCAGCATAAAAGATTAATGTTTTGTTTTCTGGCATACCGTAAAGCGGGGTAAATTGGTCCAATCTTACTTTCAACTGGAATTTAAACCTTCTTACGTAACGCATAGGGTACTTTGAACTTAAAAATGTGTGATAAGTTTTTTTTAGATGTTAAGTAGCTTTAGATTCCCTAATTATTGTATTTTTTTTTTAAAATTCAACAAATTTATTGTCCCTATTGGATTCCAATTTACCCCTGACGAGGATAATAGGTTCGAGAGAAAGGTTAATCAGAATTTTAAATAGGGTTGTCACTTTATCTATCCAAAGTACCTAAGTAATTTGAAAAAAAAAAAACGTTTCAGATATTATGTATCTAACCATGTCACTTATCCCTTTTAATGCGTGTTTAATAAAAAAAATCTTTTATGAGATCATATTTTTATTGCAGGGACCTAACAAAAATATCATATTTAGCTTTAAAACTCTTCAATCTATTCGTATTTATTTATAGTCTCCTCTTTGAATTAACTTATACCTAACTATTAAATGTTTAGCTTAATCTAATATGTATCAAATATAAATAAAATAAGTAATCAAACTTAAATATTCTTCTTTGAAATCAACGAAAAAATAAATTTTAGTATCTATAATTTAAGTAGAAATAAAATTATTTGCCTCTAAAATACTAATATTATAAAGCTGAAGAGTTTGTCTGTATGTTTGGTTGAACGCGCTAATCTCAGGAACTACTAATCCGATTGGAAAATTTTTTTTTGCATTAGATTTCACTGAGGAAGGCTATAAGGCAATATATCATCCCGGAAAAATGTACGGTTCCTGTGGGATAGATTTGTTTTTGTCTAGGATCGAACCCGAAGCGCAGCGAGGGTTAATCGCTAGTACATTTATAATAGTAATCCGATAATATTAATAGTACCTATACAAATTGAAAGATATTTGTATATTTTTATATTCTATATGTCGTTAATGCATGGACTATATAAGAATTTGAAAACTTTGATTAAAGGACTATTACGAATTACCATAGCAATAACAGAGTTCCTGGTAATTTACAGTTTCTTTGCGATGCTTTCAAAAAGCGATGATTGAATGATGTACTCACAACCCACTACAAAATAATATTAATTTATGAATGTGACAATAAAGTTTCATTTATTTAAGAGGATGTTGAAACCATGTTTGATATCGGTCTGCAAGCATATAGAATTCTTCTGCTCCCTGCCCATTTCCCAATCACTCGGGGTCGGCGCAGTACGTCTTCTGTACTGCTGATAGGATTTGGCAAAAGTTTTACGACCGGCCGCCTGCCTGACATCAACCCTCCTTAATGGGAATGCTATTGTTTATCGCGGAAGTCTTGTAATATGCACATTCGATTTTGTTTTTTTTTTTAAATATTTTTTTATTATTACTATTACTCAAAACTTTAATGTTATTTTCGGATATATTTCGATATAAATTTTGATCACACAATAAATTTTGTTTTGACGTTGTCAATTTTTTTCTAAAATTATATAGAATTATAGATATAAAAATTAAAGAGTATATATCAGTTAAAGTATCTAATAACAGTACAGTACATATCGTGTATGATATTCCAATGCTACCTGCATACTACTTTTTAAAAACTTAAAAAAATATATTTTATATTGTTAAGCCGCGCAACACTCAAGAACGGCTAAAACACTGATGCACAGACAGATAATACTTCATAGTAGGGTTCTGATTTGAAAATATATCTTCATTTTAATTAGTATATTATGTAAACTTAATTATATAGCTGTAGCTCCCCATTCTGGGTACTGAGTCTGAATACACTGGTGAGTAGTTCATAAGCTTCAGGAAAGGTCTGTTTATATTATAGGTGCATATTGATTGACATATTAATGTAATATTAAATAAAACAAAATATATTCTTTATTATTTATTCAACTATTTTTTTGTGAAAAATTAAATGATATAATTAGTTGTATATAGATATCATAAATATAGACTACATTATTTATAACCATACAAAGCCTTTATTATAAAAAAGCAAAATTACAATTTTAAGTTCCTATCGTGAATCCTTTCGAAAATGAATTTTATTTTACTTATAAACTTTTATTTAAAAACACTCTAGAGCAGAATATAAGAATCAAAAATTGATATAATTTTAATATTTACAATAATACTATAGCTTACTTAACACGTTCACTGCGTTAAGATTTTTAGATGACTTTCAGCTAGTGCTATATAAGGTCCCTAAAACCTGAAGCGTGATGATCTTGGAGTGCGTTGTCGGGTCGAAAATATCTGTTCGGTATACATGTATTTAGAAGTGGATTTTGAAGCAATTATAATGATTTTTTTAAATTTTCTTTATGAAACATATTTTTTAATAATCATGTCGTATATTTATACGTTCGTAACAAAATCCGGCTATTGTAACTTATGTTAACGATTTGTCAAAATTTTCGGGTCGTTTTCACCCGATATCCGCACTGCTTGTAAAGTGTATCGATAAAAGATTAGTGTTGTACAAGTAAAACAACGATGAGATGAATAGTAAGTTTTGTTGAAATAAAAGGTACTTATCGACAATTAGAAAAGATTAGAAATATGTTTTTCATTACAACAAATGGTTTTTCTTCATACTTCGCAAAAAGATTTAACCTTTTTCACTTCGCGTGTGACTAGTAAATATTCCGGGACTTACAGTGTTATTCCGGGTTCTATTATTCCTTTCAACTTCACCTTCACACGTCAAAAGCATTTTTCTACATCTCGACCTCTTCATTTTGTCAAAACTGCTTACCACTTGTAACAATAATTACAATACGTCGATAACGACTTAGACGTTGCTAACTTATGTGCAACACTAGTGTTACGAACACGAATTCTGGTGCTGCTATCGGGTCATCGGGTCATCAGGTCTGAAAGACCCGATAACCGCACCTAGCGAAAAATGTTTACTGCTAGTCGTTATAAGGTCGAATAGATCTGATATATTTTTTTTGTATCTACGTCAAATATTTGAAGAGGTAAAATTAAAACTTTAAAAGTCCCTTTTTTATTTCATAAAACGAAAGAGATATCTATCCCGCACCAGCGGTAAGACACAGATTTTTCGTGCCGCACCACGGGGAAGTCTCGTATCGGGTTGATTCGACCTATTGCCGCAGTGAACGTGTTAATTATAAAACATTAGTCTCGAGTACATAATGTTTATTTCCACCGGACGGAACAGTTTTCTATTACGTTTTAAGGCAATTGGAATATTATAATAATAATTTCATAATACTTAGTACTTTAAATAACTATTTGTGACATAATAATAAAATACTAGATATTATCTGTTTCATTTGAATGTGAAATTTTTATTTTAAGTTTTGAATTACACTTATATTTTATACTCATTACCTATTTGCCTATATTTTTTAAATTTTAGGTTTATCTTTTTATACCTATTGGACGGATTGTTAATAATCAAAAGTCTTGCTTATTTTTTTAATTTACTAATAAAATCGATAAACCTATTAATAAATACTCCTTAATATTAAAGTTTTATTAATTTTTATTAATTTATATAAAAAGCGACACTAGCATGACTAAGTGTAGGCAATATAATATTATGGTCTACAAAGTCTTTATTGATGTAAAAGAATCTTATTATTATCTTGACATAGTTCTAATGAATAAATTAAGATATTAAAATTAAATATATTTATAGATATTAATAAATGTTTTAATCTCGAAAACCTATGACAAGGTATAAAATAAATTATTCTAAGATTGGACCCACACACTTGCCAAAAATAATCTTTTAATGCTTTCCAGGTTCTAAAAAAATTAGAAAAAAAAAGCTTTCTCAATATTATAATATATTTTCTGTGTGTAGATCCAATTTAATTGTTATTACAATATATTAACGTTGTAGATTAATTTTAGCTAATTAAGTTTACAAAACAAATTTAAGTTACTTCATACTCCAAATTATTAATAATCTGCTTGCGTAAATATTGTTGCGATTCTTGTTCATGCCTCACTATAAGTTCACAATAGGCAATTAATTTATAGATATACCTACTTATTGCTATAAAAAAAAAAATATCTGATCTCTAAATGGTTGGCCGCGATCGTATTCATGCTATCGACTTATAGATCTTATAAATATGTGTCACAAATCACTGGTTTTTAACATAATATTATTAAAATGTTACATTTGACAATACAGAAACACCTTTAATTTATATAATTGTATAAACAACCTAATGAGCACCATAATTGACATTTTGTACATTTAAATCCCAGATTAAAAAATCTTATAGTCTCAGGTTTAAACGTAGAACATTGTACCTACTTATTAATGAGCATGCATTTTAAAATTCCTTAAACATAGAGTATGTGTATTCCTGTAAAACTAAGGGGATTGGGTGGATTAAACAATTTTTTTTTCATTCGACTCGATACGAGTCATTAAAATGCCCTATTAATACGAGAAGAAAAGTTAAGGATAGAAATTTTGGAGAGCATCTGAATATATCGAATTGTAAGTATCTCGCAAGACGTATACACTATCACTAGGCTTGCCATTGAAAACAAATGGACCGTTAAGGTTTGTAACCTTGGAGTTTGTTGGTGCTGGTTTGGGTTTAGGTTTGTAAGATTGTGTATTATAACTTGAATGATGAACTGGTTGCATAGCAGGCTGAGAGCCGTATCCGTATGGGTCCATAGTCATTTGCGGTCCTGAGGGATAACCGGGAGCTCCACTCCATTGATATACACCAGTTGGCTTTCCATTGGAAACAAAGTCAATTGGCAAGTTAATAAAAGGATCAGCTGGGGATGGGACGCCTTGAGGTAACATAGGTGGCATTGCTGGTCCAAGAGTTGGAGGTTGTGATACGTAGCCTAAGCCTGGTACAAACATGTACGGTGTTGGGGGCAACCTAATGTAGAAGATTGGTGAATTGTCGTATTGCAAAGAATTAAGATTATCATTGGGGAAAGTGTCTCCACTTCCATTCTTTTTCTTGTTCTGCTGACGCCGTTTTGAAGGTAATGTTCTGGATATGTCATCTTCATCAAAGTGATCGTCATTCACTGCAAATGTAACGTCATCATCATCATCCTCAGAGTAATCTAAGCTGGATGACAGAAATGATGGATAGTAACCGGAAAATAAATTTAGTGCTTTGTTTCGCCTACTCGAAGGCTTCGTTGCTTCCTTCGTTTTTTCTTTAAGGACTTCTTCAACTTTGCCTTGTTGGTCTGATGTAGTTTCAGTTTCCCCATCAACCGAGGTGGCGCGAGTTCTCCTACTTGGCGCACTTTCGATTTGGCATACTATGGTAAGTAGCACGAGCAGGGGTAACAGGAACGAGCGAGCCATCTTAGTTTCTGAAACAAGGGAAATTAATATTAACCATAATTTTCACTAAGAACATAAATTAAATAATCTTATTGGTGTCCAATTAATGGGATTCTAAGCTACAAATTTTAAAGTCATCCAAAAACTCATATATTTTATTCTTTATTATACTAATACCAAAATTGTCTATTTATTGGTGTCTATTTTTATCGCGAATAATATTACTGACCAATTTTAATTTAACAATATTAATGTAAGGTCAACTTAAAGGAAAAACTTGCTGCATCCCATACCTAGAACGCGATGACTTTTTATCATAATACGGCATCAGGGAGCCAAATGAATATAAAAGTACTCGTAGTAGTAATTTTATATGAACTTACGTTCTATGCATACAAATTAATAAAAAGAAAATAATACATACAGTCATTTGTTAATAGGCATCATATTTATAACGCAAGATGTCTTGTGGCGCAATTCTATATTTCAACGTTTAACGAGATCAGGATAAATTGCTAGACGGTAGATAAGAGTGCTAATCGATTTGCCGAGAGCATTATGTTACAAAGAAAAAGAGTTTTACATTAATATTACTTGAAAGGTGATTTATAATACTCGTAGACTTATTTAAAGTAGCTGACACATAACAAAATGCTTTCTTGAGTAAACGTTAGGTTTTTGCTATAGAAAAAGTTTAGTGTGTGCTTAGTTAAAGAAACACTACTTTGTTACATTCATATTGACGTTATGACGCGTAACCCCGCGTAATTAATATTAACTAGTTTTCAAAAAAATTGATTGATAACACGAAAGCTAGTTCATAGCTACTAAACAAATGGTAAAAAAAAGAAAAATCAGTTGACAAACAAATGAGAAAAAGGTGAACTGTTTCATCTTTACCTAGTATTTATACACCATCCAATTACAATTTTTTTCCAGTCATTAGATCCGGAGAAATTAATATGTGACAGACACACAGATACACGAATAACCCTATGCGTTTTCTTTAGTAAAATACCTACAATAAACATAACCCCTAGCTTAGAAAATAGCAAAATTGAATCAACCTACTTCCTAAGATTTCTGTATAATTAAATCTATTAAGAGAAATGATGACATTTATATCTTATTTATCATATATCTTATTACTGCTATCTACGCAGCTTGCGATACGCGTCGTTTATGCGATCGTAACGATCGTAACCTGTATGAGTAGCAATTAAATAAAACCTTATCTATGCACGCGTGTATATACACATAAAACAATAACAGTGTCAAAATTGTGCTTTGAAATATAAAAAAAATATATATTTAGGGGATTTGCTATGATTTATAAGCCATAGCAATATTTCATATTTTTTGTCTGTTTGTCTGTAGGGTGGTACCTACTTGGCTATAGACATAATTTACTAACAATAACTAAAAAACAGGTAATTTTTACTCGACTCTGGCGAAGCCCAAAAATTATGTGGTTGACTTGTATGTATGTATGTCCGATTCTATGTTCCCTCGTAAATACTAAACAGCTCAACCGATTTTGATGATTCATACATACGACATGTATATTTCGGTCTGCATAGTACTATTTTTTTCGTTAACTCGTTTCTATCTTTCTAGTTGGCTTTTTACGGAGTTCGGGGTTTTTTTTTTAATTTTTTTATTTTATTTTTTTTACATCAATGGATCAAAGATGTAGGTGAAACTTCAATTTTTACACGCTTCTATAAACCGAGGACTAATATATAAAGTAATTTGAGAATACTAATACGGAAAAACCTGCTGCTGCAAACTAGTTTTAAACTTACTAAAATGTTGACATAAAGCATATTTTATTGGTTAGACCTTTCTATAAATAACAAAGTATTTGAAGTGAGTACTCTTTTGCTTACAGATAGTTCAGAGGCCCATGAGCATTGTGGATTCCTTTTTATCCCGGTGAATTAAGTAGCTTACATTAGATATGAATCTGTTAAAGAGATAACCCATGCAAAGCTGGGACACGTCACTAGTTTCTTATAATATGGCCTTTAAGATGGAATAACACTTCCATGTTGTATAAGCAAGAATCGCTTAATTGACGGATTTTATGAGCACGCTATTCTTATCGCGGCAGAAATCAGTTCAACGGTCCATTTTCACAGTGGTATTTTTGTATGGAGTTTATGTTATCGATTTATTTCATGTTGAATGGACGGTGAGGCATGAACGGACTCGGACACAATTAACAAGTTAGCAAGCAAGTAGAGACCGCCGGTGGTAACTTCCGCGTTTAATTGAGTATGTGTAGAGATAGATTGCATTTGCTGGATTTAATTAAAGTAGTGTACGCCCAGTGGTTGAAATTTGATTATAATCATTATTGATTTTTTCATTATCTAAGTATATTAAAAAATTGTTTCCAATTTTTTACTGATAACACTAAAGCTCGTAAATAGCTAGTAAAAAAATATTGTTGAAAAACAGAGGAAAAAAGGTGCTGAACTGTTTTGTCTTAGCATATTTATATATAGATAATGGGGAATTTATAATTTTGGCTAACTTACCCTAACTTCGCTAGTGCGCGTCCCCGAGAAGTCAAACATGTGTTACAAAACTATGTGTTACTCCAGGTAAAAGTCTATTTGTTTACTAAATTTCATCCAAATCCATCCAGCCGTTTCAGCGCGAAGGACTAACAAACATACGTATACTATAATATAAGGCAAAAGTGTTTGATTGATGTATCAACGCACAGGCGAATATGACGAAGGCATCTACTAAGGAAGGATTTTTCAAAATTCAGCCCTCAAGTGGGTAAAATAGGGGATAAAAGTTTGTATGAAACTTTTTATTCCTTAGACATACGAGTATTTGCATGAAATTTTATATTTATCGTAGTTTGATCGCGAGCGAAGCCGCGGGTTCTGCTAGTACATACATAAATACACATACATGCAAGCTTACAAAATTATAGTAGCAGTCCAATATAAAGCTTTAAATTGCAACTTTTAAGATGCATTTGTTGTTTTTTTTTTATAATTAGTAACACCTCTAAATTAATTTTTACAACTTTGATGTATCTACTTGATCTTATTAATGAAATATTGCCAAAATTCTAAATAAATCAGGGCTTTACACAGATTTACGAGCTTTTTCACTTCTCTTCAAATTATTAATATCTAGAATATAATAATATTACACTATCTCGTTTAGCTATTTCTCGTTCTTACGTAACGCAATTCAAAGTTAAAGTCACAAGAGTCTATCATTATGTCGAATGCGCTCAAAAATCTACCATAGTTATCATTATACGGTAATATCATTAAAGGTCATTGCATTATAAAAATTATGGGTCTATTAATTTATATTACGATGGAAGTGTAATCAAATTATATATAGTTTATTATTGGCGTCTTGTCCATTTAAGTACGTATAGCTATTTATTTTTTTGGGATTATAATACGCCTTGTTTTATAATTTCCCTAATTGATGTGATACCGACAGGTTAAATAGAGAGGCAAATGTGAAGACCAAAACTATTACTATAGAATATGACGACATCCAAAAGCTTATGGTGGTAAACTTTAAGCTATTGAAACTGATGTACTATCATAATTTAATATACTACATATTATTATATATTAGACTTAATTGTAGTGGAAAATCAGTAAAATCGACCCCATTTATCTTCTGTCATAACACAGCTATCACTTACATAAATAATTATATATGTATATAACTTCTGACTGGACATTCTCGTTAGAAGCATTGCAACAAATACCTTATTTAATCTTCTAGTCCTTACCTGGGCGACCGAGCTTCGCTCGGAGTTCTTTTTTGTTATATCGTATTTTTTAGATTAAAAAAAACTAAAAACTTGAATAAATACAAAAAAAAAAAAACAAAAGTAAAAACTTTGTATCCGACTAGGATTTGAACCCGTACACCTGTGATTGTCAATCTTGCACCTTGCCCGCTTGACTACGATGTTTATGCCCGAGCGTAAGATATTATCGAACATTATTTTGCGTGGAATAATGCGAAAGTAAAACCGCATGAAAACTCGAAAATACTCGTTTTCCTAGACATGAAACTAATCTAGATCGATTTTTCGCCCCCGAAAACCCCACATACCAAATTTCAGCGAAATCGTTAGAGCCGTTTCCGAGATCGCCGGTATAAATAAATAAATTAATAAATATACAAGAATTGTTCCATTAAATATATTAGGTTTGCGCTGACAACGTTGTAATTTATTTAAGTCCTGCCAGAGTAAAATGTATTCTTTCATATCTTCTATTATATATTCTATTCATATCTTTTATCCTTAATTTCCTGGATAAAAGATATCCACCAAGAAATGTCCAACTAAAATGAATGCAGCATTTTTGGAGTTTAGTGTGTACATTTTTATAAAGGTTAATTTTTTTTTATAACTAACTTGTAGATATAATCAAAACGGTAAGTTTTACAAGAAGAAAATGTAATAGTAATATTACATACAGCTTATTAGCTATAGCACTTCAGTTATTTATGGTTGACCTGTTTGGTTAGCCTTCATCTGCCTCTATCTAAATAAATCTTTACCATACTAAATGTGAACTAACTTAGGCTATAAATACATCTCACACAAAAGTGTCTTAATCATACTTGAAAATCTCAACATCAATCTTAAAATCTGACACCTAAATAGTGGTAATATACTAAACTGTTAGAAATAAACAGAAAAATATTTAATACTTTCTTAGATTTACGCGAATATTTTACATTTTAATGTTAGGAACCAAAAATAAAAATAAATCCGCGAAAAAATTCGAATAGATAGTTTTATTTAAAAAAAATATTTTTTTTAAGGTGGAAACACAAAATGTTACATTTTCCTACGATTCCTTACGGTTTCCTTTAAGTTTAGTATATGATTAGGTGGTAAAGTAAAACTGTAATAGACGACTGATAGTTATAATTCAATCTTATTATGTACTTATTATATTATAAATGGATAATAAAGTCTAAGTGGTATCTAATACTCTAACAATAAGGTTTAAATGAATTTAAAAAGAAAAATAAAATTTACAATATTTTTCGTTTTTTATACATATATTATTAAACTAGCAATTTACCCTCGCTTCTCTCGGATGAGTCCCTCGGTACGTTATACATAAATAAAAATAGTTATTGTGAGCATAACTTAGGAGGCAGATACATGCTATCGCGGACTTTTCTGTAGGTCTATTTAAGACCTACGATTTTCTAGTACATTATATTGATATATGTATCTCTAAAGGTTTAGCCAGCGTTAGCCGTTTCATACGAGCGATTAATAATTTTAAATCTATGATATCTTCTATCTTCTAAGATATTAATTTTAATGATATTTTGTAAGTGACAATTTTGATCTACATTAAATGCACAACGTATTTAAAGTGTTTAATTGTATAAGTATTAAAATACTTTGTAAAAACCATTATTTTTTAGTAATATTTAAAAGATAAAAATGGTTACTGTGGGTTATTCTTAGGATATAGACATATAGGTACCATCGCAGACTTTCCTGTAGACCTTTTTAAGATATAACTCCGTAGAAAATTATTTTGATATAATTTCGTAAGGTTTAACCAGTGCTGGTAATGTAAACGCCCAAAAATATGTTTTATACGACATCATTACGAATCTTTGAAATGCTCAGCTTTTCTCTACTATAATATGCATGTAATCCTTCCGGAAGAAAATCTCTACACGATAGTGAACACCGTATCAAAACCCGTTGCGTGGTTTAGAAAAATTAACCGAAGAAACAGGCACACGAAACCAGCGACTTTGCTTTATACTATACTAGCGGCTCACCCTCGCTTCGCTCGGGTTCGCCTCTAGGAAAACAAAAACAAACCTAACCCGCGGGAACCGAAATAAAAAGTAGCCTGTGTGTTATTCCAGACTATAATCTATCTCTGTGCCTCCAGATCCGTTCAGCCGTTCTGTCGTGAAAGTGTAACAAGCATCCATACATCCATACTCTCAAACTTTCACATTTATAATATTAGTATAGAAAAAAAGAAATCTCTTATAAAGATAAGTTATCCTTTATCGAAATTCTGTTACTTTATTTTGTATAACATATATTTTATGGTACATAAATAAATAAATAAAATAGATTAGGTAGGAACATTGATAATAATAGCGAGTTGCCTTCGTTTCAACCCAAAAACTACTTTATAGAGTAGTTTGTATTATACACGGACAGACTGTAGGTTTCTATTAATGTATTCAGAATTTTCAAAATCGAATAATAAATTCCAGAGATTATAAACTCTATCAAGCTTCAGCTTTTTATGGTATAGGTATAAAGTTTTATAAAATATATATTTCATCTTTAAAAGTTTAAAAAGTCGTAGTGTAATAGTAAAAATAATTAAGTAGTTTAACTACGTAGTTACTACTTCTAGTTAACTTTACTATTCTAAATAAAATGTATAATATTGCTAAGCCGAAAGCTTTAAGCTTTATCTTTACTACAACTATAAATAGATTAATTCTAATAGTGTGTATAAAGCTTAAAAGCTACTGAAATAGATTGTATCGTTGAGCTTTATGGCAGCGGTTGTAGATATTTTAACATTAGCATAAAATATAATAAGATAAAAAAAAGGATGAAAAGTAGAGAAAGTAATAAAAGTTTTGTACATAATGTGCAAATGTAATGGGAACTTACATTCTACTAGAGTTTGCAAAAAAGTTATTTTAATAGCGAAAATATTAGAACTCCAATAAAAAGCAACATGCAGGCATAACGAGCTTGGCAGAGATGAAGAGAAAACCACATAGGTCTGCGGTCCACATGCCTAATGATCTATCTAATTTGCCACGAAAAGAGCATATTACAGAAAAATGAAAGTCATAATTTTGAATGTCATAAGGCTTGTTTGGATAAATATGTAGCATTAGCAGTGCTCATCATTATAATATCTGACTAGTTCTTGTTAGTGTCTCCACTCGCTTAGGAGTTACGTGGATAAAAATGCATAATTGCTAATCTAAGATAAGCTTTCTGAGATATAAGTTTTTAACGTAAATCCGCTGATCCAGCAATACCGTAAAGCACATACACAAAAAAACACTCAATCATTTATTGATGAACACATATACTCATTCAATTATTTTCTTACTTGTGAGTGAACTACGGGTTAAAACAAGCATATTATAAAAGTATTAAAGAAATGTCAATTGGGATCAATTTAGACAATGATGCTGACACTAAACCGTTGTCCACTTCATGTTTAATTTATAATACTGAGTAGTGATTTGCATCACATTTTGGCAAGCAATATGTTATAGTGAAATTGTTTTTAAGTAATTTAATTTACAAATAACAATACCGAATTAACGTGGTAATCCAGGTTTTTTTTTTTAAAACTTAATCATCATAAGCTATTATATATAACGAATTATGTTATAACGAAGATCTAAGAAAGTATTATAAAATTTAACTATATACGGCCAATGAATCAACCGGAAATCAAACCTGCACCCTCCAAAGCAATAAACTAGCTAGAAGTCTGATTATTACAACATAATTAAAAATAACCAGTTAAAGCTAAAGACTTATAAAACCTATCACTAATAGAAACAATAAAACGTCAAAGAGTTCAATAAAATGCTATTTACACCAGTGATTACTGTCATCAAGTTTTTGCCTTAAGTAATCATGATGCTAATTTGACAGACGATATCGTACGAAAAATAACTTTTGTGCTGGTCGTACACTTTAATTAAATGAAACTTACATATTTATATATTTTATTGTACTTTTAATGCGTATCGATAAAATACTTTTTTTATTTGATTTATCTATACAGATAAATAAAATTGAAGTGTCTGTTTCTAATGTCAAAATAACAACTTTATACTAAATGCATATGGAATTATATACGGTACTCATAAGAAAAACACAATTTAAAAAAAATGGTGTCTGTCTGTTTGTTCCGGCTAATCTCCGAAACGGCTGGACCGATTTTAACGAGACTTTCACTGGCAGATAGCTGATATTATAAGGAGTAACTTAGGCTACTTTTATTTTAGAAAAAGAATTAGGATTTTGCTCAAAAAAAACGTACCTAGGGACGAATCCGAGCGAAGCGAGGGTGAGTCGCTAGTATATATTATATATTTAAAGCTCATGCTCATATTGAAGAATACATATTTGTCAATTACATTGAATTTTGTCAGAAAAATTATAGTAAAGTAGTAATCTAGTCTTTTTTAGCGTCTCACTACTGGTCGTATGTACGTTCCTTCAATACGAGGTGCTATCAAGATTCACAGTCAATTTAACGAAAAAGCACACTAAACGTAATAATCATGTACAATTTAAAAACTAAAATGTCAATACATCTACTCTTTGAAACCCAATTAACATATAATAGCTATACTTGTATAAGTGCAAAATAATATCGTTATTTTGTTTCTTCTATAAATAAGAATGATTTTTAATGTTCATCTACCTCTATATGAGATCAATGACTTTTGAGTGGCAGTCGATACAAATGTGATACGATTAACGCAATTTAATGAAGCATAACTATAATCAGACGTTATAGTCACAATTTGCGAACAAAAACACTTATCCATCCACGCCCCTTATTTAGAACTGGTCTGGTTGCCTACAGTGCTGAGGATATTGCATGTCCTGTCAATGGAGTATTTAAAGAAATATTAATTACAATGTACACTTTGCAAAGTGTAGAGTTGGTGCAATAAAATCACCTATACAGGTAAATAAAATTGGAGTGTCTGTTTGTAATATTAAAATAACCGCTTTTTACTAAATGCATATGTACCGTACATATGCCAAAATAAAATTTTTTACAATCTTTGTCTGTCTGTTTGTTCCGGCTAATCTCTGAAACGGCTGGACCTATTTTGACGGGACTTTGACTGGCAGATAGCTGATGTAATAAGGAGTAACTTAGGCTACTTTTATTAAAAAAAAAATTAAAACCAAATTAATTAATTAATTCTGTTTTGGGAAACAACCTACGGTCGAACCCGAGTGAAGCGAGGGTGAGTCACTAGTTTGTTTATAAATAACCTGCCTGTCCTTTAAGTCCGTAACTACTAAATATAACCCCGGATTTTTATGATGTCTTTAATTTTAACTACTTTTGAAATCTGTGAAGCTATTTTCGTGTAATGCGCGAAAAAATGACGGACTCACAAATAAATTCAGTTTGAATTTCGACAAAGTTTTCGTAACATCGACTGTCTCATTACAAGAGGACACGGTGAAGGTAAAAGTAGTTGCTACATTTTTTCACAGTGAAAAAATTACATCTAATGTATTTTTTTTTAAATACCTAGAGTAGATTGAATAACTTTATCCAACGGGCATAAACAACGATTTATTTTTTATAGCAATAGCCACAAATTAAGATAAAACTTTTTATACAAATTAACTCAAACATCACGATTGGTCTATTAATCATCTGGTTGACCACAAATTGAGGAAACCCTAACCATTCAGAAATATTAGGTACAAGCAATCATCAAATAAACTTATTTAACATTTTCCTTAATAATTCATATAAGGTCTCAAAGAAAATATTTGGACAAATTTACCCGAGACATCGGGAAACTCGGGAAAAACTGAAAATGGTATTTTTTTATTAACGCATATATCATAAACTTTATTATTTAGACAACTTTTGTGGGATCAGCTTGTTTTTCTTAAGAATTACCTTTTATAGTTCCTCGACATCTTAGAGATATTATGATGTATGTTATAGAGCGAGCGAACAACTATCCAGTCTTTATTTCTAAACAATTTTTTTTTTGCTTTTATATTTTTATATATAAAAATAAAAACAGACTAGTGATCGCCGCGTGGTTGAAAATCAACCATATTTTATTAAGTTATATATTTATTGTCTTACGTATATTACAATATTAATCTATTCTCAATTTGACCACAGACTTTAACAATAAACAAAAAAGTATATATGCGTGTGTGTATCAAATACATGGTAGTGTGTGATGTTTTTTTATTGATTTAATGAATTTTTCATTCATAATTTTAAGAAAATATTAGCATTCTGCACTCCTTCTCTTTGAAAACTATGTGAGAAATTTCATACTCCTCCGTGGGCGCAATTTTCGTAAAAAGGGGTACAAAGTTTTTGCTTCACGTATTAATATATGTATAGATCTGAACTGATGTTCGTATACTAATTTCATTCCTGACATCCTTTTATGTACACTTAACGCACTATTGTTATAAAAATAGATAAATATTTAGCAGTGAACATTATAACAGATTCATTATAATAAAGATATGAGTAACAAAATAAATTTGCAAAACCGCTAACGCGTTGATATGAATAAATAGTTTTATCTATCTCCCTTTAGGAAGTCATCCATTTCACTAAAAGCAACTTCACTTACATATCTGCTTCCTACAGTTTAAAACGTATATCTAAGGAATATAGAGTTAATTATAAAAGACAGATTTATAGTTCCCGTTTAGGAATTAAGACTGAATCAAAGGTTATCAGTAATTATGTGATCCAAAGTGTCGAGGAGCGTTTGAATCGAGTTTTCTAGGCTCATTATGCTTAATAGTTAACACCTCAGGCTAAGAGTCTAAATACATGGCAGATTTAGGCTTTGATTAGGAAAATTACAAGACGGCAAAAGGTTACGTGGATCGTCTATCTTCTTTAGCTTTAGTAAATAACGTAACGGTAAATGATTATATTGTTTACTAGCGGCTCATCTTCGCTTCGCTCGGGTTCGCTACTAAACAAACAAAAACAAATCTATCCCACAAGAACCGTACATTTTCCGGGATAAAAAGTAGCCTATTTGTTATTTTGATGTATGAACTATATTATTGTAAAGTTTTATTGATTTCTAATCAGTAGTTTTTTGAGTACTAAGCTGCATAAGTTACTATAGTTTTTTAACTATCCCACGGGAGCTCTCTCATTTTTCGGGAAAAAATCTGGATTTGTTCTATTTCTCTTTTTACATCCCCTTGACTCAGTTTTTAGTATTTTTTTTCTATGCACAGATATTCGACCTCTACAGTTTTATTATATGTATAGATTTTCAAAGTTATGCAATACACCCCAATTACTCTCGCTTTGGTATTTATAACAATTTGCACAGTCAGCGTCGCTTTTTAGAAAATATTATTACTAATATGTTACTTCAGGCCATAGTCTATTTGTGTACTAAATCTCATCCAAATCTGTTTAGTCGTTTCAGCATGAAAGAGAGACAAACATACATACATATACCTACAAGCTTTCAAGTCCGATATTTAAATTTAAAACTATTATTTATATCAGAAAGTACAAATTGTTTACTTCATAATATTACTTAATTATATAATTTATTTTGAAAATGTTTTTTTCCGGTACAGTTTGATATCTCTACTTACCTATATTGCTACTTAATAACTAAGTGACGAGGCGCCATAAAGCTAAACGAGTGCCTTTATCCACTTAAAGAAAGCTATAAGAGCGATATTGTGTTACACACTTGAGTAGGTTACATACCTAAAGAGAACTTAATAGTAGGTAATTCAGCCATCTTAATGTCTCAATATATTTTCTACTAATACCTAGTAAATAAATCTTCGCAGCAGTAAATCACTCTTATACAGAAACAAACCGTTAAAATTAACATATAATCCTTGCGAATCAACGTGGTGAGTATTTTGATACCTTTTGTATTTATAATACTAGGTCACATCATTCCCTATTTTTCTTCCCCAGAAGATTAATACTTAAAACTTTGAATTAGAACAATCATTATTTATAATCAGAAAGATTATTTACAACTAGGGGCTCACCCCTTACTTCGCTCGGGTTCGCTTCTAGAAAAACTAAAACAACTCTATCCCACGGGAACCGTTCATTTTTCCGGGATAAAAAGTAGCCTATGTATTCTGATGTATGAGATATATTATTATATAGTTTTATAAAAATCCATTCAGTAGTTTTTGCGTGAATGGGTATCAACTATCCATACATCTATACATGCAGACATCCATACACCCATACATCATCACAAACTTTCGCATTGATAATATTAGTACAGATTTTGGTTAAAATATCTAACATATAATAAAATTGTAACTAAGCCGAAACTGTCCATTAAATATTTTTCGAAAAATCTTATTAAAATAGACATTATTATCAATACAGAGGCCGAATCTATTGTTTTTTAGAATTTTTGTCTGTCTGTCTGTCTGTGACCACATAGCGGAAAAACCACTAGAGGGATTTTGTTGAAATTTAGTATGATGATAGGTAGTTATCCAGGTCAATATAGGATACATTTTACTGTGGGAAAATATCTCATCTCTGCGAAATCTATACTAAACGTTAAAACGTAAGTAGGGAAGCCGAGCGGAGCGAGGGTGAGTCTCTGGTGTATATTATATAGTTTCAAGAATAACGGATTTTCATTCTGAATTCTAAACCAAACCAAACCTATAATGAATTCCTAATAAGTGAGTGGTATTTCGCTTTGTATAAATACATTCAAATTCCCACCAAAAAGGATAAAATAATTTAGAGTGTAAAGAAAGATAAAATTAATTAGTGTATGAAGTAACTTATGCACTGGACGCAAATACGTGAATTAGCATGTTTGTTATGCTAAAACCGCATATTAACGGGCACCGTAAAACCTTTCCCTTACGTCGAGACGGATTGGACTATTAACCTAGCAAGCTATTAACCGACTGTGGTTTGCGGCCGTTTCCCTCAGATAAAAAAAAACGTAAAAATGCTACATAGTTATGCAATTTTGTTCGCAATTAGATCTATTAGTACCTACATCTGTGAAGGCACTTCATGTGTTAAATGTATAAAACGCAAAGACAATTATGCTAAAACGTTGAAAAAAGTTCAGTTATATATAGCCTTGTTAACCTGTCAGTGTTTCCAGTTATTAAATATGATTACTATATTTTTTCTACTTTTAAGTAAATTAATATATAATATTATAATGGTATATTCAAACGACAGGTTTCTATCGCACCTGTGGTTTTTCTTGACTGGTTTTGTATAAGGCTAGCGGTCTGTTCTCGACTACGATAGGTCTCAGAGTATTTTAGTTTGTTTAAATACTGATTTTTATCACAGGCTATTAAATCTACATTTTCAAGTATAGTCTTAAACCTGTTTACAAAAAGAATAAAAATACTATTGTATTGTTTTTTATTTCAAAGCATTAACTATTCTTGTCTATTTCCATTCGATAGTTTAACCACGAAAGGATGACAAACAAACAGGTGGAGCTAATTTCACATTTATTATATTAGTCTGAATATATGTATATAGGAAGAAAAATAAAAATATCAAATAAAAAACTAAAACATAATAAAAACTGAAATTAACGAATTATTTAAATTCCCATTAAGACGAAATATAACTGTGCAACTGCATAATTTGTAGACTAGCTATCGATTATAAGTGACTCTCATCGAAGTCGACCTATATTTATGATATTACTGAAGTGCTCCCCTATCATAAATTATCATTTACTTTTCACTTACGGTTATTAATTTTCATTACTATTTTTTTTATGGGACAAAGGGGGCAAATGAGCAAGAGGCTCACCTGATGGGAAGTGATCACCTCCGCCCATGGACATCTGCAGCACTGCAGATGCGTTGCCGGACTTTTAGGAAAGGGAGGGAGGGAGAGGAAGGGAGGAGGAGGAAGGAAGGAGGGAGGGGGGTTTAATTCATAAAGCTAAGAGCTAAACAATGGTTAAGAATTTGATAAATTTAAGAAAAATAAAACTCCTTGTGAATTTAATACTTATATCCTTTATAAAAAACGACCAAAGATATCATTTTTTATTTTATATTATGACTTATAAAAATAGCTATGACTCAGGCAAGAAATAAGATATAACAAACGTCACACTACCGTTTTAAGCCGTTCTCCGTTATAAGTTATAACAATGGGTTCATATCGCTTTTCGAGTATCAAAACCTTGGTAAAGGCAGGAGCAAAAACAGTTGCAAAACTGATCCGTAGGAGGCGGAATGCAGCTACTAGCACACTTCGACAGCCTTGACTTTGAATAGCTTACATTCACGAGAGGAAGCGATTTTATTTTTTTTTTTTTTTTTTGAAAAAAGAGTTTGTCGTGTAGTAAGTACCTAGTAGGTAGAACAGTTCGTGACATCAACGTATAGATATAACTTCTCACCGGGATTCATATATATCATTTTTTATTAGTGGATAAAGAAGGTAAAATAACAGTTTATAAAATGTTGTCGGTCTATTACTCGATTTACTTCGATTATATGTAAGTACGTGATGTGTATATGTGATGATATATGAATATTGCTAGTTGCCACGAATAAAATCAGAAGAAACAAAAACGTGATTGGTACTCTAAAATATTATTCACTAACTTACTTCTTTTGAAAACCAAATAAAGGTGGTTCAAAGCCTGAGTCTTTCACCTTTGAAATTTTTATTTAAGAATCCTATTTTTAACATGATTAACACTCGCTTATATGGTAATGGAAGACGTCGTGATAAAAAGTTCAAAAATTAGAATGATTTTTTTTGATTAGAATTTATTTTTGGTGGATGAATGAATGGCAATACGCATTTTGCGTGTAGGACTATAACCTAATCCCGCGTGAAGCAGTAAGACGCGAAGAAAGTTTAAATTATTTTTGTATTAGTAAATTTTTAATGAGTTGTTAGTACAGGATATATTTGACTCTAATTAGTTATGATAACCAACTATCGCTCCTCTTATGACCTTATTATAAGCCTCTACAGGTACTGGTGCGGCCACCTAGCAGCAATATCACAGTCATAAATTCAAGCAGATCGCTTGAATCAACATATTAATGTTACAATATCAGCTGCTCAGTTCGATGCTCTGGCTTTTTTTATTAAACTCTCGTTGGTGACAACAATTTACTTGGTCATCATTAAGTTGAAATTGTTTATTTTTCTTTTAATACATAAGGCGAGGTAGAAACCATCTAATTGCTTCGCTTTTTTATTAAAAAAAAAAACTATAGTGTTGAGTCTCTAATAATATGCTCCAAAATATATATACATTTATTATTATTTGTTACAAATTCCCTTAAATGCAATTCTTAAATATATAATTATACTAAATGATAACTACACCTATCCTTATGAAAGCGATAACACAATAACTTATAACTACAACTAATTTTATAATGAAGAATGAAGAAACTGATGTTTTATTTTTTTAAATTATTAGTATACCAAGAGTAATATATATTAATATACCATAACATAGGCTATAAGTAAAAGTGCATAATATTTCAATAAATATAGACAGTACCTATTCTAAAACACTTTTTTAAATTATCCTAAAGCTTTACGCAAAATTATAAGTTTAAGTCTAAGCGATACATTATCTTAAAATTTCTAGCATATTTTTCTGTGTGATTAATATGTCGTCTAAAAGATGAGAGATATGTGTAGAACATGACGTCACAATTTTCATACATACTGGATTAGGTTGCTACGGTCGTGCGACCCACAATGGAAATGTCAAGATTGTCGCAGGACCTTTTATCATGAGTGAAATTGAATAATGCATTCTCAATTGCATGTTAAGAATAAGAAGTTCCTTATACGATATTATATTACACGAAACTCGATGCCTTGTCTTGATAACTACTGTCAGTAAAACGCTCCCTACTTAGAAAAACATAAAAGAGTGATTCTATAAACGCTCGATGCAATACATGGGACAGATGGTTGTATGTTTAGTACACTTATTAAGCAGGAAGTTATTGATTCAAATTTAGGTGTACAGTAAAATAGTTCGTTTAATTCTTATATGAAATATTTAACAAAGGAATAATGTAATTTTGTAAAAATTGTAGAAAATTTTTAAAGTTGACTAAAAAATAAACATGTATACAGCAGAGTTTGCACTCACCAAATGTTTTATCAACTTTTAATCTGCAAACTCTTAGTAAACAAAAGTATAGATACCCAAGTACTCTTAAAAAGTTTTTTTGAGATTTAACAAACAAAAAACAAACATACTTTTATATATTCATAAATTATCAATTGCAATTTGTTCACTTTCATTTAAAAACAAAACAAAACATTACATAAAGTAATTTAGATTAAATCGGACAAATAACTAGAATAGAAATAAGATGAATATTAACACATTACTATTTTTTTAAACGCGTTGCTAAAGAACGATATATCACATTCAGTCAATACAGCGAAAGTCAAAAGGAAGTACAGAATGACTTTTCACTATGAGTAAATGCTTTAGGATCTCGCACTGTAATTACTAACATGCTAGGTTATAAATCTAGTTAACGGCACTAATTGTTCCCGCTAATGTTACGCATTCGGTTAAACGAATAACATAAATTATTAACTAATTGGTTGTACCACATAGTGCGTGTTGCTTTCTATGTGGCTAATTATAAACAAATATTGTAATGGTAAAGTTTTTATGTAATTTCCAGACCTGAACCAATACAGTGTTGCAGTCAACTTATTTATAGTGAAAACTACTTTTGACTGACAGTCAAGGTAGTTTTGACTGCGGGCCTTGATCAATAACAGTTGTGATTGTCATATCAATTTAAATCCTTAAAAAGTTAAGGAGGTAAGTAGATTGAAGAATGTTTGTCGTTTACAAAGAATTATGCTAATACCAGCGACTCACCCTCGCTTCGCTCGGGTTCGCTTCTAGGAAAACGAAAACAAACCTATCCCACGGGAACCGTACACTTTCCGGAATAAGTATTATTCCAGATTATAATCTATCTCTGTGCCAAATTTCATTCATATTCGTTCAGCCGTTGTGGCGTAAAAGAGTAACAAACATCAATACATACTCACAAACTTTCACATTTATTATATTAGTATGGATTATTAAGAAAATTATTAATATCTTTTGACTATTTTTGTCAGTCAAGAGTAGTTTTGACTAAAAAAAGTAGTTTTACTAGTACCTACCCTCACTTTTTACCGTTAAAGGTACTAGCAGTACGAAATATTACTATCATCTAGTACCGCTAATACCCTTTAGGGTACATAATGAGTGAAACTATCGCGAAAAAAGTTTTAATTATAACAACGGAAGTTCATTTACTAATAGAAGCTTATTTAATTTAAACTACATTCTTAATCACTACGATCGATTTTCGTACGTTGAATAAAAAAAATTGAAATGTCACCTGCTTTATTTCGTGTAATAATACCCAGTAATTTTACAATTATCCACAATGCTCTCACAATCCAGGTTATTCTTTACAAAATCAGATTAAAAATTAATTAAGTTTTTACAACGAGGCTTTCTTTAATTTCCCATTTTCAAATAACCATAATTATGTCGGGCATCAGTGAGATCTTTCCTCATATGGACCTAGAAAGCGTAGCGTAAACAATTATTTTGTTTATTATCTAAAACCGAAATATAACTGCCATTATAACCTTTATAATATAGAATTTATTTAATTGTAATACCCCATGCTTTGTAAATTTAAACCCTTTAGAATTGTGGTAATGAAGAAACTTCTCAGCTAACTATTAAATGTTTGAAAATTCAACCCCTAAAAGAGTAAAAAAGGCCTAGTGCGAGTCGGACTCACGCACGAAGGGTTCCGTACCATTATCTATAAAAACGGCAAAAAAATCATGTCTGTTGTATGGGAGCCCCCCTTAAATATCTGTTTTATTTTAATTTAATTATTTATTTTTAAGTGGGTATATAACTAAATATTCTGTGAATATTTCAAGCGTCTACCTGTTGCCGTTATCAATATCGAGCAAAAACGAGCAAGAACAATCACGTTTATTGAATGAGAGCTCCCCTAAATATTTATTTTATTCTATTTTTTAGTATTTGTAGTTATAGCGGCAACAGAAATACATCGTCTGTGAAAATTTCAACTATCTAACTATCATGGTTCATGAGATACAGCCTGGTGACAGACGGACGAACAGCGAAGTCTTAGTAATAGGGTCCCGTTTTACCCTTTGGATACCGAATAAAAAAAGATTGAAAGTTTATATGAAAATCTATTTTTTTAAAGTCAACATTGGAAATAATCTTTTGAATTTAAAATGACGACCTCTAAATCATAGGTTGAGTACGAGTATAACATTCTTTATAGATGAAAAATAAGGGATGATATGAAATATGAATAATAATATACCTAAGCACAAAAGACACCTGGCTAGCGAGCCAAGTGAGGGTAAACCACTAGTATTCTTTATCGTGAAGTTGACTTAACAAGCAGTCGCTTCAGTAGAAAATAGGCGAATAAACAAACTAAAATATAGTCCCCTTACAGTTTACACTATAATTAGTACTGGGACTAAACTAGTTATGCAATAATTTATGGAGAGTCATAAATTTTATTATTTGTTAGTTTAAAGTCTTTTTTTATTTAAGTATAATCATCAAGAAATTATTCCTTGCATTATTTATGAACATAAAATAATATTTATTTTAATTTTCATACGCTTTTGGATAAACAATAGTGAATTTTCATTCAATAGAGATCCAATCATATTATTATAATGCATACAAATTCATACTAATAGTATAAATGTGAAAGTGTGTGTTTTTTTTTTTGTTTGTATATCCTTCTTTCACGTTGAAACACAGTGACGGTTTGGAGGGGTGGAGAATGATATAGGTTACTTTTTACCGCGGGAGATTATCAAAACAATTCATCATACCTATGTATATATGTATATAATATTAGTGACTCACCCTCGCTCCGCTCAGGTTTGTCCCTAGTGTGGACTACCCTTATCACTTAGGGGCATGAAAAATAGTTTACGTCCTATTCTCAGACCTACTGAATATACACACAAAATTTCATAAGAATCGGTCAAGCCGTTTCGGAGGAGTTTTGTTACAAACATTGTGACCCGAGAATTTTATATATATATAATGTATCTATTCCAAACTAACCGTATAATAAAAGATAACATATTTCTGTGACATCCACGTATTCGTAAAGAATAAAACAGCAGAATTGCTTTATCAAAAATGTGGATAACTTACTAATGCTAAATTGTACTGTTTGACGATTGTCAAACATACATATGTATTTAAATTATAAAATCACCGACCAATATCCCTCAATCCTTCTGTCTTCTTCAATCTACGAAACATATTTTGAAAAGTAGTGTGTTTGCAAAGGACTTATTTTGAAGCTATTAATAAGAAAATTGAAGTGAGATTTAAATCAAATTAAAAAATTTGGTGCAATTATTATATTAATATTTGAAAAAATTACAAAAGTGTTAAAGACCTAAAATACGTATTTTTGTTTTAGCGTTATATAAAATTGTTTACAATACTCGTAAATTCCTTTTGTTTGCTCCTTAATGATAACATGTGAAAAAACGAGCCTATTACATCCGTATTAGCAATTTGCAATCGCTCAATAAGGTTTGACGATATTTTAAGAATGCTTGATTCAAGTATCTGCTTTCATTTCTATGAATTTGTATATCTTGTTTTTATACCCACCGTTTAGTGCAGTAATAGTTGTCTGGTCAGAGTTGTACAAGATGTACCTGAAAAAGATAAATTTCTTATATTTTTTTTTTATTACGTGCATATCGATGTAAAGTTAGCTTTCAATTCAATTTGCTTGACATAAACCTATCAATATTATATTATAGTACAATAAAAACCTATGAATAATTGTTTAATTTATATTATTTGATGTTATCAAGATGATCTAATCGATGGATAGAGAAGGTGGTTAGTAGTAAACAAAAGTTCCTTGGGGTAGATTTATATATTTTTTTTTTATTTTTTTTAGATAAGAAACATTTAGTAAGAATTAATGTAACTAATCTATACATATAATAAAATTCTGAGTGGAATCTGTACATTAATTGTATTTTTTTTGGAAAATCTATAGATAGATATAGAGATAGATACCGAGGCCGAATCTTTTGTTTTTAGAATTTTTGTCTGTCTGTCTGAGAACGCATCACGAGAAAACCGCTGGACAAATTTTGATGAAATTTGGTATGATGATAGCTCCGGGTATATAGGATACTTTTTACTGCGGGAAAATCTCATCTCTGAGAAATCTATACTAAATGTTATAACTCATTGAGAAAAGGTGAGTCGCTAGTAAAGAATAAAATAAGAAATACATAAAAGATATAAGGATTTGTTTTTAGATTGCTTATTATATAATATGTTCACTGTTCATCCTTGTTTTAACGTCATCAGGATCAGACCATAGTTCACCACGCAGGCCAAATGGAGGTTGGCGGACTTCACATATCTTTGGAAAACTTGCTAAGTTCTCTCAGATATGCAGGTTTGCTCATGATGTTTTCTTCACCGTAAGAAAAGTGGTAATCCTGTTAGATTTGATTAGCACATGAAAATACCAAATGCTTAAAATGTGAGTTTTTTCACTTACATATTATATTGACATATAAACTTCGATGCGCTATTTAAATTATCTAAAATATATATGAATATTAACACTTCCAGGTTAAATAACGGATTTAACTATATAGGAACATGACGATACAAATTGACATTATTCTAAACAAGGTTTCAGAAATTCCTGCCTGTTATACTCCTAGTATTGTGAGTCTATCATTCAATCGATCGCGGGTTTCCTGTTATGAAATTACGAACAGATTGCTTTGTTGATCAAACAGATGATCGGGACAGCTTCCGTATGACGAAGAAACATTAACGAGACGAATAACGACGAATAAGTAAATAAAACTAGTATGTATTTTATTTCTTTACATACATATATACGACTGCGACTCATCCTCGCTTCGCTTCGGATTCTTCCCTAGATAAAAAAAATTATCCCACGGGAACCGTACATTTTTCCGGGATGATATATAGCCTATAGCCTTCCTCAGTTAACGGGCTATCTAATGCAAAAAGATTTTTTTAAATCGGATTAGTAGTTCCTAAGATTAGCGCGTTCAAACAAACAAACTCTTCAGCTTTATAATACTAGTATAGATCAGCGATTTTCCGCGGATCCGGGGGCGTAACTTATCATCCTATAAAAATTATACCCTATGTGTTACTCTGATGTATAAGCTATAGATACCTATTACTGAAAAGTTTCATCAAAATCCATTCAATACTTTTTGCGTGAAAAAATAATAAGCATCTATCCTCACAATCTTTCGCGTTTATATAATAATAAAATTGGTAAAATATACATATATCAAAAAAACCCGTTTCTGCATTATATGTATATCTAATATATAAAATTCTCGTGTCACAGTTTTCGTTGCCATACTCCTCCGAAACGGCTTGACTGATTTTGATGAAATTTTTTGTGCTTATCCGGTATCTATGAGAATCGGCCAACATCTATTTTTCATCCCCCTAAATGTTAGGGGTAGTCCACCCCTAATTTTTATTTTTTATTTTTTAGACAAAATTTTTAATTTCTATTTTTTTATGATACAACATACAAAAATACATACAATCCTCAATTTTCACCCTTCTACGATCAACCCTTATTTTTTAATAGCCATTTTAGTAATAGGAAATTATTTATATGGCAAAACAACGTTTGCCGGGTCAGCTAGTAGTTTTATAATATTGTTTCATGAAATTGTATAATTAAAAAACTTTCATTTTATTAGAATGTTTTTGTTACGTTGAATTAATTTCAATATAGTATTTATTGTCAATCTCAATTCATGGAATCAAAAAAAAACGCCTGCAAGGTTTACATATCAAATGAAAACTATAATTATTTCTTTACGCCATTGATGTCTACCTTTTAACATAGCCATGTTACGTTTTAATCGATTTAGTAAACCAAATTCAGTGCTCGAAGTCCGTGGACTATGCGGCCCCATATAAAGTTATGGTCATTGTGTATTGGTAAGTACTAGCCATTAAAGACAAACGAGCAAAATCACATGCTAATGTTAGTATAATATAGCTACATATTAAACAACACTTCACTAGTGTGCCTAATGGTTGAAATTCGACCTTAATCATTATAAAAAATTTTAGGAAATCATATACAATACTGAATAGATCTTAGCTTTTTTTATTAAAAAAAAAAACCGTTTCCAAAAAAAAAATAATAACACTAAAGCTCGTCATCAGCTACTATACAAAAAATAAATAAAAGAAAATCGATTGACAAATAGAGGAGAAAAAGTACTGGAACTATTTGCCTATTTATGTATAGACAAACAAGGAGTTTAAAAACAATTCGTTAGTCGCCTCGGGTCAACATTCTTGATTTTTTTTTGCATACGATTTAAACAGTTACTCCTAATTTATTCTAAGTTATTTATTACACGCATTTGTTAGATAAATATAGGACATGGTTTGAAATAATTATTAAAACCCAAACAATAACACATTATTCTATGTCAAAAATTAACTGTATGAATGACTGTTTCATAGATATTTAGCTGATACTGTTATTATTAAAATAAAACAACAAAAATTAAAAAAAATAATAAGAAAATACAAATTAGTAGGTACTTTTAGGTACCAGATTTCATAACAATTTTAGCAATACCTACAGTAATTATAACAATATTGCTATAATTAATTATTAGTATTGAACATGGATGGATTTTAAACCCTAAATATGGCTACCTATAAAAAAAATAAAAAAACTTCAAAATGTTATTCCCTTAAAATAAAATGTAGTTTATTATAATGAACTATGTAAATTGGAATGCGAAATCAATTTATTATTTAAAACTTTAGAGTCACATTAATTAAAATGCTTTAATTAAATGTCATAAAAATGCTTCTCAAACGTTAAACACTGTTTGCTAAAGGTCGCTTGTTAAACATATTTTTTCGAAACCCTTAATAAAAAAATAAAAAAATTTAAATCTTATTATAACTATATAAAATATGGTTTGTTTGTGCTGTAAGATGTCACAGAAGCTACGAACATTATATTATTCATATATTTTGTAATGGTAAAAATTGTATGCAAGAAATCATCATTCATCATTGGTTTACTCTTGTCACTCTGACATTTGTCATCGGAATCTATGTTTTACGTGTCTAAGAGCTTGGCGCCAGTATCCGTCCGTGGGCGTAATTCATAAATCTATTTTAGCGAAAATTGCTTTAAAAAGCATTCATCTTTATCTAACACTTAGATGTTTATATTTGTAAGAAAGAGAACGAACCTGTTTTAACTTCTTTTAACAGGGTGTTATATCTTTTACTAAGGTGGTATCTACTGTCTGACAGCACAGGATGTAAAACTTATTAGATAAATTGGAAAACTACAGAAGAGCATAAATCTATACGTATAATAAAATTCTAACTGAGTCGAATCTGTACATTAAATATATTGTGGAAAATCTTATTGAAATAGTCATTCTTGTCAATACGGCGGGCGAATCTATAGTTTTTTGAATTTTTGTCTGTCTCTCTATCTGTCTGGGAACGCATCATGAGTAAACCACTGGACAGATTTTCGGTATTATGATAACTGGATATCTGAGTCAACATACAGGATACTTTATACTGCAAGAAAATATCTCATCTCTGAAAAATCTATACTAACCGTTAAAACGTTCTTAGGGACAAACCCGAGCGGAGCGAGGGTGAGTCGCTAGTAAAATTATATATCTAATTTGGTACGTAGGTTGGTATTCACGATACCCGTTAATTCTGTCACACTCAAAAATACTTTATTAATCTAGCTTATTGCTGTTGATTCATAACTTTACATTCATCATTGATATAAAACAACTCGTTATGACATCATAAAAAAATACTTTAGTAAAAAAAATCCATGCCATTAAAACCGAAAAAAATAATTCACAAAACATCATTTTGATATGAATATATGGACATGTAGATATATTTTATAGGTATTCCTTATACTATTCTATTACATAAAATTAAAGTGTCTCTCTGTTGTGCTCATATGGCTATTTGTATGATACCAAAGGCTTAACTAAAGTTATTCCAGTGATAAAGACATGTGAAATCCACCAACCCGCGCTTGTTCAGCGTGGTAGACTTTGTCCTGATTACTCTCGCAATAATTTTCAATGCGAGAGAATCCCGAGCCTAGCGGTGGAACGTTTAAAATGGTCAAATGAGAAAAATCTTAACACTAAAAATATATTACGGCATAATATACGTAATATTCTGAATTATTAACGAGAACAATAACGATAGATCCGCTATTTTATCGCGAGGAATTATAATTTATTTGTATGTATGAGATGATTTCATAAAACTATACATGTACAGTAATCCGTTAAAACACTACTTCACAAATAAAGTAATACAGTATTAAAATTTTCATAATATACATGAACATTCGGACAGCAATTATTCTATTAGTAATTTCCTTGCTACGCTAATTAACGATTAGACGCCATTATTTACATCGGCTACTTTTAATGCAATTTTTGTTCTGCTACTATAGTATAAAGTTGTTCATACACACAGTTTTAACTTATATATTATGTATCTATTACTAGCGACTTACCCTCAATTCGCTGGGATTCGTCCCTAGGGACGTTTTAACTGTTAGTTTGGAATAGATAGACTATATATTAGTATGTATGTATAGGTATAATGAGCTTTATATTCCTTACTTGAGAAATGATTGATTCCCCTTATAAACTTTCTTCCCCCTTTTCACCCCCTTAAGTTATAATTTCCGATATAATAACTATCGTAAGTCCTTCCCAGGGTGTCAAACAATCTTCAAACCAAATTTCATCTAAATCGGTTCAGCGGATTTTTAGTTTATCCTTTAAAAACATACTCACAAACTTTACTTATTTATAATATTTGCTCGCATTCAAAGTACAAAATAACAAACTCTTCTTTCCCCTCCCTTTACAATAATGTATGGAAGTCCGTCCGATTTGATTTTATGATTACTACTTCCCTTGGGTAGTAGCATGATGATATAATATAGCCTATAGCCTTCCTTAATAAACGGGCTATCTAATGGAAAAAGAATTTTTCAAATCGGATACGTAGTTCCTAAGATTAACACGTTCAAACAAACAAACTCTGCCTCTTTATAATATTATATTACTAGCAACTCACCCTCGCTTCGCTTCGGGTTCGTCCCTAGACAAAAACAAATCTATCCCACTGGTGATAGCCCTCCTCAGTTAAAGGGCTATCTAATGCAAAAAGAATTTTTCAAATCGGATTAGTAGTTCCTGAGATTAGCGCGTTCAACCAAACAAACAAACAAACAAACGAACTCTTCAGCTTTATAATATTATAAATAATATAGATATGATGTATAGATTAAGTAATTATTCAATTAATCTACAGAGTATAAACGTAATATATTGGTTAATTTCGAAAAATATACAGAATCATAATCCACGTACTATGAATAAGTTAGATAATTTATATATAGAGATGCAAAATTATTAATTAATCGGTTACGCTTTTACCGTATCCGTATTCAGCGGTTCCGGATTTAATTGAAAATGATTGTTATGTCATAAAGCGTGCCGGTATGGGCTCTTACAAAACCGTTTACACAGGAGTTTTAACTACTAGAAAATTTCATTTTAATTTATATGTAAATTTGTTTGGATAGAGATATTTATAAAAGTGAAAATATCTAATATATAATAATAATATTTTAATCGTGATAAGCATGTATAAAAATCTTACCATCTTAAAAAATCTTGTTGATGAATTTCGTATAAAACGGAAGTTAGCTATGAAATTAAGCACAAAAATTGCTTATAAAATTTATTGATTGTGAAATATAGAGCATAATATTTTTCAGATCAGTGCAAAATGAACAATAAAATAACAAAATATTTGTTATTTTATTGTTCATTTATATATATATATATATATATATATATATATATATATATATATATATATATATATAACCAATTTAATTGTTTTTTTTTTATTTATTTTATACTGAGTTACAATTTAATCACATTAATTACAGGAGTATATCTTGTTATTGTACTTGGAAACTCACAGAAATACCTACCTATCTACATACCTGTCGTGCAAATAATTAACATTACTAAATCAAGTTCTCATCAACAATAAATTTAATTGCCTTAATTTTCTCATGTCTTGGTTGTCGTGCAATAATTCAAATTAAGTACTTTTATAATCATATAATTGTACCTAGCATTTAATGACATAAACTCTCATCTGACTGGTATGTACCGTTCTATAGACAAAGTCATCTGCAATTTTAGTTGTTTTTTTTTACATTTAATAAAATTGCAACAAATATAAAATAATTTTATAAGTAACTAGCGACACACCCTCGCTTCGCTTCGGGTTCGTCAATAGTCCCTAGTCCCTTCTATCCCACGGGAACCTTACATTTTTCCGGGATGATATATAGCCTATAGCCTTCCTCAGTTAACGGGCTATCTAATGCAAAAAGAATTTTTTAAATCGGATTAGTAGTTTTTTAAATCGGAGTAGTCCTGAGATTAGCGCGTTCAACCAAACAAACAAACTAACAAACTCTTCAGCTTTTTAATATTAGCATAGATTGTTCCACCTTACATTGTTGTAAGAATCGACACTTTTTTATATCTCTTAATATATAACTCAAATCCAAGAAAAAAAACATGAATACTTGGCGAACTTCAGCTGGCATGACATTGTGACTTCCACATACAATACGCAAAAAACACACAATGAGTACTTTTTTTTGTCGGTAAAAATACAAATGCATACATACTAAAAACCCTTGAATACTTAAATGAACCTTTAAGTGTATATTGAAACATTAAACTGTGCATAACTCGTCACAAAGATTTATGGTCTTGTAAAGCACGTGATTAGAGCGCCTCCTAACGATGTCTGCATTAATTGATTTAAAGTTTCACTAAAGCCTTATACCGTAATGCCCTTAGAACTGAAATTTTGTAGAAATGGTAAAGAAAAACTTAAAATTAATCTATAAAAATAAAATTATTTAACAACTACATATGGAATTGAATATGTTAGATACAAAATTCTATACTGAATTATACGTTATTTTTGATAGTCTTGATGTCATATCTATTTTAACTACAAAATGAATCTCTAAGTTAATTGTACTTAGAGTTATTATATGCAGAAGTCCTCGCGTTCCTTCGAGATATGTTCATTAGTAGTTCAGTATACTGTTTTACGCTGATAATTCCGGTACAGACTTCATTTGTTGCTTTATTTCTTAATTGGGATACTCCGAAAGGCTTTCATGCGGTTAGTAATTATGATGCTTTGAGCGATAGTAGTGTTACTATGCAAATATATGTAAAATATGTTAAGCATTTATTATACGTGTATGTCTGGTACGTGTTTTAAGCAAGTCTTAGGTAAAGTTGAGAGGAATGACATTAGGTTATAAATATTCCATATAAAAATTAATAGTTTACATTAATTTATTATTAAGCTCTTTATTTAACACATTAGATTTTTTTGTCTGCTAATGTTTATTTTTCACATATAAATAAATACATAAAAGGAGCAATGATTCTAAATTTTAAAATTTATTTAACAAAAGGTTAAAGTTCATTTGACATAAAGTGCATTGTGTGTGTGCGATTACTCGTATCTAAACAGTTACGCGAAATAAATTTTAACTCGTCATTTAGACATTTTGCTGGTATTTTTGACTTTCTTTAAATAATAATAGTTTACACAATTTGAAAATGAATAATATTTACGAACAGTGTAAGCTGATATCATGAAAGAATTTTTAAAAGCACTATTTTTTTCTTTAGTACGTAACATATAATTATACAAAATTAGATCTTTTTATACTGTATTGTTATTAATATGTAAAAGTGATGCAATTCAAGTGACATTAAGATAAATTACGTATGTAATGGAATTTCTCTTGAATCAAACCAGTTACGGTCATTATGGGCACTTTCAAAAAAAACTATACCTCTGAGGTAACATTATTTTGTAACGATATTATTTATACATCTAACTTTAGACGAGATGACGAACGACTTGCGTATCTAATTAAAAAATAAAGTTTTAGTAAATACCTAATTAAAAACATTATTTTAATACTATTTTTTTTAATGTTATAGAAAAAATATTGAAATTTAATTATTTACTTAAACAAAGTTTGATAAGAAATTCAATTATTATTTGTCTGCAGTTAAAGAATTTGGAATATTTTTACAATATTCAGAGAGACAAAAAAAAATTATGACCTGAGTATATCGAGTTTATATTCAGGCTAAGTAAAAAATACAGTGCCTCGTACTTACTAGTGCGACAAAAGAGAATCATCATTACAATAATATAGTTCATACATCAGAATAATAAATAGGGTACTTTTTATTCCGGAAAAATGTACGGTTCCCGTGGGATAGATTTGTTTTTGTTTGTCTAAAGGCGAACCCGAGCGAAGCGAGGCTGAACCGCTAGTCTACAATAAAAAACCTTTTGCCTAATCACAATAAAGAGACTGAACGTGTTCGTTAATTCTAGGATATAACGACTCAATAGATTTGATTGTAGCTGAGAATTGAGTTTATATGCTGGATAACAACACTGTTTTATCGATCTACCTACTTTACGGGCATAAACTAAGGTAAGAGTACAATATAACAATATAAATGTTAAGTAAGTACAATTCATACTGTTTCTATTTAATTAAACTCAATATAAATAACAATAAATCTACATGTTTATATCAACACTAGCGGATTAGGGGCGTCCTTAGATGCCTTTTATAATTATAATATTATATACAGGCAGCCCCACCTTTTGGTGATATCTAGAATAGTATTATAATAAATAATAAAAATGTTACCAACTACCAACTAGTTCCATAGTAAGCTACGAGGCTTATGTTATGGATACCAGATAGTTGATACACTACACGTACATAATTTTAAATACATACATATTATAAATAGAAACACCCATGACTGGAGTAGAAACATTTGCGCTCATCACACAAATTAATGCCCCCAGCGGGACTCGAACCCGCGACCGTTGGCACTACAACTACACTACAGCAAGTAGGGTCACTACAAACTGAGCCAAACGTGTCGTCAAATATATTATAAATATATTATATGATCTGTGGTAATATTATTACTAACATACCTGTTATTTATTGGTGGGCATAGTCTATCTGTTACTATACTACCTATGTTACTTTAGTTCATAGTCTATCTATGTACTAAATTTTATCCAAATCCGTTCAGCTATTCAATGAGTAACAAACATATACACATAGAAACTTTCAAATTTATAATATAATAATTTTATACAAACAATATGCATATATAATAATTGTATACAAACAAAGTATACAAATCATAGAGGAAGCTACAGAAATATTGAATTTCCTTGTCTAGCCCAATACGGCACTAATATATTCCATCGTCCCTTGCATAATGAAACGCAATCTGCTCGATAAAGGAATAAATCCTGGAATACGCTATCATTAGTGGTCGCCCGAACGGGACACAATGGTTATCAATACCGATTGAAATTGTGTATTACATACTACCTACTGTCTATGACTTCACCCGTGTACGTATTTCTATGCAATGCGTATGTATGCAGAGCTATATCACTTATAAGATTTTCAATCATTTGAATATTTATTATTTTATATATGGGATTAAATATAGCAAACTAGAGATTCAGCCTCGCTTCGCTCGGTTTCGTCCCCAGTTACGTTTTGATGGTTAGTATGAAATAGATAGTTTATATATATCTACATAGATAGGTATGATGACTTTTACATGCCTTATTTGAAAAATGATTGATTCTCCATAAAAACTTCCACCTCTTTTTTCACCCCCTTGAGGAATTATTTCCGGGGTAAAAACTATCCTATGTCCTTCTCAGGGTGTTAAACTATCCCCATACCAATTTTCATCTAAATCCGTTCAGCCGTTTAGTCGTGAAAATGTAACAAACAAACAAACAGAATTACTTTCACATTTATACGAGTAATATTAAGTACAGATAGATATGCATGTACTTAACTTTTTATTCAGTTTGGTTATATTCGATGATCAAAAATTAGCCTCTATCACACTACTTAGTTTATAATAAGAAATTATAAAATCTAATAAAATATGAGACAGGTAGGAAGATATTCCAATCTATATAGACCTTCTGATTTTTTACTGATATTACGTTCCTAACATTATATGCTTCATAGCTAGAGCTCAAAATTAAGAAATACTTTCGAATAGAAGCAAGAATACCTACTTGTTAAAATCGATTTCAATCAATCGAAATATTATGTTAACAGATGCTCGCTCCAGGCTTCTTCAATGTATGCCATAGCTGTTATATGTAATGTTATTGGATTTCAAGAGAGTGTATTTCAAGTGTGTATTTAAATCAAAACCAATTTCACGGTTGTAGTCTTAATAATTGGCAAGATTACGTATACTTCGTATACATAATTATTTACTATTCTATTTATTAAAAAAATGAAGTGTCTGTCTGATTTTTAAATAGTTATAATTTGTTCATATGTATTTACTATTAAGCTTTTTTGACGTCCCACTTCTGGGCACTGGCATCCCTTCAATACGAGAGGAATCAGACGATTAGTCCACCACGCTAGCCAAGTGCGAGTTGGCGGACTTCACATGTCTTTCGAAAACTTATTAGGTTTTCTCAGACATGTAGGTTTCCTCACGATGTTTTTCTTCACCGTAAGGCAAGTGGTAATCACGTTAGAAATGATTCGCACATGAAAATATCAGAGGTTTGGACCCGGGATTTAAACCCGCTTCACTCGGTTTCCCAAGCGAGCGCGTTACCACTGGGTTACCACCGCCCCAGTCACATGTTTATCGAAAACTAATTAGACCCCATAATGTTATTTGAAGTGAAATAAATTTTATAGCACCTGAACCGATTTCAACGGCATTTTCACTGAAAATTCGGTCTAGACTCTAGAGTTATATTGGCAACTCTTTACCCTAAAAAGATGACCTCTTCCTTTTCTCTCCAGCAAAGACAAGCCTTTTGTAGCATAGGAAGCCTAAAGTTATTTTTATCTAGATCTTTCAGAATATTTCATAAATATTATAATGTAAAGCCGATTTAACACTGTCAACAGCTAATAGGTTAACATGGTAGTTTTAATAAGTGCATTACCCGCAATTATGACTGTGTAACGGTGTTTGGAAGTCGGACACGGGAAATGTCGTGTACTTGCTGTATTTACATATAAATTGAGTAGGCTTCATTGTCACTGAACTGATGTTAACTGGACTCTGGGCACGCAAACTATTCCTAAGTAAAGGGATCATTTCACTGCACTATGCAAAACGAGGTAAGTCATAATTACTTTTTAATTACAACGCTATATCATCGTCAAAATTAATTTATTCTAAAAAATACATCAACTTAAAAGTTTCTAGTCAATCTGACTAAAGCTTAATATATCTCTTTACATACTTGAAATTTCATGGTATTTTTTTCTTATTTTCCCAAAAACGGTATATACTTTAGTAAAAAATACTTTAAACACAAACGAAATCGGTTCAGACTTCTCTGAGAAGTCTGTGAACATACCTAAAAACCTCCTCTTTTATGGCAGTCGGTTAAAAAATAATTCCTCCCTTAAAAGTAACTAGCACTTGAATTTTTTTTCTTGAAATTGTATTGGATGATCCTTGAGGTGAATCACTAATTAATAAAAAATAACTAAAATTAATGTAATAGATATTACATAACATTTACAAAGAAAACATACACCGACTCGATATCTAGGAAAACAATTTCTAGGCCTAGATGAAATAAAAGAGTGTAACCCTAAGAAAATCCTGCAATTTTTAACTTCTGCAGGGTTTAGTGGTTCACTCTAATGTAGAATGTGGTGATCACAATAGACCAGAAATGGTCGCAGTGACATAATATAGCCGCAAAAATGAAATAAAAAAAAAATGAAAATAAAAATACACCGACTTGATTGATTCTTTTGTGAAGCCGTTCAAGTACTTTTGATAGAAAATTAATTTTTAGCGCCTTTAGTGCAAGCTACTCACTGGTCTGTCGAGTAGTCGTCCCACCAGAGTATGAGAGTGACGGGAATAGAGAGTGCGCGTTGTGTCTGCGCGTACACTTCTGCACTATAATATCTCCTGCGCAGATGGCTATTCTTAATGAGACTGGCCGCCGTGGCCGGAATCGGTTGGAAGGACAATATTAATATAATATAATAGTTGATTAATAGTTTCACTTTCTTTCATGCCGTAACGTAATTATGCATTTTGCGTATATTTAGTTTATGGGTTTTAGCTTAGTACTGGAGAGTAACGTATAATTTCTCCCTTACAACCGTTTTCTGAGAAAGAGGTTTGAAGTGAATAATATAATAATATATTAGTCTATTCTAAATCGCTACCTAAGCCTGCATTTTATGAAAACTGTTTATATTAAAAAAAAAAAAAAAAAAAAAAACAATGACAATCTTTGAATGCTTTCTATATATAATTTATTTCATTGCACATGTAATATATAAATACTCTTGACACTTATAATCAAAATTAAAAAAAAACTGCTTATTGTAAGCAAATATACAATATCATAAATCGAATCAAACGTCAATAAGTTAATTGCGTTATATTGATTTATTTTTTAACATAACTCATAGCATAGTGGAACAAAGCTACTGTAAGTAAGATTTATAGCGAGTTGGCTTGACGTGGACAAAATAGGAATAATGACGCCAAACCGTCCACCTAACTGCAAAGTGCCTGGCTTATCTTATTCTGCTCTACCTAACATGGTAAATGCAGGTTATAATACATTTGTTGTAACTTGTAAGTGATTTAGTTGTTGTATTTGAATTTCAAAATAGTGACCTGCTTGTCATATCTCTGATGAATACGTTTGATTTCCATTTGTGATTGAGATTTTTGAGTAAAATAAGGTAAATATTATGTATTTATGCAGTTTGAAGATTATTCTTGTATTGAGCCCTTTTTAACGTCCCACTGCTGAGCACAGGCCTCCCTTCCATACGAGGGGAATCAGGCCATAGTCCACTACGCTGGCCAAGTGCGGATTGGCGGACTTCACATGCCTTTCGAAAACTTGCTAGGTTTTCTCAGACATGCAGGTTTCCTCACGATGTTTCCTTCACCGTAAGACAAGTGGTAATCATGTTAGAAATGATTCGCACATGAGAAATATCAGAGGTGCGAGGCCCGGGATTGGAACCCGCTTCACTCGGTTTCCCAAGCGAGCGCGTTACCACTGGGCTACCACTGCCCACTGATTATTCTGATAAGCCACGATTATTTTTATACAAAAGCTTTATAAAAAGTTTGCCCATAAACTATCTAGATGTAAATATCACGTCGATTTACAAACTAACATACATGTTTCGCATTTATGACATTGATAATAAAAATAGTAAGAATACCTGGGCATTTCTGAGCATAGTAATAAATTAAACATAAAAACCATAACAAAACACCTTTAATTAATCACCTTTGAAACAAACGCGGTATAGTTAAAAGTATAGCGTTGTAAACGCGTGGCGATTACGATAATTGTAGGTGAAGTGATATGAATTAAACGGTAAAGTTTAATTTATATCTCAATCTAGTAATCATTATTCATGTTCAATAAATGCATGGAGTTAAACTATAAATATTAACTATTTACCGCGGGCGCATCTGATAAATAAATGTATGAATGCATTCACACCCCCCGCAGAGTACGGTTAGCAAAAGAAATAAGAGCATAATGTATTAAAAATTTATTTATATATGGTAATTTTGTAATAGTTTGATAATATTGCTAATCCATATAAAAATAAAAGAAAAACATTTATTTATTTATTCAAACTAAAATCCACAGCTACATACAGAAATACAGACAGACAGACAGACAGAAAGAAAGTACATAAAAAAAGTTTACATATATTATATCACACGTACGTCGGTTAATATTAGATCTTTTTTGATCCTCAATTGATTGAAATAAGTTACAAATTAGTAGGTATACTTATATATGAAATTCCAACTATTGTAATAGCCTTATATTTTTATTATTGTATAGCCTTATCATATTTTTGATTAAGTGACTATTACCGTAATTAGTATGAAACTAAATCATTTAAAGATGGAGCAACAGGAATCAAGAATTGCCAACTTTGTTTCGCTTTCTTAAATGCGATAAAATTTGTAATAAAACTAATTGCCTCATATGAGAATTGAAGCCACAACACAGACTTTTATACTAACCAACGATTTAAATGAGTTCTCTATAAAAAAAATTCATATTATTTCTCATTATTACATTTTTAGCATCCAATTTTTTTGCTATCTGTACTTTAAGTAAATAAGCTTCAGTAATATCTGTATATTGAAGCTAAGATGTATCTAAAGTATTTTGTAATAATGCGTCAATTTCTGAACGCCCGTCGACGTAATACCATCACACTATGATATCTCCTGTGATAAATGCCAACAAAAGTATTGACCGGCGCTCGTTATTCCTGCCTCCAATAGAATTAATCTTAGTCAGGAAGTAAGGAGAGAGTAATTTACTAGAAAATCTAACTTTCAAGGTTATTGAAGCTATTTTATAGTTTCTATAGTTACATTGTTATAAAAGATACTAGCGACTCACCCTCGTTCCGCTCGGGTTCGTCCCTGCTTACGTTTTAACGTTTAGTATAGATTTCTCAGAGATGAGATATTTTCCCGCAGTAAAAAGTATCCTAATGTAGACCCAGATAACTGCTATCACCATACCAAATTTTATCAAAATCCCTCCAGAGGTTTGTCTATGATGTGGTAACAGACAGACAGACAGACAGACAAAAATTCTAAAAACTATAGATTCGACCTCTGTATCGATAATAATGTCTATTTCAATAAAATTAAAAAGAAAAATATTTAATGTACAGATTCGGCTTAGTTACAATTTTATTATATGTATAGATTATTTCCAAAAGTACATGCACATACTGTCTACTTTAAAATGATTAAGTTTTTTTTTTATAAGTACCTACATGATAATTAATATCAATTGCAAGTAATTTTATTTTAGAAACCTTTGATTATTTTTATGGCAGCTAATTTTTCTTCAACAAAAAAATAATATTACTTATTTTAAGGAAAATAAAACGAGTTATTTGTGTGTTCCAAATAAATAAAACGGTAATTTAAAAAGGTCACAAAGGAAAGTTGTAAATGTATTACATTAATCCCTTGATAAATGTCCCAAAGTAAAGCGTGTCCTTAAATCCATTCATATAATAAAAATTGTAACTGATCGCTGTCTGTACATTGAAGATATTTGAGAAAAACTATTATTGGGGGTCTTTATTAATGCAATAGAACCCAAAACATTTTTAACGTTTTTGTCTGTTTGTCTGTTTATCTGTGCGATTGTGTGCGCTAATCTTAGAAACGGCTTAACCGATTTGGGTGTAGTTTTCGCTAATGTATTATGGTAAGCTTTACTTAACATTCAGTATTATATATTGTTTTATTTCGATCGGCTTAAAAATTAAAAAGTTATGTCAATATAAAAAAGCCAGTTTGAGTCGCTAGTCCTTTGATAAAAACATTAACAAATGTTAATTTTTATTGAGTCTTATACGAAAGTAGATACTAAACAACTCCATCAAAATAAGCTATAAATGGCATTCTCTCTCTTTATCATTAAATAATTATAACGTTTTCAAATATACACTACTAAAGTGGCATCATCATAAAGTGAAGATGATAAATTTATAATTGAGTTGAATTTACGATTGCAATAATTAAGTTAAAGAGAAAATTACTTTCAACGATAGCGAACGTGAATGAAGTGAAAACTTTTTCTTTTTATTGTAAAGTAGATATAACTCACGTTTCCGTCTTCACGATCGATCGTGATACAATATACTATATTTAGACTATTTCGTTTAGATAACTGACCTTTTTTTTAGATACTCTATGAGTAATTTTGTTAGATACATTTTTTTAGATACTTTATGCCTAATGGATTCAATAAAGGAAGGCAAATATGAACACAAATTGTTTCTATCTTAAGAAATTATAATTTCTAAAAAAAAATATATGAAAAAAAAAATGTAGAGTAGGTATATACACCTACTCTACAAATTTTTTTTTATAAATATGTTGGGATATTAACACACACCACCACCGTTCCATGATAAGCTAGAAGACGTGTGTTATGGATACCAGATAGTTGATACACTACACATACTCATATATAACTTTAAATATACACATATCATAAATATAAACACCCATTTTTGACTATTGAATCGTACTTATATTATGTAAAGTTCAGTAACAAGTGCATTGCAACAATAATAAAGCTATATACATAATATGTATTCTATGTTTTTTTTTTTTCATTCTTCTTTCGTTATCCTTAGGAAGTATTAGGTCTGAATTCTGACTCTCTATCCTGTCTTGCTTATTTACTTCTACTAATTTTAGTTTTTTCAGTTTTTGAAGTAAAATTTCTTTACGCACGCTTGACTTGGAGAGTAAGCTGGTGAATGCGTTACGGGCGAGGCGAACGTTTGTTGACATGGTAAGCGTTGTTATTGTCTAACAAATGATATATGTATATTACATTCTTTCCTTAAATGATATTCTATAAATATATATTTGTAACATGCTTAATATGCGTTATTTAATTATTTTTTTCAGTATTTCACCTATTAATTATTTAAAACATTAATTCAATTTCATAAAGAGTACTGACAACCTTCAGAACTTTTACTTCTTGTGCGTGTACACATTCATACACGCACTCTTTAATTTTTTTACTATTTTTCACTCTTCGATTTTAATAATTAAACCAAAGCATTAATCCACTTGAGAGTTTACATTATAAATTATAACAGCCAATCTAATCGTTTATATTAAATAATTATAGTATAGATAATCGAACATGTCCTATAAAAGAAAATCAATTTGTATAGTATAAGTAAATTATAGAATACGTATGCAAATTTTGATGGCCTACCATTGGATGAATTGTGAAACAGAACTACATTTCGCAATATGCATAAATCTTTTTACTATTCAAATAGAATACGTCGCTTTCAGGTCGTAAACTTTTCAGAATATTAATATTTGCATACGACGAGCGGAAAGTTACTCTACTTCATGTAGGTACCTTAGAATGTGAGAAAGTAATGTAAAGATATTACGTTTAATTTAATATAATAAAATATCGTGTATTCAATCATGTAGATTTTTAGTGCCTACATATACAAAGTATAGGCAGTGGTAACGCGCTCACTTGGAAATCCGAGTGAAGCGGGTTCAAATCCCGGGTCTGGCACCTCTGATATTTTCATGCGCGAAACATTTCTAACATTATTACCACTTGCCTTACGATGAAGGAAAACATCGTGAGAAAACCCGCATGTCTGAGAGAACCTAGCAAGTTTTCGAAAGACACGTGAAGTCCGCCAATCCACACTTGACCAGCGTGGTGGACTAGGGTCTGTTTCCCCTCGTATTGAAGGGAGGCCCGTGCCCAGCAGTGGGACGTTAAAAAGGGCTGAATACAATACAATACAATATAAAGTAGATTACAGAGTTAATTTCAGCTATTTAATGGTAAATTGTATTTATCTATGATATTTATTATGAATATTCAATCATTCTCATTTTATATTCACCAAAAGTGTAAAATATACTAAGAAGAATGTATAAAAAGAAGTGTTTTTCCTACACTTCTCGAAATTAATTTGTGATCTTCTCACTTCCAATCTCTATTTGACAGTAAAAGACGGGAAACAAAAAACGGCTATTTCAGAAATTTGCACAAACTAACGGACAGATAACAAAATAATGATTGTTTTTGTAACATACTTAATATATTATAAGGCAAAGGGTAGCTATTTCTACATAGTATTAAACAAAGTCGTTCCCGCTGTTTGTACGCTTATATCTATAATATATAATAGAAGCACACGAAAATTAAATTTACGTACAAGTATTAATTTCAGATGGTAAGAACATATCATAAATACTAAATTAAATCTATCAACAAACATGCGGAAAATTTCAGAGTAATATTTGTATTAAATAATGTAGCAAAATCTGAAACATATGTTAGTACTATTATATACTGTTATAGTGTACTATTATAGTATCCATTAAGAGAGAGGTGTTCCATGGAGTGAATGTAAATGAAATTTGAAATAATGAGTCGAAGGCACGTGGCTATTCTAGAAATGTAACGAAAGCAAAACCATTTCATGTACAATGTACAGATGAAGTAATGCATACAGCTGGTATTATTGATGTATTATAAATTTTCTTCTTAATAATTTGATATCAAAGTGAGACTCAATATTTATATTTAAAAAAATAATGAATGAGTTAATTCATTTTTTAATAGATTAAATACCTACCTAATTAGAACCTAGGTCGCAATTTTTCCTTTTGGTACTAATTCTAGTTGGTTTTTATAAACGACTAGAGACTCACCCTCGCTCCGCTCGGGTTCATCCCTAGGTACATTTTAAAGGTAAGTATGGAATAGATAGACTATATATTATACTAGCATTTCCCGCGGCTCCGCCCGCGTTCAGATGATCAAAAACCAAATTCTTAGGTTTTACACATTAGTATACACTATACTCTTACATTATACATTACTTTCATTGCGCACCGCATGATTGGTAAATAATGGCAGAGATTGACAATGCCACAAAGGTTCCTCCGTTAAATTGAACTTTTTGTTTTAGCAATAACATTTATGTATGTCTATATTTCTGTTTTGTTTGTTTTTTTTAGTTTTTCACGATAAACTCTCAAACTACGGAATTAATTTTAATCATTTTTTACTAATATTTAATATATAGCTGATTATTTAAATTACATAATGATAACTTTTCTTAATTAGCGCTAGTTAGTAATGTTTTCCAAAACGATTTTCAAAAGAAAGTGTAATAAGTAAATAATTCTAAGCGAATACATTTTTTTATTTCATATGGCTCTGCTAATATGATTAAAGTCGTAAGCATTTTATTGTGTCCTTTAAGCCTTTACCTTCCAAGAAAAGGTGTCAAGAAAAAGTGAAAAAGTTGAGGTATAACAATTCCTAAAATACTTTTTCATAGTTTTTGAGATATGAAATATTTTTAGTTACCCGCTTTGGCAGTTTAACAGCCATAGACTTGTTTTCCATAAAATGTTATAAAATAATATAAATTGAACTTATTTTTACGGTGCAAAAAATGAGTAGGTATTGTGGAAACGTAAATATTATTCGTATTTATTTTAGTGTTAACCATACAAAACACGTAAGTAAGAAAAACAACATAGCATTTTGCTATACGAAACCTAAAATGCGCGAGTTGGATTTACATTTGCCCAATTTTTACAGTAAAAGATTAAAAAACATTAACATTATTTACTAAACAATAAAAATTTACAAATATTCTCATTTGAAAATTGTTTCGGCCAACAAAATATTACTAATATGTTACCTACTAATTTATAAAGCCAAAAAGTTTGTTTTATTAGAAATTTAACCACGGGCAGGGCCGCGGGTAATTTAGTAGTAATTATAGTAAAGTCATAGAAAGGTTATATCTGTACATTTTTTTTGGATAAAACTACGTATTTTAAAAACACATGGCGACATCTATTGTCAAATAGCTAAATAACACATAAATAAATTTTCATTAAAATAACTATTTTAATGAATAAAATAGCGCTGTTAATATTTCTTTTAAAGATAAGTTTTTTTTTAATAGTTTTAACATAATATATAAGTAAGTTACCCTGCTAAAATATTAATAGCATCATCGTGCTTTTACTTCAACCAGTTTTTGTATTTTTTCTCAGAAATGAGATATTTTCCTGCGGTAAAAAGAATCCTATGTGTTGAGCCGGATAACCTGCTATTACCATACCAAATTTCATAAAAATCCCTCAAGTGGTTTTTCTGTGATGCGGTCACATACAGACAGACAGAAAAAATTCTAAAAACTATAGATTCGGGCTCTATATCGCTAATAATGAATATTTCAATAAGATTTTCCGAAAAAATATTGAATTTAGGGGTTCGGCTTAGTTACAATTTTATTGTATGTATAGTTACTAATTTACGAAGCGAAAAAGTTTGCTTTACTGATAATTTAAACACGGGCGGAGCCGCGGGTGATTTAGTAGTAATTCTAATAAAATCGAAAAAAGGTCATATCTGTACACTAATTTTTTTGGGATTAAAACTATGTATTTTAAAAACACATGGCGACATCTATTGTCGAATATCTAAATAACACATAAATAAATATTAATTAAAATAACTATTTTAATGGATAAAATAGCACTTTTGATAATTTGATTTTCAAGATAAGCTATTTTTATAGTTTTTATCATATTTTGTAAGTTACCTTGCTAAACTGTTTACAAATAGTATCGTCGTGGTTTTGTTCCTACCAGTTTTTGTATTTTTTTTTCAGAAATGAGATATTTTCTCGCGGTAAAAAGTATCCTATATGTTGACCCGGATAACCAGCTATCATCATACCAAATTTCATCAAAATCCCTCCAGTGGTTTTTCCGTGATGCGGTAATGGCGGGGCTACATTAGCGCGCGAATATTCGTGTCGCGCTGGCGCGATAAAAACATCGTGTACGGGTATTCGCAATGTTCTTGTCTACATATAAGCAGTCAACGTGTTCGCCTGTTTCGCGGCCGATGTAGGCGATAATTATTGCAAAGTAAAATGGAGGATGTGGCGTTGTATTGTATGTCGGCAAATTATTATTTATTATTGTGCGAGTACCATTTGCAAAACATTAAAAAGCAAAAAAGAGAAGAAAGAGGAGATGGTGGATGACTACTATACATAAAAACCTTATTATATTAACCTTAAGCTTATTTTTAATTCTAACCCACGCACAAATACTATTTTTTTCTTTTTGTGGTCGGGGTTACAAGGATCCCATATTAAACTCTCCGTTTCAAAAAATTGAATAAACTCCAATACTTTTTCATTGCTCCAGTCCATACTTTAGTTGCGTCGTCACTTTCTCGCCAAAATATCACACTCGCGTCCGCTCCGCTCAAAGTCTGGACTGCAACTGAAATGGCAAAGTGTAGCCACGCAAGCAAATATTGTCGCGCTAAAACCATTTGAAGTGCGCCAGTTTACCGACAGTGCCGCGATAAGCATTTTCATCGCCCGAATACTACGCGATGTGCCGAACTACTTGGCCACACTTGTCGCGATAACACGAATATTCGCCGTATCCCGCTAATGTAGCCCCGCCATAACAGACAGACAGACAGACAGACAGACAAAAATTCTAAAAACTATAGATTCGGCCTCTGCATCGATAATAATGTCTATTTCAATAAGATTTTCCAAAAAATATTTAATGTACAGATTCGGCTTAGTTAGAATTTTATAATATGTATAGATGATATATAGCCTATTGCCTTCCTCAATAAATATGCTATCTAATGCAAAAATAACAAACAATCTCTGCCTCTTTATAATATTAACTAGCGATTCACCCTCGCTTTGCTTCGGGTTCGTCCCTAGACAAAAGCAAATCTATCCCACAGGAACCGTACATTTTTCCGGGATGACATGTATCCTATAGCCTTCCTCAGTTAACGGGCTAATGCAAAAATAATTTTTCAAATCGCATTAGTAGTTCCTGAGATTAGCGCGTTCAACCAAACAAACAAACAAACTCTTAAGCTTTATAATATTAATATATTAGTATAGATTTGTATTTATGCAACTTAAACATTCTTGTGTTTAGAAAATAACTTTAAAATAAAACTTTAAATTAAATACTTTTCAGTCGATTTTAATCATCGATCGATGATCGATGATGATGATCGATCAGTAGTTCCTGAGATTAGCGCGTTCAACTAAACAAACAAACAAACTCTTCAGCTTTATAATATTAGTATAGATATAGATGATGGGATAGAAAACTAAAAAAATATGAGAATAAGGTATTCTGACCACGTGTCATAACGTTTTGTCATTTCCATATAATATTCTTTACTTTTCTATATACAAGTAACAAGGTATTACTATATTATAATAATTAATAAGTAACTGTTTTTTTTACTTGCACTATTCTATAAATGTTCCATCTAAGAGCATTAATAATTAATAAGTAATTCGATTGTCAACTTACAGAATCTGATCTAAACAAAAACATAAATAGAAAATTGATTTAACTCACTAAACAATTTAATATTTTATACCCGACTATTCCATAAAATTACAATGAAGAGTAACCACACGTCTACAAAGTCCATTCTAATAATTTCACTTCAAAGAAAATGGCCCCCTTTCCACTAGATTCAATTTTAAACTGTATAATTATTTTTATTACTATAAACAATGGTACACGAGACTTTAAAATAATGCTTTATTATAAATTTCTCCGCTTACATACATTTTACGCGACGGGTCATCGGTGTAATTTAAAAATTGTGTAATTGTGATAAATTTGAGAAAGTGTGTACGAAGCAAATCAAGAAGTTCAGATACAGAGTGTGAAACCGCTTTAGCTAATACATACAGTATCTACTAATTATAAGCCTTTTGATGTTTTCGCAAATAATTTTTATACCTTATCTATATATAGAGTATTTTACGCTATAATATTTAACTTTATAGTTAAAAAAAAACGTTTTATCACATCTTCGAGATTATAAAAACTGAGAAGCTTTTAATTGGATGTAATTAAACCAAAGATAGCTGTTTAAATGAAGCCCTTGAACTTAGTTAACATAGTCTGAGCATATTAATTAATGGACAAAATTAAAAGTACTATGCTATAAATAGTGTTGACAAGAGTATTCAATACGATAAAGGGTAAATCTCATTAGGCCCTTGATGGCGCCAGAGTATTAGCATGCATATATCGAGTTGAAATATTTTTATCGTTATCAATGTTGTACGTTGTTAAGAAGCCTTCAATCAAAACATCGAGGATCGTAATTAAAAAATATATTTAAATATATTTTTATAGTAGCTTATCCCGTAGGGACAGATCCCTATATATGCTTAGATCTTTAAAATTACGCAACGGATTTTGATGCGGTTTTTTTAATAGATAGAGTGATTCAAGAGAAAGGTTTATATGTATATTGATGATGTCCTCCTGACCGATTCCGGCCACGGCGACCAATCTCATTGAGACTAGCCAACTGCGCAGGATATATTATAGTGCACAAATGTACGCGCAGACACAAGTGCACTCTCTATTCCTGTCACTCTCATACTCCGGTGGGACGACTACTCGACACGACCGGTGAGAGTTAAGGCGCAGGACCGACGGTTTTACGTGCTCTCCGAGGCACGGGGGTGAAACACCGCCAACTTCCCAACTCCGGGCTGCTACTGAGGCTTACTAGACAGAAAGACTCAATAACTAAACTTGGCCCGACCTGGGACTCGAACCCAGGACCTCCGGGTGTGCAGCCGTACATGCTAGCCACTACACCACCGAGGCAGTTAATATATATATTACATGCATAACTAGTTACATAAATAGTCTAAACTAAATGCATAAATAGTCCTATCTTGATGTAAGCTGTAGTCTATAACAATGCTCTTTAAATGGTCAATAAAATGAAAAAACCTTTTACTAATCAGACAGGTAGTACCAAAGACTAGCGTGAGTAAACATAAATGTTAAATAAACTCTTCAGCTTTGTAATTTTAATACATATAAGCTGTAATTATACCCACAACATTCACGAAACGTCCATATAAAAATGTAATTACGCATTTGAAAGATAATTTAAGAATGTCTTCATTATTAAAATTGCTAAGTTTCTCAAGAGAAGTAACATGACAGTAAATGCGAAGTTAGTGGGTAAATTGTTTTGCTGGTTTAATCTATGGGAGTGTAATTAAGATAAAATAGCACCATAATTGATTTATAGACTATAAAAAATTACATTCGACATAATAAAAAACTTTTAGATAAGATAAACACATAATGATTGAAGTCTAAAAATATGTTGGGATATTAATACACAGCACCATCTAGTTCCATGGAAGGTACGAGGGTTGCGTTATGACTACGAGATAGTTGATACATTACACTTTAAATAACATATATAACTTTAAATACATACATAGTATAAATATAAATACCATAACTCCATAACTGGAGTATAAACATTCGTGCTCATCACACAAATGAATGCCCCCAGCGGGACTGGAACCCGCGATCGCTGGCACAGAAAGTAGGGTTACTATAAATTGAGCCAAACATGTTGTGAAAGCAAAAACAAAGCAGATTTCAGAAAAATTTCCAAGTATTTGTTGAATGTAAAAAAGCTATAAACAACGCTTATCTGCGCTTACGCTTCAACCATAGAAGTGGTCCTGTCAACATATCACTTCCATTTACTTTCATTGGCATAATATCGCGCCATTTTCTTTTTAAGGGTATACAAACGGTTTTTCTAATAAAACCATTTATATAAATATTTATACAATTTATATAAATAGTGATTAGTATAATACTACTCACTATTTATATAAACTAGTGATCGCCGCGTGGTTTGTAAATCAAATATAATTCATTAAGTTTGATCGATATTGAGGTTCTTTTTTCAAAGTTATATAGATTACCTATAAAATCCAAAAGAATTTTCAATTGGGCCCATAGATTCAGAGATTTGCACGTATAGACAAATAAACTTTTCATCTTTATATTATATAAGTACACGTATAATATTGATGAAGGTTATCTAACATCATACTACATCTTCTAGCAGTGAAGTAATTATATATAAATAAAATACGCGAGCGGATCCGCGGGTAAAAGAATGTCAGTAAATTTTGGCTTTCTGCAGTCCTTCTCTATATAAACTTTAACAATGCAAAGCTCATCCTCCTCCGTAGATGCAATATGCTTAAAAAGAGGCTCAAAGTTTTCTCTGCACGTATTAATATATAGAATACTATAATAATAATATTACTGCCAGTATTTTCTTGAACATTTGTATAAAACCCATTACTCTAACTTCTACATATTCTTCGTTCGCGTTTTTGTAGTAGGATTAGATGGTTATAAAAAATTAAATATTCCAATCAAGTACGGAAGTGAAATTCGTTTTCATCTTTGTCATCAAAACTCGTACTGAGTTGTTAAAAAACTGAGTTTTTAGTTTAATATGTTTCACACAATGGCAAAGATATTGGAAATTGTATCATTTTTCAAAGTAGGGTCCAAAAAAACCTCGTAAGTATATACCTGGTTTACAAGCATCAGACTAAACCATAATTTATTTTTCATTCACTGTGGCTGTTCTGGAATTCGTTCGAAACAGTACGACTCTTTCCCATGGGAAATACTTGTTCAATCGGGATATAAATGTTATAACACCATATGTAACTTTGTCTATACAGATAAATAAAATTGAAGTGTCTGTTTGTAATATCAAAATAACAGCTTTTTACTAAATACAAAGAACATGAAAGTATATACGGTACTTATAATTAAAAAAAAAAAACAATTAAACATTTTTTGTCTGTCTGTCCGTCCGTCCGCCCATCCGACCATCTGTCCGTCCGTCTGTCTGTTTGTCAGTCTGTCTGTCTATTTGTTCCGGCTAATCTCCGAAACGGCTAAACCGATTTTGACGAGACTTTCACTAAACTGATGAAATTACAAACAAAATCCGCGTAACTTGGAACACACCCGAGCGAAGCCGGGATAAGTCGCTAGTATAATAACATTACGTGTAACAGAAAAAACTAACAAATTACAGCATAATTTTCACATTTCTTGTGTAAGTGAATATGGAATAAGAAAAAAGATAACTTATAAAAGACAAAAGTAAATTACAAGTTTCGTACCACCTGCAGTTTGCTTTAAAAAAAACACAAAAACTTAAAAGCCAGAACTATGGATGTGAAAATATCTAATTGCTAAATAGCGTTGCAATAAAACAACCCGCTTTAAGAATCCCTATGGCGCTATTGTTGGTACAGTTGCAAACAGGTTGATCGCTACTATTTAATGTATTAACAAGGTGTTTTTATAACGGGCAGTGTAAATTATTTTAACCATGTACAAAAAGAAAATAACGTTTTGAGACCTACATTTCTTTTTATTTAATTGTTTTATACTATTTATGGTAACATGTGCTTTTAATATACTTTGTCGGCATAGAAAGTAAAAAAAATAAAAGTATATCAACTTCAAATTCTCTTATATGTAATTCCACCTTTAGGGGTGTAATTTTCTTTTAATTATATGGAACCACCCTTGAGATACAACTTATTATGGATTAAAAAAGGAATTATGATTCAAAATTGGCAAAACGTTACGTACATACAAACAAAAAAAATACGTACAGACAAATATAGAACCTCTCTCTTTGGAAGTCGCTCAAAAATACATCAATCATTTTCTCATTACACATACGTAAAAAGAACAAACCAACAAACACACTATTATATATTGATATTAGTAATTATATGGAATATTTATAGGTACGTTTTAACGGTTAGTATAAAATACAAATCTTTGAATTTCTCGGCTTTTCTGTACTATAATATGCATATATTATACATATAAAGTGATTCAAGAGGGACTTGAATCACTCTATCTATTGCTGAAAACTGCATTAAAATCCGTTGAGTAGTTTTAAAGATCTAAGCGAACAAACAGCGGAAGCAACTTCATTTTATACTATGTAATATAAAGATAGCATATTATCCTCGTAGCCTATACGTTACTCCACATCCTCCGTGTACTAAATTACATCCATTTCCGTCTGCCCATTCCAAAATAACAAAAATACATACATATAAATTTCGCATTTAATACTTCGATACTTAGATACTAAATTTTAGAACATCATAAAGACGAAATAAAAATCTTTGCAAACTGTAATAAAGTAGTAATTACATGTATCTTAGTTAAATCTCTTCCTAAATGGAAGTAATTAGAGCTAGCCAAAGTATAATATAACAAAATAACGCGTTAAACATAAATCAACTAACAAACATGTGCCTAACAGCCATTTAATAAATGCGCTTAGTGATTTAAAATAGTAGAAGTGTTATCAAGAATATCCGTTCCTGGTTATATTAAAATTTAAAATCGACTGAAAAGTATTTAATTTAAAGTTTTATTTTAAAGTTATTTTCTAAACACAAGAATGTTTAAGTTGCATAAATACAAATCTATACTAATATATTAATATTATAAAGCTTAAGAGTTTGTTTGTTTGTTTGGTTGAACGCGCTAATCTCAGGAACTACTAATGCGATTTGAAAAATTCTTTTTGCATTAGATAGCCCGTTAACTGAGGAAGGCTATAGGCTATATATCATCCCGGAAAAATGTACGTTTCCCGTGGGATAGATTTGTTTTTGTCTAGGGACGAACCCGAAGCGAAGCGAGGGTGAGTCGCTAGTCTGACATAATAATAATTGACATTGACATGATAAATTTTGATGCCACTTCTTTTCAGATCTATCTCACGAAGATGCCTAGCGCCAACGCTGATGGGTATCTGACCATTGACGAGTTATTAGACAGAACACAGATTAATCATTAACAAGAGACCTTCTAATAGATAAGATAATGAAATTAATAATATTGAATAGATTATTGTAATTAGTTTTTTTTTTATAATAATAAGATAAAATAATTATATTTATTAAATTAGATTAAAAAAAAGAAATGTCTGTTGCGATGTCAAACGAGAAAATTTCAATATCACTCTTGCTTTTTTTATTCCAATATAAAAAAGAACAAGACACAAACAATAAAATAATATTATTAGTTATTTAGATTGATTATATACTATAAGTAGGTAATAACATGTGAAATGTATACAACATTTCAGTTTTAATCGTCTCTGTGTATAGCATGAAGGCGTTTCGCTCTACCGCGTCGACATTAATACACTAATACAAACATATATGATTTTGAATTTCAATTAGCAATATTGAAAACGATACCACTAATAGAATAAGCACTGACACGCCTTCTAAGCCTCTGGCCGCGGTTAGTCTGTACGCGTATAAATAGCGCGGTCAGCGACCGGCCTCTGGTCGACCTTCACTTGCGCCCATGACCAGGGTTGCCCTGTTTTTGCTACGAGTCATTAGAAAATATTAAATTTTTAAATTTAATTTTTTTTTTGTTTATCATATTGGTGTGTTAACATAAAGTTGTTGTTTATCTATACAGATAAATAAAATTGGAGTGTCTGTTTATAATATTAAAATAACCGTACCGTAACCATAACAACATTTTTTACAATTTTTGTGTGTCTGTCTGTCTGTCTGTTTGTTCCGGCTAACCTCTGAAATGGCTGGACCGATTTTGACGAGACTTTCACTGGCAGTTAGCTGAATGTGACAAGGAGTAACTTAGGCTATTTTTATTTTAGAAAAAAAAGGCTCGCACGAAAAAAATTAAACCAAATTAATTAATTAATTTCGTTTTGTGAAGCAACCCGAGCAAAGCGAGGGTGAGTCGCTAGTTCAAAATAAAAATGAGGAAATTTAAAAAAGTTTTAAAAGTAAATATGTATTATAGTAATAAAAATAACCTATCTCCGTATATATAGCGTGATGTAATAGCAAGCCAACGAACTCACTTGCAAATTTTTGCATGTTTAATGTAGTGATTAGTATCATTAAGCAGTATTTTAAAATTAAGTAATATACCTAATTAAAACTACCTAATTAATGTGCTGAGATATTTTTTACCTCAAAAAGTATGCAAAGCCTATGCATCTCTTTCCATCTAGGCCTACCTCTGTGTAAAACTTCCGTTTTATATTTCTGCATAAAAGGACAGACCAACAAACAAACTTTCACACATTTACATCAGTACGGCTGACTATAAAAAGTACATTTTATCAAGGGGCCTAAATTGTTTTTTTTTTTTATATGTAGACGCACACAAATTCAATAAAGATAAAAAATCAATCTCAACGTAATCTTAAAAAAATATTTTTATGTATGTATTATAATATTGTTTTTATTTAATACTTGGTTTGATTTTTAAAAATATTTTTTTCTATACGATATGGACTTAAAACTGACATGTAGTCTATAAGATCACTAACGCAGCCTTTCCATGCTTAGAGCTTAGTACTGTTATTTTTCTAGTTTCCATCTTACTTTTCTTTGTTACTTTTTTGGTTGCAATAGATAGTGATCAATCAATTTATCTGTTACATTTAATTAAGCCTCAACTTTTTTAGTAATTAATATATTTTTTTACATCTATACATAGTATAAAACAAAGTCACTCCCGCTGTATGTACGCTTAGATCTTTTAAACTACGCAACGGATTTTAATGCAGTTTTCAGCAATAGATAGAGTCATTCAAGAGGAAAGTTTATATATAATACATGCATATTATATTCATACTAACCGTTAAAACATGCCTAGGGACGAACCCAAGCGAAGCGAGGGTGAGTCGCTAGTACTAGAACAAAACTATGCTCAAAAACAAATAAATATTAGTATATTATTTACAATCATATTAAAAACGTATTCTTACGTATATTTACACGTATATATGTATATTTTACGCATATCTGATGAGTAAATACTTAATTTACTCAAGTCACTGTGAAACATTTCAGTAATAATAATATTTATATAGTAAGCGTTAAATATCTTTGCTTAAACATGGTATTTTACTGACAGTAGTTTTTATAATCACTGAAGCGTGCAAAGTTAAAAGCGGTATAATTTATTATTTTTACTTAGCTACTGCAGACAAGTTGCTTCTACTAACTATTGGTAATCTGTAGTAGTTAATTAAGTAAATTATTTTCATCTCTATGTCATTCTACAGATTACTAATACTTAGACAGTAGAACAAAGATTTTGTTCTATTGTTTAATAGTCCGGTCAAATTAAACCAAAAAATAAGAGTGAAGCTACATAAATTTACAACAAGCTGAAAATTGGTGAAATCGTTCAAAATATAATTATAAATAAAATTTGAAAGTTCCCAATGTTTCCCCTGTATGGGAAAAAAATATTCAATGTCAAGTGTCACATATACATATGTATATGTTAAAAGTACAATTGGAATTCTTTTTTTTTTCTTATTATCTTTCAATGTGAGTGAAGCTGTACAAGTACGTATCGAATCTAATATTGCTCAATACATTCCTGTCCGTACGTTGCATCAGACCTGCTCACTGGCTACCTACAGTTCAAAAAGTCAAAATGACACACGTCACATTGATTCATGTATTATTATGTAACTAAAGAGAGTTGATCAATTTTGATCTTATCGCTACTTTCGATAGAAGTTATTTTTTTCTCGATAATAAAATCAAAAGACACTATATGAAAATCGATTATCTTGGGTTCGGTTTCCTTCAATTTGAACGTTCTTTCTGACTATCCAACTTCCGTCTTCACGTTTAGTGGGTCCTAGAATTTTCCCAAGAATTTTCCTTTATGGTGCAAAGAGCTTGTTTTTCTCCTTCAAGGTCCATACAACAAGATCGGTCTTATAACAGTCTTGTATACTCTGATCTTTGTTACCCTTCTAATCAGCTTCAAAGCTAATATTTCGTGAAAGACAGCTGCGCATTTTAGATCATTCTGAATACGGATGTCGATTTCTTTGTGACTCTGGTTGGTGTCCGTCACTGTGGATCCTAGATAATGATTTCCAATTTTTATTTATAGTGTATTATTTTAATTAGTAGAGATAACATGAAATATAATTTTTCCTTGTTTTTTTTTTACACATGCATACTATTTTTTGTTTACAAAAATATAGATACTTGTATAAAAACTTCACGTCATCGACATTATAAGCAAGTTAGAGCATATATTATTATCAAAAGCAATATTATTATCATAAATCAATCGACGCTGTCATACCAATAACGCAGTGGCCATTCAAGTACTGTATTTTGTCGTATCTTTATTTGACAAGTAATGATTTCTTTAAAGGATGTGTATAAATAAAAAAAAAAATTCTTATTACCTAATCTGTATACAGAAGTTTTTGAAAGTTAGTTGGTTCTTACTTATTCTAGGCAAAAACGGAAAAACGAATTTTAACAAATTAAGATTTTCGTCGAAAACTTGTTTCTTACAATGTACGTAACTAACTAAAGGTCGTTATAGACGCACTCTAGGATGCTAGGTAGCAGGTGCTAATAACCTACACATTCTTTAAAAGCAGTTCTATTGGCAAAAAACACTATAAAATATTATAATAATAGAACTGCATTACAAGGTTTTATTTGAAACCTTTGCATCATTTACAATTCCTCATATTAATTATCCAATTAAAACAAATTAAATATTTTCAATATCACTTTCGTCCGTCTATTAGACATCAAATAGACAGTACACACGGTGAAAGCAAAATTTGTAACAACTAAAAAAGATGTCAAAAAGAAAAAATATGCAGCCGACTGGGCGGTCTGGCGACCTGACGACAACCGTGGAAATTGAGTTAGCTTTTTTAACCGGCAAGCAATATATCTTTTTTATTAATGAAGAAAGTCACTATTATGTTAGAACTTTTTTGATTATCAGATACATAAATTATTGCATAGTGAATGTAAATTAAAAATCAATAGTGGACGAGTGAATTTGAATAATAACTTTTTATTATATTACAAAAGATTTTTTTTATCTGTTATTTAGAACTGCTTTCGACTTTAAATCATTTTTGTTTATTTATAATCTATGCATTATACATCAGTCTGCAATTTCGTGTTGTTTTTTGTATAGTTATCGTTATAAAAACTTGGCTAGGTTACTGCATTTGAAAATAAAACAGAATTAGAAATTTAAAATGAAAACTGTCATAGAAATAAAGGCGCAGTGTTGAATTGATTTCCTAGTGCATTCCGATGGCAGAAGAATACCTGTTTGCTAGTAGTAAAATTGTTAGCTCGGTCAACCGTGTCATAGGCGGAGATATTTTCATACAGGCTATAAACGTCCAAGTACATTTGATATAAAGCCTTTTGTAGAATTGTCTTTTGATTTATAATGGCCCGCCTTTCATTCAAAGTAATATTCCTAGTTCACACCGTCCTGTTAAAGGTCTACTGTAATAAACAGATACTATCGTGAGTCATAATGTTACTTTAATATTTGATTTGATGGCAATTTATTAATAACTTATAAGCTTATAGATTCAAAGGTAAAGTAATATATGATGATATTCGATTAGTGTTTCTAGTTAGATTTGGAATATTATACATAGTTTAAACGATATTAACGGTTGTCTTGGCCCGTTGTGTGTTCACTTTGTCGTGGTGGGGAGGCTCATTAGCGTCCGGCAATACAGCTGGGCGCGAACCTAAGAAACACACAGGGAGCTGACCCACTCTTGATACTTCTTTGACAGCAGAGTGGACCGTGGGAGCAACCCCTTGGTTGTGTGGTCAGCTTCGGCGGACCTGTCATCGGGGCGTCGTGATTGAGTGACGATGCGACGCCCCATTACGACGGGGGAAAATTCTGTTGGGGTTTTAGTGGGTAGTACTTGCTTTTCTAGCCGTTGAGTTCCAACGTATACCTATATGTATACAGGTGGTATGCCTAAATACATTTCCCAGCGTAAACAAAAGGTAAGTGAAGAAGGTAATATTATAGGTCGTAGGTACAATGCGTGATTAGGGCAAATGTTATATGTCATACATATATTGCCCACTATCGAACATAAATTAAGTAAAAGATAAAACGATATACCGACACTACAAATCACACAGGATATAGCTTGGAGCAGTACTACATTTATTGTGCCATAAAAGTTTTCAACGAGTCACTTAGATCGTTATCCGGGGCATAAAGTTTACTGGAGTCACTCATAACTTCTACTTATTTTCACCATTTGTCTAAGTCACATTATAACATCATTAGCATATACGAGCTTCCGGGAAAGTCTACCATAAAGAAGTCCTGCAAATCTCAAAAGCAATAAATATCCCGCGTAACTGTTAACTAAGCATAAGTCAGCTGTAATAAATTAAAAGTGCACTAGTTCTGTATCTTAATAAAAGCATCACGGCCTTACCGGAATACACTAATGTGCGTCAACTATCATACTTTCTACGGCTTTGAAATGCGCCGCCGTGATTTGTAACTATTTGTAGTGGTTTATTTTTCCTATTACTTTATTAATAGGTTATATGCTTATATTATACTTCAATTTTTAAGTAACTTTAAAAAAAATAGTTTAAAGTGCCATCGGTTACGAAGATTACTAATACTTCTTTTAAAATACTTAATACCATCCCATTAATCCCATTAATATTATACTCGTGGATGGATAAATGTTTGTTACTCAATCACGCTTGAACAGTTGAACGGATCTGGATGAAATTTTGCACAGAGATAGAATATAGTCTGAAATAGCACATAGGTTACTTTTTTCCCGGAAATTATGTATGGTTCCCATGGGCTAAATTTACAATATATGTTATATAATATGTAATATATTGAAATGATTTACGCCTTTATAATATCTATGTAGGTAGGTATGTCTGTACCTATGTATATGATGACGCCTTCATGATGAAAAGGGCTATTCCGTATCTAAGTAAATTGTGTAGTATAAATATTATTCAGTTTTTGAAGTAAAATTTCTTTACGCACGCTTGACTTGGGGAGTAAGCTGGTGAATGCGTGACGAAAAGTGTGATCGGCCGTTTGTTGCCATGGTAACCGTTGTTATTGTCTGACAAATAATATATATTGTATCCTTAAATGATATTCTATAAATATATGATTATTTTTTGAATGAATTATTTTTTTAGTATCTCACCTATCCTAATTATTTAAAACAAATTGAATTTCATAAAGAGTACCGATAACCTACAGAAGTTTTACTTCTTGCGCGTGTACACATTCATACACGTACTCTTTAATTTTTTTTAATTAAATCTTTGTTATTTTTTTTTTTACTTTCATCATTTATTAATCAGATCACTGCAACCTTTATTATCAATATAAAATTTTACTACATGCAGAAATCAAATTTGAGTAAAGTGCTCCAAAAGTTGTTTGAGTGAAGTGTTCAGAAATCAAAAAGTGAAGTACTCCTGTGCAGTAAGCAGGATCGTATGCTACGTTATACACCGTAGCTATCGCTCATGAACTCCATAGTATTTCTTTGTATTATATTAACGTTTTATAGACATTTCACAGTCATATTTTTAAATTAAAACTTATTATTATCGAGAAAGAAAATAATTATCTATAAATTTTCTCATAATACCTATTATAGAGTGAAATTAATAACATTAAATTAATAGCAGACATATTAATACACAAAACAGAGGTTTTCTCTACTAAAAGCCATTTATGTACTTACATACATATATCATAAGCGTCATAAATATAGATTTAATAATATGTCTTGGTACTAAAAGTCACTCATACAAGAAGTTGTTACGAAGAACTTATTATATTGGAAATATCGAAACAGAATATAATTGTTAGTACAATAATAATAATAATCTTCTATAATACCCCTTCTAAGACTTTATTGCTTTCACTTACATTTCTAACATAAAACTTAAATTTAATCTAGTGAACATCATTCAAGTTTACTATAATCGATAAGTTTATAATATACTAGCAGAACCCGCGGCTTCGCCCGCGATCAAACTACGACAAAAATAAACTTTTTCGCAATACATATTTTATTACAAATGATATTTGAAAAAAAAAATGATATTTGTATTGTTTTAGATTTCATTTTAAAGGTAAATAAGACTTTACGTGCATTAACTATAGAGTTTCATACAAACTTTCACTACCCATTTTACCCCCTTAAGGGTTGAATTTAAAAAATGGTATAATACGTATTTATTTAATTGTACTGAAGAGCATTAACACCAAGTTTCAAGTAATTCTGATCATAAATAATTCTTTGCCCATATAAACTTTATCATCCCCTTTTATCCTTTCGTGGGATGAATTTCGAAAAAATTGAATACATACATTTCTTATTTTTCATCTTAAAACTAAATACCACTTTCCGTGCATTTCGCGTTAAGAATGAAAAAGTTTCATACAATCTTTTATCCCCTATTTTACCACCTTAGGGAATGAATTTTGAAAAATCCTTTCTTAGCGGATGCTTACATCATATAAGGATTACGTCCCCCAAATTTCACGTTTCTACGACCAGCGGTTTAGGCTGTGCGTTGATCGATCAGTCAGTTAGGACAAAGCATTTTATGTATATATAGATTAGCGATTAAAACCTCGCTTTGTTCGGTAAACTTGCCCTAGGGATAAATAGTTTAACGCATAGAGAGAAAGAAGACGAGGAATACATACAAAGAAAACTGTTCTTTTGGCCAAAAGCCTTTGTGGGCGTTCACAGAACATTTTGGCAATATTTTATTACAATTATATAAATGATTTAGTAACGCATTCCTATATGCGACTCAAATATACAAAAATATATTAATTTTTATTTATATACATCTATACTAATATTATAAAACTGAAGAGTTTGTTTGTTTGTTTGGTTGAACGCGCTAATCTCAGAAACCACTAATCCGATTTGAAAAATTCTTTTTACATTAGATAGCCCATTAGCTGAGGAAGTCTGTAAGCTATATAATATCATCCCGGAAAAATGTACGGTTCCCGTGGGATAGATTTGTTTTTGTCTAGAGACGAACCCAAAGCGAAGCGAGGTTGAATGGCTAGTTTGGTTATAAAATAACACATTATATTTAATTTTCAACTAGATTCTAGATAGCGAGAAAAAGTAGACCCTGATTTCAATTTTCACTTTTCATTATCATCACTCTTATCGTAGTCTTATCTTAACTGAGATCGAACCTATAACTAAATATAATACACATCCTCTATCTTGAGAACTCAAACTTTTAACTCGACTTACAATTAAACATATAAAAGTTTATTTGTAGGTATAACATAATTCGGAGATTATGCTTAGAGATTCCGAAGAACAACTGTACCCAATAGAAAGCGATACTACCTCTTAGTAACAAAATCGATTCTTATGGACGTGCCACGCGTGGAGGGCCACGAGAGAAAATTAATATAATATTATAATTTTCAAAATCTATACTAATATTATAAAGCTAAAGAGTTTGTTTGTTTGGTTGGTTGAACGCGCTAATCTCAGGAACTACTAATTAGATTTGAAAAATTCTTTTTGCATTAGATAGCCCCTGAACTGAGGAAGGCTATAGGCTATTTATTATCCCGGAAAAATGTACTGTTCCCGTGGGATAGATTTGTTTTTGTCTAGGGACGAACCCGAAGCGAAGCGAGGGTGAGTCGCTAGTTTTTAATATAAATAACAAATAACTATATATCTATTATTTTATTCATAGACAAATCATAAATTCTTAATTTAAACTACGAGATTAAATTTAACTATGCTGTCGATACATTTAACGAGTCTAATTCAATATGTCGACAGATTCAGTCGCAACAGTATCTGATTCGGTCTCTTTATGTCACCACTTTGTCGCCTGTAGATATTGTATACTGGTTTAAGTTTAAAATTAAATTACTTATTGACAATGTTGGAGAAACTACTCGTAAATATACTGTATATTAGTGAAACTACTTTGAGAGCAGTGTGCTTTAATCGAGCTATTATTATTTTTTACAAGTTTATATATATACTAGCGGCTTACCCTCGCTTCGCTCGGGTTCGCCTCTAGACAAAGAAGAACAAAACTGTCCCACGGGAACCGTACATTTTTCCGAGATAAAAAGCCTATTTGTTATCCTGAACTATATTACTGTAAAGATCCATTAAAATCCAACCAGTACTTTTTGTGTACTAAGCTATATAAGTAAGTAGTTTTTTAACTATCCCACGGGAACTCTTTAATTGACCGAGGTTATAAGGTACCACCATGCAAAATTTCATTTAAATCGGTCCAACAGTTTCGGAGATTAGCCCGTACAAACAGACAGAGAAACAAAAAATTTGAAAAAATCTGGATTTATTCTATTTCTCTTCTTACATCCCCCTGACTCGGTTTTTAGCATTTTTTTCTATGTGCAGACATTCGACCTCTACAGTTTCATTATAGCATAGATTATATATTTTCTAAATAAATAAATAGACTCTTAAGATTTGATATGCTCTAACAAAGTTAGTTTGTTTACGGGTTTTTGAATGACATTAATTAATGTTTCAGAGGGTCCGAGAGTTTACGTATTCTATAAAACTCAATAAACTCTTAATTTAACTTTTGACTGCCACTTAAATGGGTCCCTATAACCTATTTCTGATAGTAAAATGAACTTGAAATTGTATTCTGTCAAAATCTTAAACAAGATGCTAGAGTGTTCACATTTACAATTAAGAGAAAAAATATTATTTTAACAAAATAACCAAAGCGATAAAAAAGGTACGAACAATATGTCTATTATCTTAGCCTGTATAGGTGTTTTATATACTCAATAAAAAAAAAGATTTAAAATAAATTTTACAATTTAGTAAGAGATTTTGAGAAAGCAAATAAATATCGAATCTACTATATATTGCTTTAATATTAAACTCTAAAATATGGTCGCGTGCTGGAGAGAACGTAACCGTCTTTACAACATAAAATATTTATTGAAAATGGCAAGTCTGAAGCATGCTTTATACATCCTAAAACAGTCACAATTGAAAAACGAATCACAATTGACGACAAGAACAGTTAATCGTGTTAATCATCATTTAACCATAAATTAATCATCAGTTAATCATAAATTGCAATAAGTGAGAGAGGAACAAAACATTTTTCAGAAAGCAATTGAGATTACTAGAAAAGTTTCGAATTTTAAATACCAAATAATAACTTAGACTAAAATATAATAACAAATAACAGTTTTCGTGTACAAATCGTTCTACTTTCTATATGTTTACTTTTTATTTTGACGTGAATTTTAAATGCATTTATAAAACTAAAGATGTAATTAAATATATTATAGTGCTTATTGCATTGTTATCTTGACAGTCCCGTAATTATGGGAACATCTGATACTGAAGCAGTTTATGCGTTCTCAACAGTTAGAAGTATTTCATCCAATTTGCATTCTCTTGCAAATGAATGTTTTCATTCTTTGTGAAATAAATTAATATTTTTTGTAATTAAAGGAAAATTTACAGTTAGATTACTGTTAGTTAATAACCATGTAATTGACATCACATAAACATAAAACATGCTTTTAAAATTACCAAAAATGTCCAGAAAACCCAAGTTCATAATATATCGACGTACCAATTAATTTTATTTCCTTAACAGATTTATATGATTACGAGCGACTCGCCCTCGCTCCGCTCGGGTCCATCCCTAGTGAAAATTTAGGTTTGTATGTATTCTTAATGCCGAATCATAAAAAAAATAAAATATTTTTTTTTGTCCAAAAAATAAAAATATTTTTTTGGAATGGATCACTCTTTCACTTAGGCGTATGAAAAATAATTTACGTCCTATTCTCAGACCTACTGAATATACACACAAAATTTCATAAGAATCGGTCAAGCCATTTCGGAGGAGTTTTGTTACAAACACTGTGACACGAGAATTTTATATATTAGATGTAATACTAAATACTAATATATATAACTATAATAGTAACATGCTGGAAGTTAAGATACTGCTTTGGACACACCAGCAATCTCTTATAGACTTTCTATTAGAATATCTATCTCAATGCCTAAATACTAGACTTACATCTTACATCGATTTTCATGCCTAGGTGGCTATCAATTGCCTACGTGTTACTCTGTTATATTAGACATAGCCTATCTAAGCTAAATTTTATCTATATCCGTCCAGCTATTTCAACGGGGGAACAAACATACACACGCAAAAACTTTCACATTTACAATATTTGTTCGATGTGTACATAAAGACAGACAGAAAGATAAGGCAGTATTAGTCTAGTGGTAACACGCTCGCTTGGGAAACCGAGTGAAGCGGGTTCAAAGCCCGGGTCTTGCGCCTCTGATATTATTTTTTTCTTCTGATATTTTCTAACATGATTACTACTTGCCTTACGGTGAAGGAAAACATCGTAAGGAAACCTGCATGTCTGAGAAAACCTAGCAAGTTTTCGAAAGATTTGTGAAGTCCGCCACTTGGCCAACGTGGTGGGCTATCGCCTGATTCCCCTCGTATTGAAGGGAAGGGTGCCCAGCAGTGGGACGTTAAAGAGCACTGAATACAGTACATACTGCTATACCTAAGTACCTACTTTAAAACGTCTTCGTGTAGCCACAACCATAAATAGCAATTAATATACTGAAGATTCCACTCTTCCGTCACTGTTCAGTCAACTATAAACGCGTATTACCACGATAAATGGTGTACGATACGTTGTAATGAGCTAGAACATATTACGCTAAGTTATTATTGATTACTGACATACGCACTTGTAATTTACAACTCAAGTCTAACCAAATGTACACGCAATGTTGATTGTTTTAAAAAACTAGTTTTAGTTCAAATCATTTATCAACTTTTAACGCCTTTGGCTCTTTAAATCAGTTTGATGAATATTTAAAAGTAATCATTTCCGTTTCCTTTGCTTATTTTAGTTTTTTGGAGTACCTACGCATTTTTATTTTTGGGGTGAAATCTAGTGACATATAACGTATGTTCGTATTAATTTTCTAATAAAAAAATTTAGATGATATTACAACAATAACGATAGTACTCGGACATGTGTACTATTTAAAAAAATATCATTATTTATCTTGTATATTAAACCTTTATTTTTAATACGAAAGATTACACAATATGCAATTTACGTATATATTTTGTATGTGTAATATAGCCTAATAATAGTATTAAGACTTAAAGCTTCCATTTTCCTATTGAAGCTAGTTATATAATTTACTTCCTGGATTAAAATTATATTTTTTATCAATATATGTATGTATAAGGTTGATTGCTCTATATTATCTGCTTCTGAATCTGGGTGCAATTTTAAGATTTTTTCTGTACAACCGCGCATATAACAACTTAAATAATCACTAAAAAGGGTTTTTTGAAATTCAATCCTTAATTATTTGGAAAGGCATAACAAAGTTTTTTTTATGGAAAACTAATAAGGATGTTTTTGGATATCAAAACAATAGAAAGGCGACTAGGCTAAGCCGTATATACCATGCTAGTCATCAAGATATTAAGGCGATAAAGTTCTTAATATGTTGCATATATCGATATTATGTAGAAATATTTTAATTAACGCAATCATAAACAGTAAACTAGTTTTGTATAAAATTATAGCTACAAGTTTTCTTAGCATCTGTACGTTAAATATGACTCTATAATCGGAGGATATCCATAAATTAAAACAGAGTTAGGTGAAGAAAAATATCAATCAAGTATAATGAAGGTACACTATATACTCATAATAATCACACATATGTCTATGTGTGTTATCATAGCGATAATTTAGTTAAGCGACGTTATAAGTGGTTTTTATATACAAGAATACTAACTAGCGAGGTAGGAAAACATGACTCATAGTAATTTCCACTTTCTATTAAATAATTTTAAAGTATGTAGTTATGGAGGCTTATATTTTCCCTTTGTCTCATATATTTATCGAACTTGTGACCTCTGGAGTCTGTGAAGGGTATTTAACTTATTTATTAAGTCGTGATAAGTTGTGGTAAGTCTACTTGACGTTTGTACTCCAAGCTACTTGTCTATATATGAACTTAAAAGAAAATTTCACAGTAAATAGCAATACAAATTATTTCTTTATAACTTATACTTACATTTAAAATGCGTACTAAATTTAATAAAATTATTTATAGTTTGTAGATCGTACGTTAAATTTATTGGTTTCCAAAAATCATGTCGCGCGACATGTGCATATGTTTCACACGACAAGCTTTTTGGCCAACCTATAAATTCAATATGAAATCTGCTAACTATAAGGTTTTTTCTTTGTTTTAGTACATATTTTAAGTTCTTCAGAGACAGTTATTATTTTTACAGATAATTAATATGTTTTTACAACAGAAATAAATATAAATATTATTAATAAATAGAAATAAATATTTTAAACAGAAATAAATAAATAAATATGTTTTTACAACAGAATCCCAGAAAATGATCAAAAAGTTTTGTAAAGCTTTGTAAGCTATATATATATATATATATATATATATATATACATACATATACATATATATATATATATATATATATATATATATATACATACATACACATATATACCCACATTGCACAAGATGGGCCACTGGTGGTAAATCACACCCTATCCAAAGAAGTCAGCTCAAAAAGAGCTCAAACTTGGTGGGATAGCTTCATTTCATTCTAGAGTTCTTACGATCATCTTTCAACACCAACATCAGACCAGCTTTATGTCATCATAATACAGCTCAATGAAACATCGAGAGTCACACCCAACTAGTAAGATTGGGACCCTGTTTCAAAAACGTATACATTTATGTAAAAGCTAATAAAAAGTATGTAAAAACGCCTGACCCTATACAATCAACCAATAACAAACATAACATTAATAAGTACGTGATTTGTATCACTATAAATCTTTCTATAAACGGTTCTATCTAGTAAATCCAATAAAACAATAGATAAGTAATTTCCTTTGACAGCTCATGTTTAAAACTGATTTCATAAAAATGCATATAATAGCGTCATAATTCGTACAAATTAGCTCCTAGCATTACTATTACACTCGTCGACATCACCCACGGAATGATTGATGCACAAATTACTTATAAAATTCTTATTACCACATAACGTATGCAACGTTTACTTTCTATTTTGTTTTTCCTGTTTCATCTCAAGTGAATGATTTGACACGCAATGTGTCAAATTAAGGCAATTACAAATCTTCCGTAACACAATAGATGTTGTAGAAGTGGTATGGAAAGTTATTTATTGAAGTAAAATTTCTTTACGCACGCTTGACTTGGGGAATAAGCTGGTGCGTTACGAAAAAATGTACGTACGTTTGTTGTCATGGTAACCGTTGTTATTGTCTGACAAATGATATCTATACGTATAATAAAATTATAACTTAGCTGAATCTGTACGTAAAATATTTTTTGGAAAATCTTATTGAAATAGACATTATTATCGATACAGAGGCCGAATCTATAGTTTTTAGAATTTTTGTCCGTCTGCCTGTCTGTCTGTCTGTTACCGCATCACGGAAAAACCACTGGAGGGATTTTGATGAAATTTGGTATGATGATACCTAGCTGGTTATCCGGGTCGACATATAGGATACTTTTTACTGCAGGAAAATATTTCATCTCTGAGAAATCTATACTAAACTTTAAAACGTAAGAGGGGACGAACCCGAGTGGAGCGAGGGTGAATCGCTAGTATATTATATATTCTTTCCTTATATGATATTCTACAAATATATGATTGTAATATGCCTAATATGCATTATTTTTAGTGTCTCACCGATCCTAATTATTTAAATCATAAATTAAATTTCTTAAAGAGTACTGATAACCTACAGAAGTTTTACTTCTTGCGCGTGTACACAATCGTCCACGCACTCTTTAATTTTTGTTTGTTTTTACTTCAGCTCTTGTAATATCGATTACAAAATATATTTTAAACAAGTTTATGAACTGCATTTATGTTAATTTTTTTGATTTAGGTGTCAAGTAACTATTATATTCTCAAATGAATTAAGAGAAAATTATTTATAGTAGAAACTGAACTGTATAATATTATACTAAGCTTTCAATAACATTTTAAGGTAATTTATTAGATACTTAAAGTCAATAATACTGTAAGACGATATTTCAATAAAACTTTCAGCTACAAAGTCGATGTCCAGACGAAAGTGATAGCCTTTTGTCAATAAATGTTTATTAAATGGCACCACAGTTTCTAAATTATATGGCTTGTTTAAATTATATTGTTATTTCTATTAATGTATCAAGAATTAGCTATTGTCTGCTATTTTGTTTCATAAAAAGGTATATCTTACGCTTATCCGAATTCTCTATACAATTCGTTACAATCCCTTTGCTACAACAGCCTTTTTTAAATATTTGTGATTTTTTTACTCGTTTTTGCTTGATATTGACAACGGCAACAGGTAGACACTTGAAATATTCACAGAACATTTAGTTATATATTCACTTTAAAAATAAATAATTAAATTAAAATAAAACAAATATTTAAGGGAGGCTCCCATGCGACAGACATGATTTTTTGCCGTTTTTATAGATAATGGTACGGAACCCTTCGTGTGTGAATCCGACTCACACTTGGCTGGTTTTTTTATTGTAATCCAATGACTAACTCGTTAGACAATCATTGCGTGATCTTACACTACAGTATAAAGACATTAGGGAGGACATTAAAAGTAGATAGCATCTGAATTATTTGAGTTAAAGTTTTTGCTTAGGGAAATGGAAGTTTAAAGCCATCATGAATAAAGAAGTTAGTGAACTACCATTACAGTAATTTGTGAGATATTTTAATGTCAGGAAAAGACCAATAGTTTTATTTGATGACAGATGATGTTAATAATCCACCTACATAAATGTAAATAAATTAATTTGATATAAATGCCATTATTAATTTTATATTTGATACAGATTAAATTCAGAACTTATGCATTAGAGCGACTTAGTCAACTTTTGACTAAGCTCTTTAAGTAAAGAAAAAAATACTTATGCGTTATGAGTATTTCATAGTATTAAGGAGAGTTCCGTGACCCGCAGTGGGACGATAAAAAGGACTGGATACAAAACTACATATTTTATCTTATACTAGCGACTCACCCTCGCTCCGCTCGGGTTCGTCCCTACATTACATTTGACCGTTTAGTATAGATTTCTCAGAGATGAGATATTTTCCTGCAGTAAAAATTATCCTATATATTGACCCGGATAACCCGCTATCATCATACCAAATTTCATGAAAATCTGTCCAGTGGTTTTCTTTTGCAGTCACCTACAGACAGACAGACAAAAATCTAAAAACTATAGATTCGGCCTCTGTATCGATACTAATGACTTTTTCAATAAGATTTTCCAAAAAATATTTAATGTACAGATTCTACTCAGTTAGAATTTTATTACATGTATAGATTAAATTACCGAAGCTAACAAAAGATTTGAAATGAATGAGATGAAATGCTATTATTAATACAAACATTATCTTAATTCAGTCACATTAACTATGTTAAATCTAGAACGTATGTGTGTGAATAAAGCAGCTTGTAGTTCACATCCAATAAATCACCTGACCTAGAATTTTCACAAGCCAATGCACGCGGTGCTTCTCTGTAATCTTCCCTGTTCTGTATGTAGGTAAAGTGCATCACGGAATATGGGAAAAGAGCCTTAGGCATTAACAGTGTTTTAACTTTGATTTTCAATAGGCATAGTCTTAAGACAATTTTGTCGTTAGTAAAAAATTAACAATGCGAAATTATAGTTTATTTTCAAAAAATTGGTTACAAAAGAGAATATATATAGTGTGATAATAACGGCTTCATCTCTTTTCGACTACTAGTTTGTAAAATGTCATAGGAAAATTGTAAGATATTAAATTTTACAATATAGAACTGTAAGTAGTAACGGTTTCGGTTTCTCAAGAAAAATAATACCTAACGATAAGACTAAGGCGAGAGCGAAGCGAAGCATAGCCTAGATTTCACTTACCATAATCCGAGTCGGAATTGTAACCATGCCTGAATTTAAAATAACGCATAACAACGAAATAATCCATTATTGACATTTTACATATAACTAATGACTTACCCTCGCTTTGCTCGAGTGCGTCCCTAGGTATATTTTAATGTTTTTGAACGGAACTACTCCTTATAACATCAGCTATCCAGTGAAAGTTCTGTCAAAATTAGTCCAGCTGTTTTAGAGATTAATCGGAACAAACAGACAGACAGACAAAAATTTTAAAAATTGTGTTTTTCTTATAATAACCGTAAATAATTGCATATGCATTTAGTATAAACTTTTATTTCGAAATTACAAACAGACACTACAATATTATTTATCTGTATGGATTAATATTTGTATGTTATTTATTTTCTCTTGCCGTAAGTCTACACTTACTTGTATACAGTATGTAGGTAACGTACTCACACTTTTCCTCTGCCAAGGTGCTTATCGCCCAATCTGAAAACAGATAAGCACACCCTTTAAGTCTAAATGCCACGAACCAATTCATTGTGAGGTAAAAAGTACTTTAGTTATTTGCAATTATTAGATACCAGAAAATATTTATTTGCATATGATTTTTTTTAATTCAATAATTTTTTTAATTAAATTAAATAAAAAAATATTTAAAAATTACCTAGTCCTAAAATCCGTCATAACTTTAAATATAATACCTACTTAATTAATATTACAATTACCGGTTTTAGATTCCCAGGGCATTAATAAAAATATATTATCTTCATATATTGTCTTTTAAATTTTTTTTCTGATTATGGTATGGGAAGGCTTGAATCGATTCAATCGTGAATTCAGCATCGAATATTATTTTCGATATAGTAGAATCTAGACAGATCCATTCTACCATGCAATCATTGTTCAAATGCAAAAATTACAAGAAATGTGAAGGATAATAAGGCAATCGTCTAATAATATTTCATAACTACACTTGTTCACTATTAATATTGCTTTGTCAAAACAACTCCAATTTTAAGCTTTCTATTTATTTCTCGCTTTATTTCATTTACTTAGGTTATCTTTTTGTTGGTAACACAGGTAATCGAATTAGATTGTATTTCACGGCTAGTGCTTGTCTTAAACTGCCTTTTTTACAATTTCTCCAACAGAATACAGACTGAAGTATTCTAGAAAGCCTCGGTCGAAAGTTAATTACATAAAAAATCCTAATGTCAAATTAGACCAACCGCAATTACTGGAATGACTGGAATTCTTGATGCGTATCCAATATTATCAGGTAACATTAAAATGAGCATAGATGTATAAAATTATAAAACTGTCCCATTTTACGGATAAGAGACACAAATTATTACTTTCTATAAATCATGTAAATGAAGTTAGAGTATAGCAATTTCATAACATGTAGATATTTTAATAATAGTATATAAATAGTTTCACGGTGTATCGTTTATGGGAAAGGTAGAGAAAATGATTCTATTGTAGACATATTTCTTTTAAGTGACTTTTTTAAGTCTCTGGTATGTTATACCAGCGACTCACCGTCGTTTTGTTTCGGGTTCGTCCCTAGACAAAAACAAATCTATCCCACGGGAACCGTACACTTTTCCAGGATAAAAAGTAACCTATGTGTCATTCCAGACTATAATCTATCCCTGTGCCAAATTCATTCAGATTTCGATCTGTCATTCTGGTATGAAAGAGTAACAAACATCCATCCATTATACAGTTTGGAGATTAGCCCGTACAAACAGGCAAACAGAAAGAGAAACAAAAAATTTGAAAAAAATCTGGATTTGTTCTATTTCTCTTCTTACATCCCCTGACTTGGTTTTTAGCATTTTTTTTATGTACATACATTCGGCCTCTACAGTTTTATTACATGTATAGATGTAAGAGTTTGTGAGTATGGATGTTTGTTACTCTTTCATGCCAGAACGGCTGAACGGATCTGGATGAAATTTGGCAAAAAGATAGATTATAGTCTGGAATAACAAATAGGTTACTTTTTATCCCGGAAAAATATACGGTTCCCGAGGGATAGATTTGCATTTGTTTTTCTAGTAAATAAAAGACAAATTGGAAAACAAATAGCACCAAAAATAAGCGAAGACTTGAGAAATAAAAGATTTAAATCAAATTTAATACTTTCTTAGATTTACGCGAATATTTGACATTTTAAATAAAACTATCTTCGGATTTTTTGACGGATTTATTTTGATTTTTGGTTCCCGACGTTTCGAATGTTTTACAGCAATCATCTCTCCCATGTTGGAAACCAACAATCAAAATAAATCTGCGAAAAAATCCAAAAAACATAGTTTTATTTAAAATCCATAAAATTTATTTTTCTTAATCAACATTTTGTTTTCGTAACAAAAAATTACCAAAGTTGGATCTCATGACTATGCCGACACATAAATATTACGTTGCATAACAATCGAGCAATCTCCGCACTCTATCAATTACTATAATAACTGAATTGAACGTAATGAAAAAAGTTATTAACCTATCAACAAGTAACACCACGTTTTTAACTAAACAGTTACACGTTTTCTTTTTATAATTAACCCAAACTGATCATGAAATTGTTAAAAGAAATGATGTAAAATCACTTATGTAAGTGTAATTCGTTTAAAAAACCGTTGTAATTTATTAGAACAACGTTGGTCATGGGTTCGATATCCGCTTGAAAAAAAATCTATAGAGATTTTATTTCCTGTCTAGTCATGAAAATGCTTTATCTTGGGCATTGGCGGTTATAATCATCACGTTTCTATTTGTCTTGCAAAAAATATGCCTTTTTATATAAAAGTCGACGATGCTTTTAACGCCTTAGTAATAAAGTGTTGTAAACTTACGTACTCGTATATAAAAAGGCGAAGCAAGTCAGAAAATTATGAAAACGGAAAACGGTAAATAAAAATCGATAACGCGCACATTATGTGTTTGTATGACTGATACCTTTCTAGTCATGATATAAAATAATAATTTAAATAGTGTTCCCAACGGATAAATATTATAAATCGTGTAAACCTATTCTTATGAATATTATAAATCCGTTGGTGAGTTTGTTGGTTATTCTCTCTGTTGCATCAACATTTGCTGTGCATTAAAAAAATATTTTTTCATAGTTTAAGAACAGATAGCTGTTGTTTTAACCCAGTTCATCTATCACCATCCAAGGGAATCTCCGATTTAATTTTATCCGATTCACGAAATTCCCATGGATACAATAATATAATTAACTATACAAATAATATAATTGTAACTAAAACGAATCTGCACATTAAATATATTATTATCTATACAGAGGCCGAATCTATAGTTTTTAGAATTTTTATCTGTCTGTCTGTCTGGGAACCACGAGAAAACCACTGGACAGATTTTGATGAAATTCGTTATGACGATAGCTGGTCAACATATGAGATACTTTTAACTGCGGTAAAATATCTCATTTCTGAGAAATTTATACTAAACCTTAGAATGTAAATAGGGACGAACGCGAGCAGAACGAGGGTGAGTCGCTAGTTATAATTATAAAAAGCCATAAAAATATTTAACTTCACGTTTAAATCAATCCCAATATTCTGCTTAATTGGTAGATATTTTGGCTCTTCGTTAAAGTTATATGTAAGTATAAATCTAGGCAGGATATACCATACAGGGCTACAATTTTATCCCATTATTTTTACATTTCCAGTGAAATATAAATAAAAAGGAAGCTTAATAGTCGATGTGTGAAGATAAAAGTATAGAATTAGGAGCCCATAAAAAGGAATCATTGGAATAACTAAAACAAAAGAAACTACATTCCGCGTGCAAGAGCATAATAGAAGACGTGCAAGTACGACTATCATATGCGTTAGATTTTTCATCCACTGCATTGAGATTGCGAAATATTCTATGTAATAATGAAACATAATAAAAATATAGTAAGCATTTCTCCAACAATAATATCTAATTATACTTAAAATAAAATATCGCCTGAAATCAGTATAATATTTATAGAAAACAAAGTATATAATAGGAATCGAAATTACTCCATTAAGTTTTAATTGTTTGGTTAGTTTTACTCATCAACTTTTAGCATCTATAAATTCACTCGTATACTATACACAAAAATAAACCATAACCTCTATGCTTCCACAAGAAAAAACCAATGGGGTCTTTAACCACTATTTTAACTGGTCAGTGAGCTTTATCAACATGATTCTAAAATGTACGAAGATCAATTTGAAATGTATTACAGGAAGTTATTAACGTTAAATAAGATTCATTAATCATATACTCGTACGTCGTTATAATCTAGTGTTAAAAATAACCAGTACATGCAAAACGGTTCACAGCGCCTGACTGATGTGTCCGGTGCATCGGTTAAGTGAGTGAAAGTACTTCTCACGGTACTGCATTTAGTTATGTTATAAATTAGGTATTACTTTATTCTGACCTAGTGCTTTACCATAACCTAAGTGTATAACTACTTATAATATGGTTTAAAATTATGGCACAAGTTTGAAACATAGTAGACACAAAACCAACGAACCAATCAAGCTTCACAAGCTAGTTCGAACGCTTAAAATTTATAAAAAACTTTAAAAATAAAATAAAAACTGACTTCCAGGCACTGAAAACTAAAAAATAATTAAACGGGGGTTTTCATTTAGAATAGATACCTAATCGGTGCCAGCCAATACAAATCAAAGCACACCGACTTCGAAAATATCTGATTAGGTATCTATTCTAAATGAAAACCCCCGTTTAATTATTTTTTAGTTTTCAGTGCCTAGAAGTCGGTTTTTATTTTTTTTTTAAGTTTTTATTTTTCCGTTTTTAGTGTAAACATAATAAGCAGGTAATTTGTAAGAAGAAAGATTTTTAAAAACATATCCGATTAAGCCATTTATTCAGACCCCTAATGACAGTCGCAACCCATCTAGGTGTAAAGTTCTCATCAATACAAATTAATCGAACCCAAACACCAGGTAGGTACTTGCTGTAAGTCGTTGAGGAGTTCCCTTGACTGTCTTTTGGCTCCATCATCAGATCGACCCCCGATCTTCATTTAATAATAGTGCTTTAAAATACATAATGAATAAAATTAACAAACGCACTCGTCGCCACTACGATTTTCAAAGGTTCCCCTCGATTTCTCTGGGATACTATTATTAGATCCTGGTTTCTTTATTAAGGTACCACCCTTGGGATATCGCATTTCAAACAAAAAAAGAATCATTAAAATCGGTTCACGAACAACGAAGTAATCCGCGAACACACATAAAATTACATCCACGTAAACAAAAATTTTGGTTTTTTTTTTCATAAAATGAAAACTACTGGGCCAAACTGTGTTAAATTTTTATGGTACCAAATGGCAACTATTCCGCATCAAACTAAAGGAGAATCACGTAAATGGGATCATAAATCTCAGCGTAATCGGTGTACATACATAAAAAAATACCAATCGAATTGATAACCTCCTGCTCTTGGAAGTCGGTTAATAAAAAATATATATTTTGCAAGGCAGCTAATACTTAAAACCTTTTTTTTAATATCTCAATCATAAATTACTGTCAAATCAAATCAACCAAATTTGCAATTTTTTTTATAAAATATATTTTAAAAAATCTTCAAATTCAATGCTTAACGCTAGGATGAACTTCACATTTCAATAAAGCCCCATCTATAAAAACTTCTATTTTATGTCTTCATAGACACTAAAATGGGTGAAGTAAGAGTGTGAATATTATGGGAAATCACAAAAATTGCTAGCCAATAAAAATTCTTGACTAATAAAAATTAAATGGTTATTGAGATACAAGTATTACACGAATGAGTAGATTTTTACAACACAATCTAAAAAGCATTAAAATAAATATTATATATGGTATTAAGTACGTAATATTTATCCTTTCACCCTTAAACCAAAGTATCTATGTAAAGATTATTATTCTGCCGTCTTAAGTAAGGAGGCCGTAACTGCTAAAAAATGCTACGTGATAGTCTTACTCATAAACCTCTAAGTCTTATGAATCTGGAGATATTATAAGCATTTTAATCGTAACTACATCAAAACTAATAGTAATTTTGACATAGCAGTAAGACAAAACATCAAATATCTCGAAATCAACTTTGACGAAGAGACGGCCTTCTTTCTTATGACGGCAGTATTACAAACTAAATATTATTCAACAGAATACTTGAAGAAACTCCATGTTCAAGCCTTGATGCGAATAATCGTTTGACAATGACAGGAAAACGTGATGGTCGTCGTATTTGTTATAACACATTTCCTTCCCGTCTTAAATAATTTAAATATTATAAAATTTTATATACAAATGACTTAACTTTACAGTAAATACAAGTGGATTATACTTGTAATGATATAATTTTCGAAAACTTCCTCTTTAAATAAGCCCTTCATAGGTATATAATATTATGTTATTTCTGTATCGCAACACACGCTCTAATGGCTTAAAAGATTTGAGGGAGATTCAGAATGTTATATAAATACTTATCCTGGATTAAAGTATAGCCTTCTATTATTATCGAAGTTACTTTATATAATTTGAGTCGTTTTACAGACTACATTTAAATGTTAAAATTGGCAAATAAAAATACTTTAAAATATTAAATAAAATAAAACTATCTTTTCGAATTTTTACTTCCCGACGTTTCGAATGCTTTACAGCAATCATGGTCACGGGAGAGACTAAAGTTTTAGACATCTCAAAGGTGTTATATACTTGTTACAGACAGTGCCTACTCACACCGAAACTTCGGGACGTCAGGAACTAAAAATCAAAATAAATCCGCGATAGTTAGTATAGCGATAGTTTTATTTTATTTAAAATCCCGAATATTCGCGTAAATCTAAGAAAGTATTTCTTTAAAATGTTTATTTGGAATGACGTAATAGCACGTATGATAATTTCGTGTTAAGTTTAATATACCCTGGCATCTAAGGGACTTCCAGCCACTACATACATATAATGACTTTACAAGTAAAATGTAGAGCGAAAAAAAAAACATTTAGCTTATATCAAAATTGAACACTTGACCTCTTGATTATTTAGTAATGCTATGTACGTAACATAGCAATATTTTTAATAATGTTATTAAATATATTACGAGTATAATAATAACAATACCTAAATACTTCAGCCATATTACCCTTACTAGTGATCGCCGCGTGATGGAAAATTAACCATAATTCATTAAGTTGTATATTCATTGTCTTGCGTATATTACAATATTAATCTATTCTCAAATTGACCACACACTTTAACAATAAACAAAAGAATATATATGCGTGTGTGTATCAAATACATGGTAGTGTAGGTAATGTTCTATTTATTAACTTAATGTATTTTTTATGCATAATTTTTAAAAAATATTAGCATTCTGCACTCCTTTTCTATATAAACTATAAGTGTGGGAAATTTCATACTCCTCCGTCCGCGTAATTTTCGTAAAAAGGGGTACAAAGTTTTTGCTTCACGTATTAATATATAGATACTTCAATATATTTTAACTATGCAATACAAAGTCTAAAACCAGTTAAGTCAAAGCATATCAATCAAACACTAATTCGTATATATTAAAATAAATTGTATCGAAAAAACAGATAATAACCGTAGCATCTAAATTGTAGTTGTGCAAGACTTAAGACATGTGCATATTTTATAAATGAAATTACATCAAACATGGGTCCATGGTAAATGACATAATATCATGACTAATGGTTAAGCAGTTCATCTTAGACACTTAGGCATTAATCTCCAGGAATGAATCCTACAGGACAGTGTGGTTAGCCTACAGCTACGACCATAGAATTTCTAACGGCTGATTTTAATGACTAGGTACATTTTATGACAAGACAAAGATATAAACCTTAGTTCTAAATCCTAGCAATTATAAAGCCTTTAAGGCTTGTAATTGAAAAGGTAGCCTATAAAATGACTACGCGATCAGCAAAATTATTTTACTTCAAAGGTTTTTTAATGAAATCGAATGTACAACTTTGTTACAAAAGATAGTAAATGTAATTCCATGGTATGCTTCTAATATTCTAATAAACTCCTATTTGATTGACAAATGAAATAGTCGGGAAAGTAGGAAACAAACGTACAAACGGTGAGATTCTTCTATTATTCCCACAAGGGATACTTGAGAAGCTATTTAAATATATTTTTTATTTATATCCAGAAGCAACATTGCAACAACTTATCATTAATGTAACCAAAGTTAGCGTAACCGCAGCTATTAAAGATGTAGCGAGTGTACCCAGGGGCGGACATTATCTTCACAATTACATAGACACACCGAACGCGTAATTTTTAGACACGTATATCTAAGTAAAGGTTTGCGCACATTATTATAAGTTATACGTATTTTAACGCTAGACATCAACTATGAATATAAAAAAGCTTACAGCTTAGATCATTGCTATAGCTTAGGCCTCAGGCATTTACTTTTTTTTAAAAATCTGGAAATATTTTGGAAAATATAAAAATAATCTATATTATGTATTTATATTTTCATATCATATTCTAAGGGGCTTTTTAGAGTACTTACATAAATTTACCTCTTCCTCCTTAATCATTCCTTATTACATATGTATGTATACATATATCTTGTAACAACATATCGTCAAACTCAATTAAAGATGTACAGTGTTTGTCAGTAATTTAACATAAAGATTTGATATTCTTTTTTCAAAAATGATCTACAAGTACTTGCATATTACAATATACGTATGAAGAATTAATACTCCCCATGCAGATAGAGCAATAGAATCATAAGCTATTCCAGTGAAGTGAAGTGCATAAGAAATGCTTCAGATGTTATAAAAAGATTGCAACAACCGGAAATACTTTCACAGTGCAATAACAGAGACATTATCATTCAGAAAGAAAAGACCGAACGTCATAGACCAGTAATTTTCTTAGAGGTGCGTTTTATTTTTTTTATAATGACAATTTTATAATAATTTGTTTAAAATTTGTTTTCTAATAAATAATAAATCGCGATTTATGTTACAGTAATATATAAAACAAAAGTATTTTCCAATATGTTTATCTATACATATAATAAAGTTCTAACTGAGTCGAATCTGTACGTTAAATATTTTTTTTGGAAAATCTTATCGAAATAGTCATTATTATCGATACAGAGGCCAAATCTATAGTTTTTTTAGAATTTTTGTCTGTCTGTCTGTGAACGCATCACGAGAAAACCACTGGACGGATTTTGATGAAATTTGGTATGATGATAACTGGGTATCCGGGTCAACATATAAGATACTTTTTACTACGGGAAAATATCTCATCTCTGAGAAATCTATATGTATTATATGATGTGATGATAATGCATGACGTATTTTGATTCTTATATTTATTCCCCAATTTTACCATTTTACCTATATTCTATAATTCGTGTATGTGTTACCTATACTAAATATAAAAAAAATCAAATATATTTTAAATATTTAATAAAAACGAAGCTTATTTTATAAATGCGTAGCATATCTATAATATAAAATTCAAAGTTACGCACATTTTTAAAAAAATACACCTTTATTCGTAGCACTAGTAGATACATCAGTAGTTTTTATAATAATGGATTGCCTCTACCACCACCAGGGTGGTACTATGTTCTATTTGCGTCATACTTTCATTATAACATAATATAATTCAGCTAACGCTTTGAAAAACGTTAGATAACGTACTTTTTACTATCATCAAATATAATAAAAACATTAAAGGTATCTAAGCTATTTTTTATATCGGAACCTATCTTCTACCCAATCAATTCTATAATAAATGGCAAAACACTGATGGACATTTTCCCATATGTTTAAGTATTGATATAACCTGTCTCGTTTGAATAGCGTAAGCTTATTAATCAATAGGACGAGTTTATAACCGTGATGGCTGAATGCGCGACTTTGCTGGAATGTATCCGTTTTTCCATATATTTATGGGGAAATACCATACAAATAGAAATTTTAATGAGCAAGAACTAAATTCATCTATGCATAATTATTATAAGTTATATTATTAGACTAGCGACTTACCCTCGTTTCGCTCGTGGCGTTCATAGGTACGAGGATTTTGTTCACAATTTCATGGGTTTTAATTTTCAGAGAAACACAAATTTTCCTATAAGTACCGCATATTATACTTTCATAAGTATTAAGTGACAAGCTGCTATTTTAACATTACAAACAGACACTTCAATTTTATTTATTTTATATAGATTATGATGTTTTTTCAGGATATGTTTAAAATATCTATGTTATATATAGTTTGGATATATGTATTCTCTCTTTAGTCAACGATATTTTTGCAAATTATTTGTTTTAATTATAGCATATCCTTAAAACAGTTCAAGTAAGTACTAGGAAGAAAAGCATAATATTAATAATACTTAGAAATTTGCCCACTCCAATAAAAAATGTAGACACCTGCAGCTTATGAAGTGTCAGGCAAATATTGGCACAGCCGTTGTTTGCATGTGTACAAACAATTATACACTACAAAATAAAGACTAAGTACATACTTGAGTTTTGCTTTGAAGATTCTCGAATGTAAATGCGGTATTACCGTTAATGTGCTAACAAAAACTCAGAAGCAATGTAGAGTTAACGAGCGTATACGAGACACAAACGTTTTTGTCTAGTTAAATTAGTATTGACATCACATACTCTCCAGTTTTATAAAGAATTAACATTTTAAATAACGTTATTACCATAATCGTGTGAAGATTGCTATAATAAAATACTAGCATGACAGTTGGTCTGTCTGTTCGAAGAGTGCGATACACGCGATCCTCTAACAACTAGAACGCCCTCTATGAGTACGTTTGATTACTATATTCGATTTTATGCTCTTAAAGCTGTTTAGTTAGTAGTTATGCTATATTAAAGTAAGATTAAAGATTATGAGCTTTAGTCTTGATGATTCTTCAATATAATAATAAATTTTTATATACATATGTATTATGTACAAATACATATAACACATATATGTACATACATATATGTAATGGAAATTATAGTTACTCTAAATATAAAAGAAAATATCAAATAATACTTTAACGATACTTTGCACTAATCCTTTTATTTTTATTGATAATAATATTTTTTAATTACAAATTGGTGCAATTTAGAGCTTTTGCAAATAATTTATGCATAACTTAATGAAAACTTAAAAAGAGCAAGAATAATAATAATCAATCCTATTCGAACTTTCACTACTTCGTACTACATTTATATTACAGCTTCTTCAAAGAAACTACTACATCACATATAATATAACTAGCGACTCACCCTCGCTTCGCTCGGATTCGTCCCTAGGTGGCTTCTCAAAACAAAATTAATTAATTAATATGGTTTTAAGTTTTTTTCGTACGACCCTATTTTTTTTTCTAAAATAAAAATAGCCTAAGTTACTCTTTACTACATCAGCTATCTGCCAGTGAAAGTCCCGTCAAAATCGTTCCAGCCATTTCAGAGATTAACCGGAACAAACAGTCAGACAGACAAATATTGTAAAACATGTTGTTTTGGTATATGTACCGTGTATACAACCATATGCGTTTAGTAAAAAGCGGTTAATTTAATATTACAAATAGATACTCCAATTTTATTTATCTGTATAGATACTCCCAGCACCATCTACTTCCATGGTAAGTTACGAGGCTTGTGTTATGGCTACCAGATAGCTGATACACTACATATATACTGCGGGAAAATATCTCATCTCTGAGAAATCTGTACTAAATGTTAAAACGATTTAAATTTCATTTTAAATTCGCGATTGAAATCACCTTTTATTTTTATAGTGACATATTTATTTGTGCCTTGCGTTCATTTAAAAGGCTAGTGGGAAGATAACGTCATTTCAACGGTATTGTATCGTAACATTTTATGCTAACAAACTAGTACTTGATGTTATAAATAGTGCGGTTATTTAAGGTATTGGTGGCAATTTAAATCTATTAATTTATAGAGAACTTATCATCTACATGTTACTACTGGATATGTAAGCCGTATTTTAATGGTGCATATGTAAACTAAAAGTAGGTATAATTTCCTAAATACAGGAATATTGTTAATATCTCTACAAATATTATAAATGTGAAAGTTTGTGAGGATGGATGGATGGATGGATGTCTGTTACACCTTCACGCCAGAACACTTAAACAGATTTGGATGAAATTTGGCACAGAAATAGATTATAGTCTAGAATAGCACATAGGTTAATTATTATTCCGGAAAAATGTACAGTTCCCGTGGGATAGATTTGTTTTTTGTCTAGAGACGAACCCAAAGCGAACCGAGGTAGTAGTCCCTAATAACAATATATAATTTCAAAAATGCAATTGAATATCTTTAAGATATCAAAGTTTTAAACATAAGCGTTAATTAGAAACTGAACATTCAAATCGCTATGACGCTAGCGATTTATAATTTTCTATCATTAATTTTTAAAACCTACATAAAAGCGAGATTATCAGAGGAGCAATCTTAATAATAATGTGTGTAATAAAGACGTAGACGTCAATTTTATCTAACAGCATGATAGAACAAGACGACATATAAACAAGTTCATCTATTTCCATTACCGCCTATATACCTTGCGTGTAGGAATCCATGGCTTCTTGCCGCTCGCTAACAACAAATCTGTAGGCAAAATGCAATACGTATTCAGTCTGAATCAAATCCGACTGAGACAATGACAAGACGTGATCATATTTCTAAATAAAATGTTAACAATGCAGTGTGAAATGGAAAATGTAAATCTATACTCCCATACTCATAATATTAATGTAAAAGTTTTGTCTGTTGTCTTTTCACGCTTAAACCGCTGAACAGATTTTGATAAAATTTGGTAAAGACATAAATAGCATTGTCGGATCGAATATAGGCTACATTTGATCCCCGTCCCACTTACCACGCGAGGGTAAAAACTAGTCTATACATATAATAAAATTGTAACTTAGCCGAATCTGTACATTAAATATCTTTTGGAAAATCTTATTGAAATAGACATTATTATCGATACAGAGGCCGAATCTATAGTTTTTAGAATTTTTGTGATTCTGTCTATCAGTCTGTCTGTGACCGCATCACGGAAAAACCACTGAAGGGATTTTGATGAAATTTTGTATGTTGGTAGCTGGTTATTCGAGTCAACATATAGGATACTTTTTACAGCGGGAAAATGTCTCATCTTTGAGAATTCTATACTAAACGTTAAAACGTAAGTAGAGACGAACCCGAGTGGAGCGAGGGTGAGTCGCTAGTATACAATATATTCGACCGATTTCGAAATGGGTTATGTTACGCGATATCTTTGCACAATGTGTACCGAATTCCATTATTCGTTTTTAATGTATCAGTTATATTTATGGGTTAAAAATAATTTTCAAACAAAAAATTCACCCCTACGATGGAATAATTATATTGCGATCGTAATATCGATCATAATAATCGATAATGCAATCTAAGTACCTTTTATGTTAAAAATGGTGTACCTACCATTTTCGCAATTAACCCGTTGAGAGGCGCAGGCACGCTGGCGTGTCAGTTAACAATTAATTTCTTAGAATTTATCGAGGAGGTAATTAATATGCCATAGAAACTTACTGGGATAAAAAGAACAATAAAAAATTTTGCTATTTGTATATCTATATCAATAAAAAAAAATCTATACTAATATTATAAAGAGGTAAAGTTTATGAGTTTGTGACGTTGTAGGGGGTAATCTCTGGATCTACTGAACCGATTTAGAGGTAAGAAGATAGTTTTTTATCCCGGAAATCATCCCTTAAGAGGGTGTAAATGGTGATGAAAGTTTTTATGGAGAAGCATGCTAGAGACGAATCTGAGGGAAACGAGGGTGAGTTGCTAGTGTAATATACGGATCAAATCATTAATTTCAGAATCCGCTTTTAAAATAACATTATATGTTACAAGTTACGTATAGTACGGAAAAGTAGTACGGAAATAATAAAACCATCTCTATACCATCCGTAAGTTCAAGATTCAGAATTACATTTTTTCTTATCAATTATATATTGTTATAGTCAAAGCTAACAATTACATATAAATATAATGTTAAATATGAGTAGGAATACACAATAAAGTCTAGAATAAAATTACTTTTGCTAACATAATAAACTAATTTTAAATTAAGCGTTTTAACTTATTTGCCATTAGCTTGTATAGTTATTATACCTATTTTAAATCAATGTTTATTAAATTCTACGTAACTGGGTAAACTTTAAAAAAAGAGGTAAAACTGGGTAAAAAATTATCCTTTTTGTACACTCCTAAAGTGTATGAATTTTTTTTTTCAGATATACGTTTTCAAATGACTAGTTTTTAATTCATTTTTTGTTTTTAGGTAAAAGTTTTTTTTTCTTTAATACAGAAAGTAGGTATTAATAATTTCCGTAGGCTTCGTAAATAAATTTAACTTAATATTACACTTTCAATCGAATAATTATACTACTAAAAGCAATTTTCAGATTTTACTTGTGTCCATGATTATTTTAGTTTAGAAAAATACACATATTTACATATTATTATCGAGAAAGTAACAGAGTAATTATATAATTTTAAAAATTCACTTTAATAATCCTCATAAAAAATAAATCGCAACTTCTTTTAATTAATCAATTTCCTTTGGCAAGACGTAAAGTAGCGGTACGCCATTCCACAAGCCACATGTACTCGCAGTATAATTTTCTAAGTAAGCACTTAATTGTATGATATCTTCATACAAAACAAATCGTGTTCCAAGTAAAACCATTCGAGTGTGAAATGGGTTGATTAGCATTATATTGTTTGTTTTGCGTACAAACATTTGATAATAAGAGTCGGAAAGCGTTTCTTATTGAATAATTTACAGCCCACTTTACATTCTATATATAAAAATGTATGTACGTTTGTCTGTTTGTAACGTCAAAAAAAACTAAAATATTACCAAAGTTTCACGCTTGCTAATTTTTGGATCATCGTCAATAGACAGGTGGCGCACAAATTGATGTATATGTTTCATTAATTAGACTGGAATTAACATTATTACAAGTAAAAAAAAGATGTTAAATCTGTTTCTAACTTAAATCCCAATCAATTGTACCTATCTAGACACAGATACACATAGAGGTAGATAGACAGATATGTATGTATTGTTAGTTTAACATTCATTATACTCGTATAATAAACTAGCGACTCATCCTCGCTCCGCTCGGTTTCGTCCCTACTTACATTTTAACGTTTAGTATAGATTTCTCAGAGATGAGATATTTTCCCGCAGTAAAAAGTATCCTATATGTTGACTCGGATAACCAGCTATCATCGTACCAAATTTTATCAAAATCCCTCCTGTGATTTTTTCGTGATGCGGTAACAGACAAACAGACAGACAAAAATTCTAAAAACTATAGATTCGGTCTCTATATTGATAATAATGTCTATTTCAATAAGATTATTCAAAAAAATTTGAATGTACAGATTCGGCTTAGTTACAATTTTATTATATGTATAGAATATCATTAACTAAATTCAATAAAATCTATGTAGGTATAACGTTAATACACTAAGTAAAAACTGTTTTTACAATTTATTGAAATATTTAAATTAGGTATATAGCATTAAGAGAAATTATAATGTGCAAAATAGTAGAGATTCTTGGTAAAGAAAAACGGATCATATACCGTAAAGATCTTTGATTAGACTGTTAGATAAAACTGAGCTGTCATCATTAGACGTTATTTTAACGGTTGTATTAAGATTTTTTATTCATTATAATATTATTATATTAAAATACTATGAATATGTACATTAAAAATATTGTGAGAAAATAAAGGCTATAATAAACAGACGGACATTGAGCATTATTTAATTCTTTGATGAAATTGCGATTTATTTTTTATATGTAATTATTATAATGAATATTAAATATTAATTATAATTAAATAGGTAGTGGTAGCCCAGTAGTAACGCTCTCGCTTGGGAAACTGAGTGAAGTGGATTCTAATCCCAGGTCTCACACCCCTGATATTTTCATGTGCGAATCATTTCCAACATCATTACCACTTGCCTTACGGTGAAGGAAATCATCGTGAGTAAACCTGCATGTCTGAGGGAACCTAGCAAGTTTTCGAAAGACATGTGAAGTCCGCCACATCACACATGCCCAACGTAGTGAACTGTGGCCTAATTCCCCTTGCATTAAAGAGGGCCTCCCTTGGGGCGTCCTTATACTTAATAAATATATCATATACATAGTTCAAAAAATATTTCAAACATAAGCATATGTACGAGTACATTACGTTAAGAAAATGTCGATAATTTTACAATGACACTTTAGCTTAAAAAATATTTTGATAGCAAGTTAAAAAACACTGTTTATTTTAAAGCGAATGGATTTTAATACAACTTTGTCAGAAAAGTGTACTTTTATTACTTACCTTATATTAATAACCGAACTATTAAGTTTATGTAAATACGAATTGACAAATTAAAAAGAAAATAAGTCAAAAATAATGATAAATATAGGTAAGTGTACCGAATCAAAGCTGAATCAATATAAATAAAATACCTAACACACCGCATTCGCTATCACACCTCATTGTTAAAATTAAGGCTCGATCCGCACTTTGAATTCAAGTGCGATTTTATCTATACTAATATTATAAAAGAGGTAGAGTTTGTTTGTTTGTTTGAACACGCAATTCTCGATTTGAAAAATTATTCTTGCATTAGATAGCGTCTATATTGAGGAAAGCTATAGGTTATATATCATTATGCTACTACCCAAGGGAGCGAAGCAGTAATCATAAATATCAACAAATCAGGCAGACCTCCATACATTACTGTAAAACTGATGTTTATAATTAAACAAATTTAACGCGGGTGAAACCGCGGGGCACAGCCAGTTTTACATAATATTATTATGAACGAAAAGGAACTTGAAACTTATTTTTTATAACGCAATGTTATATGTTATATAATATTTTTTTAAATGCGCACTTAAAAACAAAAAAATGTTTATATTATTATTTTTAATTAAGCGCAAAATCCAAAGAACTTTCTAATATTTAAAAAAGACAGAAAAATGTGACCGGAACCTGTGCTCTTAGCGTTCACAAAAATATGGTAAAGAAAAAGTCTGTTTATAGGAAATAATTAATTTAAAAAATGTTCTTACATTACTCTACGTCATGGATAATTCACCGTTTACTTTATAGTAGCATTCCTCCTTCGCATATTTCTGAAAGTATGTGATATAACTACCAATTAACGATTTTCTAATTTTTCCCATAATTTTGTTGTAAGACGTTATTCAAAACGTCTTGATTTTATAAAATAATTATTAATAATGCATCTCTGGCATTTGTCACGTACTGACAGTTGACAAGTTGTATTAAGTTTCGAAAATACTCGTAGTATTTTAAGAATATAGTAAGTAAATAGCGACTCACCTTCGCTTCGCTCGGATTCGTCCCTAGGTTGCTTCCCGAAACAAAATTCCCAAAATTATTATTTTTTTTCGTGGGACCCTATTTTTTTCTAAAATAAAAGTAGCCTAAGTTATTCCTTATTACATCAGCTACCTGTCAGTGAAAGTCCCGTCAAAGTCGGTCCAGCCATTTTAGAGATTAGCCGGAACAAACAGACAGACAGACAAAATTTGTAAAAAAAATGTTGTTTTGGTACATGTACCGTGTATAAATCCATATGCATTTAGTAAAAAGTGGTTATTTTAATATTACAAACAGACACTCCAATTTTATTTATCTGTATAGATATAGGTCTTGAAAGATATGCACATCAGTTTGAAACCATTAAAATAAGTAGACAGTTTCATATTAATATAAATTAATTAATTAGTAGTATATTATTTTGTTTAAATAAAATGTAATATGTAAATCTTTAATGTAATGTTATATATAATATATTCATCGAAGCAACTTATTTCATCGGCTGTTTATATAATATTTTCTTTTTATAATTTAAAATTTAAATCACCATACTTCCCGGTGCGTGAACATGCTTCATTAATTACAATATTTACTTATGTAGATAATTGTAATTGTTATGAATCTAGTTTTAACATAACCTAATTTTTTACAACGTATAAATAATTAAAACTTTCTTTTAATGCAAAAATTATATTGAAATGAACATTATTGTCGGTATATTTTATTTAATTAACGACCTTCAGAAACATTAAATTTACTTTCAACGCGTAACTCAAATGTTTCTGAGCAATCAAAGATAATAAGGTACACATGTACTATAACTTGAATTACAATAAAACAGCATGATTTTTAAAGTATGAAATTTAACCAAGTCCCTTTAAATTATTCTTCATACACTTTAGCTTTTATTATTGACCAACTTTTAAAGAGGAGGTATGTTATTCGGGTGTTTACTTTTTTGTGTTACACGATACTTATCTGTATATTATTAACTAGCGACTCACCCTCGCTTCGCTCGGGTTCGTCTCTAGGTTGATTCCCCATACAAAACTGCATCCCCATTTTCACCCCCTTAAGGGTTGATTTCTGGAATAAAAACTATCCTATCTCCTTTCCAGAGTCTCAAACTGTATTCTTACCAAATTTCATCTAAATCGGTCCAGTAATTTCGGAGCTTATTCGGTACAAACAAACAAACAAAAAAATCTTTCCTCTTTATAATATTAGTATAGATTATTATAAATACAATAAGCACCTAGCGACGCACCAAAGTAAAGCGAGGGTTGCTAATTAGATTTCTAACTTTAAAATCATTATACCAGCCTTAGAAGTGAAATGTTTATTTAAACATCTACTTAATACATATTATATTATGTACGACTCACCCTCGCTTCGCTCGGGTTCGTCCCTAGTTACGTTTTACTGCTGAACTGAGCTAAACGTTGATAAGTCAGTCTGTGAGTCGCGAGTAGTGAATAAAAATAGTAATTGCGAATGTACCTTAGGTAATAGACGTATAATATTGCGAACTTGCCTGTATAACTTTTTAAGACCTACAATTTTCTAGTACATTGTTTTGATGTATCTCTTAAGGTTCAGCCACCGTTAGCCATAGAAATTTCTAAGGACGACTCGATAGAACCAGTCATTGCGTTTTCCCGCGGGAACGAAAAATGTGCCTGTAGTAAAAGGTATCCTAAATGTTGACTCGAGTGATAAGCTATCACTATACAAAATTTAATTGAAATCGGTTCAGTACTTTTTGCGTGAAACGCGCACATCGATTTAACTAAGTTAGTTTTGTTATAGGTATAGATAAGAATAGGTATTGCGAGTGTACCTTAAGAGATAGACATATACTGTTGTAGATATTTCTGTTGGCCTTTTCAAGATCTATAATTTTTAAGTAAATTGTTTTGATGTATGTCTTTAGGTTTAGCCAGCGGAGGGTTCCTAAGGAGGACTCGATAAAACCAGTTATTGCGATTTCCCGCGGGAAACAAAGATTTTTCTAAAGTAAAAGGTATCCTAAATGTTGACCCGAGTAATAAGTTATCAGTTCACAAAATTTCGTTGAAATCGGTTCATTACTTTTTGCGTGAAACGCGTACAGACAAACAGACAAACAGACAAACAGACAAAAAAATTTATAACTATTGTTTTGGGGTCTATATCGTATACATAATACGTTACAGTCATTGTTTTTAAAAAATATTTCATGTACAGATTTCGCTAAGTTACTGCTTTATTATAGTATAGATAACGTACTCGTATAAGAAAACAGTAATATCATTTAATAAAAATAGTTATAGCGAGTGTACTTTAGGAGATAGACATATACTGTTGAGAACTTTTCTGTAGAACTTTTTAAGACCTACAATTTTCTAGTACATTGTTTTGATGTATCTCTTAAGGTTCAGCCACCGTTAGCCATAGAAATTTCTAAGGACGACTCGATAGAACCAGTCATTGCGTTTTCCCGCGGGAACGAAAAATGTGCCTGTAGTAAAAGGTATCCTAAATGTTGACTCGAGTGATAAGCTATCACTATACAAAATTTAATTGAAATCGGTTCAGTACTTTTTGCGTGAAACGCGCACATCGATTTAACTAAGTTAGTTTTGTTATAGGTATAGATAAGAATAGGTATTGCGAGTGTACCTTAAGAGATAGACATATACTGTTGTAGATATTTCTGTTGGCCTTTTCAAGATCTACAATTTTTAAGTAAATTGTTTTGATGTATGTCTTTAGGTTTAGCCAGCGGAGGGTTCCTAAGGAGGACTCGATAAAACCAGTTATTGCGATTTCCCGCGGGAAACAAAGATTTTTCTAAAGTAAAAGGTATCCTAAATGTTGACCCGAGTAATAAGTTATCAGTTCACAAAATTTCGTTGAAATCGGTTCATTACTTTTTGCGTGAAACGCGTACAGACAAACAGACAAACAGACAAACAGACAAACAGACAAACAGACAAACAGACAAACAGACAAAAAAATTTATAACTATTGTTTTGGGGTCTATATCGTATACATAATACGTTACAGTCATTGTTTTTAAAAAATATTTCATGTACAGATTTCGCTAAGTTACTGCTTTATTATAGTATAGATTTATAGATAGGCTAAGACAAAATCGTTCAGTACCTTTTTCTCCTCTGCAAACCTTTTTTTTTTTTGTGTAGTAGCAATAGCTACAATCTAAAGCTCTAAACTTAGCTTAACAAAAATTTAGGAAACAATTTTTTATATGGATAGGTAAATCCTATTCATATATATGTTTTCCTTGAATTTTCAATAATAATTATGATAATTTAGATCACAAAGTAAACACTAGTACATAATACAATAACAAATGTCTCTTGAAATGGTGAAATATTTATTTTTAAGGTAATTTTGAAGTCAGTGTATCTTTTGATTAAAAAATTATTTTAAAAGTACTTATTACAGCTTTGGTGTGGGAACCCGATAGTTATAACTTTGCTGAAAGGTCTCGTTAAACCAAGTGAGAATACTAGTACTAAATAAGTTTAATAATACACACTACACATGTATAGCGATTATAAGTAATAAAATAACTATAAATATTCCTGAAGACCCACTGATAGCTTTTCAAATCACAAACGAACACTTTTTTAGACAGCTATCTGACGTTCATTAATGTTTTTATCTTAGTCTGTCCACTTATAGAACAATTATAAATATTTTTATAAGCAACATAATTGTATGTATTAATGATCACGCAGACGGCTTACAATTATTTGTAGAGTCAGTGCCATTTATAATTTTTTTTTAAAACAAGTAACTAATGTCATAATATTCATGCCTTTTAAGTAAAAATATAAATAAAAAACAACAAAAAGGAGTAGTTCCCATGAAAAACCTGTATGTAGTAGATGACCGACAGGAAAAGGATTGTTAGCAAAGCTTATAACAGCCTCTTGAGGGAAAAAATATATGGAATGCGGTAAATGACGAAGAGAATCAATCTGCATGTAGGCTTCATTGGAATAGATTAACACACCTTCATACTCGTAAATTTACTATGAAAATTGTTTTTTAAATACTTTTTACAATTAATTTCTTTTAATATACTTTTTTTTTGTTTTTGTAAAAGTATTATTGATTTCTCACCATCTTAACGGTGCTCAACTGTGAACCAGCAAACTCAACATCAAAATGTTCTTCTGACATTCCTCGAATACATTTACCTATATGTATATTTATATGTAAATTATCCTGTAATCCGTCTGACTTGGGTTAAGTCACTTTTTTACCTTGATTTCCACTTAGTTTTGTTATAAATACATCTTTTTAAATGATATTAAGATAAATTTGAATCAACATTTAAATATGACAAGTCTCTCATCTTTAAATCGAATAAAAAAATAATCTGTTTTTTTTTTTTGTGAAATTAGATAAATATCGTTCAAAGATATATTTTTGCAATATTGATTATTTAAAATATGATGACATTGATGGGCTCTTACCAATATCTTTTGATTGAATTTCCCCTAATCGTCTTAACAATCATTGACGTGATCAGTAGTACTATTCTGTAAGAACTCGACAACTGAATCCAAGAACATAACTACATACTTCGTATAATATATTTATAAGCTCTTACAGATTGCTTTCATTTAACAGATTAAACCATTATGTATAGTGAAGATATGTGGGTATTTTAAGTTTATTTTAATTGCCGGAAGGCCTCTTTTGAACGATACATTTTATTTGCCTTGTTTTCTATAGTAAATAATTTTATTAATAAATAGTTTTTTATTATAAAAATTTGACGTCACGATTGGCTCAGTTTGTAGTGAACATACTTGCTATGCCAGCGGTTGTGGGTTCGGGTCCCGTTGAGGGCATCATTTGTGTGATGAGCACGAAGTTTGTACTCCAGTCATGGGTGTTTATATTTATAATATGTATGTATTTAAAGTTATATATGTGTAGTGTATTAACTATCTGGTATCCATAACACAGGCCTCATAGCTTACCATGGAATTGGATGGTTCTGTGTGTTAATGTCCCAACATAATAAAAAAAATAATCAAAAGTAAAACAGTGATTGCAAGCTCGAACAAAAAACCTAAATTTATAAAAAGGTGCACTTATTTTTCATTTTGAAAAAAAAAACAGGCACCAAATCTCTTGAACTTTAATAAGAAGACAGCTTTTTACAAAGAACTTGATTAAAATGAGTAAACGATTGCGTACTATTTATTATACATGTACATTTCGAGGAAAATAGTATAAAAGATTTAGTACATATTTCAGTAAAGTCGCGAATTGATTCTAATCTATACTATAATATTCTAAATAAAAAATCAAAATATCTGTTGAATCGTACCATTTATATGGGAAAGACGTAAATATGAAACGAAAGGGAACAGGAAACAGCTACTATTCACATTTATACGTAGGCCGCTATAAAACTGAAGTGCATCTGTTATTATGCAAAATAAGTAAAACTGAAATTTAACAAGCTTAGGTGCAGATCTGAGCTACGTTGTGCAATAAAAATCGATATTATAATTTATCTCCATCTCTATCTTACAATTACTTCGTTATAAGAAAGGTTTCTAATGATCATTATATAAATTCTACATTTTATGGTGTGAATAAAATTGGTAACTAGGAATATTTTAGAAAATGTTTTTCTAAATAATGTAAAGGATTGTACTCTAACACTGTTATAAAGAAGTCTATAATATATATATATATATATATATATATATATATATATATATATATATATATATATATATATACATATATATATATAAATCAATTGCTGTTCGTTAGTCTCGCAGCGAGGGTGAGTAAATTACCAGGATATAGTAATAAATAATAATGTATTATTGATTTCATCTAACGAAATCTTATACTTGTAGTAAAAAGCAAAAACACGTTGAATGCAAATAGGACCTGCAATAAAAGTTGACACAACTATTTATTCACATATCAATCATAAATGAGATATTTTATTTAGAATTATATTTATAGAGGGCTTGTTATAACTTCAGCCGTAATCTACACAGATAAATAAAATTGAAGTGTCTGTTTGTAGTGTCCAAATAACAGCTTTATACTAAATGCATATGGAATTATACACGGTACTTATAAGGAATACACAATTTTTAAATTTTTTGTCTGTCTGTTTGTTCCGGCTAATCTCCGAAACGGCTGGACCGATTTGGACGGAACTTTCACTGGCAGATACCTGATGTTATACGGAGTAACTTAGGCTATTTTTATTTTAGAAAAAGAATCAGCGTTCCGCGAAAAAAATTAAAACGAATGAAAATGTGAACAAAATCCGCGTACGGCGTTAGCACCCGAGCGAACCGAAGGTAAATCGCTATATAATTTAAGTGAATATCTTAGGAGTAGCAAGCTACTATTTATGTATAAATATAGCTAACCGTGAAAATGTACCTAGGGACTAACGCGAGCGAAGCGAGCGTGAGTCGCTAGTCAATTTAAATTATGATATCTGTGTGATTGTACTTTTTAATGAGAAAACCTTGGTAAGATTATAAAATAAGTTCCAGTTTCTATATTGTGTTTCTAAATTCAAATAAGACAAAGACCTTGTTTGAATATGAAAATACTAGCGACTCACCCTCGCTTCGCTCAGGTTCGTTCCTAGGTACGCTTTGACGCTTAGTATGGAATAGTTATTTTTTCTTTTTTCAATTTTTTTCGTGAATTTTTCCCATGTTTTAATAGTTATTCTGCTATTCGGAGTGAAGAAAAATCCAACAAAACAAAGATCATAAAAATCTGTCTAGCAGTTCTCGAGTTATAAGTGTTGTAACAAACCCGACATTGCTTTGTATAGATTAAAGAAAACGTATTAAAGTTAGATTATACCAAACCACCGTCGGTATCGCTCTTCAAAAAAAACTGTATTGCAAGCTATATTTTCACCAGAAAATAACGCCATTAGAAAATAATTCTCTATTATTAGTATTGAGGCAGCGCTTGGAAAACCAAGTGAAGCGGGTTCAAATCTCGCACCTCTGATTTTTTTATGTGCGAATCATTTCCAACATAATTACCGCCTGTCTTAATGTGTTGAGGGACGCGGGCACACCGGTGTGTCAGTTAACAATTAATTTCTTAAAAATTATCCTGGAGTGTTTAAAAGATAAAGGAAAACATAGTGACGAAACTTGCATGTCTGAGAGAACCTAACGTGACCAGCAGTATAAGTAACTTTTGTACAAAATGTTATGCTTCTAGATCCGAAAATTTAGGCTATATAATAATATATTGACTGTCAATGATTCAGTGAGTAAATTAAGATTTCATGAAATGTTTATCTTTATCCCTGTAGGTATTTTCAATTAAAGTTACTAAGAATCCGTAACAGACCCTTGAGTTAAACTGAGACGAAGTAATTGAATGGCAAAGAAAATAGTATGACGGTAGAAGGAATATATAATTAGTAAGTGTAAAATAGTTATTTATTTATTTATCAAATACAAAAATTCTTTATTAGTATTTTAGTAGTAAAATAAAAGGCTTATATCGATTGTGAAGTAATAAGTATTTAAAATTTCATGGTCACTGACGATATCATTATGATGTAAAACGGGGTATTTACCATGTTTAATTAACTCTAAAGTAAGTGTCAGACATGGTAAATGTCCCGTTTTACACCATAATAATATCAATAAATGAGTTTAAAAATAATGGCCCCCTCCTGTAATTTGTATTTTTGTATTTTAAATAAAACTGTCTTTTCGGATTTTTTCGCGTCATTATTTTGATTTTTGGTTCCCGACGTCCGAAAAGATAGTTGAAATTTCAAATATTCGCGTAAATATAAGAAAGTATTAAGAATTTTTTATGTATTTTTGTAATTATTTTATATTGATAATTATCAATTATAATGTGAATTATAATTCACCGCCGCTACCGCTATTCAAAGAAAAAGAAATACTGTATCGCATGTTTAGTTTTACACATACGATATAATATTGTATTGATAATTAAATCATAATGGAATTGATAAATAAGACGATGTAATTAATAATGTAATTTTATTTATCATAACAATGTTATTGCATGTAAAAAAATTTGCTTTATAATTTTAATATATTAATATTAAATTTTAACTAATTCATAATGCAAATGATAAAAAGTAGGCAATCTAATTTATAATTTTGATCTATTGTAATAGGTTATTTATGTATTTATTATATTGTCGAGAACCTTACCACATCTATACATATAATAAATTTCTGAGTCGAATTGGTACATTAAACATTTTTTTGGAAAATCTTATTGAAATAGTCATTATTATCGATAGAGAGGCCGAATCTATAGTTTTTAAATTTTTTATCTGTCTGTCTGGGAATGCATCACGAGAAAAGCACTGGACAGATTTTAATGAAATTTGGTATGATGATAGCTGTTCATCCAGGTAAATATATAGGATAATTTTTACTACAGGAAAGTATCTCATCTCTGAGAAATTTATACTACACGTTAAAACGTAGCGAGGGCGAATCGCTAGTTTAATATAACAAACAATATTTTATATATTTATTCAGGATATAAACGAGGTTTTACATATCGTACTACTACTCTTTATCCTTAACCCATTCTACATGCACAGTACACTGATATGAGCCATGATCTTAGAACACACACCCATATACTTCTTCTACTCTCTATTCCCTAGTTTTACACACAGCACATTAATACCTTCCTCGATCTCTACATCTATATCCACCCTAACACTCTCTTGTTTTTATGGCTTTTTTCCCTTCTTATTATATGCCCGTGCCACGATAGCATCTCCTCTGATTCTCTATCACTACTGCTACTATTAAATATCCTCGAATATATTTATGCCCGACCTTTTCTCTCCTAGAATTTATGTACTTCATCTATACATTTTTATCACTGCTTTAATTTGTAACCTCTTTTTATCTGTTCTTCTAGTTGCACACTATTCACATTATTTACAATACTAATTATCCCCGAGAAAATATCAAGTCATTGCATAATTTTCTAAATTTCTCTAGTGAAAGAGAGACAAAGTAGCGGCATGATGTTAGTAAAGATAACAAAATGTATAATTTTATATCACTGCTCATATTAACGAGATTAAGAAGAGATTAAAACTTTATGAAGTCATATTAAACTCATATAAGAAAGTATAAGCTTAGCTCGATAATTATTGGCGAGTTAATGAAATCATATAGCCACGGGTATATTCCAGCCTTACACTTTTTAATAGGACAATAAAATTTACTTGCATTCGATTATTGTGCAACTAAGTAGATATAGTGAATAATATACTTAAATATACAGTTAAATGTAAAACGTCTAGCGAACATTAGAAGCTACTATCTTGTAATGGGTTTTTACTACTAGCAAAAACCTTTATAGTGCTGAAATAATGGAAAATGCATCATGGTGTATAATCTTAGAATGCTCAAACGTTTTATGTCCCTTCTACGTTATTATAATTTTATTAGACAAATACTTAGTTACTGACTTCACGGATGTTATTACCGGACTCAGTAATAAAGATAAAGGTAGCTCTATTCAGTAGGAAATAAACAACCAATCTATGATGTACAAAGCTTGTCTTTTAGACCACTAATATAATATCATCCATACACATAAATGTGAAAATTGCTCCATCTGTATGTCCGTTATATTTTTAAGCTTTAATCGTCTGGACAAATTTCTTTGAAATTTTGGGAAGACGATAGATTGTTTCACGAGGACGGTGGACATATGCTACACCCCGTCCCCTTACCTTGCGAGTGAAACTGTAAGTAAAAGTATTAAAAAAATATTTCTATATTGTGGAAATTGGTGAAAATTTTTAGATATTGGGCTTTCACATGAAAATCAATAAAAGGATTAGTAGAAAATAAAACAAAGGATATTTTTATACTTATTATAGATAGATTCTAATATAAAATGACTTTTATGGCTTAGCGAAAGGTGTCTAAGAGGGATTATATGCTGGAGATCATGGGTTCGATTTAGCGTTTAATCTATATAAATAAAAATGAATGGCTAAATGTGTTGCTAAACGCAAAACTCGAGAACGGCTGGACCAATTCAGCAAATTTTTTTTCAAATGTTCGTTGAAAACCGGGAAAGGTTCTTATGAAGAGAAAAATTGGAAAAAAACACAGAAAACAGAACTCGAAGCTATCGGGAGTAAACCAGCTGATCCCTCTCCCTCTCACCCATGCCGCCTATAAGACGCGGGTGGAGTAATTTGGGTCGAAGAACTCGAAATGCTAGAAACCAGGCTAATTTTCAGTCTAATCGGACTCCACAGCAACGTAAATAGCGAAATTAATTTAAAAGAATTCGGATATCACAAACCCGTGAATTTATCTGTTCTGGTGACCATAACTTAAAACTAAAGGTGTCATCACGACATGTGTACTTCATAAGCAACGCCATTACCAGAACTTCACCTGAAAAAATAAGTTTGTGGGACTTTCACAGTCCAATAACTTTTGACATAAGGACATCTGTCGGGTCATTTAGGAGTTAAATATATTATGTATTTAATAGTTTGCTTAAGATAAGTTACGATTTTCCGAAGGTGGTGATGGTTTTATTCTGCCAGAAAAATAAAAATGAGAGAATTTCTCAAAAAAATACCTATGAAATAATAGTATCTAGTAGTAAACAATAAGAACATTAGAATATTTAATTTTTAAAGAAGTCTTTATTTAGGCCACTTTTAAATAATGAGGCGACACACCTATCAATAGGGTTTTCCATGTACAATATTAAATTATCTTTGAAATTTTTGACTTTAATTTTCAATTATAAACAAAAATAATTAATAAATTTTCATTAATAATAATTAAATTAAAAGTAAATAAATTCTTTCATTGACTTAATTGTACACATACGACTTATAATGAATTCTCTAACTCCTGCGCTAGTATAAACTGTATTGCAGGAACCAAAAATAGTTAATTTTGATAACATTCATTGATTAAGTTCGATGTTAAAGATGATTTAAGTATATTTTTATAGCTAAGCACTTATCAATTGATAGATAATAAAAGTTATCTATCAACCCCCTTATATAAAGACCTCTTTTTTTATCTTGATTTAAAAACATTACTTAAACAACAATATTCGACAGAATTTCTATACAATTCTATACAAGTATAAACTAAAGATATGTATATGTATCTGGTTATCCGCGTCAACATAAAGGATACTCTTTACTGCGGGAAAATATCTCATCTCTGAGAAATCTATACTAAACGTTAAAACGTAAGTCGCTAGTAATTTATAAATAAGTCCCTAAAGGCCTGGTTAATCATAATAATATGTAATTGAAAATGGAATTTTTACCCGAAATTATTTCATCTTGAAACATCTTAAAAGATAATAATTATTCTTATTCTGGACAGCCCTAAAGTAAGTGGAATATGTATCCAATAAAATCGCGTTAGTATATCGCACTAAACTACCGGCCGATGTAAACCACACCTGATTAAACTTTTACTGCACGCTTAGATCTGGATACTAATGAGATCATTATTTATTACTTCCTACTCGAACAGAACACTAACACTCAAGTACATGGGAACGCACATGTTGAACGTTTTCTATAATTTAAATGGTACATAATATGTTGTATGAAATGGAAAGTACTATTGTGTTGTTTTTATACCAACAGTCCACAACTTATAGAATAGAAAAATTTCACCCATTTGGTGGAGCGTAGGAAAAATTCCACCCCAAATAAGGGGTGAAATTTTTCCCTTTCATTTTTATGGCCATGGAATGAAAGATATAATCTATTTTTTGTATATAAAATCTCAAATGTATATTTTTTAATCTATTCATTAAAAAATAACCGTTACAACCGCAACAATATAGGTCTCCTTCTTTTTTTAAATACATAAAATGTGCGTTGTCCTTTTTTAGAAAGAAATAATATCTCACATCAGAATCCGCCAGGAAAAGTAAAATCGGTTTGTTGCCTTTTATGAACAAAATTGGTTCTATTTTGATATGTAAACTTGTCATAGTATAAATCGAAAAACGATTGTAGAAAATATGTAATTTTAACTTCTTTTGCAGCAAAAAATATCAATAATATTCTTTAGAAATAGTTTAAAAACTTTAAAAACTTTAAAAATATTTTATTTATTAAAAAATATACAGATGGTAACTAAAAACTTTTATTAAGAATATTGAAAATTGTTATTCGCTGTATGGATGTAATCTATATTAGTATTATTTAACAGGAAACATTTATTACTTACTAGTGACTCTCCCTCACTCCACTCGGGTTCGTCCTTAGATACGTCTTAAAGGTTAGTACAGATTTCTCAGAGATGAAATATTTTCCCGCAGTAAAAAGTATTCTATATGTTACTCGGAGAACCGGCTATCATGACCCCAATTTTCATCAAAATCCGTCCAGTGGTTTTCTCAAGAAGCGTTCCTAGATTTGTTTGAAATCAATAAACTCAGAAACAAACATTGTTAGAGAGTAAAATACCCGCACTTGGCCAGCGTGGTGGTCTAAGGCCTGATCCCCCTCGTATTGTAGGGAGGCCCGTGCCCAGCAGTGGGACGTTAAAAAGGGCTAATTACAGTTGAAAGTTTTCAGCCTGAAATGTGTGGCCTCAATGGATCGCTAGTGCATCCTATTCTAATTTTAAATTAAAGTTATATTTTTCATTTAAACTTTAGATAAACTTCAAAATAAATATATCTATATAAATAAAAATGAATTTTGGTAAGCGCAAAATTCGAGAACAGCTCGACCAGTTCAGGTAAATTTTTTTTCGTATGTTCCTTAAGGTCCACGGAAGGTTTTAATAAAGAGAAAAATGAAAAATTAACGAAAAAAAAATTAAAATTTATATGGTTAACGCTGGCTAATAGTAACTATTTATATCTATTTAAAACGTACCTAGCGATGAACCCGAGCGAAGCGAGGGTGAGCCGCTAGTTACTAAATAAAATTAGTCTAAGGAAATAGAAAATATCGTGATGTTATACATACATATTAAAAGCCTCAATCAAAGACTTGTAATAAATTGTCTTTAAATATTCGTACTCCATTAAGTAATGGGTCCTTAATGAACTTCTTATTCAAAGTGGCATGAAGCATAGACTACGTGATGTCGTGATGTAATGAACAGCATTTACTTATGTTTATTTCTAACCAGTGAAAGTTTTATAGTATTAGCAAAATTCTTATTTTCAAAAGAAAATGAAAAAGGCATATCAGTAGAATTGACGATTTATATAATATATGATTATATTTCATGTTATAAATATGTTATTGAAGTAATATAAAACTTCTTTACGCACGCTTGACTCGAGGAGTAAGTTGGTGAACGCGATCGGGCGAGGCGAACGATTGTTGCCATGGTAACCGTTGTCATTGTCTGACAAATGATATATAATATTGTATTCTTTCCTTAAACGATATTCTATAAATATATGATTGTAATATGCCTAATATGCATTGTTTAATTTTTTTTTTAGTATCTCACCTATCCTAATTATTTAAAACATAAATTGAATTTCATGAAGAGTACCGATAACGTACAGAAGTTTTACTTTTTGCGCGTGTACACATTCATATACGCACTTTTTAATTTTTATTATTATAATCTAGGCTACTAGCTTAGTTTGCAAAGGTCTTTTTACTCGGGGAAGAATTTTACTAACCACTTTTCAAAGATAAAAAAGCAGTCATGAGGACTGCCAACAGAAGTGAAAACTTAAACAGTTGTTATTTTTAGATATTCGAATTAATTGTTTGATCTTTAATTAAAATTTGTAAATTAAAACTGTTCACATTTATCTGGTTTTGACATCTGTTGGCACTTACATGAACATAACGACTTACATGAATTTACTCCCCATCCAAACCTGCCTATAGAAATTTTGACTTCAATAAAAGTTTTCATTATTATAAATTTTGAATTTTAAATAATATTAAAAGTTATTTAAAATATTATATTTCTTATGCTGAGCGTAAAGCATAAAATGTATAAATGTGTCGACACAAATTTTTAACTATCCGTTTCGCTAGGGTGCGCTGCTTAGACGAAGCCTACCACCCCGGTGCAACGAACTTCATTTGCCACAGTTACAGCTATTTTTTAAGTAACAGTAAATAACCTTTAAGCAATAACAGTAAAAACTTTTATAAATTTGCATAATTAATTAGTAAACTTATTTATTCTAAGTGTTTATAGCGAAATAAAGGTTTATTTATTATTTATTTATTTAAACACTTTATTGCACAGTAAAATGGTACATACACAAAAAAAAGAAACACAGTTAAAGAAATGTGCAAAGGCGGCCTTATCACTGAAAGCAATCTCTTACAGGCAACCTATAGAGAAGGATGAAGAAAATAAAAGACAAGTTTTATTACCTAACGAAAGATGTATATTATGTAATTTTCTTTTTGTATTTTATTTTTACTTCCCTTTTTGTTACTTTAGTCCGGACGTTATTAAATAAGGACAAACTTCACAATTCTTATATGGATAGACTTCGCTTAAAGAATAACCCCTCAGTTGTCAAAACCAAAGACAGCTCTATCAACGTTCATCCACCATACAATGTAAAATCGAATAGTAATAGGAAAACGGAATATCGAATATAACGCAAAAAAATGTGAGTGAACACTAGTTATTATAAATCTTACTACGATGTTTGTTACTCAATTACGCCATAACGGTTGAAGGGATCTGAATGAAATTTGATATAGATATAGATTATAGTCTGGAATAGCACATAGGCCAATTTTAATCCCGAAAAAATGTACGGTTCCCGTAGGATATGTTTTTATTTTTTGTTTGTTAGGTTACCTTTCTTTAACGGAGTGGTAGGTCAGTATATATCTTTGAAGTTACCAACTACATTTTACCTTATTACGTCATGATATGACCATCCAATACTCATTATTTTAAAACACATAGGAAATGTCTCAACTCAAGCATATACATTATACATAGCATTTATATGTATGTTGGTATTTGTATGTAAATTGTAACAAATAACTACCTCTTGCAAAATATTAAATAAATATGCGTGATTTATTTATTGACATAAGGAAAAATAATTTATTATAGTAAGATTTCCTGTCTATATATTTGTATTACACGCACGTCATGCTACTCTACTTAGTCTGATGTTAAATTACATTAATTAGAGCCTCGCTTTTAATTATATGAAAAAACGAATAACATGCAATATTTTATCGAATTTCCTTTTTTATTATACTAGTGTGGTTGAATTTAGATATCAGAGATTAATTTGATTTTTTACTTAACTCTTGAACTTCCCTATAATATGATTATACTATATTACATAATTAATTATAATACATATTGTAGCATAGGGTAGCTGTATCATACCATCTATACATATAATAAAATTGTAGACGTCGAATGTCTGTACATAGAAAAATATGCTAAAAATAGAGTCAGGGGAGTGTAAGAAAAGAAATAGAAGAAATCCAGATATTTTTCTTTATTTTTTGTTTCTCTGTCTGTTTGTCTGTTTGTACAGCCTAATCTTCGAAATTGTTGGACGGATTTAAATGAAATTTTGCATGGTGGTACCTTATGTCCCCGGTCAACATTTTAGATACTTTTCATCCCGGAAAGTTAAAGAGTTCCCGTGGGATAGTTAAAAAACTATAGTAACTTATAGAGCTTAGGAAAAAAAACCCGTTCATCTGTTTTGGCGTTACGATATCACAGACAGATACAGATACACACCTTAAACTTATAACTCTCCTATTTTTCTGCCAGGAGTTAGAAAATACGTATAACATTTTTAGATGTAAAGCATGTATGTACCTGCACAGATCTGATTGTATAACTAAACTATAGGTAAACCGAGGCGCGTGGGGCTTTTTTATTTATAAATCGTACTAGCGACTCTCCCTCGCTTCGCTCGGCTTCGTCTCTAGAAAAGCAAAAACAAATCTATCCCACGGGAACCGTACTTTTTTCAGGGATAAAAAGTAGCCTATGTATTATTCAGATGTATGCGCTATATTATTGTAAAGTTTCATTAAAATCCATTCAATAGTTTTTGCATGAAAGAATATTATATCTATACATCCATACATCCCAATCTTTCGCATTTATAATATTAGTAGGATTATTCGTTCAGACGTACCTATACAGTTTAGCTGCACAGACAAAACTACATACACATACCTTACGCATCTTTAGTTCTAACGTGTTATCTATACTATAATAAAGCAGTAACTTAGCGAAATCTGTACATGAAATATTTTTTAAAAACAATGACTGTAACGTATTATGTATACGATATAGACCCCAAAACAATAGTTATTAATTTTTTTGTCTGTTTGTCTGTTTGTCTGTTTGTCTGTACGCGTTTCACGCAAAAAGTAATGAACCGATTTCAACGAAATTTTGTGAACTGATAACTTATTACTCGGGTCAACATTTAGGATAACTTTTACTTTTGGAAAATCTTTGTTTCCCGCGGGAAATCGCAATAACTGGTTTTATCGAGTCCTCCTTAGGAACCCTCCGCTGGCTAAACCTAAAGACATACATCAAAACAATGTACTAAAAAATTTTAGATCTTGAAAAGGCCAACAGAAATATCTACAACAGTATATGTCTATCTCTCAAGGTACACTCGCAACACCTATTCTTATCTATACCTATAGCAAAACTAACATAGTTAAATCGATGTGCGCGTTTCACGCAAAAAGTACTGAACCGATTTCAATTAAATTTTGTATAGTGATAGCTTATCACTCGAGTCAACATTTAGGATACCTTTTACTACAGGCACATTTTTCGTTCCCGCGGGAAAACGCAATGACTGGTTCTATCGAGTCGTCCTTAGAAGTTTATATGGCTAACGCTGGCTGAACCTTAAGAGATAAATCAAAACAATGTACTAGAAAATTGTAGGTCTTAAAAAGTTATACAGGGAAGTTCGCAATATTATATGTCTATCACCTAAGGTACACTCGCAATTACTATTTTTATTCACTACTCGCGACTCACAGACTGACTTATCAACGTTTAGCTCAGTTCAGCAGTGAAACGTAACTAGGGACGAACCCGAGCGAAGCGAGGGTGAGTCGCTAGTTTTAAATATATTATTATTATTAACAATCTATTCTTCATTCTAAAACTATATTCTTAATACTATACTATTATCCATTGTGTTCATAGAGAGTACAGTGACATCTTCTATTTATGACATTGCAATAAAAGTATCTTATTTTGTATCTGTATAACTTTTTTCTTCCTAACCGGTTAATCGTAATTGGAGAAGAGCTAGATAAGGTCAAGATATTTTTGTAGAAGTAGTGAAGCTCATTATTTTAATTGCCTTTGGTACTTGTTCTTATATTTACTTATTTATATTTGTCTCTTTGAGAGAAAAGTATTGTCAACTTTTATTTATTTAAAATTTAATACACATTATCGGTGTTATTTATGAGAATGAATACATTGAATAGTACCTATTATACTAAGTAGTAAATCTGTACAAAAAAAAAATATGCATCGCTAAATGCATTGCTAAGCACAAAACTCGAGAATAACTGGACTAATTCGGCTATTTTTTTGATGTGTAACATCTATACCTACTACCTAAAAAAACCGACTCGTGTTTTTACAACAAACGCTGTTGTGACGGACATGGACTGTCATACGATTATGTCTGTTCTACGCCACCGCTCTCGACTCCCCTGTGTGTGCGCGCGCGTATTCTCTAATCTGTAATTATTATTATAATTAAACTAATAAGAAAAATAAATTAATTTTATTAACGAAACCTTTTTTTCATTTTACTCCATATTTCGTCAAAGGTTTTTATTAATTAAGAATTCTAATATTAACAAAGATGTTTCACATCTGCTTTATGTTTTCAAAGAATGGCTACTTACAATATTGAACTAAATAAATAAAATTGATACAATCTCGTGGAAAGCGTAAAAGTGTTTCTGTATTCCACTGTTAAAGGTTTCCCGCGCAAAGATTTATTTGTCAATTAGTTAAAAGATTTTTTGTCAAAAAATATCTATCCCTTTGTTTTCTTAATTTCGAGTTTGATAATAGTACCAATACATCGTGTGTCTTTTTTAATATTTGCAAGACAATGTTGAAGTCCTAGCATTGACACGCCTATATATTACACAAATACATTTCGTATACATTTTCCTTTAAATGGAAAAGGAATTTTAGTACATGTACATACATACTCTACATATTTATTATATGAACTAAATTTTATTCTATTACGAATACAGTCAAAACTAAACAATCCTTCGCCACAGATAAAATAAAATTTACTGCAACCTTTACACGTAGATGACTGTAAAAGAGAAAATAATCAAGTGTCTTTTTTCCTCTGTTTGCCACCTTTGTCTCCTCTATTTTTATTTACCTCTATTTTATTGTTTGAAACTCTGTTTTTTTCTTTACTTTAGTCCATGTTATTTATTATTTATTTATTTATTATTAATGTTTCACATCTGCCGGGCGTCCCGTGACTAGCAGCTTTTTTTAAATTCAAATATTCATTACAGTCCGAGAAAAGTTCTTATGAAGAGAAAAATGCCCAAAAAAACGTAAAAACACAATTTTTTTTTCTATAAGAAAAATGCTACACACTTGATGTGATAGAACGAGGTCTGTCGGATCAGCTAATAGTATAATAAAAAACTCACTTAGAAAGATTAATAGCAAACATTGTCACTCAATATTTTTATACATAATATATTTAGCTTGCATTTATAATAAAGTCGTCATGAAGAAAACAGAGGCAACAAAAATTATGCACTTCTGCAATATATAACTGATGTACGTACGTAACTCTCTCTAAACAGTTTAGTAACATAATATAATAATATATAAATAATATATAAAATAAATACAAGTATCAATCAGCACCTTTTTCTGTTTTCATATTTTATATATTATATATGTGTATGTATATGTATATGTATATATGTATGTATAAGTAGAATCTTTACATTAAGTATTATATATGTGTAGTATTATATACTTTTATCAGTAATATATTATGTATATGTGATTATTACTTTTATTTCTAGTATACATATAGGCATCTAGTATATTTTTTTTTCTTTTGCACTATATTGCCCGCTGACATCTTCTTCCACATCCAGAGGTTGACTGGAAGAGATCTCTTTTAGAGATAAGTCCACCTTTGTGAACTATGTTTATTGTTGTTTTTTTCTCTGCATCACATTTAAAGTGCAATAAAGAATATAATATAATATTTTTTAAATAAAACCAGTAACAATGACAAAAACTTTATTTAATTAGGAAATATAATCGTAAAACAAAAAAAAAAATACAAAAACCGCAAACCAATACGCAAATAGAATGCAAATTTAAGTCGTAACAAAAATCTAGTTTCCGAAGCGTGCGTGTGTCCGAGGCGTGAAAATTGGACGACATTCGCGTATAATGCTTTTGGGTACAAATCAACTGTTATGTTTGCAAGTGACACGATAAAATATCTTGTTCGATGATCGGAACACATTATGAAAACTCGTTTTAGTAAAACTAAATATCACTTACTAGGGACTTACCCTCGATTCACTCGTGTGTGTACAGCACCATCTTTTGGCAAATTTTATTACTAACAGTAGCCTATGTGTTACGAGTTATAGTCCTTGGTTTTGTGGTGTGCTTCGGCAGGCCTGCCGTCAGGGAGCCGTGGTTAAGTGTGAGCGATCCTGCGACGTCCCATTAAGACGAAGGAGGTTTGATTGGGTTTTATTGGGTAATATTGGCTAGGCTTAGTTTTGCACGTGGTATGCATAAATGCATTTCCCAACGTTTAAAAAAAAAAGAAAAAATATCATAGTCTTGTTCTAGATTTCATCCAAATCCGAGCTGTTTCAACGTGAAAAGTAATCTAGCTTAAATAAAAACTCACAGAGGTTTGTAATGTGTAAATTTGGTATTCAGTAATCGTTTGCTAAATGGAGAAACTTTTAATTCTTATCTTACTTTAAAATAGTATGCTCATCAATTGTGTAGACTAACTGTATGAACAGTGGACACTTGTTTAAAATTCATGTCATGTTCATTCATAAATTCATCGTCAGGGAACTGAAGATAACTCATAGATATTCTCAAGCAAATTATGCGGAGTCAGGATTACAATAGCCTAATGGGTAATAGTAATTAAAATATATTTTTGAATTGAAGAGTTATACTAAGTATTTCATGAATAATCATGCTACTACTATAAATGTGATAGTATGTATGTGTGTTTGTATGCTTGTTACTTCTTCATACTAAAAAGATTGGACGGATTCAGATACATAGGCCACAGTTAGTAATAGCTAAAATATAAAAGGCACTTAGTTACGCACTCAAGCGAAGCGAGAGCAAGTATGTATCCTTAATCTTATTATTTAATCCTTAATCTTATTTCTTTTTATTTAAAACTTTAAGCAAAGCTCAGTTTTAAATCAAAAACTTTGAAATTCCAGTAATCGAATTATAAGCAAAAACAATCCATCCACATGTGACCTAGACACCTACTTTAAGAATTTGGTCCGTACGCGCGAGTATGTCGTGTTTCGTAGCAGTCATTGTTCTGCCTCTGCCGGCGGAAAGAAATTTATAGGCTTATATTATTAGAAATGTACATATATTATGATGTAACTTGATATACACAAATATTGAAGTGTTTTACTTTAATAGCATAATTGTATATATTTATGCATTCAGGCCTTTTTAACGTCCCACTGCTGGGCACGGGCCTCTCTTCAGTATGAGGGGGATCAGGCCATAGTCCAGCATGCTGGCCAAGTGCGGATTGGAGGACTTTACATGTCTTTTGAAAACTTGTTAGGTTCTCTCAGACACGCAGGTTTCCTCACGATGTTTTCATTCACCGTTAAGACAAGTGGTAATCATGTTGGAAATGATTCGCACATGAAAATATCAGAGGTGCGAGACCCGGGATGTGAACTTGCTTCACTCGGTTTCCCAAGCGAGCGCGTTACCACTGGGCTACCACTGCCTGTATGGTGTTACTTTTTTTTTTAATTTTTAGAATATTCTAAACAGAGTAAAGCGTAAAAAGTTTAAAATTGTTTATTGTAAGAAGCTACATTCATATCGTAATACGTTTATTACCAGTCTTAACTACAAAAATCTATCCTAATTTTAATTTTTTTCATACAAGGATATTATTATGATTAGGTATATGATTGAAATTTTAAAGCTAATAGATATATTGCTAAAATTAGTTCAATGTTGAATCAATTTATTTCCATTTTCTTTAAAACAATTCTTGATTGCTTTAGAATCGGATCTATCTCCGCGTATTATATTTAAATTGGTTTTGGGTGAAATAAAAAGAAACAATTTAAGGGTACTCTGTCTGACTTATTATTTTTCGATTAAGTCAAATATCGATTTCACTATTGAAAGTTATTGCCCAACGTACATTCTTACTTGCATAATATAAGATATCGATTCGGAAGTATCGATTACTATAAAACTTTTTTATACTAGCTTTCTATACACTAATATAAATATAAAGTAATATAACTAAGTAAGATAAATGACTTAACTAAATTGGAATTCATAGAAATAAATTTAACGATATGAATTATTAAAATATTTACACTGCTTGACTAACAAATTAAATTTATTGCAAAAACTGTCATAATCATTTAAGTATTGTAATATATTTTGCATATAAATCGTAGACGCGCCCAATTTTATTTTTATATGAATTCATGACAAAATATAATAACTTAAAATAGTTTTATTAAGCTTTTAGTCGTAATAAAACGTGCGTCGAAATGATTTAATTGGCATAAATTATTTTATTAATTTTATGTGCTCATATTTTACTTAATACATTAAAACACTATATATTTAAATTTATTGATAGTGTACTTACTTTAAATGAATTGTTAAATAAATATATTCATCTAGCGACTCACCCTCGCTCCGCTCGGGTTCGTCCCTAGATACGTTTTATCGTTTAATATAGATTTCTCAAAACTTAGATATTTTCCCGCAATAAATATTATCCTATATGTTGACCCGGATAACCAGCTATCATCATACCAAATTTAATCAAAATCTATCCAGTGGTTTTCCCGTGATGCGGTAACAAACAGACAGAACGACAGACAGCAGACAAAAATTATGAAAGCTATAGATTCGGCCTCTGTATTGATTTGAAGTTTATTTCAATAAGATTTTCCAAAAAATATTTAGCGTACAGATACGGCTTAGTTACAATTTTACTATATATTTAGATGATAAAAATGTCTATTTCAATGATAATTTGACATTTTACTTTTTACTGCTGTTTCCGCTTATAAAGCCCAGAAAAGGAAAATCATCACGCAGCTAATAGATACACATTTGTTTTATATGGAAATCAAACCCACAAAAACATTTTTAAGTTTGTTTTATTACTTAATTTTGACGATAAAGCTAAAATAAAAGTAAATATTTCCCTACTTAATTAATTAAACATTTTTATTGTGTTTATTCAAGCATATTTCTTTATTATTCGAAAAACAAAATTCTGTAAAGACTTCACAGGTTACGATTGAATCGAGAATGTGAATCTCATCTCGTTTAGTAATAGGGTAGAAAACCCCTAAAAATAAATCAAACTCTATCTAAATCTTATCAGATTTACTTAAAAAAACAAACATATATAGAGCATAGACAAATTTACTGACCGCGTTTATTGCATCTTTACTAGGCAACACAGTTATGTTACGCATTTAACGAGGCTCGTCACGCGTTGAGCGGTTATTTTAATTTTCAGTTCACACGGCCAGCTTCTTTAGACAACGTATTAATATTTATACGTTTGCGAATCAACCTATTATTGGAATTGTAATAATACGTGTATTGTTGGAATTGTAATAATTGAGACAGTGGTAGCCCAGTGGTAGCACGCTCGCTTGGGAAACCGAGTGAAGTGGGTTCAAATCCCGGGTCTCGCACCTCAGATATTTTTATGGGTGAACCATTTCCAACATGATTACCACTTGCCTTACGGTGAAGGAAAACATCGTAAGGAAACCTTCATGTATGACAGAACCTAGCAGTTTTCAAAAGATATACGAAGTCCGCTAACACGCACTTGACCAGCGTGGTGGACTATGGCCTGATCCCCCTCGTACTGAAGGGAGGCCCGTGCCCAGCAGTGGGACGTTAAAAAGGGCTGAATACTATAATACGTCATCTGGATTATTGGATGCACTTTTGGAATTAATTGAAAAGTTAACTGTATATGGACGAGTTATTCTATTAAGTGTATCAATAAAAATAAATGTTAAAAGTTTTTATATTAATAATGTTAAATCGTGTATTAAAAGGTGTATTATTTATATTTTTAAAACATTTGGCGAACAAAAATCCTAAAACTAAGCTACTACTGGTTTCTCTATGATCCTCTCTAAGTTAAGTATTTTATTACTAAAAGCTTAAAAAAAATTATATAAGAACCCAAAAGTAACGTGATAAAAAAGTAAGTGCTGTTCGTTAATGGCTTTAACTAACTTCCCATAATGTATAAACGAGTTGGCATCTAATATGTCACAGAAAATATCAAATTATAGCTAGTCGCAAGATGTCGTCGAGTTTCGATTACCATGAAAATTGATAATAAACTGATTTACGCCCCATATCATTACGTCGTTATCCGATCGCTGGACGATCGCATTATATAGTCGATTATTTTTTCCTAGATATTTCCGGTGTGGGAAATTAATCGGCGAAGCATTTTCTACTAATGAGTTTGAGGTTATTTCTACAGCATTACCCAACTTCGTAGGTAGTAAGTTCAATTTCTGAACAGGTTTAATGTTTATGATCTCATGTACAATGTATGTACATACCGTCACGCTGCACTCCTTGCAGGGTCAGATAATATAAGGAAGCCAGCTATATGCTATATACACCTCTTTTGTTTCTTCTTTTTTTATATGGTTAAACTTTCTACATTATATGCCAATAAGTACCTACACAATATCATAAAATTAGTGAATATAGATTAAAATAGTGCCACTACGTCTTTTTTACCTGCTAACACTTGATAAGCTTTCATGTAATAAAAATAAAGATATCATTTAGACTTTACATATTCTAGAGTTACTGTTAAAAAATTTACCATTAGAAATTACTGCCTAATACGATATCATAAAATTTTATATCTTTATCTATCTCTCTATAGCTCTATATTTTTTCATCTCTATTTTTTTCTCTTTCTAAGTATGTATTACGATAACTATTGTATGATGAACAAAATCCATTAAAACATCATTTTGTTACAGTCCATGTTACATAGATAACTCCTACTTGGCTTTACTTATCTCACATTCACACAGATAGCTTATAATTATTTAATTAATTGCCAGCTTCACGCGCTCTGCCCATTGTTTACGCAGTATCAATGAACACAATCTAGATTTATAGCAAATATATTCACTTGTTTCTTTTTTTGAACATAAGTTACTTTAAACCTATGTAAGTTGAATATAAAGCTTTAGATATTTTTTTCTTTTGTCCATTGATGTACAATTAAATTCAAAAATTGCAATAATTCTTTACAATTCGCAAAATTAATGACGTGTATCTAAAGTTAATTAATGTTAGACAAAAAACATATAAAAACCCAACTAAAATAGCCAATAACTACACTTAAAATCATTAGCGAATCGAAAAAAAATAAAAGTTTGCAGCTCTACATTTCTCTTGTATACAGCTCTATATGTACATTTGATATAGAGACAGAAAAAACGGTAAAGAACGAGACTGATTAAGCGATTCGAACGAAAAAATAAATATTATAAAATTAAATTAGTGTTAGTTTATTTGTGACACATTGTAAAAAAAACTTAATTACGTTTAAAAGGTCAAATGGATTTAAATGAAACGAAAGTAGTGCGTCTTTTAATATATTTCACGTTTGTCAATTAGAAGTACAAAAGGCGGAGAGAGCTATCAGATTTATTTTTCTCTCACATAATAAGATAATTAAGTAACATAATTCGCAATGCATATTTGGTACTTTCACCGTTTTTTGCATATAAATAGTGCGTGTACTGTAGGCTCTAATCTTACAATGCACGCGCGATTCTTGAATAGGATTTGTCATTTTAAACTCGGTTGATGGTATTTAATGTTTACGAAGACTAGCTTTGTAACCTAATTCTGTTTGCCATTAATTATACTAAAAAGCCTGAGTTAAATTTGTGCAAAATTACCCACGTATTGAGCAAAATGAAGGCGCAATTAGCTTATCAGATTATTATTAAAGAACAATAGAGTTTTAATTGTTATAATTAATTTATATTTTGGAAGAATAAAACTTTGTACACAATTTAAAACATTAAATTAATAGCTTATTTCAAGCACTTACTATTGTAATAAATAATTCCCAGAGCATATAAACCATATTTTATATCATAATTTATTTTATATTCATTCTCATTAACAAACACAACTCATAATTTAAAATAATTAAGACCTAGTCAAGTATTTTGTAAAACAAAATCCGTGAGATATAAGAAAAGTAGAGTTCATTGTACGATGCGATAATTTTGAACAAAAAACGTTTGATAGATAGTTGATAAAAAGTAAATTAGAGCAAAATTGTCGGTCAAATGCCATAACAGAGACATCGAATTACCGATCGTTATAACGTCGTGTTTTATTCGGCGAAAGTGCTAAGATGAGAGCTCGTATTCCAATATATAATTTGTGTTATAGCAGTATTATTTTGCTACATGTTAGTTTAAACAATTATAATTAATTTATCTGTTGCAATTAAATATTGATTTGAATATTTCCTCTACATAATTACTAATTGCTAATATTAGAAAGCACTGAAATAACTAAAAATCATTATGTATAAAATATCTACCTACCCTAACGAAAGGATTAGAAATTTCTATATAAAAGATACTATTGATCTGCACGCCTGAGCTTCCTAACTACATCCCGTGCGTTCCTACTACTTGTAGCTTATTATAACAAGTATGTTTGTTCCGGCTAATCTCCGAAATGGCTGGGCTGATTTTGACGGGACTTTTACTGACAGATAGCTGATGTTATAAGGAGTAGCTTAGGCTATTTTTATTTAAGAAAAATAATTAGGGTTCCGATCAAAAAAATTAAAACGTACCCAAGGACGCACCCAAGCGAAGCAAGGGTAACTCGCTAGTGATTAAATGAAGTAAAGCCTGTCACTTATTAACTATATCTACAATCTACATATATGTAATATATGAGGTTCTTCTTCTGCTAGTTGCTACCTTATTGTGTTTATGAAGGGCAATATTACTTTTAAAGTTTCGAAGTACTTCTTATATTGATATACATATATAATATGATAAATAAAAAAAAGCTTTATGCCTATTAGTGTCTTAAACTTACATTTTAACGTCAGTTAAGTGATTGCAAAATTAATGTTTTGACACACAAACTTTCACATAATAACAATAATTTACAACATAATTTGTTCACAGTTTATTTTCGCAAATCATTGAATTGAACAGTTTAGGTCGACTATTCGCAACTTTCAATAGATTAGGTTTCGTATATCGTTATAATGACAATATGTCATAAGGCAAATAACTCATTCAAAATTTGAAGAGTAATCCGATTTCTCTTGCTTATGCCACCATAGCAAATAATGATACTCTAAAATAGCCAAAAACCAACTAATGGACTTTTATTAGCATAATATTCTTACATATTATGTAAGCGGTTATCTCAATCAAAATGTGACTTATCTATACTAATATTATAAAGAGGAAGGATTTGACTGTTTGTTTGTTTGTTTGTACCGAATAGGCTCCGAAACTACTGAGCCGATTAAGATGAAATTTGGTAAGAGGATAGTTTAAGACCCTGGGAAAGATATAGGTTAGTTTTTATCCCGGAAATCATCCCTTAAGGGGGTGAAAATGCGGATGAAAATTTGTATGGGGAATCAACCTAGGGATGAACCCGAGCGAAGCGAGGGTGAGTCGCTAGTATAATATATAAGTATGTAAGTAAGTAAGAGTAACACTACATATACCTTAGTAATTTTTACTGAAAATTCACATTTCTAATGTATCGAAACCAAACAGCTTTTAAATAATTTTGCAATCTAATCATATAAGTACTCACTAACCAAGTCACGCGGTTATAGTATAATTTTAACCACAGATCAAAGATTCGGTGGCATCGCTGTGCAAGACTTTCAACTGAGATTACAAGTAAAGCTACCGCTTTATTACAATCGTATAAAGGTCAGAATACATGACGCTTGTTCGGATCATCGTTCCGCACTAAATATTGTCCGAGAGCTCAAGAATGCTAATTAGATTAAAATATACGGACTTTGAGATAAAATGTTGGAGACAAAACGGTGCATTTTGTAATGTATGAGAATGTAGTTTTCTAGCTCGGCTTTAATGCCTTGCAATTTAAATAATAGGCTAAGTATAATTTTGGCAACGTAATATATTACTAATGTAATTTCATGGAAAGCCGCCATTACTTTTACGACATTATACTCGTAGTTATATTATATTTTGTATAAGTAGAAATATTCCTTTCTATTAGGTTATTTTATTACAAGTAAAAGTATAACCCGGAGGGATTCTTTATCAAGAATATAATAAAAAGTTCAAACAACCCCTTCCTATATTCAACCGCTTCGATGGGTGAATTTGCGCAATTCCTTTCTTGTTCTCATTGATTGCATGCAAAATGTCATGTTTTTCAGGAGTCAACAAACGGTTTATTCAATCAATCGGTTTTAGATATTTATAATTTTATAGGTTACCAAAATTTCAAGTTATATATTAATCTGTAAATAACTTTTACCTAAATTTTATTTAAAACAACCCTTGCTATAATATCTGCCTTGTTATTGTATGTATAATATATGTGTATTTGTCAATACTTTCACCTAACCCAACCAGTAATTGAATCCACGACCCTCTAATACAACTCATAGACAATAAAGGATTAAGAATATTCTACGAAATAAAAAACTAAGCAATTCAAAGTAATTAGGCTCTTTGCACTAAAATTTATAAGACGACCTAGCGACTAGCCTATTCATAGGTGCAGCTTTGGCTCCGAGTAGATTTATACTAGATGCATAAAGAGATATGGGCAATCATTCACACGTCTAGTTTCTTAGAGACCAATTACGTATTCCGATCCCTTACTAACTTTCTTTGTTAAGAAATGTTAAGATTTAGGATTTTTCTTTATAAGGCGTAATTGTTCGCTTGATATAATTTATTTGCCTTGTAATTTTTTCCAAAGTCTTTAAATGTAATTATCGAAAATAAAGAACCCATAAACGCAACATCTTTGTGTAACATGTAATTACATTTCTTGATTAAATTAGTTTATTATTCTTTAAAAAATATCTATATATCTAAATAAAATTCAAGTGTCTGTTTATAATGTCAAAATGACAGCTTTTCACGAAATCCATATGAAATTATATACGGTACTTATAAAAAACGCACCACTTTTAATATTTTTGTCTGTCTGTATGTTTGTTTGTTCCGTATGTACTATGTAAACTCTGAAACAGCTGGACTGCTTTTTATGGGACTTTCACTAGCAAATAGCTGATTTTATGAAGACTAACATTGGCTATTATTGGCTATTTTAGAAAAAGAAAAGGGTTCCGCTCAAAAAAGTTATAACGTACCTAGGAACGCACATCGCTTAAAATATAATCGTATTTAAAGTTAAAAATATTTACATAATTGACATAAAAGAAATAGAATTAAAAATAGATTTCAACATTACTAATATAGAGTTCAATTGTTTTAAATATCACAATTAAGATTCGGAAAAAAAGTACTAAGTAGCTAATCGCAATAAAATAATGTAATAGGTCCCTAAGAGCGAATTGAATTTAATGGTAGCTGTTTAAGGGTACTCAGCGTCCATTAGAAGCTTCGTGCTTCCACTCGCGCCTTATATGCGGACAGATATTTGTACCGCGTCGTGCCGCCATGATGCATTGCCGATACAATTAATAAATGTTGAAATAATTGAGACCTGTCATTTATAATATAACTAGTGACCTACCCTTGCTTCACTTGGGCGCGCCTCTCTTGAGTCCCTAAGTCCTCAGGTATAAAAATACTAAAAAAGCGTGAATGACCAACAAACACCCTCGCTTATAGATATAAACATTGTCGTCATATAAGAAAGAAGGCTGTTACTTCGTCAAAGTTGATTTCGAGATATTTGAAGTTTTGTCTTACTACTACGTCAAAATGACTACTAGTTTTGACGTAATTACGATTAAAATGCTTATAATAATATCTCCAGATTCATAAGATTTAGAGGTTTATGAGTATGACTATCAAGAAGCATCTTTTTTGCTGATTCCGAATCTGCATATAAGTCATTTTTGACCAAATTGTTATTTACGGCCTTTTTTCTTACGTTCTACAAGCAAAAGCCAAAAAAATAAGCACATTTTCGTATTGAACTACTATTATAAATGGAAAAGTTTGTGCGTTTAAACAGGCTGGGGTTTATTACTCCATCACGCTAGAAGAGCTGGGCCGATCTAGAGGAAATTTAGAACAGAGATAAACTGTGAACTGGGTTAAGCGACTAGGGATTCATCCGAACGAATCGAGGATAAGTCGCCAATATATACTAATAATGTTTGTAACGATTAAACTCAAAAACTACTGGACTAGGAAAGACATAGGATATTTTTTATTCCGGAAACCATCCCTTAAGGGGGTGAGAATGAGGATGAAAGTTTGTATGGGGAATAAACCTAGGGACTAACTCGAGCGAAGCGAGGGGAGTCGCTAGCTTATAATATTAGAGCTTTGACAATTAACGGACTATTAGTTTTATACAAGTGCGGGAGGGGAACTTAATATTATAGATACCTAAGTAAAAGTATTCATTCAAGATACTCAGTACCTGGCGACCGAGCTTCGCTCGGTATTCTTTTTTGTTATATAATATTTTTTAGATAAAAAAAAACTAAAACTTGGATAAATTCAAAAAAAAAAGTAGAACTTTATATCCAATATCCAATATGATCCATATAATGTTAATCTTGCACCTTGGTCGCTTGACCGAGATGCTTATGCCTGAGTGTAAGAAATACGAACATAAATATCGAACATATTCTGCGTAGAATAATGCAAAAGAAAACCGCATGAAAACTCGAAAACACGCGTTTTCCCAGACATGAGACTAATCTAGATCGATTTTTCGCCCCCTAAAGTCCCCCCGTACCAAAATTTCAGCGAAATCGTTAGAGCCGTTTCCGAGATCGCTGGTATAAATAAATATATAAAGATATAAATATACAAGAATTGCTCATTTAAATATATTAGATAATGTACCTATGGTCTGTAATTTCATTTTTAACTACCAATATAAAGGACATTAAGAATATAATATGTAATAATAATAAGTGGATAATTTTCATATTAATATAACTTAACTGTTTGATAACTCTACTTTTATGAGGATTTAATTTCATTTCATTTAAACCTAATGACTATTTTACATGTAATTAATATAATATACTCATTCACCTTCTCGTTATATACATACTTTTTAACGTTTTAACGTTTAGTATAGTGGTTTTCTCGTGATGATAGACAGAAAAACAGACAAAAATTCTAACTCTAGATTCGGCCTCTGCATTTCGAAAATCTTATTGAAATAGTCATTATCATAATAATTTCAATATGATTTTCCAAAAAATATTTAATGTACAGATTCAACTCAATTAGAATTTTATCATATACAAGATTTAGATAAACTACGAATTTTGTATTTGGTATAAAAGCCATTATTCATCCTCTAAAAGTTTTATGTAGGCAAAAATTCAGCCGAAGCTATAATGTCGCAGAACTACGGTTACTACGGTAAAATATCAGTCCATATCTCAGTGAAAAACTAAAATTCCATTAGAAATATTATACCAACCAGAGAAGACCGGAAAGGGAGTCAATAAAAACCTTTTTCTATCTTACTTTTTCTATCTTCTGTATTAAACGGAACGAAGCTGATGATTTGATTTATGCCAGTTGATTTATGATAGTACGGTTTGCACGAAAATTATATGATCATTATAATCTAATATATAAATATCTCGTGTCACGGTATTTGTGGACGCACTCCTCCGAAACGGCTCGACTGATTTTAATGCTTTTTTTTTTTGTATATTTGGTAGGTATGAGAATAGGTCGTAAAGTATTTTTCACCCTCCTACCCCCATTTTTTAATCGTGATTTAAGTATTTTTGTTCTATATAAATTATAAATACAATAGCTGTATAACATAAAGCCAAAGAGTTTTTTTGTAGATTGAACGCGGGCGTAGCTGTGGGTTCTGCTGATAAAGATATAATAATTATACTATAAATTCCTCATATTTCAACGTTCATTACACTACATTTATAAATGTGAAAGTTTTTATGTGTTTGTTAATCCTCCACATGGCTGATCGGATTTGGATAAAATTTAGTATACAAACAGTCTATGATCTAGATTAACACATAAGTAACTGTTAGTGATAAGATTTACCATAATGTGGTGTTACCAGTATACAATATAATTAATACAAAAAACTTAGTAACGCATCGTAAGTCAATAAATACGTGAATACATATCTATACTTCTATACTAATATTATAAATGTGAAAGTTTGTGAGTATGGATGTTTGTTACTCTTTCACGCCAGAACGGCTGAACGAATCTAGAGGAAATTTGGCACAGAGATAAATTATAGTCTGGAATATAGGCTACTTTTTATCCCGGAAAAATGTACGGTTCCCGTGGGATAGGTTTGTTTTTGTTTTCCTAAAGACGAACTCGAACGAAGCGAGAGTGAGCCGCTAGTTACTTAATAATATTATCACTTGAGAGGAACAGTCAAAACTATAGTAAATACTACTCACTATCGTAAAAAAGCGCACATCAGCGGTATACATACAGCTATAGTAAAAAAAATAGAATTTACATTGAATATGCAAGTCAATAAATGTTTTCACTCAATAAACCAACTAATACATAATATATAACCAATGATTAAATTATTTACTTTGCTAACTGTACATTTGCATATTAATCAACCTGAATCCCACACGCAATAATTACGATCTAGATATATATTACTTAGTATTAGCTCTCTTCATTTGTTCAGGCGAATTGACGCCATCAGTCACTCTGCATACTAATGAATTGATATTTATGTACTGTTTTGTTATGAAATTGATTGAAATAAATCATTTTATAACTCTACTTATTTTTTTAACTTATTAACTTTAAAAGTCCTTTCCATGCCTGTGATATTTTTATTGAAATTTACCTACATGTAATTTATAGGCGGTAGACTCTTGATTTGCCTATTTATAAAAAAAATCATAGGTACACAAAATCTTCACTCATTTTAGCTAAAACCTCCTCTAATGAAAAATCGGTCTAAAACCTATGGTCGTCGAACAGTTTAAAGGATAACAAAAGACGGTATCGTAAGTTGTAAATTATTAATTAAATATTTGTATGTATGCGATGAAAACTTCATAAAATAAGCACTAACGGCGATTATAACATATTGTTTTTTTATCCGACTCTGCCTACTATGTTACTATTACTACTAGGAAGTTGCTGGTTCGATGCCCGCGTAAATATTCGTCTATCTATAATCTTATACAAATTCAATTCTAGAAAAACGCGTAAATAAGACATCTAGTATTTATAATAATCAATCATTGCGTGATTTGCTTTGTAACATAATGTATTCGGCCTCTTAATTTCATCATTAAAAACTAAAACAAAATAATTAATATTTAAAATTAGATGATTAACATATCAAACCAACAATAATGTTTTTATTAGGTTGTTATGTGATTGATCTACATAAACAGTTATAACATCGAGACAAAATATTTGCACGGTCAATATCGATTTTGGTAATCGACAAATAAAGTCATAATTGAAATGAAATTAATGTTCAATTCGATTGAAAAAGGCCATTAAATACAAAGCTTTTAATAAAATTTTCTGCAAATTGTATTTTATGAAAAAGATCAACGTGAAATATAATTAGTTTGTTATTACATTAGTTTCAGATCAACACTAATCGATTTTACCATCTCATTTTATATACACCTGATTGGTACTAACTGCAGTCTCGCAATTCATCTTCCTACATCGATAAGCATGCAAATTCCATAATTATTATCCGACCGGCATTCAATTTCATTGCAATTCGAGGTCTAAATAGCTCAACGTTAATAAGACGGTTTCGGACTTGAGGGTAGCAGGATCTTTTTCCCGAGGCTAATGCCGTAATGCTGTCATTAGCGAGCTTAATAGTAAAATAAATCAATATTAAATAAATCAATATTATAGAAATCAATATAATAATATTATCATAAAAATGAATCAATATTTAGGTCTTTATGTTTTTCAAAACCATGAATATTCATTTATTATTCTATTATTATTATTTTAATTTACCAATGTGAATAATATTATACATTAATAAGAAAACAACATAATATTACACTACTAAGAAAATTAAACTGTTTAAATATATTTACGGTTACTACCTGTGCATTCTACAAAATTTATATTCAGGTTCATCCTTAGTCACATTTTATGGTTTAATAAAGATTTCTCAGAGATGAGATATTTTTCCGCAGTAAAAAGTATCCTATATGTTAACCCGGATAACCAGCTATCATCATACCAAATTTCATCAAAATCTGTCCAGTAGTTTTCTCATGATACGTTCACCCAGACAGAAAGACGAACATTCTAAAAACTATAGATTCGGCCTCTACGTCGATAAGATTTTCCAAAAAATATTTAATGTACAGATTCGGCTCAAAATTTTACTATACATATGTATAGACTTATCTTTTTGAACAGTAAGATGTTTCAATATTAGGATTGTAACGTATAAAATTAGAATAAAAGTAATTTATAGTAATTATAATGTCGAATTAAAGTACAATTGACATAAAGTCTGCCCGAATTATCACTTTCTATATTCGCACCCACAATCGACTGACACTTTCACGGAAACGTGCGTAAAACGATTTCTTAATCGATTATCGACAAAACGGTAACGTGAATGTGGAATAATGGATTTCAAATCATATTTTCATTAAGAAAGCAAAGATAATCGCTTGTAATTGTGCCATCTTTATTATTTAAAAATATCTCGTTATATAGGTATTATCCATGTTATATATTATCTGTTATTCTTCAACAGATTAAACATGATTGATGATGATGATGATATATTTTTTTTTATAGATTAAATATTAAAAAAATATTATTATGTATTTGTATAGCGCCATTATACGTTAATGGTTTAAATAATTATTTTAAACCGCGCTTATACCATTAAAACTTCTCATATCTAAAGAGACGAAGACAAATAAAACCCTATTGTTATGATAATTGCTTAGAAGTTTAACTAGACAGTATTCTGTTTTAAACAAACGACTTTTTTCTTTACTATAATTAATTACCTACATTAAATTTATTTATTTTTTTTATTTTAATTTAAATATTAAAGTCTTTTAAATGTTCACATTAAATATGTAAACTTTTATTTTTATGTTTTTTTATATATTTTTTAATGAGTTGATGTACATGTACACGGTTTTATTGTACATTATTTTTTATTATAATTAGGCAAACAGTAAGTAATAGTTTGCGCTAAAATAGAAACCAGTGGAATGTAATCGCGCCGAGTAATTAAGAACCTACTTAAAAAAAATGATTTAAAATTAATAAATTATATTTCATTAAAAAAAATAATGTTATGTAATTTCATAATATTACAATTTTTATTAAACATAAAATATGTACATTTTAATAGGTATGCATATTAATTAGTAATTTATTTTTAAATTACGCTGCTAAAATTTAAATAAAGTATAATTTTAATTTTGAATATTAAAAATGTTTTATTTAAAATTTATTAAATATGACTTATAAATATGTTATGGCAATTTTTATACTATATATTTTTTTTTAATATTTGCTATTACTTTTAACGAAAATATGAAAAAATACCTAGATTATTAAAAAAATAAAAACTTACCGCGGCAACGAGATCACACTTAAAAAAAAATTAAATACACAAATTGCAACACAACACAACACTTGCGCGCGCGCAACTCGACGTGCTATTCGCGAGTGGCGGACGAGAGCCTTTGCGCGCGTTTATACGGGGGTGCGGCCACTTTCGCTGCGGAAAGGGTTTAAAGGGTTTGCTTAGCTACTAATCTATTGCACGCTTAGTGCGCTACATAACGACAAGCTAAAGAGTGAATGTATTTTAGTTTTTTTTATTAATATGGATAGAACATGTGTATAGAAGTTTTAAGGGATACCTCAAAATATTACTTAAAAAATATTGACTTTATTCTTCTTCTTTGTCTTAACTTTTAAAAAAATTATATCATTAGCCAGTTCTTTTACATGTTTTAAAACAGTATACAAATATTAGTAGAATACGGATTACTTTGATAAGTAAATGAATGTAAATAAATAAAAATACCTAACGGATTTTATTATAATGAAGAAAAAAAAAGGTAATATTGTAGAAAACTAATGCTTTAAAAATATAAAAGAATGTAGTGTTATTTTTATTATTCATTAATTATTATTCATATATTCTTTTCAAAAATTGTAAATTAACGACTAAACATAACGACTATCCTTCTATACTAATATTATAAAAGAGGAACATTTGTATGTTTGTTCGTAATCGACAAACTATAAACATAAGAAATCGATTTTAATTATCCTTTCACAATTGGAAAGCTACGTTATACGAAAATAACGTTAGCTATGTTTTACTTGAGTAGTAATAAGTTTTCAGCCTTAAATATCATCTAGGGGTGAACTCGAGAGAAACAAAGGTGGATCATTAGTGCTTAAAAGCTGTCTATTGACCATGCTGATACATCTAAGGAAATAAACTAACCCTTCAGTATATTTTTTGAACTACGGCTATAAAATAATAATTATTAATATTTTTTTATAATATACAAGCGACTCACCCTCGCTTCGCTCAGGTTCGCCCCTAGCTTCATTTCCCATACAAACTTTCATCCCCATTTTCACCACCTTAAGAGATTTCCGGCAAAAAAAGTATCCTATGTCCTTTCCAGGGTCTCAAATTATCTTCTTACTAAATTTCATCTAAATCGGTTCAGTAGATCCAGAGATTACCTACCCCCTATAACCTCACGAACTCTCAAACTTTACCTCATCATAATATTAGTATAAATAAAAAAATCCATGTTTAACTGTGTTTTATCAACACACAAACAAAAAACTAAAACTAAAGAGTTAAATCTTAATATACTCTTGTTTTGGCATGGATATCTATTACATTTTTTAATAGTTATATATGCCCTTTGTGGATGGAAAATTATCATATTAAGGAGTTTTTTCAAAATAATCGTTTTCTGACCTAAGCTCAAAAACCGTCAAACTGATTTTTCATAATGAATGAAAAAAATCATTTAGACATTACAATTTACAAATCGTAAATAGTAAAATAAATATATATATATGACTTTACCACAACAAACATATTTAGAAAATTATACATATTTACTAATATGTTAAATTATTTGAAGAGTACAAGAAATTGCTGTTAATAGTAGTTTTAGCCCGCGGTGGCGTGCGATCGTGTATTTTCATTAAGTTTGCAGCGACAAGGTAATTGTGACCCTACATTACATACAACACTTACCACATCTCAATTTTGTAAACTTTCATACCAAGAAAACAACAAACAAACACACTCACTATCTTTATGGAATACTCTCGATTTACCTTCTCTTCACTCTATTTCGTCCCTAGGGATTTTTTTTCATATATTATGTTATTGCTTTATTTCAAAACGGTTAGGCATTCCAATAACGCACTCAACGACCATTTGTCTTCCAATTTTAATTAGAGTAATTATAATTTTTGACAGCACACATTTTTATCGTAATAAAAAGTAGCCTATAACTTACATATACAAAAACTCAAGCAATTACCGTTTAAAACTGTCCTCAAAAAGAAATCTCTTTTGATCAATGCTTTAAAAGTACATTATTCACAATTAGAACAACAAGATAATTAGATCTTTCAATTTTTTTATTTTATTCTTTGGTTTGACTTAGGGTCATATAATGTTGACGCCACTTTTCAAGAGCTGATATTTCTTAGGAAATGTGTATCTTTGTTTTTAATATTTTTAAATGAAGCCTAGTGGCTAGCATTTACGCCCGCAGATCCGGAAGTCCTGGGTTCGAGTTCCGAGTCGGACCAAGTTCAGTCATTGAGTATTTCTTTCAAGAAATTCTCAGTAAAGTATTCAAGCCCGGGTTTAGAAAGCTGGTGATGTTACACCCCCGTGTCTTAAAGAGCACGTAAAGCCGTCGATCCTGCGCCGTAACTCTCCATGATCGTGTCGAGTGTCGTCTCAGTTCTCACTTGAGTATGAGAGTGACAGGAATAGAGAGTGCACTTGTCTGCGCGCATTATGCACTATAAAATCTCCTGCGCAGATAGCTAGTCTCAATGACATTGGCCAATGAAATTAATATAATCTACATTAGTGAAAAAAAATTCAGAATCGAATCAGTAATTTCACATAAACTTAAAACTTTATCTCAAAATTAGTAAATTAGTATAGATGTAAAGACAGTTGACCGGATTTATAAAAGGAGAGTTACTTTTTAATTAATTGTGTGTATTTTTTTAAACTAATCGTAAACCAAATTTCATGTACTTTTAGTAAATAAGTGAATTTGAAAGCAATGTTCCTTTTTAAATAAAAACCAAGTCACCGTACATCATATGTATGTATGTAAACTGATAAAAATATAAAATTTAATACTGTATAATTTAACATTTAACGAATAAAAAGTATGTTTTTTAAAATATAGTTATATCGCATATTTACAAAAGAAAATTACCTGTACTTTAACATTTGTTATTAAAATAGCAAAATTCTTAGCCATTAAAAAAACAAGCTCTTTAGTTAGGTTCTTAAAACAAATCATTTAAATATACAGCATCTGTATCACATAAATTGTCACGGATTATCTTGTTATTACACTTTTATGCCACATCCTCCTTTATGGTCTTTAATTTTTACTTCTTGTTTTTAATTTAAGCCCCTAGTGTAGGATGAAAATCGTGATTTTACTACCATTGGTTATTACAAAAGTGTATTTACTATGGTTTATGGCAAATTATTATAATTATTTTTATCTCACTAACACGTTTTAACATTAAGACAAGTCGTATTCTAAAAGAGTGACTCCATTAATTTCTTACTGTAACTTACATAGTAGTTACAAGTAGGTAATAACTTGTTAGATATCAGTTAATATTATGTTATCCTCGGGGCCCTTTGTAGATCTTTTTAAGGTGTACAGTACTACATTATTTTCATCTATATTTTGTTTGCAATATAAACGCATCAAAATCCGTTGCGTAGTTTTAAAGACCTAAGCATATATAGAGACAGACAGCGGAAAGCGACTTTGTTTTATACTATGTAGTGATGAGCAATTTTTGTATAGGTTATACATTTATTTCGTGTATCTCGGAGAAGATTCTAACGATTTGAATCAAATTTTGTATTTAGATTAGGTTTTGCTTTTTAAGTATATCTTTTTTTGAAAAATGCAATTTTCATACCTTTTATATAAGTTATTTACCTGACTAATAAAACTTTTAAGCCAACGCAAAATGTAATAATTTCAATGAAATCTCTACATTTTGCATTATTTAGTTTGTATTTATATGCATGTAAGTACTTTACTTTATTTGAGTAACTTTATAATGCCTTTGAGACATCTAATACCTTGTCTCTCCCGTGACCATGATTGCAGCTCAAAAGCATTCGAAACGTCTGGAAACAAAAATCAAAATAAATCCGCGAAAAAATCCGTAAAGATAATTTTATTTATTTAAGTATTTTAGTTTCAAAATAATTCATAAGTAGAGTATTATTTAAAAATAAAATCACATGACTTTACAAAAAAATGTGAACGGCTTATTTTTGTGATAATAAAAGTTAAGAGGAAACGTCAAATATGAACTAAATGTATACTTTAATTGAATAGACAATTACATTTAAAATCCAGTTTAATATAGAAAGGCAGTGTTTTTTTCCGTTGGGAAGCTTCCTCATGTTGAAAAACTTTCAAGTGACACATAGTTTTTAGGCTACTTTAAACTAAGTAAATATAATAGCAAAAAAGTCACAAGTACAGCTCTACATGCGCAAATTATTTCAATTAAAGTTTCTAACTAATTAATTAACCAACGTAATTAATTATTACACAACATTCAATGTTTTTTATAAACGATCACGATTTCTAAGATCACTTGAAAATCGTATTATATTTCGTACTAGCGACTCTACCTCGCTCCGCTCGGGTTCGACCCTACTTACGTTTTAACGTTTAGTATAGATTTCTCAGAGATGAGATATTTTCCCGCAGTAAAAGGTATCCTATATGTTGACCCTAATAACCAGCTGGCGTCATACCAAATTTCATCAAAATCCATCCAGTGGTTTTTCCATCACAGACAGACAGACAGACAAAAATTCTAAAAACTATAGATTCGGCCTCTGCATCGATAATAATGTCTATTTCAATAAAAAAATCCAAAAAATATTTAATGTACAGACTCGGCTTAGTTATAATTTTATTATACGTATAGATTTATCATTTAACCCTAAAGTTAAAAATCCATCGATTGTAAAGCTAAAAGCGCTAACTAATAAATACCTATTAAAATGCACCCTAAGATTTAAACAGCTCATTGCAACTAAGAATACTGTGAAATAATACATCATAACCATTTATTAAGGCTTTATCTAAATGATAAGATACTGTATAGTGAGCAAAAAATGTAAACGATCAACTTAACTGCTTCTTATTCTATTTTTAACATGATTACAAAGTTGTAGAGTCTTAAAATTAAAAAGGGCTACTGTTTACTTTATATAGAGTGGTAAGTATGGCTTCAAAATGTAAGTAAATGCTAACCTACAAGGCTTGTAATATTATTGATCATATTTTAATGTAGTTTTTTCTCGTTATGACGTACTCTGCTCGACTCTTTTGGTAATGACACAGATCATATTATAATACTATACTAGGTAATGTACTTACTATGAAAGTCACTTCATATAACGGTTCTAAAAACCATAAAAACAATTTTATTTTTATTATAATATAAGTTTAGTGTACTTTTTTGGCTGGTTTTATTACGTCCAACTGAAAATATTAATATAATTTCGGTAAATGAATGCTGAATAAAAAATTAATGAGTATATGATTAAAAACTACATATAGTATAATTAATAAGCAAAAATTATATGCTTAACGTGCTAGACATTCAATAAAACGGTCTATAAATTCACGTTACAGCTTATTACAAAGTATGTCTCTCTTATATTATCTTACTACTATATAAATGCGAAAGTTTGAACGAATGGATGTTTGTTACTCAATCACGCCAGAACGGCTGAACGGATCTGGATGAAATTTGGCACAGTGATAGATTATTATTAATTATTAATTAATATGTTAGGACATTAATATAATAATAATGTCCTCCTGACCGATTCCGGCCACGGCGGCCAATCTCATTGAGACTAGCCAACTGCGCAGGAGATATTATAGTGCACAAATGTACGCGCAGACACAAGTGCACTCTCTATTCCTGTCACTCTCATACTCCGGTGGGACGACTATTCGACACGACCGGTGAGAGTTAAGGCGCAGGACCGACGGCTTTACGTGCTCTCCGAGGCACGGGGGTGAAACACCGCCAACTTCCCAACTCCGGGCTGTTACTGAGGCTTACTATACAGAAAGACTCAATAACTAAACTTGGCCCGACCCGGGACTCGAACCCAGGACCTCAGGATGTGCAGCCGTACATGCTAGCCACTACACCACCGAGGCAGTTCCAAGGACATTAATATACAGCACCATCTAGTTCCATAGTAAGCGACGAGGCTTGTGTTATGGATACCAGATAGTTGATACACTACACATATATAACTTTAAATACATAAATATTATAAATATAAACACCCATGACTGGAGTACAAACATTCGTGCGCATCACACAAATGAATGCCCCCAGCTGGACTAGAACCCGCGACCGCTGGCACAGCAAGTAGCTACTACAAACTGAGCCAAATGTGTCGTCGCATTATAATCTGGAATAGCACATAAGTTACTTTTTATCCCAAAAAATGTATAGTTCCCATGGAAAATATTTGCTTTCGTTTTTCAACAGGGACGAACCCGAGCGAAGCGAGGGTAAGTAGAGAAATAAACATTCTAAAATATTCACACGCTTAAGTATAGAAAATACACATATTCGGTCTGGTGAAATGATTATTAAATATATAAATTATTCATTAATAATTATAATAACTTTAATTTGACTTTAATGATCACGAAATAGCAATAAAATTAAGCATATATAAATGTGATGATAGAAAAAAATTTAAGACCTGATTGCGTAAAAAATTATATTCTATATCGTATCGTTCATAGAATATGTAAGAGGAGAATACATACATTAATAGAATTAAAAACTTTACTCTTTCTGCACCGAGTGAAGAATCTTTATTTTGCTAGAAAGCTATCCACTTACCTATAATCTAAAATAATTTACATATATGTAACTACTGATATTATAAAGAGACAGAGTTTATTTGTTTGAACGCCCAAATCTCAGGAACTACTAATCCGATTTGAAAAATTCTTTTTGCATTAAATAGTCTGTTTATTGAGGAAGGCTATAGGCTATACATATGTACATACATATATCATCATGCTACTACCCAAGGAAGCGGAGCAATAATCATAAATGTGAACAAATCGGGCAGACTTCCATACATTATTGTAAAACTGATATTTATAACCAACAAATTTGACGCGGGTGAAACCGCGGGGTACAGCTAGTCTATAATAATAATAATATTACAAAGAGGTAAATTTTGTAAGCTTGTGAGTTTATTTGTAATGAATAAACTAAAAATACGCTGAACCGATTTAGATGAAATTTGATATGAGTTTCAGACCCTGGGAAGGACATAGAATCATCATCCCTTAAGGGGGTGAAAAGGGGGATAAACATTTATATGGGAGATCAATCATTTCTCAAGTAAGGGATATAAAACTCATCATACCTATAATATTTATACTAATATATGTTTAATTTCAATTTTATCTATTAAGTTATTATTATTATTTATTTATTTTAATTAAAAGAACATTTATCTAATTGTTACAATGAACATATTAATATCATACTGTATTAATGTAGCTTTTGTTAGTTATCCTTATCCCTTCATAAATAAATAAATAAATATAGTTTATCTATCCCATACTAACAGTCAAAATGTACCTAGGGACGATCCCGAGTAAAGCCAGGTTGAGTCGCTAGTTGTTTATAAAATAACAGGATAGGAAATATGTAATGAATATAAATTAAAATAGGTTTATAGTTTCGATCAACAATTAGTGTTGATTACTTGTATTACTCGTATGCTTACCGACGACGGTGCACTTTCCAGGCTGCATGAAATAAAACAATAAAAACATCCAAGTGTATGTTAACTTAATAATGGTTCTTGTAGTGTAGACTATCTTTCTTTGTACATAAAATGTTATAAGATACCTAGCAATTTGAAGGAGTTCTATATTAAAAGCTAGTATTTTTATAATTTAATAAGTACGTTTAAAGTTTCCATATTTTAATTATATTTTAACTAGCGACTTGCCCTCACTTTACTCGGGTAAAGTAATACACCTATATATTAATACGTGAAGCACAAACTTTGCACCCCTTTTTACGAAAATTGCGCGGACGGATGAGTATGAAATTTCCCACACTTATAGTTTATATAGAGAAGGAGTGCAGAATGCTGATATTTTTTAAAATTACGCACAAAAAAATACATTAAATCAATAAATAAAACATTACACACATTACCATGTATTTGACACACACGCATATATACTCTTTTGTTTATTGTTAAAGTCTGTGGTCAAATTGAGAATAGATTAATATTGTAATATACGCAAGACAATAAATATATAACTTAATGAATTATGGTTGATTTTCAATCACGCGGCGATCGCTATTACTTATTTATTATTTGTTAAGTCTATGATTGAAGATGAATAAACAATCAAATACCGGAGATATTTAAATGTTTAATAAGTACCATTTCAGCGTAAAGGCGTAATAATAGTCACTCTATAACACTAATTGTACGTACGTGGGAATTAGGATACATGAATCGACTGGAGAAGATCTTTTAGAGGATAAGGCAACTTTTATTTACATCGTTTTCTATGTTATTTAATTCATAATCTATAAGTACAATTTTCAAAAACTAGTATCCTATGAAAAACATATCTATACTTATAATATTATAAAGCTGAAGAGTTTGTTTGTTTGTTTGTTTGGTTGAACGCGCTAATCTCAAGAACTACTAATTCGATATGAAAAATTCTTTTTGTATTAGATAGCCGGTTAACTGAGGAAGGCTATAGGCTATATATCATCCCGGAAAAATGGATGGTTCCCGTGGGGTAGATCTGTTTTCGTCTAGGGACAAACCCGAAGCGAAGTGAGGGTGAAGCGCTAGTAGCACAATAAAGATTCTCTTCCAGTCAATTATTTTAATTAAAACCTAATACTGTGTCCGTTTTTTTAGCGAAAATATAACGTAATTGTACTGTTCATAAAACTGTATACGATGTTTCGTTCTGTTTATGGCATTCATCAGAGTATAAAACCTCTTCGTGTGCGACAAAAATGTTCATCGAGTGTGTAAAGCCAACCCTTACGTAGCCTATCTTTCTGTGCTTTTCTTTGCTGGAGTTAGAAATTTGAAATAAGTTGCACACAAATGGAGAAATTTCCCATTTTTTTCTGTATTAACTATAAAAATTTAAGTAAAATATGTAACAAAAATATGAAAGAATTATTAAAAAACTCAACAAATGGAAAAGTTATGAAACTTTAAAGTTGCGCTTGTAAGAATAATTACGTGACACGTGTCACACGACCTGAACGGCCGAAATTTAAATTAATTTTTCAGTCACTTATTGATAAATTAAAAAAAAAACACTGATTTATTAGTTTTGACCTATATTATAATTCTATTGCGTTAAAATATATGATACTATCAACATCAGAAAACTTCTCCGTGATGTCAAATTCCTATCGCTGCTGAGAAAAAACCAGTGATAGGTAGATATTGCGATCTTGATATATTTTAAGCATATCCTTTTCATATTATCATTTCTTCTTCTATTTAGTTTAGTCTCACAGATTTACCAGCTAATTTCTGAAAATAATACAAGTTATTATAAACATTTTCTTTACGAATATATAAAAATAAAAAGTTTGTTTGCTTGTTTGTTTCTTTGAACGATCTCTGAATCTACTGATCTGAAATTCTTAATAGCCTATTTATTAAGGAAGGTTATATTGTATCTTATATCATATTACGCCGCTGTGACCAAGGGTGGTATTTTGAAGATACGCCCCCCTCCTCCCCCCACCTCCTCTCCCCCAGTGCATTCCTTAAGATGCCATGATTATATCATTTTAACGGAAATCCTACTCTTTTAATTAACGAACAGGCGTATCGAGGGGTAATAAAGCACTTCTAAGCAATGTATATAAAATATAATTTGCACCACTGGCCATGACGGATAATTAGATATCTTTATTGTTCAAGATTCTACGCCGACGGACTTATAATCAATCTCGACAAGATGTTAACTTAAAGCTGATTTGAAATTTTTATATCTTGCTTTTAATTCTAAGCTTAGGTTATAATGAAATAAGCTTAGAGGATAAAAAAACCCATATATTTTCTTTTTGTTTAAGATTCAATAACTCCGGTTATTTATACTCAATAAAGATAACTATTACAAAAATATAGAAGAGACAAGAAGGAAGAAAAGAAGAACCAAAAATATTTAAAATCAAAAATGTACATACCTATGTATGTACTAACGGGTCACCCTCGCTTAGCTCGGGTTCGCCTCTAAACAAACAAAAACAAATCTATCGCACGGGAACCGTACATTTTTCCGGGATAAAAAGTAGCCTTTTTGTTATTCTCATGTATGAACAATATTATTGTAAAGTTTCATTAAAATCCAACTATAATTTTTGTGTACTAAGCTGTATAAGTTAAAATAGTTTTTTAACCATCCCACGGGAACCCTTTAATTTTCCGGAATGACAAGTATCTAAAATATTGACCAGGGATATAAAGTACCACCATGCAAAATTTTATTTAGATCGGTCAATAGTTTCGGAGATTAGCCCGTATAAACAGACAAATAGACAGAGAAACACAAAAATTGAAAAAAATCTGGATTTGTTCTATTTCTCTTCTTACATCCCCCTGACTCGATTTTTAGCATTTTTTTTCTAAGGACAGACATTCGACGTCTACAGTTTTATTATATGTATAGATATCTTGATTCTTGACTAACAAAATCGACATGGCAACTAATCTATCTATACTATAATAAAGCAGTAACTTAGCGAAATCTGTACATGAAATATTTTTTAAAAACAATGACTGTAACGTATTATGTATACGATATAGACCCCAAAACAATAGTTATAAATTTTTTTGTCTGTTTGTCTGTTTGTCTGTTTGTCTGTTTGTCTGTTTGTCTGTACGCGTTTCACGCAAAAAGTAATGAACCGATTTCAACGAAATTTTGTGAACTGATAACTTATTACTCGGGTCAACATTTAGGATACCTTTTACTTTAGAAAAATCTTTGTTTCCCGCGGGAAATCGCAATAACTGGTTTTATCGAGTCCTCCTTAGGAACCCTCCGCTGGCTAAACCTAAAGACATACATCAAAACAATTTACTTAAAAATTGTAGATCTTGAAAAGGCCAACAGAAATATCTACAACAGTATATGTCTATCTCTTAAGGTACACTCGCAATACCTATTCTTATCTATACCTATAACAAAACTAACTTAGTTAAATCGATGTGCGCGTTTCACGCAAAAAGTACTGAACCGATTTCAATTAAATTTTGTATAGTGATAGCTTATCACTCGAGTCAACATTTAGGATACCTTTTACTACAGGCACATTTTTCGTTCCCGCGGGAAAACGCAATGACTGGTTCTATCGAGTCGTCCTTAGAAATTTCTATGGCTAACGGTGGCTGAACCTTAAGAGATACATCAAAACAATGTACTAGAAAATTGTAGGTCTTAAAAAGTTCTACAGAAAAGTTCTCAACAGTATATGTCTATCTCCTAAAGTACACTCGCTATAACTATTTTTATTCACTACTCGCGACTCACAGACTGACTTATCAACGTTTAGCTCAGTTCAGCAGTGAAACGTAACTAGGGACGAACCCGAGCGAAGCGAGGGTGAGTCGTACATAATATAATATGTATTAAGTAGATGTTTAAATAAACATTTCACTTCTAAGGCTGGTATAATGATTTTAAAGTTAGAAATCTAATTAGCAACCCTCGCTTTACTTTGGTGCGTCGCTAGGTGCTTATTGTATTTATAATAATCTATACTAATATTATAAAGAGGAAAGATTTTTTTGTTTGTTTGTTTGTACCGAATAAGCTCCGAAATTACTGGACCGATTTAGATGAAATTTGGTAAGAATACAGTTTGAGACTCTGGAAAGGAGATAGGATAGTTTTTATTCCAGAAATCAACCCTTAAGGGGGTGAAAATGGGGATGCAGGTTTGTATGGGGAATCAACCTAGAGACGAACCCGAGCGAAGCGAGGGTGAGTCGCTAGTTACTAATAAATAGGCTATTAATGCGTCCATAATTTAAATCATCTCTGCTGCCTTTTAATGCCAGTTTTCTAGACTGCAGTCTCGTTAAAAGAGATAGTATTGATATACTAGCGGAAGAGTTTGAATCCTACGAATATTTTGTCTCGCTTCGAAATCATTTCTGGTAATGTTATACCGAGAGATTTCGTTGTAAAACAAGCTTGAGGATGTCTTAACTTAGACCCTTAGAACTTGTTCTAACGTTACGAAATAGATGCTTTAAGAGTTATCGTATTCCAGTGCTTTTCTTGTATACGAAGTTGCATATTTACTTTTGTTATAGATAAGTAAAGGAGAATGAAATCGTAAAAATAATAATATTTTTTTCTAAATGAAAGCACCAAGAAAACTAGTTTAAAATCTTCAACAACTATTACTGTAATAACTGTAATATTAGCATGAATAAATTGGCTTCAAAACAAGATTTTTTTAGCAAAAACATCGATATCATTGATGCTTTACAAAAGTTTAGTTAAACGCATCCGCCCCTTTTCATTTATCACCCCTCTGTAAGTATCGGCGAGTAAACAGTGTTAAAACAAAGATGAACTTGTTTACATGCTGACCCGTTGACCGCGTGGGCCAAATCTTACCCTGATACATTGGTGTGTTCACATTATACTAAAAAGTAATTCAATTTATTTATATTTTTGTACATTTTCTTGAAGATAAAAAATATTGACTAGAGTATGGTTAAAATATATAATGTGGAAGAGAGAGTGAGAAGAGAAGAAGGAGACTTGGAAGGACTTTTCAAGGTATATATGGAAATAAAGTTAGGAAAAAAGTCTGAGAAGCTCCGACGAGTGTATTTTAAAAGAATACATAGCTTGAATGTATGTACTTAAGAATGTTTTCTCCTACAAGATAGACAGACATCTTATTCCTTTTTCTATGTACCGCCAGTTTAAATGAGGCATTGTATGTTGTACTTCTTGTGGTATATTAATGGACCTGTAATTTTTTGTATAAGCTAAGTCAATTTTAATTTTAAAACAATAGTTCACAATATTAAAATGTATCTGAAGTACATTAATTTTAGACCCAAAAATCGAAGATCTTAAAATATTACATAATAAAAGATACAAAATTAAAAAAGCCAACTTTCCTATGGCATTAAAAAGCAACAATGTAGACAGTTTCAATGTACAAATGTTTATTTTTGTCTCGTTAAAAAGCGTGCATTGAATATGTGGGATGTTCCAAATTTTATGCACCAAGATCTAAGTTATTGAGACGGAAGCTAATTTTGTGTGTGGAATTAGAAATAAAAAATAAAGTTGTAGAACTCCTTTCTTTCTAAATTATAGAACTCAAAACTTAAAGAAACTTTTCGTATAGTCAATTTACAAGTCTACAGTGTAGGGGATTCAGTTATAATTTAGGATATATATATATATATTTTAAACTAATATGCCGAGTCCTATACGTTAACTTCTTAATGTTTTAATTTTTCTTGCAGTTTGCTGCAGTAAATAAAAGAACCTATAAAAATCTATACATATAATAAAATTCTAATTGAGTCGAATCTGTACATTAAATATTTTTTGGAAAATCTTATTGAAATAGTCATTAATATCGAGACAGATGCCAACTCTATAGTTTTTAGATTTTTTGTCTCTGTCTATCTATCTGTCTGTCTATCTGGGAACGCGTCACGAGAAAACCACCGGACAGATTTTGATGAAATTTGGTATCATAATAGCTTGTTATCCGGGTCAACACATAGGATACTTTTTACTGCGGGAAAATATCTCATCTCTAAGAAATCTATATTAAACCTTAAAAAGTACAGAGCGCTAGTTTATCATAAAAATTTAAAGATTCACCTATTTAAAATCATAACGCTTTCTTGAGTAGAGTTCATGTTTTGATCAATTATATCGAAGAATTTAATTAAAAATTGTAAAATTACGCATCACAGAACTTACTTCCTCGTACAATATTGCGTGCACACAGATTTGTTACACTTTGCTAAATTGTATTTAATATTTTCCGGTACGTTGATATAAAACTAGTAACAGATCTATAAATCTGTAAGAAAAAACTAGAATATTGCTAATTAATAATAGGTTTTATGTTTTTATTATGTCTTAATTACTTTATATTTGGGAAGCAATTTAAATTTTTAACAAGAATTATTAGTTTTATTAAAGATTTAAATTTTTATATAGTTAGTACAAGATTACACGAAAAAAAAAATAACAATCAATAATAACGATATAACAGCTTAAAAACATTAAAAAAAAAAAAAAAAAAACAATTTTATATATTTAAAGTAAGAAGTTTAAGTATCTAACTTAAAATTCTTTCATGTACGAAACATCCATTCTCGACTTTTAAACAAGAAAAATATAAAAACCTAGTAAGTAACTGTTCCAACAAAGGATCTGGATCATTAGCCAGGTGAATGTAGAACAGATAATCACGACTTAATATATTATATCTATTTCTACAGTTATAGGGCCATGTATAATCTATAGTCTATACTAATATTATAAAGAGGCAGAGTTTGTTTGTTTGTTTGAACGCGCTAATCCCAGGAACGAATAATCCGATTTGAAAAATTCTTTGAACAATGAGGTCAGAATAGTACATTAAATAATTTTAAAATAAAAAGATTTTATGAGTTATTTAAGATAATATGTATGACTAGCGACTTAACCTCACTCCGCTCGGGTTCGTCCTTACTTACGTTTTAACGTTTAGTATAGATTTCTCAGAGATAAGATATTTTCCCGCAGTAAAAAATATCCTATATGTTGACCCGGATAACCAGTTATAATCATACCAAATTTCATCAAAATCTGTCCTGTGGTTTTTCCGTGACGCGATAACAGACAGACAGACAAAAATTCTGAAAACTATAGATTCGGCCTCTGTATAATATCTATTTCAATAAGATTTTCCAAAAAATATTTGATGTACATATTCGGCTTAGTTACAATTTTATTACATGTATAGATGTAATTGTATATGTATAGTAATCGAAGCCATATACATATATTATGTACCTACCAGTTTGACACTTAGTTTTTTCTAATAAAACATCAAAATATCAAGTAACATTTTATGAGTTAAATTTTTATCAAATATATACTGCAAAATATTTACAGCTTGATCTCTCTATTCTGTGCACTGGAAGTGCAAAAAGCAAAGATTCCTTATTAAACAAAAAAACAAATAGGTACATATAATAAAGCTATATTTAGTGGAACATGTAAAGCATAAACTTATCCAAAATAAAAGCGGTTTAGGCGTGAAAACGTAACAGACGGACAGACAGAGTCACTTTCGTATTTATAATATTAGTTTGAATAATTGTAGTAGTTCATTCGATTGATTGTGGTACAGTGGTTCGAGTCTCGACTCAAACGAAACGAGTATTAAACACAGATAGACTTTGACTTGGAGCATACACATGCTACTGTTAGTAATAAAAATTGTCAAAAGGTGGGGCTCTCTGTATGTAATATTATAAACACAAAAAACAGCTAGCGATGCACCCGAGCGAAGCGAGAGTAAGTCGCTATCATATACATAAAAAACAATCATGATTAAAGTTAGACAAACCATTGTCTAAAAACGGCTTTTTAAACGAATATAAGAAAATAAAGGTGTAAGAAGGTGATCAAGTCGTGTATAATTATTATCAAACAGCTGTCCGTAATTTGGGAGAACTGATAACATTGTATATAAAAAAAAATAGCAAATAATATCAATATTGTCTTAAGTGATTAGAAAGCTAAAATTTATGTTACGTGAGATCGGTATAATAATACTGTTATCGTCAAAAACTTTAGTAGTATTCACACTCCACTTTTGTTTGTCAATCTGTCTAAAAAATATTTTTATAATTTGTAAAGAACAAAAAAGGTAACACTCAAATAAAAAAATCATTAAATCAACTCAATTTTCTTATTTTAATAGCTTCAAAAAAAAGAAATCTTTCTTAATGACTAAAGTTAAATTTAATATCTCATTTTAACGATCAACATCGTTTTACTTAACCTAAAAATACTAAAAAAAATAATTGTTGCTAAGTACCTACTACAAAGTGCGTAAAATTTATTTAAAAAATAAAGTAAACCCAGTGGAAATGCTAGTTTTGAAATATTGCAAAACCTAAACAGCGAAGATATAATCTATCGCACTACTTTATTTTTTTTCATTCTATAATCTTTACTTTCATTTTGATCGCATTAGTCGCAATTATTATATTAACACTTGTCTTTCATTCTTTGTGTAATCTATTCGAAAGTGCAAATCCGTCTATTTCAATCTACAAACCAAACAAAAAGTCATTTTCTATGTGATGGTCTAGTAACCGAAAGATACAATCTCAATTATAGTAATTGAACAATATATGGCAAATATTTATAATATACGTGTAGTCGCGGATATCTCTAGCAATTATATACATATTTAGACGCGCTGTTCCAGAAAAGGCTGTAAAGATAAGCAATCTTTTTTTCGAGTAGAAACGGTCTTTCGGAAATTGTTAATTTTTTTTTAAGTAAAACTTCTTTTCGCATGCTTGGCTTGGGGGGGTAAGCTGGTGAATGCGTACGAAAAAAAATGTACGTACGTTTGTTGCCATGGTAACCGTTGTTATTGTCTGACAAATGATATCACTTCATAGTATAAAACAAAGTCGCTTCCCGTTGTCTGTCTGTCCCTATATATGCTTAGATCTTTAAAACTACGCAGCGGATTTTGATGCGGTTTTTTTAATAGATAGAGTCATTCAGGAGGAAGGGTTATATGTATAATACATGCATGTTATAGTACAGAAAAGCCGAGAAATTCAAAGATTTGTATTTCATGCTAACCGTTAAAACGTACCTAGGGACGAACCCGAGCGAAGCGAAGGTGAGTCGCTAGTATAGTATTATATTCTTTCCTTAAATGATATTCTATAAATATGTCATTGTAATATGCGTTATTTTTAGTACCTCACCTATCTATCCTAATTATTTAAAACAAATTGAATTTCATAAAGAGTACCGATAACCTACAGAAGTTTTACTTCTTGCGCGTATATACATTAATACATGCATTCTTTAATTTTTTAATCTAAAAAAGTTTGGACTAACTGTACCTAATGCATTGGATTCGTTAGAACGAATAAAATAAAACTCGAAGATTTTACTAGAATGAGTTATTCAAGAATTCCGCTATATAGATCTTCCTTCTCACTCCATCATCAGTTCCATGGCATCACATTATTATCATTTATTTAGGTACAAAGTTTCAAATCGATACAGCAATTAGAACTAAATTAAAATCGACTCTTGATTACATAGTTAGCTACAAGTGGTACTAATAAAAACGTGTTAAAAGCAAGGATAGCATTTCGATATTATAGTGTTGTATGCCTGTATAAGCCTTGAATTGGTTGTTGTTTTGACTTTCATATTTTATTTTGTATATATTACGTCATGTCACCAATTGTAACATGAATTTCTTTCTTTTTTTTAATAAACAAATTCCATCCTAAGGATGGAATTATTATTTTTTATATTAATTTTGAGGCGAATATATATCTTTAAAGTATATCAATGTTTTAAAGCTTCAAAATAAATCAATATATCATAAGTACTTAGTATCAATAAATTAATTTCTGTTTTTAACGCAACACTGAAGTACCGTGTGGTACAACGCAGTCCTGAATATGCCACTACTACACGCACTCAAGATAACAACAAAATTTCAATGAAGATTTCTAAAAAAAAATTAAGAAATCCAAATTAGCAGGTATAGTTATGATTCATTATATGATAATCCAGAGGTTTTCTATTACATTAACAATCACTTGTAGATAATATAAAAATTGTAAATATATTATTTTTACATTTAAATAATTCTGTGCAATTAGTTGCAACCTACTAGTAATTCATATCAAGTTGAAAATTTTTGATTAAAAAAACTACCAATATTCACACACTATTTATTGACTTTCCGATATGACCTGAATAAAAAAACTATAGTTAAGAAAGGCAGTAATATTATAACAATAGGTTTATACAGTATAATATAATATGTATTTTATTTAGGAGAAAATAGCCCAAAATGGTACCACTAAGCTATCTTGTTAGCTCTACAGCTGACCATGCTGTTATACTAATTCTACAATACCGTAGGCACTGTATGCCTTAATTATTAATTAATTAATCTTTTGCAGTATTTATTAACCAGACTTACATATATCTATACTATAATAAAGCAGTAACTTAGCGAAATCTGTACATGAAATATTTTTTAAAAACAATGACTGTAACGTATTATGTATACGATATAGACCCCAAAACAATAGTTATAAATTTTTTTGTCTGTTTGTCTGTTTGTCTGTTTGTCTGTACGCGTTTCACGCAAAAAGTAATGAACCGATTTCAACGAAATTTTGTGAACTGATAACTTATTACTCGGGTCAACATTTAGGATACCTTTTACTTTAGAAAAATCTTTGTTTCCCGCGGGAAATCGCAATAACTGGTTTTATCGAGTCCTCCTTAGGAACCCTCCGCTGGCTAAACCTAAAGACATACATCAAAACAATTTACTTAAAAATTGTAGATCTTGAAAAGGCCAACAGAAATATCTACAACAGTATATGTCTATCTCTTAAGGTACACTCGCAATACCTATTCTTATCTATACCTATAACAAAACTAACTTAGTTAAATCGATGTGCGCGTTTCACGCAAAAAGTACTGAACCGATTTCAATTAAATTTTGTATAGTGATAGCTTATCACTCGAGTCAACATTTAGGATACCTTTTACTACAGGCACATTTTTCGTTCCCGCGGGAAAACGCAATGACTGGTTCTATCGAGTCGTCCTTAGAAATTTCTATGGCTAACGGTGGCTGAACCTTAAGAGATACATCAAAACAATGTACTAGAAAATTGTAGGTCTTAAAAAGTTCTACAGAAAAGTTCTCAACAGTATATGTCTATCTCCTAAAGTACACTCGCTATAACTATTTTTATTAAATGATATTACTGTTTTCTTATACGAGTACGTTATCTATACTATAATAAAGCAGTAACTTAGCGAAATCTGTACATGAAATATTTTTTAAAAACAATGACTGTAACGTATTATGTATACGATATAGACCCCAAAACAATAGTTATAAATTTTTTTGTCTGTTTGTCTGTTTGTCTGTTTGTCTGTACGCGTTTCACGCAAAAAGTAATGAACTGATTTCAACGAAATTTTGTGAACTGATAACTTATTACTCGGGTCAACATTTAGGATACCTTTTACTTTAGAAAAATCTTTGTTTCCCGCGGGAAATCGCAATAACTGGTTTTATCGAGTCCTCCTTAGGAACCCTCCGCTGGCTAAACCTAAAGACATACATCAAAACAATTTACTTAAAAATTGTAGATCTTGAAAAGGCCAACAGAAATATCTACAACAGTATATGTCTATCTCTTAAGGTACACTCGCAATACCTATTCTTATCTATACCTATAACAAAACTAACTTAGTTAAATCGATGTGCGCGTTTCACGCAAAAAGTACTGAACCGATTTCAATTAAATTTTGTATAGTGATAGCTTATCACTCGAGTCAACATTTAGGATACCTTTTACTACAGGCACATTTTTCGTTCCCGCGGGAAAACGCAATGACTGGTTCTATCGAGTCGTCCTTAGAAATTTCTATAGCTAACGGTGGCTGAACCTTAAGAGATACATCAAAACAATGTACTAGAAAATTGTAGGTCTTAAAAAGTTCTACAGAAAAGTTCTCAACAGTATATGTCTATCTCCTAAAGTACACTCGCTATAACTATTTTTATTAAATGATATTACTGTTTTCTTATACGAGTACGTTATCTATACTATGATAAAGCAGTAACTTAGCGAAATCTGTACATGAAATATTTTTTAAAAACAATGACTGTAACGTATTATGTATACGATATAGACCCCAAAACAATAGTTATAAATTTTTTTGTCTGTTTGTCTGTTTGTCTGTTTGTCTGTACGCGTTTCACGCAAAAAGTAATGAACCGATTTCAACGAAATTTTGTGAACTGATAACTTATTACTCGGGTCAACATTTAGGATACCTTTTACTTTAGAAAAATCTTTGTTTCCCGCGGGAAATCGCAATAACTGGTTTTATCGAGTCCTCCTTAGGAACCCTCCGCTGGCTAAACCTAAAGACATACATCAAAACAATTTACTTAAAAATTGTAGATCTTGAAAAGGCCAACAGAAATATCTACAACAGTATATGTCTATCTCTTAAGGTACACTCGCAATACCTATTCTTATCTATACCTATAACAAAACTAACTTAGTTAAATCGATGTGCGCGTTTCACGCAAAAAGTACTGAACCGATTTCAATTAAATTTTGTATAGTGATAGCTTATCACTCGAGTCAACATTTAGGATACCTTTTACTACAGGCACATTTTTCGTTCCCGCGGGAAAACGCAATGACTGGTTCTATCGAGTCGTCCTTAGAAATTTCTATGGCTAACGGTGGCTGAACCTTAAGAGATACATCAAAACAATGTACTAGAAAATTGTAGGTCTTAAAAAGTTATACAGGGAAGTTCGCAATATTATACGTCTATTACCTAAGGTACATTCGCAATTACTATTTTTATTCACTACTCGCGACTCACAGACTGACTTATCAACGTTTAGCTCAGTTCAGCAGTAAAACGTAACTAGGGACGAACCCGAGCGAAGCGAGGGTGAGTCGTACATAATATAATATGTATTAAGTAGATGTTTAAATAAACATTTCACTTCTAAGGCTGGTATAATGATTTTAAAGTTAGAAATCTAATTAGCAACCCTCGCTTTACTTTGGTGCGTCGCTAGGTGCTTATTGTATTTATAATAATCTATACTAATATTATAAAGAGGAAAAATTTTTTTGTTTGTTTGTTTGTACCGAATAAGCTCCGAAATTACTGGACCGATTTAGATGAAATTTGGTAAGAATACAGTTTGAGACTCTGGAAAGGAGATAGGATAGTTTTTATTCCAGAAATCAACCCTTAAGGGGGTGAAAATGGGGATGCAGGTTCGTATGGGGAATCAACCTAGAGACGAACCCGAGCGAAGCGAGGGTGAGTCGCTAGTAATCTTCTAATCTTCTAAAATAGGCAAAATCGGTTCTTTAAAAGGAATACAAAATCTATAACGGAAATCACTTTTCGCAAAGGTGTCACGCATCACCTCCTTATTATTGATACCAAGCATCGATCCTCAGAGGAAACAAACTGGACACCGAGACTAATCCCCTGATTAATTTAAAGAAGAGGTAGGTATGCGATGGAATATTTAATTCAATCGAATGAGAATTATCTAGATCTTCTTCGTCAGAAAATGTAGATACTCGTACATTCCATTATTTTATTTATGTAAAATTACATGTTTTATTGCTTAGCTCCTTAGAGTACTTCTTTAACTTCTTCATTTACCTGGGGTTTCTTCTGTATTAGTAATGTTTGCAAGTATTGACGAAGACAGACTCATATAATGGGACATCAGTGATAATCGTGTCTGGAAATTTGATGAAGATAATGCAATGCTAGACTAGGATATTGATTCTACCTTTTATAGATTCATTTCGGCCTTTTAATTTTTGTATGAATATTATATAAGGATAATCCTTATTCCACGAGAATAAATGTTCCTGAAAATTTCTGAATAAAATATAATAATATTTACATAAAATATTAAACAAAACTTTAGTGTGCTTTAGGCATGATAAAAAATATTCGAATTTCGAAATTATGTATTAATTTTAATATTGTAGCTTTAAGATATACCTAACAAGAAATGAACAATAAACATCATAAACTTGCAGACAGATGGGTACGAGAAACAAATATAAATGCAGGTTAATCAAAAATGTTTTTACATGGAAGAAGTTGAAAAACGATTTACTATTAAAAACAATATTTTGCTTGGCAACTTTAGTCGCTTTGACTAAGGATAAGATATGTACAATTTATTAATATACCAAATAAGGTCAGTTGATGGAAATAATATAATTTAAAAGAGAAACGTAATTTTTATTTTACTTGCATGTATTACTTTGGGCTTCTTTCCTCTAAAGTATTTTCCAGAACAAAAATTAAGGCATAAATAATCCAAACTTAAGCTTTGTATCCGAAATAAAAGCGTAGGCTCCACAATAACATGCAGTAATCGTTATTATACTGCCTATCAGTCTACAGAACCAGATGCAATCTGCATCGCAACATACGGGCCTTTGATTTGGTATATTGACTTTTGATATCGGTTTCGTACATTGCACTGTTTGTAAGCTAGAATAAAAAATACATTTTCAAAAATAAAGATTTTTTTTTACAATAATTTTATTGTTGGGTCGATATTTTTATCTATATTTATTAACACAGACTAAATATTTTTTGGCGATTTTATTTCTGATGGGGAGAACCCCAATCTTCATAATGGCTGGTTCTTAATACAGAAATAGCTACAATACTTTGTCTCGAAACTCGAACTTATCTAATCTAACTACTTTACATCAACTACCTGACTGAATAAAATGTCTGTTCAATTATTATTAACATTTAAGAAGTGTTTTTAATACGGAAAAACGTTTTAAATTTTTTGAATATTTTTATTAACCTATAGGTACTCTGCCGCGTGTAAAATCATAGACAAAAAATAGTGAATTATAACTATTAGATATTTAAACATTTAACTTTTTTTAAATTGCTAAGTATCAACTAAATATAGACACATTATTATAGATGCTGTAGCCCATTGATGTCAAAGCAACAATTTATTTACTTTTTATAGACGCGCGCAAAAAGAAAAATATCCTTATATTGTATGGTTGGCACAGAATGCGAAATCGTAGTTATAATTAATTTATGGCGACAGTATCCAGAGATGAGTCGATAGGGAATAAAATGCTAGTAAGCTATTTAAAAAAAAATTGAAACTTGAGTATCTAGCAATGCCTCTGCGTATTGGATTAAAGCTTCTATTTATATTAATCACATATTAAATAAATGTATTCAAAGCCTATGTATTTATACCAATGCGATCTTCGTTTCACTTTTTGTTTTTGTTTATTGGGAAAAGGGTATTTCTAATTTAATGTTATGTGTAAGTACTAAACTACAAACGTTAAGTTTAACATAATTACTTTTACAGTGCTAAATGGAAACAAATATATTTGCTTATGTCTAATAGAAACTTCACAGTGTCTGGAGAAAACTTTAGTCATAAACTTAAAACTTATTCAACATAAATAAGAAGAAAGTTAATTATAATGTGTTTCATGATTTTCTATTCTTACTCACAATATAATATTGTTTTTAGGGTTAGTATCCATTTGATTAATTTTGTAATAACCAAGTATCGTCAGCCATGTATCTAAAAAAGTGAATAAATATAAAATAAACATTTTGAGTTACCATAATGTTACCTATGAATCTTTTCTTAAGACTAGGTAGGTACTCTATTTAAACAGTATTTTAAGTTATTTATACCTAAAAAAAATTAAAAAAAAATTTACATACTAATTGCATACAGAACCACGTGTTATTTCGTATTTAATATGTAGGTATCTAATATCTCAACGATTTCTATCCGATGTCATATTAGTTTCAAAAATAACACGATGGCTTCTTGGTAAAAGACATAATTTATACAACTGTTGTAAAAAGTAACTTACTTCTGCCGCATGTCGTATCGAATATTATATGAAACGTAATTTATTTTAGTTATATATAGGATAAAGCAGAAAAATAATATTAAAGTAATAGCAAATGCTACGAACTCCAAATACCATAAGACATTTGTAAATATGCCATACATTTTATTTTTTTATCTGTTTAATAATGTTACTCATGCGACATGCATATCTTTTATTTTATTTTTTTGTATTTTTCTTTAGCAGCTACAAACGATTAAGCCAGTTTCACAGACAAAACTATAGTAAGGAAATTAAAAAAGTATGTACCTATATTTTTTATATAATTTAATTTAATTTCAGCTGAATTCAATTTATAGTCCGGTCAAATTAAACCAAAAAATAAGAGTGAAGCTACATAAATTCCCAACAAGCTGAAAATTGGTGAAATCATTTAAAATATAATTATAAATAAAATTTAGAAGTTCCCCATCTTTCCCCTGTATGGAAAAAAAATTATTCAAGGTCAAAGTTCAAAAAAATGAGTTTTTCGCAACTTTTAACAAAACGGTAAGTTTTATCATAAAAATACTTCGAACAAAAATTGTAGATCATAAAATTATCTATAAAAAATGTATAAATACTTTTGTTCCTACGAGCCACCGTTTCTGAGATATAACGATGCAAAAATTTGTAAAAGTTGTAATCTTATTATATAAAAGGCAAAGGTGATTGACTGATGTATCAACGCACAGACCAAACTCTTAAGGCTAGCAAATTGAAATTTTGCACACGTATTCTCATATGACGAAGGCATCCACTAAGGAAGGATTTTTCAAAATTCAAGGGGGTGAAATAGGGGATAAAAGCTTGTATGAAACTTTTTATTCCTTTGACATATTTGCATGAAATTTCGTATGAATTGAGTACGGTAAAAATAATGAGTCACGTATTTCAGCGTTTTCTAAAATTCAACCCCTAAGAGGGTGAAATGGGGGATAAAAGTTTGTATGAAACTTTTTATTCCTTGGAAATATTTGCATAAAATTTCGTATGAATTGAGTACGGCAAAAATAATGAGTTACGTATTTCAGCGTTTTCTAAAATTCAACCCCTAAGAGGGTGAAATGGGGGATAAAAGTTTGTATGAAACTTTTTATTCCTTGGACATATTTGCATGAAATTTCGTATTTTTCGTAGTCGATCGCGAGCAAAGCCGCGAGTTCTGCTAGTCGTCATAATATGCATGTGTACGCCTCGTACATACATTTCCAGAGTTGTAATATATGTTACAAATTTTTGTATCGTTATATCTCAGAAACGGTGGCTCGTAGGAAAAAAAGTATTCATACATTTTTTGTAGATAATTTTATGATCTACAATTTTTGTCTAAGTTATTTTTATGATAAAACTTACCGTTTTGCTGAAAATCACGAAAAACTCATTTTTTGACCTTTGACCTTGAATAAAAAGTTTTCCATACACGGGAAAGATGGAGAACTTTCAAATTTTATTTATAATTATATTTTGAACGATTTCACCAATATTCAGCTTGTTGGGATTTTATGTAGCTTCGAATGTCTAAATTGACCGGACTATTAAGAAAGGCAAAGTAAATTGCATCAAAATATTAGAAATAATAAAAATATCAATTCTCTGAAGCACAGTCAATAATGTATTCATTTATATATAGAGAGTGTACGAATAATAAAAAATAATTATTATAAATGGATTGCAATAAGTGAATTGTAAATCAAAATTGAAAACTAAAACTACCTACTGTCTGTCCGTCAATTTTATTCCAATTATACTTTACAGGATGTTCGAACGTAAGTAATAACTTCTTTAATTTCATTTCAGTGAAAGTGGAAGGCACCAGTAAATGTTGCGTAAGTAAAATATAAACGAACTTTGCGGTTACATACTAGCGTTGTTCGTACTTTAAAAGTTTTTTTTCTTATGGATCGATTGTTGATCATTCATCTATGTTTTCGATATAATTAACTGTCACATTAAAAGTATAGGTTACTTTTTTTCGATGAAAATGAATCGGTCGAACGTCCCAACTATTATGTAATGTCTCATATATTATTATATTATTATACAGTACATTAATAGTTGTTTACTATATAATATGTATCGTATAATAACATGTGCAAAGTGAAAAGTGTTATTATAGTATATTACTTCTCACTACTCTGCTTAATACCTATTCAATAAATTCTATTTGTATTAACTATAAACTATGTTTATGTGTTGATCTTAAATTAAGATTTACAGAAAAGAACATTATGATAATTTTACGACTAGCTAATAATTTAATGAGTAATATAATAATAATAGTTTCAAGTACAAGATTTAGGTGATTATTGTTTAATAAATTATACTTATTGTTAGTATTCGAAATGCCTTTTATTTGTGTATTTCTATCTAATACTAAATATAATAATCAAATAAATAAGTTACACGTCTGAATAATAAATATTTTTTTTATTATGTCATTGTTTGTTTATTACCTAATATGAACTCTACTATTAATTATTAATCTAGTGAAGGCAGACAGCGCAATCGTGCGGAGCATGCGAGGTGAAACGCGAGTGAAGCTCTCCCGACTATCATAATATTATGTATTTTTAAGGAGACTGTTTTAATGGGTTAACGGGTATTTTCGACCCATAAATTTGTTTAAAGCATTAATGTTAGTTGAACTACAAATGATTTAATACCTACATTGTATTATACCGTATTTATTTTCCACATATTATTTGTGTGAAAATTATTACAAATATGAAAACTATAATATTTTATATTGAGGGCAAAATTAAAAATGCTGAATATTTCAGAAAACAAAATAAATCTCGTAAGAATGTAAAGATTAATAAGATCGAGTCGAAGGCACAGACTGCGGCCAAAAAACTGGGTATCCTTAAGGTTAAACGATACCTATTTCATGCCTGGACAGCTTCTCACATTATACAAAGCTTAAGTCCGATCATGCAAGGAGTATTGCAGTCACCTTTGAGATGGCTCTGTAAAATACTAACTTGCCGTTCTTGACTCGGTGGAACGCAGAGTCAAAAAGCTAATCGACGACGAAAAGTTAGTGAAAAATAAGCTTCAGAGCTTAGCACACCTTCGCCAAGTTGCGTGTCTCTCGGTTTCTACAGACTATATTTTGGAGAGTGTGCCCACGAGCTCCATGGTCTTATACCGCCATCGCCATTCTTCCGTTGGAACACCAGAGGTATTGCAGGATACAATCCTTTTTTCGTTGACATTCTGACTACTCACACTAAGCGCTATTCGTCACGTTTTATAATGCGCACAGTCAAGAAGTGAAATGCCCTGCCTGCGTCTGTTTTTCGAGTGCGTATAACCTGAAACTATTTAAAACTAACTTTGCACTTTAAAGCCAGCTGCAGAATATATTTTCTTGCCAAGCAACAATTTACTGCAGTTGACTAATTTTGATTCATAATAGACAGAGCAAAGCCATAATTGGTAAAAAACCTTTGTTTGGAACCTTTATTTACTATGCAGACAACGCTAAAATAATTAAAGATATTTCCATATTATTGGGTACCTTCTCTTCTTCACGGTGTAAAGACCGATTTGTTTTAGTGATTATTGTGTATCGATCAAAGAATTTTAATCGATGTTATTCCGGCACATTTAATTGGTAGGTAAGTCTAAATAAGGTTGGTAAGTGTCATCCATTTCAGCTCCAAGCATTAGAAAAGTTTTGATAAATTAGTAATTTTATTTAGCTATTCTTAAAACCATGAAATATTTATATTAAATAATTTGTATTGTTAATGAGTATTGATGTTTTCTTTTTTCTCATTAGTTACATCCTAGGTAGATCTTAATTTGATCAATCTGTATATGGAAAATAAAAGAAAAAGAAAGAAATATTGTCTATGTTCAATTTCAATGTCGTGATGTGTCATCACATTCACTTGTCAAGTGTCAATGAATGTCAAGTACCTACAACAAATATTCACAGCTGTGATTAGATCAAATTCTTAGGGTTTCCTTCGAAAATGAGCAATACTTATTTAACATTTTTATGGAAGTCACCTAGTACCTCATATATATTTAAGCCAAGTGGAATTAATAATTTAGATATTGTTAGCTAATTGTTATTTTATTTTAGAAACTAAAATATACCAGCTGAGTAAATTATGAAATAAATTATTATCTATAAGTTATGTATGACTATTACGAATTAGAAGATCATAAAATGAGAGGTCTTCGCGATTGGCGCAAAGCGCTTCGGACTCCAGCCACATATAGAGTGGGCAACGCAGTGAGAATTCAACCACAGTTTATGTTTTTAATCGTGCTTATTGGTGTATTTCTTTTAATTTTGTTTTACTATAATTGGTGTACAAGTGGTCAATCGTCAACATTGCATGTTACATGGACGAGAAGTTCACGGCCATACAATGCTACTTACCCTCTGTCTTCTGCTTTTCAATCAGGAGATGTCATAACCTATAAAATAGGTATAGTAGCAGACTTAGATACTAATTCAAAAAGCAATATCAAGCCTTATACATTTATTAGTTATTTGAAAAGAGGTTTTTTAAGTTATGACACTGTTAAAAATCATGTTACTGTTACTTGGGATAAAACGCCTACCACTATATTGTCCTCCACTTATTCCCACAAGGGAAGGGGTATGGAACTATCAGAATTAATAGTATATGATGGCAGATTACTTACTTTTGATGATCGTTCTGGAATGGTAATTATATTTACAATCATTTACAACACTTGTTTCTAAACTTGTTTTGTTTAAGTGTCCTTAAATTTACTGCAGATATTTGAAATAATACATAACAAAATGGTGCCATGGGTGGTACTCTCGGATGGAAATGGACATAATGAAAAAGGTTTCAAGTCTGAATGGGCGACAGTCAAAGATGAAGTGTTATATGTAGGGTCAATGGGTAAAGAATGGACCACGGCTGGAGGAGATTTTGAGAGCTATGACCCTATGTGGGTAAAAGCTATCAACATGCATGGAGAGGTAAATTAATATTATTACGATATAAATTCATAAATAATAATAACAATTAAAGTGGATAAGTTATATATTTATTTTTCAGGTACAACATTTAAGTTGGGTGCACCAATATAAAGCTGTTCGACTCTCCACTGGCATAGAGTGGCCTGGTTACATGATCCATGAGTCAGGAGTTTGGTCGCCTTTTAAGAAAAAGTGGTATTTTTTACCAAGACGATGTAGTCATGAAACTTATAATGAAACAAGGGATGAAGTTATGGGTTGCAATTATATGATCAGTGCTGATAACAGTTTCAAAAACATTAAAGCTACTGAGGTATGTAAAAATTTTATACTTGCTTCTGCATGTGGCGCCTCTCAGATGTTAACATTTATTACAAATTTAGAAAAAAAAAGTCTTTCACTTTAAGTCCCGTCAAAATCGTTCCAGTCGTCTTTAGCAGGAATACACAGACAGACAAAATTTTTAAAATTGTTTTTTTCTTATAAGTACCATTTACACCTTCATATGCCTTTAGTAAAAACCTGTTAATTTGACATTACAAACAGACTCTTTAATTTTATTTATTTGTATAGATTAATGGTCATTAATATATAAAAATGTAAAAAATATATTATGTCCACAGATTGTCAAACTTCAACCAAAACATGGTTTCTCATCATTCAAATTTATACCTGGCTCAAAAGATGATGCTATAGTTGCATTAAAAACTACCGAGTTTGAAGGCAAAACTGCCACCTACATTACTGCGTTCAAAACAGACGGCACAATATTACTGCAAGATACATTAGTTGAACATCTCAAATATGAAGGTATTGAATTTATATGAGAATCGTCATTTCTTGTGACTTTGTATAAAAGGTGACAAGATGTAGAAGAAATTTATACTATAAATATTATGCAGATCAGCTTCAAAAACTGTTTTATAGTATGGAAAATTTTAAAACTAGTACAAGTTTTCGTTTATTTACTCGATAAGAAATCAATTTTACAGATTTATTCTTATCAGAATTTTTTTTATCAAAAACAAGCTGATTCTGCAATTTTTAAACAAAATTTTAAAAATCATAAATGTCAGTCTTTATATCGCATTCCATAGTTTATTTATATTTAGTACCATGAAGTAATGATTACAAAAAAAAAACACAAAACCTTTTATAAAGTTACATGAATTTTGGATTTTGATAAGTCAGAGTATCTAAGCACAAGTTAGTCAATTTGTATCTAATGTACATATGTAAATTATAATATGTTTAAAACGTACTGTGTTTTATTAATAAGAGAAAGCAATGTGTTGAACAACTAAAGCAATAAAATTTCCTAAAACACAAACTTGTCTTTGAATGAAAATCTGAATGTGAATAATTCAAGCCTAACTTATTTTTTAAAATTTATTTATCATGAAATACTGAAGAAATTCCATATCTCATATTAATTTTAAATACCTACTTTTTACTTTCTACCTGTACAAAAAATTGTTGAGTTGTATAATTTTATAGCGACTTACCCTTGCTTCGCTTGGGTGCATCCCTGGCAGTTTAGAAACATAAATTCGAATTTTACGTAATTTTTAAGGGTTTTCGATTTTCACTCTGGAACCCTTAATATTTCCGAAATAAAACATACCACATATGTTATAAATTCGGATTTTACATAATTTTTAAGGGTTTTCGTTTTTCACTATGGAACCCTTAATATATCCGGAATAAAACATATTTTATATGTAGCTATACAGACTGATCTATCTTTCAGTAAAAGTCCCATTACAATCAGTTAAGTCATTCCAAAGATTACCCAATACAAACAGAAAGACAGAGAGACAAAAATTTCAAAAAGGGTTGTTCCAGTACTGGTATTATGTAATTTCAGAAAGACACTTCAAATTTTATTTATATTTATAGATTATAGATAGCTAAAAAGCGATGATATTGAAGACAAGAAAATAAAAGATGTAGATAATTTAAAAATATTTATTTAATTAACAATAATATCACATTATTACCCTACATTTTAATATATCTAAGATGAGAAAAGATACTTAGGAACTTACTCAACCTATTGGCTTACAACTACAATAATTGTGATATATTTTATAAATAACTACTAAAAATCATCATATTAAACCAACCTACATGGTACAAAATGAGTAATATAAGTAAAAAATAATAATTTAAAAAAATTAACATGGAACACGAAAGCTTAGCTCTTTAGAGCAAAAAAATAAAAAATAACAAAGAAATCAAAATCATTTCAAGCCAATAGATCGAGTTATTTCTTCGAACACCGTCCAAGCCATCGCCGCCATTAAAGTGCGCCGAATCATTCTTGGTACTGCGCCTTTGAAGTAACCTCGAAATCCATAAGTCTAGAACAAATTGAAATAGAAATACATTATTTATGATGAACAACGCTACAAAAAAATAATTACCTAAAAAAAATTAAAAGGATGCGTGTATGAATGTATGAACGCGCAAGAAGTAAAACTTCTGTAGGTTACCGGTACTCTTTATTAAATTCAATTTATGTTTTAAATAATTAGGATAGGTGAGATACTAAAAATAACGCATATTAGGCATATTACAATCATATATTTATAGAATATATCATTTAAGGAAAGCATATAATATTATATATCATTTGTCAGACAGTAACAACGGTTACCATGGCAACAAACGCCTCGCCCGATCACACTTTTCGTAACGCTCTCGCCACGCATTCACCAGTTTACTCCGCAAGTCAAGCGTGCGTAAAGAAGTTTTACTTCAATACAATTATAAACATTACATGATAAGTACAATGAATGCTAAAATTTTAGAATTAACATACACACATAATATATGTTAGTCCTTAACGCTGAAACGGCAGGACGGGTTTGGATGTTTAGGAAACAGATAGACTATGACCTGGAGTAACATAATATGTATATACTAGGTATCTATTACTTGTCCGTAACAAGTATAATATATAACGCCTTTGAGACGTCTAAAAACTTAGTCTCCCCTTGACCATGATTGCTATAAAGCACTCGAAACGTCGGGAACCAAAAATCAAAACGAATTCGCGAAAAAAATCCAAAAAGATAAGTAGTTTTATTTAAAATATCAAATATTCGCGTAAATCTAAGAAAGTATTATAAAACGCTTAAAAGTAAAATACTTGTTAAGCTAAAGAAACAAGAATTTTCAATAGTAAGACATAAAAAAATCATTATGTCAATTGATTTAAAAAAATATTTAAAAACGTAATTATAATATTTTGTTTATCTTTTATATATTGCATCATGCGAAAAAACCTGATAAAATACGGTTATATATCACGAGGCAATTATAATAAACGTTTGATGTCTAGCTAATATAAAATTCTTAATTAACACGTTTTATGATATCACTTGGTAATTGGTAGTTTTAAGTGAATATGGATTTTTTTATACGTTTATATACATAAATACATTATTATTATCTATCTATACATATAATAAAATTCTGAGTCAAATCTGTACATTAAATATTTATCGGAAAATTTTATTGAAATAGTCATTATTGTTGATACAGAGGCCGAAACTATAGTCTTTTGAATTTTTATCTCTGTCTGTCTGGGAACTCATCATCCCTGTTGAAAAACTCCAATAGGATCTCATCAAAAGCGACAAAAGCCACATAGAAATCAATAAATCAATATTTGGTAAGCTGGTTATCAACATGTAGAATACTTTTTACTTTTACTGCGAAAAAATACCTCATCTCTGAGAAATCAATACTAAACGTTAAAACGTTATATTATAAAGTGGTAAAATACGTAGATAAGTTTATATGTAGGAAGTAATCTCTGAAACTATTGATCAGGTTCTGAAATTGTTATACTTATTGACTTAACAGATTAAACTACATTATCACCAAATGCTATAGACAATTTTGAATCCGATAAAAATATAATTAATAACATCTACTAATTTGAATGATTTATTAGACAACATTAAATTAAATGTTTACTTTTATTTCGCAATATTTGTATTATTTCGTGTGCTTCTAATAAATATAAATTATTACAGACAATTTCGTGATAAAGTAATAAAAAGAAGTGATATATATTAGTTTTTATTTATTGTAATAGTCACGTTAAAACTTTTATTTTATACTAGCGACACTCTCGCTTCGCACGGGTGTGTCCCTAGGTAAGTTTTAAATTGTTAAAAATAGTTATTGCGAGTGTACCTTAAAGAGATAGATACATATTATATATAGTATGAAATAAAAGATTTTCCGGTAGCAAAAGGTATCCTAAATGTTGACCCGAGTTATCTATCACTACATAAAATTTAGTTAAATTCGATTCTGTACTTTTTGAGTGAGACACTCACAGATTCTTTAAAAAATCTTTATTAGACAAATTTAAAAATTCGGTACACAATACGTACATTGTTTATTACATCATTGCTTTTTAAAAATATTTCATGTAAAGATTCCGCTTTGTTACTATTTTATTAACCGACTTCAAAAAAGGATGAGGTTCTCAATTCGTCGGAACCCTTTTTTTTCTTTTTTTTATGTATGTTCACCGATTACTCGAAGACGCCTGAACCGATTTGGAAAATTCTTTTTTTGTTTCAAAGGGTATTCTTCCCCGGTGGTCCCATATAAATTTTATCGAAATCGGTCAAGCGGTTTTTAAATAAATTGCTAATCGAATATGTTTTTAAAAATCTTTCTTTCTTCTTACAAATTACCTGCTTATCCTATATTATATATCTTACAAATTACCTGCTTATACCTATATTATTATACGTCTACACTAAAAATGGAATAATAAAAACTTTTTAAAAAATAAAAACCGACTTCCAGGCACTGAAAATTAAAAAATAACTAAACAGGGGTTTTCATTTAGAATAGATGCCTAATCAGATATTTTCGAAGTCGGTGGTGCTTTGATTTGTATTGGCTGGCACCGACTTCGAAAATTTATTTTTTACTTTTCAGTGCCTGGAAGTCGGTTTTTATTTTTTTTTTAAAAGTTTTTTTATATTATTAACGGACAATCTTTAAATTGAAGTACCTTTTACCATTACCATTAAAATGTATTCGATAATGATATTATCAACGCGTGCTAGCACAGATAACGGTCAGTTTCTTGGAAATATTATAATGAGAGATTAATGTAAAATAATATACCTACGACTTCAAATACAACGCAATACGATTCAAAATAATTACGGAACATCCGTCCTAAAATATAAACAAAAATGTTCACTAGACATTATATCATCATTTCTGCGTAAATAAGAGTATGTGCCTTGTTATATAAAAGCTTAGAATTAAGTAAAAAGTAAAGAAATTAAAAAAAACCTATAAAGTATCAATATTTGCAGTAAATGTAAAATGTAATGTATAAGACTTCAAATGAGCCTGAACTCGAGGTTTTATTTACTAGTAAGTAGTTATTGCATAGTTCCACTATCCACCTTTTCCTTTCATCATCAAATGAGCTCGATGACATTAAACAATTCTATAACTGGATTAATGAAACTGGATAAAATATTAACTAAAACAGTATTTTTCGGATTCTTTCGCAATTTATTTTTAACTAGCGACTCACCCTCGCTTCGCTCGTGTTCGTCCCTAGATACGTTTTAACGGTTAGTATAGAATAGACTACATACCTATACAGGTATAGAAAAGTAGGTAAGTACTTCAAAAATGAATATATCCCTTACTTGATAAATTATAAATTCCCCATACAACCGTGGCCAAAATCGATCGTTAGGATTTTAATAAAGCTATCTTTTCGGATTTTATCGCAGATTTATTTCGATTTTTGGTTCCCGACGTTTACAATGCTTTACAGCAATCATGGTCACGGGAGAGACTAAGGCATCGTCTGTAACAACTATACCTATACTATGACCTTTGAGACGGACCTTAGGACTAAAAATTTAGTTAGGACATTATTATTAGAGTATTTACCTGTTGGACATACATCGCAGCACTGAAAGCATTTGGGAACTTATCCGGATAGAGTTGCATCTTCGTCTTCAACACGTCTGCCGGATTCGTCACTAGGGAGGCTGCGATACCCGCGACGACGCCGCACGAGAAGTGCAATATACTCGCCGTCGCTTGGGATTGGAGATATTCTACAAATAAAGTGATTTATGTAGTCATATTTAATTTTAATGAAAAACTAGACGAGATGTTGCCCAGTCGCAAATTTTAATAAAATACATGATCTATGGGTACCACCTGTTTAAAAACTCCAATAGGATCCCATCAAAAGCGACAAAAGCCACATAGAAAACAAAAAATATTTATTGGTTTCTATGAGGCTTTTGTCGCTTTTGATGGGATGCTATTGGAGTTTTTCAACAGGGCCAACTACATACATAGAAAAAGTTCAGTTTACCAACGAACAGTATCTATTTCATTTTTAAAGCATACGCATACGATATAGATAATATGAAAAAATCGGTTTTTTTTTTTTTTAAATTCAATTGAAAATTATATCGAAATGATACACTTTTAAATCAAAAAATAATTTCATTTTTTCATATAAAAAAAACCCATTAAGTATAATAATCATATGACCAATACTAATAAAAGCATTCGTAAAAAAAAACACTGCTATCAAATATGTACATATATTCTTGAATATATAATCGGCTTACCTTTAGGAATAGCCTGTTTCGTTTGTGTATAGAACATGAGATATAAGCCTGAGAATGGCGCGTCTCTCGCCAAAGTTGGGCCTAAGCCGCAGGACAATCCCCTTAAACCTTCCGCTTTGTATATCGATTTAAAGGCACCGCTGAGACTGTTATACTTGTACACTTCCGATTCGTATCTAAAATCAATGAAATGTATAATTATATTTAGTTTAAGTACAAATATAAACTTGGTAATATACGTATTTTTGTTCAGTCCTTTGTACACTGTACAGTATTCCGTATTTATCTTATAATCTTAAATAATGAGCAATTCTTGTATATGTAAAATTTCGTTTATCTCGGAAGCTCGGCTCTAACGATTTGGATCAAATTTTGTATTTAAATAGGGTTTACATTTATTTATATACCTACATAGCTGTCTTTTCGGAGGAAAGGCGATTTTCCACAATTTTTTTTTTTTATAAAGAATTATTACAGCATTTTTGGATCTGCTCTCATGCTGATAATATCATGTAGTGCCATCTCGTAAATTATAGTAGTATATTGTCGCTAATTAAGGATGATATAACCTACGAAGCTGACGATTAAGTGACGATTAAGTACCTAGTGTTCGCCAACATTTTCTTCCGAAAATTATTACGATTCTACTTTTTTCTTAAGATATTTAAAGTATCTTTATTTTAAATAAGAATAAATATCATATTTATAGGTGAATTAGTAGATATATCAAATAACAGAAAAACGACAAAACATCCTGATAGATAATTTTCAAATTGATTAAACTGTAAACAAAATATGACTCACCTAGTTTTAATAACAGTAATCGGTATTAGGGCCACCCCACTCATGGTTCTTGCGATTACACCTAACGCAACCGCCTCCATAGCACCTAGGTCTTGCCTAGTCTTCCCTATCTTGGACTTAAGCCAATGGAGTGATGAGAAGTATAAACCGACGCCCGGCACACATCTAGCTATAGAGGGCACCATACCACGCCATAGCCCAATTATATGCTCCTGACGTACGATGTTCACGAAGATTGAAATCATGCCGGGTTGGATTCGGCTGCTAAAAGTGAAATATAACTTCTATTTATATCTAACTTATATATTTGACGACACGTTTGGCTCAGTTTATAGTAACCCTACTTGCTGTGACAGTGGTCGCGGGTTCGAGTCCCGCTGGGGGCATTCATTTGTGTGATGAGCACGAATATGTGTAGGTACTTAAAGTTATATTTATGTGTAGTGTGTCAACTATCTGGTATCCATAACACAAGCCTCGTAGCTTACCATGGAACTAGATGGTGCTATGTTTTAATGTCTCAACATATTTATATTTATTTTATAGGTACCTAATTTGGTTGACATGTTTTTGGGTAATTTTGGAGCGGCAGAAAAATTACACACCTAAGTAAGCTATTTCACGTGACCAGTAAGTAAAAGTAATTTCTAAATATTTTTAGTTTTATAATATGGATAATGATGGAGAAAACTAATTTAAGTTAGAAGGGTGCCTTAGATAAGTAATAAGTTACTCAGAAAATTTCTACAGAATTTAATTTATCAAAGTAAAATGAGTACCTACTAATGAGATTTAATTCAGTTAGAAGGTAGTGTTAACAAGCTATGTAAAGGTCAATTTAGAAGTAAAGCAACAGTTATCACTTGTAAGTTGTAATGCTCATCAAAAAAGGGGCTACGATAAACGACAAACAGTTAAGTCCAAAGTCTACATTGTTACACTGATATGGGACCATTTTCTTTATCATCTTCTTAAATAAAGTATACAATAATAAAATTGCTTTACGGTTTTTTTTTAATTAATCATCATATTTGGTAACAGATAGGCAATTCTTACTTGATAGTCGCTGCAACAACATGCTGGCCAGGATTTTGGAGCCTAGTTTTCACCAAGTCCAATGGCTGGAAGAGTATTGTACTGAAAGTGCCGGAAAAGGAACCAGCGAGGAACGCCTTGAAGACAGGATGGTACTGTAGACAAAATAATCACTTATAGGTAAATGACATCTAATCGAAAAATCATATATTTTGATTAACTTGATCATGAAAAATATTGATAGCATTTTTACGTAAAATAATTATTCTGATAACATATCGCCGTTTTGCACAGACTTAATATACAGTCATTGACATTTGATCTTCAATATTCACAAAATTGATATAAAATATCTAAGTCATGTTCTTTTCTTTGTAGTTACTTATGATACACTTTTGACCTATTTGTCTCACACGAGCGTTGTGTGACTTAATTATGCCGATAAAACTAATTTCATGTGAGATACTTTTAAAAAGATAAATAAAGTTGTTAGGCAAAATGAAGCTTTTAAATATTGGTGTTATTAACCAACAATAAGCGGTGAGACTTACATTAGCCACGACATCCATTTTCTTAAAATTGCCTGTTCTTTTATTTCTATAATCTTAACGTCAAGTGATATCCTTTGAGTATACTCCGAATTTGTAGTATTCAAAATGATAGAGCCAATGGCACAAAATTAGTTTCAGCTGAAAATGCTGAAGGTTTCCTAAATTGTATCCGAGTAGTCCGAGTAGTAGATAGGGTTGATTCGGTACATCAAAGTAATTGTCATTTTTTCGATCAATTCGCTCAAAAAGTAATGCATGTAGGCAATCGCCAGATAGAATTTTAAATAAAAATATCTTCGAATTTCTTAAAATATTACAGTCCAATATCTTTAAAAACACGAAACAACTAACACGGAGAAAGAAAGTCACTGTACTTTGCGAATTTAGCCATCAGGGAAAGTATAAGATTTAAAATTTGTTCAACGGCACTTCAAAACGAGTTAAACGTTAAAAGATAAACGTATGTCAAAGTACGCGTGTGATTAAAGACTGACAAAGAATGGACGGCGTAACGCAATTTAGTTAGGTAATTTATAGGCAATGTTATCGGCTGTAGACTATTGTGGGTGAGTGAGGGCTAAGGTCATCCTGACCTAATGATAGCGGCTATCTGTGTCATGCTAACTAGGGGGTATAGTTATAAACATTCACTTATCAGACCAACAAGGATATGTATTCTTAGAAATTATTGTTTTTGTAAAGTGACAAATTTTGAACAGTTTTAAGTTAAAAATTAAACTTTTCACAAAACATTTATTCAATATTACTTCCAAAAAAATATCTAATCGTTTCTTATAATTGTCACTATAGGACTTAAATTAACGTATGTAAAACTAGCATGGCAAAATGAGCAGAATTGCTTAAAAATAAGTGCATGAATTAGTGCTCATTTAGTGCCAAAACCTATGCTCTTATAGATTGGTAGAAAATTAGAAAACTGTTAGCTTAATTAAAAGCTATCTGCTCATTTTGCCATGCTAGCTTTACATACGTCTTAAATTATATCAAAATAAGATTTCGAGGCAATATCACGCCTAATACAATAGGTATAATCAATCGAAAAACATATTGTTGTAAGCTGTAAATAGTACCTATGTGATAAACAAGACGTAATCAGTAATTTCTAAACATGTTATACTACGTATTGAACGCGCGATTGCGTATATCTTTGTAGGCATTTGATAATACAAAAAAATATGATCATCCGTTAAACATTTTTACGTTATAATTTTAGTCGGTACACATGATTCAATTAATATTATACTAGCGACTTACCCTCGCTTCGCTCGGGTGCGTCTCTGAGTAAGTTTTAAATAGATATAAATAGTAATTAAAAGTGTACTTTAGGAGATGCGCTATTGGAAACTTTTCTATACGCCATTTTAAGATCTTCAATTTTCTAGTAAATTGTTTTGATGTACCATTTAAGACTTAGCCAGCATCAGCCATGTAAATTTCTAAGGACGACTCGATCAAACCAGTTATTGTGTTTTGTTGTGGATATAAAGATTTTTCTTTAGTAAAAGGTATCCTTAATGTTGACTCGAGTAATAAGTTATCACTACACAAAATGTAGTTAAAATCGATTCGATACTTTTTGCGTGAAACGCACAAAGGCAAACAGACAAAAAATTTAATAATCATTGTTCTATAAATAATATGTTACAGTTATTGTTTTTAAGAATATTTCATGTAGGTACAGACTATGCTAAGTTACTATTTTATAACATATATGTATAGATTTTTCTCATATGTTGGATACGGATTTTTTATGAATAAGCACAGTTATAATCTTAGGTTTAATTTAATAAGATAGTCTTTACAATATACTTGCAGATGAAAAGTATATACTTAAAAGAAAAACATTTTAAGATGGGTTGCCTATGGGTAAGGGCTGTATAATGAAAGAAGTCGAACTGAGTGACAAGCCCTGAAGCAAGCTGAAGGAGGGAAGGGGGAACACCCTAATACACGTAAATACACTGATTAAAAAATTTATCACGAATTTGTGAACAAAAAAAAATTAAGTCACATAATATATAAAAATAATGCAGAACTAATATAGTCCAATAAGATCTTAAAATTCAAATTTGAATTTTGGATCAAACATGTGTGGATCATTTATAGCTAAAGAACAAATATAACAAAGTATTAATATTTATAGCAAATTTTTGCACTTTCAATAAAAAAATCCCATAACAAATTCAAAAAAAAAATAGCCCTTCAACTAAGAAAATCCTCTCATATTATGTTTTTTATAAAAATAAGGTTATATATAGGTGTAAGGTTGTCTAAATTTTGGCAGTTTTGCCTGGCCTTGAAGAACCAACAAAGAGTTGCAACCTTATATAATATGTACCTATATGTAGAAGTTAGGTAAACATAAGCAAATAAGAAAATAAATGTCTGAAAAAATCCATCCTTTGACTTTTAAGTCAGATGCAAATTTCAGCTAAAAGCTATCTTCCTACAGAATAAGTTTCATAGGGACGTGCTATAAAAACATGTTATTAATATGGTAAAACAAATTCATTAGTTGCTTTAATATTATACATGTTTTATCTTGTATAAATAATAATTAAGATTGTAGTGGGTAAATTTAAGTATTAGATTATTTATTTCTATTCTCTCAGATACAAATTTATTTTAGTATTACTTAAATACTTGCTACCTATAATTCGTTATATATAATGATCATATATTTGTACATACAAAAAATATATTGTGTACTTCTTACAATCTATGTCCGATGTCTAATATTTTATAAGAAAAAACATTTGGAAGTTCTTTATTGTGTGCTCATTTATTTACATGTAACTGCTCGGCTCTTAAAATTTGTAACATGATTTTATATAGCCTTCCTCAACAAATAAGCTATAAAGTACAAAAAGATTATTTTTTCTTTGTGATAAATCTTGTTATTCCCATTGATTAGTGCAGTCATACAATCAAATTCTCAGCTTTATAATATTAATATAGATATTAATTTCAACCTCTGTTAAGTATTGACAAAATAAATATATGAAATATGAATAATTATATTTAGTAGACGTGAGTTTAATAGAAAAATATATATTAATTACCAATGGGACATTGATTTTATAATTTTTCTTATTAATATTTAACATTTAATAATTTCTTGTGGAACTTTACAGTAAAAATAAAAATATTATCTTTACCTGACCCTCAAGACAAGTTTCCATTTGTCGAGCGAAAAGCGTTTTATTTTATCGTCAAGTGACCTAACAAATTAATACTTGTTTACTTACCAGAGAATATCACAAATGGTGATGCCATAATGACAATTCTTTCCGGAACTTTGATAAAGGGATAATTAAAAGTTCGTTGGAGGTAAACAGCACAAGGGGATCACATAGGACACTCTTATCAAGACAAATAAGTTCGCAGGGGGCCTCACTTACGTCTTTATCGGGGTTGTTGAGGTCAACAGGCGCTGCAGTGTCTATCGCCCATCCATTTGAACATGCCTCTAGCATTTGCGACATCACAAATATTTATATCATAATAAAATTATAAATTAGTTTAAATAAACGCATTTTTGCGCAGTTTAAAATTTAGACTTTAATATTTTCATTATTTATTAGTTTTGAGTTTTGACGTTTTTTATCATTACGTCATGTGTTTGACTTTGACATTTCTATATCTTCAACAAAAGGCCACAAAGATTGTTTTGTGATTGGCAAAATGTTTTGCGGATGTTATTCATTGGAATTGATATAAAAAAAAACCCTATGTACAGTTCATAATAAATATCTCTTTAAAACGTGGCGTCGAAACGCGACGTTTTCAAGTTAAAAAATAAAACCCAAAGATTGCATGTTCTGATAGTCTAAAATCTAAACACAAATTCGAACTTACACTCACCAAACATAAGAGAAATAATCTTTAAAAAGAATCAAGTTGCTCTTAATTTATTTTATTTAATTAACAAAATCATTTATCAGTTATTGTGCTAGAGTTTTTTTAGTAAATGGTACTTACAAGTTTTCGCGAAAATCTAAATTTGCCCATATCTTTTTATCGTATTGACTCAGGACCTTGATTTTTATACGCCTAATAGGGACTATAGACCTCAATATCTGGTGTAAATTTCAACTTGCTAGGTTCACCCGTTCCTGAGACACCACCACCACCCGTTCCTGACACACGGACAGACAGACGGACAAGAGAGTGATCTTATGAGGGTTCCCTTTTGTACCTTTTGAGGTACGGAACCCTAAAAATGAAAAGATGATTGAAAATTATGGTAAATCATTAATATTTATGTACATATAGTTATGAATACTGAACAATAGTATTCGTTTCGCAGCGTTGTAAAACCTTAATTAATGAATAAAATTTTAAAAGTTTGTAATAAAAATTATTCCTTAAAATGCCCTCTATAAAAATGGTCTGATATATTTTTTTTGTAAAATTATCAGAAAAAAAGTTATAACGACCAATAGAATTTTTCTCTAAAATTTTCATCAATTTTCACTTATAACTTCGTTATTTTTGGTTCTACGACTAAAAGTTACTTGACCAAAGTTGTAGAGAATTTTATTTGCAACAAAAAATGCTTTAACATAATTTTTGTGAGACCTATAGTTTGTCAGATAAACCATTAAAACCATTTGTACCACTTTTTTCAAGATGGCGGCCGTGGGACAAGGACTGCAACCCCACAAACTTGGATTTAACTTTACACTAACCCCTCCTTGATATCTAAAAAATAAAATTGCGTCCTCTGACAAATGCAACCCCAAATGTAACTTTTCAATGGACTAGCTCTTCAATACAATAATTAAATAAACATGTATTATAGATTTTTTTTTAATTCAGCCCCTAAGTGGTTAAAACTGGGCGGTGAAGTTTGAGTTGTTGAATATATTTAAATAGAGTAACATGCCTCAAGTGTGGGGGATATAAAGTAGAGTAAATTTATTTACAGAATATACGCCTAACATCTTATACATATTTTTGCAAGTAATAAAGTATGTATTGCGAAAAAGTTTTATTTTTTTCGTAGTTTCATCGCGGGCGAGGCCGCGGGTTCTGCTAGTCATATATAGAAAGTTAAAGCGTTACCCTATTGTTTTATTTGTTAGTTTCCTTATAAAAAAGGTTTTAGATTAAGGTATTTATATCTTACAAGTCGGTGTTTTTCTAAAATTTCAGTTTTAAGAAACGATAAAACTAAGACTCAAACCAAAAGAATAATACGTTAGTCAGAGTACCTACCTAATAAGACTATTAAAAATAACATCAATTTCCGTCTTGAGGTTATCATCTGAACTTAGATAATAAAACTTAGGGGGTAACGCGTGATGGACATCATAATATTACAACGCAATTAATTAATTTATACAAAATATTTTAATACTTTTTTATCATTTATAAATATTTTAATTGGCTAATATTCTACATCACCATTGTATCGCCTAAATCATTACATAACTCGTTGAAACTTAAATTCATATAGATTATAGACATAGTATCACATTGGTTTTAATAAGTAGGTTTGTTAAAATTATTATTACATAGGTACATATGTATATTTTTTTTATATTACAAAAATATCTCCTAATATTTCAAATAGCAAAAGTGTACGGGTGTGAATATAAAATTAAATGCAAATAAAATGTCATTAATGTGGTTAATGATTTTTTTTATTTAAATAAACTGCTAAAAATGGCTATTAATCTTAAATAAATAAAATTAACCTTACCTGATTGGATATAACCTGTAGCACGGTGCCGGATTCAACCTTAGCGCCGCCCCTGGATACTGTAAAAAATGCCGCCATATTATCGAAATTTTGCATAAAATGGATAAAGATTCGATAAAGTTTGATTTCTTTTAATTATTATTTTTTTGAAAAATAGGCACAAAAAATTGATTTAAAATGTTTTCAATTTTTTTTTAAAATGTCCTAGGTAGTTTTTTTTTATTATTCATATTTTGTAAAATACAAAAGAATTTTCGATAACATTAAGATTTTTTTTCTTCACCCTCTAAATTTTGCCGTTGCCGAATATTTGCCGCCTTGGGCACTAGCCCCGAGTGCCCCTAATGTTAGTCCAGTGCTGCTGTAGCAACAAAAAGATTTAATTCATAGACATACATACGAGTATGTATAGATAAAAGAAAATTGGTGAAAGTTTGTCTGTACGTTGATTCAAATTAGTCTCAAGAACTATTGAACGGTGCGGATTTTGTCATTAGTACCTATATCATTTCGTTACCAGTTAGTTTAGGTGATAAGAAAATTAAAATAAACTGTGATTTTTAATGACATAAAACCGACGTCAAGATTCAACTAGGTATTTTATAATCGATGATTCATTACAATTGATTTCTGAACTAACACATTTTTTTTAAATAATTACATTTCGGCATAGGTACATTTCAGTGCTGATAAAATCGACATTCGACAAAATCGTAATACAATTTAACTAATAATAACTATTATAGGTGTTTACAAAGCTATTATGGTCTACATACAAATAATTGAACTGCTATAATTATAAACCACATTTATTTGCACATTTTCAATCGATTCTAATCATGAAAAGTGCTAATAACAATTCTGCAAACCGTTTCTTTATTGACGGACGATCTCATTTATTATTTTCAATCTGCAGTTACAAAGGAACATTATGTACCTTAAATTAATATGTATAATGTAATAGATTTATTTATACTCTGCCTCATCACAGCTCCTCTGATAAGCCGATCACGCATACCTAGAACTTGAAACACATGTTAAAAGGCTTTTATATAAATAGATGAATATATAAGGATTCTTACTTAGATAATGTTTTTATAGGGTAAAGATGGATTATCCCCTAAGCCTTTGTATATATATATATATATATACAGGGTCGGACTGGCCATACAGTCGATTTGGCATTTGCCAGCCGGGCCCCAGCCTGCGCGGGCCCCCCACGGGCAAGTGATAAATCCCGCAAGCCAGGTGGAAGGTAGGATAGGGGGCCCAGCTCTTGCGACCTACATGTAAACTAGATCAGATAGTTCGTTCATACAATTAGAGAAGAATGAAGAAGAGAAATGTAAATAGAAAAATTCGAAAACGGTTGAACCTGAACAGGGCCATGCCTGTTCCCTGAAACTAGTTTTGAAAATTTCTGAACGGCGATAACTTTTGATCGAATCAACTTATTTAGACATGTATCATTACAGTCCGATCGGAGTCCAGTTTGGGAACAAAAAAACGAAAACCTGAAGTATTTTTTTTTGTTTTTTATGTTTTTAAAACGTTAGTAGGTACCTATATAAGGAACAAAAATCCGTAAAATGCCCCCGATGTCCCAGCTACCCCCGAGAAATGGAGGAATGAAAAATGTAAATATATATATATATATATATATATATATATATATATATATATATATATATATATATATATATATATATATATATTAATTTTCGGCTTAATGTGACGTAAATTGACCAAATTTTAATAAACTGATTACACCAGTGTATTTTGCGGGAAAAAACGAAAAAAAAAACGGCGTGCTTAAGTTTTTAATTTGACGCTATTATTTATACGATGTCGCCGTAAATATTCCAACTTTGTATTTGATGAGTCGTGAAAAAATAAAAAAAAAAATTGGAAAACTTTTATATTTTTCCATTAAAATCTATTTTTGTTATTTTTTTGAGTATCGATATTTTTTTTAGATTTTGGAGTTAAATTTAAATTTTAAATCTTTAACAATAAAAAAGTATGGCATAATTGACAATATACATATACTGATAAATATCCTAAATAATTGATTAAGATGAAGCTTTAGCGTTATCGATTAGTTTTTATATTTTTCAAGTTTTTCCGCATAAATCTGCATTTTCTTGATACACTACTATAAAAAATCAAAGGATCGAAAAAAAAACCTAAATTTTTTAAAGATTTTTGAATGACTGTATCTCAGCGGAAAATAACTGTATCGAGATGAAAAAAAAGTATTTAATTGTTTCAAGTTTTAGTTTTAAGGTATTTAGATATTTTTATTTTCAATGTATTCATTTATGACATTTTTTAATGGTTTTTGACAAAACTGTGACTACATTTTGTAAATATCAACTTGTTTTTTTTTATGTTATATTTTTGAATAAGTAATAAGCAAGATTAAACTATGAATGAATTCCATGTCTTTCTGTTATTAACTTAAAATCTAAATTTTCCGAAAAAAAAACCATTATTTAACTCCAAAATCGATCAAAAATTAGTAAAATACCGATAATTTCGAAAAAATAATAAGTTAATAACATAAATAGACTCTAAGGGAAAAAATACAAAAGAAGTAGTATACTTTACGTGACTCCCACTTGTTTTTTATTTTCCCACAAAATGCATTGGTGTAATCAGCTTATAAAAATTTGGTCATTATAGTACACTTTTTCAATGATTATTAAAAATAATATAGTTTACAAAGTAAAAATTATCGATTTCTCTAATTTTTTTTTTCAATTTTTAAAGGTGTTTTTACAGGATGACCATGCAATGTTTTTATTTCTTTGAAAAGTAAAGTTCAAGACAATTTTTTTTAAATGTAAGCATCCTCTTGAAGTTGGGGACGATTTTCAGCCTCTCGAGACCATAAAACATTAATTTCTCGGAAACGGCTAAATATTGAAAAATGTTGGTATACGTATTTCGAAGATTACATTCCCCTAGTAACTAGTGTCATGAAAATGAAAAGATTATTGCAGTAATTGAAAATAAAAACAAAAAAATAAAAAGCGGGTTTTTGTAAATATCTCAAAAACTTTTAGGGATTGTAAAAAGTGTCATGTTTAAAAGTTGTAGATTTTTACTAGACTTACAACTTTTGTAAAGAACATTTTTCGATAGGACATCACAGTAAGCCGAAAATTGAAAAAAAAACTATTTTTCAACGCTTTTCATCCCTCCATTTCTCGAGGGTAGCTGGACATCAGGAGCATTTTACAGATTTTTGTACCTTACATACCTGCTAACGCTTTTAAAATATAAAACTTCAGGTTTTAATTTTTTGTTCTCTTAAAAATAAATGGATTCCGATTGGTCTATTTTAACATTTGACATTGTTTCAGAGGTAAAATGAAATTTAATTTTTAGATGTTCTTAAAAACTATCGATTCGGTACATATCTTTTAAAAAAATGCGATAGTCAAAGTTTTCAATTTTCATAGCGAGAAGTTAAAAATTAATTATGATTAAATCTATTATCTAGTCTCGGGCCCCGGGCTTTGGAGCCACCCGGGCCCTTCCGACCCAGTCCGACCCTGTATATATATATATATATATATATATATATATATATATATTCATTTTTTTGCGGAAGTTGCGCCGTTTAATAGTCAGTCGGGTAAAATTGTATAAAACAAAAATGGCGAGTTCTATTATTATTTCAATAGTCAATTTCCATGTCATTTGGCTAGTCTTAGTGAGATTTGCTGCTGTCCGATATCAGTGAGGACTTTATTACAATTACATTAACTTATGTTTGTGTCATTGCCAGTTAATTTAATAAAAACCTTTGACATTTTTTATATTTATTTAAATTTTATATGTTACTAGCGATTCACCCTCGTTTCGCTCGGGTTCGTCCCTAGGTACGTTTTAATTTCTTTGAGCGAAACCCTAATTCTTTTTCTAAAATAAAAGTAGCCTAAGTTACTCCTTATAATATCAGCCTATCTACCAGTGAAAGTCCTGTTAAAATTAGTCCAGCCATTTTGTAGATTAGCCGGAACAAACAGACAGACTGACAGTCAGACAAAAATTTTATAAATTGTGTTTTTCTTATAAGTACCGTATATAATTTTATATGCATTTAGTATAAAGCAGTTATTTTGACATTACAGACACTTCAATTTTATTTATCTGTATAGATATTAAATAGATATAAAAACAGCCTAAGCTTATTTTTCTTTTTTGAGACATTATAATTCTTAAATCCTATGTTAAAAAAACACTGTGTGTGTATTTATGTACGCACGTAAGAAGTCATACTTTTTTAACGTACTAGAACAAAAATAGGTAAAGATTTCATCCCGTATGTCACAACTCTCTGTTTGTAAAAGGAATGCAGCTAACTTCATCATGTCACTTTTTGTCTGTCGGTGAGCGAGCATCGTAAAAATTTTACTCTCATATTTTTTTCCAAACGTAAAAAAGGAAGTATAACTTCAAAAATGTTTAATATATAAATATATATAAATAGAAATATGTAAGTTAAAGAAAACACAAATATTTTACATTACTTATTTATTCTACGTTCTTCCACAAAGTCTCAATGTGCTGCATGAAACTTACACAAAACTTACGTAAATTACTCGTCGTCAATATAATAACTATAAGAATAGATGTATTTATATACGATAAATATATGGAATGAATAGTTAATTTTAATAAATAATAATCAAGGAATCCTTGATTTAATAGAAGCTTATGTTAGTCAACTTCGAAGAAAAATCCCCTATGGGGCGGGAAGGCACATCAAAATTTTAAATACAATAATTAAAAAAGTTTTTTTTTCAAGTCTCCATGTGTTGGCACAGAAAAACTGCAGATACGAATTATATTTAAAAAAATAACTAAAGTAAGGACTCGATTTGTTTAGTTAACAATCGCAATATAAATAACGAAAAATATTAACGTTATTAATTTATAAACAGTTATTATTTATTAATTAAGGGTAAAGAAAAGCATAGAATAATAAAATGATTACTTGCGTTTTTTATAATTTTATATATTTTTTTTTGCTTTAATTTTTTTCTTTGATTTTGTTTTCCCGTTATTAATCGAGTCGATACATTTAAATACCTATGCTATGTAAGTTAAAATATTCTACACATTTGTCAATATTTGAACAATACAAAAATAAATTCCGAAAATTGGAATAAATTGAAAATTAAACACTACTTTGAACAATTACGGCTGATTGTTTAAATGGAGATTCTCGGAATGATATAGAATTTTTTAAGTATAAACTATTTCATTTTATAAGTACATTATATCCAATATACTACCGGAATGATTTTATTGTTCCTATATACGTCTTTTAGTTATAATTTTTCAATCAGTAGAAAAAAGTCGCTTTGGAATGTAACATTTTTAAGATAATAATTTTTTGATGTTGTATTAAAAAAATGTTGTAGAAGTTTTTTAAGCATAATTGTGCAAATAATGAACATTTTCCTTAATAATTATTAAATTAATTAATTAAGACATTGTATTTTTTTATAGCTTCACAAAAAGATATAAGCGACTTTATTTTACTAAATGTCAAAAAAAGTTACAAAATCCAATATGGCGTGACATAACACATTTCGTCCTTTTCTCTGCACCGTTAAACTATTATGTTAGAAAGAGACAACTGTATGTTTGAACAATTTTAAAGCTTTACATATGTCTCGTGTTGCCAAAATTGATACCGCTTTGATTAGCGCCTTTATTGGAGCCGTATTGAAGGGAGATGACTCCTTGACCCGCTCTAAGTTGTTCCTCAGTGAAGTTCCGTACGTTCTTCTCGGCTTCTTTCGGGCCTATTGATGGTTTCCCGTAGTTACCCGCCTAGAAGAAATAAATGGTTACGTTAAAGCGTTATTTTATTACTAACAAGCTACCAAATATGCCTTCGCAAGGAAAGTGTCACAGATATATAAATAAATAAGCTATATATACGTAAATATATACCAACAAATAACTTATCAATCGTTTCATTTGCATTTAGACTAATAAACTCAAATATTCGATATAACTTGCGTCGTCTTACGTTGATAGTATTAAATTAGAATATGAAGATACATATATTACAAATAAATATATTACTTGTTGTTTAGATTTATTTAATATTTTGTATTGTAGTGTTAAGTTCACTTTAAACTTTACAAACTCTCGAGACAAACAGACGAATCAATGTATATTTAATAGGCAAAGACAAAACAGTTCAGTACCTTTTTCTCCTCTCTTTGTCAACCGATGTTCTTTCAGTTTTTGTTTAGTAGCTACTGAAGAGCTTTAGTGTTATCAATATAAGAATTTTAGAAACAATTAGTTTTTTTTTTATATGAATAGGTTAACTCAATTAATGTTTTCCACAAAATTTTCAATAATGACTATAGTAGAATTTCCACCACTAGGCGAAAACTAGGCCGATATAAACAAGCAATATTTACGACTTCCCCTTGTTTCGTTCGGGTGCGACCCTAGATGCCTTACTATATCCTATGTGTTACTCCAGGTTATAATTTATTTGTGTACCTACTTTTCATCCAAATTCATTTAACCGAGTAACATTTATAGTAATAGCCCTAAAGTCCGGCCAAATTAGATATAAAAATAGTGATCAAATAACAAAAACTCCGACAGAGCTGAATTTTGGTAGAGACCTTGGGTACACCAGTAGAAATAAAGTGCTAAAAGTCTTCATCAATCCCATGTGTGCTAAAAAAGTTATTCAATGTGAAAGGTCAAAATTTTTGGTTTTTTGGATTTTTCTCGAAAATGGTAAGTTTTATCAAAAATATAGCGTTAATAAAAATTGTAGGTCATAAAATTATCAACAAAAATGGTTGTCATACTTTTTTCGTAGCAATCATCAATCCTAAGATATCGCGATTCTAATGGCACGTTTTTTTTGCAAATTTGTGAGTATGGATGTTTGTTACTCTTTCACGCCAGAATGGCGGAACGGATCTGGATGAAATTTGGCACAGATATAGATTATAGTCTGAAATAACACATAGGCTACTTTTTATCCCGGAAAAATGTATGGTTCCCGTGGGCTAGGTTTGTTTTTGTTTTCCTAGAGGCGAATCCGAACGAAGCGACGGTGAGCCGCTAGCATATTATAAATGTGAAATTTTGTAAGGATGGATGGATGGATATTTGTTACTCTTTCACGCCAGAACCGCTAAACGGATGTGGGTGAAATTTGGCACAGAGGCAGATTATAGTCTGGAATAACACATAGGTTACTTTTTATCTTGGAAAAATACGTTACTAGATACGTACTTGGAAAAGTACGGTTCCCGTGGAATAGATTTGTTTCTGTCTAAGAACAAACCCGAAGCAAAGCGAGGGTAAGTCGCTAGTATCTTATAAAATTACCTTTCTACCCAACGACTGAAGACATATAACAACAGAATTTAAGTTCTGTCTCTCCCATAAGTCCACGGTCTGGAATGTTTCTTGTGCGGGCACTCCGAACTGCTTTGCCGCTTCCAAAAACGCGTTTATATTTTCCATGCATTTGAACGCCATTTTCGACTCGTTGATTTTCTTCACGATACCAGGCTTTAATTGGTTGGCGAGTCTGGAAATAAAGAGATAAATCTAATTAGATACCTTCAATCTATGGGTTTAAGGATTTTATAAACATTATGTATATTGAAAGAAAATTTTGTAGAAGTTTGTACATATAAGATTTTTGAAAGCATGTTAATTTTCGAAGGCAATTTCATTGACTTGATAATGTTATCGTCATTTATATTAGCGTGATCGTCATTTTAGTGAGAAGCAAAATTGTATTTTCGGGCTCAAACGCGCTTTGGACTAACGCATGATCTACCTAGCGATGAGGGAGAGCACGTGCCGTTAAAAACGGCTAAATGAGAGAGAGACGTTATTATATACAAATGTATGTGCAACGGATCTATTAATTTCTAAGATACAGATAAATACTAAATATTAATTAGTAGTAGTATCAATAGGTATATTAGATAATATATATTACATATAAAATATATTGAAACAAGAACAAAATAAAATCTGTTAGTCTAGATTTAATAATCGCCATTAAGGATTCCTTTAGTGATTCAATCACTAGGTCAGATAGTACGATTATTGTAATGACATTAGACAATTATTGCATACATTTGCAAAGCTTCAAATCAATAGAGCTTAGTTATATATATGTTAATCTTATTAGTTTTAAAAAATTGTAGTATCGTTTGCAGTTTTATGCAAAAAGTTAGAAATTTTCCGCAAATTTACTTCAAAATTGAATAATTTATTAATCCCTACTTTTAAATAACAAATTTACTGTTTTTTTCAGTTTTCTATGAGTTTTCTGCGAGTATCTCAAACTAGCTCTATTTCATACTAAGTTTCAAGAACAAACCTATTAATAAACTTGAAGGTTTATTTAATTAGTTGTATGATAAAATGCAATTAAACACAATAAGAAAAAAATATCACAATAGGAAAAACTTGTAACAAAATAGAAAATGTATTTCTGTTGCAAAAAAATCTAGTTTTTTATAACATACAGACAAAGTCAAGTGACGTCCTTTATATTATTAAGTAATACATTTGGAATTCAGTAGCCATCTTTAAATAGGAAACGAATTGATATCTGCATAAAGTATTTGCTATGTAAATAGGACAGTTCCATTACACTCTTATCTCGTATTGCAAAATAAACACGTCAAATGGTAGTGAGCGATGCCGGTCAGGCTTTACGACAGATCACGATCCGGCGATTTGTCGGTTTTAACTATTGCTTGCTTGTAGAATGTTAGAAATAAACTAGCGACTCACCCTCGCTTCGCTCGGGTTTATCCCTAGCTTGGATATAGTAAAATAGATATAGTATGTTATCCTTAAGAAATAGACATATGCCATCGCGGACTTTTTTGTAGACCTTTTTAAGGTGATCTTGATCTATCTTGTAGGGTTCAGCCACCGTTTGCAATGTAAGCGCAAAAAAATGAGTTTATTTACGACATCACATTAGAAACCTCTAAAATTATCAGTGTTTCTCTACTGTATTATGCATGTATTATACGTATAAACCTTTCTCTTGAATCACTCTATCTATTAAAAAAACCGCATCAAAATCCGTTGTGTAGTTTTAAAGATCTAAGCATATATAGGGACAGACAGCGGGAAGGGACTTTGTTTTATACTATGAAGTGATTAGTGTACTATGTATTATAATGGTTTTTAATTTTTATAGTTTCTGATGCTGTTTTTTGTCACGTTAAGCTTATTTTTTTTGATAATGTCTTTTTTACTAAAAACCAACTCAAAATCACTAATAGCAATTTCAGCTTTAGAAATGTATTTATATAAAAATTATATGGGACCAATACATCCAGAGGTACCTATTCAGTATTCATTAAAATAGATTTGAGAGAGACAATTCGGAAAGATATCGTCTAACACACACATAATAAAAACAGCCGAATAATGTACCTCTTTCTTTCGTAGCTCTTCGTTATTTTATTACGTCAAACTAATATTATAAATACTAATTTCACGTTAGGAATCTCGTGGAATATTATTAGTCTGCGGCATAAAACTTACGTCATGTGGCAGTGGTCCTTATATTTTCGCTTGTAACTACCCTTAGGGATGTTTTTTCTTATTATTTCTTAATTAAATCTATACTAATATTATAAAGCTGAAGACTTTGTTTGTTTGTTTGTTTGGTTGAACGCGCTAATCTCAGGAACTACTAATCCGATTTGAATTTTTTTTGCATTAGATAGCCCGTTAACTAAGGAAGGCTCTAGGCTATATCATCCCGGAAAAATGTAAGGTTCCCGTGGAATAGATTTGTTTTTGTCTAGGGACGAACCCGAAGCGAAGCGAGGGTGAACGCTAGTACAGAAATAATATAAAATTGCAATGCTAAAACTACGAAATAAATGTAATTATTGTTGTAGCATTACAAACGATACGTACTTGCACAGAACAGTTCCGTCTTTAAGGACTTCATAGAAGTTGTCCATATCACCAGATGTGTTATCTGGCTCGCCGGTGATCAATCGGATCCATTCCAAACATTCCTCTGCCAGTTCTTCACTGTATTTGCTGTTGATCTATAATAAAAGGAAATATTTGATTAAGCTATTTTGCTTCATTAAAGAACGAATTGGGTAAGACAAATTAGATAGTTTGCGTGGATTGTGTGATTGTGCAGGGTATTTATAATACTTTAATAATGTGTGTAGGATGAGGCAGACAAAATATGGTTTCTTAAAAAAAAAAAAAAGATTTTCATTTCATAAACACTTCTATTGAATCAAGCAAGGAGTTTTGTAAGCAAACTTGTATAATTAGTATTAAAAAGTAGAATAGGTACAATTTCCTAGTAGTTCCGATAAGGGAATCTTCTTATGGAATATTCTGTTTGATTAAAAAAAATAAAGAATGAAGCAAAAATCAATATCTATCTGCTGTTTTACGATAAGTTGTTTTTTCCTTATTTTTATGTAATAAATATGTAAGAATAATATATCGTAAATAAAAATCATAAAAACTATTGTCACTTATTAAACAATCAATCGTCATCTGCCCAAGCCATCTTCAATGAAAGAATGACTCTGGACAAAAACATTACAGCATATATTAAAGTTATGGTCACGAATAATATACCATTTAATACAAAATTGGCGTTACCAAGTAGGTAACTATTGATAAGGTCCATTATTCATTTATCCATTTCCAATAATTTTAAGCAGTATGACAACTCAAATCTAAAACGAGGTTCTTACATCATCGAAATAATTTTGTAGGCATACCAACACATTTGTCATAGCATAATCACTCATTGTGTCAATCGTACGAAATGTTATTCAGCGTACTTTTAATATAGGGATAATGTTACAAATTTGAAGCAATGGTAGCCCAGTGGTAATGCGCTCGCTTGAGAAACCGAGTGTAGCGGGTTCAAATCCCGGGCCTAACACCACTGTTATTTTCATGTGCGAATCATTTTCAACTTGATTACCACCTGTCTTATGGTGAAGGAAAACATGGTGAGGAAACCTGAAAGTTTGAGAGAACCTAGCAAGGTTTAGAAGAACATTTGAACTTGGCTAGCATGGTGAATTATGGTCTGACCCCCCCACGTATTGAAGGGAGGGGAGCTTTGCCCAGCTGTGGGACGTTAAAAAGGGTTGAATACGTGCACACATACATACATTACAAATTCACAATACTACACCATATTTATATTATATTTATCATTCGTTTTCAACAAGATTCAGGTTGATTCAGGTTCAAACAAGCCATGGAGTAGCGCAGTACCTCTTGAAATACCTCATTAAAAAAGGGAGCTCAACTAAAATATTCATACTCTCTCGGCTTTGGAAAATAATTTTCCGTTGCAAAAAATAGGCACTCTGGTTTTTAAGCTGCAAGCCCGACACAAAGGGAAGGGAAAGGCACTTTGTTTATGCGTGTCTGTAACGGTAGTACCAACAATTATACTTATATTTGTTGCTGAGGTAAAATGAGTGTAGAGTAGTTATGATTAAGTGGAGACAGTTATTTGCTTATAAAAGATAAGATTCTAATTTCTTAAGCGTTGAAGAAAAAATATACGTAGAAATCTAAAAAATATATATTCGAATGACAAAATATAATTCTATGATTAAATTTGTTATTTCAATACAATTTTTAAAATTTCTATTCCTTCAACGATTGTAGAATAACATTTTATGTTAGCCCCCAGAGCCTTTTTATTATTAACAGGCAACGATATTACCATAAGAAAAATATCCCCATATAATCATCTAAATCTATACTAATATTATAAATAGGTAAAGTTTGTGAGTTTGTGAGGTTGTAGAGAGTAATCTCTGGATCTACTGAAACGATTTAGATGAAATTTGGTTAGAAGATAGTTTGAGACCCTGGGAAGGACATAGGATACTTTTTATCCCGGAAATCATCCCTTGAGGGGGTGAAAATAGGGATGAATATTTGTATTGTATTGGGAAGCAAGCTAGGGACGACCCCGAGCGAAGCGAGCTGCGAGGGTGAGTCGCTTGTCTGTATTTTACCGGCACTTTCATGTAATTTGATGTATTGATTTTTAAATTGTCTTCAGGCTCCAGGAATAAATATAAAAACGTACATTTACCGTGAAAACAAATATACGATAAACTGTAGGAAATAAGCATGCAAGTTCGCCAATGCTAGTCACACAGATGAAGGTCATACTGATAAGCCGGGCTGGCATATACATAACCGTTATAACATGTTTAGTTAAAATAACATTCCAGATATAAATGTATTTATATTGCGATAAAGACTCATTTTTTTCCTAATTTTTATTACTAACATTTTAATACAAAATGTTCAATATTATACCTTACCTACTAATATTATATTTAAAGTACCTGGCGACCGAGCTTCGCTCGGTGTTCTTTTTTGTTATATCATACTTTTTAGATTAAAAAAAAACTAAAAACTTGGATAAATACAAAAAAAAAGTAGAACTTTGTATCCAATATCCAATATGATCCATATAATGTTAATCTTGCACCTTGGTCGCTTGACCACGATGCTTATGCCTGAGTGTAAGAAATACGAACATAAATATCGAACATATTCTGCGTAGAATAATGCAAAAGAAAACCGCATGAAAACTCGAAAACACGCGTTTTCCCAGACATGAGACTAATCTAGATTGATTTTTCGCCCCCGAAAACCCCTACATACCAAATTTCAGCGAAATCGTTAGAGCCGTTTCCGAGATCGTCGGTATAAATAAATATATAAAGATATAAATATACAAGAATTGCTCGTTTAAATATATTAGATAGGTACATTATAATTTTTTTTGACTTGTTTTATTATTTTAAGTCAATTTTTGTTTTAAGCGTGTATCATGAGAAAGAAATAAAACTCATACGTGAGTTTTGGTCTTTATATAAAAAAAATGGTAAATGACTTTATCGGGTCGCTAGTAATTTATTTTAAAGTAAGGGCTATTTCTCTTTTAGCATATGGTATTTGCCTAGTTATAAGCCAAAAAAACTTCTTATTCTTCTTATTGTGGTAGGTAATGTATAATATAGATAATTTTAAAAGAATATATATTATTTAATATTTAAAAAATGTTGAGCTCAATAATATTTCAAGAACTGGAAAATATGAGATAAATTTTAAATATTCAGCACTTCATATACTAGCGAGGAAAGCCTAGAGAGGGCTTAGGTAATCTCATCAAGATGCTTCAGGATGCAAAGTAAGGTTAGTATCGACTAAATTATTCCCTATGGAGAAAACGATGTAACGAACGATGAATGTCACGTTTTTTAGTAATAGCAGCATTAAAAAAAATGTATTTAAATTATTATGTAAATATTATTTGTAGGGTTATGCTTATGTTATGTACATACTTTCTACAATAAATATGTAATTGATTGCTTTTTAGGCCTTTTCATCTTAGAAGGGCAATTTCCGTATGGTATTATAATTTAATATGTAAACAACAATACGAAATTATAATAATTTGAAATTCACGTTTAAATTTAAAATACCTATATCAAGATTCGTTCGTTTACATTTCGCAGTACCTGCAAGAGCGAGTTTCACTCGACATTTTTTCAGAAAAGATGTAAAAATTGCGTTTTTTTTCAAAAAGACATTTATATACATAGATAAACTTAAAACGCAAATCCTTATCTAAATACAAAATTTGATCCAAATCGTTAGAGCCGTTTCCGAGATACACGAAATAAATTTATACATATACAAGAATTGCTTATTTTATTTACTGTTTTTGAAATAAAATATACTGCATATTACAATATAACTTAAGCGCATTATTATTAACATTATCGCATGGTGGGCGCGCTAATAACACTAAAAGGAAGTAACAGATTGACAAGATAATAGTCCAAGTATTATTTTAGTGCATAGTAAACATTATCTAAGAACACAGACATAAATTTGTTTTACTATTATATCCAAACTTTCCATCCCTACCAAACTTTACAGAATCACCTACTGGTCTAATCTGAAGATTGCTTCGAAATTTTATTAAAAACGCTCCAGCCGTTTTAGAGTCTATAGGGAATACACATACACATATCGATTTTTATATACGTACATATCTACTATATACGGCTAGGGTTAGTTAAAAATTTTGTTAAAAATAATGTAAAAAAATGCCCGTTCGTGCGTGTATGCTCGCACGACCGGCAACATAATAGACATAGCTCTGTTGCTCCCATTTCCAAATTTTATTTAAAAACTCAAATATTTCTTAGTCTATAGTACTTATGGAATCGTAAGGAGTATTTAAAATCGTTTCTTTGAAATCTATTGGATAGATTTTTAGTAAAATTCATTCAAACATTTTATATAATTAGGATAGATTAAATTGTCATAATCATGTTTGATTTCTAAATGACTGTTTTCTATGGGATTTACATGGTTAATTGGCAACGATGTGGCCATCGAGCGGTTATTGCGCAAGGAAGAGTAGAAGACACTAGGGCGCGTGGTAGATCGCCTTTGAGGTGGACGGACCGGACCAAGTCCGAGCGGCAATGTAAGCCTCACTATATGAATATGCGACAAAGGCAAGTAGAGAGGAGTGGAGGCGTAGTATCAAGCGGGTCACCCAATAATGATGACCGCCACCAGTCTGTCAAAATTGAAATGACTAAGAAAGAAGAAAATATGGTTAATTGCAAAATAGTCCGTTTGACCGAAACTGAAGACAGCTCTACGAAAGTACGTACGATAATTATCTATGTAGAAAATACTTTATGGATTAATGAGAAGGATAGAAGAAGAAAAAGTACCTACGAATACATCACATTATAGGTGAGAAATATTAGGTAATACTTATTTTTCGAGCCTTCCCTGGCTGTGTGGCAGCCGTTATGAATAAATTTCGCCAGAGACTTGACACTTGTTTACAACCTGGTACAAATGTAGGCCAATGTTATCCAAGAATTTACAATACGTAGCGCCTGACCTACTTCGTGGGAAATTTAATTGCATGCCCAAGTATGCACTTTTTTGATGTAATTTCAACAAAAATATTTCCCTAACATGTACACGATTATATTAAAAAACTTTAACATTCTTTAAGTTGAAAAATGGTGAGTCAAAACATTGAATCATATTTACTGAACTTTCACCATATTTTTGGGACCAGTTACATTGCAAAATAAAAACAGAAAAAAGATAAAGGTATTTTTACGTTTTAATTTTTAAAATAGAAAGCTATCGAATTTTCTTTTATGGGAACTTTTATTACTTTTTTAATATTACTATAGACTATACTACATATTACGTATATGACTAAGGAGAGCTATTTGTCAAATTACATTAGTAGAATGAGTTGTGCACATATAAAATGATATGGAACAACCTCTTTAACCTTGTTATGAAATAATGGATTACTTTCCTCGTATGTATAACAAATACATTAACATGTTGCTAAAACATAGTGTCGAATCAGTTTAGCTGGTAGCCTTGCACTGAGATGAACTATGTACTAACACTCCTGATGATAAATAAAACTACCAAACTAATGTACTGCTGGCAAGATAGGCTTTTATTGAACTTCGGTATGAAGGGCAAGAGCCTTGTAACAAGATGCTGTTAAATGTTTACAATGTCTTATATACTTTTAGAGTAAACCAAACCATAGCGCGATTCAGAATACACCTAGTGCCATCTAGTAAATAAAAACGTAATTTGAATATGTCATATAAATGCGAACTTGAATGGCTTGAAGTTTGGTTTCTCTAGTAAGTACTTAGGTTGTATTGTTCATGAACATACCGCCCACCAAGGACGTCACTGAGGGAAAGTCCTTCTTATACATAAATATTAATGTTCTTTATATCATATTATCAATAGTTTTATCTATATACTTAAGAACTACTTCATCCACATTGGTTTAACAAAATATAAAAAAATACATCAACTAAAACCCTTGTTAGCCTTACAAATATAAAATAAAATCATACACAATAACAACATAAACTTAAAATAGACACATTTTTAAACTTCTTTATTAAGGTTGAACTTTTTAATTTCTTTTTTTTTTAAATATATTATAATATTATGTACTTAAATTTTAAATATAAATGTGTAAATATCTTTTTTTTAAATCTATTCGTAACTAATACTAACATAATTTTTTAATATTATTAAATACATGTAATTCTCATTCAGCCACAGGTAGAATACAAATTTTTGATGTTGGCCTTTTAATTATTGTTGATTTTGTACGAACTGTAACTACACGTGTGATATTATCATCACCAGGATGTTTTTGCAATATACGACCTAATAGCCAATGACTGGGAGGTAAATTGTCTTCTTTGACTAAGACGACATCTCCAATTTTTGGTTCAGGAACCTTATAAGTCCATTTATATCTGTTCATTAGGTTTGATAGATATTCATTAGACCAACGTTTCCAAAATGACTGTATCATTCTTTGTACGAGTTGCCAACGTGATAAATAGTTTAAATTTAAATGTTCATACTGGCTATCTGGCACATTTACTAACGGTTCTCCGACCAAAAAATGTGCTGGTGTCAGAGGAAGAGCTTCACCGGGATCACTAGCATGAATAATGCTCATGGGCCGTGAATTTAAACACGCTTCCACCTGACTGAGAAGTGTGGATATTTCCTCAAATGTAAGAGTCGCCTCCCCAATGACTCTTTTTAAGTGAAACTTGGTGGACTTCACCCCAGCTTCCCAAAGCCCACCAAAGTTAGGGCTATGAGGAGGAATGAAATGCCATTCCGTTCCACTTACTTCAAGATGTTCCACAATGGCATTTTGAATAGATGTTAAATTTTGCAATTCCCGAGAGGCCCCTACAAAGGTGGTACTGTTATCGCTCCACAGCTTAGCACAATGCCCTCGTCTTGACACAAATCGTCTAAACGCAGCTAAAAATGCCTGAGTACTCATATCACTGACTGCTTCCAAATGCAGTGCACGCGTAACCATACAAACGAATAGACAAATGTAACCCTTGTATGATCGATGACCTCTTCCTTTTGTTGTCCTTAAATTTATGGGACCCGCATAGTCAACTCCACTATGCAAAAATGGTCGTGCTGGAGTACACCTAACAGAAGGAAGTGAACCCATAAATTGATTTTTTATGCTAGCTTTCTGCTTAACACACAATACACAGTTCCGAATGTGATTCTTTACTAGATTTCTAACTCCTAGAATCCAGTAAGCTGTTCTCAAATAATTTATCATTAACTGAGTACCTCCATGCAATGTTTTAGAATGAGCATCAGCTATTATAAGTCGAGTTAAATGACTAGAGTGTGGTAATACTATTGGAAATTTTGTTTGTTCACTCAATGGTGCTTTTTCTAATCTACCTCTAACTCTAATAATTCCCTTAGCATCAAGATAGGGACAAAGAGATTTTAATCCACTAGATTTTAATTGTATATAACCTTTTTCCTGCAATTGTAAATATTCCAATGTAAATAATTCTTTTTGTGTTTTAATTATACAACATGCTAGTGCGGTGTCTAATTCAATTTTGTGTAAATGCTTTCTACGATATATTTTGTTAGTTTTTAAAAATCTGCGACAATAAGCGACAATTCTAATTAATTTGCCTAAAGAAGAATATCGTTCCAACAACGAACAATCTGGAACAACTGCTAAATGACTCTTAGTGGATTCTTCTAAATCTTCCTTTAAATTAATTAAATGAATTGGTTTATTATAAGTTATGATTCTATCTGTCAAGAAAGACGGCCCGGAAAACCATAAATTACTATTTAATAATGAACTTGGCAGCAGTCCTCTAGAAGCACAATCTGCCGGGTTGTTCTTAGTTGACACATGATACCATTGAGACGCTTTCATGTTAGTTAATATTTGCGATGTTCTATTGGCTACAAAAGTCTTCCATCTACTCGGATGGCTATTTAACCAAGCCAGCACTACTGTGGAGTCGGTCCAAGCTCTGATCTTATCCTCGGATACCTTTAAAACTTCTGCTGCTTCAGTCAGAAGTTGCGATAGCAGAACTGCTCCACATAGCTCTAGACGTGGAATACTGATTTGCTTAACGGGTGCTACTCTCGTTTTTGCAGTTAGCAATGATACTTTAACTTTGCCGTTAACATCAACGGATCTTACATAAATTACCGCCGAATAAGCAGTCTTTGATGCATCACTAAAACCATGCAATTCCACATCATCATTCAGTTTTGTGTGAAGCCAACGAGGTATTCTAATACCGTTAAGTAACACTAATTCCTTACGATAAATATGCCATTCATTCATTAAATCTGTCGATAACTTTTCATCCCAACCAACACCGGCTAGCCACAACCTTTGAATAAATACCTTTGCAATAATTATACTAGGAGCGACCCAACCTAAAGGATCGAATAGACGAGCAATATCCGAAATTATAGATCTCTTACTTATAGTTTCTGTTGTTAGTGGCGAAATGTTTACGGAAAATTGAAATGAATCTTCTTTGCGATTCCAGGTAAGTCCCAATATTTTCATTGTACTATCTAATTTGATTTCTATTTCCTTTTGTCCTTTGTCCATTGTAATATCATCTTGTGTCATATTTTTTGTATTCTTTACCTTTTGACCTTCAATTAATTGTACTTCCATTTCACTTTTTTCCATTTCTTTTATCCTTTCCTCTATTTCCTGGCTATTGCTATTCCATTTCTGTAATTTAAATCCACCTCTACCTAGTAATTCTGTTAGTTGCTTATACATCTCTATACCTTCGTCGACAGTAAAACAACCTGTCATCAAATCATCCATATAAAAACTACCAAGTACGTTCTCTTTGGCTAATGGAAAATTATCCCCTTCATCATAGGCAACTTGGTGTAAGGTACGAACTGCTTGGTAAGGTGCAGAAGCTGTACCAAAGGTGACTGTCATAAGTTCATAATCTCTGATTTCTTCCTGAGGATTATCTCGCCAAAGTATACGTTGAAACATTGCATCTCTTTCGGCAATTCTTACTTGACGATACATCTTAATTATGTCAGCAACCAGCGCTAAATGATATGTCCTCCACTTCAAGATTGTATGCCTTAAATCGGCTTGTAGTGTTGGTCCAACCATCAGGGTGTCGTTAAGAGAAACTCCATAACTATTTTTCTGAGATGCTTTAAAAACAACCCGAACCTTTGTAGTTGTCCTATCGTTACGTACAACAGCGTGATGAGGTAAGTAAACTGCTATATCTTTATTACTATCATTTTTTCTCACTATCCTCATATGTCCTAATTCCAAATATTCTTGTATTACTTCCTTGTATCTATTCTTTAGTTCTATATCCCTTTCTAATCTTTTTTCTAATGATAAAAGTCTTTTTTCAGCTATAGCTCGGGAATTTCCAGATCTACAGGGTGGATTTTCATCCTTGAAAGGTAACCTTACTATATATCTACCATTCTTATCTCTTTCAGTTGTACTACTATAAAACTCTTCGCATCTCTTCTCTTCTGGTGTAAGTATTTTCTTTGAACTATTTGCTTCTTCAATTTCCCAAAACTTTTTTAGTGAAAATGATATTTCATCAATTTTTGCATGCATTACATTTACATTACTTGACCTTTCATTACTTTCTGTACTAGTCACGCCTGAAATAATCCATCCAAATGACGTATTTTGAGCGATCAAGGGACTAGTAGGACTTTTATATAAACCCTCTTTTATAACATAACTGTAAACATCCGCACCCAATAAAACATCTATTTTATTGGGTGTGTTAAATCCTGGATCTGCTAGACACAGATTTGTAACCCTTAACCAATCTAGATGAGCGTTTGAACTTCGTTCAGGTAAGTATGAGGTTATCTTGTTTAATACATAAGCATTTACTTTTAATACGAAATTCTGATCGATTCTTGATCGTAAATTTAAATTTACCATATGCTTAGCTATGGTTGAACTTGTATCTCCCAATCCTGAAATATGACCTTGAACAGGTATCCTTTTCAGATTAAGAAATTGAACTAATGCCTCTGTTATAAAACAAGCCTGTGATCCTTGGTCGAGCAAAGCTCGGACCGGATAGTATTCGCCCGTTTTGGACTGAGCGTTTATTAGCGCAGTAGCTAATAAAATCCGGCTCGAAGGACCAATGTCGAATCAGTTTAGCTGGTAGCTAATAAAATCTGTCTCACTTTAAATTTTTTACCAGTCGCCAAACAAGAGACTATAGGATTAGAAATAGTCGAAGAACTAGCATTTTCTGTAGTAGGCGTTGACGGAATAGTATGACCTTTCTCCTCTGTGTTCTTATTAATGTGCAGCAATGAATGATGACGTTTCTGACAAACTCTGCATGTAGTAGTCTTTTTACAGTCATATACTGTGTGATTACTACCCAGGCAGTTGAAGCATATCCGATTCTTTATTACAAATTCACGTCTACTCTCTATGGGCTGTTTAACGAATTTTTTACAAAAGCAGAGTTTATGGCACTCTGAACAATATTCACAACGCATACTTGGTGCATTTGTGCTTATCATTACTCTGGGAGTATGAGTACATTGATAGTTACTTTTGTTTGCCGGATGAACTGTAGCATTTTTGAAATCAAGACATTCTAATGCGCGAAAACGATTTTCGATAAAAACTTTAAATTGATCAAACGTTGGCAAATCGTTATTAGAATCATTATTACAAACACTCAACTCCCATTGCTTTCGCGTTTCGCTATCTAATTTAAGTGTAACAATATGTATGATAATAACATCCCATGTAGTTACATCAATCTTTAAATTTCTTAATGCATTTAAACAATCGCAAGTAGTATCAATCAGCTCTTTCAAGGAAGAAGCTGATTCTATATTTATACGTTTTTGACCAAACAATCTTTTTAATATACAATTTGTTAAATATTTTTTATTACTATAGCGTCTTTCCAATTGAGCCCAACATTCATTATAATTAGCCTCAGTTATAGGAGTGTGGCGAATTAATTGTTCAGCTTCACCAGCAAGATGGCTCTTTAGATAATGAAGCTTTTGTACATTATCTAATGATTCATTTTTATGAACTAATGATGTGAACAGATCATGAAAAGTAGTCCATTCTCCATATTTACCAGAAAATATAGGAATGGTAATTTTTGGCAATTTTACTAAAGAATTAGAATTCTTGTCTGCACCAGAACAAGGTCTATCCCCTTGTTGTACAGACTCCCTACCCACCTGAATTTTATTGAGAGATGTTTTTATTAAAATTTTATATGATATATAAGTATCTTCAACCGAATCGTAAATATCGACAGCTTTCTGACCTATTTCTTCTATTTTAAATCTTTCATATAATTTAGTATTAATATCTTTAAAAGTAGCCCAATCTTTTTCTAACAATTCTTGTCTAGTTTCTATATATTCAATAGTTAATCTATCTTTACTACATTTTTTAAAATTTATTAGACCTTTGGTTATAACATTTTGTAAATCTTTTAACACATTTATTAAACCTTCCATTTTATATCATAAAATAAAATTACTAGTTAACAAAACTAAATACTTTGCAATATAACACAAATTTTAGGTAAACTATACAATTTTATTAAATGTGTAATAATCAAATTGTTAAAACCAAACTTACAATTTGATCCTAGAAATTCTAAGTCTCAAACTGATTCTCAAAATTTTACAAGTGTTTTATGCACTTTATATAAAATTGAAAATCGGGCATAGGTTCCCCGTTCCCCCGTTTTTCTCCAAATTATTCTAAGTCCTTAACTAACCTACACAATTTCACTAAATCTAAATAAATTTAATTTAAAGTTCATAAATTTTTTACAAGTCCAGATGTTTTCCACAAATATTCAAAGTTGAAATCTCTATAGAAATAAAGTTCAATTTTGCTTGAAGATTTTACTGTGCGAATATTCGCTGACACAAGTAATTTAAATGTACTCACGATTTTTACACTTCATACAAACACTATTGTTGATCTGCTACTAGCGCCTCCAGTAGTGGTAACTGCGAGTTGTCCTTTTCTGCTGCTGCTAGTTCCGCCCACCACTGCCGGTCGCACCGCTGCGGCGGGTAATAGCGTGTACCCTAATGCAGCGATCCACTGCGGGTTACACCGAAGACAAAAATGCCCACTTATCCGGCTCGAAGGACCAATGTCGAATCAGTTTAGCTGGTAGCCTTGCACTGAGATGAACTATGTACTAACACTCCTGATGATAAATAAAACTACCAAACTAATGTACTGCTGGCAAGATAGGCTTTTATTGAACTTCGGTATGAAGGGCAAGAGCCTTGTAACAAGATGCTGTTAAATGTTTACAATGTCTTATATACTTTTAGAGTAAACCAAACCATAGCGCGATTCAGAATACACCTAGTGCCATCTAGTAAATAAAAACGTAATTTGAATATGTCATATAAATGCGAACTTGAATGGCTTGAAGTTTGGTTTCTCTAGTAAGTACTTAGGTTGTATTGTTCATGAACACATAGATACCTTACGTTTCTAGTCAAACGTTATATTAAATACATAAATATATATTTATAATAATTTAATTCCATGCACTTCAGCAAGTTCATTATAACAAAGTGTTACATGTGTTACCAGGTGGAAAAAATCTGTCCGAGTTTAAAAAAAATATTTAATTTTTGGTTAGTAGATTACAATTTTGATTAACTGTAAAATTATAAGATTTTAAATGTGAAAGTTTGTGAGGGTGGATGAATGGATGGATTTATGTTACTCTTTCACGCTAGAACCGCTGAACTGATCTGATTAAAGATTATAGATAGATTAAAGTCTGGAATAGCACATAGGTTACTTTTATCCCGAAAAAATGTACGGTTCCCGTGGGATAGATTTATTTTTGTCTAGAGACGAACTCGAAGCGAAGCGATTTAACTTCATTTGTACTAGAATTAACAGATGGGCAACATGTCAACTGTGAAAGGACAAACTAGAAATATACCTATATTACTTTACATTTATAATATTAATTTAAAACCCGATAAATATGCATAAATATAGCGAACACTCCAAATTTCATTTGTTCACATTTATAGTGTAGGGCTCATTAAAATTATTAACACGGCCTTCATCATTTATGTTATGAATTACGATTTTGAATTCCTTAATGTAGGTTAGTAGGAAGAGCATAACTGATAAAACTTTTGGCTAAATAAATCACAGCACGTCCATATAACCGATCCATACGAGAAATATGTTAATTAGTAAAACTGAAGTCCAACGTCTTTACATTTAAAGTAACTATTTATTCAATGCTATTGTGTAATGTATGAACATACGTAAGCGTAAAGACATTTTTCCTTGCAATTGCAAACAGAATTTATTCTTTTTTCTTAGTAGTACATAATCGTTATACTTACGTATAAACTTATAAATACATGTATCATTCTAAGAAGTTAATTAGTCATTGATTAAACAAATTTTTAATGTCCTTGTATAATTTATGGCAAAAATATTAATGCCGAATATCAGCTCACGCATGCGATGACGCCATTGACTAAGGATTCAAGACATGACTCACTAACTTTGTAGACGTTGGCAGAAAGATTCGGACTAAACCTCCTTTAGTTTGTCTTATAAGATCCTTATAAGAATAATAAGCAGCATTATTTTTTTCTTTATACAGTACGTATGGAATGTTTTATGTGTTGCTCTAGAATGTTTTTGAGTGTATTGTGTTTATTTCTATTAATAGATTACGTTAACAACCATATTATTTTAAATAAAACTATCTTCCCGGTTTTATTTTGATTTTCCCGACGTTTCGAATGCTTTACAGCAATCATGGACACGGGAGAGACTAAGGTTTTAGATGTCTTAAACGCATTATATGTATATACATATTATTTGACCTGCGATTATTAAAATTGGTAAATGCACAGTTAACAATTACTATATAAGTTAAAAAAAAAAAACAATTTTACATACTTTGAAGAGTAAAATAACTGAATTCGACAGCACTGCGGCCAGGGGACTTACCATAAAAGTTGTTATTAAAATGACGAGTCATTAGTCATTACGATCCCCGACTTGTTGACCGATGTATATAAAAATATAATTATTTTTCTCACTTTTAAATTCATTGGGGGACTTTATGCACTACCCAAGTATTTTAATCAGATAAATGATAACTAGTCGAACAATGAAAATTGTACTGAACACCAACGACTAAACTTATAACTTGACGCACACGCAGATACAAAAATAAAAGTTTAGACGTTCCTACAATGACAATTTTGATACAATATGCAATGAAAAATAATATAGTTAATGCTCAAAGACAGTTTACCTGTTCTATTGTAGGTGCATAGATGTAGATTGTAGATTAATAGTAAAAATTGTATACAATTAGAGCTGCAACTAGTCATATTCATTAAGATTAATCCATACATACTCGTACATTCAAATGTTTTAACCAACATTTTCTATAAATTTTAACGTACTATCAAGTATGCCTTACTCTTTTATTAGCGGAATTTGTAAGACGATAAATGTAACAACAGTTTAACATTAATCGGGCATTAAAATTTTCTTGCTTTTTTTTCTTTTTCTTATAAGAATTAATCTGAATATACAGAAAAAAATTAAATGCGAAAGTTGTATATGTTTATGTTACTGTCAAGCAACTAGGGACTTACCCGAGCGAAGTTAGAATAAGTTGCATGTAAAAGTAAAATACATGAATAAATTGATATACAAACACACTAGAGAATTATAAAAACGCAAAAAAAAAAACTAATAGCCAAAAATAGTAGCGCAATTTCGCTGTTCGCTATTTTATTCCTGATTTTGCCATACAGATCGTTTTAAAGGCTGTTTAAAGAATAAGAATAAAATATGAATAGTAAAAAATATACTATATCCTTTTTAGTCCTCTTCCCCTTGAAAGAGAGATGTTATAATATTAGCTTATTTTTTTCTTTACTATAAAAAATCCGTTAGCTTTTCCGTATGTCCGTCGTTCCGTTATTTATTAATATTCATTTACTTATCACGGTAATGAGCTTACTTGTAATATTTTTACTTTTATACTGTTTTGTAACATTATTGTTTGGCTTCATGTTTAGTTCTATGGCACTCTGTCTATGTTATTTCTTAGACTGAGTACAAACCGTATTGCCTTAAATAGTATATACCTTATATTATACTAGAAGAACCCGCGGCTTCGCTCGCGTTAAAACTACAAAAAAAATCTATGGCTTTATGTTATAAGTAATTACCTAATACAGAAACACCTCTCCACCTCACGCCCTGCCTGTCTATCTATCATGCCATATAGGATTTTCAAAGCCCTATTTGACTCTGCTAGGGAATGATTTTGGAATACCAATGTCATGTCTCTCAATCAGTTAGTCCAGTTTTTGAATTTTATATACACATATATGTAGGTATGTATATGCTATAATAATAATAATAGATACGTTATTAGATACTAAGTTTTACTTAACAATTTGGTGGGGAACATTTAAATATTCAAAGAACAATGACGATACATTGTTATTTAACGCAACACGTTGATGGAGCTGACCGATAAGAAAATCGTTAAATACACTTGAGAGCAAAGAAATCGCACACCCCCTACATTTTCATTTTGACCGCAAATATTTTTAAAATTTAATGTTGTTTGCGAATACAACTTAAATTAAAATAAAGTACACATTATTAGCTTTCTAAGAACCCATTATGTGTAGCCTTAATCTTCGAAATCATTACAATAGCAACAAAACAATAGAATGACCCAAATTCACTCGTTACAGGTAGCTCGGTTTGTGAGACTTTGAGCAGATATAAATGGCAAAAAAAACAATATTTTTTTAAAGACCATGGTTTATTAATACGAGGTATTGCCCCCCCTAGCCTGAATAACAGCTTCCATTCGATGTTTCATTGTAGAAATAATTTTTTTTACAAACTCTTGCGGTATGCTGTCCCATTCTTCCTTAATTGCGGTTTGGAGCTCTCTTAGACTCGTAGGCGGTGCGTTTCTGGCCCTTACTCTTTTTTTTAGTTCGTCCCATAAGTGCTCAATAGGATTGAGATCTGTGCTTCGAGCAGGCCACGCCATAACGGGTATTTCAACCTCCTCCAAGTACTGGCGTACTATAGCGGCGGTGTGTGGTCTTGCGTTATCCTGCATTAAAACAAAATTTTCGTCGATAAATCCGGAAAAGGGCACGACATGTTCTTCCAGGATTTCCTCGATGTAACGTCGGGAAGTCAATCCTCCCGATCGACGGTCGGTATCGGTCCCTGTGATGAACACAAGTTCGGTTTTCGCTTCCAGTGACATGCCTCCCCAGAACATGCACGAACCACCGCCGTATGAGACCCGTTCGGAGATGCAGCACTGAGCAAAACGCTCACCAGATCTTCGATAGACTCTACTCCGTCCGTCGTTACCATGAAGACACATCCTGGTTTCGTCAGAGAACAGTACTGTCTTCCATTGATCCATTGTCCAATTTACGTGATTTCGTGCAAACTGAAGGCGCGCTTGTCTGTGCACTGGGGTCAATTTTGGGCCAGTTGCTGGTCTGTGCGCTGTTAGGCCTCCTTCGGCTAGTCTTCTCCTAACCGTCCACCGACTAACTTCCACTTCTCTAACTTCCTGTAGCTGCTGTCCGAGTTGAACTGCATTCAACCGGCGATTTCGTAGTGATGCCGTCACAAGAAAACGATCATCGCGCTGAGTTGTCGCACGTTTTCGGCCTGTTCCTGATCGCCTGGTAAAGCTACCGGTTTGTTGATAACGCTGGTATACACGTCGAACGGCATATCTGCTCAAATTTAACTGACGAGCCACTTGACTTTGGTTCTGTCCAGCTTCAATTAGAGCAACCACTTGAGACGCTGCTTTCGGTGTGGTATCCATTTTCTTGTTCGGAGTGATAACGTGTTCGGTAAACGACCTTTCTGTCTGCGAGTTGGTATGCAAATGATATCATTTCAATCATCCCTTAACCTTTTATACCTGCTCAAAGTCTCACAAACCGAGTTACCTGTAACGAGTGAATTTGGGTCATTCTATTGTTTTGTTGCTATTGTAATGATTTCGAAGATTAAGGCTACACATAATGGGTTCTTAGAAAGCTAATAATGTGTACTTTATTTTAATTTAAGTTGTATTCGCAAACAACATTAAATTTTAAAAATATTTGCGGTCAAAATGAAAATGTAGGGGGTGTGCGATTTCTTTGCTCTCAAGTGTAGTTGCGCCTTTCATTAATATTCCGTAGCCTTATCTAATTTGTGTTGGAAGACAGAGGAAGTGGTTTCTCGCTAGCTATGTCCTGTTTAAACATTTTTGAAGCACCTGCTTAGTTACTGTTGTCAACATTTTCAATATGTCAAATTTTCATATGATAAATGTATGTTTTTAAACGAAATTATGCTATTTTTTGTCTTATCTATTTAAAGTTCAAGTAGTTTATTCGTAATTGTTAAAGTCAATAACCTCGTAACGTTGATAACTAATAGGCAGATAGCACTTTCGACAGTTAATATTTTAAGTTTATATTGCTCAGTTTTAGCTATCGCTCAATTAAAAAAAAAATCTATACATGTAATAAAATTGTAACTAAGCCGAATCTGTACACAAAATATTTTTTTGGAAACTCTTATTGAAATAGTCATCATTATCGATACAGAGGTCGAATCTATAGTTTTTAGAATTTTTGTCTGTCTGTCTGTGACCGCATCACGAGAAAACCACTGGACAGATTTTGATGAAATTTGGTATGATGACAACTGGTTATCCGGGCCAACATATAGGATACTTTTTATTGCGAGAAAATATCTCATCTCTGAGAAATCTATACTAAACGTTAAAACGTAACTAGGGTCGAATCCGAGCGGAGCGAGGGTGAGTCGCTACTCGCTAGTATATCACTACATATTATAAAACAAAGTCCTCCGCCCCGTCTGTCTGTCTGTTCGCGATGAACTCAAAAACTACCTCACCGATTTTCATGCTGTTTTCACCAATGGATAGAGTGGTTCTCGGGGAAAGTTTTAGTATACAAAAACCTAACAAATTATGTTAGGTTTTTGTATACATTGGCTAAAATATAACGATATTTGTTGGAGGTGTCGGAAAAAAATAAGCCGTCTGGGAGCTTTCAACGAAAACGCTGCCAAAACCCTTTGAGATATAACAATATAATGTATGGTGGAATTGTGTATCTTATATAGGTCTTGTGGCTTATGTCTATTTCTTAAGGATAACATACTATATCCATTTTAATACTTTAAAAAATTGGCAATTATAATGCGGTAATGTAAAAGCTATTACACAAAGACGATATTAATCCTTATCATTTTAAATTCGTTAGAGGCTTTGAGCATTTCATGCACATTATTTTACTCTTTTACACCGTATAATTTAAATGAATATCTTAGGAGTAATCACAAAAAAAATCGGACGCGAGAATAAAATTCAAGCGCCTCGCTTCGCTTGATGCAATCGCCGACCCTCCCCCCGCACCGTCTTGCCTACTGTTTTAGGTAATTTTTGTATATTTATAATGGATGAACTCAAAAACTACTGGACCGATTTAGGTAAAAAGATAGTTTGACACCCTGGAAAGGACATAGGATATTTTTCATTAAATATCATCCCTTAAGGGGTTGAAAATGGGGATAAAAGTTTGTATAGGGAAGCAAGCTAAGGACGAACCCGAGCGAAGCGAGGGTGAGTCGCTAGTAATATATAATTTTACAAACTTCAGAGACATACCTAATATTTTACAAGACAGAAAGCGGAGGTTTTCTAAAATTTTCCAGGGAGAAAAAAAATGAAAGGCAAGTTCCAAAATTACTTTTATACTTGTCTCATGTAAGAAATCATTAAATATCAAAACTGTAGGTAATAGACTAGCGATTTGCTCTCGCTGTGCTCCGGTGCGTCCTTAATGCCTAACATTAACCTATGAGTTAGGTACCAGGTCATAGTTATCATAAAGTTCATCCAAATCAGTTCAGCCATCTCAGCGGATTCGCATGTAATTAATTAAAAGTACACTTATGTTCTCATATTGCAAACTACAAATCCGCGCTGGCGCCGCATCTAACAAAGGTCACAAGACAGAGGATTAGTAAGGCCATTGAAAGCGCTCATTCAGTCATATAGTCTCTATATGGTTAAGATGCACGCCTTACTCGTCTACAGTCGCATAACGATTCAAGACGCAAATAACTATGACTCAACACCAACGGATTTTATCAACGTTTCGAAATATTTCACTTAAGTATTCCCCACGACTTTGCAACTTTAGTTATACCTATTTAAAGTTTATCCATAAAATTTGGTTTTTCGAATATTTTTCTTGGTTCATTTTAAGGTTGTTCATTTTTTGCTATTTTCATATTATGGTGATTCACAATCGGGGATGGAGCATCCCAACAATCATCTAAGTTTTCTGTATCCCAAATTTGTTTTAGGCAAACATTGGCGTAGACAGTGGGCGAAAAGACGAGAAAAAAACTAGCAACTGATAAACCGAGTCAATAATTCCCTTACATTTTTTATTCAATATATTTTTTTTAGTAAAGAAAAACTGAATGATATAATATATTTCAATAGAAACCTTGCTAGCGATCTACAATGCCTCCAACATCATCAAAAAGGAAATAGGAATGGGGTCAGTAGGAGCCAGAGGCCAATCGTTAGACATGGTCAATGTAACGTTATTGCAGTTCCAATTATTTCAATTAATATACAACCAGACCTTGTATAATCTATACTATTATTATTAAGAGGTAAAGTTTGTGAGTTTGTAAGATTGTAGGGGGTAATCTCTGGATCTTCTGAACCGATTTAGATGAAATTTGATAAGAAGATAGTTTGAGACCCTGGGAAGGATATAGGAGGACTTTTTATCCCGAAAATCATCCCTTAAGGGGGTGAAAATGGGGATGAAAGTTTGTATTGGAATCTGGGAAGCATATTTTATAAGAACATTTAACTTTTCGTTAAAAGATAATGTAACGATTTTATTGAATTTTCCCATAGATACTTTCCAAGTGGCAGATGAAAATGCGCTAGCTAAAACTTGCTAGATACATGCAACGTTTAATCCATATCCATACTAATATTATAAATGTTAAAGTGTGTTTGTTTGTTCGTCCTTCTTTCACGACAAAACAGAGATAGATTGGCGTGATTTTTTATTTGGAGATAGAGGGCTGGAAAGTGAACAGGCTACTTTTTACCGCGAGAGATTATCTCATTTCCACTGGAAAACACGTTATAATACAACCCAGAACAACTCATAATACCTATGTATTTAATATATAGTCTATATTCATACTAAACGTTAAAACGTACCTAAGGACGAACCCGAGCGAAGCGAGAGTAAGTCGGCTAGTATATGTATGTACATAAATAAAAAGTATGAGTTTTACGAGAATTTTTATGTCAAACAAACAAACATTTGTACATATGTATTATATATAATACACATTTAAGAATGAAATGAATTCTAGTATAATAATATTCATACTAGAATACATTTCATTCTTAAATTACATCCGCTGCCACGCATCATTAATTGAAAGCAATATTTTCTTATAATTATTTTATATAGGTACTTCGATCCTATTTTAATTGATATTGGCGATTTTTTTGCTGATGGTAGTCTGATGCGGTAATATTATATTACTCTAAGCAGTTAAACCTATTAAAAATACATCTTTTTATTCATTTATAAACATAGTTTCGCTAAGGGCCTCACTACACTGCGATATTATGCGATATTATATAGGTTCTCGTAAGAGTATATTGCAAAATAGCGGGAACAAGTAATGAAGTCGTTTTATGAAAGAGCCATCAACCATCAAACGTAAAGTGAATATAGGCATTAACGTTAGTACTATACTAACTAGAAACTTGAAAGTTAGGTGATGTAAATACGAATTTGTACCTTCTACCTAACATGGTTTATTTCATCAATGTTTCACTGAAGAGTTTAAGGGTGCATATAAAATCTAAATAGCACAAAATCCTTTTATAACAATTGTTTTTGTGCCAAAGAGAAATTTGGTCAAACGTCAGTCTTAAACATATGGTGGAGTTTTGAAAGTAGCCTATATTTAAACCTTATAAATACGTCCAGCGTAAAGGCCATACCTTATAAGGTGTGGTTTGGTGTGGTAACTGAACCGAGCCTTATATGACTCATCGTCTTGTTGAATTAGTATAAAATAAATTCTCTTACACTAATTGAACATCTGTTCCTATTTTTTCATTGAAACATTTATTACATCACGTTTCTGAATGTACTCGCAAAATTTTTCTACTTAAATCATGCTCTATTCAAATTTTTTGTTTCATATAATTTTAAACTGATTTTTTATGAAACTCGGCACAGTTTAATGTGAATCTTGATTTATAATCTGCTCTAACATCACATTTAAATTAAAAATATTACATTTTTTATATTGCAATTCAATTTCATATTGTACAAAATTTTTGATATAGATATTTAATATTTATAAAAAAATATGAAAAAAAGTTTTTTTCTGTCGAAAAACATCTATGTAAGTACCTATATAAAAAAGCATAAGCTTATCTAAATACAAAATTTGATCCAAATCGTTAAGATCCATTTTAGTGATACACGAAAAATATGATGTAAAGAAGAATTGCTCATTTCATATTATAAGATAAAATCTTGACAAGTAAATCTAGCTAGTAACTACTACTATCTAATTATCATATAAATTATAAGAAAAAAGTAAGTTTTTCAACAATAATTAAATAATCATTCGTCGAATTATCATAAAAAAGACCGCTATGGAATTTTCCATTAACCAAGATTCCTTTGGAAGAGAAGATTTATAATTCCATTAAAACACTGTGGTTGCATTGCCATCGATGCACGGGTCTTATTTGGTTAACAAACCGGTCAAAATTATTGAGCGATTCTCCTTGACCCACATGACTTTTATGTTGCAGGAAGAGATTTACTATTAAATGTTTTTTTACTGATCTTATAATGTGTAAATTTCCCATTTATTTCAAAATTATGTAGGTACATACAAGAATAATTATAAGATAATGGCGCTAATAAAAGGTTATCAATTTTACACTATAATAGTCGAATATTAATTATGTTATTGAAGTCAATGACCGTATTCGGCAGTGTATGGTGTCTGCATAATTTACACGTTACGTAAAACAAGCTTGACCGACACTTTTTATGCCATTTTATTCCTTTTCTCAGTTTTAAAATTTTTATTTTGGTGATTTTTCAAGGTAAGTAAAAATTTATATCTTTATTATCTTACAAAAACAGCAATATGAATAATATTAAGAGAAATATCGAATGTTTTTTGAATTTAATGCACTACATTAATAACGAGCAAGATGGCAATCTTAAATAATAATATAAATAAAGTTACTTTGTTTTTAATTAATTTCCAGAAGGATGATAGTAAATAGTTAATGCGTGCGTTATCAATAAACAAAAACATAAACTATCAGGCGTATGCAATGAAATTGCGTAACACTGCTTTAGTTTGAACAATAGAAGCAAATATTTCTCAATCAGTGATGATAAATTCTAAAAATATTCTGTGGAATATAATATATAGATATTTCATTTGTTTATTGTGTTTTGTAATGCTGCAGTGTGACATTTGTCAAATTGTAACTGTTTTTTGCACCGTAGCTGATTTTAGCGAAACTTTATGATTCCTTATCCCAAGTCAATACTCCTCGATATCAATATCCTATTGTATTGTATTGTATTCAGCCCTTTTTAACGTTCCACTGCTGGACACGGGCCTCCCTTCAGTACAAGGGGGGATCAGGCCATAGTCCACCACGTTGGCCAAGTGCGGGTTGTCGAATATCCTATTACTATTTACTTATTATACTACATATTTATCATACGTATGTATTTAAAGTTATATATGTAGTGTATCAACTATATGGAATCCATAACACAGGTCTCGTAGCTTACCATGGAGCTAGATGGTGCTGTGTGTTAATGTCCCAACATATTTATTATTTATTTATTATTAGATACTGTTGTTACTTAAAACTTTAGAAGGCACCTTTTAAATTTTTTCAATTTTCAGAATTAATTTTAATTGATGCGGTGCGCGATAGCGATTTGCACTTTAGCCTTTTTTATTAAATCGTTGATGCGATTGCTAGCTGCAAATGGTGGGTTTAAACTGTAACATACCATAATTTAAAACTGAAATTTTGTAGTGGGGAATATTTTGTTACTAAAACAATAATATAATTAGTTTTAAGTTAGGTTAGGTTTGTTTTTTACCTTGCCTAAGGCTAACATGAATGTAAATAGAGCTCGCTTCTTTAAAATGCAAAACCTCGACTAGGTGGACATGTCACAATGGAATTTTCTTGGCAAGAACAAAAACACTACATGTGTTGTGTGCATAAGAGTAAAATTAGTAATGAGAACCTTACATTTTAATAAGGCTTTTTATATTTAAAAATTACTAAGCCTTGTGATAAGTACTAGGAATAGAAAATGTTTGGGAGGAATCGTTAGATACATAATGTACCTATATGTCGCAGGGAAATTGTAAAAACCAAAATTGCCCCGTGATATTGTAAGAAATGGAGACTGACAAAACTCCGGGTAATTATAATTTTATAATAATAATAATAATAATATCCTTTATTGTACACCACAAAGAAACAAAAAAAAAACAAAAAAAAAGAACACAGAAAAGATGCACAGCAGGCGGCCTTATCGCTGGAAGCGATCTCTTCCAGGCAACCTTCAGGTGGAGGAGTAAGTTTCATAAAAAACGGTAGGCGGTGTACTTGCTTTACACGTTTATATATATATATATATACGTTTATATATATGTATCTATTTATCTATAAGTATATATATATATATATATATATATATATATATATATATATACTTATAGATAAATAGATACATATACAAATCCATATATAGATACATACATACCTACATATATATACATACATACATACATACATATACATACATACATACATACATACATACATACATACATACACTCATACATACATACATGAAAAAGAAAAAAATCAACCAAATAATGTATAGAATTAGATGATATTAGGGGAAAGGACTAAGAGAAAGGGTTAAAGAGACAGATAATATTCTTTTAACAAGCTTTTAAATTTATCTAAGCTTTTAGCACATCTAATACTTAAAGGAATTGAATTCCACAGTCGAGCGGCTTTTACTGCAAAAGAATTTGTAAAGAAACAGGAAGAGTGAGTAGGAATTTTAAAAAGGAAGTTCTGAGCAGAGCGAAGTGAACGAGCATGGGAATCACCCAGAAACTCAAAACGCTCTTTCAGATAGACAGGAGTTGAAGGATTAAACAGCACGCAGTAGAGAAGATGAAGAATATGAGTATTCCTGCGGAATCGGATTGGAAGCCACTTGAGTTTTTTACGAAATTGAGAAACATGGTCATATTTTCTAAGGCCAAAAATAAACCGTATACAAAGTAATTTTACTAGTGAAATTATAATTTCACGGTTTTTTTTAATTTACCTGCGACATATACTACATTATACATATAATATTAATTAATTATTTATAGGCAGTGGCAGCCCAGTGGTAATGCGCTCGCTTAGGAAACCGAGTGAAGCGGGTTCAAATCCCGGGTCTCGCACCTCTGATATTTTCATGTACGAGAATCTTTTCTAACATGATTACCACTTGCCTTAGGGCGAAGGAAAACATCGTGAGGAAACCTGCATGTCTGAGAAAACCTAGCAAGTTTTCGAAAGACATGTGAATTCCGCCAACCCGCACTTGGCCAGCGTGGTGGACTATGGCCTGATTCCCCTCGTATTGAAGGGAGGCCCGTGCCCAGCAGTGGGACGTTAAAAAGTGCCGAATAAATACATACATTATTTATCTGTTGTAGGCCAATAAATGGAGGTTATTAGAAAATACCGGATTAAATGCAAGATGTAAGTGTCAAAATATGCAAAATCAATTTACAAAAATAGTCATGACTAAGGTTATTTCGAAGATAATTGAATCGACTAAGACTAAAAGAATAAAAGTTTTTCTCAAATAAATATTTAGAAAATAGAAAATTATAGTAAATTCTCAGAAAAAGTATTAGCAATATTATTTTTTTCTCTGATTTTGATCAGCTAACAAATTCCGCTGATTTTGAGATTATATCGTAAATTTTAACTGTCTAAATATGTATTAACACGTTCACTGCGTTAAGATTTTTAGAGGACTTTCAGCTAGTGCTATATAAGGTCCCTAAGACCTGAAGCATGACGATTTTGGAGTGCGTTATCGGGTCGAAAATATCTGTTCGGTATACATGTATTCAGAAGTGGATTTTGAAGCAATTATAATGATTTTTTAAATTTTCTTTATGAAACATATTTTTTAATAATCATTTCGTATATTTATACATTCGTAACAAAATCCGGCTATTGTAACTTATGTTAACGATTTGTCAAAATTTTCGGGTCGTTTTCACCCGATATCCGCACTGCTTGTAAAGTGTATCGATAAAAAAATAGTGTTGTACAAGTAAAACAACGATGAGATGAATAGTAAGTTTTGTTGAAATAAAAGGTACTTATCGACTATTAAAAAGATTAGAAATATGTTTTTCATTACAACAAATGGTTTTTTTTCATATTCGCAAAAAGATTTAACCTTTTTCACTTTGCGTGTGACTAGTAAATATTCCGGGACTTACAGTTTCATTCCGGGTTTTATTATTCCTTTCAACTTCACCTTCATACGTCAAAAGCATTTTTCTGCATCTCGACCTCTTCATTTTGTCAAAACTCATTACCACTTGTAACAATAATTACAATACGTCGATAACGATTTAGACGTTGCTAACTTATGTGCAACACTAGTGTGACGAACACGAAATCTGGTGCTGCTATCGGGTCATCGGGTCATCAGGTCTGAAAGACCCGATAACCGCACCTAGCGAAAAATATTTACTGCTAGTCGTTATAGGGTCGAATAGATCTGATATATTTTTTTTGTATCTACGTCAAATATTTGAAGAGGTAAAAATAAAACTTTAAAAGTCCCTTTTTTATTTCATAAATTGAAAGAGATATCTATCCCGCACCAGCGGTAAGACACAGATTTTTCGTGCCGCACCACGGGTAAGTCTCGTATCGGGTTGATTCGACCTATTGCCGCAGTGAACGTGTTAAATAGCATAGCGAATGGATTTCTCAAGTCCCATTCTAATTTTAGGCAAATACAGAATATCCATCTTCTCTATTATACTTCATTTTCCTATTGTATAAATATGACGATGTCATGCAATTATTTTTGAATCATTTGCAACTTAAAATTTTTATTGTAGGTACTAATTAGTGCCTTAGGTTCTATAACGAATGACAAAAATGACCCATTTTAGAATAAAATGAAATCGAAAATACGAAGTATGAAACCGGGAATTTTCAATGATTTTATATAATATGTAATGTAGGTACCTTTATAAAATTTGTGGTAATTCTATTATACATTATATCATTAGTCACGTTTGCTTCTTACATCATGACTTATTATAGTTTGTTTGTTGAATCCACTAATGTTTCCTATCCAATACAATAAAAGACACGGACGAATTATTATTTAAATTTTGAATCATATTAAATCTTCTTGTAATTCAATATTATTTCAAGTAGTAAAATAGAGTTTCAGTTATTTATCTACATGACCTATATCAAGGCTTTAAATAAATTAATTAGTCTAATTAGTAATAAATGTTGACGGGTACATGTAAGCGGCATAATATTTATCACAATTTAGTTAATTAGAATAATCAACGCCCGTCATGTTCAAATATGTACGTTATCAAATTATATTTATAACATACCTATAACATTCTTTAACGTTTGATGCCAGGTATCCTGGTCACATGTACCCATACCTAGGTACTTGAATTTTTTATGTGAACAAACTCCAAACCTGTTTTCGGCCGTTTAGGATACCTCGTGTTATATGTGAGTATAACCCAACGGACGGATGGAACTCTTGTTAGTGTGGGTAGAAAAAATTCTTGATAATAAAATAGTAATAAAAGTTGATAAAAGTACGTAAAATAAGATTTTTATAATATCTAACAGATTGTTCTTTAGTTTAAAGTTATGTTGGAAATCTTTGTATGTCGATTCCAATTCGAACATGTTACGTGGAGTTAATATATGCTCACAACCCCTATCAATATCTCGAAAGTAGGTCACGGCCGAGTCCTTGTATCTGGACCACCCAGCATCCCAATCAATAGCTCTGACATCGCAAAAACATGGGAGATAAACTATTAGAAATTACTAGAAATATTTAATATGACTTTTGACTTACCTTTCTCTGAGCTTCGGCGGCAAATCCAGATTTAGTGGCCCTGTTGTTGGCCATTTTGTAACTAAAACTATTTTGTACAATAAATAAATTAAATCACAGACACGGGTTGTCGCCGTGAAGTCACCGCGTACAGAGAATATAGTAAAGTATAGTTAGTCGATGTAATGTAAACAGCCGCGCAACCGACCTGTTCAATGTGTGTGTGTGCTATGAATGACATCATGCATCGCGACCGGCCGGTGCACGACTCGGGGTAGTGATGTGCTAAGCGGCCATTTTATCGATAATTGGTTTTTCATAGCATTTTGATCGATGGTTTGATAATAATAATGTCCTCGGTGGCCAATCTTGTTGAGAATAGCCATCTGCGCAGGGGATATTATAGTGCACAAGTGTGCGCACAGACACAAGTGCACTTTCTATTCCTTTCTCTCTCATACTATGATGGGACTACTCGATACGACCAGTAAGGGTTTAGGCGCATGTCCGACGGCTTTATGGGAGTGAAATACAGCCAACTTTCCAACTCCGGGTTGTTACTGAGAATTTCTTGACAGAAATACTCAATAGTTGAATTTGGCGCGACCTGGAACTCGAACCCAGGACCTCCGGATCTGCGGCCGTACAGATCACTTAGCCACTAGACCAGCGAAGCACAATTGAGATACTAATTAATTTTTAAGGTGCTTAAAAAAAAAGAATATTAAATGATAATTTACTTTAACTACAACTTCTCATTAAAAGCTTAAATAATTAAATATTTAAACCATGGGTTAATTAATGATAATTAGTTAGCGTTATTACTAATATTAGTTCGTTAGTAAGTTTGATAAAAAAGTCATACTACAAATAAGTCAATGAAATGAAAAAAAAATTCGAATTTCAAAAAGGATATTATTTATTAATATAATAAAAAAAGACGTATGAAAATAATTGATTGAGAAACTACTTTATAAGATTATTTAATAAAAAATAAACATCGACATCCAAACCTCACTATAACTTCGAAATGTAAAATGAAAACCAAGTATGGAATACAATGAGAGCAAAAGGGATAGGCTCAATAATTACGCCTCTCGTTCTAACGTCTCGACGAAATGGCGGCGAGCCGAAACCTATAAGTATTGAGATTTGAGATAGCTTAATGTTATTACTTATTAAGTAATATTTTAAAATAATAATTAACTATTCTTAACTGAAATTTAATAAAAAATACATAACGTCAACATTTTCATACTTAAATAATAAATAATCGTGCATTAAATTATAAATTCAGATTTTTTTTTATAAAGATAATAATATTAAAACTATTATTACTTATTATCTTTATAGAAAATATCTAACAATTATTTTCAATTAATTAATTTATTTTTTAAACTTACCCGCCATCTATGTAAACGTTTAAAAACTATTTGGTAAGAGACTGAGGCTTTAGTGTCATATGAAGGCTCTGTTTATGTGTCACGAGGTGTCTAAGAATAGCTGAAGATGGCTGTCTAATTAAAATGTAATTAAAAATAAGAATACTATAAGAATACAATATATTTATATGTGTTTTGCAAACGAAAAATTTAATAAAGCCAATGCTTAAATAATTATACTACAAAATATATGTATCTTTAAAATTAGTTTTCATTCAAAAAGTCGGTACACGACTTTAAAATCACTTAAAATTATTTTATTCATATTTAATTGGGTGAACTTATTTCACCTTTAATTGGGTGAATAAGGTAGTTTTTTTGCAATTTATATGGGATCACCTTTGGTAAACCTAATATTTAAAAGGAAAAAACTATCGAAGAAAAAAGATCGCATCACATTCAGTACTTTTTCCTTTTTTAAGTCTGTAAAAATAATGATACAAAGAATTTTAAACACCTAGATCTACAGTTGTGACGTAACCGTATATCAGTGTACATGATGACGTAGGATACATTAAGACTCCTTTTTTATTCAATCTGAATATATTTGTTTAGTAAAGAGTGATCTAAAATAAAATGTTTCATGAATTTTGGCAGAGCATGAAAATATTCAATGCCAATTTTTCCTTCAAAAACCTTATATACTGTTTGTTGCCTTTAGATCTACCACAAATTAAGTACAGTACTACAAGGATCATTTGGTACTTAGTTGACATTGACATGAGGGCGTGGGTGTGAAATTAACACACATACATACATATTTTGAGATATTTTTATCGAAATAAAAGCACGATATATCCACAACAGTCATCAACTTCAACTTTTCTCAAAAGTGACGATTTACAAGATGGTAGAGTTAGTTCTGATTTCGACCACGTGCCAAATGATCCTTGTAGCACTGGAGCTGACGCTCGTAGCTCCAATATACATACCAATAGTAGTGTTGGGGGGGGGGGGGGGGGCTACTATTATTGTTATATATCTATTTCAATCGATAATTCGGATTGTGAAAACTTATCCTTACTTTCCTATTACAAAGTAAGGTTCACATCCCTCCATTTTGTTCGCCTTACTATCCTCAACATTTTTATGAATAAAAATTAACAACCATTATTATATTTATAAATCATATAAAACCTATTTAATTACGAATACGAATTAATATATAATATGACATTGATCATCTCAAAATGAAATAGAAAAACGTGACAATCATGTAAATTTTTTGCTAAGTATAATTTGAACTAGAATAAAAAATGAATAAATAATATTCACTGAAATGTTTTAAAATAATACATAAAAATTACAAAAAATATTTAAGGAAGCTGCATAAAGAAAGATTTAGCTTTATTTAATAAGAAAATGGACTATCATCGTAGAAATCGAAGGGGCAGACCAAGATCGCGTCCAATACAACTGCCTATTGAACAACGTCCCCAAAAATGTTCTATACTAAATAATATCTGTAGCTTCCTTATATTAATCAGTTTGATCGCCATTGTATATTTGATGTTGGAGTACCACTGTAATATATGCAATAAGAAATGTGACTTTTACAATATTACCAGAAGTATTGACGATATAGCGGTATTATTGTTTTTTCTTTTTAATTATAAAATAGTGTTCTTATATGGATTAATGCAATAAATTATTATTCCAAAGCAATCATCTGATGTTTCGGGATAATGTTATTAATAAATATAGGATAAATAGTATGTTATAGTACTTGATAAACTTTTTATACCAAGTTTTATCTAAATCTACTCAACGGCTTTCACATGATTGAGTAACAAACATCCAAATTCACAAACTTTCACGTTTACGTTATTATAGGTTTTTTGTTTCAATAAAGCTATGTAAAGAATGTACATCATATCCCCATTGCGATAATTAAAAGTTCTCTCTGATTCCATAGAGACAGTATCCCAATACATATCCAGTACCTATCCAAATGTATTCAGCCCTTTTTAATGTTCCACTGCTGGGCACGGGCCTCCCTTCAATACAAGGGGGATCAGGCCGTCGTCCACCACGCTGGCCTAGTGCGGGTTGGCGGACGATTGACCTATCCAAATAGGTTCGTTTAAATAACACTAAGCATTTTTACATTTCAGCATAACATGTCAAATATGAAAAATTCTTACCATGACCTAGAAAGAAACGTACTAAAATTTTCCCAAGATTTGCCTAAAATCGAAGGACAGGTAGAAATTTTGGAAGCGTTGGCCCACACTATGGAGAGAGGTGATTATGTATGGAATCCGAAAACCCACTTGGCTCTACCTAATGTAGATGTATTTATAAAAACAGAAGTATTTAAGGAACCTAATGTTGGAAATACTACTACAAAGAGTTCAAAGTTCACGTCCATTGATAACAAATGACTAGGAAGGAATAATAGACTTATACATATTAGAAATTCTTGTTCTGGCACATTTTAACTTCTTAATTTAAACTATTTGTTATAAAGAGTACCTATATTTTCACATATTAAAGAAGATGTATGTACACAGATTTTTATTTTACTTTGCATGATCTATACATATAAAAAAAATCTGAGTTGAATCTGTAGATGAAATATTTTTTGGAAAATCTTATTGAAATAGTCATTACTATCGAGACATAGGTCGAATCTATAGTTTATAAGATTTTTTCTGTATGTCTCTCTATTTGGGAATGCATCTCGAGAAAACCACTGGACAGATTTTGATGAAATTTGGTACGATGACAGCTGGTTATCCGGGTCAACCTATAGGATACTTTTTACTGAGGGAAAATATATTCTGAGAAATTTATACTAAACGTTAAAACGCAACTAGGACGAACCCGAGTAGAGTAAGGCTGAGTCGCTAGTCTATATAATAATTAAATTAGAAACTCAATCTGTCCATTTAGGAAACAGAAGGGATATATCGTGAAGGCATAATAGATAAAATTAATAAAGGAACTTAGCTATCGCCGTTTGACTCGGTACTTGTTTGGCATTTTTCACGGTCCTAATGCTTTGCGGGTCGATCACTGTAGGTATAATATCATACATTGGGCAGTAAATTTTCCACTAGTCTCATACTGATAAAATAATTAAGAATGTCCGCATTATCATTAGGAGCTGTACTATGACCAAATATATGTGCTTATTTACAGAGATTTATAATGTGGTGTAGATGTAAGTATAAATAGAGTAAGTTTGTAATCCTTAAGAGTATTATTATTAAATCAGTACTCGAAGCAACACACCTCTTGTTCTTTCAAACACCCATCTTTACAATAAAAGACTAGCAGCTCACCCTCGCGCGGGTTCGCTTCTAGAAAACCAAAAACAAATCTATCCCACAAAAACCGTAATTTTTTCCGGAATAAAAGTATCCTATATGCTGTTCCAAACTACAATCTATCTCTGTGTCAAATTTCATCCAAATCCGTTCAGCCGTTTTGGCGTGATTGAGTAACAAACATCCATCCAAACATCCAAACATCTAAACTTTCACATTTATAATATTAGTAAGATGAGTACGATAATTAATATATTTATTACTGTTTTATAAAAAATCTATACATAATTATAACCACATGTTTTGTAGTTTTGACGACATTTATGAGTCTCTTTTAATTTGCAACTGTATCTAGATTCGCAATATTCGGGAAATTCATGGTTAGTATAGAGCTCGCATCCGACAGCGGTGGTTTTAGCTGGATATCTTGTATGGGTCGTTGCGTTTTTAGCTTCACCATGTCTTCTTGTTTCATTAAATGTGTTATCTCTGGACATTTCTTCTTTGAGAGCAGAATAAATATCTCTGTTATTAACTTCTTTCATAAGTTCATCATGTAATGTTTTAGCTGTATTTTTGTCCTGATCTTTATAGGAAAATTTCGTATCATGTCGAGATGAAGGGCGTTTTGGTGTTTTATTTTCAGCTAAATCTATCAATTCATTGTGTAAATTGTCGTATGCATTTCCTATGTTATTGACTGTGAGCTGTAATTTAAAAAATATTATTTATTTTTTATTATAGAAATATTCTTTTAATATTTTTTTATAAACGATGTGGTTTTACTACATTTTATGTTGGAATATATATGTTTGACTTTACTTGCATACCTTTAATATTTCCAAGTTTTTTTTCATACTAGAAAGCTCTTTGTGCATGACATACCTTTCCCAAAAATTTGTACTCAAATGACTGACGAGAGCAACGACTGTGAAACACAATACTATTTCGATGAGCAAATTTTTCAAAGATTTGTGGCTGGGCATATTCAATTTTTATTTGTTTATGAGGATCAAGTCATAATGCTATGTAACTTCGTGTTTTTTTTAATTATTTTAACACATGGTGTATAGATAATTGAAAAAGAATTTGACATTTTTTTTACTTTTCTATTTTTTTTAATATATGCGAAGAATGTTAGTCGTCAAAATATAAGTTCGAAACATTATTTTTCAATGAAATAAATAAATTTATAATTAAAACTTTTTGAGCTTATTTGGTACTATATGAAAGGAATTTTGTAATTGTAGAGTTCCATTAGTCGTTTCTTGACTCTATAATTAAATCATATCTATGGTGTGCTGATGTGTGTATGTGATGTGCGAGCACAATATTTTTTTTAATATGTTGTCATTTCAATTTCTACTTCCAAAGTTTCAAACAGGTACGATAGAAGTAGGTTCAAATCAATTTCCTAGATTTGATAACACTATGTTAAATTATATCTAATAAAAGGATGTTAAAAAAGACAAAATATTCTCAAATCATCCTTTTGAAACATATTTATAAAATATAAATATAATGTAAAACCTTTCACATTGTAATATGTATTGTAGTTTTTTCTTTTAAAATATGCATATTATTATTTTTACAAATAGATAGAAAAAGTAGAGTTATAAATGAATATTACTTCAGAATACATTGTAGTTTTACGTACATATCTCTTAGCAAAAAACAATGCAACTTTTTACTGTGAACGATCGACTTCCTTCACCTTTTAGTTACACCTCTAAGTGTAATCTTTGAGATTAAATGGGCGTATAAAAAAAACATTACTGTAATGTATTTCCGAAGTTGACGATAATATAATAAACGTATAAATAAACGACAACGTTTGTTATAAATTGAAGAAATAAAGAAATATTCTGCACCGGCATGGAGTTTAGTTTTAATAATTATATCTTTTTATTAAAATATAGGTATATTTCAATAATTATAAGACACTTTCATTTACATAATAATAAAATAAAAAAAAAAACAATATTCTTCATCCTGGCTTGTAATTTTATGTGGGCTAAGAAGGTACTATGTTGTTTAATCCTTTTCGATAGTCGAATGAATCGGTGTATACGATCGACATGATTGCGATTTCCTGAAAAAAAAAAAAAAAATAGATAATGATTTTCTTACCAATAGAAATCGATTAATTTAATTTTATTGACATTCCCCTATCAAATTTTGATGGCGTCAATTCACAGAAACAGGTACCTACAAACAACCCATCAAATTTTAATGGACACTATTAATATTTAGTTTCTGGTGCGCTTTGAATCTATTAACAAGAGAATTGAATTTAATATTTACTTAGTTGAACTAAGTAGTATTATTGAATAACATAGTTTTGTTACCTTTCTGGATGCGTTCCGATTGAGGAAGATTCGGCGAAAGAAACCGATTTTCTTCTCCACTTGGAAGGGTTTAGAGTGTGTGTTAAGGAGCCCTCGACTGGTGCATATCGATATATCATGCAGTTCTTGTGTCTAGAAAACGACTATTTTTATCATGAATATGATGAATTATGAAAAAAATATGCAAATAAAGAACCGTGCCGTGAAATTTTATAAGAAATATCTCTCTACGTTATAATTAATTTGTCGAGGACCTTTTTTGTTAAAAGTACCCAAAGAATTTCTGTAAAATAATTTTTACATTAAATAATGTTTTAGTTAAAAGATATTATTATTTGAAATATAACGATATAATAATTTAATTTAATTTTCTGTTAAAGTAAACGATTATTAAATTACTTTGTAATATTTAAATTTTAGCGTCTCGAAGCTTTATCCACATAATATAATATTTTTATAACATACGTTTTTTATGTGTTTATAAATAGCTATAATTCGGTACTATAAACTGGTAGTTCAAGAAAATAGCGTGTTCAAACAAACAAACTCTTTTGATAATGTTATAAATATATAATATCAATATAGATTTAATATAGGTTCTCAGTGTAGTAATATATATATATATATATATATATATATATATATATATATATATATATATATATATATATATATATATATATATATATACATAATGCATAATATTGTTCAATATCACGACACAATGGAAATACGTTTAAAAGTTAAAACTAAACTGTTTCTGTCGTGTCATCGCAAATCGAATGAAGACAGCAAACCTCCTTGGCAGCGGTTAAACATGCTACTTCAGCTCGACTTACTTCTTCCTGTAAATATAGAGTTATGGCTGGAGTTAGAAGTGTAGGGACTCTGGAGTTATAAAGGAGTGGATGTTAATAATAATTCAAATAAATAAGTTTAACATCTGAAAATTTCGGGGCCCTCTTATTGGGGGCCTGGAGATGCAACACTATTTACCTTCCCCGGGTCTGAGTATAGCTCGGTAGTTATAATAATATTTTATTTAACTATTTTTTGTACTTAATATCTATACTACTCACAAAATGAAAAGTATCTCAAAAACAAACACTCAGAGGATTCCGTACCATATTATATGTATCTATATTATACTTATTTGCATTACCAGTAAAAGGACATTAAAAGAACAGTGATGGAAGTGGTGGAAGTGTCGAGCATGAATTGAAATCTGGCTAGTGCTTACATACTATTAAACTCTAGAACAGTAGAAACCCTAAGTTTGAATTATTTGAATTCTAAAACGCGCTAAAATGGATACGAGATAAAATATACCGTGAAATTTGTTGAACGCTTTATTCAAAGTGTACTTTAACATTGCCAAAATAAATTGCAGGCTTTATGCTAACTAAATAGTAAATTTTTTATACAAATTCCACATACATATTCAAGCGACTTTGCAGAGCTTACCTAATATTAACAAAACAAATACAGTTATACTTTGTTGATGCAATTACTGTTAAAAAGAGTCGGGAATCCAAATACGGGCTTAAAATAAAGTTTATTCAACAGTTTGGTGCAGTTTGTAACAATATTTGAACTTTCTGTAAAAATTCGAACTATTTTAACTAAACATACACTCAGCTATGTGCATGAATTCGCCTCTAGTACCACATTTTTTTTTATTCCCAAAAATATCTTTGCAAAATTGTCAGAGATAATCTAGTTACACAAATTTTTCAATTAAATATCTTTTTAATTTTAAAATTTTTATATTATTGATTTATTACATTCTTACATATCTACATATATATCTATACTGTAAAAATACATGTTGTATGTCGATGTTTCAATGTTCAAATCGAATTGTCTTAATTTGGATGGGACATACATATATGTAAGGCATAGTTAGCGTTACCTGTCAGAGAGGTATCAATTAACGTTATTATAATACTATGTTTAATACATATTCGCAATTTATCGTTTCCAGGCTGCTAAAGTTTCAAAACAAAGGACTATTTAATTTTTTTTTTTACATTTATCCGTATGCTCATGCGCCAAGTACATGGAAATCAGTTAGTCCGGTAAAATATCTTAAAATACTAAATGAGCAATTCTTTTGTATACGAGTATATAAAACTAGCGACTCACCCTCGCTTCACTCGGTTTCGTCCCTAGGTTGATTCTCCATACATATTTTCATCCCCATTTTCACCCCCTTAAGGGATATTTTCTAGGATAAAAACTATCCTATACCCTTTCCAGGGTCTCAAACTATCTTCCTATCAAATTTCATCTTAATCGGTTCTGTAGTTTCGGAGCCTATTCGGTGCAAACAAACAAACAAACAATTAAATCTTTCTTCTTTATAATATTAGTATAGATTACTTTGTGTATCTCGAAAATGGCTCTAAAGATTTGGATCAAATTTTGTATTTAGATATCAGGTTTTGCTTTTTAAGTTTATCTATGTAGGTGTGTTTGCTGAAAAATCCCCATTTTTACACGTTTTTCGGAAAACCGATTAAGTAAGTATATTACCTATATGTTCGAATAATAAGAAAAATGAAATACTATATAAAACTTATACTACCGTCATTTGATTTAACACATTCTTTATATCTTTTAGTTCTTTGTGATGTACTCTTTGCGGCAGAACGAATCCCAAGAGGGCCACGAACACAATAGATACAATGGCGACGTAATTGCCAGCAACAGGGGAATAAATCATTCGTAGAAATTTTGCGAATATGTTAGTCAATTTTTGAAATTCAAAGCGATTTGTTCCGTTGACTCTTGTATGTTGGTGAGGGTGGGTGTATACACCTGAAAATTTTTGATAAAAGCAATTTATATCTATACAGATAAATAAAATTGGAGTGTCTGTTTACAATATTAAAATAACCGCTTTTTACTAAATACATATGGATGTATACATGGTACATATACCAAAACAATATTTTTTACAATTTATGTCTGTCTGTCTGTCTATCTGTCTGTCTGTCTGTTTGTTCCGGCTAATCTCTGAAACGGCTGAACCAATTTTGACGGGACTTTCACTGGCAGATAGCTGATGTAATAAAAAGTAACTTAGGCTACTTTTATTTTAGAAATAAAAATAGGGTCCCGCGAAAAAAATTAAAACCAAATTAATTAATTAATTTTGTTTTGGGAAGCAACCTAGGGACGAACCGAGCGAAACGAGGGTGAGTCGCTAGTTCTAAATATATTATGTCGAATAGTAGAAAGGTATAGTTAAAGTAAAATACAACGAAATGAAATGATGAAAACTTACCCGTATACACCCGCCGCTTTGCCATTGCATTCAAAAAATTGGATTCATCGTGAATTAATAGGTTACTCGAAATTCGCTGTTAATTGCTTTTTTACATCCTTAACTAAACATTTCTGAGAAAGTAAGCTATGATTTTTTTGACATTTTTAAATAAAACATTGAAATAATGTATGTACACCGTAAGTATCTTTAATTTTCCTTTATAATTATATTATTACTTATTTTTTTATTCCTTTATAATTTTATTATTATATTTATACATTATAATGTTTATTTTTCAAAATTGAAATTTAAAAAGTGCAAGTGACACTGGCAGAATATATTACATCTGTCAAGTCGTTACGAAAAAAAGGTGCAAAGGAGATTCAAATACTTCATATTCCAAACTATTATTGGGATGTATAATATAATTGCTGGCTCGTAGCCCATATAATAATACTCCAAAATATATTAATATAACAATAATTTTCAATGTAATGTGTTTTTGTTATGTTGTATTAAGGCTTGTGATGTAAGCTAGTCTACAAAGTTTATTTTAAAATGAAACACGTTGTAAAACAGTAAAATGTTATTTTATGTTAATTAAGAGTAGTTTTTTAACATAAAATATAGAACTGCATTAAACATTTCCATAAAAACATTCATTTATCCAACATACGCAGGAGAACAACAGATAAAAAATGTTTATACAAAGCGAAGTACTTTCAACATATTTACGGACATCCATTTCACCGGCTATTGTGAGGGAAACTGCATTGAAATGATGTGGAAAGCAGAAATATATTTACTTTGGAGCGGCGAGCCATTGGAGTAGATTGCACAACTATTATGAAAAATATTACTGAAAATTGCTTAAGAATGGTGTTTTGGAACGTTCAAGATCTTTGCTATAACCTTTTCACGTGACGTGACGAATCGCTTTAAACTATTTTCTCTTGAGAGAAAACGTGCTGCTATCGACACCCTCGCTTCGATTCAGCTCTCACTACTTTAATCACTGTCTACCGAATCCTATATCCGCTGGTAAATTAATTCTAAAAACAATTATTTATTCTGGAGATTAGCGCATACATTCAAACGGATAAGAAATATATGTATATATATATATATTTTTTTTTTTTTTTTGGGTGACTGGAGCTATCTTACTAATATTATAAATGTCAAAGTTTAGATGTTTGGATGAATGTTTGTTACTCAATCACGCCAGAACGGCTGAACGGATCTGGATGAAATTTGGCACAGAAATAGATTATAGTTTGGAGTAGCACATAGGCTATATATAATGTGTGTTCCGTGTTATTAAATATATAATAATTCGATTTTATTATGTACTCTTTAGATATCACATATATTTCAAGTTTGTTTACATAATATGCAAAAGATAGAATACTTATAAAAATCAACTTACTCGTTTCTAAACGCGTTGTTGTTCCGAACACCGCACTTTGTCTTAATAAGATTTGAAGAAACATGATTGGCTCAAACATCTGAAATAATTCTGAGTATTTCATAAGCAAATGAAGAAATAAGTTTGCCCTAACGTTCCAGGTGCTTCCTTAGAGATTAAGATAATTAAATAATCATCTACACATATAATAAAGTAGTATCATAACAAAATCTGTATATGAAATATTTTTTAGAAACATATGTAGACTTTTTTACGTGTTTTGTATAGAATACAGAATATATACACCAAAACAATAGTTGTTGAAGTTTTTGTCTGTTTGTCTGTATATCTGTGCAGATTTCATGCAAAAAGTGCAGAACGGATTTTAACTAAATTTTGTCTAGTGACACCTTTTAGGATAGTCTTTTATTTCATCTTATCCACGAGAAAACACAATAACTGGTTCGGACGAGTTGTCCTTTGGAAAAAAATTTGATGAATGGTTACGAGAAAACTATTAATAGCAGGATTAAAATTTAATATATTAAACAATTTATTGCGGTAAAACTTGTTCATAGTTGTACATTTGTTGTCATACTTGTACATAGTATACAACAAAGTCGTTGTATGTATCACAGAATAGATGAAAGATTTTTTACCTATTCCGTGGTATGTATAGTGTCTGTTTCTCCGCTTATTTCTTCGAAACCACGCAACAGGTTTTGATACCGATTTCGCTAATAGAAAGAACGATAACCGAGGAATGTTTAGGTATAAAGTAAATATTACAAAGTGGCTACCTATGACAGAGTTTTGTAATAAAACTGTTTTATACGCTTACATAACCAAAGCTGGCTATTAAGAGATACATAAAAACAATGTATTAGAAAATTGTAAGTTTTAAAAAGGGATACAGAAAAGTCCGCAGTAGTATGTGTGTGTGTATTTCCTAAGGTACATGTACAATGACTTTTTGTATCTATTTATAACGTACCTAGACGACTAATCTAGTAAGTAATGTATTCAGCCCTTTTTACGTCCATTGCTAGGCACGGGCCTCCTTTCAATACGAGGGGGTCAGACCACACGCAGGTCCACTACACTGACCATGTATGGGTTGGCGGACTCCACATGTCTTTCGAAAACTTGCTAGGTTCTTTCAGACATGCAGGTTTCATCACAATGTTTTCCACCGTAGTAAATAATAAAAATTATAAAATCAATAAGACTTAAAGCACTTACGTAAAAATAAAAGATTAAATAATAATTATGGTAAACTCTGATTGTTCTATTGGTAAAGTCAGGGAAAGCATTGCGATCATACTCTATCTATTTGATAATTTTAGCATTTTACACTTAAACAATAATCTGCCCTCGTTTATATCTAACCATATATAAACAATAGTTCAATTTTTTTGTACAGAAAGCTAACTTACGTTCCTTGCTGGTATTTAAAAAAAGCATTTCCAAACCAATAGATGTATAGGATATAAATAATCCTCACAGATAAATAATACTTATAAATAAATGGGATAATTAAATATAAATAAAAGTTATTTTTAATTAAATATATTACATGTATATTGATGGCACAACATAATAAATTTTAACGAACGTTGTTACAAAATCTATGCGCTTTACAACACGAAATATCAAACCAACAAAGTTCATGATAATTTATAGTGAAATTTTGTAGAGTAATTAATAAAGTTTACAATTCGCTCTACTTTGCACTGGGTTTATTATTGCAGCACATTGAACAGCAGGAGTCTTGTTTTTCTAACGTTCTCGGATATAACTGTGAAGCTGATATATTATCTGAAAAATTTTAAATAAAATATATTAAATAATTTAGATTTATGTGGAAATAATATATTATAGTGCTCAAACCTCAAGAAAATCTTAGGGGTAATCTTAACTTGTTCACAACTTGCAAGAGGGAGGCAAAAGAAATAAATATGTTGAGACATTAATACAGCACCATCTAGTTCCATGGTAAGCTACGAGGCTTGTATTATGGATACCAGGTAGTTGATACACTACGAAAATATTACTTTAAATACATACATGTTATAAATATAAATATCCATGACTGGAGTACAAACGTTTGTGCTCATCACATAAACGAATGCCCCCAGCGGGACTTAAACCCGCGACCGCTGACATAACAAGTAGGGTCACAACAAACTGAGCCAAACGTGTCGTCGAATTATTATTATATATAGTTAATTTCTTACTAATAATGTAAAATTTTTAGAAAGAATATTGCAATAGGCTATTTTTTGTGTTTAGAAATATATGATAATTTTTGTTACGTACGTTTACTTGATCGAAGGGAATGAATTGACTTATATTTCTGTGGTGAAAAAGTTGGTATCGGGACTCTGTGAATTAATAGATTATGTGAAAAAATTATTACATTAGAGATTTCTTATATTTTGTAAGAGATGCTCCCTTTTTAGAGGTGAGATCCATTAATATATAGAGTGAAAGAGTGTTAACTGAGTAAAAAATATTTTAAAATAAATGGAGTATTTTACAAAAATACACGTGGAGTAAAAAACTGCTAAGCAATATCTTTTATGGCAATAGTTTCCTTGTTACTCAGAGCTATAATATAAATGTTTATTCAAAACGGGATTAGTGTTTAACGAACAGGTAATATAACTCTGATATTTATGCAACGTCAAGTATCTGTCAAGTCATCTTTTATAACTTCTATAGCTTTACTTATTAAACTTACTACGATTCGGAAAAGTTTACTTTATATTTATGAATTAAACTATTTTATGGCAAAGCAGATTTAAGTCCTAGTCGCTTTATATACACTTAACTCTTTAGTACACTCAACTAAAATTACGTAACCTCTTATTAGTAAGCAGCTCGAGAGCACTGAATTAATGATGCAAGGCCTAATAATAATGCATGTAAAAAAATGTTGACGTCCATGCGTCCAAATATCTAGGAGCGTATAGCTGGGCCATTAAGATATTCAAAAAACAATTAATATAGAATTTTGTACACCTTTACAATTTTACTCTCGTATGTAAAAATTGCGGTCTGTTTTTTTAAAAAGCAACACCTCTACGTACAAAATTTTATCCAACTGTTAGAGTTGTTTCTGAGATACACGAAATCAATATATATAAATATACATACAATAATTGCTCATTTAATATTATAAGGTAATAGATACAGATAAGTAAAGAATTATTACTTTATAGTTAAATTAACCTGAAAATAGTAGTTGTTACTAACTATGTAGTACTTTTAATTAAATGGACAAAATAACGTACCTGGAAGGTGTATTATTGTGATTGCTGCCTCGACTCTTGCAGATAGTCTAAAAATTTTAAATTACATTAGAATATTTCTTATTAATTAGTTCGACAGAGACCTAACTTACTTATACACGGGTGCAATTTGATGGAATATGTTGGAGGATGTAATATGTCCTGCACATTTGGCGCCATGACTGAAGTCAGTCAGTAGTAGCGAATTAATTACGTACGAGTATGAACAGATACTCTAAGGGCGGTCCCTCACCGGGAGCATTCGCTTGTAATGTAACAGTTCAGATTCGAGATTACTAATATTAATGCTCAGTTCTTCTCCCTCACGTAATGCTCGAATCTGAACTGTTACATTACAGGCGAATACTCCCGGCGAAGGACCGCCCTTATGTTAGCATTACATGAAGTAATTTAATGCTTTGAATAAAAAGTATCTATCTCTAAATCGTACTAAAATATTAAGCAGAAGAGTTTGTCTTTTTGTTCTGGGACCACTATGTTATACTCGTACAAGTTGTATTTAAAAAATATTTTTGTATTTTATAGATAAGGTATTTAGAAAAGTAATAAGCTACCTAAAATCATTCTATAACCCTAAGAAGCGAACTCATTTTACATAAATAAACGCGGGCAGAGCCGGGGGTAAATAATATTATAATGTAATATATTTATCACTAGCGGCTCACCCTCGCTTCGCTCGGGTTCACCTCTAGACAAACAAAAACAAATCTATCCCACGGGAACCATACGTTTTTCCAGAATAAAAAGTAGCCTATTTGTTATTCTGATGTATGAACTACATTATTGTAAAGTTCCCTTAAAATCTAATCACTAGTTTTTGTGTACTTAGCTGTATAAGTTACTATAGTTTTTTTAACTATCCCAAAGGAACTTTTTAATTTTCCGGGATGAAAAGTATCTTAAATGTTGATCGGGGATATAAGGTACCACCATGCGAAATTTCATTTAAATCGGTCCAACAGTTTCGCAGATTAGTCCGTACAAACAGACAAATAGACAGAGAAACAAAAAGTTTAAAAAAATCTGGATTTGTTCTATTTCTCTTCTTACATTCCCCAGACTCGGTTTTTAGCATTTTTTTCTATGTACAGACATTCGACCTCTACAGTTTTATTATATGTATGTAAAGATAAGTTTAGATCTACTAATATATAAGCGCGCGAAACTACATGCGGTCTAAAGTGTTGGTAATCATCATTAAGTTATCACTAATTAGTAAATAGCCTGGGTCTTGGGTTATCTAGATCGTATACAAAGTTCAAGGTGTATGTATAACTTTTTTTTTGCATATATAAATAAATGTGTCATAAATAAATGTGTCGTAAAAGTATCTGTCTGTGAATTCATAGATTACTCTATATTGAGCTCGTATCGTGGTCATTTGTAAAGTCCCAAACTAAAATTTTCATTTGACAGTCTGGTTGTGTGTGCAGTTGTATCTTGAGAATGACTATTAAGTCGATTTTAGCAGAATCATTACTGGTGGGTAGAGGTTTCTGAATGTTTTTAAAAAAGAAAAGTATTACTGTAGAATAAAGTATGGAAATGAATTGTTTGAAGACGCCAAGCCAAAGCGAAGATTTTTAAACTTTAAGATGTTTTTACAATTTCTGTTTCAAAATTATATTTGCTTATTAAAGTCACTAATATCCCTTTAGTTTGCAGCAATAGCAAACAAACATATGTATGTATGTATGTATGTATTCAGCCCTTTTTAACGTTAATGATGGGAATCAGGCCATAGTCCACCACGCTGGCCAAGTGCGGATTGGCGGACTTCACATGTCTTTCGAAAACTTGCTAGGTTTTCTCAGACATGCAGGTTTCCATATGATGTTTTCCTGCACCGTAAGGAAGGTGGTAATCATGTTAGAAATGATTCGCACATGAAAATATCAGAGGTGCGAGACCCGAGATTTGAACCCGCTTCACTCGGTTACCCAAGCGAGCGCGTTACCATTGGGCTACAACATATAGACAGAAATTACTAAAGATACCGTTATTTTGCTTAATTTAATCAACTACTAAAACAAGTTACAAGCCTCAAACTTACTTTCGAACATGAAGACAGGCCAATATCCCTAAGGATCTGTTCATCATAGCTTGGCATAGGAAAAGGTTTCGGTGTTGTGTTTACACTCGTCATCTCTTTCTCATTGTCATTGTCAACTGAAAATCCTTTCTCTTGGATGATATTCCTTTCCTTGGCTTGAATGTATATGTCTTGGCGTACGGTGTTCAGATCATTTTCTATTATCATATTCCGCATTTCATTTTGGGTTCTACCTGCATTTTCTGCAACAGGATTATTGAACGACACGTTTGGCTCAGTTTGTAGTGCCACTCTACTTGCTGTGCTTGCGGTCGAGGGTTCGAGTCCCGCTGCGGGCATTCATTTGAGTGATGAGCGCGAATTTTTGTACTCCAGTCATGGGTGTTTATATTATATATGTGTAGTGCATCAACTATCTGGTATCCATAACACAAGTTACAAACTTTACCATAGAACTATATAATACTGTGTTAATGTCCTATCAAAAAAAAAAAAATACAAGTACTAATTTTTATCGGCCTAGCTATCATTTTTTTAGCAATTAAGAGGATTTTCCATGATTGTTGTTTTTTTGCTACAGTTTTCATATTTGTATTAAACTACATTGCCTTTATTTACTAAAAGTAACCTACCCTCGCTTATCGAAGTGGACGGATTATGACCCACGGAAGTAACTTGATACCCTATATCACTCTACGAGCTATTGTCCCTTTACTTTATGAAAAAAGCTCTATTCAAAAACACATTTTCACCGTCATAACCTTAGTAAGGATTGATAACGTTCTTTTGAACGGTATATTTTTAAACAGAAATCGAACTCGCTATAATCATTATCTACGAAATATTTAAATTTTACTAACCATTCATTACATTATATAAGTGTTGTCGTTCACAGACCGTTTTCAGTAGGTATACCAACATAGCAACAATAGCGCCTATACCAAAGGATATCACAATAAGAGATTTTTTTACAAAATCTTCGAATGTTTCGACTAAATCGTCCATATAACATTCTAAGCTGTCGACTATGGCCCGATTTGAACACATTAGAAAATATTATTGAAAGCTAAAATGTGTAGTATATGTACCTGAAAATAAAATTTATTTTTTTCAAACAAGTTATAATATTTGAATTACGATTTTAGATGAGACAGCAGTTCAAAGTCTAGACATACCTACATTTAACTCAGACTCATTATACGAGTACGTATACAATAAATAGGTATGGAAAATTGAATTTAAAAAAGACCAAATAAGACATATACATACATTTCTTTTATCGCATATCTTTCTTACTATTGAAGGAAATAAGGCAGCAGTTTCTTAGGATGCAAAGAAATGAGATCAGTAAAACTGTAAGCTTCAAAAGTTGTTTAAATTTTATACTTGAAGATAAATATTGTTAAAATGTTCTGGAACGCTGATGTTTTAAACACGTTTTGCTTTTATATACATATGTATATGTTATTGTATCACTATATAGTATAAAACAAAGTCGCTTCCCGCTGTCTGTCCCTATATATGCTTAGATCTTTCAAACTACGCAACGGATTTTGATGCGATTTTTTTAATAGATAGAGTGATTCAAGAGGAAGGTTTATATGTATAATACATGCGTAATATAGTAGAAAAGCACTGATAATTTTAGAGGGTTCTAATGTGATGTCGTAAATAAACACATTTTTTGCGCTTACATTGCAAACGGTAGCTAAACCCTACGAGATAGATCAAAATAATATACTACAGTATTGTACACCTGAATAAGGTTTACAAAAAAGTCCGCGATGGCAATGTCTATCTCTTAAGGATATTAAGGATATTATATCCATTTTACTATATCCAATCTAGGGACGAACCCAAGCGAAGCGAGGGTGAGTCGCTAGTTATCTATAAAGCATCACGTACACGTATCATCAGTTTGTTTCATTTATTTTACGTCATACATTTAGGAGCTGAACGTAATAGAATGAATCTATATGGATAAATATTTATTAAGAACTTTTACACTAACCAAGCAATCCTTTTCACATTTTTGAAATATTGAGAATACTTTTTATAAACGAAAATCGGGCGCATAGTATGTTTAGTTTATTTAATTTTGCTCAACCAATACACATGTTATTAAATTGACTGTAAAAATGACTTAATGTCAATATTTTGATAGATTCTTCTTATTTGTTGGTAACCTTTTCGGAAAAATACGCAAAAAAGTTACATTATTTTTATGGACATAAATAATATATGAATACTTATTTTTTTTTTCTTTATATATATATATATATATATATTTCTTCTGTACGTGTGTATGTCACTAAACTCCTCCTAAACGGCTGGACCGACTTTAATAAAAAAAAAAATTAGTATTTGAGTGGGTCGCTGGATGTTTAGATTCACAACATTCACAGTCGGATTCTAGGATATTTACACGAACAGATAATTATTAATTTATAATATTTCTGAACAGAACAACGTTTTTCGGATCCGCTTATGTATGTTATTATATATATAACTACCTAGTTACTTACTACCTAGTAGGTACATAATTATTATGTAATAGCAAATATTTTTCAATCGTATATAAATGCTTTCTTTATTGTGTCAAACATAAAAACTATGCTTATCTTAAATTTAAATTTGCTATTTACTTGAATCGGTTAAACATTTACTAAGTAGAAGATTGAAAATTATATTAATAATTATTATAGCTTTAAAAAAATACACGCTTTTGATGAATTGAAATATTTCAGATTCGTGAAGACGAATCATATGAGCCCAAACTCGATGAGTTTACTGTTAGCCACCGAAGAGATCCACTGTTCACCTCCGGGCTGCGTACATATGTACATACATGCACATTTAAAGTTTCATTTTGATACGACAAATATAAGTGGATTAAAATTGTCATTGATTTGACTACATTGTTAGTTAATTACAAGTGAAGCTAATAAAAGCGTGTTAAAAAAGCACGTAACTAACATATTACTGCGATATTAACAACCTCGACAGTTACTCTCAGCCAAGGCATACTTAATTCATAAATTACCCGAAACATAATACAAGGTTCACCGTCCATCCCATGATCCTATAATAAACTCGCAATATTCGTGGCGCGTCAGCAGCCATCCTCCGTGATGGATCGTCGATCCTCCGTTTTGATTTATTTCACTATTATGACTGAGGCCAGCCCTGACTTTTCTGTTTTTGACTGTATTTCTTAGTGTTTTATTTATGGGTCGATTTTCGACTTGGGCTTACATAATATTGTCAAATTGTGAGTAATTTTTTAAAACAATAATTCTTATTTATAAATTCCGAAAATGTTTGGTGCTTTGTACTGCATCGTTATAACATTAGATTTGTGTAGAGATAGCTACATACGAGTAGTTTGTGTATTAGAGAATACTAGGCGCCATTTCAATCACGCTTATTCAAAAGCGTTTAACTTGTGTGTTGCAAAAAGTTACTAAGCGACGAATCGCTTAAGACAGAGGGTGGGTAATTATTATTTATTATTTCAAGATGACTACTTGGCATATTGGACGCAGTATTTACCTCTGTGCCTAATGTCGTGGGATCCAGTTTCAAAGACGTAAAACAATATATTATACTATTCATAATGGAATGGAATATATATATATATATATATATATATATAATAGTATGAATGTTTTATAATCTCCTGATATACAGCAACTTTTAAAAAATAGTACCTAAGTACTTGAGCCGAAAATAATTATCAGAATAAAAAGTTAACATTTTGTAAACTTCTTGCTATTGCTAAAGCATTGTTCAATAGTTATTCAGATTGCAATTGTAGAAAATAGTTTGTTTTAAAGATTATAAAGAGATTTAAGCTACGACAGCTGTTGATTGATTGCACCAGTTGAGCGCTTGCCGAAGACAGCGAGATGGATGTGCCGTTTTTGTTTGGTACATGTTGGAAGAACTTGGAAACTCTAACAAGTAATCATTTTGTTGTCTACCTAACTTATTTTAAAACTGCTATTTTATTCTACTTCATCTAAAATAATTTTTACGAAGAAATGTGCTTACGAAGAATATTTAGTAAAAATATGGATTGTGGTCACAATGACATGCAAGGGTGAGCAAGTATCTATACCGTAGATAGGTCTAACGTTCGAGGATCCCCGTCAAGTGTATTTAAAGAGAAAGATGAAATTGACAGAGTTGTAACTAGAATGTAGAGATCGTATCGTAAGGGTCACTGAGGGTCAGGTCAGGATTTTTAATCCCCGGGGTTTCGAATGCTTTACAAGGAAAGCAAAGCATTCTAAGTGATTGAGTTTCTCCCGTGACCATGATTGCTGTAAAGCATTCGAAACTTCGGGAACCAAAAAGCAAATTAAATTCGTAAAAAAATACTAAAAGATATTTTTATTTAATATCATTGGTCAAGTATGATTCGGATTCTCGCTAGAATATTCAACGATTCTTCAATATATTTCAATTGATATCCAAACTGAAGTGTATCCCGCTTATGAATAATGACATATTTTGGACGACGATAAACTTAATGTATGATTAATACCATAATAATTAATAACGTCCGTAATAACATAAACATACATATGAAATTATTTTGAGTTAATATGTTGCATTCAATTTATGCATGCAATATTTTGGTAGGCTTCACAAGACAATAATCTATCAAATAATGTGTAAATAATATTCTATTAAAGTTATGATTTTTATAGTTATTTATTATAATTATGTAGTAACTGCCTCGGTGGTGTAGTGGTTAGCATGTACGGCTGCACACTCGGAGGTCCTGGGTTCGAGTCCCGGGTCGGGCCAAGTTTAGTTATTGAGTCTTTCTGTCTAGTAAGCCTCAGTAGCAGCCCGGAGTTGGGAAGTTGGCGGTGTTTCACCCCCGTGCCTCGGAGAGCACGTAAAGCCGTCGGTCCTGCGCCTTAACTCTCACCGGTCGTGTCGAATAGTCGTCCCACCGGAGTATGAGAGTGACAGGAATAGAGAGTGCACTTGTGTCTGCGCGTACATTTGTGCACTATAATATCTCCTGCGCAGTTGGCTAGTCTCAATGAGATTGGCCGCCGTGGCCGGAATCGGTCAGGAGGACATCATCATCATCATAATTATGTAGTATGTACTAATTTATATATAAGATACTAACGCCTCACCCTCGCTTCGCTCGAGTTCGCCTCTAGAAATACAAAAATAAATCTATCCCACGGGAATCATACATTTTTTCAGGATAAAAAGTAGCCTATGTGCTATTCCAGACTATACACTATCTCTGTGACCAATTTCATCTAGATCCGTTCAGCCGTTCTGGTGTAATTGAGTAACAAGCAACGAAACATACATTCTTTCACATTTATAATATTAGTCAGATTTACATACGTAATTTACAATGAATTTGAAATGTGATTATTAGTAACATTTAATAATGTACGAGTATATTATGAATGTGAAACTGGTTGACTGGATAATTGGTTCTTTCGCCTATTCATTTGTCCTTCTTTCACAAAGCCACAGACAAATGTATTAACGGGATTTCTCAGGGCCGTCTTAAGCCACGCAGGGGCCCTCAGGCACACATCAATTTTGGGGCCCTTTAGAAAGTTAAAAAAATGTGAATGATGAAATAAAAATTAACTTTATTGAATTAGATTTATACAAGCACTTTTGAATTGTCACTTTAATTTAACAATAGTCAGTGAGTCGGTCCTTGAGGAAGCTACCTTGGCTCGGAAGGTAGTTCTACTAAGTAGAACATCGCCGGAATAAACTCAACGAGAGCTCTTTTTACAAATCAAATTACAGTATTTAATACATTATAGCTATACCGCAAATGACTTAATTTTTCTTAATTCTACACAGTTCAAAAATGTTAAAGACAGCTGCATTCGAGTTAATTGAACACTACTATATCTACGTTATTATTGCGTTTAATTATAATAAACATAAAAATGCTTTTACTACCAGCTTTATTAATATTAAATTAAACAAAAGGTACTTTGTATCTGCCATTATATTATAAGAAAAAACTTGCTACTTTAGTAGCATATAATATATAAAACCCAGTTATACATAATACAACTAAGAATATTAACATTAATAATAAATTGAGAAAAAACTAATGTGACTAGTTTAAACTAAATTTTAAGACAATGCTTAAGCCCAATAGATTAAATATTGTCCATCAAAATATACAAGGCTTAGGTGGCAAAGAACTAGAACTAGAACTTTACTTTGCGAAATATGATATTCATGTGATATGCCTAATTGAGCCATGGTTTAAAAAACATAATAATATTTTAAATATTGAAAATTTTAAAATGTCAAGTTCGTTCGTTAGAGTGAACGCTACTCGCGGTGGCTCTCTTGTATTAGTTAGAAATGATGTAGTCTGCAAGGGCCGACAGGACATAGTGGCACTTTCTGTCGAACGTTCTATAGAACTATCATGCGACCTGCGTTGAGATTCAACAGTGTATTATATTATGCGTGTAGCGACCTTCTTCGGGTAATTTTGATGTCTTTGAAAAAATGATGGATTATATGTCCTTAAAAATCTATGTACCAGTAGTAAAACTGTAATCGTATGTGGATATTTTAATGTAGATATACTGCAAGTGACACTTCTCAGTAATCGCATTCTAAATTTATTTAAATCACATGACTTAACTAATATTTTTTGCGAACCAACACGTGTTACTAACATATCCTTCAAATGTATAGATAATGTATTTTGTAATGGTAAAGTGTTTAATGTATCAAATATAAAAAAAAAATACTCGTAAGTTCAGACTACTTTGGTTAAAAATTTTCATTAAGTAACAATATTATCAATAAAAGACAAAAATTTAAATGTAGACCAGTCACAATAAGTAGAATTGATTCTGTTAAAGAGAAAGTGACACAGCTCTTGCATAAAATGGAAATGATTTTAGATCATCCAAATAACTACCATGGTTTTTTTCAACTCACTTTTGAAGTCATTTAATAACATTTTTAAAGAAAATCCTTTTTATAAAAATCTAAAACTGAAATTTTGTTAAACTGGCTTACGAGGAGTCTTAAAATTAATAATATGAAGAATGACATGTGAAGTCCGCCAACCCGCACTTGGCCAGCGAGGTAGACTACAGCATGATCCCCCTCGTATAGAATGGAGACCCGTGCCCAGCAGTGCAGTGGATAATTAATAAAAAGAGCTGAATACCAAAGAAGCAAAAAATTGTTTGGGAATATTCACTCACAATTCACTCATTAAATTGTTTATTCTTTTTAGCTGCGAAAATGACCGTATAAGTAATAGTGACCATTAAGCAAAGAAATATTCTTACAGCAACCTCTAAATTCGCAAGAATCCATTCTAATTTGTCGGTTTTTATGAGTTTATGTAAAACTAATATAAAAAAACTATTAAATTGCCGTTAGGCAAAAATTAATAGTTTATATTTATAATTAAAAGAATCGATAGTTTATAGTAATAATAGACAAAAAATCAAAATTCTCTCTGTTCCATGTAAACGAATATTTTGTCTTTGCGGGGCCTCCGTGAGGCTGGGGGCCCTGGGCCGGTGCCCCGTGCGCCCTTATGGTAAAGAAGGTACTGGGATTTTTTTATACAGAGAAAGATTATGAGTCTGCCCTAGAATGTGACATCTACTTTTTAAACCGGCAGATTAGTTAATTCATTTTAATTTCAGATTAATACTGAGAAAACCTGCATATCTGAAGGAATCTAACTAGTTTTCTACATAACGGACTATGGTGTAAACCCGCATTTAGAAGCACACTGCCCTGTAATAGTACGCAAAGGTTACATATTATTAAAGAGATAATAGTGTTATCTGTTTACTTATTTTATTTATGTGCCAATAAATCTATGTTATTTTGTCTAAATATTAATAACGCAATGGAAAAATCGTTTTGAATAAATTATTAAGTAATTACACAAATAATGTTAAGGTTAAATAATCGTATTATATATTTTACTAGAAAGTACCTAAATCATTCTTTCTGGCAAAATGTTTAATTTTGCGTAGTATTTCAAAAGTAGGTAATATATTTATTTAAATGAAACGCAAATGGGCAAATATCTTAGGCTTTACCTTACAGCTTTACGTTTACAACGCGCCATATTTTGTTTGTACGTAATCATGGGCGGCTTTCCTCGAATTCAAAGACAAATCTCAAATGTTACATACTGATCCTTTTGCGGTGTTATGTGAAGACATTGCATATTTGTACAGTTTTTTTTATTTAAGAACACAAATGTAGTTGATTTTTTAAAGTTTTGTTTATTACCTACTGCCTATTACTACATGTGTTAAGATTGCATAGATAAAGTGTTGAGTATGTATCTATTTGCTATTAACCGACTTTAAATAAAAAAGGTATCTATTTTATGTATGCATGTTCACCGAAATTTTTATAAAAAACCAGTGTCACAAAATTAAATTTTGTTCTATTTAGGTAGATGCTGAGAAAAACAAAAAAAGTCCATGAAATTATAGGCATGTCAAAAAAAAATATATATATCTTAAGTTTGATCTAGTACTAATTGTTTTATTTACTTCTAACTTTGCCATGTAATAAAACAATAAATGGTTTCGATGACAATACTAGAATTTATTACCATAAAGTTGGTCTAACGATGGAGTTGGGAGGTTGTTATTGAAACTCTTTCATTTAACTTTCGATATCTCAAAAGCTAAGCGAGATACTCGTATTGAAACATTATATTTGTACTTTTTTGTCTTTTTTTTTATTCAAATCTATAACAATCTATAAGTAAAGACGCGCTTGAAATTAAAAAAGGACACCTTACCGAAATAAGAAAGGACCAGTATTTTAAATTTTATTACCAATAATATATTTTAATTTTTTTTAATATTTAATAATTACATTTATACTAATATTATAAAGCTAAAGAGTTTGTTTGTTTGTTTGGTTAAACGCGCTAATCTCAGGAACTATTTATCCGATTTGAAAAATTCTTTTTCCATTAGATAGCCCGTTAACTGAGGAAGGCTATAGGCTATATATCATCCCGGAAAATGTACGGTTCCCGTGGGATAGATTTGTTTTTCTCTAGGGACGAACCCGAAGCGAAGCGAGGGTGAGTCGCTAGTATAATATAATTGTAAGGAACTTATCTGATATTTAACCAAATGGTCTATAAAATCTTTACAAGCAGTGTTAATTAAATTAATTTCTTAGATCGTTTTTAAAAAGATTTATTACGTATATTAATTATCATCAAGCCTTTCCATATGTTATATGTAAAGAATGTATAATTATAAACACATTTTCGAACTTGCTTAAACTAAGTGCTATCTAGATTTACATAATTTATGAGCTTTTACCGAGCGTTTTAGTCTTAACATTGTACTTATTTCGAGTTCGAACATTGTAACAAGGGTCTTTAAGGTTTGTTCTCTAGTTTATAGCTTAAAAGAATGTAACAGACACTGATGTTAGTGAATAAAAAATGTTTTAGAATCCTTTTAGTAGGTATATATAGGTTATATTTTTTTACGATCTCGCCCTTGTGTATATTTTATATTAAGGTCCCCTGAGGTGTTTCTTCGTTATAAAGTATATGTACACATAAACTGTTTTAAGGATTTTCATAAGGTTTTTATTATTATTTAGACTAACTTACTAAGAAAAAAAAATATTTTAACATTATTTTTTATTTTTTTATGAAAGATGAAATCATCTTCACATAAAAACGAAGTCTGGAATAATAATCTCGCAATAAAAAATTAATTAAAAGTATTTAGAATTTATTTTTTTGTACGTAGGTTTTAAATTTAAAGTTACAATTTGACATCCTCAATTTGGCAGCTCCTATACAAATCCTAGCTTTCATAAAATAGGTACAGATAAATAAATAGGTATATATGTAGACGTAGACCGAAGCCTTTAGAAGAAATATATATATTTTAAATATGACAAGTTCAGTATTCAAAGAGCGTGCGGGTTTACTGGCTTTGTAAATAAAAGAATGTAGTCTACAGAAGATTTTGTGATTTTTAAGGTTCTGTGCTGCAATAAAACGAAACCCTTTAACAATGCTCTTCGACGAAACCCTTTAACAGTTTGTGTGCGTGCGTACGTGCGTGCGTGCGTGTGTGTGTGCGTACGTGCGTGCGTGCGTGTGTGTATGTGTAAGTGCATGCGTTTGTGCGTGCGTGTGTGTGTGCCTGGTGTGTAGCGTGTCCGACAAGCAACAACCATAAACTGAAAATTCAATAATATCAAAAAGACGATTTATTTCGTCACATTTCAGGCTCCGTAATTTACTTATTAAAACCTTATTCCATTGACCTGAAATTATTAAATAGTTAATTCAAGATTTTGCGAAACAAATGATTAAATATTACCAGGCATTCTTCATTTGTATTAGTTTTTGCCATTATTAAATTTATAAGAAACCCCAAGGTCGTGATTTGTTCTCGCATTTGTTTCCTAAAATATAAAATTTACTGTTTTCAAAGTGGTATACCTATACAAATGAAAAATATAATATCTTGTAATATTAAATGAGAGAAATTGTTAAACAAACTTTTAAATACTTTAAAATGCATGTTATAGCTTTAAAAAAACAAACTAAAATAATGATTAATATGTATATAAAACTAAGTAAAATTTAATAATATAATTATAAATTAAAAAAATTTAAAGGTTTTTTTTTAGCTTACCATCAGGCGGGCCGTATGCTTGATTGCCACCGTCGTTGTATAAAAAAAATATTCGTTATAAAAAAAAATATTAATTTAAATATATTGTTACATAAAATATTTCATTACCCAGAACGAATAATTGTTAAACCAATTGTAAATTTTATTTTAATTAAGGAAATAAAAGGCTTATTATTATTATTACTATTATTAAATGAAAATTCTTGTAAAATTTCGTGTATTTCGGAAAGGGCTCTAAAGATTTGAATCAAATTTTGTATTTTAATAAGGCGTTGCTTTTTAAGTCTATCTATATAGGTGTTTTGTTTATTTAGGCGTGAAAACGGAATTTTTATAACTTTTCTGAAAAAAAAAAAACGCCGAGTGAAGTCTAGTCGCCCAAGTACTTAAAGAGAATGCATAAAGTAAACAAATAATGAGGAAATCAACGAATGACGGTAGATACGTTTAGAAAACCATATGAGTGAGGAAAATAATAATTGGAATTGGGAATTGGGATGTGCTCCAAAGATAAAAGCTATGATCACAAGAGAAAACGAACAGAAAAATAACTGGAGGAAGTTAGGCAGGCCGGATAGGAAGGTGCAAATATAAAAATAGAAAATGCCGTGTGACCAGGTGAAACAAAACAGAAGTATGGATTTTATTTAATCAGTGGCTGACTTTGTTCTTTAACAAGTTGAACAAGCTCAGTATTGCTGTAGGATCTCGCCGATGACATCGTTCTTATCGGAAAAATGTGCTCGCGGTTTAATATACTGTGAAAATGGCACAAAAAATTGTAGAAAAGTTCTAAGCTATCAGGCTTTTGGGGTATTTGTCTTACACAGAAGGAAGAAGAATGAGCATATAACAAAAAAAAGTAATAAATATTTGGTGAAACTTTTAGCAAGGTAACTTACAAAATATAGCAAAAAGTATTAAAAATTGCTTATCCTGAAAAAAATTGTCAATAACGTTGTTTTATTCATTAAAATAACTCCAAAAATATTTATTTATGTGTTATTTAGATATTCGACAATAGATGTCGCCATGTGTTTTTAAAAAAATGTAGTTTTAGTTCCAAAAAAAATGAATATACAGATATGAACTTTCTAAGATTTTATCAAATTACCCGCGGCACTACCCATGTTCAAATTATATATCAACTAGCGACTCACTCTCGCTTCGCTTGGGTTCGTCCCTAGCTTGATTCCCCATACAAACTTTTATTCCCATTTTCACCCCCTTAAGGGATGATTTCCGGGATAAAAAGTACCCTATGTCCTGTCCAGGGTCTTAAACTATCTTCTTACGAAGTTTCATCTAAATCAGTTCAGTAGATTTAGACATGACCTCCTACAACGTCGCAAACTCATAAACTCACAAATTTTACCTCTTTGTAATATTAGTATAGGCAAAACAAACTTTTTGGCTTTTTTTTTAATAATATTTGTAAGTTTTTATTGTTTAGTAAATGATGTTAATGTTTGTAAATCTTTTAATGTAAAAATTGGGCAAATGCAAGTTCAATCGCGCATTGTAGGTTCCGTATTTTGTTAGGTTAATATTAAAATAAATACTAATAATATTTACGTGTCTACAATACCGAATCATATTATCAACCGTAAAAATTAGTTCGTTTCATATTATTTGTTAACATTTTATGAAAAATAAGTTTATGGTTGTTAAACTGACAAAGTGGGTAACTAAAAATATTCTGTATCTCATAAACTATGACATGTATATTTTGCAAGATAATTTTCGATAAAAAGTATTTTAGAAATTGTTATACCTCAACTTTTACAAATTTTGTTCACACAATTTCTTGGAAGGTGGAAAAGGCTTAAAAACGCAATAAAATTCTTACGACTTTAATTATATTAGCCCAGCTATATGAAATAATAAAAAGCATTTGCTTAGAATTATTTACTTATTTACCTTAATTATGTACTTCTGGAACTCTCACTTTCCAACACTTACGTTTGAAAATCGTTTCAGAAAATATTACGAACGCTAACCCATCCCTGTTTCGCGACAAATTAACATTAAGAAGTTATAATTATATAATTTAAATAATCAGTTAAATATAAATTAATCAAAAGCTGTGTATTAGTAAATAAATGATTAAAATTAATTCAGTACTTTGAGAGTTTACGCCTAAAACTAAACAAACAAACAAACAAACAAAACGGAAGTATAGACATGATATAAATGTTATTGTTAAAACAAAAAGTGCAATATTACTAAATCAAATATGAAAATAACGAAGGAACCTTTGTAGCATTGTCAATCACCGCAATTATTTACCAATAATGCGATGCGCAATGAAATTGGTATATGTATTGGTATCATCTGAACGCGGGCGGAGCCGCGGGCACTGCTAGTATTATATAATCTGTGATTTCGCTAAATTACTGTTTTATTATGTGTATAAATTACAATATTACATAGTAAAATATATATCAATTTAAAGACCCTTAGGAATTTCTAATATGGAATTAAACAAACGCATTCTACGATTTAGGTTTATTTGTTTACCTTTTAAGCACCGTTGATACGTTTGTAATATCGTAGTCAGTGTATGTCTTCTCGAACGTGTAGTGCTGCACAGTGTTTTAGTGAAACATTTTTAGCATTTTTAAAGGAAAAATGAAAAGTAATGTTATTATCAAAGCTTCTTTCTATTTTCTTTTAACTTCCATAACATGGTTTTTATATAAATTAGTTATTGACATAAAATATATCGACTATATCGTGAGCCAAAAAGGAACAAAGAAGTATATTCTTGAAAGTTTTATTAATGTGACTGAAAATAAAAGTAAATCGGACTTAAAATACATATTACAATGGACATCTCCCAAAAATGTGCCATTTGTGTACATGGGAGTGGGACAACAAGGTTTCATTACAAGGAACTGTACGTACATTAATTGTTTTGTTACGGCTGATCAGTCATATCTTAGTGATATTACTAAGTTCGATGCTATTGTTTTCGCTGGACCAGAAGCGAGATTCTTACACGTAAATGGTCATCGAGATTTACCAAACAAACGAGCGCTACATCAGAAATATGTTTATGCTAGCATTGAATCAGCAGATAATTATCCTGTGTGTTCCTATTATTATGATGGATTCTATAACTGGACCTGGACTTACAGACTTGATTCTGACTCAATGTGGGGCTATATGGCAATACGGAATTCAGAGAAAGAAGTAATAGGCCCCAAGAGAGTTATGCATTGGATGAAACTAGAAGATATGGAACCTGTCAGCGAAGAAATTAGGAAAAAGTTAAAAAATAAGAAGAAAGCAGTCGCTTGGTTTGTTTCAAACTGTGATACGAGGAGTGGTAGAGAAATTTTTGTGCATTATTTAAATATGTCTTTGAAGAAATATAACTTGACGATAGATATTTATGGAAAGTGCAGTTTGAAGACTTGTGATAATGAAAAGGATAATTGTAATAAAATGATTGAGGATGACTATTATTTTTATCTCTCTTTCGAAAATTCTTTTGCTGAGGACTACGTTACGGAAAAAGTACTGCATGGCTTAAAGAACTATGCTATTCCTATTGTGTATGGTGGAGCGAATTATACAAGGTATGTTTTATAGTTATTGTTTATGACGAAATTTTATTGGTAGAATCGATACCGTAACAGTACCTAACATTTTTGATTGTTTATCTTATATCCATAGTGACAAGGTTTACTTTTTAACTGGTTGATTTTTGTCCATTATTTTCCGGTTATATTATTTCTATTACATTGAGAAAATTGTAATTTTAAATTGGGAAAATTGAGAGTAATATTCAAACCAATATAATATAATCGTACTAATTTACATACATATGTTGTGATTTTTCAGGTTTATGCCAGATGGTATTTATTTAAATGCCAGAGAACTTGGTGCAACAAAACTAGCTAGGATAATCAATGAGTTGATAAAAAATCCAGATTTATATGCAGAATATTTCAAATGGAAGAAGTATTATTCATATCATTATAGATTTGAGAGTATTGAAACAGATGACTACTGTGGTTTTTGTGCTTTGTTAAACAATGAAGATGCGGTAAAAAAAACCACTGTTTATAATAATTTTAGGCATTGGTGGGATCCACCAAATCGTTGCATTTAGTGATAATAAACTTTACTATTTTTGTAATAGTTATGTTTCAAATTTTCTTGTTTTATGATCAGTAGATTCAGAGAAAATGGCCTGTGACAGATCAATGTTCATCTAACGGACAAACACATAATATGCTTAAACTAAAAGGCATATGACTGATTTTATGAGGGGTATCCTATCACATTGGATGTATAACATCTTAAAAATTATAACGGGGTCTAGAATATGTTCAGCATATTTGTGCAAATAAGAGCGAGCTAGGAAAAAAAAGTATGACATATATAAGTGTTATATCAGATCCCATAGACTTACCTACTATTTATTTTTCTATTATCGGTATTGTTTATAGAAACTCATCTTTATAATCTATAATAAAACTGTAGAGGTCGAATGTCTGTACATAGAGAATGATGTAAGAAGAGAAATAGAACAAATCCAGATTTTTTCAAATTTTTTGTTTCGCTGTCTGTTTGTCTGTCTGTCTATTTGTACGGGCTAATCTCCGAAACTGTTGGACCAATTTAAATGAAATTTTACATGGTGTTACCTTATATCCCCGTCCAATATTTTAGGATATTTTTCATCCCGGAAAATTAAAGAGTTCCCGTGGGATAGTTAAAAAACTATAGTTACTTATACAGCTTAGTACACAAAAACTACTGATTGGATTTTAATGAAACTTTACAATAATATAGTTCATACATCAGAATAACAAATAGGTTACTTTTTATCCCGGAAAAATGTACAATTCCCGTGGGATAGATTTGTTTTAGTTTGTCTAGAGGCGAACCCGAGCGAAGCGAGTGTGAGCCGCTAGTATTTATAATATATATGTATGTATTTAAAGTAATATACATATGTGTAGTGTGTCAACAATCTGGTATCCATAACACAAGCCTCGTAGCTTACCATGGAACTAGAAGGTGCTGTGTTAATCTTCCAATATATTTATATATATTTATTCATTTATATCTTTTGTAAGGGAGCATATCTCATGTACAAGTCCACATACATTAAAGAAACATTTTTATTAAAACTTTTTCATTACCGTTCTTATAAGTTCGTAGGATAAGCCGCACCTTCATAGGACTGAAGATTACGATCGTAAAAGGCGAATTTGCCAAATAACGTTCTTTGAAGTATTAACTTTTCTTTTGAAAGTTTGAGCTTTCACGTCCCCTTGTAGAGTTTACATTTCTACAAATCCTTTTAGTGAATTCTGTTTAATCTATTATTTCAAAGTGTTCAGACCTTTTGGTATGTATCAAAGTAGAGATTGTTGAAAATTGTCACATATTACGAGTACGTTTACCTTGTAGGTTTTACTATTTATTACTTTATTTACATTAACTCTGCTTTTATCTAATCTATAATACCTTTAAACGAGCAATTCTTGTATATTTATTTATTTATATATACCGGCGAGCAATACGTCAACTTTTTAAAGCTGTAGCAATACGTCCATTTTTTAAAGTGTCTGAATAACCTATTTAGTATTTAGCTTAATTTGTCATACTATATTGTTAATTAATCTAAAGTATTTGAAATAACTTTAAATTCACTCTAATATTAAATAGAATCAGAGAATAATAACCATGGAAAACTAAATATTTTTCTAATTTACCACATTCACACATATTTTTAATAAAAAGTTTTATGAAAATATTTACGTAACTCATTTCATGTAATAAATAATTAAATCATATTTCAAACAAATGAGTATCTTGATGACATACTTTTTATTTATTAAACAACTAAGTTTAGAAAACTAAAATCAATAGTATGCAAATTAATGCCATAATGGCTAATAGAACTCACCGAAATTAACAAATATGTGAAACACTCACATTCCATAAACAAACATATTATAACCTAAAACTCTATAAAACAAAAAATTCAATAGCAATGCACTTGTTAATAACAATTCGCCATATTAATCTGTATAAAAAAGGTAAAAGTGATTGACTGATGTATCAACGCACAGGCCAAACCCTTAAAGGCTAGAAATTTGAAATTTCGCTCAAGTATTCCTCATATGACGAAGGCATCCACTATGGAAGGATTTTTCGAAATTCAACCCCCAAAGGCGTGAAATAGGGGATAAAAGTTTGCATGAAACTTTTTATTCCTTGGACATATTTTTTGTAGTTTGATCGCGAGCGAAGCCGCGGGTTCTGCTAGTTTATAATATTTCATTCAATAACATTGCTCGCCTCGCTTGTCAATTAGTGACGACTGACGTTTTGTAATTTCTGACTAATCATAAGCAGAATAAGACGTTCAGAAGCAGCTTTTCCAGCAACAATTACAACAGCTAAAAATTAACGAAACCATGTGATAATGTTCAATCCAAAAGTATGAATAAAACACAATTTCGTATGAATACGATAAGCTAAAATACAAGGTCTTATCGTCGCATTTCTATGATGAAGCGCGCAAACAATTTGGAAAGCAAAAATGTATTTTGCGTTGCTTAAGCGTTGCTTATGATTTTTCGCGTTATTTTATTATTTTCAGAAATTGATCTATTTTTTTGATTTTATTCACTTATTATGTTAATTCAAAAAATAAATATTATTTATAGTAAATAATGGATTATTGGATTTTTAAAGGGTAAGACGGTGGGAATCTTCTTGTATGGACCCTTCGCCACTGATCCATACTAATATTATAAACGTGGAAGTGTGTTTGTTTGTTTGTTTGTTTGTTTGTTTGTTTGTTTGTCCTTCTTTTACGTCAAAAGAGAATGACAGATTAGCGTGATATTTTGTGTAGAGATAGTTGGAAGGCTGGAGAGTGACATAGGCTACTTTTTACCGCGGCAGATTATCTCATTTCCACGGAAAAACAGGTTACATAATACAACCCAAAAAAATATTTATGATCAGAATTACTTAAATCTTAATATTAATGCTCTTCAATACAATTAAATAAATATGTGTTTTAGCATTTTTCGAAATTAATCCCATACGAGGGTAAAATAAGGGATGAAAGTTTGTATGAAACCTACCTTTTTAGAGTTTTTTTGTAGTTTTAGTGAGAGCGAAGCGGTGGGTTCTGCTAGTTTTCTTATAAATAAGAAAATTTTAATTAAAGCTAAGGTGATTAAATTAGAACTGCTGCCCAAACTCAGAGTCTTTCTTACATCGATTGTATACAAGCTTTTAAGCAATTGCCTATAGCATGAAAATCAAACACTCATTCTATGAATATGCCTAAAACACTACAATGTATTGGAAAACCCATAATGATGCAAAATTTATCCTGATATATCTAAAAAATAGGCACATGTAATATGTTGGCACTTAAAACTCGGTATATGTGCCAAAAAAAGGTAATACTATAAAATATTATGTATTCAGTTAAATAACGCGTAGTTTGACTGAATGGCTATTTTACATTTAAAATTGCTTGTAGGCTCTTCGGTAAATCTGAAAAATCGCTTCCATTATATTAAAGAACTAGCGACTCACCCTCGCTTCGCTCGGGTTCGTCTCTAGATACGTTTTACTGCTGAACTGAGCTGAACATTAATAAGTCAGTCAGTGAGTCGCGAGTAGTGAATAGTGAATAAAAATAGTAATTGCGAATGTACCTTAGGTGATAGACAAATAATATTGCGAACTTGCCCGTATAACTTTTTAAGACCTACAATATTCTAGTACATTCTTTTGATGTACCTCTTAAGGTTCAGCCAGCGTTAGCCATATAAATTTCTAAGCACGACTCGATAGAACCAGTCATTGCGTTTTCCCGCGGGAACGAAAAATGTATTTGTAGTGAAAGGTATCCCAAATGTTGAACCGAGTGATAAGCTATCACTATACAAAATTTTGTTAAATTCGATTCAGTACTTTTTGCGTGAAACGCGCACATCGATTTGACTAAGTCAGCTTTATTATAGGTATAGATAAGAATAGGTATTGCGAGTGTACCTTAAGAGATAGACATATACTGTTGCAGATTTTTCTGTTGACCTTTTCAAGACTTACAATTTTTTAGTACATTGTTTCGATGTATATCTTAAGGTTTAGCCAGCGGAAGGTTTATAAGGAGGACTCGATAAAATCAGTTATTGCGATTTCCCGTGGGAAAGAAAGATTTTTCTGAAATAAAAGGTATCTTAAATGTTGACCCGGGTAATAAGTTATCACTTCACCAAATTTCGTTGTAATCGGTTCATTACTTTTTGCGTGAAATGCGCACACACAAACAGACATACAGACAAACAGACAAAAATTTTAATAACTATTGTTTTGGGGTCTATATTGTATACATAATACGTTACATTCATTGTTTTTAAAAAATATTGCATGTACAGATTTCGCTAAGTTACTGCTTTATTATAGTATAGATAACGTATAACAAAACAGTAATATTATTTAATAAAAATAGTTATAGCGAGTGTACTTTAGGAGATAGACATATATTGTTGAGAACTTTTCTGTAGAACTTTTTAAGACCTACAATATTCTAGTACATTGTTTTGATGTACCTATTAAGGTTCAGCCAGCGTTAGCCATATAAATTTCTAAGCACGACTCGATAGAACCAGTCATTGCGTTTTCCCGCGGGAACGAAAAATGTATTTGTAGTGAAAGGTATCCCAAATGTTGAACCGAGTGATAAGCTATCACTATACAAAATTTTGTTAAATTCGATTCAGTACTTTTTGCGTGAAACGCGCACATCGATTTGACTAAGTCAGCTTTATTATAGGTATAGATAAGAATAGGTATTGCGAGTGTACCTTAAGAGATAGACATATACTGTTGCAGATTTTTCTGTTGACCTTTTCAAGACTTACAATTTTTTAGTACATTGTTTCGATGTATATCTTAAGGTTTAGCCAGCGGAAGGTTTATAAGGAGGACTCGATAAAATCAGTTATTGCGATTTCCCGTGGGAAAGAAAGATTTTTCTGAAATAAAAGGTATCTTAAATGTTGACCCGGGTAATAAGTTATCACTTCACCAAATTTCGTTGTAATCGGTTCATTACTTTTTGCGTGAAATGCGCACACACAAACAGACATACAGACAAACAGACAAACAGACAAAAATTTTAATAACTATTGTTTTGGGGGTCTATATTGTATACATAATACGTTACATTCATTGTTTTTAAAAAATATTGCATGTACAGATTTCGCTAAGTTACTGCTTTATTATCTATACATATTATAAAATTCTAACTAAGCCGAATCTGTACATTAAATATTTTTTGGAAAATCTTATTGAAATAGACATTATTATCGATGCAGAGGCCGAATCTATAGTTTTTAGAATTTTTGTCTGTCTGTCTGTCTGTCTGTCTGTCTGTCTGTTACCGCATCACAGAAAAACCACTGGAGGGATTTTGATGAAATTTGGTATGATGATAGCTGGTTATCCGGGTCAACATATAGGATACTTTTTACCGCGAGAAAATATCTCATTTCTGAAAAAAAATACAAAAACTGGTAGGAACAAAACCACGACGATACTATTTGTAAACAGTTTAGCAAGGTAACTTACAAAATATGGTAAAAGCTATAAAAATAGCTTATCTTGAAAATCAAGTTATCAAAAGCGCTATTTTATCCATTAAAATAGTTTTTAAATTAATATTTATTTATGTGTTATTTAGATATTTGACAATAGATGTCGCCATGTGTTTTTAAAATACATAGTTTTAATCCCAAAAAACTTAATATACAGATATGACCTTTTTTCGATTTTATTAGAATTACTACTAAATCACCCGCGGCTCCGCCCGTGTTTAAATTATCAGTAAAGCAAACTTTTTCGCTTCATAAATTAGTAACTATACATACAATAAAATTGTAACTAAGCCGAACTCCTAAATTCAATATTTTTTCGGAAAATCTTATTAAAATATTCATTATTAGCAATATAGAGCCCGAATCTATAGTTTTTAGAATTTTTTCTGTCTGTCTGTATGTGACCGCATCACAGAAAAACCACTAGAGGGATTTTTATGAAATTTTGTATGGTAATAGCAGGTTATCCGGGTCAACACATATTATGATTCTTTTTACCGCAGGAAAATATCTCATTTCTGAGAAAAAATACAAAAACTGGTTAAAGTAAAAGTACGATGATGCTATTAATATTTTAGCAAGGTAACTTACTTATATATTATGTTAAAACTATTAAAAAAAACTTATCTTAAAAGAAATATTAACAGCGCTATTTCTATACATATTATAAAATTCTAACTAAGCCGAATCTGTATATTAAATATTTTTTGGAAAATCTTATTGAAATAGATATTATTATCGATACAGAGGCCGAATCTATAGTTTTTAGATTTTTTGTCTGTCTGTCTGTCTGTCTGTCTGTTACCGCATCAAGAAAAACCACTGGAGGGATTTTGATAAAATTTGGTATGGTGATAGCTGGTTATCCGGGTCAACATATAGGATACTTTTTACCGCGGGAAAATATCTCATTTCTGAGAAAAAACACAAAAACTGGTTGGAATAAAACCACGATGATACTATTTATAAAAAGTTTAGCAAGGTAATTTACTAAATATGGTAAAAACTATTAAAAATAGCTTATCTTGAAAATCAAATTATCAATAGCGCTATTTTATTCATTAAAATAGTTATTTTAATTAATATTTATTTATGTGTATTTAGATACTCGACAATAGATGTCGCGATGTGTTTTTAAAATACGTAGTTTTAATTCAAAAAAATGAATGTATGAATGTATGTAGAATTACCTACTACTAAATTACCCGCGGCCCCCCCGTGTTGAAATTATCAATAAAGCAATTTTTTGATTTTATAAATGAGTAACTATACACATAATAAAATTGTAACTAAGCCGAATCCGTACATTCAATATTTTTCGAAAAATCTTATTGGAATATTCATTATTAGCGATATAGAGGCCGAATCTATAGTTTTTAGAATTTTTGTCTGTCTGTCTGTATGTAACTGCATTACAGCAAAACCAATGGAGGGATTTAGATGAAATTTGGTATGGTGATAGCAGGTTATCCGGGTTAATGCATAGGATACTTATTACAGCAGGAAAATATCTCATTTCTGAGAAAAAATACAAAAACTGGTTAAAATAAAAGCAAGATGATACTATTAACATTTTAGCAAGGTAACTTAATATGTTAAAACTATTAAAAAAATCTTATCTTAAAAGAAATATAAATAGCGCTATTTTATTCATTAAAATAGTTATTTTGACGAAAATTTATTTATGTGTTATTTAGATATTTGACAATAGATGTCGCCATGTGTTTTTAAAATATGTAGTTTTAATCCAAAAAATAATAATGTACAGATATGACCTTTCTATGACTTTATTAGAATTACTACGTACTAAATTACTCGCGGCCCCGCCAGTATTCAAATTATCAATAAAACAAACTTTTTGGCTTTATAATTTAGTAACATATAAGTAATATTTTGTTGGTCGAAACAATTTTCAAATGAAAATATTTGTAAATTTTAATTGTTTAGTAAATAATGTTAATAATTTTTTTTTCTTTTAATGTAAAATTAGGCAAATGCAAATCCATCGCGCATTATAGGTTTCGTATAGCAAAATTCTGTGTTGTTTTCCGTACTTACGTGTTTTGTTAGGTTAACACTAAAATAAATACGAATAATATTTACGTTTCCGCAATATCGACTCATTTTATCAACTGTAAAAATAAGTGGAAAACAAGTTAATGGCTGTTAAACTGACAAAGCGGGTAACTAAAAATATTCCATATCTCAAAAACTTTGCAAAAGTATTTTAGGAATTGTTATACCTAAACTTTTTCAGTTTTTTTGACACCATTTCTTGGAAGGTAAAGGCTTAAAGGACACAATAAAATTCTTACGACTTTAATGATATTAGCCGAGCCATATGAAATAATAAAAAGCATTTGCTTAGAATTATTTACTTATTACACTTTCTTTTGAAAATCGATTTGGAAAATATTACTAACTAGCGCTAACCAATCCCTGTTTCGCGACCAATTAACATTAAGAAAAGTTACCATTATGTAATTTAAATAATCAGCTAAATATTAAATTAATCAATAGCTATCTATTAGTAAAAAAAAAAATTCAAATTATTTCCGTAGTTTGAAAGTTTATCGCCCAAAACTAAACAAACAAACAAAACAGAAGTATAGACATACATAAATATTATTGCTAAAACAAAAAGTGCAATATTACTAAATCAAATATGAGATTAACGGAGGAACCTTTGTGGCATTGTCAATCACTGCCATTATTTACCAATCATGCGGTGCGCAATGTAAGTGGTAACGGTATGTAAGAGTATACTAATGTGTAAAGCCTAAGAATTTAGTTTTTGATAATCTGAACGCGGGCGGAGCCGCGGGAAATGCTAGTAGTATAGATAATGCTGAAAGCTTTTTCCTAGCATAATATTTTTAAAAGCACACGAATTTTGTATGAGCGAAATGTCAATTTTGATATCTAGCTTAGCTTTTCTAGCTATTTAGTTTATTTTTAGATTTTGAATAATAAATATATGAATTTTCATAACTATTATTTTTTATCAGGGGAGAATCAAAATGTATTTATAAAGCACATGACGATCGGACGGGATAATGTGGCGATCAATACCCCTCTATTGTAGATTGTAAACTTGTATTCATATTAGAATTTTAACATTGTGTAAAGAAGAAGGAGAAATCATTTACTTTCTTTTATTTAACGCTTATGTAGATACGTACATACGTTGTATGAAACCAAAAATACTCGTATGTTTTGTGTTGGGATGTTATCCTTATGTATGTTCACGGATTCCGCTGTCGAGTTGCGTAAAAATTCTTACGGAATAGACCTACTGTTCCGAGCTTTTTCATGAAATATCAACATTTACAATTGAAATTTAAAATTAATTTATTGATTTTATGCCAATTATTAATTTTTAGCGATTTACCCTCGCTTCGCTTCGGGTTCGTCCATAGATAAAAATAAATCTACTTTTTTTCGGGATGATATATAGCCTTCCTCAGTTAACGGGCTATGTAATGCAAAAATAATTTTTCAAATCGGATTAGTAGTTCCTGAGATTAGCGCATTCAACCAACCAAACAAACAAACAAATAAACAAACAAACAAGCAAACTCTTAAGCTTTATAATATTAGTATAGATAAACATGTATATCGTAGTAAAATAAGAATATTAATGATATCATGATGTGACCAACCGATTAAAGATATACTCCATTGTGTGATATAGGTCTTACAATATCCATGTCGCTTAATTATTAATGTTTAATTAACGACCCATTTTATATGGCAATAAGAATTAACGTAGCGGCCTACCCGGTTCTTTCTACTAAAACTTTAATCATATAAAGAAGTTATATTATTATACTATGTATACTATTGATGTCACTATAGAGAATATTAAAACACATAACATATAAAAGTTATTTATTTATTTTAAAATAAAATCAAGCTTATCATAAATAAGCATTTTCAATGAACTTTATTATTAGTAACAGTGTGTTTCACGTAGAAAGGCAAAAGATTGCGTAAGATTCATGAGCCTGAAAGTAGAGGCTACTTTTTATTTAGATACGACAAGTGATACTTATTGCTCTCTAATGCAAAGAGATATTTAGGGACGTAAAAGATTCATATGAATTAATTATTAGACATACGAGTTATAATGTGGTCAATTTTAAGATAAGCCCATAATAAATTGCATTATGAACGCACTGTATGTATATTATATTCAGTTTATAATTAACACTGGTCTTGTCGGGATATTTCCAAGCAGATGAGTGCCTTCAAGGTATAAAAATATAATACTGTATTATAAAATATCGGTGTAACGTAGGCAAGATTTTTTTAATATGTCTATCGATAGTTTGAGTATTTGACGCTATTTATAATTAACTAGCGACTCACCCTCGCTCCGCTCGGGTTTGTTCCTAGTTACGTCTTAACGTTTAGTATAGATTTCTCAGAGATGAGATATTTTCCCGCAGTAAAAAGTATCCTATATGTTGATACGGATAACTAGCTATCATCATACCAAATTTCATCAAAATCCCTCCAGTGGTTTTTCCGTGATGCGGTCACAGACAGACAGACAGACAAAAATTCTAATAACTATATGTATATTCAGCCTCTGTATCAATAATAATGTCTATTTCAATAAGATTTTCCAAAAAATATTTAATGTACAGATTTGGCTTAGTTACAATTTTATTATATGAATATATAGAATAGAATATCTGACTGATATTTCTATTTTTCCTATGCCAGAGAATCACCTGTAAGTAGGATAATCTTGCACAGTTTTAATTAACCGACTTTTTTGAAAATATTTTACTAATAACAAAAGACTGCTAATAAAAATAAAAGGCAATGGTCCAAGAATGAAGTCTTAGTTACAAAAGTCAAACAGGTCAAGAGGCAACTGAAAACTTCTAGATCGTATAATTTTTTTCCAGGTTAAAGTTGACAAGGAAAAAAACTTTTAAAGCTACTTGTTTTATAAAATAAGTACATCTTAAACGTATTTACACTCTAATACAAATTTTAGTCAATTTACGTGGTTTATTTAGTTATTTTAGTATATATATTGAGTATCTATTATTATTGAAGTATTTTTTTTTATTATGACAGATCATAAAAACATTTTAAAGCGCCTGAAAACTTTTAAAAGCAATATATTTCTAATCTCTAATAATAAAAGAGTTGTACCAGGCGACATAGTTTTATTCGAAGACAATTTTGTTCATGTTGGAGTCAGGAAACTAAATAAAAAGTACTTCGAGTCGCTTAAAGAGTTCTTGAATGGGTTAGTTCCATTTTTATTACTATTGTATAGTACATTGTAGCTGTTCAAACCCAATAACTTGGTTGACCTTATTTTTATTAAAAAGTTTATATACTATTCTACTTATACTTTACCTATTAGTGATCTAATTTCTTCGTAGGCGGGGCAATGTGTTAGGCTAGGTCTAACTCATCGTAAACATAGCCGAGTGCTCTACTCTGAAGGATATACAAATCGGGATTCACACAATGGTAGTTGAAGCCATGTACGAGTCTTAGAGGAAGCTTTGTCTCGCACCATCACTTTCAACAGAATTGATGACTACAATGCCAAAGTACAAGTACAAGAAAATATTGTCTCAGTGGTGAAGTGGCTGGCACGTGCGACTGCACATCTGAAGGTCCTAGGTACAATTCCCGGGTCAAGCCAAGTTTAGTTATTGAGTCTTTCTGTTAAAAAAGCCCCACACTTTTTAGTCTTTTTTTTTAAATAAATATAATTGTAATAGTATGAATAATTTCGACAACATAAGTCCTATGAAAATATTAAAAATATTATTTGTTGTCCTGGCGCGGCGTATTATCACGAGCTTACTACGTTGATTGGTTAGTCTATTTAACCTATTATAAATTCAATATGCTTTATATATGAATCAACTGAAAGGATGACTGAGTAGATGCGGACTTCTATATTATTTTCTATACCACACTTGCTTTAAAATTTTCCTGTGGAATTTTATTCACCATGAATCACCTATCACGTGATGGATTGTTTGATCTAGAATTTTATATTTTGTACTAAGTAAAATAGATAATTGAGTTACGTATTTTAATTTAATATATATATATATATAAATATGAATATTAAAGAGTTTTATTTATTTGAACGTCTAAAAATTCATACATTAACAATTATAAGGTAAAGCTGTTTTTATTTTGACTTTATATGATTTTGGTATTTTTATCTGTACATCTGTGCAGATAAATATAATTGAAGTGTCTGTTTGTAATGTCAAAATAACAGCTTTATACTAAATGCATATGGTATTATATACCTACGATACTTATAAGAAAAACACAATTTTTAAATTTTTTGTCTGTCTGTCTGTTTGTTCCGTCTACTTATATTTTAGAAAAAAATTAGGGTTTCGCTCAAAAAAATTAAAACGTACCTAACGGACGCACCCGAGCGAAGCGAGGGTAAGTCTCTAGTATTATATATAATAGTACAATACATTTTATGTTTGTACTTCGAGTCAAAGTTGGGTTACTTAAGGTCCGAAGGTCAAGTTTATCAAGTAAAGTAATACTACTTTACTTATACTTTTATTACAAATGGGACTAACTGGGCTGGATGACCACTAAATAGCAAATAAGTGAGCATTTTAGTATTTCAGACGGTTTAAGTCCGTGACAATTAAAAAAAAAATATTACAACAGTACATTTGATTGCATATTTATACTGGAATATAAAAATTTACTCGACAATGAGGTACTTTGTTCTAATGTCGTGTAATTGCTCATAGCACTAAGAAACTGTATTTTCTCTTGTTTTCATTTTCCGCGTAGCTGGTCTTAACGAACGTTGATCATTAAGCAACTAGAAGCAACTAGAGTGCTTGACATAGATTCCATGGACAAAGATTTTTTTATAATCCGCTATATTTTTGCGTACCTATTCACATTTAATTCCGACATAATTAAAAAAGATTTTATGCATAATACTAGACAAAAAATGTTTATTATATTACATTACATTACAAAAATATTACAGAAACTTGCTCGATTTCGATAGAATGTTGCTTTTTTCAAGCTTTTTATAACTTGCAATGTTTGTTAGTTGGTATGTTTCCGTCCTATCCTTCTGCGAGGACGTGATGTCGCAGAAGGAGGCGGCGGAGAGGGCGAGGGAGGCCAACGCCGAGCTCGCCATCCGCCGCAGAAGGACCGGGCGCCGGAGAGCGGCGCACGATCGCCGCCTCCCCCCCTAACACCGGCCAGAGGGCGGTAGACTTGGGGAAGTCTGCCGCCTAATCACCTGGCCCGAGTAGGCGCGCGCGGTGTCCACCGCGCGCTACTCTAGATGGTGGACGTCGAGGGTGTAACTCCCACCCTCCGACACCGAGACGTGCCGAAGGGCAATCGCCGTCGGGGTTCGCGGATGATTCTTTTGGTTCCCGTGGCCCCGGCCTCAAGGCGACCGAGGTGGACACCGTCAGGTTTTAGTGGGTAGGCTGCCGTGCGTTTACCATCTTTGCACGGCAGGAGCCCCACATAACCCGTCGTTCCTCCCCAGGCGGCGGGTACCCGGCAACAGGGTTTCCTGACGTAAAAAAAAAAAAAAAAAAAAAAAAAAAAAAAAAAAAAAAAAAAAAAAAAAAAAAAAAAAAAAAAAAAAAAAAAAGTTGGTATGTTTGGATGGATCTGGGAACTGAGTTGGAACTGCTTTCTCTTATACTAGAGTTAAAACTTTACATGTTGGTTCAGTTTCGATGACGAAAGACTTTTTTTAGACGAAGCAACCCCTTAATGACTATATGGATACGAAATTTTATAAACGCATTCAAATAATACCATGGCTTGGCTGCGCGTTCAGGGTCGGCTTCAGATGAGAGACCTCCTCAGCGGTCAACAGCACGGATATGAAATTTTGTATACATTTTCAATTATAATAGCTTTTTCTAAAATCCACCATGGCTTAGCTGCTGCGTCCAGGGTATGAGAGATCTCCTCAGCAATCAACGGCGCAGATACGAAATTCTGTGTACATTTCACATTCAATTATGATTCCGTTGACTTAAAAAGTGCACCCACTTTACAAAATGACTTGTAAACTAAAAAATTAAATAAATGAATAGTAAAAAAAATCATTTTTAAAAACGAGCTTTTTTAATGCGGTATAAAGAAGAAATTTAAACATGTAAAAGCTTACAAAACACTGAAAACTATTTGTATTTATATAGTAACTTACTATCTAGATACCCACTACCTGTCCTAAGTAACCACTACCTAATCTTCTACGAGTTGGAGTTTACAAAAACCTACTGTCTTTGACCTTTGTAGTAACTTATATATTATGCCAGTGATAGGAATAATATAATGTCAAAATTTCACTCTTCTATAGATCTAGCAGTAATATGATATGCATAAAATAAATAATTGTGCATGCTTTATCTTATTACCGAAATTGGTTGTTTTAACATATAGGTGGTACGTTTCTTTATGAATGCTATCATAAGTTGTAGTTTCTATTGTAGTATGAATTTAAAATATTACAATTCATATTATGCCATGTAAATTGTCAGTGATAGGCTACCTTTTATGGCTATAAATCTTGAGGTCTTGCGTTCGATTCTCAAGTCGAAATAATAAGGTTAAAGAGATTTTTGAAAGAGGTGGGTTGAAAATGTTTGCTATAGTTCTGCCACTCATTTATGCCAAATTCTATTGGTTTAGTGCCGAGTAAAGGTTTATGAGAGTAATGGAATATACACCTTTGTAGTTGCAAACAAGTGCGAGTTGGACTCGCGCACGAAGGGTTCCGTACTATTATCTATAAAAACGGCAAAAAAATCATGTCTGTTGTATGGGACCCCCTTAAATATTTGTTTTTTTAGGTTTTTTAGTATTTGTTGTTATAGCAGCAACAGAAATATATCATTTGTGAAAGTTTCAACTGTCTAACTATTACAGTTCATGAGATACAGCCTGGTGACAGACGGACGGACAGAGAGATAGACGGACGGACAGCGAAGTCTTAGTAATAGGATCCCGTTTTACCCTTTGGGTACGGAACCCAAAAAAAGTACTAATTCATTCTCGCATCGACGTCTAAGTGTGAATGATGAAAGATGGTCTAAGTAAAATCAGCTATGGTCGATATTTACTTATAAATTATAAGTTATAATAGATATTTATTTGGAGTATAAGTTCATTGAAATTAATCGATTTTAGTTTTTAAAATAAGGCTAATTAACAATTAACAACCCACATTTCTATGAATTCTAAAATATTACTTGATTAATACTAAAAATATTCTACAAAAATTGATTGATAAATTATGTAAGCTAATTTTAACGATCATTATTTAATAAAGGAACTTGATTTGGGTAGAACAAGCCCGTTCAATTAAAACATGAGGCAATGACAGGTTGGGTTTGCTTAATGCGTCTATAGGGGGTAAAAGTTGACTTGACAACTTTGAGAATTAGGAAAGTTGCGGAAGCGGATACTCTCAGGTAGCGGCTATGATTTTAATGGCTACTTCTGCTGATTGACAAAGGCAAGGGGTTGATTACTGTTTAATAAAGTTTTATTTTTATACCAATTTACGGGTAACAAATATTTTATCACTACTTTTGTACTTATGATTTGAATATTCAATATCGTGCTTTTTTTGTTTCCCAATTCTGAATTTTTTGATTTTCGTCAGTATCTAAACAATATAGCTATCAGACTCAAGCTTACTAAATCTTAGAGTCATCAATCACATGTATTAATCCTGTGAATTTATTCACGAATGACTGTGCTATTTTTATATAATTATTAGCTTTTTCTTCAATTAATAAGTTGGGATAAATAATTTCAGCTTTACTAATTACGGAAATTTTATGATTAACTTACTTTATTTTTTACTAATTTTTTTTATTTATTACATGTTTTTTTATTTTATATTACTAATCGACTAATATTTAATAAATATTTTACATGTATACATTACATTAGCCGAGATTGCACATTTCACGATAACTCTCTCACAATAATACGAGTAATGGCATAATATCGGACTCTAATCATTTTTTACTAAAAGAGGTACACCAACTTATTTTTACTAAAAGTAATATACAAAACTAATAATTTCAGGTTGTTAATTCACAATTGGAAATTTCATTCAAATATGAATTATAAAAATCGATTAAAATGTTACAAGAAAAAATAAAATATTCCAATGTAATAATTTTTCCTTTTAAAAATTACTCAAAAATAAACTAAGCGAGCTTTATCCCTATGACTTATTATTATAATAATATGAAAGCTTAGCCTAACATCAATTTCGCTTTTATGTGCCCTATTTACATATATAATATGTAAGGCATACAGGAGCCAAGCGTCCTTGACCGACCTGTTGCTGTGTCCGGGATGAAATCGATGTAAGATCACGTGAAATTAATTCGTAGATAGAGGATTGTAAATAACCTGTTGTTTAACGTGTAAAATTAATATAGGTAATTTATAATATGAAAATTTTTAGTATGTATTTTTCTTTAAGGCAGTGATAGCCTAGTGGTAACGCTCTCGCTTGGGAAACCGAGTAAAGCGGGTTCAAATCTCGGGTCTCTCCTCTGATATTTTCATGTACGAATCATTTCCAACATTTTGACCACTTGTGTAACGGTAAAAGGAAAACATCATGAACCATGGCCTGATCCCCCTCGTATTAAAGGGAGGCCCGTGCTCAGCATTGGGATATTAAAAAGAGCTGAATACAATACAATATAATACAATTTTTATTTCGGTATAACATTTTTTTTTATAGTTACTTCTACTATTCTGCTTATAAAAAAAAAGCGGTACATAAGTACTAATATAAGCGAAATTTAAAAGTTTGAGGGTATGTGAATTTTGCAACTTAGTAACAGATTTAATTAAAATGGAGGTAAGCTATATCATGGATATAGGTTTCTTTTATCGACGTACCTATCAAGCAAGAGGAGCCGCAGGCAAAAATTGCATATGTACGTTTCTTACTGCTTCACGCTGAAACGACTGAGTCGGATTTAGATGAAAAGTACCCAGATATATGACTACAGTAACACTTAGACTACTGATAGTAATAATTATGCAAAGTTTATTGAAGGTTGTTGTTAGCAAATCTAATCTAAATCTAAATCTAAATCTATATATACATAAAATGCTTTGTCCTGACTGACTGATCGATCAACGCACAGCCTAAACCGCTGGTCGGAGAAACGTGAAATTTGGAGGACGTATTCCTTATACAATGTAGGCATCCGCTAAGAAAGGATTTTTCAAAATTCATCCCCTAAGGAGGTAAAATAGGGGATAAAAGATTGTATGAAACTCTGTCATTCTTAACGCGAAATGCACGAAAAGTGATATTTAGCTTTAAGATGAAAAATAAGAAATATATGTATAAGATTTTTTTCGAAATTCATCCTTTAAAAGGGTAAATGGGGGTGATAAAATTTATATGGGCAAACAATTATTTATGATCAGAATTACTTAAAATTTGGTTTTAATGCTCTTCAGTACAATTATATAAATACGTATTTTAGCATTTTTTGAAATTCACCCCATGAGGCTGTCAAATAGGGGATGAAAGTTTGTATGAAACTCTGTAATGGATGCACAGAAAATGGTATTTACCTATAAAAAGAAAAATAAAATAATACAAATATCTTTTTTTTTCGAAATCTATCCCTTAAAAGGGTAAAAGGGGGTTATGCTGTTTATATAAGGAAAAAATTGTTTATGATCAGAATTACTTGAAACTTGGTATTAATGCTCTTCAATACAATTAAACAAACATGTATTATAGTTTTTTTTTTAATTCAGCCCCTAAGTGGGTAAAACTGGGCGTTGAACTTTGAGTTGTTGAATATATTTAAATAGAGTAACATGGCTCAAGGGGCGGGCGGGCAAAAAGCTACAGCAAAATCAGAATGGCACTTCATATGTGTAACTTAAAAAAGAAGGAGAAGGAGGGAGACTGTAAGTTAAAAAATCCAAATTAGCCGAGTTACAAGATTCTAAAGTCGTAAATATTGTATGCGATTGTACTTTGCAAAGATGGAGTACAAAAATGTGCAAAAAACACAGGTAGTGGAGCTTGCTAAATACCTAAAGTTTAAAATTTACAGAATATACGCTTAACAATATTTAAGATACTAGATATTTTGAGTTACGATTGCTAAAATTTAATTTGTTTTCCATATATATTTAAGAAATAATATAACTTACACAAACTTAGTTTTGCAAGTAATAAAGTATGTTTTATTGCGAAAAAGTTTATTTTTTCGTGGTTTGATCGCGGGCGAAGCCGCGGGTTCTGCTAGTATATAATAAAATTGTATTTAAGTTGAATCTGTACATTAAATATTCTTTGAAAAATCTTATCGAAATAGACATTATTATCGATACTGAAGCCGAAACTATGGTTTTTAGAATTTTTGTCTGTCTGTCTATCTGTCTGTCTGTTACCGCATCACGAGAAAACCACTCGACAGATTTTGATGAAATTTGGTATGATGATAGCTGGTTCTCCAGGTCAACATATAGGATACTTTTTATTGCTGGAAAATATCTCATCTCTGAGAAATCTATACTAAACGCTAAAACGTAACTAGGGACGATCCCGAGTGGAGCGAGGGTTAGTCGCTAGTAATATTATAAATACAAAAGACACCAGGGGCAAAACCAAGCGAAGCGAGGATAAATCACTAGTATTACATATAATTAAATATGAGATAGGTACAAAGTTAAAATATTACATTAATAACCACAAAGTAATTTATTGTTACAAATGGTCCCAGATTCTTCTGAAATCCAACCTTAATTTTATTTTGAAATGACCTTCAACGTCTAACATTGCGGATAGAGTAATGGATCTCTCGACCCTTTTCTGTTTACCATCCTTGTTGTGAATAGAATTTTAAATTCATCTACCTTATTGTTTGGTAAATGTATTCTTTAACGTTATAAAGCCATGTACGGAATACGCATAACTTATTTAGATTATTTTATTATATGTTAGAAATGGTAGCATAAGTTCTTGATGAATTTATATTCACAAGTGCTGGCCCAGTGCTCAAAATTCCATTATAATACTATTTTTATTGAAAACACTAGCTAGCTAAGCTCGTCAATAACTACTAAACAAAAAAAAAGAAAATTTGTTGACAGACAAAGGACAAAAATATACTGAACTGTCTTGTCTTTGAATATTTATATTTATTATTAGATATTGAATGATATTCTTTCAATGAAATGAACTCTATTAATACTAACAACTTACCCTTGCGTCTCTGGGCGCCAAAATTAAGCTATATATAATATAATATAATATTACTCCAGGTCATACATAGTCTATCTGCGTACAAAATGTCATCTAAATCCAACTAACCGTTTTAGTGTGAGATAGTAGCAAAAAGACACACTCTCGCAGTTATAAATAGTAGTCTAATATTATGTGTATACCCGCGAAGGTTTCTCATGTAGCTCCATCCATGTAAAATAGGTGGCGATCGATTTATAATCTGCGTGTATAAAGAATTTACCCGATCGCGATGAAACGTAGCTGAGTCTTTCTATAACGGACTTACGGTATAATTCTATTAGCGTAGCAAAGGCTACTAGTTCAGAAGCAACGATATTGTCATCAAGCGTTTGTTTAGTGGTGTTAGGAAGAGTAGATACCACTAGGGCACGTGGCAGATTGTCTATGAGATGGACGAAATAAATCAGAGCGGCAAACGTCCCACTGTATAAATGTGCAAGATAAGCAACTATTAGGGAGGCATATTGTCAAGTGGATCACAACACCAAAATAATGACGACGACCAGTCTATCAAGACTGAAATACTAAGAAGAAGAAACTAGGACTAGTGCGTTTTTATGGGATTTTAGTCTGGATGGTAATAATACAACTAGTAATTTGGGTATTGGGTATACTTATGAAATTGTGATTTGTATCCATGTATGTACATTTACAATTATTATTGTATGGGAGAGGTAGCCATATATCGATACCTCGGGGCTCAAAGGGCGTAACCGCCATTTTGGCGAAATTGACTTTTTAATGCAGTCCTACTTAGTTTTTTCTCCTCTATCGATCTGTATATTTAAAGTCTTCCAATTCGCCAAAAAATGGTGTTTACGACCCTATTTTTTGTAGAAAATAAAACAGATATTTTTAGTTTTTGTGTCGTAACAGCCACCACTGTTAATGATCATAAACGCGAGGGTAGTAAGCGACACCGTAGATGATAAAAATGTTTTTACGCCTAACATTTTACATCGATATATTTGTAGTTTTGGGGCGTAAGAGCAATCACTCATATTAATCAATAAATGTAAGGGTAGTAAACGACATTTCTATGATTTTATTTAGGTGATTTTTATAAAGAATACTATGAGTAATCGAATAGTTTTTAGGTTAGTTAGTTACAAACCTTTTTTTTCGAATGTTTAAGTAGTTTTTCTGAAGCCATTTGGCATTCTGGCTCTAAAATGAAAGTCGTTTTCATCCATCAGCTTTGGTTTTTCAAATATGGCTTATGTGTATTTTTATAAAAAAGTCAAAGAAATTATTACAAAAATAAATTTAATTTGCGAAAGCAGCCAAAAATGATCTTTTTAATGAATTTAACACTTCTTGTAGGTCTCGTTCAAAAGTTAAGCAGTAATCTGCCCTGCAGTAGTAGTAATGTGTATCGTTCCTCCATGGTTTGAAATTGTTGGTAGAATATTTCTTCTTGTTTATCACTTAAGTGGACGTGATTTTCAGGAAATCGGTCCTGATGAGAGTGTAAATAGTGAAGTTCTACGGTGATGTTGCAACAAAAAAATGTCAAGCATATTTTGGACAAAATGTTGATAGTACCAAACTTTAGTATTATTAAGAAAGTTTTTGATTACCAACACAAATGATTTCCATGCATTAGACTGTTTCATTTATTGTTTTGACTTAATTTAGCTAACAGTTGTAATTGTGACCAATTAAATGTTTCAGCTTTTAATTTTTCCGTACTTAGTCAAAGGAATTTCTGTGCAATAGACTCAAAACAGTCTCCATTTGTAATAAGCGCCTTAACAAATTGCTTATGTTGATAGTAAAAAGTGGTATAGACTCTTGAGCTGCACTAGATAGCAAAGCGGGTCCTTTAGCTTTAAATAGTAAATTAGTATAAATCCATTTACGGTTATTTTAGTTAATACTATTTAGATTAACAAAGTCAAAATAACAATCATGAAAAATAAAAAAATAAAAAAAAAATACCATAAAAGTTTAGAAAGTAATATTTTGTAGCATGTGTAATTTTTTCTATGATTAGTTATCTGAGTTGAATTTAGGTATGCTAAGTTAATAAAGTTCATATAAAATTGCAATTAAATGTCAAAGAAAACAAAATAGCTGTCAATAAACTGATAGAATTAGTAGGCAAATTGACGGTTACAACCATCACTCATCACACATCCATTGATTTTTGGGGCGTAAACTCCCCAAATATGCAATTTTCCGGGGCGTATAGGAAAGCTATTTTTGTTACTTTTAAATCTATTCGAAATATAATTTTATAGTGTTCTGCACCCAAAAAAAATTAAACTTTTGGTCTTAGAATGGTTTATTTAGGCCAAAAATCAAAAAAGATATGTCGAAAATAATATTATTTTTTTTGTTTTTTTGCTCTCCTGTAAAATCGAGTTTTGGTGCTTACGCCCTTTGAGCCCCGAGGTATCGATATGTATACACGTTTTTATGTGTTTACTATATCTATATACTATTTCTATATATTCACTGTGTATATAAAAATTGGTTAAATGTCCAGAAAAAAGTTTCATAATCTACATAGATTCTTTAGATACACTATTTTCAGTGATAGATAAAAAAAATATTTTTCGTAATGGGCAACAAGGTTAGTTAATAATTAAAATAATGTTCATACTTACACTCTAAAATCGTGAAACCAGATGAAATAATTTATGATGTACGTACTTACATACGTACAAAATAAAAAAAAAACCTACACAACATAAAAATATTTGAAAAATGACTAATCATACGTTATAAATTGGCCCTTTGTCTCATAAATGAGATTCAAAATAATACCGAATTTATGATTTGCTCATTGAGCCAGAGACCAAGCAAATAAAACAGTTTTTGTAAAAAATCAACAAAAACCCAAATAAATATAGATACCTCAGAGGTACTATTGTTTTAGGAATGTCCGCAGGCGCGTGTTATTTCATCTAAAGCGAGCTTGTAGTAATGGAAAGTTATGTCAGTATTCCCGGTCTTGCACATAAGTCAATTTGCGCTATTACGATTTAATTTAAGATATTTATTTTAGGATTTGCTTTACGACTCACGTCGTTTTAGATTTAGATACTCATAAATTAAAGCATGTTATATGGAAATTGTAAATGTAGAGTTCTTTGGTATAGTTTCACGTTGAAAACTATCAGATGTGCAGTAAGAAAGTAATATCTGTACTTATGTTCTTTTTTTCCTTTACTTTTATTAAAACAATGTTAATAATTTAATTGGCACGTGTGGAAAACCAATTGTACAGTTTTTTCCAGCTTATTCGAAACGTCGGGAACTAAAAATCAAAATAAATCCGCGAAATAATCCGATAAGATAGTTTTATTTAAAATATTGCCTATTTAAAAGTTTTTGTAAAAATTGATTTATTTTTTTAATCATTGTTTAGAAAAATAATAATATTTTAAAGAAGTTAAATTAAATATAAAACGTTATACTCGTACCTGTTATTTTTTATTACATACATTAAAAACAATTAATTTTATTACATAAAATTGTCAATTGACAGAGCCCTTTCTTTCAAGAAAGAATAATTTATTTTTTTATTTCTGGCATTTTATTTGCTTAGTATTAGGTGATAGTAAAATAAATAATTGCGCAAGCGCGTTAAAAGACAAATTATATAAAACTAGCGGCTCTAGAAAAACTAAAAGAAGTGTACTCCACGGGAATTGTACATTTTTTTGGAATAAAAAGTAGTATACGTGCTATTCCAGACTATAATCTATTTTTGTGCCAATTTTCATCCAAATCCGTTCAGCCGTTCTGGCCTGATTGAGTAACAAACATCCATCCAAACATCTAAACTTTCACATTTATAATATTAGTAAGAATAATATATATTTTTATATACATATATTTTATTCATCATAATATTAATAAAATCCATTCATATATCTCATACATGATAAAATATACAAAAATAATATAGCAACCAGGCGTTTGGATCGTAAAAACATAATTGCCCGTATGAAAACGTTAAAGTACCTATTCAATTAATTCGCATTGCATGAGTTGATTTTGAGCTCGCTCCTGATTTGATTACTGTTGGAAACATTCAACTTGTTATTATATAGGCGATAATAAATACAAAATATCAACGGAAACATTGATTTATTATCAACCAAATAAATTATATAACTAGGAAAATAATAATATTTTAATGTCATGTTATTTCTTTTCAAAGAGATTCAAAATGACTCTCTATTCTCCAGTTTTTCCGACCATTGTCATTCCATCTAAATACGTTTTGCTCTATTATGATTAGTTCATGAATGTTGGCAGTATAAGACTTCAAAAAAAAAAGCTTAAAAAATCAAGGCACTACAAAGTAAAAAGTAACTGAACGGGGGTTCTCATTTAGGATACATACGTAATCAGATATTTTCAAAGACGGTGCTAGCCGACAATGCTTTAAGATATAAATATCTAATATCTAAATATGACAAGATTTGAACTCTAATTTTAGTTAAAATATTATACATCAATTTGTGATATATGTATATATTTACATATTGAAATAGATTTCCTTTGCTTTGCATCGGCTGGCAGCGACTTTGAAAATATCTGATTAGGTCTTATATATACTAAATAAAACCCCCTGTCCAGTTATTTTTTACTTTTTAGTACCTGAAAGTCGGTTTTTTTTAAGTTTAAAGTTTTTTAATAACATATTCGATTAAGCCATTTATTATATTAAAAAACTCACTTTTAAATAGTAATACTAAAAATCTGGCTCTAAAATCTAATTCTAACGTATTTGGCTTGGCAAATAAAATCAAATAAGCTCAAACTCAAAGAATTTACTAATAACCGTTGAAGAGTTCCACTATCCACCTTCTGGCCTCGCCATCAGATTAGCTCGATGATACCAAATAACTATATTATTATCATCAGAAATACAAGAACTTGCAAAGTTTCATGTCGATATGATAATTAGAAGTAAGTAAATATACATAAAAAATACATACAGACGAACATAGAACCCCCTCTTTTTTTGGAAGTTGGTTAAAATGAAGGTATTACATATTTTAATTTGCACTATTTAATATAGTGCGGATTGTGCTGGATTTGACAGTCGTAATTGTTTTTCATAAACCTAGAAAAAGAATATTTATTATCATGAATCTGTTATCTAATTTACTTTTCGTAATAAAAACTTAATTTTATATTTATAAAAAAAAAAACATTTTGAGAAGTACTGCTGTAGACGAAATACTTAATTTCCTATCCAATCACACAGAACTCAATCACGAAGTCTGTACACCCAAGGGTAGTGTTTAATTTCAATCTGCGATGGGCAGTGTATGGAAATGGACATGATTGTCAATCTGTCGCTAATCGGAGAACGGATATTGAGTAATGGAACTAAGATTGTTTGTCAAAATGACGGAATATTTGAAAACTACGAGAGTGATAAGTAATTTTTCTTATTTCGTTGCAAAATTTGTAATTTAAGTATTTTGTAAGTATATCAATATAAAGGCTTCTAATAAATTATTTAGTTGCAATGTTCAAACAAAACTTTACAGATTTAATCAAAACTTGATGAAAATGAAGATCGAAGTATTCTCAGCCGATACAGTAATTAATATTTGTCTCAAGTTCCAAAAACAGCTTTTAAGGAAATACTTAAAGCTTTTTTATATTTAGAAACTTCATTTTTTTTTTTATTCTTTAGTGGCTTAGAGTTACGTTACTTCAAATTTTAATAAGGTTGTTAAAATACAAATATTTTAACTCATACACAAAGCTCTATTTTTACCAAAAATATTTTTTCCTCGTAGACAGATTTTCAACTCATTGTGCAACATGGCCTTCTGGTTTTACAACATAAACGTCTTCTAATAACATGTTATAAATCTGTTAGCAAAAAATACACTACGATTCATGGAACTTCGTAACAGAAGCTGTTTTTCATGGCTTCATTAATAAAATAGCTTCTTATAATAAAATAGTACGTTTTCCTACGTCGCGTCGATTGCCTGCAGAACGGGAGTCAGATGTGTGTGAATTATATGATTTATTAATACAGGCATGTTATTGTATAGTCTCCATATTGTTATCATAATGTGTATTTATATCTATACATACAATAAAACTGTAGTGGTCGAACGTCTGTACATAGAAAAAAAAAATACTAAAAACCGAATCAGGAGGTTGTAAGAAGACGAATAGAACAAATGCAGTTTTTTTAAATTCTTGGTTTCTCTGTCTGTTTGTACGGGCTAATCTCCGAAACTGTTGGACCGATTTAAATGAAATTTTGCATGGTGGTACTTTATATCCCCGGTCAACATTTTAAATACTTTTTATCCCGATAAATTAAAGAGTTCCCGTGGGATAGTTAAAAAACTATAGTAACTTATACAGCTTATTACACAAAAACTACCGATTGGATTTTAATGAAACTACAATAATATAGTTCATACATCAGAATAATAAATAGGCTACTTTTTATCCTGGAAAAATGTACGATTCCCGTGGGATAGATTTGTTTTTGTTTGTCTAGGACGAGGTGAACCGCTAGTTTCTGTATATTTTTGTACCCGACTGCGGCGAAGCTTAAAAAAGGGTATGGATGTATGTTAAGTTTTATATTCCCTTGTTACTCTTAAACAGCTGAACTATTTTTTTCATAGTTTTTCCGTTTTTTGTTGTGTATGTACTCGTATATATTGTTTTGAATATTTAAACTTAATATTTATTTATTTAGTTAGAGTATCCTTAATTAATATTTGTTTATGTATCCCAAAATATCTATTTTTGCATATATGAATATTCTTGTCTATTCATATAATAAAATTGTTACTAAGCCGAATCTGTACATTGAATATTTTTTCTAAAATCTTATTCAAATAGACATTATTATCGATGCAAAGGACGAATCTATAGTTTTAAGAATTTTTGTCTGTCTGTCTGTCTGTCTGTCTGTCTGTCTATCTGTCTGTCTGTTACCGCATCACGGAAAAACCACTGAAGGGATTTTGATGAAATTTGGTATGATGATAGCTGGTTATCCGGGTCAATATATATGATACTTTTTACTGCGGGAAAATATCTCATCTCTGAAAAATCTATACTAAACTTTAAAACGTAAGTAGAGACGAACCCGAGCGGAGCGAGGGTGAGTCGCTAGTTCTATTATAAATTAGCAATAGTTTAATGAATTCATGTTATTTTTACCCAACTGTACTGTACTATAACTGCAAGTGTGTGTGAGGCTCATACATGCTACATATTTTGCATTTCTTATTTTATTTTAAGAGAAATTTAATTGCATTGTTTTTTAAAAAAAATATTTATTTTTAAATGTATTTTACCATTTAATCATTATACAATAATGTTTCCTATTTACAAATAGAATAATACAATACGAAATAAGATTTTATTCAACCGATAGCTATTTACTACTTTCTACGAGTAGTACTTAAAATTTCATATTATTAAACTATTGTTTTATTTATTTAGTTATTTATTTAATAATTTAGTTAGTGAATCATTATTTGTTTTAAGCCAATTTAAATAAATTGATCAAAAAAGTTAACTAGATTTTCAAGTTATTTTTTTTAAGTAAAACAACGAAATAGTATTAAAAAATATCCATTTTTACGCATTTTCAAATCATCAAAGTCAATTAGGTAACGAGGGTTCAGGTCGTAGAAGAGGTTAGGACTGACATAGGAAACCACACTAAAGAAATCCGTCTTTTAATTAAATAAACTCATAATAAAATGACGGTTGACTCGTCGAGGTAAAAAGGTGAGGGGATGTTCATTAAAGTTGTTATATAAATGTTTATTTCCTAATGAGACATATTTTTCTGTAGAAAGTTTTGAGCTTGAAACAGATGGTGGCGATTTATTGGTTGGTAAGCTAAAATTGTAATTAATATATAAAAATCAATTGCCGTTCGTTAGTCTCGCTAAAACTCAAAAACCTCTCGACCGATTTGAATGATTCTTTTTTTGTTTTGTTGGGGGTGTGTCAGGAGTAGTTTAAGTATAAAAAAATAGGGAAGACCCAAAAGAAACAACTGAAAAATCGAAAAGTTCAGAACTGTTTATTTTGTACTTATATATATAAGTATACTTATATATATATATATATATATATATATATATATATATATATATATATATATATATACTAGCATTGCAGATGATACAAATACATACATATACCAATTTCATTGCGCACCGCATGATTGGTAAATAATCCTCCATTAATTTCATATTTGATTTAGTTTTATTGCACTTTTTGTTTTAAAAATAATATTTATGTATGTCTATACTTTTGTTTTGTTTGTTTGTTTTGTTTTGGGCGATAAACTCTCAAACTACGGAATTAATTTTATTCATGTTTTACTAATACACAGCTATTTATTAATTTAATATTCTAAGCAAATACTTTTTATTTTATCATATAGCTCGGCTAATATGATTAAAGTCGTAAGCATTTTATTGTGCCTTTAAGCCTTTACCTTCTAAGAAATGGTGTCAAAAAAACTATAAAGTTGAGTTATAACAATTCCTAAAATAGTTTTTGAGATATGGAATATTTTTAGTTACCCGCTTTGTCAGTTTAGCAGCCATAAACTTGTTTTCCAAAAATGTTATAAAATAATATGAATCGAACTTATTTTTACGGTTGATAAAATTAGTCGATATTGTGCAAACGTAAATATTATTCGTATTTATTTTAGTGTTAACCTAACAAAACATGTAAGTAAGAAAAACAAAACAGTATTTTGCTATACGAAACCTATAATACGCGAGTTAGATTTGCATTTGCCCAATTTTTGCATTAAAAGATTAAAAAATATTAATATTATTTACTAAACAATAAACATTTACAAATACTTTCATTCGAAAATTGTTTCGGACAGCAAAATATTACTAATTTATAAAGCCAAATGTTTGTTTTATTGAAAATTTGAACACAGGCGGGGCCGCGGATAATTTAGTAATAATTCTAATAAAGTCATAGAAAGGTCATATCGGTACATTTTTTTTTGGATTAAGACTACGTATTTTAAAAACACATGGCGACATCTATTGTCAAATATCTAAATAACACATAAATAAATTTTCATTAAAATAACTGTTTCAATGAATAAAATACGCTATTGATATTTCTTTTACGATAAGCTTTTTTTAATAGTTTTAACATATATATGTAAGTTACCTTGCTAAAATAGTAGTATCATCGTGCTTTTATTGTAACCAGTTTTTGTATTTTTTCTCAGAAATGCGATATTTTCTTGCGGTTAAAAGTATCCTAAATGTTGAGCCGTATAACCTGCTATCACCGTACCAAATTTCATTATCTATCGCTCTATATCGCTAATAATGAGTATTTCAATAAGATTTTAGATAAAATATTAAATTTACGGATTTGGCTTAGTTACAATTTTATTATTTGTATAGTTACTAATTTATAAAGTCAAAAAGTTTGTTTTACTGAAAATTTGAACACGGGCGGGGGCTCCGGGTAATTTAGTAGTAATTCTAATAAAATAGTAGAAAGGTCATAATATCTGTACATTTATTTTTTTTGGGAATTAAAACTACGTATTTTAAAAACTCATGGCGACATCTATTGTCGAATATCTAAATAACACATAAGTATATATTAATTAAAATAACTATTTTAATGGATAAAATAGCACTATTGATAATTTGATTTGCAAGATAAGCTATTTTTAATAGTTTTTACCATATTTAGTATGTTACCTTGCTAAACTGTTTACAGATAGTATCATTGTGGTTTTGTTCCAACCAGTTTTTGTATTTTTTCTCAGAAATGAGATATTTTCCCGCGGTAAAAAGTATTTTATATGTTGACCCGGATAACCAGCTATCATCATGCCAAATTTCATCAAAATCCCTCCAGTGGTTTTTCTGTGATGCGGTAACAGACAGACAGACAGACAGACAGACAAGCAGACAAAAATTCTGAAAACTATAGATTCGGCTTCTGCATCGATAATAATGTCTATTTCAATAAGATTTTCCAAAAAATATTTAATGTACAGATTTGGCTTAGTTAGAATTTTATATGTATAGATAAGATAGATGTATAGATAAGATTTATTAACTCCAATGTAACGTATGTATATTTTATCTTTATACATATACATACATAGCTACACTCTTTTTCTATGTTATCTATACATATAATAAAATAGAAACAAAGTGATATCTGCACATGAAATATTTTTTAAAAACAATGACTGTTACGTATTGTGTATAAAATATATACCTCAAAACAATAATTTTTCAAATTTTTGTCTGTTTATCTCTGTGTTTATTTTGTCTGAATATTTGTATGAATTTCACACAAAAATTATTAAATGCATTTTATGTAAATTTTGTATAGTGATAATTTATTACAGGGTCAATATTTATGATATCTTTTACAGCAGGAAAATATTTAATTCCCACGGGAAAATACTATAAATTGTCCTTAGAAATTTACATGGCTAACGCTAGCTAACTAACGTAAGAAGAACATCAAAATAATGTATTAGAAAATTGTAGGTCTTAAAAGAAAAGTCCGGAAAAGCATATCTAAGGTACTTTCACTAAGCAATCTCCTAAGGTACACTCGCAATTTCTATTTTTATCTATTTAAAACGCTCATAGGACGCACCTAAGAAAAGCAAGGGTAAGACGGTAGTATGTTTATATGAAAAAAGAATTTGTAGAAGTAATGAATTGAGGTCGGATGTACGCCAGTTAGTGCTAAGTGTGAGGTACGCTTCATTTACATAAAAGGATTACTGGCATAGTGTAGAAATACGGAGAAATACTTGAACTACAATGGATAAACGCTTTTTAGATCGAATTTGAATACTATACCACTTTAATTTAAATGCTTTATTTTAAAATGTGTACCTATCTTATATACCTAGTCGAATATTATATTGGTTTTAGTTATTTTTTTGACTATTATACGTCCGATCCTTCTATTCCGTCTTTTTTGAATTGATCGTATTAGGTAATGTTTTTTCATACGTATTCCTGTACGCATGGATTTCTAAATGTCTTGTCAATAAAACTTCTCCATTTTTTGTAGGCTTATCTTACATGAAAGAAGGATGATCTATTTGTTGTTGGTTTCACTCGCTTATGTACTTCTAATCGATGTGCTTGTAACTTCATCTAATATTCATCCAATTGTGATGTAACTACAACTCACTGTGTCGGTGTGTATTCTATAGTATTACAGTTACAATTTCTATTAGGCTATATAACCACGCTTGCTGACAGGAGACAAAGAGGATATCAAGGCGACTCAGTACCATCTGACGCAAATTTCTCCTGTCAGGTCTGCGTGAAGGCATGTTGCTCTCGCTTCAGTCTCTATACAGTCACCAGAAGCGGTGCATATCCACATACACCATAAATAGTCTGGAATAGACGTAAAGGCCTATATAACATAATCCTATCCTTATCTGTGAATAATTGTAAGCTTTAAAAAAATATATGTTGCCACTCGAACTTATTGAGCACACAGGTTTTACTGGCCGCTGCTTGAATATTACCGTTGTAATCAACGCACTACAATATTCATAGCATAATGAGTTACATATAACATGACCCCACGCCATTATCGTACGGTAGGTAACAGATGCGTTAATATCGGATCATTTGAAACTCATTAATTTGAAGATTATGGCTGGAAATTGTAAATAATTTAGATATGAGTAAATAAGAGAATGTGTAATTGTCCCTTCAGACGAAGTTAACATAATGAGTCACAGTGATTTTCTTTATCAATTTTAACGTGATATTGGTAGAAATAGTAAATGCATCGTCAACCAGTGGATAATTCTAACATAGTAATATACAAACAAAGGATATGTATTTTCAAACTATAATTATGTAGAATTTCTTTCAAGTTAAAGTAGGACGAAATCTAATCTGTATTCTAGCCGATTAGCTACTCATTCTGACTATTTTTTTTAATATCAAATCGTAAACATTTATCTATTTTTATCTTTATCCTAGAGATAAAAATATAACATTACCCCATACAAATCAAATTTCTACCGCTTGTAAGAAATATTATCGAGCATTATATTACGTGATTAATATAATTATTTTATACTAGCGGCTCACCCCCGCTTCGCTCGGGTTCGCTTCTAGACAAATAAAAACAAAACTATCCCACGGAAACCGTACATTTTTCCGGGATAAAAAGTAGCCTATTTGTTATTTTGATGTATGAATTATATTATTGTAAAGTTTCATTAAAATCCAATCATTAGTTTTTGTTTACAACTATATCTAACGCATAATAATAATATTTTTCGTTATTTGTAGTGCCTTAGGTAATTTAGATGACGTTTAGAGGCTCTTTTTTAAAAATCAAACGCTTTCTACAATTTTATTTTAAACTAGAGACTCACCCTCGCTCCGCTCGGGTTCGTCCCTACTTACGTTTTAACGTTTAGTATAGATTTCTCAGAGATGAGATATTTTCCCACAGTAAAAAGTATCCTATATGTTGACCCGGATATCCAGCTATCACCATACCAAATTTCATCAAAATCCCTCCAGTGGTTTTTCTGTGATGCGGTAACAGACAGACAGACAGACAGACAGACAGACAGACAGACAAAAATTCTAAAAACTATAGATTCGGCCTCTGCATCGATAATAATGTCTATTTCAATAAGATTTTCCAAAAAATATTTAATGTACAGATTCGGCTTAGTTACAATTTTATAATATGTATAGAAGTTTTAGCTATCCATTTTGCTGTAACTCATTACTAGATGGCATCGCAGCGCATCAACTTCTTCACTGTTCACCCGTTTAACATGAAAATTGATGGCATATAGAATTATTTCAGTACAGAAAATATTTTTATCACCATCATCATATATTTATACATCACACACTTCTTTTCTCTGTTCTTTCTTTTCGTTCTTCTTTTATAATTTATTTCTTTTATAACCAGACTGAGCCACAGCAATGCAATGCGTGCATCTTGTAGTAAATAAAATTAAACTATTACAAGAAAAAGAAATGAGTATTCAGTTAAAAATGAAGGTGTAGATTTGTTTCATATAATTTCTAGTTCTTAGATCTGTTTTAGATATTACAACTGTATAATAATTACAATGCCTTTGTTTAAACATTTCTATTCAGAAACGAATAACAATAGTGTTTTAATACACATGCATATAAAAGGTATTTAATAATAGATCTTGGTTTATAACACAAAGAAATTGTCCAGAAAATCAGAAAATTCAATTTTTTTTGTTGATGAGTGTTTTTTTTTTTTAGGATTTCGGTGAACTCAAAAATCTCAAACTTTATTCAAATTATTACATGTCTATCGGGTCAACAAATGATTATGAAAATTTATTTGAAGAAAGAGATCGATTTTATTTTTTGTATAGATTTAGTATTTAGACTGGACAGTGGGCAGCTATAAAAACTATTTTTTCCTAATTAGTTGGCACTAATTAACAATTCACAGAAAAGTGGATTATAGATAATATTGTGGGATAAATTGAAATTTAAATACATATTTCATCAATAACAAGTACTCCTATAAATATGTATTACACTAGACATAAAAATGAATCATCTACTTTTAAATATTGTTTCGAGAAAATTAATATTTTATAAATATATATCAACTAACAAGATAAAATACTGACAAGATATAATATTGAGTAAGGAGATAAGAGAATCGGGTTTATTTAAAATGTGGTTGTTATCAAAAGACATTATTGTTTACTTAATTTTATTATTTGATGGTCTTTTTAACGTGTATAAAATATTCCTTTAAATATGAGTAACTCATCGAAAGTGTGGACAAGATTTGAGTCAAAACAAAAGGACGGTGTTACAATTAAATTACGTACTCAAGATCTTCCTATGGAACGTATCGAGGACGCCTTCGATTTCATGGAATCATATTTTATGAAGAACGAGGCTTTTTTTGTTGCTGCGGGTATTTTACCATCCCTTATTTAGATAAGATACATACGCTAATTATTATATAAGTTGCACAAAATAATAATTTTTGAGTGATATTCACTCATTCTGAAATTAAACATTAAAATCAATATTTAAAAAATAATATTTAAAGCAATTATAATAAATTAAATTTATTATAATTATTATTGATAGACCAATGTAATTACACGTAATGCTACTACTAAAACAATATTATTGTTACACACGCATAAGTAACTCTGTTTTTCTTATTTTTAAAGCATAGATAGAGTATGAAACATGACTATATCTCTTTCTGAGATTAAGATATTTTGCGACGATAGCTAATTATGATTATATCATTATTATCGTATCTCAGAAGCGAAATTGGCATGGAAAATAATTTTTAATCATTTGACCACTTTAATGAATTCTCTCGTCGCTCTCATGAGTAAAATATATTACATCAAAAGTAAAACTACTTAATTATATTCAGCATTTACTTTCAGGTTTACATAGAAGTAGTGATGCAAGAAAAGAATATATAGAATTATTGAAGATAGTTTATCGAGTAAAACAACCTCGAATTATTATTTGTTGTTTAGATGATGATAATCCCAAACCAGACATTATTGGTTTATCGTCCATGCTATTATCAACAAAATCTGAAAAAGTAAAGGATTTCCTAGCTGAACAGGTATGAATATTACACTATCAACTCGCCCCAATCTCGCTTGTATGATTTTTTTCATTATATATGCATATAATCTCATTATCATATGGTTATACTAGCAGAACCCGCGGCTTCGCCCGCGATCAAACTACGAAAAAAAAAACTTTTTCGCAATACATACTTTATTACTTGCAAAAATATTTATAAGATGTAAAGCGTATATTCTGTAAATAAATTTACTTTACTTTATATCCCACACAGTAAGTATGCACTTACAGAGAACTTGAGCCATGTTACTTTATTTAAATATGTTAAATTTTTTATTTTGAATTTAAAAAAAAAACAACAATTCATGTTTATTTAAATGTATTGAAGAGCATTATTACCCAGTTTCAAGTAATTCTGATCATAAACAATTTTTTCCTCATATAAACAGCAACCCTTTTTTACCCTTTTAAGGGATGAATTTCGATTTCAGCCCGAATTTCGAAAAAAAATGATATTTGTATTGTTTTAGTTTTAATTTTAAAGGTAAATACCATTTTCCATTCATCAATTACAGAGTTTCATAAAAACTTTCATCCCCTATTTGACAGTCTTATGGGATGAAATTCAAAAAATGCTAAAATACGTATTTAATTAATTGTATTGGAAAGTATTTATACCAAGTTTCAAGTTATTCTGATCATAAATAATCGTTTGCCTATACAAACTTTATTACCCCCTTTTACCTTTTTAGGGGATGAATTTCGAAAAAAAATTAATACACATATTTCTTATTTTTAACCTTAAAGCTAAATACCACTTTCCGTGCATTTCGCTTTTCGAATGACAGAGTTTCATACAATCTTTTATTCCCTTTTTTACCCTCTTAGGGGATGAATTCTGAAAAATCCTTTCTTAGCGGATGCCTATATTATTTAATAAATATGTCCTCCAAATTTCACGTTTCTACGACCAGCGGTTTAGGCTGTGCGTTGATCGATCAGTCAGTCAGGACAAAGCATTTTATGTATATGGTAAGTCCGGGAGAGTTGCCTATAGTTTTAAAAAACGATCAATATTAATTATATGTGTAAGATACTACATAAAATAAACATAGTTTATTATAATTCAATATTTACTTATGTCATTCAGATTGAATTTGGAACTATTGTGCAATATATTCTAGATTAAAAAATGTTTTTTAAAAATAATAGAAAATAGGCATCTCACCCAGACATGTGGGTTAGTTGCCTATAAATGTCAGGGATAGGTATAGGACGAGTAATTAGTGCATAATCAGACGTACTTTGCTTAGTGATGCAAAAATCCTTTTTTTTATGCATTTATACATACTACCTGTAGATGTACAGGTGGTTATGTGGGACTCACCGGCTAGAAAAGCCAGTACTACCCACTAAAACTCAACGAAACCTCCCCCGTCTTAATGGGGCACCCCGACGGCAGGTCTGCCGAAGCAGACTACAACAACCGTGAGGTTGCTCCCACGATCCACTCTGCCATCAGAGAAGTACCAAGAGCAACCATATGGATTAGGCCATAATCCACCACGCTGGCCAAGTGCGGGTTGGCGGACCTCATAATGTCTTTCGAAAACTTGCTATGTTCTCTCAGATATGCAGGTTTCCTCGTGATGTTTTCCTTCACCATAAGGCAAGTGGTAATCATGTTTGAAATGATTCGCACATGAAAATATCACAAGTGCGAGACCCAGAATCTCACTTCACTCGCTTTCCCAAGCGAGCGCGTTACCCACTGGGCTACCACTGCCTTAATTTGCGTCCAGATGAACTGCTGAACACTAATGAGCTCCCCCACCACGACAAGGTGAACGCACGTTGGGAGGGAACCAATTAATATACTGGGCATCTAACCCCAAAATATTATTGGGCATCTCCCCCGATCATTAGGGAGAGATGCCTATCGACTCTGAACACACCGTAAAGCATTTACAATAGAAAATGGTGGATTGTTAACAAAACAAGATCATGTTACATTATGAAACAATTTAATACTATTTAACTAAAGAATTTAGAGAAAAAAATTACTGCAAACTATCTCAAAGATTATATTCTAACGTAAAAGTTAACTACACTTATCTTATTTTACAAATAATACTAAAGTATTAATTATAAGTAATATGTCTTTGTGTAAAAACTTCCACACTGACATTGACTGTCGACTGACGTATTATGGACGCGTTCCGAATCACGCAACATTAATTAATTTAATTTTTAAATTTATTAGGCATCTCTCCCTTATGGGCATCTCTCCCGGACTTACCCAATATAGATTTTGAATTCAGCCCTTTTCAATGTTCCACTGCTGGGCACGGGCCTCCCTTCAATGGTGCAAGAGCCGGGATTTGAATCCGCTTCACTCGGTTTCTCGGCTCGGCTACCACTGCCTTTTATGGTTATATTTTATACAATGATATTTAAAGTTAAAAGTAAATAATAACAAAAACAAAATCCCGAGTTAAAACACATAATTCTCCTTTGGTGCAGTTAGATAAAAAGATGTCAAATCGTTTCTATTAGCGAATAATATTATATTTTCGTACTTATAACTAATTCAATTCTCTTGAGTGTTTTATTAAAAAAGTTGCCTTTGTGCTTCCTCAAGGTTCAAGATAACGTAAAAAGAAAATAAAATAATAAATAATAATAAAGCTTGAACATTTTCTGTCATTTTAATTATATATATATAAAAGGATAATATTTAAAATCATCATAATAAACGAAAATCTCATAGTGTCCACAAAGATGCGCCCGTTTTTGACCCTAATATTTACCATTTACCAATATCATTATAGGCCGCTTTTGAAATTCGTTACTATTTTGTTTTTATTAATAAATAATAAGGGTAAATTATTTTCAGAATAATAATCCCAATATGTTCCAATACATGTACATACTTCATGATGCCTTCTTCACCGATTTCAGCCACAGCCGCCAATTTCACTGAGACTAGCCAACTAGCTAGCTCACGAGATATTATAGTGCGGCGCTTGTACGCGCAGACACAAGTGCACTTTCTATTCCATTCACCGCAGGCGCAGGACTGACGGCTTTACGTGCTTCCCTAGGCACGGGTGTGAAATACCACTTGCCAACTGCGGACTGTTTTTGGAAATTCACAACAGAAAGACTCAACAACCAAACTTGGTCCGACTCGGGATTCGAACCCAGGATCTCCGGATGTGCAGCTGTACATGCTAGCCACTATACCACCTTATCATATCATAATGTACATAATATGTATGCACTATTAATTAAAATTAGCATTAAAATATTTAAATATATTAGACGTTTTTTTTATTTTTCAGTTTCCAATTAAAACAAAGGAATTGCGAGCACTATTTGACCTTATAATATTATTAGATGAATTGGTTGGCGCAACGGATTTTGAAAAGTACTATTCCGGGACAGGTATTTCAGTACATTTGGAATACAGAGGTTTGGGCATCGCAAATGAATTAGTGAAAGTAAGGTATGTTTTGTAAATCCAAATGAATTTTATTTCAAGTAACTATCATTGTATTCAGCCCTTTTTAACTTCCCACTGCTATTCTAAGCCCCTCTTCAATATGAGCGGGAGCAGGCCATAGTCCACCACACTGGCCAAGTGTAGTTTGGCGGACTTAACAGTATGTCTTTTGAAAACTTGTTAGGTTCTTAGACCTGCAGCTTTACTTACGAGGTCTTCCTTCACCGTAAGGCAAGTGGTCATCATGCTAGTAATGATTCGCACATGAAAATATCAGAGGTGTGAAACATAGAAAAAGTTTTTAATGAAATAACTAAACTAAAAAAAGTTTTTAATGAAATAACTAAATAACACTTTGTTCAATCTGCGAGGGAATGTGCTAAAATTATAGTAGGCTGAGATTATTTGGCCACTTTCAGCACTTTATAAAATAATTAGAATAAATCGATACATAACGGTTAAGACATTCGGTTAAAGGGTCAAAGGAAAAGGTTCTCATAATGGACTATAATTAGGACTATAATTTTTTGTATTTTTTAGCAAGAGATTCAGTCATTTCAAATTTACTTCATTACTTTTATGTTAATAGAAATCTAATAAAATATTACTAAAATTGCAGAAAACTAGTGTGTATCGAAGATGATGTTCCTATGACGTGTGCCTGGATGACTGCAATCGGTACCCAAAAGGCGGCTGAGAAGAATAAATGGAAGACTTCATATGAAATAAGTGCAGACGAACTTGGGAGGAAAAGCGGTCTTGATTTCGGAAACAAAATTCCAATATTTAAATTAATGTATACAACGAAAGATTAGTTTTTAATTTTTACGTAATAGTATCTAATCGAATTTTATCATTGACGTTATAATAAAATGATTTTAAGATGGCGCATGAAACTTCTATTTACCTCATTCATACCTACTAATATTATAAAAATAGTAATGTTTGCTTGTAACCGTTTTACACTTAAACCGTTGAACAGATTCTATGAAAGGCGAGGGACATAGACATCATGGGACTGATTTTTATGAAAGGACATAGTAATGATATCTTCTTCGTCTTTCATCTAACTACCGAGTAAAAATTGAAAGTTTTTTTAATAATACCTAATACTTGTTACTTGTATTTACTAGCACATTATTGAAGTATATAAGAGAATTTATATAAAGTTACTCAAAAGTAAAATATACTGATATATTATGTTAATGTATTTGCTGCTTAATATTACGATAAAAAATGTTGCCCTAACAAGGGAAAGGCCGAAACGATCGCAGAAGTGTTCTCAGGTCAATGTGATTAATGACTATACTTGGATGAAATATTTCATTAAAACAAAATAAAGGTTTCATTATTTGCTTTTTCAAATATAATTAAATAAGATATATTTTAAAACTATAAGGCACAGTAAATAATAAGCAAGGTGAACCTACAGATCACATTCTTACTTTATTTTTGTTTCTACAGGGCTCTATCTAAAAAGATTCATTTTTTATTCATCCTAGGTGAGACAATCTACTTTGTCAATATCAGGCAGAATGTAACCAGCTTTGATCGATAAAATAAAAAAAAATAAAAACGTGTTTGTGTACTTATGTACGCACGTAAGAAGTTATACCTCTTTGGCGTAACAGAACAAAAATAGCTAAAGATTTCATCCCGTATGTAACACTTCTCTATTTGTATAAAAACTTAAAAAAAGACGGCTGAAAAGTAAAAAATAACCTACTAAAAAATATACCTAATCAGACATTTTCGAAGTCGGTGTGCTTTGGTTTGTATTGGCTGGCACCGACTTCGAGAAATTTAGTACCTCCCAAAATCAGACATACGCATTAAATGCTCATACATATATGAAATAACACTTTATAATAAGTTGCCTGCGTGTGCCCGTGCGTGTGCGTGTGCTTGTGCTTGTGTGTGTGCGTGTGCGTGTGCTTGTGCTTGTGTGTGTGCGTGTGCGTTTGCGTGTGTGTGTAAATAGAATAAAATGCTTAAAAATAGCAATTTAACCAAATTTTTTATTTGACATTTATCATTAGACTACCCAAGTCTTATCGTACTTTCACTGAAAATAGAGTTATTTAAATTGGTTCACGATAGGTGAAGTTCTCGCATAACATGCATAAAAACACACACCTACATTGAACACAACTTCTTTTTTCGAAGTTAGTCAATTAAAGCTAACAAATAGGTATACACTTAAAAATGAACTGACGCGTAACTACTTACATTCATGGAATAAAATTGCACTAACTTTTAGTGACATCAGATGCTTTTCAGCCGAGGCGTCGATACGCCGTAATTCTTGTTGTACGTCATTCGGTGGGCTATTCTAATATAATTTTACTAAAGAACGACTTAACGTATATAATAAATATTATAAATGCGCAATAACCTATATTATAAATGCGCGTTTGTTTTCATTAATAGAGCAATGTGACAATAAATCAATAGATCAACGTATTTTTTTTACATATAGAATTTTAATGGTGCCGGAGAGTGACAACATTTTATTGCTTTAGCTAGAAGTAGCTTTAAGTTAAGAAAATCTTAAGAATTACCCGCTTACAGAATTAAAAATAACTTTCCTCGTCTACTTAAATGCATTAAAATATGTAAATTGACGTTTTTTACGCTTCCTTGGCGCTTTATGGAAACATTTTTATCGTTGGATATGTTTAATAGCCCAAGTAAGAGGATTATATTACGGATTTTATACTTAACTAGTTTATGCCCCCAACTTTATTCGACGCTTCTCTGATTTTCTGTTAGACAATGTCTTTTTTATGTGATGTCAAAGTGAACAAAACTTTGAGTATGTTTGTCATATTAGCAATTTTTTTTTCATAAAGTCAAATGTCATAAAGTTCAAACCAATAGTCTACCGAAAATTCTTTAACTGAAAATTATTAGGATATATTGAAAAAATCATACAGAACGCTGTTACACTGACTGGTAATTTTCACGATCAATGATTTAATTAACAAGAATTATATCAGTCGGTCAGAAAATCTGATATGTTTAAGAATAATTTCGGAATTGTGAAAATGGTGATAGATTGAACTATTCTGTGTTGAATTTTTACATTTCTTTATTTAGTACATGTAAAAATATATGTACAGTAGAAACTCGATTAACCGGACTAATTGTTGTTCTTAGACATTCGGATAATCGAAAATCCGGATAATCGAATGTATGAAGAAAAGCAGGTTTTTTCCTGAAACAATTGCTAACTAACTAAAATTACTTTTTATGCCGGAAAAATGTACGGTTCCCGTGGGATAGATTTGTTTTTGTTTGTTTAGAGGCGAACTCGAGCGAAGCTAGGATGAGCCGCTAGTGCTTCAGTGCTTGCATAAATTCGACTTGTAGGTATATAATTGGTCGCGGTTGGTAGTCCGGATAATCGCGAATCCGTGTAACTGAGGGCCGGATAATTCAGTTTCTACTGTATGTATAATGTCCATAAAATCAGAAATAATATCGATTATCACTTGATTCGGGTAGAAATCAGCTGTAAAGGTAAGACAGAATTAATTCAAGGATGAAAAATCAATTTCCATCATAAAAGACCCCATAACCAAAGAATAGATTGCTATTATGAAAATCAAAGTGCGTCACACTCTATTAGATGATTTACTAGCGTTAAGAATTTTATTATTATGGATCGTTTTACTTGTAACGGGCATAAAAATAAAAGTAATTTCTGTTTGAATGGAAGAATTCACAGCAGGTGTTTTATATGACTTCCTCAAAATCACACGATGATTTATCGCGATATTCTGGACCATTCTACTGACTGTGTGAGTGATAAATGTGTGCGGAAAATTTTTATTTGCACTTAGATAGCTACTATTGTTTGATACATTTAACAAAATGCAAAGATAACGAATTTGGGTCATTCATTTTATGTCCGAAATTTTATGCAGCTTTGTAGTAACAGTGTGCTTTCAATAAGAAAATTAGATAACTAAACATTTTACTCCTTCTTTAATAAAAGCTACACTACTACACTTCCTTTGTTTGTATAGACTGATTTTAATACTATGTACTAGTAACTTTGTCTCGCTTTTCTCTCATGTGACTGAGAGTGAATTTTAAAGAGACTATTTTATGATATATTCTACAAAAAACACTTAATACAAAACCCACTGTCAGTCTATTAAGTATTTTTTTGAAAAAGTATACTTAGGTTTGTTCGGTTGCTACAGAAATACATGACAAATCAACAAACATATAAGCATATAATACTATATAAGTATCTTTTTGCGTAAATAATAGAGCTATTCTTGGCTATATGGAATGATGAGCCTGTAAAAGCTACAACTATCTAGTTATAAATTATTAGGAAATTATTTTATTACCTTAATATTCCACAACCAACCGATTTGAAATTATTCACTCTTGTATTTTATGCAAGTAGGCGATAATAAATTGCTTTTTACCCGACTGCGCGATGCAAAGGAGGGTAATGTGTTTTTCAGTCTATATATATATATATATATACACGACGACACGTTTGGTTCAGTTTGGAGTGACCCTACTTGCTGTACCAGCGGTCGCGGGTTCGAGTCCCGCTGGAGGCATTTATTTGTGTGATGAGCACGAATGTTTGTACTCCAGTCATGGGTGTTTATATTTATAATATGTATGTATTTAAAGTTATATCTGTGTAATGTGTCAACTATCTGGTATCCATAACACAGGTCTCGTAGCTTACCATGGAACTAGATGGTGCTGTGTGTTATATACGTATATATATATATATATATATATATATATATATATATATATACGTATATATATATATATATATATATATATATATATATATATATATATATATATATATACGTATATATATATATATATAGTTCTTATGTGACGTTCTAAAGAATAAACCCGTGGGCCGCCTTTGATGAATCATACGTCGTTAGTTTTCGTCTTGAGTGACGCGAGTGTCATAAGCTATATAAAAATCGTGAAAAATTAAAATGGCGGATTTCAAGCGCCAATTTGTGTGTCTTTAAAAAAAACTTTCAAGCCAAACGAGTGGGGTACTAAAATAAAGGTTTTTACGAGGCGATCACAAAAGTACATACAACTTAAAAACTAAAATGCTGAAAATAAAAAAATAAAAATATAGAAATAAAAAACCCGACTGCATAAAAACTACGACTACAAAGATGAAAACAAATTGACGAAGTAATAAAGTATTATGTAGTCGGGGACATACATACATATTATGTGCATACATCTTGCAGCAAAGATAAAACGTGTATGTCTATTGTCTCCGACTGCATAATACTTTATTGCCTCGTCAACTTGTTCTCTTTTTAGTTGGCTTTTTTGCAGTCGGGTTTTTTATTTTTATAATACATTTTTTATTCAATTCTATTAAGTAATCCTTATATGATATCAAAAAAATCGATATTGTTTAAGTTCCATGACAAGGTGTACAAATATCGTATACATACTGTTAAAAGCGTTAGTGTGAACTGTGAAGTGATCTATACATATAATAAAATTGTAACTAAGCCGAATCTGTACATTGAATATTTTTTGGAAAATCTCATTGAAATTGACATTGACATACCGAATCTATAGTTTTTAGAATTTTTGTCTGTCTGTCTGTCTGTTACCGCATCACGGAAAATCCACTGGAGGGGTTTTGATTAAATTTGGTATGATGATAGCTGGTTATCCGGGTCAACATATAGGATACTTTTTAATGCGGAAAAATATCTCATCTCTGAGAAATTTATACTAAACGTTAAATCGTAAGTAGGGACGAACCCGAGAGAGGCGAAGGTGAATCACTAGTAATATAATAAATTTTTGGACTGCTTTCACAAGTATAGTTATATCGACATATTGAGTGATAGTTAAAAAGAAAATCAAATTTTCACAGTTTTAATCAGCGCGTGTTTGTTTTGTACAGTGTAGCACTTGACATTTTATCTTTTAATCAATACGCGGTGACTGTTGACACAGATTTTAGCACCACCGTCATCGCGTACATATTGAAATGAATAGCACTCTAAAACGCTGTTGACAACGGTGTTACTACTTGCTCTCGAGTTTTAATTATTTCTATTAAACATTGTAGGGATAAAGTTTTTAAATTTATGGCAATTATGTAAACAATGAATAAAGGTAAAAACTCTTCTGATATTATACTTTGGTGGACTTCACTGAGCATTTCTTAACTCGATATCGGTATGAAGCTATAATATCTTAAAAATGCTTTGTGAAACTACAATAATCGTACCTAAATCAGTACCTTATTTTTAAAGTACATAGTAAAATATATTCAAAAATAAAGTGCGTGTGTGTGCAATTCAGAAAAGTAACCTACGAGAGAATGAGATTAATGTAGAGTATCAGGAGTAGGATAATTATAAAATTTATTTTTTTTAATATTTTTACCAAGTTTAAAAGTCATTTTGCATTTTATTTGACATAAATAAACATTAAATATTATTCAGTAATTTATTTTACCATTTTTCACTTCTTGTGTAATGGATTCTATCTCAAATAATTAAATAAGGCATATTAGGCATATTACAATCATATATTTATAGAATATCATATACGGAAAGAATATAATATTATATATTTGTCAGACAATACAACGGTTACCATGGCAACATGGCAATGTATTCTATTTCATTCTCTTGTCGGCTTAATCCTATATATTTATATGTTTGTCTGTTTTTAGTGTCGCATTTTCGTTTCATCGAGTTTCATAACGATTCTAAAGAAGTTTCACTTCAATAAATATTTATAAAAATATTCTATTCTATTAAAATTTTATTTATGTAACTGATTAACTAGAACTTCTAGTTAACAAGCGAATTGTAGGTCCATTTTATCTTTAGTCAGTTTTTTAAGCCAGTCGAGGATCAGTGGTAGTTGCAAATAGTTAATAATATGTAGTTAGAGCAGTCATGGAGATATATGCATGTGAGTTTCGAATAGAAGCCAATTGCCAGCCTGACTCGATTTATCTAACAATTGTAGCTATCAGAATATGCTATTGTCGCTACAGATCAAAAGCTATGCATATATATGCATTTGTATGTATTATTTATGTAGTTACACCGGATTTTTAGCCATATATCTATTAGTTTTCATGTGACCTGATTTTGGTTAGTGATGTTATATGAAATTTATATTATGGACATTTAACAAAGAAATACCATTATATCATATGTATGTATGTATATATATCCATTATCCATACTAATATTAAAAATGTGAAAGTGTGTTTGTTTGTTTGACTTTCACGTCGAAACAGAGTGATGAATTGGCGTGATTTTTTGTGTAGATATAGTTGGAGGGCTGAAGAATGACATAGGCTACTTTTTACTGCAGGAGATTATCTCATTTTCATGGCAAAACTCGTTACAATATAACCCAAATATTATTTATGATCAAAATTACTTGGAACTCTGTATTAATGCTCTTCTATACAAATAATAATTAAATACGCGTTTAAGCATTTTTCGAAATTCATCTCATATGGGGATAAAATAGGGGATGAAAGTTTATATGAAACATACCTTTTTAAAGATTTTTTTATTTAGTTTAACTTTGTTTTCAATACAAATAAATTTTCCTGGTATCGACTTTAAACTTGTCATTTGAGCAAATTTTACTCCATCAAAGTCACGTAGAATGGCGAAAGCGTGATAAAAATTGATCGGTCATCAATAAAAGAAGGTTATTATGCAAATAGATACATAAATTCAAATTATCTATACAGATAAATAAAATTGAAATGTCTGTTTGTAATGGAAAAATAACAGATTTTTACTAAATACATATCAAAGTATATACCTACGGTACTTAAAAGAAAAAAATCATTTTTTAAAATTTTTCTCTTTCTGTCTGTTTGTTCCGGCTAATCTACAAAACGGCTGGACCTATTTTGAAGGGAATTTTACTAGTAAAGATACCTGATATTATTAGGACTACCTGAGGCTACTTTTATTTTAGAAAAAGAATTAGAGTTCTGCGCAAAAAAATTAAAAGTCATGAAATTGTGAACAAAATACGCGTAACTAGGGACGCACCGGAGCGAAGCGAGGGTAAGTCGCTAGTATGTAAATAAACTTGGGTTTTATCTATATAAATAAAAATGAATGTTGGTAAGCGCAAAACTTGAGAACGGCTCGACCAATTCAGGTAATTTTTTTTCGTACGTTCCGTAAGGTCCACGGAAGATTTTAACAAAGAGAAAAAATGAAAAATTAACGAAAAAAATATTAAAATTTATATGGCTAACGCAGGCTAATAACTATTGATACCTATCTATTTAAAACGTACCTAGCAACGAACCCGAGCAAAGCGAGGGTGAGCCTAGTATGAAATAGTTTTATTTCGATCGAATGCCAAATTGAGTTTTCCATACTATGTAGAAAAAATATAAATATAACAAAAGAAAACTACATTCGAACATTTCAGTAAAATGATGAGGGGTAAACGAAATTGCCAAAGTTAAATGCAAATGTTGACACAAAAACTTATAAAGGACTGTAAACCACTATATTATATTCATAGCGAGATGATTTAGTTTGGAGCAAACAGTCCCGCTATTTAGTTCTCGCACACGCTTAGTGATATTTTCTTGCTTATGCGAACAAATATTAATATATGCTTTAGTATACAAGTTGTGTAGTATATTCAACCCTTTTTTTAACCTCCCACTGCTGGGCACGGGCCTCCCTTCAATACGAGGGGAATCATGCCAGAGTCCATCACGCTGGCCAAGTGCGGATTGGCGGACTTCACATGTATTTTCGAAAACTTGTTAGGTTTTCTTAGACATGCAGTTTTCCTCACGATGTTTTCCTTCACCATAAGACAAGTGGTAATTATGTTAGAAATGATTCGCACAAGAAAATATCAGATTTGCGAGACCCGGGATTTGAACCCGTTTCACTCGGTTTCCTACCACTACCTACCACTATACTACCACCTACCACGGCTACCACTGCCTTATGGTGTCTACAAGTTGTATTTACATGTAATTAAAGTATACAAGACTTTTTTCTGAAATATATTGAATATTTCGATGAATTTCTTTATATATTTCAAGTATGTATACAAAATAAGTTTTAAAAAGTAGATAATTTTAAGCTAAATGGCAAAGCTTTAAAGCAAAGCTACAAGTATTAGTTATTAGAAATCAACAAACATTTCTCCGAATAAATTCACATCAAAAAAGTTCTATGAAAAGTTCCCAGTTTGATCGCCATAATACCTATACTTTTTTTACCCTATTAAAATACACAACATTTATACCCCCATAAAATTAAGATATTTAATTATTTTCTGGTATATTGACATGTAAATATAATACTTCCAATTTTTTCATAGTATATCCTTGTATTAATTTCATCTGTACGTAGCCAAAACTAACTTAATTAGTATTAAACATATCTAAAAGCGGGACAGTTTACTTATAGCATTGTTAATTTTGATAGATGTCTCGAACTGATTTGATATTGTAACTGATATTCATCACATATGATAAAAGTTAAAACAATTAATAATTAATTAATAGGTACTAGTATTTGCCCAGTGGTTGGTCGAACTTCAACCAATTATTACTATTGAAAATTTGAGGGAAACATAAGTATATGGGCAGAATTTAGTTATCTATCTAAAAGAATTTGTTTCCAACCTTTTTTTTTTTGAACAAAAGCTCGTCAATAAAACTAAACAAAATAAAAGAATATTGGCTGACAGAGGAAAAAAAGGTGCTGAACTGTTTTGAATTTGCCTGTTTATTAACTCTCGACGCAAAAGAGAAGTATTATAAAAACATGTGTATCTGTGTGTCTGTCTGTGGCATATTAGTGTTCAAACAGATAAACCGATTTTAATTCAGTTTATTTTTGTTTGAATGGTGATTTAATCTAGAATGTTCTTAGCTATAAATCAAGAAAATCCGTTCAGCTGTTCGCAGGCTATCAGCTCTTGTCTAGACGGTAAAGGGATATAAGCAACTTCCACAGATCTCACCCATTCAAGACTTGGTATCCCGTTACTTCAATGACATTGCAATGATATGGTATCTTTGGCCTGATACTGCAGCGTCAAGTAGAATCTGTAATATAGTCCACTCTTTACTAACATACTGCAGACATATAGTGTTTAGGCTCATTGAAAACGGCCTCAATGAATAGGTTATTAATATTTTTAAGTAATTTCTTTTATAAAGATTATTATTATTTATTGCAAAATTAACGAAAACAGTACAATTATTCCATTTTATGAACAAATTAAAACAATTATTTTTACTGAAAATAAAGCACAATGTACAGCTGAAATAATAATTATTTGGAAGTTTTAATTGAGACTGAACCGAGAAATTTCTTGAAAGTTTGTATTTGAAATTATTTTTATAATAATTAGATGGTTAGAGTTAGAGATATTTAAAATTATTATATTTTTCTTGATGATATTAATATTATTATTTATTTTGACAAATTTAAACTACAGACAAACTTTGCTCACCTATATTTTTAAGTTTAGTTCTACGTTTCTTTAAAGGAACTGCTAAGGTGTGGAACATCTTTCCAGCATCCGTGTTTCCTGCCACTTATAATATAAGTACCTTCAAGGCAAAAGTGAATAGGCATCTTCTAGGCAAGCGCGCTCCAATCTAGATCTCATCAGTGGTTCCCAGCGTTGATTGTCGTCAAGCGCAAGCCTATCTAACAATAAAAAAAAAGGTTTAGGAAGTAGTTAGTAATTTTATTTTAAGTTTATTAAGTAACAGTTACGCTATTTTTCGTATGGCTCAAACCTGAAGAAAAAGCTCTGTTCGTGACACTCTCTGCCAATATCTATCAAATTAAATTCTCGCTGTTTCAAAAAAAATATAAATTAAGTAAATGGAAATAATAATTAATTCAATTCTTTGTTCTGTGGTTTTAAGGCGTGCCAAATAATTATAACTAGTGATCGCCCCGTTCTTTTGTATGTATGTTTTCAAAATTAAATAGCCTATAAAATCCAAAAGAATTTAGTAACGGGCCCATAGATTCAGATTTACAGATTTGCACGTACAGACAAACAAACTTTTCATCTTTATATTATGTAAGTACTCGTATAATATTGATGGAGGTTATCTAACATCATGCTACATCTTTTAGCAGTGAAGTAATTATATATGAATAAAATACGCGAGCGGATTCGCAGGTAAAAGAAAGACAATTAATTTTACCTTTTTTCAGTCCTTCTCTATATACACTTTAACTATGCCAAAACTCATACTCCTCCATACATGTAATATGCTTAAAAAGGGGTTCAAAGTTTTCTCTTTACGTATTATAATCTTATAGACAGTTATAATGTGTCCCTGTGAATTTAATATTTTGTTAATATCATATATATCTATAACAAATTATAAAAATTAATTCAACTGGTTTGCAATTTTTATATTGAATTTATAATATATTTCCACGGTACCATTTGTATTGAAAATAAAGCTTTAAAATTATTGAGCTCAATGAAAACTTTTGGTTGCAAGCTTGCTTATTTTAAAATTTATCAATTCTGTTTGATCAACTGACATCTCCAGCCCAATATGGTTTTGATAAATATTAACGAGATTTATATGCTCTTCCTGTTTTAAATATGTACTAATGATCGCCGCGTGGTTGAAAATCAACCATAATTCATTAAGTTTGATCGATATTGAGGTTCTTTTTTCAAAGTCATGTAGATAACATAATAAAATAAAAAATAAAATAAAAATAACATATAAAATTCAAAAGAATTTTCAAACGGGCCCATAGATACAGAGATTTGCACGTATAGACAAATAAACTTTTCACCTATATACTATGTAAGTACTCGTATAATATTGCTGAAGGTTATCTTACATCTTACTACATCGTTTAGCTGTGAAGTAATTATATATAAATAAAATACGGGAGCGGATTCGCCGGTAAAAGAAAGTCAATTAATTTTGGCTTTCTGCAGTCCTTCTCTATATAAACTTTAGCTATACCAAAGCTCATCCTCCTCCGTGCATGCAATATGCTTAAAAAGGGGTTCAAAGTTTTCTCTTCACACATATACATACTTATTTATTTATTTATTTAAACACTTTATTGCACAGTAAAATGGTACATACAGAAAAAAAATACAGTTAAAGAAATGTGCAAAGGCGGCCTTATCACTAAAAGCAATCTCTTACAGGCAACCTATAGAGAAGGATACAGAAAATAAAAGAAAAGAGCGGAAATGGTGCATAAAAGTGTACATTACTTAACCTAAATGTAAATAAACGTACATACAAAGTTACATATATAGATACTAATTCAAGTATATATATTTATTATAGACATACATAAACATACATGTACATAATAATATAGTAAAATTTAGTTACATACATACGAGTATATGTATAATATACATAAACATATTATATGGTACAGTTATAGTGACAGTCTAACCTAATGCAACAGATAGTGTTTTTTGAGTCGTTTTTTAAAAATGCTTACTGAGTTGGATTTCCTTATTTCCATTGGGAGCTCATTCCAGAGTTTTACAGTTTTGATAGTGAAAGATTCGCTATAGGATTTTGTATGGGACAAAGGTATTTCAAGCAATCTTTCACTGCGAGAGCGAAGTTCTTGAGTAAGCTGGGAACTTGCACCCAGGAACGCAAAGCGTTCTTTGAGGTAGGAAGGAGTATTACAATGGAAGAGTACAGTATATAAAAGAGAAAGGGAGTGTAAATTGCGTCGTTTGTGTACTGTTAGCCATTTCAACTGTGTCCGATACTGTGTAATGTGGTCATATTTTCTTAATCCAAAGATAAATCTTATTATAAGATTTTGGAGACGCTCGAGTTTATTGACTAATTGCTGAGACAAATCTAAATAGCATGAATCAGCATAGTCTAGTATCGGCAACAGAAGAGAATGGGCTAAGGAAATTTTAGTTTTTACTGGCAACAAGTTTTTCCACCTTCTTAGAGTGCCGATAACGAAAAATATCCTACGACTAATTTGAGTAACGTGGTGTGTCCAGGAGAAAGTGCTGTCCATCATGATTCCTAAATTTTTCACACTGCAACTGTATTCTAGACGGACATTATCAAATGAAATAGGAGGGAGAAGAGGAAAGTGTATTTTGGCTAACTGTTTTGGATTGCCAAAAACAGCAATTTGTGACTTTTTAGGATTTATAGACAAACCGAATGACTTGCTCCAGGTACTGATTAAGTCGAGATTGGAATTGATATTATCAATAGCCTTAGCAATGTCATTTACGGTTGTTGTCGTATAGATTTGCAAGTCATCAGCATAAAGATGATAGGAGGATGTCAGGTGCTTAGTGAGAGTGTTAATGAAAATAGAGAAGAGTAGAGGAGAAAGCACTCCACCCTGAGGAACTCCAGCACTGATACGAGTACAAGAAGTGCGCTTACCATTAAACCTAATGCATTGTTCGCGATTATTTAGGTAGGAGTAAAACCATTCAGTAGCATCCGAGGAGATATTTATGGACTTGAGAATGGCTATTAGGATATCGAAATCTACTGTGTTAAATGCATTAGAGAAGTCTAGCAGCGCAAGGATGGTAATTTTCTGATTGTCAAATCCGTATCGTACATCATCACAGACCTTATTAAGTGCAGTGACAGTGCTGTGCCCAGGGCGGAAGCCGGACTGGAAAGGAGATAGGATGTTATTATTATTCAAGTGTAGATACAGTTGCTGATGGACTATACGTTCGAGGACTTTAGATAAGAAAGGAAGTATGGAAATTGGTCGGTAGTGTGAGAAGGATGTAGGATTAGGTGTTTTTGGTATAGGGATCACTAGAGAAAGCCGCCAGACATCAGGGAATTCACTATGGGTAAGAGAATGATTAAATATATGACACAGGATAGGAAGAACAACACTAAGACATAATAAAATCATTTTCCTACTTATGTTATCACTACCGATAGCGTCAGATTTGATGGCTATGACATGCTTTTGTACTTCTGCAGGTGTAATATTTGTGAAATGGAAGGGAGTTATAGAGGGGTCATGATGGAGTGATAACGTTTGAAGGGTTCTCGATTTAGTGCCACTGGGTAATGTATCTACGGTTGTAAAATGTGTATTTAACGAATCTAAATCAGCACAGTTGTTTAAGAATGATGCACATTGCGTACGCCTACCGCCAATTCCCATAGCATTTAAGAATTTCCATGTGTTGGCGGAATTGTTATTGTCAACTGATGAGTAAATATATCTACGCCTGGCATCTCTGCAAGTCTTATTACATCGGTTCCGCAGTATTTTGTACCTTTGCAGGTTTTTCTCAGTGGGGTTCATTTTGTATTTAGACTTTGCAGCATTGCGTTTGGCCATAAGCAACTTTATGTCATGGGTTAGCCACGGCGCAGGAAGATGCTTAAGCTTTATTGGTCGAAGTGGTGCATGTATGTCAAAGAGTTCAGTAATGATTGAGTTAAAAATGCAGATCTTGTCATTTACTGTTAAAGCATTAAATACGCAATCCCAGTCAATATGACTAAGATCCTCCATAAATTTTTCGTGGTTAAAATCTTTAAAGCATCTTCGCATTACTACTGTGGGCTTGACTCTAGGTGGTCTGATTTTGTATGATAGATAAATGAGGTCATGATACGAAAATGCTTCCGCAGACATTTGACCATGTGTGGCAACGCGTTCAGTTGAAGAGACTATCATAAGATCTAATAGGGAAGGTGAACAGTTGGGAAACAGGTGGGTAGCATTCGTGGTGAGAATGTTGAGGTTTGAACTCTCAACAATAGATTTTAGATGATTTGCACGCCAGTCGTTCTTAATTAAGCATGTGTTGAAGTCACCCATAATTATGGTGTGGTCTACATTCGGAACATATTTTTCCAGCAAAGTTTCAAAAGTATCAAAGTAATTAATATGTAAATTAGGACTATAGAAAACACCGAGAAGAACCTTGAGGGAACCAAACAAAACTTCTATGAAAATATGCTCAGCAGAATTCGAGTACGCAGATGGTGATTTGTCAAGAAAAGAAAAAGGAATGTGGCTACTTCTTCATACATATACATATAGGTATATAGTTAATTTCAATTATTACATACATATTATATTAATAATTTCATTTCATCTTCACTAACCAGTGTTGGTTGTTTTGATTGCCACTTACTAACAAAAGTACCAGATTATTTTGTTTTTATTAAAGCTACTAGAAAATATTCTAGGTTCAGTACTCTATATTCTGTATATGGAGGACTTGCCTTCTCTGTTACAATATTTGTGATCTATGCTAATTAAGAAATGCTCTCTCTGGTTGACAATTATTTTGACCTAGCGATCAGTCGATCTGCAAGTGCGATTTAACAAATAGTGTATCAACGCGAGCTGGAAAAATCAACACATGTCACACTAATATTAATAATTATTAAATATGTGAGGACATTAGCACATAGCACCATCTAGTTCCATGGTAAGCTACGAGGCTTGTGTTATGGATACCAGATAGTTGATGCACTACACATATATAACTTTAAATACATACATATTATAAATATAAACGCCCATGACTGGAGTAAGGTTTAAAAACATTTATTTCCAAAAAAAAAGAACATAGTTCACTTATAGGAAAACATTCGTGCTCATCACACAAATGAATGTCCCCAGCGGGACTCGAACTTGCAACCGCTGGCACAGCAAGTAAGGTCACTACAAACTGATCCAAGCATGTTGTCAGAATATTCAAAATATACTGAAGACAAGTCGAAGATTAAAATAGAAATTCCACAATCAGACCGGGATAACTACACAACGGACGTAAATGGTTGGCGTGCATCTAAAAAACAATAAAAACAACTAAATAGCTAAATAGCAATCATTTCAAAACAATTATTATATTAAGAAATATATAAAAGAAATAAGAAAGAAATTATTATATTATATAAAGAAATATTATAAAAAGAAAAGAAAGAAAATCCAAAGTGGCGATTTATGAACCATAATAAAGCTATTCTTGATCTTTGAAATACAGTTACAGGGGGCACTTAACTAGCAACTCAGATTTTAGATAATTTAAACATCTATGAATTATGCAATATATTATCGTATTATATGAATCCTACCACTATTATTAATGTGAATGTTTGTGAGGGTGTATGGTTGTCTCGATGTATAGATCATTAGATGTATTGATGTTTGTTACTCTTTTACGCGAAAACAACAGAATGAATTTTAATGAAACTATAATAATATAGCTTATACATGAGAATAACACATTACTCTTTCCTGGAAAAATGTACGGTTTCCGTGGGACACATTTGGTTTTTTGTGGTTTTAGTCTTTTGGTTTTTTGTGGTTTTGGTCTTTTGTTTTTCTAGAGACGAACCCGAGCCAAGCGAGGGTGAACCGCTTGTTATTACTATAAAAGACATTATAAATCAAAATAAACCCTTGTGAATTGACATTAGCTAAGTTGAACTAGTCGCTGTACTTTTCAACTTATCAAATAAGATTAAACAGGAATTAAGTATTTAAAGAATTTCTGAAGAAAACAAAGTTAGGACTATTTTAGCCTATACTCGTGGTATTCAAAATAATCGTTTTGTAAAGAGTACCTACACTATTAACTGAAGCAATTAAACAATTTGGTTATTAAATACTATCATCATAATAACTATAAACAGCTTTTTAGCAGCACTTAAGAGTATTGAAGCGTGATATTTATCTCGAATGTTTAGAAATATATAACAAAATTTGCAAATATTTAAATATTGCTATATTGCGGTATTCATAATTGTTTGGAAGTAATCACTTAGTCGTGGTTACAATTTTTCCCAATTTCCCGAGAGATTCATATACTAGAATGTGAGGTAAATCTCTATCGAATTTATTGATTACGCAGTCCACTCACACTACATAAAGGGAACAATTTGACTTATTAATGTTTTATAAAATATCTATAACTTTTTATAAAAGTATAAATATTATTAAACTAGAGACTTATAATCACTTCGCTCGGATGTGCCCTTAGTTGCCCTAGTTCTATATTATAAGATTATATATGGACAGTGTCTCCATTTGGCAAATTTTAGTACTTTAATCCAGGTCATAGTCTGTATCCCTCTCGATGCGTGTCCTTGTCGTGGTGGGGGGCTCGTTAGCGTTCAGTAATCCAGCAATGGGATGCGGTGGGTTGATCCTGGTATTTCTCTGATAGCAAAATGGTTCATAGAACCAAGGGGTCGCCTTGATTGTTGTGGTCTGTCTCGGTAGGTCAGCCATCAGGGCGTCGTGGTTAAGTGCATAAGTGATCCTGCGGCGCCCCATTAAGAGGAGGAAGTTTCCTTTGGGTTTTATTGGGTAGTACTTGATTCTCTAGCCAGTGGGTTCCAAATTACTGATTGTGTACATTCGGGTGGTATACGCATTACAAACACACATACACACATGCAAACGAACTTTCACATTTATAATAGTAATGTGATTTACCTAGAACATTAACCCATTATTTAGATAATTACCTATATTATCTATCCCAATAAGAGCCATTCTTTTAACTTAATATTTTAAGGTGGATAGATAAAAATGTATCTAACAAAAAAATATTTGATAAACTATGTATTCAAGATATAAGATAATTAAATTATTAAATAAGATATCATTATATTATAACAAGTATTGATATGTATTGTTTGTATGTATGTATGTATAGTATAAAATATATCAATCAATAAAGAATATATTATATAAGACTAGTACTTTTAAGGTTTAGTATAGGTAGATATTTTCTCAGAGATGAGATATTTTCCCGCAGTAAAAAGTATCCTATAAGTTGACCCGGATTACCAGCTATTATCATACCCATCAAAGTCCTTCCAGTGGGTATTCCGTAATGCGGTCACAGACAGCAACACAGATAGACAGACAAACGAAATATCTAAAAACTATAGATTCGGCCTCTGTGTCGGTAATTATGTCTATATCAATAAGATTTTCCAAAAAAATATTTAATGTACAGATTCGACTCAGTTACAATTTTATTATATGTATAGATAAGACTGCCTCTTTTGTGAAGTGACCTTTGGGATACAGATCATGAACGTTTTGGGCTAGGGTCGGGTCAAAAGTTTTATAGTATTTTTTTGTCATTCATGACATCCTCAAGCAACCTGTAGTTCGGAAGTGGATAGCGTTAAACCCTCACAATAATAGCACTTTGTGAATAAAAGCTTATTGTGCTAGAAACTTTTTATATTGAATTTTATAACGATTTTTTAGTTAAATAATTAATTTAACGGATATACAATTAATTATGTTTATGTTTTTAAATGTTAACTAATATACGATTTTATTATACTACTTCAGTAACAATATAATGTAAAATATTTTATTTTAATATGTACGGTTTTTAAGTGTTCGATTAAACTATTGTTCTACTAGCGATTCACCCTCGCTTCGCTTACGGTCGTCCCTAGGTTCATACGTTTTAACGGTAAGTACAATGCACATACATAAGTAGGAAGGTTATTTTATATTTTTTCTCTTTATTAAAACTGTCCGTGTACCTTAAGGAACATACGAAAAAAAAATTTGCTGAATTGGTCGAGCCGTTCTCGAGTTTTGCGCTTAGCAAAATTCATTTTTATTTATATAGAAGAAGATTCATAAGTCCCATTTTTTAATGTTCATTAAAATACCCTAAATAACACAGAAAAGTTAACCTTTTGAAGTCAGAAGTCATACTCTAGCCCTCTTGAAAGCTCCTGTATTAGCCTGCACAAAGTTTTGAATTGATATTTTGTTAGTAACTCATGTAATCTTTTGTATACACAGAAACTATTATTCATAGTTATCATCAATAAAGCATATGTATTCGACATGGACGTTGACCACCATTCAGCCAATGATAGATTTAGGCTTTAACTCACAAAGCCTCGTGACAATTGCGTTGAAACACGAACAGCTGTACCTAAACCCATACATTTGAAACAGTTGCGAACCATTGGTTTGAATATAGATTTTGGACCATAACTCTACTACAGCCAGTAATTGTTATTGTTTCGTAATATTTTATGATATCACAGAATAAGAGTTAATTTTGTGTTGTGACATTTATACAATATGTATATGTACATATTATTATATACATAATGAAACAATATCCGCTTCGTGTCGATACTAATATTATAAAGAGGCAGAGTTTGTTTGTTTGTTTGTTCCGTCCGTCCGTCCGTCCATCCGTTCGTCCGCTCGTTCGTTCGTTCGTTCGTTCGTTCGTTTGTGTGCCTGTTTGTTTGTACGCACTTGTTACATCCGTTGCCTAGACGAGAACCGCTGACGGCTGAAGTCGCGCGCCCTCACGAGTCGCCACTACACGTGTGCCCCCAAATTAAGACTGCATCAACATCTCAGAATCTTATGTAGTATGTCACATGCGTTGCCTAGCGGAGAACCGCTGATGTCGCGCACCATTACGAGTCACCGCTACGCGTGTGTCTCCAAATTAAGACTCTGCATCAGCATTTTAGAATCTTATATATTCCCATCGTAATAACTAATGACTATTCAATATGTGACTCGGACATCGATCACTATTATTTCATAGTATTAAGTTTAGTTGTAATATTTCTATTTTAAAATAATTTTAATTAAAGGATTTAGTAAAATCTTTGGTTTTTTGATTCCGGCTGTCATAAACGTAATTTGCTAATCTCAGGAATTACTAATCAAATTTGGAAAATTATTTTCGCATTAGATGGCCCATTTATCGAGGAAGGTTAAAGGCTGTATATCATCCCGGAAAAATGTACTTTTCCAGTGGGATAATTTGTTTTTCTCTAGAGACGAACCCAAAGCAAAGCGAGGGTGAGTCGCTAGTTTGTAATATAAATCTTGCAAATACTTTTAGTAGTTGAAGTTAGAGTGGACTATAAGGCAGTATAAAATTTTTAAATTATTTTAGATTTTGAGCTTATTTACCCTGTAGCATGAAGAAGTTACACTATATAAGTTTATATATTTATCCGAATTCGTTAATGGCGTTTTTCAAATACATATAAACCTGCAGTTTTTCTTACTAAAGATAAAACTTTGATACCCAATCTCCTTCGCGTCTACTCTATTCTGCGTGACATTGGCGAAGAAAGTGCTCAACTTTGGCTTTGAAGCTATTGACAAGAAAATTGAATTGATTTGAAAACTTTGATGCGATAAGCGCCATATAAATTAATTTAAATTCCAAATGCTAGTAAGTACAACTACAAATAGGATAATTGGGATCTGCGGTAAGTGACTCTCTTGGGAAACTTATTTGGGTAATTTTACTTAAAAAAAAAATAAAGCTTACTTATCATAAACTCGAATTTAGGTAATTGTGGTTAATAATAATATGCGCCAAAAATTTAAGTAATTTAAAATTTTAGGTTGCAACTTAATTTACGCTGCAAGCAGAGCTTAGAGTGCCTTTTGAATGAAGTGAGGACAGGTGGCTTTTAATGAAATATAAATATATTCATAATTTTAACGCAACTACTTGTATAGTTAGGAGTTATAACTTTATAAGCTATATTTGAGTAGTGAATTGTGAATTTGAAACTGTGGTATTAAAGTTTGTCAACAGTAGATGAAACAAAATACAATTTTCTCACAGCGTATATATTAATATCACTTTGTTGAAAGTCCAAAACGTATATGTTGGCAAAGTTCTGAAAATATTATGTTATCTAGAATCTACTACTACGCTTTCTACCGCACAAGTCCTTATTAATTTGACCAAAAGGGAATTGAGCTCACATACATTTGTTATGCTTGCTCGACTAAATCAGACAAAATTTGCCTTTATACGTACGTTTCGGAATATATTATGCAATTTGAAATTCGTTTAATGCGTTGCTATCGTACTTGTATGCACATATAGTAAACCTAAGTTTATATAAAGTTAATAAAAATTCTAAATGTTTATCATCTTTTCAAAAATTGCCTTAATTTTAAAGTAAATCAACATTGATAAGCTTCGTTTATAGGGTTATTTTCCCAATATATAATCTTGGTGATAGTGAGAACTTAGTGCAACATTGAAAAAACCTGTTACAGTCTAGTTTTGAACGATGTTATCAAGCACAAGAAACATTGCGTTCGAATTCAAAAAAGCTATCCTAAATGTATGAGAAATTCCTATGTTTTTACTTCTACATAGATGATCTATTCCGGTTACACATAAATAAACTACGCGGATACTGCGGGCAACCCTCGTCACCATGTATGTTGGTTATGAATTTACATTTCTAACATGATTACCACTTGTCATGCGGTGAAGGATAAAATCGTGAGAAATCATCTTATTCTGCATGTCTGAGAACCTAGCAAATTTTCGAAGGACATGTGAAGTCCGCCAGCCCGCTCTTGACGGGCGTGGTGGACTATGATCCCCCTCGTATTGAAGGGAGGCCCGTGCCCAGCAGTGGGACGATAAAAATAGCTGAATACAATATTAGGAAAGAGCTTATATTAAGACTGTTAGCTTATATACCTATGTTACCTTGATGATACCTATTTAATATCTTATTTAATTTAATTTAAACAATACATTATATCCAATAGTACATTTTTAGCAAGTGGACTTCTATAAGGAAGGAAACCTTCTTCCTTTGTAAGAAACGCTCGATATTCCAAGGTGTAGATCTTGATAACCTCTATTCCGTCGAAGGTTCTCAAATATTTCGACTTGAGTTAAGCATTTCATTGAAACAAAGCTTTGTAAGCACAATAAGATAGCACTTTAGTTAAAGTGTGCATAATGAGGCGTCAGCTTCGTTATTGTTGATTTTATTGTAGAATGGTTTAACTTTTGATTGTGTTTTTGTTTTAGGGTCGAATTTTAAATATAAGAAAATACAAACAGTTCTTAAAAGATACTAAGATAACATTTTTACTTTCTAAGCTTTGTAAACTTTTATTGTCATATTGATGAATAAAATGATGTTAAAAAAGTGTGCGTTATTTTATTATTAATAATAGAATATAAATAATTTAAATTATTTTGTTAAGAATTATTTCTCTTTAACTTTTTTTATCTTCTTTATTAATAGATTTTTTAATATGTACCTACCTAATACTAATATGGAACTCATAACAGCTTCGTTGATTTAGTTTGTACGGCCCCAGATCTGGAGATCCTGTGTTCAATTTTGTCGTTTGTAAGTTCTTGTATATGTACTTATATTTACGAGTAACTGGATTAAATAATAAAAACTGATATGAATTATGTAATGTATTGCAATCCATCATATTTTTACAAGTGTGTACCATAAAGTAAAAATCAATTCGGGACGAGACAAAATATTAGTGATGTATAAACAAAAGTCAAGTAAAAGCGTACTTTAAACTTAAGTATTTCATTAGATTCTGTTATTATATAATTGACATTATTTGGAATTGGCTAGAAAAATTAAAGTACAGCTCAAAATATAAGTCTGCTTTGATTTATCTTCAGGTTAAGTGTTCTAATAGTTGCAAGTTCAAAAGTTTGTAAGTTTCAACTACACAAAGCGAGTTCTTTATTGATATAAAAATTAGTTTGAACAAAATTGCTGAGTTTCACTAAAAATCTCTTTAAGGAAGTTCTGATGTAAAAGCTTTTAAAAATTAATAAAACTTTTCTTATATATTGCTGGCAACAATAGCGTTTTCATCTTTTGACTTGAACATTCATGAGAAATTGTAGCAATGTGCTAAATGAAAGCAAGTAAATATTTTCATTATATATCGACACTAGCGACTTACCGTCACTTCGCTCGGGTTCGTCTCTAGGTTGTTTCCCCATAAAAACTTTCATCTCTATTTTCAACCCCTTAAGGGATGATTTCCGAGATAAAAACTGTATTATGTCCTTTCCGGGTCTCAAATTATCTTTTTACCAAATTTAATCTAAATCGGTTTTTTCGGAATATGCTCGGAGAGCACGTAAAGCTGTGTCGGTCCTGCATTCACACCGGTCGTATCGAAGTATCGTCCCATCGGATTCTGAGAGTGACAGGAATATAGAGTGTACTTGTGTCTGCGCGTACACTTGTGCACTCTAATATATCTTGCACATCTGGCTAGTCTCAGTGAGATTGGCCGCCGTGGCCGAAATCGGTTAGGAGGACATAATTATTATAATTAGGGAGTTTTAATTTTTGAATTGCCTATTTATAGCAAACAATTATTATCATTATAAAAATCTTTCAGTTATTTAGCGAGGAAAATCTTTTTCTACACAACTGGTAATTGAAATTAGTTATGAAAGTCTTCTGAACGTCGTTAAAATAGGTATTCTAGAAGCTTCTCAGTGAATCTAGAGCGTAAAATTACATTTGTTGATCTCAAACAAATAATCTCTTTCATATATCGAATCAATGAAATTCGACAAATACATGGATTTGTGAACGCAATTAGTAATGTTTGATTTACTTCAACCTTAACGAGTTAAAATTGAGTATAAACGGTGAAATGTACGTGATTTATTTTGATTAAGTATAATTTATGTTCTTTTCATTATAAGGTTTTTTTTTATTTATTAATTACATATAAAAATATATTTTTATACTTTGATTAAATCGAATGTAAAGGAAATATTGCTAATAGAATAATCATGCAAATTTTGTATAAATCCAGAAGTTTTTACAACCTGATGGGATTTTATAGGAACTATCCACAATCCTGTTTTCGTTCAGGTTTACAATGTATCTCAAATTGTTTGGTTTGAACTTAGGTGTCACATTTTTGAAATTTTCATGTGTTAATCATTTTCGTAATATTTGATAATATGGAAAAAGAAACGTGACGAAATCTGCATTTCTGAACGAACCTTATTAGTTTTTAAAAGACGTGTAAAGATCACCAACTAGCATTTGGTTAGCCTAGAGCTTAAATAAATATAAACATAAATATGTTGGGATGTTAACAAGCAGCACCATCTAGTTCCATGGTAAGCTACGAGGCTTGTGTCATGGATACCGGATAGTTGATATACTCCATATATATAACTTTAAATACATAAATATTATACATATAAACACTCATGACTGGAGTACATACATTCGTGCTCATCACACAAATGAATGCCCCCAGCGGGACTCGAACCCGCGACCGCTGGTACAGGAAGTAAAGTCACAAACTGAGCCAAACATGTCGTCAAGCGTGTCGTGTGTTAGTGGATAATTACACATCGCAAAAAGAGAGAACTCGTGCCCACAAGTTGCATGTTAAAAACAAAAAGACATAATATGTCAGTGTTTATTCTGTTACCATGTCTAGGAAAAAACTAAAGAATTTCATTGAAAGATTTCTTTCTTACAAGTCAACATGCATTTTTACGGGGTATAATTTTTTTCAACAGTGAACAAAATAATGTATTTTATTCCGCACGACTGTCCCCATTTGAGACAGACCATACCCTCATCATTGCTCGGTTTCTGAACAATACAATAAGGTATTCTGTGTGGATAATTTCAACGTATTTGGAACTGGTCGGCCGTGAATACCACAATTCTTATGAAATACTACGGTTTTTTCGGTTATTTTAATTAAACTCAAATATATATGTGGTTTGTTGTGGGTATTACGCCTTCTTGCCTGAAAAGTCATGATTGATTCATGATGTTGTTTTTGATGTTTGTACTGGTTTCAATAAGAATAAAGCACGCTTGTGGAAACTCAATAACTATGGCCGAGTTAAGCAAAAAGAAAAAAATATTATGATATAAAATAATTAACAAAAGTATTTTAACAGCACTGGTAGAAAAAATAATAATAAATAAAATAAAATATCGTTAAAATTAAAACAATCTTTTCGGATTTTTTCGCGGATTTATTTTGATTTTTGTCTCCTGATGTTTCGAATGCTCGTTGTCGTCGTCATCCTCGTTGATATCGGGAACTAAAAATCAAAACAAAATCCGAAAAGATAGTTTTATTTGAAATGTCAAATATTCGCATAAATCTAAGAAAGTATTATAAACTATCGTTTGGTATATAGTAGGTACATATAAAGAAGTTCGGATATTTTTGTATTGAAACTCGCATTAGCAACTTACCGCAACATTAATTTTGTTTCAAAGTAGTGGCGTACTACCTGCAACATGGTGCTCTAATGTGTCACGTTACTGAGATATTTTGAGGTAAAGATCGCATATATCAGAACTATGGAAACTATTTTATAAATACAATTGACATATGTACGTAATAATTTAGATTCAAACTAAACTTTAGGGCATTGTATTGATGATACTTATTTAGATATCTATCCAGTATCCATATATTATATTCGTTTCATAAAACGCCCCATGTTTAGAAAACAATGAAAAAGGCAAATTATTATCAACTAGCGACTCACCCTCGCTTCGCTTCGTGTTCTTCCCTTGACAAAAACTAATGTACCCCACGAGAACCGTACATTTTTCGGGATAATATATAGCCTATAGCCTTCCTCAGTAAATGGTCTATCCAATGCAAAAAGAATTTTTCAATTCGGATTAGTAATTCCTGAGATTAGCGCGTTCAACCAAACAAACAAACAAACTCTTCAGCTTTATAATATTACTAGCGACTCACCCTCGCTTCGCTTCGGGTTCGTCCCTAGACAAAAACAACTCTATCCCACGGAAACCGTACATGTTTCCGGAATGCTATATAGCCTATATAGTAGTTCCTGAGATTAGCGCGTTCAACCAAACAAACAAACAAACGAACGAACTCTTCAGCTTTATAATATTAGTATAGATTTCACAAGAATTTTTAAATTAAAAATTAAAATAGTCCCGACACATACAATGATCTCTTAAAATGTAAAAAATATATACATAATTTATACTATTATTTAATTGAATTGTCAGCCACTTATTACTCCGTTCTCTTGTTTAGTTGTAATTAATATGGTCGGAGTCAGCGCACCGTTGTCTTTGAAATCGTGTTTTTATTTCAATGTGTGAATTATTCATTAATTAATGAATAAAAAAGCATGTACTCGATGATAATGTGTGTATTGCGTTATTTTATCGTTACATGGTTATAGTTTAAGAGGAGGGAAGCGGGTTCGAGTCCCTGGTCGGGTCAATTTAACAAAAAGGCGTCGGAGCGTAGGTATATGTAATGCCATTGGCTGGTCGCTCTACTTATTTTCAGTCAAACTATGTGAGTAAGATAAAAGAGAAGATAATACAATATATACCTACTTACACTTAGACTAAAGTGTAGAATAGCACACACTATAATATAGTATAGTATAGCAATCAACGTCTACATACCATTCATCCAAATCTCAATCATCGACACAACCATCATCCGATCAATACTCATTTGCAAGTCTTTCATCCACATCTGACGCTCATACTCAAAAATCGACAGATCCATTACAACCTTACTTACAACATTAGCTTCATATATTAAATGGGGGGATAGAACAGGATCAATTACATTAGGTATCTTTTTTTCCTGAGGGTCTCGGGACGTGATATTTAGATAAACCTACAGAGTCGTGATAAAGTCGAGAAATTTTAATTATAGTAGTATAGTATAATAGCACTCCCTATAGTACACCTTACCTAACAAAGGTTATGTTTAATATGATGTACTAGCGACTCACCCTCGCTTCGCTCGGGTTCGTCCCTAGGTTGCTTACCAAAAAAAAACTAATTAATTAATTTGGTTTTATTCTTTTTTCTAAATTAAAAATAGCCTAAGTTACTCCTTATTACATCAGCTATCTGCCAGTGAAAGTCCCGTCAGAATCTGTTCAGCCATTTCAGAGATTAGCTGGAACAAACAGACAGACAGACAAAAATTTAAAAAAATGTTGTTTTGGTATATGTTCCGTGTATACATCCGTATGCATTTAGTAAAAAGCGGTTATTTTAATATTACAAACAGACACTCCAATTTTATTTATCTGTATAGATAATAAATATGTTGTGTCTGTAACTCAATAAAAAAATGTATATTGCTATTTTTAAAATACAGGAAAGTTATCTCTATTCCGAATTCTGAGCCGTTAGAATGTAAATTAATTTAGTAATATAAAAGATTTTTTTTATATCGACAATTTATTCTCATGGGTGACTGCGTTGATATCAAAACAAATCATTAAGGTTGAGATATTTGAAAGTAAGTCGTGCGCGATGGACAGTTGTTTACTCGAAAGAAATGTTTGAGATTGATTTTAATACCAGGTTCATTTTATATGAAATATAAATAAAATAATGTATGTTTTGTGTTCATGTGTAGGTAATGTAATTTGTTATAAATTGAAAATAACGCCACCCTATATTGATTAATTTTTTTTTAAGCGATATACAAACAGGTTACCGACGTAGTAGAAGTAGACCATGTACAAACTAAGCTAAGTTCAGTTATTCAATATAAGCACAGATCGTATAATACTATACTAGATATAACCTTAACGTCTCTTTTTATTTCGAAATGTATTTTATTAAATACTAAGTACTCACTCTCGCTCCGGTCAGTTATGTTTTAACGTTTAGTATAGATTTTTCAGAGATGAAATGTTATCCTGCAGTAAAAAGTATCCTATATGTTGATCCGGATAAGCTGGTATCATCTTATCAGCCTCTGTATCAATAATAACAACTATTTCAATCAGATGTAAAAAAAATATTTATTGTACTGATTCGACTCAGAATTTTATTATATGTATACTGTATAGATTTTAGAAGTATTTTAAAATCGTTATTAGATTTTTTATAAGATGTTATGTTATTAAGCCTCTCAATGTTAATAAACAATTCTATGGAATTATTTAAGCACAAAAAAATTGATATTATTTTTTATTATTAAATTAAGTGACCTAGCGAAATACCTAGCGACTTAACGTTCTTAGGTACGTTTTCATATAGATTTTTTTGGACAGATTTATAGATTATTACTAGATTATTATCGTTCTTTATATTTATCTTTTAGATCTCAAAAATTTACCAGAAATCAAATGATCAAATAATAACATCGAATGTAACATAGCAAAAACTCAATATTTACATTATAGCCAGTAAATACACGGTTACATAAAAGCTTTCCATGTTATAAATAATATTTGCAACAAACATAACTCAGTCGTAAGCCTGCAAATAATGATTGATTATTATGATTGGACCGCTAGCGGCGTAATTAAAACTATCTCCGCTGTTTATATCAAAATATATTTTAGTTGAAATTACGCTCACATTCATATTCTATAGCTAAAATGTAGCATTGAGATATTTAAAATTAATTGAATACAAAAGTCATTTTCATTTACATAATCATAAAACCTTCCACGAATGACAAACCTAAGAATATAGTAAATCTGTGCGCAAACCCAGGTCATTGTTTACTTCCATCATGATTTAACGGCAATCTCAGTCGACTGGAGACTGTGCTGGACCGTCAATTTTGCTCGTTCTTCAAGGTAACCTTCTAGTAGATGCTACCAAATATTTCTTGAAAGCGGAGGAAAATCAAGTGGAGCGGATTCAAGGCCTTGGTGTCACACTGAGATATTCATTCACTTTCAACTTATCACTTGCTATACGATGAAAGGTAAAATTATAAAGAAAACTGCATGTCTAAAAGAACCTAACTAGTTATAGTATTCTAACCCACATTTTGCCAACGTGGTGATCTATAGCCTAATCCCCCGCATTGAACCGAATTCCGTGCAGCAGGAGATCGGTAAACGGGCAGAACTATTATTATTTAGTAGCTTTTGTCCGTGACTCCACTTACTTTATAGTACTAGCATATATAGGTAGTTAAACACTAATAGTTTCCTCGATATATTATAAACTAGCGACTCAACCTCGCTTCGCTTCGGGTTCATCCCTGGACAAAAATAAATCTATCCCACGGGAACCGTACATTTTTCCACGATGATATATAGTCTAAAGCCTTCCTCAATAAATTAACTATCCAACACAAAAAGATTTTTTCAAATCCAAACTCTTCAGCTTTATAATATTAGTATAGATAATGGGCAAACAAATAGGCGTGGAATTCAATGTAAATTGATTACCGCTATCCGTAAACACTACAGTACACAAGTGCTATTAATAGATTGTCGTCCCCTTCCTCTTAAATTCCTATAGAATTTGCTTATTCACCTTCAATAGTCAATCAGTGTAAATTATTTCTCAAAAGTGTGTCGAAGGATGATGAAAATTGTGTTTTCTGTATGTACCAATATGACAAGAAGTCCATACTTCTCCATTCAACCATTTGAATGCTAGTAACCCGCACTAGCTTTGCTTAGTCTTATTCTTATACAACTTTTTATAGGAGACTAATATGCCAAGGGTACGTTATTTAAGAACTGTTTATACACTTACACACTTTCATATTACTAATACAACTGATCTCAGCTCGCAGCTTCACTCATATGATAAGTGGGACGTGGATATAGGGTACCATATCCGCCCCCAGGATGCAATCTATGTCCTTGCCAAATGAACGTGAAAAGGTGACAAATACACTGAGTGTATTGTTGAGTTTCTCGTCGGCTCTTCTCAGCAGAACTGCCTTCCGAGCCGGCGGTAAATTTCTCACGGATTGACTACACTGACATTTAATTTAAATTTAAAATTGTCTATTCAAAAGTGCTTGTAAAAGTCTATTTGAAAAAAGTATATTTTGATTTGATTTGAATGGTAGTATAAGGCGTGTGCAGCACAAAAATCGTAGCATCTATTAAGCACATCTATATTAATTAATAAATAGTATGTTATTTACTATTACTAAAACGATAATTTAAATTCCCACAAGACATTAACATTATGTACATAAAATTTCAAAGAATACAACTGATGAAAGATGAATTTTAAAACAATTACACAGCAAATTCGTCATTAAAACTATTCATATCGTTAAAATTTCAGCGATTCATATATTTGGATTCATTCTAATGTTCACAATTTCAAATTGTGAAAATTTGTGAATAATATTCTGTCAGTACCTATATAAATTCTGGTTAGTTCTGTAAGTACGATACTTAGTATTCATGGCGCGTATTTTCTGTTCGTGTCGTTCGTGCCTGCGTTTAGTCCACTTCTGTCAATGGCACAATATACGGGATTTCCAATTGCGAAGCAAATAGAAACGTAATTGATCAATTTTCATGTTATTATCTGTAAATATAGTAATAAAATTCTGACTGAGTCGAATCTGTAAATTTAATATTTTTTGGAAAATCTTATTGCAATAGTCATTATTATCGATACAGAGGCCAAATCTATAGTTTTCAAAATTTTTGTCTTTCTATCTGTCTGTGAACGCATCACGAGATAATCACTGGACAGATTTTGATGAAACTTTGTATGATGATAGCTGATTATCCGGGTCAACATATAGGATACTTATTACTGCAGCAAAATATCTCACTCTGAGAAGTTTATACTAGACGTTAAAACGTAGCTATGGACGAACCCGAGCGGATTAAGGGTGAGTCACTAGTTAGTTCATAAAATGCTTTTTTATAGCATTAAATTCGGAAATTAATTCTTTTTCTAACGAAATTAATAACTGTACTTTTTATGAGATCGTGTTTTGTAATAGAAATTGAATAAATATTATGAATCCTCTCGACTGATTTTGGCCACGGCGGTCAATGTCAGTGAGATTAGCCTGCTGCGCAGGTGATATTATTTTTCATCAGTGTCAGCGCAGACATCTGTGGACTCTTTATTCCTTTCACTCTTAAATTCCGATGGGACGATAATTCCACACAACCAGTGAAATATGAGGCGCAGGGCCAAAAACTTTATATGTTCTCCAAGGCATGAATATAGATGTGAAACACCATCACACTCGGGAGCTTCTTAACAGAAAGACTAAATAACTAAACTTGGTCCGACCCAGGATTCGAACCTAGGATCTCCAGCAGGATTTACAGCCGTATATTTTAGCAATTAGAACACCGAGGCAGTTGGTTTTATAGTAGATATTAATTAAAGAAATATTGTATATAAAGACCTCAGAGTAGGACGTATGTATGTACATGTTAGTCCAAAAGCATGCATGAGTTACTTAAAATCATATTTAGCTTTTGCAATAATGTGATCTATTTCTAAACATCGTGTCAGCTTGAAATTTGGAAAATGTGTTTAAAAAAATAATTTTATACATTTCAGCTGGTCTAATGAAGATGTCATGAGATTATGAGTCTAACTGTTAGATTAACTGAAAAAAGCGTATTCTTTTATGTAAAACGTAAAAGTTTTATTTGTCACTACACACATTTGTATTCTTCATGCAAGTTAGTTATTTAGTATTCGAATCTAGTGCTTACAGCATAGTGTTTTGCTAGTTTTGTCCGCGTATATAGCGGATTTAAAAGTTTACGTCTTTTTTCCTATAAGCTCTTAGAGAGGCTTTATAAATATTTTAAATTTAAGACAATTTATTATTTATATCACTTATACACCCATTGTTGTCTAAAAAATGTAAACATAAAACTTTGACGACACATTTGGCTCAGTTTGTAGTGACCATTCTTGCTGTGCCAGCGTTCGCGGGAACGAGTCCTGCTGGGGGCATTCATTTGTGTGATGAGCACGAGTGTTTGTACTCCAGTCATGGGTGTTTATATTTATAATACGTATGTATTTAAAGTTATCTATGTGTAGTATATCAACTATCTGGTATCTGTAATCTGGTAGATGGTGTTGTGTGTTAATGTACCAACATATTATTTTATTTATTTATTTACAAAAGCTGTAAAAGATGGCACACAAATAATCGAATTATTCTTACATGATAATAAACATAGTAAATATTACCACGTCTCAGCTATCTTATACATTCACAATCTCACGTAAATTGACTCATGATGCTTTAGTCATGTAGACAAAAGGCACGGTTGTGGCATCGCATTAAAACGTCTATAGCATTAATGCCTACATTACTGACCGTACATTATTACCCTACAATTTACTGAAATGTGACTAACTTATAAGCTACTCGTTATTTTGTACTAACGGCGGGCTTAATAACTTATCTATCTGTAACAATCTGTATAAATTATTTTATACTTTTGCGTTTCAATAAACAAAGATTGATAAGAAGCGTATATTTTACACTTATGTATGTTACAGTTAGAACTCTTTCGTGGTCAAAACTACTTTTAACTAACAAAAACAGTTAAAAGTAGTTTTACTGCAGGCCTTGGTCAATGGCTGTTTTGACTGGCATATCAGTCAAAACTCTTCTAATCCGGTTTCTATACAATTTGAGAATCACTGAATATACGTAGTGTCCTAAAAGCTTCGAAAGTGATTTTTTATTTAAATTCAGACTTAATATGATAACTGTAAAAGAATGGTTGTCATTTTTCTTGAAGGTGAGAAAAAAGTGGTCTAAACAGTGGCCTTATAGTTTTATAGTAAGTCTAAAGGCCAACCCGCACTTGGCCAGCGTGGTGACTATGGCCTGATCCCCCTCGTATTGAAGGGAGGCTCGTGTCCAGCAGTGGGACGGGACAGGGCTGAATGCATGCATGCAATGCAAGTCTAAAAGAATCCTAGCAATATATACTTTATGTGCTAGAATTGACTTAGCTTATTTTTAAGTATCAAGGTATTCAGTTTAAATAATTAGTTTCTAAATAAATACTTGTAAATTCTGAGACTCATGTATCTTTTACATAAATTTATTTACTTACACTGAGAATGGGCACAGTTTTTATTTCTATTACGTATTTTATTTAAGTATTAAAAAGTACTGCTAAAAGAATTTTATCAAATAAATATTATGATATGAATTAACAACTTAAGCAAATGAAATAAAAAAAAAATTAAACTGACATGCAGTTTTCTAAAATATAATAACAATACATTTCCAAAGGAGACGATTGAAGATACCTATAAGTTATAAAGACCGGCTATAAGATTACAAAAGTAAAAGCGTGTTTTAAAAGCAAATGATTTAAATCTTCTTTCTTGTACAGAAATCATTTATTTAACTCTTGCGGTTTCGTCGTTACTAAGCTTAGCAATCTCAGGAGCCTAATTGCTTCCCAAAATAAATTATTACCGGCTTTTTGTAATAAGAAAAGGCGGCCATACAATTTAGGTCACATAATGAAGTTCAGAGTTAAATATAAAAATAAAAGAAACTTTTTTTTTATAGAGAACTAGCGGCTGACCCTCGCTTCGCTCGGGTTCGTTGCTAGGTACGTTTTTTTAGTTATTTGCCAGCGTTCGGCATATAAATGTTAATATTTTTTTTTAATTTTTCTGATGTTTTAATACTTATTATCCCATTCCGGACTAACAAAAATCTAGAAAATTAAATATCATAAAAATCCGTCCAGCCGTTCTTGAGATATAAATGGTGTAACTAACACGACTTTGTTTTATATACATATATAGATGTATTAAATATACATATATTATATAAATATGAAATACATATATTATATTTTTAATTTATATTATATTTACGTACCTTAACTCTTCTAGTGACACCTCGAACTAATAAAGTATATGTAATATTTATATATCCTGTGGTTATCATACGGAATGAAAAGGACCCGATGGCACTGTCCGGCCATGAACTATTATGAACTAAAGCCGTTATTATTATCGATACAGAGGCCGAATCTATAGTTTTTATAAATTTTGTCTGTCTGTCTGGGAACGCATCAAGAGAAAACTACTGGACAGATTTTGGTGAAATTTGGTATGATAATAACTGGTTACCCGGATCAACACATAGGATACTTTTTACTGTGAGAAAATATCTCATTTCTCATCTGAGAAATCTATACTAAACGTTAAAACGTAACTAGAGACGAACCCGAGCGGAGCGAGGGTGAGTCGCTAGTTATATAATAAAACACGCCTCTCGAATGTTCCATTATTGTGTGAAAGAAAGGAATACTTACGAATATTTTTTAATTGGTAACTTACAATTAGTAAATATTCTAATTCGTTGTACTTGCAATCGTTTGGAAAGTACTTATTCTATTTTAAGCCCGAATTTTTATTTTAAAGTATTTAAGCGTCAACCATTATACAGATTGAGTACTTAGGCTAGTATTCATGAGTTGCCCTACGGGTGATGAAGTTGTATTAATTAATTAATAGGAAGATGCGTATATAACGTTATAGCTACTCCTTTATAATAGACTAGCGACTCACCCCCGCTCCGCTCGGGTTCTTCCCTAGTGACGTTTGGCTTAGTATAGATTTCTCAGAAATGAGATATTTTCCCGCAGTAAAAAGTATCCTATATGTTGACCCGGATATCCAGCTTTCACCAAACCAAATTTCATCAAAATCCCTCCAGCGGTTTTCTTGTGACGCGGTAACAGTCAGACAGACAGACAGATAGACAGACAGACAGACAGATAGACAGACAGGCCGACAGACAGACAGACATACAAACAAACAGACGAAAAATTCTAAAAACTATAGATTCTGCCTCTGTATCGATAATAATGTCTATTTGAATACGATTATTCAAAAAAAAAATGTACAGTTTCGGCTATGTTACAATTTTATTATATGTATAGATAATTTGTTTGATCTCTACACTTAAATGATTACAGTTTTACGGACATCAATAAAATGTGATGAACCGTTTGTATGCCCTCCATTTTGTAGACAATTAATAATTCAATGTATTTATGCTTGTTTTTCTAATGTGTTCACTGTACATGCCTTTAGGAATATCTATATGTGTAGGTGTATTGTAAACAATCAACCAGAGGGCAGCACGGCGTTGAACGTTATAGGTTATCGCGATGTAGTGTGTACTAGTAACTTACCCTCGTCGCGAGGTTAGTACTTAACCGATTTGTTAACAATCTACCATTTTGCATTGTAAATGCTTTAGGGCTTGTTCAGAGTCGATAGGCATCTCTCCCTAATGATGGGGAGAGATGCCCAATGATATTTCGTGATTAGAAACCACGTGTATATGATAAGGAAATAGATAATGAAGAAAATATCGAAAAGAAAATATCACTTTGCCAGGGCTGGTGGATTATGGCCTGATCCCCCTCGTATTGAAGGGAGACCCGTGGCAGTGGAGATAGTGAGACGTTAAAAAGGGCTGAATACATACAGTTCATAAGGCATTTTTGCGCCGATCTAAAAGACGGTAGTAGAGTTTTTGACTAACTAACTAAACTAGACTAACAAAAGATAATATTATAATTCATTTGCTGAATAATAAAATAAAATGGCTTTGGCTTTTACTACAGCACCTTACCCGTTCGCTAAATTAATTAAATAAATTAAGTCAGTTGTCAAAATCTATTCATTGATAGTTTACAAACATGTAGGTATAGTTTGGGAGTCAGTAATCTGTGAAATTTGGGAGTAAACATGTTTGATATCAACGTCTTGTCACATTATTATCTATGTAGATACGTGTCTACGTGATTTACTTTGCCGTTGTCCTGAGAACTTGTTTACTTTACATACATATTATCCTATAATTGATCTATTTTAAGAACTTATATAAAAATAAAGACTTACCATCGCTTCGCTCGTATAATGTATGTATGTATTCAGCCCTTTTTAACGTCCCACTGCTAGGCACGGGCCTCCCTTGAATAAGAGGAGGATTAGGCCATAGTCCACCACGCTGGCCAAGTGCGGATTGGCGGACTTCACATGTCTTTCGAATACTTGCTAGGTTCTCTCAGACATGTAGGTTTCCTCACGATGGTTTCCTTCACCGTAAGGCAAGTGATAATCATGTTAGAAATGATTCGCACATGAAAATATCAGAGGTTCGAGACCCGGGATTTGAACCCGCTTCACTCGGTTTCCCAAGCGAGCGCGTTACCACTGGGCTACTACTGCTTACACTGTATAATATGGACTGTGAAGACTGGGAAGTCTCTCCCGTGACCATGATTGCTGTAAAGCATTCGAAACGTCGGGAACCAAAAAATCAAAATAAATCCGCAAAATAATACGAAAAGATAGTTTTATTTAAAATGTCACGTATTCGCGTAATTTTTATTATTTCATTTTTATATTTTTTCATATATTATAGTTTAAGTATATTTATAATTTCATGGCATTTTCTTTATTGTAATTTTCATCCAAATCCGTCGAGCTATTGTAACGTGAAGAAATACTATCATACCTACATAAAAACATTTGCATTTGTAATAGTCGTGTGTTGTAGTGGCTAGCGTGTACGGCTGCACTGTCACATGTCCTGGGTTCGACTCCCGGGTTGGGCCAAGTTTAGTTATTCAGTCTTTCTGTTTAGTAAGCCTCAGTAATAAGCCCGGAATTGGAAAGTTGGCGGCGTGTCACCCCTGTGTCTCCGAGAGCACGTAAAGCTGTCGGTCCTTAACACTTTCCTCTCACTGGTCGGTTCCCTAAAGGCCGCTCCACACTATAGTGCCGATCACGGTTCGCTCTCGGTCCGATATCGGTCTGGTATTGTTATACAAGAAACAATGAGTGCATTCACACTATCAGTAAGAGTCACGTTCCGATCGAATCACACTCCAGCAACGTTTCTTGTATAAAAATTGTAGTAAAAATATTTGATTTTCAAAAGTTTAATAATATTTTTGTAATCATTATCATATTTGGTTTTCCTTATAAGGAGGCGGTTCTATTAAAAAATATATTATAATCAGAGAATAGTAATAAGAGAGGTTACACGAACCACTTAAACTGCTATTAATTTTGCAGGAAATACTATATGTATACTAAGCGTTAGTAAATTACGTAACTACTCCCTATCGAGTTTCGGGGATCATATATGCATTAACTTAATTAGATTTCCATTAATCGACGTATTCAAGCACTTAGACAAACACTGTACTGTTAAATGTATTATTAGTAATAATTATATTGTAATTGCGTAATTTGTGTATACAATTAATACTCTATCTTAACGCTTTGTCTTTAAGTGTACCTAAATAATAAACTCTTTATGATTATTTGATGTACATAATAGATCTAGTTTGCCATTATTTATTTATTGTAACAAAATTCATAGTAGTATTTAAAATTACAGGAACTCAATTTTGGATTTTCTTTACTGGCGTGCCCCAGGGCTTCGCGCGCGTAGTTTAATTGTGTTATTATATTATAATATTATATATTTATAAATTACTAGTGATTGCCGTGTGGAAGGTTATCTAACACCATACCTACTACATCTTTTAGCAGTGAAGTAATTATATATAAATAAAATACGCGAGCGGATTCGCGGGTAAAAGAAAGTCAATTAATTTTGGTTTTCTGCAGTTTTTCTTTATGTAAACTTTAACTATACCAAAACTCATACTCCTCCGTATATGCAATATGCTTAAAAAGGGGTTCAAAATTTTCTCTTCACGTATTAATATATAAATAACCTATGTGTTATTCTGATGTACGAGGCTATATTACGTACTGTAAAGTTTTATCAAAATCCGTTTAATGATTTTTTCGTGAAAATAAACAAACATCCATCCATCTAACTATCCTCAGAAACTTTCGTATATAAGTAATGTTAGAAGGATTAGGCAACCTTAAATGTTATTTAATTGGGGTTTTATAACTTTTTTGTAAATCTATCAAATAACAGATGTCGATTTTAGTCTACTTTATATAAAAATAATATGACATTTATTTTTACTTTACACACGTACAAACTTCCGTTCCGTTTCCGATTGGAAGTACCATAATTTGATACCATCGTGATTTAATAATGGAGCTTGAAGATTTCGGGTTTCAACTCATTCGATTCATTTCAGCGAGTCCTTTACATAACAGTGGGTCAAAAGCGCTTTTTATTATTATTTTTTAAATCTATAATTATTTTACCGATGGCTTAAGATATTAAATAAGTATTACAAAAAACGAAGATTAAATTTTTTTTTGAAAAAATTAACATAAAAGTTATATTAGGAATAGCACAACATTTTCATCTGTACATATAATAAAATTCTGAGTCATCTCTGTACATTTAATAGTTTATTGAAAATCTTGTTGAAATATTCATTATTAATTATTATCGATATAGAAGCCAAATCTATAGTTTTTAAAATGTTTGTCTGTCTGACTGTCTGGGAACGCAACACGAGAAAACAACTGGATAGATCTTGATGAAATTTGATATGATGGTTATCCGGATCAACATTTAGGATACTCTTTACTGCGAGAAAATACCTCATCTCTGAGAAATCTATACTAAACGTTAAAACGTAACTAGGGACGAACGCAAACGGAGCAAGGGTGAGTCGCTAGGTTTTTTATATTATTGTTTATTAAAATTCGTCAATCTTAGACAAATAAGAAATATAGCACTGAAAAATCCGCTAATGAAAGGGATACATAATATATTTTTAGAAAAAATAAACAATGAAACTTAAAACGAGAGTCGAGCAAGTTTAACGTCGTTCCAAATACTTTAATGACTAATTCATACGAATCCGGGTTACCATAATATCGTACATAAATTTTTATTTCAACTGTTCCTCTGCGAACAACTTGTGACTCTGCAAGCCGCTAATGTTTTAGTTATAAAAGCACAAAGGGTTCATGGTCTACTGATTACATATAAAGACCGATCCACACTATAGTGCCGATCACAGAAAGTTCTCGGTAAAACTATTTTTATACAAGAAACGATGCTGAAGTGTGATTAGACTGAAACTTGAATCTTGCTGAAGTCGTAGTATGAATTCTTACATTGTTTATTGTATAATAAGAATTTACCAGACCGATATTGGGCCGAGAAGGAACCGTGATTGGCAGTATAGTGTGAATCGGTCCTAATTTGGATACGAAATAAAGGATGGTGCCAAATAAGCAAATGAATAGCACTTTGAACTCAGCCTGCCTAGTGACAGTAAACAACTATAAATACTTGGTTTTATGGTCGAACTTTAAGATAGTGGATATGTTATAATAAAGCAGATCATATAGACATTTTCTTTTATTAAATAAAATTCCATTGAGATATATTCTCTTTATATATAAATACAATACAAATAATCTCTGTTGCACAAGATTTTCTTACATTACATAGTAGTATATATAAAATGAGTACAACTTTTATTAACATGCTTAGAAGAATTCAAAATTGTTTGAGTTTAAATATTAGTTTTTTTTTTTTAAATATTGATATTGATTATATCCGATTACTTATTATTGTATTTTAAAAAAGTATTGTATTTTTATTATTGTTTATTAATATTTAGTTATTAAATTATAATTAAAAGATGTGAAGCAGTCAGCAACAATAAATAGTTTTTTTTTTCACCAATTACTTTTTATCACAGACATAAAAATCAAAAAATTAACAAATTATAATCATTAACTTTTAAATCTATACACTAGTAATAATTAATAATACTTTAATACTGCAGAATAATTTATTCCATCCTGAGCAAGACATATATCCCACACAGTCCCCATTTTCTCTCCTCTACTCGCCTTGCACTTCACACCGCTACACCAGCGCCGCCTCACTTCACTTTACTCGTTACAAAGATATTTTCTCACAAATTACTAACTTCTATGATCATCCAAATGGTGAATGAGTTTTATTTAAAAGTTCAATGAGATGTTAAAAATATAATATAGGTACTTTCTATTTTTTATTCAATATATTTTTTCATTATTTTGTTCCATAACATTTTTGCTGCCAATTTACGAAAATCATCAAGACGTATTGTATAGCAATTTCATTTCAACGGGCACGGTTCAGAATATTTAACGTTAGTTTAATTTTTTCATCGTTCTACTAAATTTTATTTTACTATTTAATAGATTATTCAGTTCAATTTTCTTGTTAATGGCTTTAAAACATGTCTTGAGCATACATATATTACTTTGCCAATGTCACGTAAAATGGAGAAAACAAAGGAGAATATTTAATGCAAAAATATTTTGTCAAAGATTGCTCATAGTAATAACTCTAACATTACATACCGTCTGTAAGTATTCATGTTTTTGAAATGAAAACTTCTATAAGCAGGTTTGGATGAGGAGTAAATTCATGTAAGTCGTCATCGACATGGTCACGTGACGTGTTAACGCTAACACTCAGAGTGCCGATAGATGTCAAAACCAGATAAATGTAAACAGTTTTAATTTACAAATTTTAATTTAAGATCAAAAAATTTTCACTTCTGTCGGCAGTCCTCATGACTGCTTTAATTTTATGTGCAGTAGAATAGAATTTTTAAAAGTATACCTTTATATAACGTTTAAGGATTGTTCAATTTTCTTAACTTAGCGGCTATTTTTCAGTCAGAAATAAAACACATGGATTTTTTTATATAAATATTTAATGCTTTAATTCACATTGTTCCTCCTGTCCATTATACTCGGTAGAATAAGCGCTTTAGTGTTACCTAGATCAAGAGTCGATTGTTCCAACTTTAATTATTTATTGGGTAAGTTGAACTTACTTGCTCGGCGTTCAGAATATTTGTAGTAGAAACAATTGATATTATCACAACTTGATCAGAACAGTTGTTTGTTATGGTGCAACTATTTAAAAAAATATATAATTGTATAGTCATTAATTTTAATTTACTGAAGATATTTTGGGAATATACCTACTATTTACATCATAACAACAACATCTGTAAGAAAAAAAATATATTTCTTAAATTTTACAAAAATAAAAATATTTTTATTGCACCTTCTAAACGGTAATAGTCCAGCATTAGCAAAAGAAAGCGCGTGGCCGGTGAAGTGGGAGGGGTGGAGGGGTGTAGGAGACGACACTTAATCATTTACCAGATTCTAGGACTATTACCGTTGAGAAGGCGCAATAATTTTTTTTAAAACTAGCGATTTAACTTTGCTTCGCTCGGGTTCGTCCCTAGGTGATTCTTTAAATTGATATTTATGAACCGATTGGAATAAAACAAATACTAAATATTAAGTGAAACTTACCACAATACATTAAATAGAAAAACGCAACCAAATCGGTTAAGCCGTTTCTGAGATTAGCGCACACAAACGCACAGACACATGGACAAAAATTCTAAAAATCATTGTTTTGGGTTCTATTGCGTTAATAAGGACCATTAAATATCTTCTATGTACAGACAGTTATCTGTTACCTTTTATTATATGTAAAGATTACAAATGAAGGGGTCTCAATTTTTCTTAAAGTGTTTTAATTTGCCTCAAAACGCTAAATATGTACTCGTATATCTGTGTGCTTGTGAATTGTGATTAAGTATTGATAAACTAAATGAAAATTGCAAATAAAGACGTTTGATGGCAATCAAATTATATTATACATCTATACATATTATAAAATTCTAACTAAGCCGAATCTGTACATTAAATATTTTTTGGAAAATCTTATTGAAATAGACATTATTATCGATGCAGAGGCCGAATCTATAGTTTTTAGAATTTTTGTCTGTCTGTCTGTCTGTCTGTCTGTCTGTCTGTCTGTCTGTTACCGCATCACAGAAAAACCACTGGAGGGATTTTGATGAAATTTGGTATGATGATAGATGGTTATCCGGGTCAACATATAGGATACTTTTTACCGCGAGAAAATATCTCATTTCTGAAAAAAAATACAAAAACTGGTAGGAACAAAACCACGACGATACTATTTGTAAACAGTTTAACAAGGTAACTTACAAAATATGGTAAAAACTATAAAAATAGCTTATCTTGAAAATCAAATTATCAAAAGCGCTATTTTATCCATTAAAATAGTTATTTTAATTAATATTTATTTATGTGTTATTTAGATATTCGACAATAGATGTCGCCATGTGTTTTTAAAATACATAGTTTAAATTCCAAAAAAATTAATGTACAGACATGACCTTTTTTCGATTTTATTAGAATTACTACTAAATCACCCGCGGCTCCGCCCGTGTTTAAATTATCAGTAAAGGAAACTTTTTCGCTTCATAAATTAGTAACTATACATACAATAAAATTGTAACTAAGCCGAACCCGTAAACTCAATATTTTTTCGGAAAATCTTATTGAAATATTCATTATTAGCTATACCGAGCCCGAATCTATAGTTTTTAGATTTTTTTCTGTCTGTCTGTATGTGACCGCATCACAGTAAAACCATTAGAGGGATTTTTATGAAATTTGGTATGGTAATAGCAGGTTATCCGGGTCAACACATAGGATTCTTTTTACCGCAGGAAAATATCTCATTTCTGAGAAAAAATACAAAAACTGGTTAAAGTAAAAGCACGATGATGCTATTAATATTTTAGCAAGGTAACTTACTTATATATTATGTTAAAACTATTTAAAAAAACTTATCTTAAAAGAAATATTAACAGCGCTATTTTATTCATTAAAATAGTTATTTTAATGAAAATTTATTTATGTGTTATTTAGCTATTTGACAATAGATGTCGCCATGTGTTTTTAAAATACGTAGTTTTATAAAAAAAAAAAATGTACAGATATAACCTTTCTATGACTTTACTATAATTACTACTAAATTACCCGCGGCCCCGCCCGTGCTCAAATTTTTAATAAAACAAACTTTTTGGCTTTATAAATTAATAACATATTAGTAATATTTTATTGGCAGAAACAATTTTCAAATGAGAATATTTGTAAATTTTTATTGTTTAGTAAATAATGTTAATGTTTTTTAATCTTTTAATGTAAAAATTGGGCAAATGTAAATCCAACTCGCGCATTTTAGGTTTCGTATAGCAAAATGCTATGTTGTTTTTCTTCCTTACGTGTTTTGTATGGTTAACACTAAAATAAATACGAATAATATTTACGTTTCCACAATACCTACTCATTTTTTGCACCGTAAAAATAAGTTCAATTTATATTATTTTATAACATTTTATGGAAAACAAGTCTATGGCTGTTAAACTGCCAAAGCGGGTAACTAAAAATATTTCATATCTCAAAAACTATGAAAAAGTATTTTAGAAACTGTTATACCTCAACTTTTTCACTTTTTCTTGACACCTTTTCTTGGAAGGTAAAGGCTTAAAGGACACAATAAAATGCTTACGACTTTAATCATATTAGCAGAGCCATATGAAATAAAAAAATGTATTCGCTTAGAATTATTTACTTATTACACTTTCTTTTGAAAATCGTTTTGGAAAATATTACTAGCTAGCGCTAATTAAGAAAAGTTATCATTATGTAATATAAATAATCAGCTATATATTAAATTAATCTATAGCTGTCTATTAGTAAAAAATGATTAAAATTAATTCCGTAGTTTGAGAGTTTATCGTGAAAAACTAAAAAAACAAACAAAACAGAAGTATAGACATACATAAATGTTATCGCTAAAACAAAAAGTTCAATTTAACAGAGGAATCTTTTTGGCATTGTCAATCTCTGCCATTATTTACCAATCATGCGGTGCGCAATGAAAGTAATGTATAATGTAAGAGTATACTAATGTGTAAAACCTAAGAATTTGGTTTTTGATCATCTGAACGCGGGCGGAGCCGCGGGAAATGCTAGTATGTACATATAATATGTACTTGTATCTTTTCACACTGGTCACATTATGTTATCTAAAACTGGTTAGGTTACACAATCGTCTGTTTTATTTCTTTGGTAAGTATTATTAGATAGCGTTAAGTGTGGCATACTTGTAATGTGCTAACCGTATAGAGGGCAAAATACACGTTAATTTGCTTATACAAAGTTGATAGTATGGGAACATTCTATTAAAATGGAGTTGCATTTGAATGAACCTGCATTGTTTGCTATAAAATAAAAATGTTCGATGTCTAAACCTATCATTCGCTTCAGTTGTAATAATTATTTATCTATATATGTATATCAAAGGCAAAAGTGATTGACTGATGAATCAACGCACAGGCCAAACACTTAAGGCAAGAAAATTGAAATTTCACTAAGGAAGGATTTTTCAAAATTCAACCCAAGGGGGTGAAATAGAGGATAAAAGTTTGTATGAAACTTTTTATTCCTTGGACTTATTTGCATGAAATTTCGTATTAATTGAGTACGGCAAAAATAATGAGTTACGTATTTCAACGTTTTCCAAAATTCAACCCCTAAAAGGGTAAAATAGGGGATGAAAGTTCGTATGAAACCTACCTTTTTAGAGATTTTATTTGTTTTAGCGCAAGCGAAGCCGTGGGTTCTGCTAGTATATTATATTTATATAATTTTTTGACTTACCTTAATGTAGTTACTTTTAATTAAAACGATACACCGACAAAACCACTTTAATAGTAATTATTGTACATGTAGAGATGTAAATTTTCCTTTTAAAATATTCGTAGATCACATTGGACATATATAAGAAAATATCACGAAAATCAATCAGAAATGGGAACGATATATATAAATAAGCATTGAAAAAACAGTTCAGTACATGTTTCTCCTCTATTTGTCAAGCGCTTTCCTTTTTGTTTAAAAGGTAGCTATTCACGAGCCTGTATATATTTAAACTAGCGAATCACCCTCGCTTCGCTCGGGTTCGTCCCTAGCTTGCTTCGGAATACAAACTTTTATCCCCCTTTTCATCCCCTTAAGGGATGATTTCCGGGATAAAAAGTATCCTATGTCCTTTCCAGGTTGTCAAACTATCTTCTTACTAAATTTCATCTAAATCGGTTCAGTAAATTCAAAGATTACCCCCTACAACCTCACAAACTCACAAACTTTACCTCTTTATAATATTAGTATAGATAGGTAAAGACATAACAATTCACTACCTTTATCTCACCTGTTAAACGATTTTCTTTTTTTTTTTATTTAGTGGCTATGGATGAGTTAGCTATTGTTATCTGTAAAAAAAAAGTGATTATTGTTGAATTTCGACTATTGGGGGAACACTAGTTAATTTAATTCTATACATAAAATGTACATATGTAATATCAGGTCTTGTCTTTAATTAATTAACTGTAAGCAAACGAAACAACTAATGTGCGGCAAATACTATTAAGAGAAATCGAGTCAGGTAATGATTAAGCTTACTTCGTAACGACGCGCGTTGCTTGTTTTCACGGTTTTTCACGATAATTTTGTCGTTTTCACTTTAATTTTCAGAGAGGCCTGTTGTGTCCAGGAGTGGAGGAAAGCACGCTGAATATGATGATAATGATAATGAATTCTATTTACTCATATCTAATATATTTAAACGAGCAATTCATGTATATTTATATCTTTATATCTTTATTTATTTATACCAGCGATCTCGGAAACGGCTCTAACGATTTCACTGAAATTTGGTGTGTGGGGTCTTTCGGGGGCGAAAAATCTAGATCTAGATTAGTCTCATGCCTGGGAAAACGGGTGTTTTCGAGTTTTCATGCAGTTCTCTTTTGCATTATTCTACGCAGAATATGCTCGATAATTTCTTACATTCATACATAAGCATTGTGGTCAAGCGACCAAGTTGCAAGATTAACAAATCAATAGGGGTATGTCTGAGATCGAATCTCGATCGGATACAAAGTTTTACTTTTTTGTATTTATTTAAGTTTTTAGTTCTTTTTATGTAAAAAATACGATATAACAAAAAAGTACAGTCGCTCGCCAGGTACTAAATATATTATATTATTTTATTCATAGTTATATGATATCTTGTTAAAGTTTCCATACACCTATTAAATTTGATTATACGAGTATGTATATTGTAGTTAGATACATTATCAATATTTAAATATGTAATAAAAGAATCTTTCCTAGGTTATGGTATAAATCAGTTAGTGTTATTCTAATAATAATAAATATCTGTTTACAGCTTTTTAAAGCTTAAAAATTACCATAATCAAATGAAAACAAGCTAGCTCATATCAACAAATACAGTTGAGTTGATCCGCGTATTCGTGTACAGAGTGTTATTTTGTTACAACTCTTGTAATATTATTAATGCGGGTATGTAAGTGCGTAAGGTACAATAAACAAAGCCTTTTATCTACAAAGAAAAAAAAGACCCGATAAGTTTAGACAAAGAATATTACTATCTCCGTTCTAAATATAACAATGAAAGCTAAATCTAAATAGACAAGATTAGAATGGTAATTTTTTAAGTTGCTTTAGAATAAATGAGTCTATGTAACATAGTGATTGATGAAAGAAAAAACGAGAAGTGACATATGAAAAAGAGAGGAAGATGAAGAATAAAAGTGAAACTGAAAGACGAAGAGTAGAGAAGGAAAAATGAAGAATGAGAGAGATGTAAATAGATGGACGCTTAGTAACAAAATCCCAATTAAGTTTACTGAATAGAAATTAAGCAGAAAGAACAATGGCAGGTTTCTATACAACGATTTACCTGATATCCATTTGAGGCGTCTTAAAATAAAAAAATGCTAAAACGATAGGGATTAAGACCAGGCTGTCCGCGCGAAGTAGGCATTTAACGCTACCTCCCCTCCCGCAAAGCGAGCTGTGCGCTCACGTCGCCGGCGTGAACTCACAACTACAGGCCAAGCGTCACAGAGTACGCAAGCGCGTCTGTAGGCAGAAGCCCAACTTATTACATTAATTTGGTTTTAATATTATTGGAATTTAAAATACGGGCATTGATCCGGTAACACTTTGTTTTATTATAATAAGTATATACTTAGTAATCGCGAAAAGCTAAGACATTTATCCCTATGCAATAAATGAATTTGAGTAAATATTGAACATGTAAATTATATTTTATTCAATTATTTATATATTCATATGGATACTTTAGGAATCTGATCAGGAAGTTACTTATGTTTTTATTGGTATGATGTTTAGAAATTTACAAATTATTATGTAACTTTTGTAATATTGAATTAATAATAATGAAAAGCAATTGAAGGACTATGATTATGAACCACTTATTTCGAATTACTTAGTAAGCGTTAGTTGGCGTAGCGGTGAGAGCTCGGTCAAGACACTCTGTGGTCGTAGGTTCGAATCCCTGTACTGAGACGATTTTTTCTTTTTTTCAATTTTTATATATTATTCATTTTTCAATTATGCAGAGAAATTAATATTTTATTTATTTATTATCATTTATTGGTTTTTTATATGTATAGATATGCAAAAGGCATAGAAATGATAAAAAAAATGGAATTTTGGACTTTTCAACAAGGAATAGTAATTAAAGCGCATACGAAAAAACTTTGTACATGAAAATTCAAAATTCAATGTATAAATTGAGAAAAAGGAAAAAAGCGTCTATACATACAGAGAATCGAACCTACGATGATCGTTATTATAGTCCGAGGTCATACCGCTACACCAATTCATGCTTGGCTTGCAAAGCGAAATACGTGGTTCATAATGTGCGAAATATTTTATTATTTATTCGCTTTTTTTTCTAAACGCTTGGTTTTCTAACCGCTTGACGCCCGGGCTCAGCTGATTGCGCTCACTAACCACTGTGCCTATTCCACCAGGGACGCCACTTCAAATAACATATTTACACTAACTTTACATACTGCTTTATTTTACATAAAAAAACTTCGACGTTATTATGATGTGAATAATATATTCCCAAAAGGTCTTCAGTAAATTTAAAATGGCATATGTACATAATAAAAGGTAAAGTTATAAGTATGAAGATAATCTGCTGATCTACATATGTAGTTAGGTACCTACTGGTCCGATTTGAAAATTATTTCTGTCATAGAAATCAGCATTATCCTTGAGGGACAAACATTCCCTATGTTTTATTATGATATACCTACTTACTAAGTTAGCTAAGTCCACTTTATATTTATGAAATTTGGTAGGTATATTACATGTAGATTTATGTGAAACCCGCGTCCAAATCCTACGCGCACAATCGCTTGATGAAGTCGTGGCAGAATCGGTAAGAGTGTGTTTGGGCACAGATCATATATAGAGGTTTGGGTGTATGTCTGCGTTCCGCAACATAGACTTTTAGAAAAAAATAAAAAATGCAGCGGTTCTGGGTGCGTGAAGTATATCTTCCTATTATTATAAGCATTTTTATAATCGGATTATCTAATACCAGAGAAAACAATATTATCAACATCTTACATAAAAACCTTTTCATACCCACTTATACCACCACGAAACGAAACGAAAGTTCATACTGATAACACACTTGTAAACTCTAGAAAAGAACCTAGTACAAAAGTGATAAACGTACATATTATGTACGTATGTATGTTATATACACACACTTACATACACACAACGCGTATAATAAATTACTTATATTTATTAATTATATTATTTATTCATATTAAATGTTAATCATAAGCATAGCCGCGCGAAACCCGTAGTATACGGCAAATCGGAATTTGTTTACTTATGATTTCATCGATCACTAAACTAGATACGAAAACAATCCTATGCAAAAGTTCTCTTAAAACCTAATTGTGTTTAGGTAATTCTAGTTTAAAAAAGTATACAATAATGTAAATTCAACCTTAAATGTATGAACGTTTTAAAGTTGTTTTGACAAAGCTATGTATAAAAAGCAAAAACGTTGATTTTTTTACACTATGTCCAAGAAATAATATTTCGATAAATTAGCGGGGGGATTGTGCGCGAGCAAAAGCGACATAGGTCCTACCTCGTCAAGGGCCAGCGGCCGACTGAATCATTATCGCCGTTGCACCTAAGCTGCTAGCGAATAAGGTTGAATATCGAATATCCGATCGACCTTATTCTTGCACAGAACTAAAGGACGTAAGTCTAAAATCTAATTTAATTTATTATGAGAATAATAATTGGTCAAGATAAATTTTGCCTTGGCAGTGGGTAATAAACTATATTTTCCTTCTGTGAGTATTTATTTTACATATATAACTGAAGTAGCTTTCAAGGAAAAACCAAATAATCTCTAAAAAAGGCATATTTAAAAAAAATAAAACTCTCGAGAAAATTTCATTCAATTGTGTTTCTATGTTTACACTATGTTAGAAAAAGGTTTGAAAAATCATATGTTTAAATTATCACATTGATTTGATATTTGGTATACATAGAATATCCAGGCAAATCAGCATTAAATTTGGGGAGCCTCGTCTTAAGTAACACAACTTTATCCAGAAAGATTTATTTTATTAGGAAGTCACAAAAAAAAGATATTAGCATTTTTATTTTATGATTTGCGGTTATAAACCTACCTAGCAATGACAGCTGTCACTGATTATTGTACCGAATAATATAAATTAAATATTATAAATTAAAAAAAAGTACGTTAGCGTTACATATAAGTTACGTTTTTAATTTCTTTATCATGGATGAAACTAGGTACTACTTTGAATCCGTTAGGAGAGTTCAGTATTAGTTGTAGGTATACACTGGCGATTGTCCGAGATAATGCACAAGTCGTCGCATGGGGCAAGTAATCGGGTCCGTGGGCAAAGCGACAATTAAAACTTATAATAATCTAGAAAAATGGAACAGTAACAGCAACATCAAACGTAGTAGTCAGAGGCATACGTAAAATCATGGATGACAAATAAAATATAAAATCTAAATAATATGTCAATATCAATTATCAAGTCAATCTCATTGTCATCTGTTGTGTTGCTATTACTATTATTTTAATTACTGTACTAACTGTAATAGCTTCAATTAAACTTACAGCTTAACATATAATGTTTCCATTAAATGTAAAGCTGTAAGATTAATGAACAAAACATAGATCATTATTTAATTATGTACATAAGACTTTTAATAAAAATATTTTAAAGTAAATACGGCATTTCATTTTCTTTTGTGGCAACAATTATTACATCATCTTTGACAAATGGCGAAGCCGGAAGAACATAAAAACAATCAATTAGTAGCTTATTATGTAAACATTTCTTCGTGGCTTTGTCATGTAAAACAAACGCCGTGAAAAAAAAGAGCAAATTAAATAATTCAGTTTTGTATATGTCCTAATCTTAGACGCTTCAAAAACGTTCAGGTAAAAACTTGCCATTGTTCTTTGTTATATATATATATATATATATATATATATATATATATATATATATATATATATATATATATATAAACATAATAAAATTCTAAGTCGAATCTGTACATACAATATTTTTTGGAAAATCTTATTGAAGTAGTCATTATTATCGATATACTCGTAGAGGCCGACTCTATAATTTTTAGAATTTTTGTCCGCCTTTCTGTCTGTCTGGGAACGCATCACAAAAAACCACTGGACAGATTTTGATCAAATTTGGTATGCTGATAGCTGGTTATCCGGGTCAACATATAGGATACTTTTTAGAGTGGGAAAATATCTCCTATCTGAAAAATCTATACTAAACGTTAAAACGTACTTAGGGACGAACACGAGCGGAGCGAGGGTGAGTTGCTAGTTAATTATATGAATATGAGAACATCTTTAAATCTAACCTCTTTATTAAAATTCTTACTTTAACCTCAACATCTCTTTGTTAATATTATACAAAAAAATTGATAAAGCACCATTGCACAGATATCGTTTCTCACATATTCTACGCTCTAAAGCTTACACGACATTTCGCTTTAATAGGAATCATATTAAATTTTCTACAAACGTCCTCACATAGAACGATGTTCCGCAATAGAGCGTTGCGTCTCAAATTAGATTTTATTATTCTCCTAAGCAGCTCAATTCACTTAAACCGTGAATTAGAAATGAAATAATACATTCGTAATACAAAACTATATTATATTTGTAGAAAGATAGCAAAATACATTAGTGTGTTCTTGTTTCGCCAAACTCATGGTAATTTAGATTATTTTCATATATTCTTGGAACACTTATGTTATAAGTTTAATCATACACAATATTTACTCTAGTGTAGCCTAAGACACCCGACTTTTACTGTAAGTCAATTTTAGACGAAGTCTTAAAAAATATAATAATGAAATTTGCGGATGCTTGGAATGTCATTGAAGTAAACCTATTAAAATAATTTTTCTCAACGTATTTTTCTTCACCGTAAGACAAGTGGTAATCATATTGCAAATGATTCGCACTTGAAAATATCAAAGGTGCGAGACCTGGGATTTGAACCCGCTTCATTCGTTTTCGCAAGCGAGTACGTTGCCACTGGGCTACCACTGCCTGTTTTATCTTATATTATAATCAGTTATGTTACTTAATTTAGGGTGAGTAAAGAATATGTATTTTATTTTATTACTTACTAATAATAAATAATAACTTATTGCCTTATTTAGCATACCACCGACATTAAATATATAAGTAAATACAAGTATAAATACATAGCCAATAATCACGCAATGACTAAGAACTTAACTATGACAACAGCTAAATAACTTAACTCTTTCCATTTCCATCTGCTTTTAGAAGAGAGACTTATACAATTCAGTTTCATAAAAATTTTGTTGTATCTACACTTTAAATATAAAACAAATACAGTTTAGATTAACCTAAAAGGTTTTTGTATATGTATTTGGATCTTACACTGTTTTTTGAAATATTTATCCTAATAAATAAAATTGAATTTTATTTGTTCACTCGATAATAATTGTGATGTTCAGCACGCATGTGGGCTTTTACATAGAGGAGGATGATGGATACATATAGGTTATTTTTATCGCGGTCGGTCAGTTATTACTGTAGTATAAAAAATCGATGAACTACATCTAAGGGAAGCAAAAGCGCTATAAAATACTTAGGTTAATATAAAACGTTTTAATCAGAAATTTTGTTTTTTATTCCTTATAAATTCTTCGAGTAATATTATCAACAGTCAATTTTAAGGAACTCGTAGTCAAAAAAAAGGAACTCCTATAATTTCATCATGTTACTAAAAGTCAGCCAAAATGCAAACATCAGATCATTGGCTATATTACTGAGTAAATTAGTGTCTCTTTTTAACTTAATAATGTGGATATACAGTTCGAATGTATAAGCGGTGGATTTTAGACGTGTGAGGAGTATTTACTAGTTACTTTAAACTTAACATTAGAACCGGTTTACCGAGCGAGCGTCTTATCGCTGTCTTTTGTACATCGATCGTAATTACGCGTCTACTATAATGAACTTTATTGATAATGGCTAATGAGTCAATATCGGGCAACGAAGACTTAACACATATTGAATGCAGTGAGGATAATATAACTTTTGTAGAAAGAAATATAATAGAGGAACAAACACATTTAATGGATTGTAGAAATATAGAAGTAATGGAAAGGAGGAAAAGATGCAGAGCGGAAGCAGAGGATAACAATGAGGAATGGCAACAAGTTTCTAGACGTTCAGGGAAAAAAATTAGGTCACAGCAAAATTTGAATGAAGATTTAATACAAATATGTATTCGAAGTAAACAATTGCTACCTAAGCAATTTGCTTTGGCAAAAATTTTACGTGAAAACAAAATTACAGACATTATTAAGGTAAAATATATTAATAACTATAAAATTTACATTACTTTTAATAAAGAATCCAGTGCAGAGTTTTTTTTGGCCTGTACAACATTCACAGACTTAGGCTGGCGATGTCAAAAAACTTGGGAGTTAGGGGTATCATATGGAATCATAAAAAATATGGATCTTGATTTATCCGATGAAGAATTGTTAAATAACCTTATGAGTGATATGGAAATTATTGCAGTTAAACGATTAAACAGACGCAAGGAAGAAAAATGGGTAGAAAGTGAGTCTGTTAAAGTCTTATTTAAAGGTCCAAGTTTACCTGCATATGTATACATTCTAGGCTTAAGAATTAAAGTGGAACCTTTTATATTCCCGGTAACACAATGTTCTAAATGCTGGAGATATGGTCACTCTGCTAAATTGTGCCCTTCCAACAAAGTAATTTGTCCCAAATGTACTAAGAACCACTTAAACTGTGAAAATACTAATTTCCAATGTGTTAACTGTTCTGGGAATCATATGGCTTTGAATAAAATATGTCCGGTTTATAAAAAAGAGAAAAGAATTAGAGAAATAATGTCTGAATTTAATTGTTCGTACCAAAAAGCCTTGAGCATTTATGTTCCCCCTTCACCGATTAATATTACAGAATCACGTAACTATCCAATAGAAACAACACAGGAACATGTATATGCTCCTGCATTATCAACCAATTTATCTCCAACTTATGTGGACCGACAAAGAGACGAGCTTAATACTAATCAATATGATATTAATAGTGGTATAGTAAATAACTCCCCGAGAAAGAAAAAACAGAAAAAGAAGAAACAAAATCGAGAAGCAGAAAACGCCTATGCAGATATATCTTTGGGGTCGGTTCAAGCTGGTGAAAATGATAATGATAGTAATGGTGAGACAAATGCTGAAGAAATTCATAAAAAGTCAAGTGTGATTCGTAGTTTAATAGATAAAATTAAAATTGTAATTTTTAAAAAGAATATAGACGTGAGTGCTAAAATCAAAGAAATAGTACAAATTATAGTTGAATGTTTAACTGTTACAGTAGTTGATTTTTGTTCAGACTTATCAAAGGTAAAAAGTTTGTTTAGTTGTTTAGGTAAGAATGGCTGATGAGGTAAAAAAGGTTGTTAGATTGAATATCTTGCAGTGGAATTGCAGGAGTCTTAAACCAAAATTAAAGATGTTCGAACAACTTCTGTTACAAGACAAAATACACATAGCAGTGCTTTGTGAAACATGGCTAGATCCGGATTTTAATTTAAGAATCAAAGGTTACAATATTTTTAGACAAGATAGGAGTAATTCATATGGTGGAGTAGCAATTTTAGCTCATAAGTCTATTTATGCATGTAATATTATTATTGAAAATTTAAATAATAATATTGAAGTTGTTGGTATTAGAATATTAAATTGTGATCAAATTCATCGCATATATTCTGTCTATTGTCCTAGTGATGTACGTACAACTCAAAATGATTGGGAGCATTTATTCTCCAGCAGTGATAATAAAACTTTAATGTTAGGAGATTTCAATGGACATCATTTGGATTGGTCGTGCAAAACAGACACTCGAGGTACGCAGATATATAATGCTTTGGTTGAAAGTAATTATATAATTCTTAACGATGGCAATGCAACTCGATTTCAATTAGTGCAGGATGTATTGCGCAAATCAAGTCCAGATTTATCCTTGATTTCTTCAGATATATCTCTCAATTTTGACTGGGTTATAACAAACGAAACGCTCGGTAGTGATCATCTTATAATTAAATTAACTACTTCCTTACAATGTAACGTAAATTTAATTAAAAAACGTAATTTTAAATTAGCTAATTGGAATGGGTATTCAAACTATTTAAAAACATTGTTTACAAATTTTAATTTCACGGATAACATTCAACATGACTACGATCTTTTCGAAAATTTCATTAATGAAGCAGCTAATAGGTATATTCCGTTTATTAAAATTAGTCGAATACCGAGTAGTAAATTTATACCAAAACCTTATTGGAAACCAGAACTAACTAGAGCCGTAGCAATTCGTCGAATTGCCCTCAGAAACTTCCGTCGTAATCCTACTCCCCGAAACTATGAAATTTTAAAAGAAAAAATTCAACAGTTTCAAAGAATTCTTAGAAGGGCACAAACTGAATCATGGCAAAAATTCTGTACATCTATAGAGGAATCGTTAACGTCATCTGAAATGTGGGATCGTATGAGATGGCTTAGAGGATATAAGACGCAAAAAGGTAATGTTGATGAAGTTAATGCTAGCTATTTATTAAGGAATTTATGTCCTGATTTTGTTTGTCGAGAAATTCCAAAATTTAAATCATCCAATAATCAATTAGAGTCCTGCATTACAATGAATGAATTAATTACATGTATAAAATCTAAAGATTCAGCTCCAGGTCATGACAATATATCATATTCCATGATAAAATTTCTACCATCTAATGCTAAAATAGTACTGCTAGATATATATAATAGATTATTTATAAATGGTTTTGTTCCTAGGCAATGGCAAAATATATCAGTTATACCCATTCCTAAGCCTGGTCGTAATTTATCAAATATTACATCGCTACGACCAATATCGCTAATATCTTGCTTATGTAAAATTTTTCACACTATCCTAAATAAAAGATTGGAATGGTATGTCGAAAAGAATAACTTACTTTTACCAAGTACAATAGGATTTAGAAAAATGCGGTCTACTTTGGATTGTCTTAGTGTTTTGGTTGCTAATATACAATCGAATTTTTCAAAAAATCTTGTAACGTTGGCCTGTTTTGTGGACCTAGACAATGCATACAACAATCTTGACATTCATTTTTTAGTAAATATGTTGGATAGTTTAGGAACTGGCACTTTATTTTGTAAATATATATGGAACTTTTTATCTGAAAGATACCTGCAAATTAATATAAATAACATAACTATTTCACGTAAGACTTCTCAGGGTATTGCTCAGGGAGATCCTTTGTCTCCCTTACTATTTAATATTGCAACTACAAAAATATGTAAAACTACGAATAACATTAATTTTTTACAATATGCTGATGATTTCGTTTTATATGTAACTTGTAAAAATTTAAGAAAGGGTGAAACAGAACTCCAGTCGGCAGTCACTAGTTTTCATAATTTGGTTAGTGATATGGGTCTGAAAATTTCAACTACTAAAAGTAAGGTAAATGTATTTAAAAGGGGTCCTAACAGATATCCCGTTAAGATATATATTAATGAAGAATTGTTGGAAGTAGTAGAAACTATCAAATACTTGGGCTTTTGGCTAGACAGATCACTCAGATGGGCAAAACAAATTAATGAATTACAGGGTAAAATTATGAAATTCCTTAACGTTTTTAAAGTGTTAGCTGGATCTGGATGGGGAGTTCACCCCAAACATTTGAGACGTATTTATTTGTCGTCAATCAGAAGTCGTATGGATTATGCAAGTTTTTTGCTGGATGATAGTAGTCAAGCTCACTTAAAAAAACTAGATAGCTTACAAAATAGGGCTTTGCGTATAATTGGTGGATATGTCAGAAGTACCCCAATACATGTCATGGAATCAGATTTGGGTATACAACCTCTGCACCTTAGAAGATATTATCTAGCTGGTAAGTTTTGGTTAAGGTCCAAGGCATTTCAATTCTGCTCCACTATCCAAATTTTAGAAAATTGTATTGACAACAATATGTTAAATACTTGGAAAAGAAAACGTAAACCATTATTATTAACAATTCATGAACGCTTGAAATGTCTTGAAATAAGTCACAGTAATGTACTAAATTTCTTCTCTTTTGACACTTGGATGAACAATTTAAATGTAGAGAAGTCAATTAAAACCAGCATTGATAATTTAGATAAACCTAAAAAGTCTTATAATGTTAATTTTTTAAAAAACTATTGCCAAAATTTTATTAACAGTGAATACAGTGGATTTTACAAGGTATTTACAGATGGGTCTAAAGACGATCATAGTTCGGGCGCAGCATTTTTTGACGCCGAAACTTCAGAATTTATTAAATTAAAAATTAGCAAAAACATTTCTATCATGCATATTGAATTAATTGCCATTTGTGAAGCTTTATCATATATTTTATCAGTTAATCATAACAAAATTGTAATATTTTCTGACTCGAAGAGTTCTCTTCAACATATAGCTCGATGTACCTCTAGTCCTAGAGGTACTCCCGTAGCATATGTCATTTTAAAATTACTGTACGAATGTCATCAGCAATCCAAATTTATAATTTTACAATGGATCCCTTCCCACGTTAATATTTTAGGTAACGAAATAGCTGACACACTTGCTAAAGGAGGAATTACGGATGGCCTGCCAATACCTATTAATCCTGTATTTACTGATTATATTTATGTTATTAGGGATTTGTGTTTCAAGTTTTGGAAGGAACATTTTGATGAACGATCGCAAACCAAGGGTATTTGGTATAAAACTATCCAACCAGAGCCTTTGATAAGACCGTGGATTGACTCTGTTCGTCTCAGCAGAAAAGATAGTGTTACTTGTTTACGACTTAGATCTGGACACATTCCTTCAAATCACTTCGCTTTTTTAATGAAAAAAGCTGATTCTCCTAATTGTCCTACTTGTCAGGTAGTAGACGATGTCTTCCATGTTATGATGGAATGTGTTCAGAATGAGTCATTGAGACGTCATTTATTCACTAACAACCTTTTTTACCTGAATATAGGGGAATGTAATTGTATACTTACGAGACCTGATTCTGTAGTAGCTAAAAAACTATATAAAATAGTTCAAAATAATTGTAATAACCATATAATTAGTTAATTTTAAGAAATTTGTATGTGTACCTAACAGAGCGACATGGTCGTTTTAACGACAAAGCTCTTAAATAAAGAGAAAAAAAAAAAAAAAAAATGTGGATATATTAGATGGGTACCTAAATATTTTGTTTGGATTTTACGGTAACAAGTTACGTAAATTAAACGCAACATTAATATTTCATGTTACGGCACCGTCGGTGTTGCGGCCAATTTTTACAAGCTTTTTTATCGAGTTTTATTCACATAGGTACTGTCTAATAAAGTCAAAATCCAAGTAAATAAGCAAAAACATCCGCTATAGTTTGTTATGTATTTCTTGTAGAAATACATATTCATTCCTAAGCATATTCTTGTTATCTATAATATATTCACGTCACTGAATAAGCGAAGTGTGAACATAGTGAATACGTGCAACTCTATTATTCTGAGCGACAATTTTAACGATAATCTACATGTGATTAATATTCAAGCGTCGATTTAAGGTTATATACAAGTAATTATTACCCATTATGTAACAAAATGAAGCTATAAGGAAATAATAATTATTTTTTTCATTTTGTTCATAGGTATGACAAAGCGTCCGGTAATCCGGGCGCGAAGCCTAGAAACGCACTGGGAGGAGGCCCGCTTCGGTGGGCGGTGGGCCATCCGGGATCAACCCCATGGTTGCTGTGGTCAGCCTCGTGGTTGAATGCGTAAGCGATCCTGCGACCCATTAAGACGAAGGACGTTCCATTAAGTTTTAGTGGGTAGTACCGGCTTTTCTAACCGATGAGTCCCACATAACGATCTGTATGTATGCAAGTGATATGCCTACTGTATAAATGCATTTTTCAACGTTAAAAAAGTCATATATATGTATGTTATGCGTTTTTCTAGGTAGTAGTCTGTCTCTATCTGTATACTTAGTTTTATCTAAATTAAACATCATAGTGTCCGAATAAAAATACTTATTAATCATTTGTAATAATAATATCTTCCTAGATAGGTACATATTACATATATTATTATTTCAACGATCATTAGATGATGAAAATTGTATATATCTTCGACGGTAGATACCTTGTCCGACCTTTACGGATACGCATAACAATTTATTGAGGACCCTAGCGAAATAGCCAAAAAAGCTTATTAAGCTATTAAGCTGATAAAAGCTTTGACCAAAAATTAGGGCTTTAATCGGCTTAAAAACTGATACTTATATGACGGGTAATTTTTTTCATACTTTTATGGAGTTTTCCGTTGCTTAATGCTTTATTACAAAAAGATAATTATTTTTATATTTTATATAATCTACCTGATTGCGACTTTATCTGCGTACATCTAAAACCATGCCATTATAAAACATGATCTCAGTTTATATGGGATTGCATAAAATCGAACTATGACCAACTGTGTAATACTTAACTAGTAAGTAGCCATTATAAGCATTTTCTATTCAGCTTCAGATTCTAACATCATAAAAGCTTGATGTTATTTCATTACGGTATTGCCATCCAGATTTTATATACTTAGAAAAGTGACAAATTTCAATTACATATAAAAATTAGAAATAAGTTAAAATTAATATCCAAGATAAGTATATAGATTAGTAGCAGATATTAGATATAATGAGTTACTAGTGAAGCTAACAAAAGTACGTTATTGAAAAAATGTTATAGAAATCCGACCTTTTCTTATTTGCTAAACACCTCTAAAGAGTTTAGTCAAAAAGCTTAGATATTTACAATTTTATTGTATGTCAATATAGTAGTTTTACAATAATATATGGAAGTCTGCCCTATTTGTTGACATTTATAATGACTGCTCTGCTCCCTTGGGTAGCAGCACGATGATATATAGCCTAGAGCCTTCTTCAATAAAAGGGCTATCTAACACAAAAAGATTTTTTCAAATCGATTAGTAGTTCCTGAGATTAGCGCGTTCAAACAAACAAACAAATTCTGCCTCTTATATTTTAATATTAGTACCTATAGATTATAAATTATTGTTTTGAGAGAAACTGATTATTCGATATGTCTATCAAATCATGTTATAATTATTTCGGCGTGCTATAAAAATAATAACAATATATAATGCTATCATTTTTCCAGAAGATTCTGAAAAGTAAATCCGTTCAATATTTAAAGTGAAACAAATATATGTTCCTGTTCCATGTGTGAGAGAGAGAGGGTATAATCGGCAGCAATACATTATTCAAACGCCCGTAACCCTGAATAGCATAGTTGTGAATGTGCTTCGAGTTCTAGCTGTGTCAAACTACCTGTTTGTAATAGCCGTTCAGGAATGCATACGTGTACAAATTAACGTTGGCTTTAGTATTTAGAAAATTTAATATTAAAAATTTATTGACATTTTTTACTTCAAATTTTGATTTAAAAATCAGTAATGTCTACCTTTATATATCATCAAATAACATTCACACATATATAGTACGTGTTCTTTCGTAAATCAAATAAGTCTTGATGTTATTTAGTCTCTAACACTATTTAGAAGATAAACAAGCTAATTGTTGTTATTATCTATATTTGCGTTTACTAATTTCATATTGAATAAATACATATTAACTTAACTAGCGACTCACCCTCGCTCGGGTTAATAATAATAATAATATGAATATTATATATATATATATATATATATATATATATATATATTTATATATATATATATATATATATATATATATATATATATATATATATATATATATATATTATCATATAGCCTAGCTTATAGCCTATAGCCTTCCTCACTCGCCTCGCCATTAAATCAAACAAACAAATTCTGTCACTTTATAATATTCGTATAGATACAATAACATTATAAATTCAATCTATCCGAGTGTTTGTTACTTCTTCAAGCAGTATGGCTAGAAATGGAAACAGCTTGAAATAACATGGCAAGTTTTGTTGATATCTCTTCCACAAGAGTGGGTAAAGAAGTTAAAAAACTTTTTAAATTAAATTAATTTATACATATGGGTAAGTAATCAAAAACAGATATAGAATAACTCAAATATGTATATAATTGTAGTTTTTTATCAGTGAAAGTAAGATGATCGGTTAAGTCACAGTATAGATATTTCCATATTTCATTAGTTCATTTTTCGCTTTGATTGTACACCGAATGCTAGTACCTATAAATAACTGAGTAATTGAACTGCATTCGCCAATGCTTCCCCCATAGGACTTTCTGTTGTTTCTAAAATAGACACAGTTTCGCCAGTATAACTGCACTGGTATAAGCGTGACGTTTGGGATATATTATAAACTTATTTCTCATTTGGAACGATATGTTACAGTTTTTTTTGGTTCTTTTCAATAGGTAGATAAATAATTAATCTATTTGGTGATGTTACTATGTATGATGAATAAGATGGAATACAACCGCTATGAGTTTGAGGTGGAAAACCAATAATTATTTTAGTGCAATGAGCCTAAGCCATTGAGAATTTTAGGCAAAATATGGATAATAATAATTGTATTACATTTTAAACTAGTTTTTCTCACGGCTTCGCCCGCGTTTTACGCGGGGCAGGGTTTAGGAGTAGCCTATGTCTGATCCCAGGATACAATCTATGTCCTTGCCAAATTTTATCGAAATCTATTCAGCAATTTAATCGTCAATTTACATTTATAATATTTAGTATGGATTAAAAACTGATAGCAGTCTTTAACTTATTTAGAATGTCATTGCAATAACTTAACTTTTAATGATGAAGCCTTCGAATTCAGAAACTTTGGAGTTTTTATATTCTTGTTTTTAATGCTGTTGATTGTAAAAGTATTGATAGACGTTCGAATCTGACTTTGATCACGGATGACGGAATTACTCCAATCGAATCTAACTTTGTACCGACTAACTTATGTATGTATTAGATTTGACCAAATGCATAATCATGACTTTATCCATAAATACAAATAAATATGTTGGGACATTAACACACAGCACCATCTAGTTCCATGGTAAACTACGAGGCTTGTGTTGTGGATACCGGATAGTTGATACACTACACATATATAACTTTATATACATATTATAAATATGAACAGCCACAACTGAAGTACAAACATTGGTGTTTATCACACAAATGAATGCCTCCAGCGGGACTCGAACCCGCAACCGCTGGTACAGCAAGTAGGGTCACTACAAACTGAGCCAAACCTGCCGTCACATAATAAAACGCAAAAATTAAACGAATTTTAACTCAATTTTGTATAGTGACTAGTGATAGCTTATTATTCGGATCAACATTTAGGATACCTTTTACTACAAGAAAATCTTTTATTCCTGGAAAACACAATAACTGGTTCTATCGAGTCGTTCTTAGAAATTTATAGGTTTAACGCTAGCTGAACCTTAAGAGACACATCAAAACAATGTACTAGAAAATTGTAGGTCTAGGTCTTAATAAGGCCTACAGAAAAATCTGCAATAGCATGAGTTTTTCTCCTAAGGTACACTCACAATGACTATTCATATATATTTAAAACGTGCCTAGAGACGCACCTTTTTCCTTTTAACGTTGGGAAATGCATTTAGGCACGAAGTGTGGGACTCACCGGCAAAGCCAGCACTACCCACTAAAACCCCACGGAACCTCCCCCGTCTTAATGGGGCGTCGCAGGATCGCTTACGCATTCAACTATGACGCCCCGGTAGCAGGTCTGCCGAAGTAGACCACAACAACCATGGGGTCGCTCCACGGTCCACTCTGCTCTCAGAGAAGTACCAGGAGCAACCCGCATAGCACACCACCTCCCTGTGTATTTCTTGGCTTCGCGCCCGGTTATATTGCCGTCACGACAAGGTGAACGCATGTTGGGGGGGACCTAGGGACGCACCTGAGCGAAGCGACGGTAAGTCACTAGTATCGAATAAATTGGAATTTAGTTTTAGTATATCAGAACTATATTATAATAAAAAAAATATCTTGTTATAACATCTATTTATGATATCGAATATTATTTAAACTGAACATGAATAGTAAAGCTCGACCGCATTATTGTGCATAAAATAAATATTATTGACTAGCATTTCCCGCGGCTCCGCCCGCGTTCAGATGATCAAAAACCAAATTCTAAGGTTTTACACATTAGTATACTCTTACATTATACATTACTTTCATTGCGCACCGCATGATTGGTAAATATTGGCAGAGATTGACAATGCCACAAAGGTTCCTCCGTTAAATTGAATTTTTTGTTTTAGCAATAACATTTATGTATGTCTATACTTCTGCTTTGTTTGTTTTTTTAGTTTTTCACGATAAACTCTCAAACTACGGAATTAATTTTAATCATTTTTTACTAATAGTATTAGTAATATTAGTATTTATACTATAGATTAATTTAATATATAGCTGATTATTTCAATTACATAATGATAACTTTTCTTAATTAGCGCTAGTTAGTAATATTTTCCAAAACGATTTTCAAAAGAAAGTGTAATAAGTAAATAATTCTAAGCGAATACATTTTTTTTATTTCATATGGCTCTGCTAATATGATTAAAGTCGTAAGCATTTTATTGTGTTCTTTAAGCCTTTACCTTCCAAGAAAAGGTGTCAAGAAAAAGTGAAAAATTTGAGGTATAACAGTTCCTAAAATACTTTTTCATAGTTTTTGAGATATTAAATATTTTTAGTTACCCGCTTTGGCAGTTTAACAGCCATAAACTTGTTTTCCATAAAATGTTATAAAATAATATAAATTGAACTTATTTTTACGGTGCAAAAAATGAGTAGGTATTGTGGATACGTAAATATTATTCGTATTTGTTTTAGTGTTAACCATACAAAACACGTAAGTAAGAAAAACAACATAGCATTTTGCTATACGAAACCTAAAATGCGCGAGTTGGATTTACATTTGCCCAATTTTTACATTAAAAGATTAAAAAACATTAACATTATTTACTAAACAATAAAAATTTACAAATATTCTCATTTCAAAATTGTTTCTGCCAACAAAATATTACTAATATGTTACCTACTAATTTATAAAGCCAAAAAGTTTGTTTTATTAAAAATTTAAGCACGGGCAGGGCCGCGGGTAATTTAGTAGTAATTATAGGAAAGTCATAGAAAGGTTATATCTGTACATTTTTTTTTTGATAAAACTACGTATTTTAAAAACACATGGCGACATCTATTGTCAAATAGCTAAATAACACATAAATAAATTTTCATTAAAATAACTATTTTAACGAATAAAATAGCGCTGTTAATATTTCTTTTAAGATAAGTTTTTTTTTAATAGTTTTAACATAATATATAAGTAAGTTACCTTGCTAAAATATTAATAGCATCATCGTGCTTTTACTTTAACCAGTTTTTGTATTTTTTCTCAGAAATGAGATATTTTCCTGCGGTAAAAAGAATCCTATGTGATGACCCGGATAACCTGCTATTACCATACCAAATTTCATAAAAATCCCTCTAGTGGTTTTTCTGTGATGCGGTCACATACAGACAGACAGAAAAAAATTTAAAAACTATAGATTCGGGCTCTATATCGCTAATAATGAATATTTTAATAAGATTTTCCGAAAAAATATTGAATTTTCGGGTTCGGCTTATTTACAATTTTATTGTATGTATAGTTACTAATTTATGAAGCGAAAAAGTTTGCTTTACTGATAATTTAAACACGGGCGGAGCCGCGGGAGATTTAGTAGTAATTCTAATAAAATCGAAAAAAGGTCATATCTGTACATTAATTTTTTTGGGATTAAAACTATGTATTTTAAAAACACATGGCGACATCTATTGTCGAATATCTAAATAACACATAAATAAATATTAATTAAAATAACTATTTTAATGGATAAAATAGCGCTTTTGATAATTTGATTTTCAAGATAAGCTATTTTTATAGGTTTTACCATATTTTGTAAGTTACCTTGCTAAACTGTTTACAAATAGTATCGTCGTGGTTTTGTTCCTACCAGTTTTTGTATTTTTTTTTCAGAAATGAGATATTTTCTTGCGGTAAAAAGTATCCTATATGTTGACCCGGATACCCAGCTATCATCATACCAAATTTCATCAAAATCCCTCCAGTGGTTTTTCTGTGATGCGGTAACAGACAGACAGACAGACAGACAGACAGACAGACAGACAGACAGACAGACAAAAATTCTAAAAACTATAGATTCGGCCTCTGCATCGATAATAATGTCTATTTCAATAAGATTTTCCAAAAAATATTTAATGTACAGATTCGACTTAGTTAGAATTTTATAATATGTATAGATATTGTACCTAAGGTGTTTTCAGGTTTGGTTGCCGAACCAAATTAGTTCATTTGTTGATACCAAAAGTGCCCTATTAAACTCAGAGATAGAAATGGTAAGAAACTAGTTTAAAACAGTTTTAATTGCATGATGAATTTTAAGACTTAAAATTTTTATAACAAATGTTATAATTGATGGATACATGAGAATTTTATATTTTTTATATATAATTAAAACTACAGTTATTATGTTGAGAGTCAAGGTTAAATCAAAATACTTAAACGTTTTTTGTATTAAATTATTTATTTTAGAAGATCATGCTGTTTCGTATACTATTTTAATTTTAGTTAAAATGGTACATAAAAATCGGAACGATTCCGAAATTGAAAAATAAATTGACCAATATGAATGTGTGTACCACTCGGTGTATGTAACTGCCTCGGTAGTCTAGTTAGCATGTATCGGGCCAAGTTTATTATTGAGTCTTTCTTTTCAGAAAGTCGCAGTAAGAGCCCAGAATTGGGAAGTTGACGGTGTTTCAACCCCGTGCTTCAGAAAGCACTTAAAGCTGTCCAACCTACGCTAGATCTCTCACCGGTCGCGTCGAATTAGTATCATTCCATAGAAATTTGATAGTGACAGTAATACATAATGCACTTGAGTCTTTACGTACACTTGTGCTGTATAATATCTTCTGCGTAGTTAGACAACTAGACTAGCCAGTCTCAGTTAGATCATGTATCTTGAATCAATACTTTTGTGATACTTCTCATAAATAAAGAACAATTGACTAGTAAAAATGAAATTACAGAATAATGAATGTATGAATTACGCAAGAAAAATAATAATAGTGTTACCTTAACCAATTTCGGTTATGGTGACCAACCTCATAGAGACTATTCAACTACGCGGGACATATGTTTTATTATTATTTTTTGTATCTCTTTGAAATTCACGGGCTCGAAGGAGCCCTGTCTTTTGGAAGGCTTGTGTGGGGACACATGTCCAACACGTAGACGCCCCTTAAGAGATTATAGTGTGTTTGATGTGACGCATAAGCCGGGATCCATCTCTGAGTAACTCATAGAGAATTGCCCAAAGATGACCTCCGGCTAATGCGTACGGACTGTAGAAAATACAGAAAACTAAAATATAGGGTTATGGAATTTGGATGGACTAAAAACGGGTTGGATGAGACTACCGGACGTCCGGCTGCTCAACAGTCTCACATTGAATATTTGGCGGATGGTGACTCGCCTCCCACTAGATGGGCCCCCACAAAACATAGTGCCTTGGGCGCAACATCAGCGTGGTCGGCTAAAGGTGTTGAGAGGTGTGCTCCAATTTCACCATCGCGAGAGTGCTCATGAGCGGGTTTCCCTGTTATTACGCAGATTGAGCACTTCCACCCTTTCGAGCACTTGGCTCTTGCGCTCCACTCTGGACGGCCAATGAAGGCAAGCCAGAGGCGGGGAACAGATATTGTGTTCCCCGGGAGATCTGAGTTCGGTGGTATCGCCACTCACCAACAGTTCGCAACAAGCTGCCTTGCGGGCTTATTATTATTTTTTTATTATTATTAGTGCAGTTTATACGTAAACACTAGTGTACTCTTTATTTCTTTAAGCCTAATATATTCCGGTGGGAAGACAACTCAACACTACCAGCGAGAGACCTACACCTGAGTGTAGTACTGAGGTATGAGGGAGTGCACACTCCCGTTTTCCCGACACTAGACTGCTCCTAGCTTCATAACGGAAAAATACAGCAAAATCTACAGTAATATTCTAGTCATTAGACCAACAAGGCACTCAAAATTCCACATGCCGCATATAATGTTTACATGGAAGACATTCTGCCTGTGCTACTGGCACTAATAATATTAATGGTTAACCTCTAATTATATCAACACTCATGTTAATAAACCACAAACATAATTGATTATATTTATTATTTGTTTCATACACAACTGGCTAACTCGACCGACATATGTACATTACTCTGTCCATATTTTAATTTTAATTATGTTATTTTAAAAATCTGGATTTCGACAACAGCGCCCCATAATAAGTACACAAAAAAAAAATTACGAACACCCGCACACCGAAATTTCATATATAAAATATGTAATAATAATGTTCTCCTGACCGATTCCGGCCACGGCGGCCAATCTCATTGAGACTAGCCAACTGCGCAGGAGATATTATAGTGCACAAGTGTACGCGCAGACACAAGAGCACTCTCTATTCCTGTCACTCTCATACTCCGGTGGGACGACTATTCGACACGACCGGTGAGAGTTAAGGCGCAGAACCGACGGCTTTACGTGCTCTCCGAGGCACGGGGGTGAAACACCACCAACTTCCCAACTCCGGGCTGTTACTGAGGCTTACTATACAGAAAGACTCAATAACTAAACTTGGCCTGACCCGGGACTCGAACCCAGGACCTCAGGATGTGCAGCCGTACATGCTAGCCACTACACCACCGAGGCAGTTAATATAATATAAATAATAAAATATGTATACTATCTATAAAAAGGCAATGAAATAATTAAAATAAACTTTTAATAGTATAAGTGCTTGAATTTATTTGAGAGTGTAAAACGTCTTTACACTAAAATAGCACACCTGAACTATGCTTAAGAAAAAAGACAGTTTTCAATGTATGGCTAAGACAGTTTAAAACGTATGGCAATCAAGGACAAGAATAGTTAACTTCAACTCCAATATATACAGACATTTTCAGCAAATTAGTAATGATAAAACTTAAAGACACTAAAAAGTAAGAAAGAAATGAGGAGTATTTTAATTAACAATACCTACGTTACCTAATCAGATATTTTAAGAGACGATGCCAGCTGACACAAGGCAAACAAAAGGCAAAATTTAGATATTTTTACTGAACTTTTTTATTTCAAGAATTTAGCTTAAAAGTATTAGTCATTCAAAGTAAAACAAACGACGTTTTATATTAAATAAGATTTATAAAATACTAGCGACACACCCTCGCTTCGCTCGGGATATAGACCTGTATAAGATACACAATAATTCCACCATACATTATTTTGTTATATCTCAAAGGGTTTAGGCAGCGTTTTCGTTGAAAGCTCCCAGACGGCTTATTTTATTCCGACACCTCCAACAGATATCGTTATATTTTGGGCAATGTATACAAAAACTTAATAAATTATATATTAAAACCTTCCTTCACTCTATCTATTAAAAAAACCGCATCAAAATCCGTTGCGTAGTTTTAAAGATCTAAGCATACATAGGGACAGACAGACAACGGGAAGCGACTTTTTTATACTATGTAGTGACAACAAAACAAGTAATATAATATTCAAATTGCATACCACACATCTAAAATATACGTATATGTATACCTATTGTGTTTTGAGATGAAAGACTAACATCTGAACATTGTTTCATTAGACTACGATGCTGAAACATTCATTGAAGCAATATTGACTGGCTTGTTCAATACTATTGGAAGTGGTTTGGACATTCAATTTACAGAAGGACGAGCTTTAAGACTATTATATCTAATATCGAAAAATGATATTAGCTTTCCTTGCGGCTTCACTCGCAAAGTGTATTTATCTATACCAATATTATAAAGAGGTAAAGTTTGTGAGTTTGTGAGGTTGTAGGGGGTAATTTATGGATCTAGGAAGGATATATACTTTTTGTCGCGGAAATCATCCCTTAAGGGAGTGAAAATGAGGATGAAAGTTTGTATGGGGAATCAACCTAGGGATGAACCCAGGCCAAACGAGGGTGAGTCGCTAGTATTCAAGTATAATAATTGCTATTCTCCTAAGAATCGTAACGTGACGTAAGATGGCGTATAACCTACCTCAATAAATCAGACTACTATTATAATTGCGAACGCTTGTACGTGTCTCTGTATGTTTGTTACTTTTTCACGCCGAAACGGTTGGATGGATCTGAATAAAAGTTAATACACAGAGATATGACTTAAAGTAAAACATATGCTACTGTTATATAAAATACAAAAAAAAAATATTTTCAAATGAAAGAAAGATAAAAAGTAAACAATGTCTTCAGTTTTATAATATTAGTATAGGTTTACGACGTTACGTTTCGTAGTGCAAGGGATGGAATCAAAATACAGTCGACTCACACATTTTTTTTTAGGGAAATAAATAGAGCGAAGGCACAACTTGCGTGTGGTATAAAGTTAAAAGTTATCAAATTTATGGGATTTTATTTATTAACGGCAGTTTATTTTTTGATAGAAGTGTTTATTTTACACTATTTAATATAGGATATTTTAATACAGGCTTACTTACACAATGTAAAGAACAAATTCATAAAGTCTAAAAGTTAAATATTACTTATTATCTACCCACGCTTTACTCAGGACTTAATATACGAAGCGTCCTCAACTATTTGCAGTACACTTATATTACACGGGACTATATAGGTATTAGTATATTACATGTGTTTGGTTTAAAAATAGCATTCGCAAAAGAACTCCACACAAAAAACAACGTTCATTCGCTTTAGTTAACGCTCTGCGCGAAAGGCTGATGAACTAACAACACACTTTTCCTTTTATAATATTACTTATATTGTATTATTAAAAATGTATGTATTTTGAATAATAAAAAAATATAATAAACATTTTTGCGTCACAGTAAAAGTATAACAATATGGCAGAATTAAAGAAAAATATTTAGTCAAATTAATTGGGCTCTCATCATGTCTATGTCACAATTCTAAAATGATATCCTTAAATTTTCAGAGGAATACCGCCTAGTGTTCTCGGTCATTCACTCAATTTTTGTTTTTTAACGTACCTAGTCCTAATAGTAATTTAAAATGACAATATGCTTTACAAAATTGCTGTTTCTACGATTCATAATAAAAGTATGTAGCTAGAAAAGATTTAAATCGTAGCCAGACAAAAATATTGATGTCATTATATAAATGTTTACCTCCTGCGGGGTTCAAATTCCTTTTTAGGGTTCCGTACCCAAAGGGTAAAACGGGATCCTATTACTAAGACTCCGCTTTCCGTCCGTATGTCTAGTCTGTCTGTCTACCTGTCCGTCTGTCACCAGACTCTCATGAACCGTGATAGTTAGACAGTTGAAATTTTCACAGATGATGTATTTTTGTTGCCGGTATAACAACAAATACTAAACAACAGACTACAACTAACAGAATATTTAATTTTATATTCACTTTGAAAATAAATAATTTAATTAAAATAAATCAAATATTGAATGGGGGCTCCCATACAACAGGCATGATTTTTTTGCTATTTTTAGATAACGGTACGGAACCCTTCGTGCGCGAGTCTGACTCTCACTTGGCCGGTTTTTTAATAATACTTTAAGCGTGATCGCCCATAAATATGAGTACTTTCCCAAGTTTCTATAATATTTTATATGATAATAAATTCTACTCAAAGATTAAATTAAAAGTAAAATTAAAGTTTTAAATGCTAAGAGAATTAGGTGATAAGTAAATTAAAAATTTTATTCGATTCGTAAAACTCAGAGTTTTACGACATTAAAATCTAATAAATACTAAATTTAATTAATATAATTCTTCCAATAAAAGTAAAAAAAGTATAATCCATACGTACCTATAGTCTTTCGTACGGTAGAAAGATCTTTTGTAAAATAAGGTTTCATACTTAAACTATTAAAAAGAGCTTAAAAGCGATAGCTGTTTTTTATGTTTTAGTAATACATTTGTTTTTTTTAGGGTATTCTAGTCCTATCTAGTCAATTTTCTATTCATTTATCCTGCTTTGTACACGGTCTGAAGATATAATACTTTTTAATATATGTAAATCAAATTTAATTTTATTAAGGTTACTTATCCGCTCCATGAACATACTACCTCCATAGTATAGTAGCGACATAACCTCGCTTTGCTCGGGTGCGTCCCTAAGTACGTTTTAAACAGAAAAAAATAAAATTACAACCTATTATTTAATTATTATATATTATGTAATACATATAATATAATTAATTATATAAATAATAAATATATTTGAATTAGATTTTATTCTCAATTTCATGGGTTTTAATTTTTTTGCGCGGAACCCTAATTTTTTTCCAAAATAAAAGTAGCCTAACTCCTTAAAATATCTACCAGTGAAAGTCCCTTCAAAATAGGTCCAGCTATTTTGAAGGTTAGCCGGAACAAACAGACAGACAAAAAAATGCTTTTTGCTTATAAGTATTTCATATGTATTTAGTTAAAAGCTGTTATTTTAACATTACAAACAGACACTTCAAATTTTATTTATTTGTATAGATTATTGTTTTGCTAACGAAGCATAGCATAAGCGTATGCCAAAAATAGCTAAAGCAGATGCCGGCACTTGAAAACGAGTAACAATTTTTCATCTGGAAAGACAAACGTAAAAGTGAATTAAATCAAACCCTAAGTACTGACAGTCTGTACGATTTATTAGTAATCACGTAACGTGACGTTTAATAGATGGCTTAAGGCTAGATGGATTAAGAAAAAATATTAACTATTCGTAATTTTCTGAAAAAATATATATCGAATTTAAAATACAAAAACGGACAAGTGCGAATCCGACTCTAACATCAAGGGTTCCGTAGCACGAAAGATTAAAATGTTACATTTAAACATACTAATTAGTTACGTCAGAAGTAGTTAAAATCTATACTAATATAATACTCGTATTTTAAAGCTGAAGAGTTTGTTTGGTTGAACGCGCTAATCTCAGGAACTACTAATCCGATTTGAAAAATTCTTTTTGCATTAGATAGCCCGTTAACTGAGGAAGGCTATAGACTATATATCATCCCGGAAAAATGTACCGTTCCCGTGGGATAGATTTGTTTTTGTCTAGGGACGAACCCGAAGCGAAGCGAGGGTGAGTCGCTAGTTATTAAATATATATCCATCTACAATATTAATTTTATGGGCCACATAAATAAGTTTGTACTTTTTTATCTAAAACTTTCATAGTATTTTTATAAGAAACACAGTTTATTTTGCAGCCGAACGCGTGACACGGCAATTATCTCATACCTCAAAAACTACTCACAAAAAATACTCAATGTGTTTTCTTCAAAGTTTTTTTGTTAATAAAAATAATATATACATATACATATATATATTGGATGCTCCATTACCTATCTGATTTTTTTTCAGAATTTTTCACCTGGTTCTTCAAAAGTTGGTGTTTTGTAATTTTTTTTTTGGGTGGTAAGAAAAAAAGGTCCACGACTTTAAAAGCATACGTTTCTGAAACTATTGGCTTAAACAGTAAAGTCACTTAAAAATATGTATGAAATTTTAAAGTGACATTTATATAGATTTTTTTCACACTTCCCCATTTTACACGAGACACCTACCTACGAAATTTGAGCAATGCAACTCCAATAGTCTTAGAGTTTATTTTAAGCTCAATTTAAGGGTTCCTTTTTAGCCTTTTGGCTAAGGATCTCTTAAAATCAGGAATTATTTGTTAACAAACATTAAATTTATAAGAAATAAACTAAGAAATACAAATAATAAAATACGATACAAACATTCTCCCTGAAAATTTCATGTTGCACCACAAATAACAACCGAGTTCGTAACGACTGATCCTTCGATGTAACAGATTCATTTCATTTTTATAGCATGTTTAGATGACCATAGACAGTAGCAAAAATAAAATATGTCTGTCTCCGTCTGCATAATACTATTTTCTATTATTAACTTGTTTCTTTCTTTTTAGTTCGTCTTTTACGCAGTCGGCTTTTTTATCATGTTAAAAGATACAAGCGATTCACTCTCGCTTCGCTCGGGTTCATCCCTAGGTACGTTTTAACGATTAGTATGGAATAGATAGACTATATACTATATGATATATAACCTATAGCCTTTCTCAATAAAGGGGTTATCTAATGCAAAAAGAATTTTTCAAATCGGATTATTAGTTCCTGAGATTAGCGCGTTCAAACAAACAAGGTCTGCCTCTTTATAATATTAGTATAGATAACTTTTCTATGGAATATCAATTATGGACTTTCACAGTAAATTAATCTTTAGATACCTATATCAGAAATATATTTCTGAGAATATGAGAATAAATGATACAAATGCTTGCGTGACGTCTAAAGTAAAATTTCCATTAATACAGACCCAACGTCTCAGCGACACTCGTAGGCTCCACAGGTCACACTTTTGATTCATGTGAGACATGTTCCCGAATGATGAATCATGAGATAAAATTAGAAAAGTAACGGGCAGGACGTGTGTACATCGCTTAAATGAACGGTGTTAGAATTGTTTCTGTGAACATGTCTGTGAGACACCCACGTCAGGACTTAAAGGTGTAATAAAAGCTTGTAAAAAGTAAATGCGTATTACCTGAATTCTTCTAGGTATACGAGTTGTAGCTACGTTTTTTCTTAGAATTATATTTTATGAATATAAAAGATTTAGATTTAGCCTTAGATTATGAAAATATTTACTACTAGCGACTCACCCTCGCTTCGCTAGGGATCGTCCTTAGCTTGATTCCTTTTAGAAACTTTCATCCCCATGTTCACCCCCTTAAGGAATGATTTCCGGGGAAAAACATATCTTACGTCCTTTCCAGGGTCTCAAAATATCTTCTTACGAAATTTCATTTAAATCGGTTCAATAGATCCAGAGATTACCCCCTGCAACGTCACAAACTCACAAACTTAACCTCTTTAGAATATTAGTATGGTTTGTCAAGTTAAAAATAGACAACTACTCGTAGATATTTAAAAACTTTACTTTAACTTTTTCCAAAATATGGCTTAACATATATTTTTTTTTTAATATTTGATACTAGCGATACGGTTAGTATGGAATAGATAGACTATAAATTATATATACACATAGTATGATGAGTTGTTGTGGGTGGTATTATAACGTGTTTCCCGTAGGAATGAGATAATTTCCCGCGGTAAAAAGCATCCTATGTTACTCTTCAGCCCTCCAAATATCTCCACACAAAAAATTACACCAAAATGTCACTATGTTTCGACGTGGAAGAAGGACAAACAAACCAACGCACTTTCACATAAATCTTAAGTACAAGATCTTAAACCTATTATAGTTTTATTACACATAATGATAAACTTTTTATAAGAATTAAAATATGTTAGTTTAGAAACCATTATATATTTTAGGAATACTAAGAAGGACTTGGGGAGAGATTATTTTAAGTTTCGTTAAATATTCAGGGTAAATATACTGTTTATTAATTTAATGAACTTCAAGGATAGAGTAGCTTTGCTAATATTCTCAAAATATAAAGTGAATAAGCTTAAAGAGGAAATTAAAACATCAATTTAATACATTCATATATATTGGGTGTTTAGATAGTCTGAAGAATGTTGAAATATAAGTAGATTAAAAGTGTTTTTCTCAATATTAAAAGTTTACTAAGTAATTAAATATTCAAAAATTATAATATTATTCAAGTAAAAGCTTTATAATACTCATTTTATTCAGGTTACTCATTTACTAACTAAACACACCTTGTAAGCCTTCATTTTAGCTCCCGAGGGGAGACCGTAAGCTTGAATCTATTTGAGAAAATGAAGAATTGAGTGTTAATGATAATTCTAATTAAATTTTAGTAACCCTTAGTTAACTATAAAATATTGGAACAGAAGATGAATTAAAATATTAAAATAAAACATTTCCTTTAAATCAATAAACTGGATCAATTTTTCACTTTCAGTAGGCTAATAGAACTACTATATTATTGTCGCGAATACCGTAGGATAATCGCGAAATAAATGTTTAATTATTCAAATTCATCATTAACGTGAGGGTAGTACAAAAAGAATTCGTAGAAAGAATAGGTGGAGATTTGAATCAGACGCGGACGAGACGCGAGCGAGGCAGATCAGGCGCAACACGGTGTTCTGTCGAATAAGTGAATTTATTTTACAAGTATCTGATTTTTTTTTGTTTTTTTTTTTACACAACACCATCTAGTTCCATGGTAAGCTACGAAGCTTGTGTTATGGATACCTGATAATTGATACACTACACATATATAACTTTAAATACATATATATTATAAATATAAACACTCATGACTAGAGTACAAACATTCGTGCTCATCACACAAATGAATGCCCCCAGCGGGACTCGAACCCGCGACCGCTCTGAATCTGAGCCAAACGTGTCGTCAAGTAAGGTAAAGTAAGTTTGATCAGAAATCAGATTCAGAGTATTAGATTCAGCAAAGACATGTGTTAACATGTTATCAGAGAAATAAGACTTGTGATGTTAGATCAGTTAAATCAGTTTATTAAATCAGATCAGTTACCAGTTTAGCGAGGCAGTTTAGGTGGCTATAGGGGAGGTTGGAGGCCACTAGCGAGGGACCAGACCCTCGTACATTAAATCAGTTTATGTTCATTACTAGCAATCAGTAAATCATATGTTTAACAGTTACATTATAATTATGATATTTGCTGTCAGTACGTGTCATGTTATATTCATCTAATACTAATGAACAGGATATTTGGCGACATTAACGTAAAGTATGTATCAAATAGTAACATTCAATATATAGTAACAAAACATATAGTTTGTCATACTGTATGTATGTATGTGTAATACAAAGTTAAATGGTTAAAGTGTAATTTATCCTAATTTTGCACCAATACATTTTGCACTAATTTATAGAGGAAAAATTTGTTTCTTTGTATATAAGAAGTAATAACTAGAACAGATTTAAAGCGTTTTCCACTAACAGAAAATGTGATCGTGTCTGATAAAAAAATATACCTCATATACATACATACATACATTATAATAAATAATAATCTTTATACCTTTATTTCCAACTAGCGACTCACCCCTGCTTCGCTCGTCTGCATCCCTAGGTATGTTTTAATTTTGTTGAACGGAACCCTAATTAGGGTTTTTCTAAAATAAAAGTAGCCTAAGTTACTCCTTAACATCAGCTATCCGTCAGCAGCAGCAGCCAGTGAAAATCTCGTCAAAATCAGTCCAGCCCTTTCGGAGATTAGCCGGATGAAACAGACTGACAGACAAACAGACAATAATTTTACAAATTATGTTTTTTTATAAGTACCGTATATAATTTCATAGGCATTTATTAAAAAGCTGTTATTTTAACATTACAAACAGACAATTCAATTTTATCTGTATGGATGAAATATTTATGAAAATGGTAACTCCAAATTTAATATTCAGCTTCATTACCTCTTATACAAATATGTATAGGAAGGTAAACATTCATTATTTTCCAGATTTAAACGAATATGGAAAATAATGTTTATTTTGGGCACTAATGGAGAACAATAGTATTTTATTATTTTAATATATAAAAGGTTTATCTTAAAATGTATTATAACCAATTATTTATATAAAGAAAAGCACAAATACATATTTTTCGTGTTTAATACTTCTAATATATTTAACTAATATACGAGTATTAACAAATTACTTCAAAAATTATCAACATAACTTAAAAAAGTTTTTATTTTACCTTTTAGGGTGAATATTTTCTGTGAATTTTGTATGGGACTACTCTTGAAGTAACCTATTCGTTAAAAAATAACCATTCAAAAAGGTGAAAATATAGTAACATACACAAAAAATTACAGAATTTCAGAAAAAAACAGGACCTGCTTTTTTTCTAGTCGGTCAAAACCAATATACAATAACAGGTATCCTCTTTTGCATGTACTGCCATAATAATTATTCTGGAGTTCTCAGAGCATTCTCAGTTCTCGGATAACTATAATATTACAAGACGTCTTGTTTAAACCACTTTGGCATGTTATTTATTGATCTTGCTCAAATTTATAGGTGCTTTCGTCATGGTACAGTATCTGATAATTAAATGGGATTCTCTATTACGCTGCACTTCGTAGTTTCTACTTTAGCTTTGAGAAAATTTTATTAAAAGTCCTGCTACCAAATGCGAGTACAATGTCATTGTATGCGGGGAAGAGGAGGACAGATTAGGATTCGGCTTTAGGAAAGTGGTGAATTTAAAAGTGGAAAAAAAAAGAAGTGGAATTAGAAGGAATTTTATGAACTAAGCTTTATAATCATTTTAGCAAGTGTTTTGCGAAATAATACTGAAAGCATATAAAATATCGCCAGATTTAATGATTATTTAAAATACATAATAGTAATCAATAGCTTACATATTACATAATTTTAAAAAAATAATAAAATTAATATATGTAAAATTATGGTATATAAACCTAATTTAAATAAGCTATCAAGTAAAAGGAAATGATTGTTATTTTTTTCGATTTAAATTATGAATTGCGAAAACATATTCTTGTGTTTCACTTAATTTTTAGTACATACTATAATAAATATCTTCTTGTTTTCCATTTCGACAATAAATCAACAACGTACACCAATTTAAAATCTATGGTCTTCTTTTACAGGTTTTTTTAATTACTTTGTTTTATACAAAAATGTCATTGTATCAAGGATTTATAAATAAAAATATAAGACATTTTTTTTTAATTAGCAATAGCAGCATTTTTTTATGATATTTTATTTAATACTTAAACTAATTTTAATTTTTTTAGTTTATATCAAAATATCTCAAAATTATATGCATTTTGAAAATATACATGTATGTATATTATAATAGAATAATTATTTATATATAACTTTATTTTAAAGTTCAAATTGTATAGCAAGTGTTACTTCAAAAAGCTTATTATTCTAAATGCTCATTAATTCATTAAATACGCAAAAGTTCAACTAGTCTCGGGTTAACCGTATTATTTAAACTACACAGAAGTACCACAAATGATATATGAATTTAAACAATTGCATGGTAGCGTAAATACAAGTTCACCAACTGAATACAAATGCGGTGAATATTAAATACCACCGATTTTATCTGAAAGCCTGAAAATTAGTTTAAGCTCGTGTGAGAGTTGTTACTGCCAATTTAATCTTTTTACATTTTTCAATGTATACAACATTTATCATAACTTTGCATTTTATATAAAATTGAATTATATTATTATATACTAGCGACTCAGCCTCGCTCAGCTCGGGTTCGTCGTACATTTTAACGGGTAATATAGATTTTTCAGAGATGAGTTATTTTATTGCAGTAATAAGTAAAGTATGTGTTAACCCGAATAATCAGCTATCATCGTCCAAATATCATTAAAATCTGTCCAGTGATTTTGTCGTGATGCGTTCCCAGACAAAAGTTTTATAAATTATAGATTCGGCCTCTGTATTTATGATAATGACTATTTTAATAAGAAATTATTTATTGTATAGATTCAACTCAGAATGTTATTATATGTATTTTATTAGATGTATGTGATCTATGGCCTCATCCCTCTCGTTTTGAAGGGAGGCCCATGCCCAGGAGTGGGACGTTAAAAAGGTCCGAATATGTATGTACATACAGTTTGTGCATTATTTTATTTTATTTTCATGCATTATTTAATTCTTTTGTTATTTATATAGATATTTTGTCCTAGTAAGTTGAAAATGTACTATATTTACAAGGTATTAGATATATCATTTCTATAGATATGAATTTTTATAACACAAATAGTGTTATAAAAGCACAAAATATTTTCCATTCGAAAAGTTAGTAACTAAAAGTGGAGCAGTCAAAAGTTCGTAATTATACTTTTCCTAGTTTAAATATTCACATATATTTCATTATGGCAATATGTTTTAATTTTATAGAATCCAAATCATAACAGGCCATCTAGATTTTTAATATCCTACTAAGTACTAGGATCAGCGCAGACAAAAGATTTAGTTCACTGTATTCTACTTTAATATAGCTTGAGCTTTCAAATGAAATTCCGAAATTTAAGGTTATAATAAAATGTGCTCAAAGGACATTATTAGACTTTTGGATATTTTTTTGCCGGAAATCAAACCCGTTGACTTGAAAAGCCTATCCTATATTATTATAAAAATCGATGGAACCACTTAAAAAGATAATTACAATATACATCAATAACTCAGATTGGTACTTACTAGATAATAACTGATTTAGAAGATACCTACTTATTGAAATAATAAAGGCACATTGTAATATCAAAGTAATTAAGACGAGAGCAATTTAAAATTTAAATAATTTTGAACGCGATATTTTTCCTTCAAGCAATGAATAAAAAATGAAAGATGATAGCTCGGCATTGTTTTTTTATATAGCTTGAGGCTGATATAATACAGCCGATTTAAAACACTTACAAATGTAATTAAAAAAAAATTAAGACTAAATTTTTAACTGTGTACTATTGGAAAGCTGGATGTTGTATGTATTTAGCCCTTGTTAACACCCTAGTGCCAGGCACGCGTCTCTCTTCATTATGAGGCTAGGCTGGCCAAGTGCGTGTTGGCGGACTTTACATGTCTTTCGGAAACTTTATAGGTTCTTTCAGACATGCAGGTTTCCTCATGATGTTTTCCTTCACCGTAAGACAAGTGGTAATCATGTTGGAAATGATTCGCACATGAAAATATCAGAGCGAGACCCGGGATTTGAACCCGCTTCACTCGGTTTCCTAAGCGAGCGCGTTACCACTGGGCTACCACTGCCTTCACATCCATATACAATAGTAGATATTTACATATGTATAAACTTTACAAAAATATATAATCTTAAGCCTACTCTGCTCACAGTAAGTGAATATTCTAAATGTTTCATTTGCTGTGGCCAGATGCCACCAGCACCAGGAGAAATATTATCTGCAATTTGGAAGGGCCGCTTTTTCTTTTCACTTACCGAGATTTCTACGAGAGTAATTTAGACATATCTATGCCGGCGAGACAGTTGGGCAATTCGTTTTAAATGTCGTTTTCATCCTTAGAATTTTAATATACGTTATAAGTCGCAAATATTCCTTTCCATCTTATACTCTTAAATTCGATTCGTCGATTATTAAATATTAAATACTTCATCCTAAAGGAACCTATCCCTATAATAGCCGATAAAGTAACTCAACGGCCATTATTTCTCGACTTCAATTATTATGATTTCTGATAAACACACTTTTATCAGGATAAAAAATACCTATAGAACTCGGTGGAAATACATAGGCATAGTGAAAGAATTTTCAGAATCGGATCAGTAGTCTCAGAGATTACCCTCTTCATGTTACAAACTTTTATCTCCTCTTTATAATATTAATGTAGATGTAAGTTAGTGTATATAATGTACTATCTAACATTGTTCATTTTCATTATTATATTAATTTAAATATAGGCAATAATCCTTACGAATGCAAGAAGGGCTACAGTAGAGTCAGTAGCTCTTCATTCTTGAAATAAATATTTGGATTACAGAAATTTTATTTCGGCATAGTATAAAATTGCAAATGATAAGTTAAATATTATTTCAATCTCTCTTTTTTCTTGATGTAATTGAAGGCACTAATTTTTAAATAAATACCAAAACTTCAAATATGATTTATGTAGAAGTTACGCTGAATTATATACTGTAGTAGTAAACAAGAGACCCCCAGCATCCATAAATATGACCAACAAAGGGGAAACGTGTTCAAGCGACACTAAATTCATTTTCAATTCAAAATTCACAAAAACGAGGCTTAAACCCGTCTGTGTTTTCCGGTTCCCAATTTTTTCATTTCTTTTTAAGAATGTAGCCTTGTTTTTAAAAATGCTATTGGTGAAAGCGAGTGTTGTAACCCTTAGGAAATATGAAAATTGCAAAACGTATACGAAAATTGCATTTCAAATAGGCTTAATGACATCTATAGTAATACTGTTCTCTATTTGTTTTATTTAGTAAATAAATAAATATATGTAACTTTTAATGTATTCATAAAAATTAACCGTATAATATTCAATATGAGAATCATTTTACTCAAGAGCCAGTGAGCTTTTAGTGTCTTATTATATTTTACTAATATTATAAATGTGAAAGTTTAGATGTTTGAATGTTTGGATGAATGTTTGTTACTCAATCACACCAAAATCATGGAATAGCACATAGGCTACTTTTTATCCCGGAAAAATGTAAGGTTTCCGTGGGATAGATTTGGTTTTGGTTTTCTAGAGGCGAACCCGAGCGAAGCGAGTGTGTATCATGTACATATATTCACAACAAAAATAAAAGAATGTAATATTATGTACATATACTTAGAAAATATTAGCACTTAAACTCCTTACCAAGTTTTTATATTTTCTTAAGCCATAAAAAAAATATTCTTTTGTTTTCGAATTCACATAAAACAATGAATAGAAAGCCGAAATCCATATTTCCGCTCAAGCTTAAAAGCTTCCTAAACATATACTGCAAATATGTAAACAATTACTAATTTAAACTACATACATAAAAAAAGTATGATCATTGCAAAAAGCTTTAAAGTCCAATAAGTTTTAAAGCTCACAAACTCTACTAATCTAACATAATATTTAAATATTACTTTTTTTTCGAGAAATAAGCTGAAAATGACTATTGTGAAAGGTAAAGCTAATCAAGGAATCAATTTGTCCGTCAATATGAGCTACTTTACCTGTAACAGGTAGGGGAGGCAGGGCGGGCGGGCAGTGCAACCGCTGCCTCCGCGCGAATCGGACGCGCGTGTTCTGTGCCCATTCTGATACTGTGTTGTTCTATGCCGTTCAGTTCAATTATTTCATTTGTAAAGGATTTTTTAAGGTATGTATTATTTATTTTATTTATTTTAATGTATAAATAAAATTAAGTAATAATATTTAGATATGTACATATATTTAAAATATGTATGTGTTAATTTATTATATATTAAATCGATTGGATAAATTCATGGTTATATATGATTAAAAGACAATTTTTATTAAATTTATTCAACATGTTGTATTGTAATAAAATAATTACCGCCAGCGGCTCGGGCTGACGTGGATTTTACTTGTTGCACATTTTCATGATCGCTTCATTTATTTTAAACAAAACGTATTCGTTTTTAATGAGGGTTTATATTAAAGCAAAGTTTACGTTATTACTAATTAACAGAATTATTTATAGGATGCCTTTTTATGTAATAATATATCTCTATTTTTGATAGCTTTTATATAAATATAATATATATTAAAATATATGTATATAATCGAGATTTAATATGTTTTTTGTTAAAATATTTAAGCAAATAATAACATAAATATTTTATTTACTATAGTCTATCAATTGACGCGCTTTCATTATTTTCCATATGAATTCATAGCATTACATTTAACATTTTATATAATTCTTTTGTAATGATTTTGGTAGTATATAAAAAAAATATGTATCAAAATAAATATTAAAGGACAGTGATCTATAAAAGCCTAAACTATATTTGCATGCAAAAGGTAGGCGACGCGTCCATATAAAAACTGCTAATATTTATTCAGTCTTTAAGCGTAGCTAAAACAATTTTGTTCCTAGCTGAATTTACTTTTATGTCAAAAAACTGTGTTTTAAATATAAAGACATTTATATAATTTTATTATACATGGACTTAACAGCACATCATAGTAAAATATAATAATTATATATAATTTTTCATATTTAGATGTTTTAAAACATGAATATGAATATCTTGGACCCAAAGTGAAGGTTTGGAAAATTCTTTTGCTTTTTTATTTTACTTCTAATTAAGGTCTGCACAATCTAATTATTTGTAGAGCACAAAAAAAATACACAAGTATAAGAAATTAAGAACATTCAATTCATACGGTGCGGCTTTTATTGAGTTCTATAGAAAAAAGGTTGGGGAAAATCTATTGTGAGATTTAATTAAATATTACAGAGATACAAAAATAATATTTACGTCGTAATATATCAAAAGATGAGCTTACAATATATATTAAAATAGATCACATATATATATTAGAAACCGAAAGTTAAAGACGAGGCGGTACAAGTTGGACAAAGGGCTGTAGAGAATTTCTAATCCGGGTTTGGCTTCAACCCAAAACTAACTTAAGATTAGATATGGTCATGGTGGTCTGAATCTTACTTTACATTTCGTTTCTTACTCGATCAAAGAAATATATGAAATAAGTAATAGCGATCAAAAAAGCTTTTTTCTACACATTCATTGTTTAAATCAAGTTTCATTATAGGAAAATATCTACCAAATAATAAAAATTCCTCACAATACTTACAATATTACTGGTAACAGTAGTCTACGTGTTAGGTCTTAGTCTATCTATGTAATATATGTCATCAAAACCGTCCAGCTCTTACAGCATGAAAAAGTGATAAACATACACACGTATAAACTTTAACTTTGTCATTTATACATATAATAAAACTGTAGAGGTCGAATGTGTTAAAAAAAATGCTAAAAACCACGTCAGGGGGATGTACGAAGAGAAATAGAACAAATCCAGTTTTTCTTTTGTTTCTCTGTCTGTTTGTACGGGCTATTCTCCGAAACTTTTAAACCGATTTAATTGAAATTTTGTATAGTGATACCTTATATCCCCAGTCAACATCTTAGATACTTTTCATCTCACAAAATTAAAGAGTTCCCGTGGGATAGTTAAAAAACTAAAGTAACTTATACAGTTTAGTACAAAAAACTACTGATTAAATTTTTATAAAACTTTACAATAATATAGTTCATCATTCATTAGAATAACAAAGATGCTTCTTTTTATCCCGGAAAAATGTACGGTTCCCGTGGGATAGATTTGTTTTTGTTTGTCTAGAGGCGAACCCAAGCGAAGCGAGGGTGAGCTGCTATTTTATAATATTTTGGATTATTTAATTTTTTCTTAGATTTACGCATATACCTATTTGACTTTTTAAATAAAACTATCTTTTCAGATTTTTTCGCGAATTTATTTTGATTTCAGTTTTCGATATTTCGAATGCTTTACAGCATTTTAGACGTCTCCAAGGTCATTATATACTTGTTACAAATTTAAACAATGATTTAAAAAATTCAATATAGCACCATAGTACCTTACAATATTTGTTGACTTTAATTCTAAACATTAAAAAAAATTTTATAACTTTTACGTATCACGCAATAAAAGAGATAAAAGTCGGTGATTTTTTTTTCATATGGTTAATTTTGAGGCTCGTGTGTGATTTAAGCGTTATTACATGCTTTCCGTCGGATAAGAGTTTCTTTCAAATGCTACTGCAATTTGTGAATAACATAGAATTTTTAATGTTATAAATTTCTAGCATTTCGATTCAATAGGTCTCAGTTTCTTATTGCGCATCATTTCTATGGGGTATCATGGTTAAATGAGTGTTCCTGCGTAACCCCATTGAAACGGAGACAATAATTCCATTGAGTTTTAGTGAGTAGCACTGGTTTTTCTAGCTGGTTAACCACCACATTACCACCAGTATCTATATAAACAGGTGGAATGTGTTTTAATATTTGTTCTTTTTTTATTCCGGGTTATGATAAATAAATAATACTCGGGCGTCCAACTGTGTGACTTTTAATTTATTTCCAACTTATTCTTAGCCCGTATATTTTTACCATAAACACAAGTATACAACAGAATGCATTTCCAAAAATTAAAAAAAGGAATTCTAATGCAGAAAGAGTGAAGTGATAGTCCCATTAAAAGTATCTCGTGAAAAACGTTCAAGTACGAGCATTGATTTGTGTTATATTTATAGTACCACATTGTAAGTGCCACATTTTTGGTTAAGCTAAAAAAACACCACCACTCAAGGCTTTTTTCTTAAGCTTTTATCTTCTATATTAAAAGTTCTTGTATACTTTTACAAGAGTATAGTAATTTTACCATGTCAATGTAGAGCTTGAACAAGAATCAATCTATATTATCAATACAATTGTGTTTTAACAGCTCATTAAATATACCTAGCGGTAACGATGCTACGTCCATTTGCCTTAGTTATAATTAAAGTAATCATCATCATTTACAGTAATATATATGTTTTAATATTTCTTCATCCACAGAATTTCTAATGTTCGTTAATTTTTTAAACGTTACGTTCTTATTTAATAGCAATACTTAAATCTTAAAAAAAAATGCTATTATTTAATACTAGAAACTCACCCTCGCTCCGCTCGGGTTCGTCCCTAGTTAAGTTTTAACGTTGCGCTCAGGCATGAGATATTTTCCCGCAGTAAAAAGTACCCTATATGTTGACACGGATAACCAGCTATCATCATACCAAATTTCATCAAAATCTATTCAGTGGTTTTCCCGTGATGCGGTAACAGACAGACAGACAGACAGACAGACAGACAAAAATTCTAAAAACTATAGATTCGGCCTCTGTATCGATAATAATATCTATTTCAATAAGATTTTCCAAAAAATATTTAATGTACAGATTCGGCTTAGTTACAATTTTATAATATGTATAGATTAAATAATGAATTTATATTTTGTTGTCAGATTAAATAAATATATTTACTTTTAAATACTTATTATTACTAATAATTATAAAATTTAACATAAAAAATGTCAAAAACCAGCTTTTAACAAACTGAAACATATTGGACTTGGTATTGAAGATTTTTACTGACCACTGGCTTCATCATCAGATTAGCTCGATGGTATCCGGATTACACAGACAACCAAATTCCAAAACTTGATTACATTCCACTCAATCGTACTGCCATTTTTCGACTACTCTTTTAGGGAAAATAATCCTAAGCTATGTTTAGAGTTTTTGTAAATACAGCTTGACGATAAACAAGTTATTTATTTATACTGAGATTAAAACAAGTGCACAACTGGGTGTATACCTGCATTACCGTCGTTACTGCGGTTATCTTGTACTTCTTTCTTGTTTTCTACACGAGCAAAAGTATATTTTTGAACATTTTTTAATGTTCCACATAAGTGTTTCGCATGGAAAAATGTACGTACGACTAGTATAACTAAGACGTTCCAAAAAAGGAAAAAGTTTACTGCAAAAAGCTTCAATCAAGCAACGCATGGGTTGTTAATCTTTATTTTCTTTGTTTGTGGAATCATTTTAATTATTATTAATTAAAAAATTAATAAAATAAACATATTATTGCGTAGTTGAGTGCGTAGAATATACAAACATAACATCAAAATAAATATATATATATATATATATATATATATTAACTTTACATCAAAATAGCAAGCCTGACCCATGCTTAAGAATGTCAAGACAGTTGTCATGGTTCAGAATGGTAAATTGCCGTAAATTGGAAAGAGTAAAATTATAAGAAATGAAATTGACATTACATTTTCAAATTTTATATTACCTACTAGAATGTTCTCTGTACATACTCGTATGTGTCTGCGACAGTGTGTCGAGTGATAAGTTGAAGTTTGAAGTTAAGAAGGATCGAGGAGAACTAAGAAGAAGTAAAGTAAATTGGAGTGAAGTGATAGTGAGAGTGAAATTAGTGATTAAATATGATTAAGTCGATATTGTGCAGATAACACGAGTATATGTGAACAAGCAAAGTGACTCGTGTTTGAAAAAGCATTAAAATATCTATAGTGCAAGTGAACTGCTTTAATTTTTAATCTCCGGATCGTACCTTGCAAGAATAAATACTTATTCGTTAGCATTAAAGAACTATAAGGAAATATTTTACTTTTAGTAGCAGGCACTGTTCACTAACAGCTAGAGAGGTAGTGGATATCTATCGAATAGAAGTAATTGAAGTACATTTAAAATTTATTAGAGTCGGGCCTTTAATCAATGATGCACAAAACACGGTAATGCATTTATAAGTAATGAAGTCTAAAGCCAAGAATTTACTTATACCACGATTAGATATGATTTTATCTATTGTAAAGAGCTATTTGTTGGCAGTCGAGGTTAATTTGGCTCAAGAATCACTAGGTCAGGACGAAGTAAGACGTCGAAAGCTGCCTTTCTGGAATAAATACTTAAAAAATCAACATCAGTCACCGAGTGTTATTTACGGTTTTAATTAATAAAATTCATACTTATTTAATACGATATAGTAAGTTATAACGAAGGAAAATAAAAGCGAGTGATTATAGGTCATAGTTATTTTACTAATAAACTTATTTTTTATCGTAGCTTTGCGCGTTTGTTTTTTGTTTAACTTACAGTAGTGTATTATAGCATATCTCATCAAACGCTGGTATAACCAGATAAAGTCTACACAAACAAAAATACAAACGAAGAACTATAGTTTTAACTCTATTAACCCCTCCTGGATAATTTCTAAGAAATTATGGATAATTTTTAAGAAATCAATTGCTAAATTTTACTTATACACCTTATTTATACTCATAAATACTGCTGTGATACGTAGTAACAGACAATCTTTATTTTTTCTATACACAATATACATTCAGTGTTCTAAATATGACGAGCTTGTGGGTTAAACAACATATTACTTGTAGCACTCTGGTCTTTATACTGGATTTATCCTCCGAACAGTCGAACAAGGTTTCCAGGTCAAGAGTGGATATGTATCCACTTGGGGTACGTGTTTAGAATGCAGCGTAACAACGATGATTGGTGTATGTGAAAATTATTTTTGTATCGATTTAACATTCTTTTACTATGCTCCAGAAAATATAAGGAATATTGTATGCGCTACATCTTTGGATCTTTTTAATATATTATATTATAACCATGCGGTTATAGTAGGAAATATTGTAAAAAAAAGGGCTTGAAGATAAGTTGAAGACATTCCACGTGAAGCGGACAGGTAAAAAATTTTGAAATTTGCGATTTAGATAATTATTTAATTATTATATTATAGCTATACATATCCTCGATTAAGATACAAAATGTTTTTATAGGCTTTGGACTATACCTGATTATGGAGTTAGAGAAAAATCAATACAGCAGTGTAATTTATATTCCTTATATATATTTTTTTAAAACTTGAATTTCCCAAAGTTTGTCCCATTTATTTATTTATTTGTTAATAAAAGCTAATAATGTATAGATAATCCTTGTTAAGTTTCATAATGGGCATAAAAGAAATTTAAGAATTGGACCACAATGCAGATTTTTTTTTTCATAATAGCAATCCCTAAATGTCATAAAAATTCTTAAAGTACAAAACCTGGTATATTGCGATTACGTTTACTAAAAAGAATCTAAAGCCATACAATAAAACATCCAATTGTCCCACTTTGGTTCCCATTTCTGCCTCATTTGTCGACTAGATGGCGTACCTTTCACACTGATCTATGGAGTGATCCTATCCACAAGGGCTCCCTGTAAGTGAATATATTTTTTCAATTTCGCTCCTACGGCAGTCATGCTTAGAAAAATGGCCTATCTTAGATCGTGTGCGGGTATTTTTTGATAGGGCGGAAAGTTCTTGTCGTCTTCATAAGTATTTACCTCTTACATTTTGCTATCATGGTTACGTTTGTAAAACAAGTTATTGGTGCTGTTGTAGTGATTTTATTGTAGACTATATAGTGGAAGCATGTCGTTTGAGATCATTAACCAACTCTCATTATCTTTAATATCTAAGAAGGGAAGAAGTGTATGACTGATACAGTAAATATAGTAACTCTCACTCCAATTTTGTATGTATACACCTATATCCAGAAAACATTTGCTACGAAGGCCATTGCTCTTCATCTAAAATAACACCTTATTTTCACGATACTAGATCAATCAATCTTAAATCAGTCGTTAAAAATGTCTATCTGTTTACTTGTTACCCTCTAATCTCTGAAATGATCGTCCTGATTTTAAACTGTTTTTCCCCAAATAACGGATAGTTTCCCTTGAGAAAGTGGTTGAACCCCTTTATACAAGCTGACACAAGGTTTAGTGAGCGCTAAAAGAAAATAAGGGCTACTCATTTTTATATCATATTAATAAATTTTTATTTGGTAAAATATATTAGGTACGTACTTGTAATAAACCCGAGTGACATAATATTTTCTTAGATTTACGCGGATATTTGACTTTTTAAATAAAACTATCTTTTCGGATTTTTTCGCGGCTTTATTTAGATTTTTGATTCCCGACGTTTCGATTGCTTTACAGCAATTATGGTCACGGGAGAGACTAAGGTGTTAGATATCTCAAAAGTATTATGTAGTTGTTACAGAAAGCCTACCCACAAAATAACAAAATGAATCTGAATCATATACCGATTCATATTATATTACATAGATAAAATAAATATTAAAATAACATTTCCATCCTGAAAAATATGATGTCTCTAATTACTAGGGCACTGAAATGAAAATTTAATAGACACAGATAAGACTCGGAAGCTCACACTAGAGGTGTTCATTTAAATCTCGCGGGTAGATTTGCAATTAAAATACCGTTAATAAAGTCTCGAGGTTTGAGGGTAATTTGCGTGAAGGATCTAGGATGTAGAGTCACTTTAATATTAGAGTACTTAATGTAAGGTCGAATTTACATAGTCGAATTCGAAATTTTGAATTATATAGTAGATTATTGATTGATAATAACATAAATCTACATTATACAGAGTAATATTATAAATGCGATTATTTGTAAGTAAAAATTAAGGAGATATCAAGGAAGCCAGCGTCGTGTGCTTTTAAACAAAAACAAGATTTTATGTATTTACTGTTTAAGATAGGAGTTAAGATGTTGCTGTCAGCTTCCGGATTCTGTACCCGGCTTAACATCAGATGTGGTCTATAGTACCTAAGGTACATGGTACTCGTATATTATTGTGATGTCACCAAAGTTATTTGAATACTTCAAACTTACTATGAAGTTGAAAGAAAGAAAGTAAGTTTATTATATAATATTTATGATTTAAAATATAAAAATATTTTGCGTCTACTATCGACAGTTTGAAAACGAGGTACTATTCAACTTGGGCTTATGTATGTTTTGTGCGTCGATAACTTTGCAAATTATGAATAACTAGCGACTCACCCTCGCTTCGCTTCGGGTTCGTCCCAAGACAAAAACAAATCAAGCCCACGGGAACCGTACATTTTTCCGGGATGATATATATCCTATAGCCTTCCTCAGTTAACGGGATATCTAATGCTAACTAAAAGAATTTTTTCGAATCGGATTAGTAGTTCCTGAGATTAGCGCGTTCAATCAAACAAACAAACAAACTCTTCAGCTTTATAATATTAGTTTTTTAAAATTTAAAATTAGTTTTTAATGAAAATTATTTAAAGGTATTATAGCCTGGAGAGTAAATACAAATAAACGTGTACGTTGCCATTTTATAATTAATCAAATATAAATGAACTAATTCATATACTTTTTTATTTCATTATATGTAGTGTGGGATTTCAACTTAATATTTTCAGTTAGGATAGATAGAGTTATTTTAATATTTTTTTATTTTAACTCGAATACGAAACAAAATATAAAATACCTTGACCGTATACAGTTTAAACGTTTTGTCTTGTCATGGGCATCACTCATCCAATGGGACTGACGTCAAAGGCTAATGATTTGGAAATCTTTCCGATAATCTGCACCGGATGATTTTTTATCAATTTTGTACGTACGTTTTTGACATCATTAAAATTTTTATTGGTATATTTACATTAAAATTTGCTTTTTGTTTATACAAAAAATGTAATGTGTTACTATCAAATAAAGAAACGCCACATTCAAAGACACAGCTAGGTATACTATATATAACACTAGCGACTCACCCTCGCTTCGCTCGGATTCGACTTCAGAAAATCAAAAACAAATCTATCCCACGGGAACCATACATTTTTCCGACATAAAATGTAAACTATGTGTTATTCCAGATTATAATCTATCTCTGTGCCAAATTTTATCCAGATCCGTTCAACGTTTCTGGCGTGATTGAATAACAAAGATCTATCCAAACTTTTAAACATATTATTAGTAAAAGATAGACACTGATGACAAATAATCTAGCTTCGCAATGTTCACTTTTGGTATTTTTTACTGCCTATATAAGAATTATCTTAACACCAATTGCAATAATATTTAATTTAGTTACATAGTTTCATATACAAATACATACATATACCAGTTACTAATAACAAAGAAATTTTGACTTCAATAACTTGAGCTTTTCAACCAGATGGGGGAAAATTATTACTACGCATTAGATAAAAAATTACGAACTCATCGTGATATTCAAATATCAAAATGAGATGTATTTATTATTTTCAGAGCATTCAGCAGAAGCTTTCTACATATAAGGTATTAGGGATTAAGCTTCTAACGAAAGCTATTATTTTCGTTTTGTTCCTAGTGTTTTTTACATTATAAGTATATATAATTTTTTACATTACATTATAAGAATATTAAGTTACAAGAAAATATACATAGTACGTGAGTGACATACATATTACAAACGTTTAATTTACTTTTTTTGTTGTATACGAGTATGTTTGTATATAGAAGGTAAACTGCTTAAGTAGTCTAGTGACTAGCATTTACAGCTGCAGATCCAGAGCTCTTGGGTTCGATTCCCGAGTCGGGCCAAATTTATTTATTGATTTTTACTGTTATGAAATTCTTAATAACACTCCGGAGTAGCGATGTTGGCGGAGTTTTACCCCCGTGCCTCGGAAAGCACAAAGCAGTCGATCCTGCACCCAATTTGCTAGCTGTCGAGTTGAATTGTCGTCCCATCGGAGTTTGAGAATGACATGATTAGACAGTCCAGTTGTGTTTGCACTATAATATCTCTTATGTAGATGACTAGTCTCAGTGAAATTGACCGTTGTGAATCAGTCACGAGGACATTATGTATAAGGTAACTGATGGTAGGTCTTACAAGTATTGTTCTTAATTACACAATAATTTTATCTTTACTAATATTATAGAGAGGCAGAGTTTGTATATTTGTTTATACGCGCTAACCTCAGGAACTACTAATCTGATTTGAAAAATTCATTTTGCATTAGATATCCCGTTTATTGAGGTAGGCTATAAACTATATATCATATAATATATAGGCTATCTATTCTTGTTAAAACGTAGCTAATGGCGAACCCGAGCGAAGCGAGGGTGAATCGCTAGTTTTCTATTAGTCTTAAATCAACGTGAATAAATACATAGCCAAAATTCAAATATACACAGTTCTGTATAGCAGTAGTGTATTATAAAATCAGTATAACATAATTATTTTCCGTACCACGGAAGTCCATATTAGTTTATACTGCATCATTTTAATATACAGCACGTATTTTGCAGTATTGAATTAAACTGAACTCAAATTGATTTAACTGAATGTATGAAACAGATCCAAGTGCATTGATAAATCTCCACTTTGAAACGCAATACGTATATATATTGGATAAACTAAGCGAGTGGTGCTAATGGATATACGATAACTAAAAGCTTTGTACACGTCATTACGAGAATCAGTATGTTCAAGGTCCACGTACAATTATTCAAAAAAATATTAAATTTCTTTTTAATACGCATTGTCGTGTCTGTCTGTCCGTCTGTTCTATTTATGGACTGACGAACAGACAGATTTGCCCTAGAAAATATGCAGTCCACATAAGCGTGAGTATTTTTGGATAGGTATTTTATTAAAATATAGATGCATATTTCTAAGTGACTTTATTATTCAAGTCAATAGTTGGCGAGTTTTTTACTTCTAAAGTCGCATATATTGTGTCTAACACCATATATTGTGTCCATCCCCCTCTAACCTTTAAATCTTAGGATGGAAAATTATGAAAGAAATTGAGATAATAAAGGTTCCAAAACGAAACGGATTTTAAACGAAAATCATTTTATTAGGTAGTTTTATATAGGTTGAGTAGTTTTTGAAATGTTGGATACTATTGGTACTACGCGTTTAGCCGCAAAAATCATTTTGTTTCTTAACTACACAGTCTCAGGAATATTTAGGCTATGATTGTGTAGTGACCTTGAAACGACAGGCAACATAAACTAAGACCTTGTGAATACCTAACAGGTTAACAAGACAGACGCTACTATTGCACCATGGGGTTAATATGTTGGAATTTCAATCACTATAATATCTTTTCACTTTCCTTTTTCCTGTTACATTTTTCAATACGTGTTAAAACATTGCTGTATGAAAAGATACATTTTACTGATTGGCAAAATTTCAATAATAATACCGTATAAAAAATGTATTTTCATATTTATGAAATTCATAAAAAAGGAAGTGGAAGCCCAGTGGTAACGCGTTTGCTTGGAATTCCTAGTGAAGCGAGTTCGAATCCCGGGCCTCGCACCTCTGATATTTTTTATGTGCGAATAATTTTCCAACATGATAACCACTTGTTTTACTATGAAGGGAGACTTCGTGTGGTTACCTTCATATCTAAGAAAACTTATAAGTTTTCGAAAGATATGTGAAATCCGCCAACCCGTACTTGGCCAGCATGGCGAAATATTTGTACCATATAAATAACAACCTCTACTTAAAATACTGTTCAAAAATAAAGAAGTGGAAGAAGCGGAACGCTTCAAAATATTGAATATTTTACACCATGCTTCATGTATGGTATGATGGTTATATCTATACTTATAAAGCTAGGAACTACTAATCCGATTTGAAAAATTCTTTTTGCATTAGATAGCCCGTTAACCGAGGAAGGCTATAGGCTATATATCATCCTGGAAAAATTTACGGTTCCCGTGGGATAGATTTGTTTCGTCTAGGGACGAATTCGAAGCGAAGCGAGGGTGAGTCGCTAGTTACGAGTATTTATAATATTAATAAAATTTATGACCTCTTATCTATACTAATATTATGAAGAGGTAAAGTTTGTGTTTGTGAGTTTGTGACATTGTAGAGGGTAATCTCTGGATCTACTGAACCGATTTAGATGAAATTTGGTAAGAAGATAGTTTGAGACCCTGGGAAGTTCTTAGGATACTTTTTATCCCGGAAATCATTCCTGAAGGGGGTGAAAATGGGGATGAAAGTTTGTATGGGGAATCAAGATAGGGACGAATCTGAGCGAAGCGAGGGTGAGTCGCTAGTCTCTTATATAAGCAATGAAATTTTATTTCAAGACAAGAGTTTCATTGGATTTTAACAAGTTATAAAAGTATACGCCAAGTAAGTTAATCCAAGATGGCGATGGCTTGTTTAAAAGTAGCATTACTTATCATCACTAAATTTATAACCGGTATTCTAAGGCTATTTCAGATTTTTATTTAGATCGAATCTTTGTCAGGAAATTACATCGTGTAACTTTTGCGTGAATAATTGATTTTCTCATTATGGAAGGAACAATTCGACCCAAAGAGAATACTTTACACGGGCATCAGCTTAGCCAAATTAAGATGAACTAGTGGATTTGTGGTGAAATTATAAATTCTTATTATGAATTTCAAAAGCACATTAATTAATTTACAAGCCTCATGATCCATCATTGTCAAATATTTTCTTTGTGAATGTAAAAGTTTAAAATGTTTTAAATGTAAAAATAATTAAATTAGAAGTTATATTACGTACTTATCATAATCACACATCAAAAATTTAAATTGAAATATGTACTTTCTTTTAACATGTTCATTACAATTTTTTAACAATAAGATAATAATCTTTTTCGAAATTAATAAATAATTGAAGAGTTTTTGTAGGAAAAAAGTTAATATTATTTTTATTTTATTTATAATTACTTCCTAAGGCTGCATAATATGCGTAAAAAATGAATCTATTCATATTTTTTTTTCAACGTTTATTAAATTATAAATAAAAATTACGAGTCTAAATGGTAATTTTGATAGATTATAAACCTGTATGGTGTTAAAAAATATTACAGTATACCTTATATATCACAACAATTCAATACCGGGCTAAAAATAACTCATTTGTTAATTCAAGAAATATTATCTTTCTGTACGTCTTTATACAAATACATTTAAACGTTTTCGCGTCATTGAGTAACAAAAATCCTTATCTTCTAAAATATTAATGAGATCTTATACATTAACGTAAAGTTGACTGTTGACAGACACTAAAATCTGTATCAAATTTTAATAATAAATTATTTCTTTTGTTTCAGATACCCGTGTTTGTAGTTCACAATAGAAATATTCTAGTTTTTACCTCGTAGCAGTGAAGTGTATTGAATTTTTAGGATTAGACTTTACAATATTCCAATAAAGGTGAGTTCTGTGTTGCCAAAAATATTAAAAAAAAAGTGTAATAATTTATATTTTTGAATGTTCTGAAATAACTAAAACATCTTTTAAAACAATTTATACGCCTATTTTTACTGTAATCTTACTTAAAATTATGATAAATATCACACACTATAACAACTATGTAATAATTTTTGAGACTTTTAAAACCTAAAGCCCTAAAGTCATCATATTTGCTGTAAAACATTTAAAACGTGGGCCAAATAACCAAAATAAATTCGCGCAAATATAGTTTTATAAAAAATGTCAAACATATGCATAAACCTAAGGAAGTATTAAGCTAATTGTTGTAATAATTTTATATGCGCTTACCCCTCTAACAACAGATAAATCGCGTTGATTGCATGCAAACTAAGGGCTCCCATTAATGTGATTACGATCGCTTATATCATGAATAGGGCGGTGCGACAACAAAAGTGTATTGTCAATTTCATAATCGCTACGGAACTTTGAGATAAGGCCGATAGCATGGTCTGCCCTAGTTTACACTCGATGGGTGAATTGTGAGGGTTTCTTACATAAAATAAGCTGAGCGTATTATATATGTATGTACGTCGGTCTATTCTCGTAGAATTATGAAAAACTTATTATTACATTTAAATAAATAAAAAAATTTAAATTAGAAAACTATGATAATGAAATAAATATGAATACTTTTTAACAAAAAAGGTATACTGACTTCAAAATAATTTGTTGTCGGTTGACTAGAAATCAATTAAAATTCGTACCACTCTTAGGTAAGAATTTTTTGTATGAATGTATGGGATCAACCATGACGCATACGCTAAAGTCTAAATTGATTCACAAAATATTACTGAATACCACATATGATACATATAAATTGTTTTAGCTTCACTTTAAAGCTCTTGGTGTAGAATGAAGGTACCAAAAGTGACATTTATTTTAACGAGACCAGATTTAACTAGGATTTGTAACAACGACCTCTTCTAGTAGTATATAATGAAAATAATATAAAATATAAGTTAAATGTTTCATGTTTTCAAAATGAAACAATTCATTATTATGTTACGATTTACGTGATTTATAATTTAATGTATATTATTGTAGTCTATTATTTCCACGTCATCTATACACAGCTTTATGCCGACATTAAGCAGTGTATTGTAAAGCTTTCTTGGCTAAATGAATGTGTTGTATTTCAAGCAGATGCTCGGCGAGTCGGTGAATAATGCGCAAAATGCTCGAGCAGTCCGCTGAGATCGTAAATCCTACGATGAGTAAAGATTCCGGTAAAAGGGAATACTTGGAAAAAAAAATCTTAAATTTTACATTAATATAACTAAAAATAAATAAATATTATCTATGTATAAATTTAACAAGAATATATGCGTTTTGATATTTATTTATATAACTTAATTTTTTCCTTAGCGAATTGTAAAAGGAAGGCCATATTTCTATTTAATGGAAATTTGAACGTATGTTGTAACGTATATCAAATCAATAAATAATATATTAGTGCATAAATTATTGCCTGTATTTTTTCTGTCTTCCTATTGTTAAACAAACATACTATTCATTTCATATTTTCAATCATTTAGTTGCATGTAAGATACATTATTAACTAAAATTTAAAAAAACCTAAGAAAATTATTCGGGAGCACATAATAATATATATAAATAAAACCATACAAAATAATAAACTAGTTGAAAAGTACCTAACTTTGGGAACATATTAAAAAAGAACACTGAAGTATGTTACCGCTTACCGACTTTCAGATGTTGACTTACCTACTTACTTTCTTATGAAAGAACTTATGCATGCTGAAAAAGCTCTTGTAAGTTATATTAAGTTAAGTACACTACAAGATTAACATTCTTTTCAAAATAATTATTTTACGAAGGAGCTTATACCCTGCATATACATTCGCACAGATACACTATTAAAAACAGGTACTATCGGAACATGATTGCCGTAAAATAATATGAAATCTTATATTTATTATGGAACTAGCGATTCACTCTCGCTTCGCTCGGATTCGTCCCTAGCTTGCTTGCTTCCAAATATAAACTTTCATTCCCATTTTCATCGCCTTAAGGGATGATTTCTGAGATAAAAAGTATCCCATGTCCTTTCCAGGGTCTCAAACTATCTTACCAAATTTCATCTATATCGGTTCAGTAGATCCAGAGATTACCCCCTACAACCTCATAAACTCACAAACTTTACCTCTTTATAATAATAGTATAGATAGACGATGCTGTCTTCTAAATCAATTTTTAGTTGTGACAATAAATGTCACTGAAATTTCTTATTTACGCAGATACTATAGAACTCATTTATACTCTCTTGCTACTGTGAGATAACAATCTGACAAGACCGGAAAGAGGTCAGGGGCAAGATCGACGGCTTTATGTTGCTTCCTCTTTAAGGCACGAGGATATAACACTATCATCTTTTCCCATCGATGCTTCTAAGGTTTTTTATTGAAAAACCTAATGACTTTTTAAGGGTCGAAACGGTAAACAAATCGAAATAGAACAGAGCTTTAACTTTGTCTTGGTATCAACTCAATCGATTGATAATTTAGATAATTTTTTTTTAATTTTAAAAGTACAGCGACCTTTTTAACCCTTACGGTGAAAACGCTTATTAAAAACCACCCTCAAGATATACCCAATAGACAAGTAATCATGAAAATTGGTTTACTATTGACTAAGGTGTCGCGTGACGCAAACAAAATAAATCAAATAGTCAAATTGAGTGCTTTCTCCTTTTTTAAAGACGGTCAAAAAGAAACTTAAGAAATTATAAGCTCTACTTAAATGTAACATAATAATATACGACATACCGTCGTTTCGTTTTATATAAGATCCAAATAAACTAATAGAAATTCTAGAAACTTGTAGTTAAATAATTTCAAGAATAATGTAATATTTTGCTGAAAAACCAAATGTGACCTGAGTTTGCAAGTTCAACCAAGGATGGCGCCATTGAAATTTGGCACTATCAACTTTTCCAATTCAAATGTCTACAATGGCATGTCAGATTCACCTCTAATTTATATAAAATATCGCGAAAAATACGGTAATATGAAGAGAATAAAAAATACTATAAAAAATCATAAAACTAAAGTTCCTTTGCCCCTTAGCTATTTGTAGAACAAAACAAACGTTTCTACGAAGTTATGAAACGTTTTCGTACATGAAATCCGGAAATATCTATAGAATGCACTATAGAAACTTTAAATCTCGGAATAGTAAAGCAATTCCAGTAGTCACATTTGATTGATTGACATGAGTACAATTATATGCATATAGCTTGTATCGCTACCATTTTACAGATCTCTTGGATGAGAACGGCTCTATTTTTGGAAAGACAAACCGATCATACTGAGATCAAAACAAGTTTAACATTGGAATTTCGCATCGGATATCGTATTTAGAACACTGTTGCATTGATTATATAGTGAGATTGTGTAGTTACGATGTATGTTAAAAATAATAAAGATTAAAAATCCATGCTATCTATACAGATAAATAAAATTGGAATGTCCGTTTGTAATTGTAATATTAAAATAACCGCTTTTTACTAAATGCATATGGATGTATACACGGTACATATACCAAAACAACATTTTTTACAATTTTTGTCTGTCTGTCTGTTTGTTCCGGCTAATCTCTGAAACGGCTAGACCGATTTTGACAAGATTTTCACTGGCAGATAGCTGATGTAATAAGGAGTAACTTAGGCTACTTTTATTTTAGAAAAAAATAGGGTCCCACGAAAAAAATTAAAACCAAATTAATATTAATTTTGAAATTAAAAAAGTTAAAATTAAATTTTGAATTTGATTTTGAAGAAGTTAAAATTAAATTTTGTTTTGGAAAGCAACCTAGGGACGAACCCGAGCGAAGCGAGGGTGAGTCGCTAGTTTACAATATAATTTGATCTATATTACTTTTTACTAAATTTTAATAAATAAGTTGTCATAACTTGGTTTTTATCTGATTTCTCTAAAATAAGAATAAGTATACTTTAGAAGTACTCTAGACATCTTTTTCTTGTAATTATATATAAATATATAAGTATAAAACAAAGTAACGAATGGTAAATTACAAATATGTTTAAGTCATAGAATATTATATGTCTAAACTATATATCCGGAGAACCGGATGACAGTCATGTTTATGGGAAGCGAACAAGCCTTTTGTACGACATCATGAATTTCCGTTATTGTTCATCTTCAAATACCCTAAGTAAATACAAATTGTATTTGTGTAAGGTTGTAGACGTACTCGTATGTGACAAATGTAAGTTTAGAAATGACAATTCAAAGTACATTTTATAGACACTCGAAAACCACAAAATATATGTATGTATGTATGTATGTATTCAGCCCTTTTTGAATGTCCCACGAGCGAGCTGGGCATGGGCTTCCCTTCAGTACGAGGGGAATAAGGCCATAGTCCACCACGCTGGCCAAGTGCGGATTGGTGGACTTCACATGTCTTTCGAAAACTTGCTAGGTTCTCTCAGACATGCAGGTTTCCTCACGATGTTTACCTTCACCGTAAGGCAAGTGGTAATCATGTTAGAAATGATTCGCACATGAAAATATCAGAGGTGCGAGACCCGGGATTTGAACCCGCTTCACTCGGTTTCCCAAGCGAGCGCGTTACCACTAGGCTACCTCTGCCTACAAAATCTATGCACATAATAAAATTCTAAGTCGAATCTGGACAATAAATATTTTTTCGAAAATCTTATTGAAATAGTTATTATCGATACAGAGGCCGAATCTATAGTTTTCAGAATTTTTGTCTGTCTGTCTGTTTATCTACAAACGTATCACGAGATAACCATTCGACAGATTTTGATGAAATTTGGTACGACGATAGCTGGTTATCCGGGTCAACATATAGGATACTTTTTACTGCGGGAAAATATCTCATCTCTGAGAAATCTATACTAAACGTTAAAACGTAACGCGAGGATGAGTCGCTAGTACAGTATAAAATGGGTTGGATGAACGTCAGTCAAATAGTTTTGTGTAAAGCTTTTTTAAACTTTTATTGTACATTTTAAATGGGTCAGACTAAATTGTCGAACGATCTAAAATATCCATCACTGTTCACTGGAAGTTGAGCTAGATAGATTTCATCTATTCAGCTAGTAGTTCATAGAAAAAAACAGCTGATAATTATCAAGCTACCTCCGATTGGATCTACGTTAGAAAATGTACGATTACACTCGCGTATTATTTATTATTGCTGCAATCAATAAGCAATTTATAGGTAATGTATAATATATAAAACTGATTCTTTTAAGAATAAGATAAAAGAAGACAAATTGAATTTGCGTTGGAGTAGCTAAGGCACTTTTGGCAAAAAAAAATATAATAATTGATACTTTAATTATATCCAGTTTGGTAATTATTAATTACCTATTGTTGTCATGTACAATAATTATTGTTGTCTTAATATAGTTTTATACACTAACTAGCGACTAACCCTCGCTTTGCTCGGGTTCGTCCCTGGTTACGTTTTAACGTTTAGTGTAGATTTATCAAAGATGAGATATTTTCTCGCAGTAAATAGTATCCTATATGTTGACCCGGATAACCAGCTATCATCATACCAAATTTCATTTAAATCTCTGCAGTGGTTTTCTCGTGATGCAGTCACAGACAGACACATAAAAATTCTATAAAATAAGGACTTGACCTCTGTATTTATAATAATGACTATTTCAATAAGATTTTCCAAAAAATATTTAATGTACAGATTCGGCTCCGTTAGAATTTTATTATACGTATAGACTAGTTTTGCCCTCTTTCCCGCTCGCGTGAATGTTTGACGATAAAAAAGTTACGTACATGCAGGAAGCGAAGACAGAGATGTTATTCTACAATGGTTTACGAATAAAAATAAAATATATGTGAGTGACATATTTTCTGGTATAACGTTTCATTGTGATTATAATTATTTCTTTTATTTATTTGAATGATTGTAGAATGACATCTTGTCTACACCTCCAGAAAAGGCTATTTCCGTTTTGAATTTCACGCATATGAATAAGAAACAAACACACAGTTTATCACTGATGCTTTGCATGCTCAACACTTACAGCTGTAATATCAGTGTAATAAGTACGTTTCACCTGAACTTGATGAGGACACATATTATATACCTATATATTTATATATACATAGACACGTACCATATATATAGATATATGTAGTGTGAATTAAGTACTTTAGAAATTTAGAAATTTTTATAATGGTAATAATTTATTATACGCAATACCTATTCATGTGTATTATGTTCGAACCTTATATAATATGAATTCAGCCCTTTTTAGGCCTGCCTTATTGGGGGATAAGGCCCTAGACGACTACGCTGGCCAAGTGCGGGTTGGCGGATTTCACATATCTTATGAATATCTGCTACGGTCACTCAGAGTGATAATCATGTGTATAAGAATATGAGATGTTCGCATATGAGAATATCAAATGTCGAGATCCGGGATTTAAACCCACTTTACTTAATTTTCCAAGCGAGCCCTGGGCTATCTCTGTCTTCTGATATAACATGCTCACTAATAATTTAAATTGGTCTAAAACACAATAGATACTTCGAAATGTTATTAATTAACAATTAATTTATAGTTCTAGTTCAAATCACTATAAATTATAATGTAGTTCTGAATTTGCTTTATTATGTGGTAAAATAGCAAATGTAGTTGCTGATACGCCAAACTAAGTTTCATCTACACCAATCTGCAATAAAGTATGAAATTTTAGTTATTGAAAATTCGGTTGGCAGCCACCAAATAGCTGTGATACGAGTCTTATTCACAGCGTGGCTTGCTTATAAAGGACGGCTCGGATTTGCGCTTGCGGATATATTTTTGAATATGTCTCGTGAGAGTACAAAAATCCCGATACCGGGTTAATATGTACTTGATATCGAGCTTGGTTTATTATACAATAATATAACTTTCCATTACTTGTTTGTAATATATTTATATAAATGATAGATTGAGAGTGGAGGATAAGCCATGTGGTGACGCGATCGCTTGGGAAACCGAGTGAAGCTGGTTCAAATCCCGGGTCTCGCACCTCTGATATTTTCATGTGCGAATCATTTTCAACATGATTGCCATTTGTCTTACGGCGAACGAAAACTTGTGAGGAAAACTGCATGCTTGAGAGAACCTAACAAGTTTTCGAAAGACATGTGAAGTCTAGCAACCCGCACTTGGCCAGTTTGGTGGGCTACCTGATGCCTCTCATATTGGAGAGAGGCCTGTGCACAGCAGCAATATTATATAATATACTATATCCTGGCAGTACGTAGCTCGACTTATTAGATTTTTATATATCCACAAAATGTCTATCTGGTGGATAATTTTTGTCGATAATTTAGAATTATAATGAAATTGAATTTCATTTTGTGATAAAATATCATTTTTAATTTAAGGGATTAAAAGTAGAGCCTTAGGAATCTGTTATTATAAATAAAATATATAGTTCACTTCACCACAATAGCTTATAGGAGGGTCATGAAATTGGAACGCGGTTACACCCTTGGCTACATCTTGGCTTCGCAGCAGTAGATACGTAATATTTATTTTGTCGCAAATAATATTCTATTAAATTTATGGCACTAATAAAATATGAAGTTCTTCTTGTGGATTCTTAGCCTGTATTAATGCTACATAAGTTTTTTTTGTTGATTCCGTAAATTTCAGCTGTTTTAAAAATATAACCCATTAAAGGCAAAAAGCGTAGGCGTAGTAATTAAGTGCCTTTCCACTTTGAGAACCCTATATATTTTATTTTTATAAAAACATAAGTAAAATAATGTTTCCAACACTTTCCTTTCTGTATCAAAGTGAATTCGAATCACGTAAAAACAATATTGAACTTAGACGTCATTATGCATTATAGCATGTACGTATATGTATGTTCTTCCACGAGTAAAATGTAAAATTTTATCTCTGACATTGTCTTCAACAATAATATGCATGACTTCACTCTGTGGCGTATATCTGTCTTACTCGTAGAATCCCCCTCTAACACAGTGACCTATTGTAATTCCCCTCATTTCGTGGATATGGCATTCCTGGAATGTTGCCATATGTAAAGAAAATTATACGACCTTGGATTCAAGACTTTAAACCTCACGTTTAACTCGATACCGTCACATATAACTCGTCTCTCGTTACTTTGCTGGAATATGTATTCTGAAATAAATTATAAGAATGAGCTTTGTATGTACATAGAAAATTCGATTTAAAATACATTTTAATATGTACTTTGCTTTCATGGCTTTATATGGCCAGTTGAAAGCAGTTCTTCTTGGGCAATTATACTCAAAATGAAGAACAAAAGATGATAATTAGAATGGTCGACATAGGTCGACTTAGAATAGGGCAAAGTTAACATACTTATTATATATTTATATATAATATTTAAGTTGTATAACTACAGTTCATGATAGCCTGAGCTATGGCCCCTATGGGTGAGTCAAAAAGAGCTATACTTGTATAGCTATACTTAATATATGAAATTATCAGAAGTTGAGAATATGAAATTCTAAGAATGTCATATTCTTAAATCGTATAGTAGTAGAGTAGTGAAGATGAAACTGCGAGTTTTGTGTACTCACTGAAACTAGATAGTATTCTTTAGTAAATTTTCAATGGTATCATGACATGTTATGGTTCGACCAAATCAATAAATAGAAATCGTTTCATGACATAAACAACTAAACACAGCTATTTCATGATACAGTGAAATGGTTTACGATCATATCATAAAATTATAACTTTATTCTACAACAATAAAGTTACGTCTTTTTTTCGCTTATTATAGGTATCATAGGTATTTTTTGAATCTAAAAACTTTTATTAGCTTTATCTTATATTCAAGCTTAGTGACATAATATTATTTTGTTCTTTTAATATATTGACTAATATACGCAGTTACAAATAGAGTTACAGTTTGGAAAATACAAAACGAACTATTAACAATAATTTTATATTTTGACGACACGTTTGGCTCAGTTTGTAATGACCCTACTTGCTTTTCCAGAGCTCGCGGGTTCGAGTCCAGCTGGGGGCATTCATTTGTGTGATGAGCACGAATGCTTGTACTCCAGTCATGGGTGTTTATATCTATATTTATAATATGTATGTGTTTAAAGTTATAGTGTGTAGTGTATCAGCTATCTGGTATCCATAATACAAGCCTCGTAGTTAACCATGGAACTAAATGATGCTGTGTGTTAATGTCCCAACATATACGTATATCACAAAAATAGCCGAAGTTATAAGTAAGATTTAATTGAGTATTTTTTCCATTTTATCTTATCTTGATATCTGCTATCTTTATTTAAGGTATTGTTAAGTTGTGAAACAAGACTGTAAGAACTGTCTTAGTAAGTAATTAAATACTGTCCTTCAACTCAGCAAACTGCGGTGAAAAGTTTCGAAATGATTTGAAACTCCGCTGTGAGTATAAAAGGCTCTGTAGTTTTTTTGCGCTTTTCTAAAATTTTCAACCCTTATAATTGTTATCACGCTTATTAAAAACTCCATAAACGGAAGCGCTAATGTTTGCTTTATAACTGTGAGCTGAAAGTTTGTTTCAAACGTGAATGCTAATAGAAATATAAACTACTAGTGACTTACACTCGCTTCGCTCGTGTTCGGGTCCCTAGGTAATATTAATAGGAAATCTATTTAAGAGGAATAATTCTGTAATACATTGTTTTTATATAACTTCCTCAGTAAAGCTTCCAGTCGGTATGATTTTTTCCGACATCTTTAACGATCATCGTCATATTTCAGATAATTTGCACAAAATCTTAATAAATTATACACCTAAACTTTCCCTATGAATCACTCCATCTATTTGTAAAAGCCGTATGAAAATCCGTTCGATAGTTTTTGAGTTTACTGCGTTATTCTATAATATGTATTGATTGATTAATTTTGTTAAGGAGTATACATATATTACTAAAAACTTGCCTTCAATTTGCCCTAGTGCATCCATAGACACCTAACAGTACCTAACCTATGCGCTACTCTAGGTATGTAGCCTATCTCTGTACTAAGTTTCATCCAAATCTCTCCAGCCATTTCAGAGTAATGGCGTAATAAATATACACAAACTGAACAATATTCGAAGGTTTTCAAATTAAGTAAAAGTAATAATTATATATGAGTGTAAACAACGTTTAAGCCAGAAGTTACCATTTCCTAATTTTACTTGCTATGTTACACTACTATACTTAAAATGTTATCATTATTATTATTCAATCTCCAAGTTAAATATGGAATCTTTCATGAAAATTAACAATAGATTTAAGCACTCCCCTGCGCTCAAATAACGTAAATATAATATATTTTTAGAAAAAATAAAAACTATCACTTTAACGGTAAAAAAGTTTCAATAGCAACTTTTGGCTTCATCAGATTAGCTTGGTTTCGATCAAAATCATTGTATTCTGATCCGGATTTCATACACTTACAAAGTTTTTAATCGTACAATATTTGAAGTAGGTTAAAATCAACTTTCACACCAATATCGTTCACTTTGTCGTGGTGGGAGGCTCATTAGCGTCCGGCAGTTCAGCTGGATGCGAAGCCAAGAAACACATTGGGAGGTATCCTACTTCAGTGGGTGGTGTAGCATACGGGTTGCTCCTGATACTTCTCTGACGGCAGAGTGGACCGTGGGAGCAACCTCCATGGTTGTTGTGGTCTGCTTCGGCAGACCTGCCGTCACATTGGGGCGTCGTGTTTGAGTGCGTAGGCAATCCTGCGACGCCCCAATAAGACGGGGGAGGTTTTGTTGGGTTTTAGTAAGTAGTAATGGCTTCTAGCCGGTAAGCCGGTTTTACATAATCACCTGTATGTCTACAGGTGGTATACATAAATGCATTTCCCAACATAAAAAAAGAGAAATTAAAATCAATTTCGAATATTTAACTAGACAATTAGCCACTAATAAAGTGAAGCTAATAAAAGCTTGCTAACAAAAGAATACTTAAACAGAAATTCATCGAATACAACATAAAAATATATTGATCTCATTAAGGCCATAGCGTAGCAAAACGTGGTCGTAATATGAAGCACACATCGTGACCCGATGAATATAAAATGCAAATGGGAATGAAAATTTCATTTTATCATAAAACTCATGCAAGGTCCAAGAGGAAAGCTACAGTAAACTATGGGCATCGCGGAAGCTGTGGAGATAAGAGCGGTGTCTATGTTCAACTCAACTTTACATACTGTTTAGTTATGTTAGAGGGGCTGAACCAGACATTCTGAGTTCTAAAAGTGATAAACATGTATATTGAATAATATATATAAACAGTAGATTTACTAAAATATAATATAAAAAAGACAATTTTTAACTTGGGAGCTTAGAGTTTTAACAAAAACTAAAGGTCTTTTGAAATTGTAAATTTAATTCAACTGAAAAAATATAACAAATATTGATTATACATAATTGCATTGTAAAGTAAACAAGCTTATAATTTTTATAATAGAAATATTTTGTACCGTACAGATTTTCGCAAATAACTTTTTTTATTGGTGCATCACAATAACATTATATAAAAAAAAAAAAAAAAAAACTGAATAACCAATTTACATTGTTCGAGAACCCGTCTAATATCATACAAACAGATACTTTTCGGCCTTTTTAAATATCCTTCATGTACTTTCGAAAACTAGAGACTTTCTCTCAGACATGAAGCAACGCAGACATGCATTAAAACTTAATTTTTATTAAAACTTAATATTTCTTAGACAAAAACTGTAATGGAAACCCAATATTTCACACAAACCATTCACCTCGAAAAATTGGATTCAAACAAAGCAAAAGATCAAAGTATTTATTTGTTATACAAAAATATTTCAATTCTATGTCACTATAGAAATTTGGCTTAAAGCAAGAATTCCACAAATATTTTCCGAGCCTTTGAGCAAAAGCAAGTATTTGATCAAAAAGATTTGTTCCACTTAAAAAAGAAAAAGAAACCTGAACTATATTATTTAAATATTACGATCTGTTGAATCTTATTAAATTAAATTTTATTAGTCTTTGTTACAGTAAATAGTAAAAGGATTCTTTTGTATTATATAAAATATAAGGGAACATCTGTACATATAATTAAATTTTAAGTAAGCCGAATCTGTACGTTAAATATTTTTTGGAGTATCTTCTTATTATATTCATTATTATTGATACAGAGGCCGAATCTATCGTTTTTAGAATTTTTGTCTGTCTGTCTGTCTGTGACCGCACCATGGAAAAACTACTGTTATTGTGTAATTTTCTCATATTATGTACATAAATATTCCGTATAAATGCGCCGTATTAATATGTAAATTATTAGAAAAAAAAATAGTTTTTATAATACTAGGACATACATATAAAAATATTTTGATAGAAAAGGTTCACCAAATAAAACCATAATGATGAGAAAGCTTATAAAAATATTAAAAGCATAAATCTCTAGTTACGTTTAATGTAGTTATGTTTAATATAGTTATGTATGTGTAAACTGACGACAAGACAATGTTTATCTTAGATTGTGTAGAATCTTTCTGATCAGCAGACATTGATCGGTTGCAACGGAAAATGAACATATTTCCGCCTCAGACTTCAATGGCCGACAGAAAGACGTAATGAAGCGTTAAAATGAATACAACCCTTATTTATATAATTTATATTGCGATATAAAAAAATATATATTCATAAAAATCGATGTGTTAGGGAATACCCTATGAACTCTAAAATTGCTGGATCAATTTTAATGAAATTTTCAGGCAATCTTCAGATTAGTCCAGCGGGTAATCCTGTGAAGTTTGGTAGCGATCGAAAGTATGAACGTGGGTGAATTTGCGGGTACTGCTAGTCGCTTATAAAACTTGGATTACTTATAAGCATAGACCGTTAATTATGACATAAGTTGTAATTAAACAAGATATCATTCTATAACCGTTGAAGATAAGATATCTTAAAAAAATATATGGGTAGGTATGACATATTCTATAACATGACGAGTATTTTTTTATTTTAATAAAAGTTTGTCGGATAAAATTCACTGGCAGCTATGCAAACGTCATATAACGATAAAAATTAGTGGCAGAGTCGATTTTAAAGAGATTTTCACAATTAATAGACATTATATGAGAAAGATAATGATACTTTTAAATACCGGAGACAGAAATGTTCCTGCTGTAAAGGGGATTAAAGAGTTTTTCACGGTTAAAGAATACGAACGAGAGGAACAGTACCTAGGATTACAACAGACGAGAAATAGTCAAAGTGATACTTATATAGTCGCAATAGGGATAATATCAAAAATATAAGTTAAAGCTATCTGGACTTTAGTGTTAAGCAGAGCTGCGTTCGTAAGCAAGTTAAAATACAAAAAATATTAACCTAATATTATAAGCAGATGACATGCTACAAAAAATAAGCAACTTTTGAAGCAGTTGAAATCGTAATGAACTTCGTATCAAAAATTGGAAAGCGGCATGATTACTTTTTCATGAAAAAATATTTTATGTAGGGTCGACTGAAAGTACCTTCACTGAAAAAAAAACAAGTTTTTAATGAATAACTTCTGAAATTAATGATCTAACTCTTATCAATCTTTTTTCGAAATTTCAGGAATATTAATTTTCATTTTAACTTTTACTTGGGGATAAGATAAATATTAAAATCCCTGATGATGTCCTCCTGACCGAGTTATACCACGGCAGCTAATCTCACTGATACTAGTCAACAATGCAGAAGATATTAGTGCAATGTGTGATAATAGTGGCAATTAAGTTCCGGGAATTTAGTCATAAGTCGGGAACTGGCAACACTGCGTCGTTCGTCAACATCTTCTAGAAAAAGGAACCCTACCTTCAATTTCAGTCCAAGGCTGAAGTCGACAGTACGTTTGGTATTTTTTTATGCGTATTTTTTGAATGTATGCGGTTTTTCATCCTAGGTGGGAAGATATTTGGATACAACTGGTGATCAGGCGCAGAACTGACGGCTTTACGTGCTCTCCGACGCATTAGGGTATATAACGCCGTTGTCAACTTCCCAACTCCGGGCTGCTACTGAGAATTTCTAGACAGAAAAACTCAATGATTATACTTGGCTCAAGCCGGGAGTCGAACTTAGGACCTCCGGACTTACAGCCGGACGGACAGCCACGAAACAGTTACAATATCCACCCCAATAATACTTTATTACATCAAATGAAAAAATCAAGTAAAGAATATGACAACACTGGATAAAAGTGTATTGTATGTATGTACGTATATCTGAGGAGAAAATATAAAAAGAAATGCCTGAGGAAATCACTATTCAGAATTATATATCTATTCAAAAATTTATTAAAACATAACTATAAATTAGGCGTTACATGCAATATAATAATATATGCGAACTTCATTATTATCCAAGGCCAAGGGAACTAGAGCAAGATCAGTTTCAAAAACACGTGTGTGGATACATTGAAAATATCAATAATCGATGTTTACGATACTGACACACCATCGCTATAAATTTGTGTAAAGAAGTATTTACGCTCAATACTAATTAATTTACTGCACCTGATCACAAATTATAGCCGTTTGCTGTTTAAAGCTTAATTTATAAAGGAAACAATGGAAAATATTCCAGATGTACCAAAATCACTGTAACTTGTCTTGGCCTCATTTTTTACAGTTATTTTTGTGCTCTATAAAATATATGTGCTATTTCAGTAAAACTAGAAGGTTTTCGTGTAGTAATTTTTGTATTCTATAAAATATAGTACATGGGCGACAAAGCTTTGCTCGGGGTCTTTTTTGTTATACTATCGTATTTTTTAGATGATAATCTAGTTTTTGGCCAAAAGTACATTTTTTTTATTTTGGCTTAAAAACAAAAAACAAAAAAATTCAATAAATACAAAAAAAAAACAAAAGTAAAAACTTTGTATCCGACCGGGATTCGAAGCTGGACACCTGTGATTGTCAATCTTGCGCCGTGGCTACTTGACCACGATGTTTATGCGCGAGCGTGCGAAATTAGCTATCACATTTTGCGTGGAATAATGCGAAAGGAAACCGCATGAAAACTGAAAATATGCGTTTTCCCAGACATAAGACTAATCTAGATCGATTTTTCGCCCCCGAAATCCTCCACGTACCAAATTTCAGCGAAATCGTTAGAGCCGTTTCCGAGGTCGCCAGTATATATAAATAAATAAATATACATGAATTAGTCATTTAAAGGTCTTCAAATTCAATTCAAATTCAAATTCTTCTTACTTTAGTATACGAGTATAGAAGGTTTTCTTGTTGTGAAATTTATTAGACTACATCATTTGACTTTTGAGTAAGCATTGAAATATTAGGTTGGTTACATAACTTTCTGGTTTATGTTACGAGAACAGAAAATACACAAGTAAAATACGAAAACAGCATAAACCAAGGTATACTTGTTAATTAGGCTTGTTTATAGTTACTCGTGCAAACTTTTTAATTAAAATTATTAAATAAATGCCTATAAAGTTTAATACATAATTTTCTCCAGATTTAAATTACATTTAATACTAACAAAAAACGCTAGTTTCTTCAGATGGATAGTTAAATAGTAACAAAAAATATTTTTATTAATTAGACTTTAGCAAAGTCTTTTTAAAAATTTACCACAAGATTTGTAATATAGATTATCTCCAATGCTGCTATATGTATTAAGTAGTATGTATTAAGAATTATGTTACAAGTATGAGTAGAACTCGAGCAAAAAGTTTCCATTGCACAAACTTGTAAAAGTTTCATATTATAACTCATATTATATTCTTTCTCGGAGAACGTTTTTTCATCCAAGATAAGAAGTAATATACTATACTCGTATTATGCATCTAATATGCGTGCACTAACTGTGCAAGGTATAAGAATGATTTGTATGGAAGAATGTCATGTAAACAAAAGCAGATTAACAATTTGCTTCATTGCTAATACTTCAATGCTAATGTGGTGAACGTAAAAATATACCTACGTGTATATAGTTTATTGAGTTGTCTTTATTTCTCGCTATATTATGTATTGAAATTGTTTAAGAACTTAACTTAGAGTAACATAGCCTTTTTTTTCATGATTTATAAAGCCATTCTGATGAGTAGTATTTTGCGGGAAGTTAGTTTGCGGAGGGTAATTAGAGTTCGGACGAGGCCAAGGCACGTCGCTAGCTTAAAACTTTAGTAAAGATCATGATAATAAACTTTTAATTTAACATTTTCTACAGCAAGAGTCATTTGAAAACTTTCAAAACAACTCTTGAAAGAGGATTGAGACTTAAGATAGCAATCATTTTGGAGTATTCTGTATCTATTGTCGTTCTTGACAGTGAAATTGAATGTCTGTTTGTTTCACTTGTATTCTTATATTGACAACACGTTTGGCTCAGTCTGTAGTGACCCTATTTGCTATGCCAGCGGTCGCGGGTTCGAGTCCCGCTGGGGGCATTCATTTGTGTGATGAGCACGAATGTTTTTACTCCAGTCATGGCTGTTTATATTAATAATATGTATGTATTTAAAGTTATATATGTGTAGTATATCAACTATCTGGTATCCATAATACAAGTCTCGTAGCTTACCACGGAACTAGATGGTGCTGTGTGTTAACGTCCCAACATATTTATTATTATTATTATTATTTATCATATTACGTTAAATAAGATATGATACAGATAAATAATATAGCTTATTTTGTAGTAGGTCTCACTTAAGTAATAATTAACTTTAATTTTTTATTTAGTGTTTAATTACTACTAACGCCATCTATCTATCTGAAATTACAGAATGAACAAGTTTTTAGAGATATGCTCAATCAAATAATAGTGAAAGTACAGTTAAAGCACAGATCATATAATATACTAGTTAACAATTTTTTTTTCAATGGTGCTGTTACATTACTTACAACCATTTGCTTATATTTCAGCTAATTACAATTATTCTAAAGCTACATCAGCAAGTGCAGATATATTACGTGAACCACAACCGCATGAAATCACTGTTGTACTGGACACATTATTAAAAAAGCTTGCGAGCCCTCACAAAGCCATGCTTTTTGCTGTTATAACAAAACTACATACTGTAAAGATCAAATTATACATATATATTTATTATATAAGGATAATATGGTTATATAATTTGTGCCTATCTCAAACACGAACCTAAATACGACTTAGTCACAAAATATATTTTTTTAAATATTTGCTAAAATATAAAAGTTAAAAAAGGATTTTTTTTAATAACTATATTTGCTATACAGTATGCCTTATTATACTTTTATATAACCAAGCGGCATTTTTTCTACTAAAGTTATGAATGTTCAGTATCTGAAAGTGCTACTGTGATAGCAAAACTCAACTGCCTCCGTGGTATAGTGGCTAGCATATACGACTGCGCACATCCGTAGGTCCTGGGTTTGAGTCCCGGGTCGAGCCACGTTTAGTAATTGAGTTTTTGTGATAAGGAAGTCACTATGACAGCCTGGAGTTGGAGAGTTGGCGGTGTTTCACCCCTATGCCTCGGAGAGCACATAAAGCTGACGATCCTGCACCTCACTGGTTGTGTTGAGTAGTCGTCCCAATGGAGTATGAGAGTGACAGGAATAGAGAGTGCACTTGTATTTGCGCTTGTATTTATGCAGTATAATATCTCCTACGCAGATGGCTAGTCTCGCCGTGGCCGAAAACAGTCGGGAGGACATTATTATTAACAGCAAAAATCACATACGAATTCGTTTAGTACTTCTCGGGATTAACTCGCACGTTCTTAAAGACTAACGAAGATAGGTTATTTAGAAATAAATATTTTATCTAGACTGAAAAACACTTCTGAACTAAAGTAATCTTATTTTTATAATAAAGATTCATGAAAGTAATTAAAGTAAAACAAAAAACTTACTAACATTTTGTACTTACTTTTTTAAATTTGGATATTATATTTCAAAAGATGAATTTAATAATGTTAAAAATAAAATACGTTTATATTATTAAAACATTTGTCAACAAGTAGTACGAAACGTTTTTGCGCATACATTTATTACGTTATTGTTTTAAAATCCAGCTTTACGGTTCCTTCAATTTATATCATGAGCCATTCTAAAGAGCAATCAAATTGAATGGTAATGAGCCGTATTCAAACAGCATATGAAAATACTCGTGCAATTCTTAGTTTCTCCACTTGCATCGGAATAACGGAAGGTAAATGATTTCACAGCTTTGGAATGTATTCTGTGCGCACTGTAGTATATATTTGGATAGGCATTGTAGATATTTGACCTTGAATATCTCATCCTGTGTGCTTTTGTTTACTAGCAGAGTTCGTAGGTTCGCGTAAATAATAAACTTAAATCTATACAGATAAATAAAATTGGAGTGTCTGGTTGTAATTAATATAACCGGTTTTTACTAAATGAATACGGATGTATACACGTTACATATACCAAAAAATCATTTTTTACAATTTTTGTCTGTCTGTCTGTCTGTCTGTTCCGGCTAATCTCTGAAATGGCTGAATCCATTTTGACGGGACTTTCACTGGCAGATAGCAAATAAATAGGGTCCCACGAAAAAAATTTAAAACCATATTAATTAATTAATTTTGTTTTGGGAAGCAACCTGCTAATTTTATAATAAAAAACTTTTGCACTTTACTTTAAGTAATTCATTTAAGAACTTGATGTTCTAGACTCAAAATGGCTACTTAGGCTTTTCGTTGTTTACCTAAGTAGTAATGCCCAGACGTAATGTAATATGCGTATGTTAAAAGTTCTAAAATAAATGTAGCGTATTTTCCAGGCGTTCCAGTTAAAGGCAGGAATCAGGCCACAACCCTTAGCGAGCATCTTTTATGAGCACGCCCTCTGCATTTTCATTGTGTACATTCTGATGCGGTATAAAATAGTTAAGTACTAAATATGAAAAATCAGGTCGGACGTTACTTGTACTGTTGTGTAAAGTGAATATATGTATACACTGGTAAATTACTGCCGCTAGTTAGTTTTTTTTTATTCTTCTAATTTTCTAAACGTGCAACCGAATTTGATTTTACAATTTATATAATACTTTCTTAGATTTATGCACATATTTGACATTTTAAATAAAACTATCTTTTCGGATTATTTCGCGGATTTATTTTGATTTTTGGTTCCCAACGTTTCGAATGCTTTACAGCAATCATGGTCACGGGAGAGACTAATGTTTTAGACATCTCAAAGGCGTTATATATTTGTTACAAACAGTGCCTACCCACCACAATGATACCAGAATACCTTTCAATATTTATTTGTTGATTTTAAAATCGAAACTTCGGGAACCAAAAATCAAAAGAAATCTGCGAAATAATCTGAAAAGATAGTTTTATTTAAAATTTAAGATACAAAGGGAATATACTAACAGTTCGTGTTTCTCTTTGACTCAATGTTTCATTATATAATACTATTTAGTGTTTGTAGCTCCTCCCCCATGGTAATTACGTCGACATAAACTTGTGTTATATCAGAATATAAGATATCTCTTTTCGATTGATAACAATTAAAAAGTTTATTAGAAAGGGCGCCAAACTTTGTTTAAAACATAATACTTTTCTAATCAATTTAAATAAACTTAATTAAAACTTTTTATTATTTCTCTTAGTTAGGCAGAGATACCCCAATAGTAACGCGGTCGCTTAGGAAAGTGGGTTCAAATCCCGGGTCTCGCACTTATGATATTTTCAACATGATTACTACTTGTCTTACGGTGAAGGAGTCTTATGTCTGATAGAACTTATGTTAGTAAATTTTGGGAAGATACGTGAAATCTGCCAACCCGCACTCGGCCAACGTTGTGGGACTATGGCCTGACTCCTCTCATATTACGTATACCCAGCAGTGGGACGTTAAAAAGGGCTGAATACATATATTATTTCTCCTAGACGACTCCGATGACTTGATTTTTTGGTGTATGTAATGTATATTAAGCTAATATATTCTATAGGAGAAGAAAGCTAAGATGTTCATAAATAAAATGATTATACATCTTAATACATGAGTATAATCTTCTACTTCTTTCTTGTTCTATTAAAGAAACGTTTGATCATATTCATAATTTAAAAATACATTTCTAAGTCAACATTGAAATTCACCGTGAAGTTCTCTAGGCTTTAGGAATGTAATATTTCCAGGCGACGCTGTGCGGTGCTGCTTTAATAGGTATTTGAGGTGCCTTTAATTTCAACTTGACCGCAATACCTGTACTTCATAAAGCTAATGTTTGTTCATACCACAGGCTCTACAGTAAGTCCGATATAAACTGAAAATGATAGATGATGATGATGGTTTCATTACTATCTTTGAAATCAATGACACTATGGTTACTTAATGCCTTAGTCGAAAAATATTTCTTCCTAAAATATGGTTGATAGTGGTTGTAATAAATAATAATAATTTATTTCAGAGAATATCCATTAATCGTAATATAATAATGTGTTGTTCATAAATCACAATACTTATAAACTATGTTAGTAGGTTTATATTGATTAAATTATACATAAGACGGCAATCATATTTGTTGGCAATTATATTTAGGAGACTGTTAGGACTGTCCCTTAATGTGCGCAAAAAGAAAGCTGCTCGATTCCTCCTAATGGCTGCAAAACCATCAACGTGTGTGTCCACGAACATTAACGACGCACTGCAGTATCGAGGTAGCTCCATCAGCATCCTAAATGAATTATTATATTGTACTCGTAGAACATTGATGTTTTTCTCATGTAACTCGACTAGATGCTGCACTTGTAAAAAGTTTAACAGTACGCTCTAAAAAGGGTCACTTTTACCTCGCAAGAGCCTTTAAATCTCCTTACAAGCATATTGGATCTAACTACCAAGGCTCTACATTATAATCGTCATTCATATTAGCGACTACAATATGGCCAAGGTACTTAAACTGTTGAACATGTATTAAAATATTACCCGATAAACAAATGCGAGGATAGTTTAACTAGCTATGTACAGTTCCACTAAATACTAATACTTGACTTTTCTTCTCATTATATTTTAAACCATGTTCCACCGCGTATCTCTCACATATGGTTATCATCTTTCCGAGGTTGCCCACAGATAGACTCAATAAAGCCAGCATAACTGATGTTGTTAAAAGCTTCCCCATCCAGATAACATCCCGCAGGTAGGCTACTAAGGTTTACATTTATCTCCTTTATATAAATGTTAAATAGAGTTGGAGACGTTAAGCCCTGTATGACTCTGCATTCCAATTTACTTGTATATGCGTCCGATCGCGCGTCCGATCGCGCGTCGGTCGCCATTTTACAAAATTTGTTTGATTTTTATACCAATTTTAAGTAATTAATTTTCATATAAAAATCAAACAAATTATTGCCTTTTTTATTAAAATGTACACTGACTCCTTCTAAATTTCTATTTCTATTCTTTTAAAGAAACTACCAGATTTCCACTCTTAAGCGGATATGTAGGTTATTGTTTCCTTGAGTTTTTTTCTAAAATCCAATTCTTTTCAGAATATTGTGCCTTTACAATAGAAAGCTATAGCGTAACATACACGAAAAAAATTACTCATCATAAAATATCGTCTAAGAGAAGTAGTACTAAGTTTTGATCAAGCCGAATTAAATTGATTAGAAAAGTATAATTTTCCATATAAACTCTGCCACCCTTTAGAGGTTAATGTTCAGAAAATCCTTTCAATCAATTCTTTAACTTTCAGCCCTATAGATCTATTGATTTGATAAATAGATAACCGTAAATATTACCTTTGTTCTTGCGTTCTATAAAGGGTCTGTTCAAATATTACGTTTTTAAACTTTAATATATACAAAGATATATAACAGCTGAAACAATATTAGGTTAGGCTATTTGTGAAAATTACGTTATATACTAATTTTGAAATGAAACTTCCATTTGGAATTAGCTAGTCTTAAATGAAATTAGTATTTTCTATTTTTAATATGTTATTTATTTATTTATTTATTAGGTTTATTTACGATCACTCACAATAATACACACAAAATACATAACTAGAACTAATAACTAGGAACTAAATGTAGTGATTACTTACAAATAAACACAGAATGCACAGAAATATAGTTTTTAAAATATTATACAAAATATATTTTAGAAGTATACAGTTTTTTTTAATTAATCAATGAGTAGGTACACAGTTACATTTATTTAACAATCATAACATTATACGAGTATAAGACTAACGAAGTTGTTGCAAATCGTCTTGCGGAATTTGGCTATGGTATCAGCAAATATGTCGAAATCCATGCTATATTGTTATCGTATATTACTATATTTCAAGTTCACGTTTTTATTATTACTTTTGCTATATAAAATCTATAAATTAGGTGCCACAAAACTGTACCTATATTGAATTTCGCGCCCAATACCAACTCTTTTTAGGACTCGCAATAAAATTTTAACATACGGTCTGAAACTGGGCCAAGCAAATATTGAACTCGCCAGCTTGGCTACCTAAAACGCCAAAAAATAGAAGATGTTTCAATCTAAAAAAGGTAGGCGGAAAACAGATGCATAAATACTAGACTTCACCTTTCCACTGTTTATCTACCACGGCCGTTACCATGATTCATTGCGGAATCGACTCACGTCTAACTTTCGAACAAAATGTGCACTCGATAAATCAAGCATCATAACAATCGTTTCTACGTCAGATACGTGTTTCGTGTAATTTGCCGACGAAAAACTGTTTGGCCATGAGCGACTCTGGTCGGTGGAATTAGATGATACTAAAAATATTTACTTGCCGTAATGAACTCATTCAGTTTTAAATGGATTTAATGCGTTAATAAATTAAAAACTTAATTTTTCCAACTATTTTTTATTTATATATATTATATATAACTAGTAAGTAACGTATGTAGTTCTTAATTAATTTAAGCAATTTTTAAACTGGAGCCAATTGTTGCCCCTTGATACAAGTAGCCTTTGTTAATCTTTAACCTATAAACTATCTTCACGCAAAAGTTACAACTGCTGAAAGAAAACCATCATCAGAACTTTCACGTTTATGATAATACAAGTGGCTTAGTTCGGTTGGGTGCATTCCAAGGTGCCTAACTTTTGTGTTACTCCAAGTTATAATGTACACACTCACATACACACAAACGTTTGCATATATATATATATATATATATATATATATATATATATATATATATATATATATATATATGCAAGCAGTAAACATGTGATAATAAGGTATATACAATATCTTATTAACATTAATATTAAAAGAATTTTCAAGATAATGCGAGCACAGGGAAGTGTAATAAAATGCGAATTTTGATTTTATTCCTATAGAGGATTTTACGATACGCGTAGAATTAAAAATTATATATAGCGATAGTACCTATGAGGAGAATATTAATAATTAGGAAACATCATCAAAAATAAATTACCTAACGCTTTAAGTATTACCGAAAAATATAGGTCGACAACGCTTGAAAAAAATGAATCTTTGCTCCCTTTAAAAGCACGCCGTAAAGTTAAATATTCTGTCTTTTTGTGGCACTCATGATGCGAAATCTTTGTAAAAAACCTTGCTAAGTCTCACTAAAGTGTCCTGTAAAATGACGCATTTATACGTCGTTTTACTACGTGAACGACAAAGGATTGTCAGGTGATATAAAGTTTGTAAGGACGCTTTTGACTATTAGTGTAAGCACTACATAAGAACAAGAAATAAGAATATATAAGAAGGTTTTAGCCCGGATCTTTTAGTTCAGAGGTTTTCACATGTTTATTATTTTCAAAATAATAACCGCGTGCAAAATAGGGCGAAGGAAAACATCGTGAGGAAATCTGAAATTTTAAAATATCTCAAATGATATGTGAAGGAACTCTTTAGCAGCCAAAAGGCCAGCCTAGTGGTGTAAAGTTAAATCCCCCGATTTGAGACGTGCTACCATACGTCAAAGAGGAGAGATGAGACTTTGATATTATCGCCATTTTGTCTGTCAATATTAATAATAAAAAAAAAGCAAATGTGTTTTCTCATATAAATCATATTTCCATGCTGAAATGTAATCGGACTACTTTATAGATGCGGAAGTTTTTATCTATCTTGTTGTTTGTTGTTACTGTCACCAAGGGATGTAGTAGTCGCTAGTAACATAATAATAATTATTTCAAAATAAGTATGATTATGTAAATGGTACTTAAACATATAAAAAGCTATAGATATATAATTTGCTTTAACATATCATGTTCAAAGTTTGAGTGTATAATAGATTTGTCACATTATTAGGCTTTATATAAAAAAAAATATTACAGTATACAGTCTCAGTAAGTCACGTGACGAATTATTCTGATCATATACATTATCAATCTTATATATCACCGTAAAATACATACGTAGTTGCAAAAAATCACATCAATCTGTTGTTATTGCGTTAAGAATGGCAATGAATATAGATATTTTGTATATTATATTATATTAAGGTCATGAACATTCAAATGTTTACACCCCACTTTAATAAAAAAATGTATTCTAATATTTATTTAATAAATAAAATAAAACATTTACTCTCGCAGTACGTTAAAAATATTTGTTCTGTAAACATCACTGGGTCTGGTGTAGTGTATTCTGAAAGTTTGGTTTTGAGTCCGCCTGTCCGCACGACTGCACCTCGGCATTTTGCCAAATACAACGTATTTGGAAACTTAATCGCAAACTTTAGTCACTTTCATCATGTAAACCTAATTGTCCTTTTCAACACACAACAAAAACATTGTCTCAACATTTTTTTATGTTATTTTTGACTGTCGTTTGTTCAAGTTTGTGTTTGTATAGTTTACTAACAATTTAAAACTAAATTATCGAAATACATTATTCAAAACTACCCACCATGATCTTTAATTAATACATTAAATAAGTACTAATCTGACAACTGTCTATAATCTAAGTATATATATATATATATATATATATATATATATATATTACTTTACGATCGACGCTTATTATTATTAACTAAATTTTTGTTTCCATGTAAGTGGCAATGTGTTTTTTTTATGGAAATAAATATTTTTAAACCGAACAATTGTATTAACTAGTTACTTATCGCTTCTAAAGGTAGCTTCCCTCGATGCCTTTTGTGTTTGATACAAAAACGTCCACTTTTCTTTTCTATACAAATAAAAGTAATTGAAGTGTCTGTTTGTAATTCTAAAATAACAGCTTTTTATTAAATGCATATGTTAATATATAGGGTACTTATAAGAAAAAAACAATTTTCTAAATTCAAAATTTCTGTCTGTCTGTTTGTTCCGCCTAATCTTTTTCTATTTCTATCTTTTTCAATTGCAGATGGCTGATATTATAAGGAATAACTTAGGCTACGTAAATAATAAGGCAAAATAAAAATAATACTTTTGAGCTTCAATCCTAAGATGTATAACAGCAACAGAAACTTGTGGAAATTGTAGATACTACTTACTTTTTGGTATTTTTTATATATTATTAAACTATAAACAATTTTCACAGCTCATCACATTTACCACAATGTCTTTTTTATTTGAAATTACTACCTTCAACACATAAAAGCAGATAGGTATAATATTAAGTATCGTTTTAATTATTATGGTCATCATCAGACATCGCTTATATTGTTATTGATCTTATAACACAAATTAATCTTAACTTAATTATATTGAATTTTTATTTGAAACTTATTGGAAATTACTACCTGGTAGTGACATCTACTTGTAACTACAAAATAAAAGGTAGCAAAATAGATATTTATTTCATGTTAATATTTATATACAAGTTACATTTACACAGACATTTCAAATCAATCTTGTAAAGTCGCCACGTCAAAAGAAATGCTAGGCAATACGCTTCCCTTTTTAATGAACCAAGAATCTATTTAAATGTAGATTGATTACAATATAAATAATTATTGATTAAAAAATCTTGACAATCGTTTAGTATAGTTTTAAATAAGACCCAATATAGGCAGTGGTAGCCCAGTGGTAACGCGCTCGTTTGGGAAACCGAGTGAAGCGGGTTCAAATCTCGGGTCTCGCACCTCTGATATTTTCATGTACGAATCATTTCTAACATGATTATCACTTGCCTTACGGTGAAAGAAAACATCGTGAGGAAACCTGCATGTCTGAGAGAACCTAGCTAGTTTTCGAAAGACATGTGAAGTCCGCCAACCCGCACTTGGTAAGCGTGGTGGACTATGGCCTGATTCCCCTCGTATTGAAGGGAGGCCCGTGCCCAGCAGAGAGACGTTAAAAAAGGGCTCAATACAAATAAGACCCAAAATGTCGGCACTTTGTGTTGTGTTATAAAAAGCACAATTCTGCCAACATTAAAGACGCTGATGATATTACTATCTATGTGGATGGGATGACTAAACTCAATGTTAAGATGTCATTAGATATTTAAGCTATTGGTCAACTATCATTTTAACAAACTGTCAGTAAGCTTTCAAATCTAAAATGAATTTTGTACTTCGAATCTTGATTGAAAGGGATTTTGTATATATTAATATTTACATATTCATCCCTCTTAAGCTACAAAAGGCACGTTCAGGGGCAGGCCTCTTATAAAGTAAAATATAATATTATTCTGATCAAAATTCTTGTTGCGTAGAGAGATGATTGTCTTCATTCTCTTGACTTTACATTTTACATGCTATGTTTATAATTATGTTTCCAATTTCAAGCTCATATTTGATTATTATTATTATATTATATGTTGGGACTTTAACACACAGCTCCATCCATCTAGTTCCATGGTAAGCTACGAGGCTTGTGTTATGGATATCAGATAGTTTACACGTCGTCTCATCGTGCTCTTCACACAAATGAATGCCCCCAGCGGGACTCGAACCCGCGACCGCTGGCACATCAAGTAGGGTTACTACAAACTGAGCCAAACGTATCGTCTGATGATTGTATGATTTCTTACCTATTTCTTTATTAAAATTTTGGCAAGATTCTATTAAATTTTATTAGTAATCTAACTGGTTAATTTAAATTATATTTCTAAATTACAAAGCCAACGGCATTTCAAAATTAGTAGAAATTGTTTCAGCGGAGACAAAAGTTCAAGACATCGATGGCTCTAGATTGGATTTCTTAAGCTTAACTCTTAAGGGCTTTTAATCTAGCAATTAATTAACAATGTTGGTAAATTTTTATTTTAAGGGAATATTTTAATATCATAGAAGCTAAATGTTTAGTATTACTAGTGATCGCCGTGTGGTTGAAATTCAACCATAATTCATTAGGTTATATATTTATTGTCTTGCGTATATTACAATATTAATCTATTCTCAATTTGACCAGACTTTAACAATAAACAAAAGAGTATATAGGCCTGTGTGTGTCAAATACATGATAGTGTGTGTAATGTTTTTTTTATTGATTTAATACATTTTTTATGCATAATTTTAAAAAAAATCAGCATTATGCACTCCTTCTTTATATAAACTATGAGTGTGGGAAATTTCATACTCCTCCGTTCGCGCAATTTTCGTAAACAGGGGTACCAATTTTTTGCTTCACGTATTAATATACATATAGATTACATTTCAGTCAGTAGAATACGTACAAGATACGACTTACGTTTTATTTAGCGCATGTAGACTTAAAATAGAAATCACAAATCGTGAAAGACAATTAGCAGTAGTTAGAATAAAAACAACTTGACTTAACATGCTTAAGAGTAAATAATATAGTGCATACTAATATTATAAAATGGTAAAGTTTGTGAGTTTGTTCATAATGTATAAACTAAAAATCCGCTGAATCGATTTGGAAAATAATATAAATTTAGTATAAAGATAGTTTGAGACCCTGGGAAGGACAAATGATAGTTTTTATCCCGGAAATCATCCCTTAAGGGGGTGAAAATGGGGAAGAATATTTTAGATGGGGAAACAAAAATTTTTCAAGGGATATAAAATTCATCATACCTATTTATATATTAATATACAGTCTATCTATTCCATACTAACAGTTAAAACGTACCTAGGGACGAACCCGAGCGAAGAGAGGGTGAGTCGCTAGTGTTATTTAGAATCTGAGAACTGACTATAATGTGGTTATATCTTTCAAGCAGTCAATAACAAGCTATCGCTCAAATAACGGAAGAATCGGACAGAGACAATAAACGAACAAGGATTTGGCAATTGATTCGCTACAGAGTGTTACATAACATTCCTTTACATAAAACAGTGAAAATAAAGGAGTTTTCTTATGTTATTTTCGACTCTATTTAAAAATGTTTTTGTCCAAAAAATTACCTAATATACAAAACCTATACAAATAATAAAATTGTAACTAAGTCGAATCTGTACATTGAATATTTTTTGGAAAATCTTATTGAAATAGACTTTATTATCGATACAGAAGCCATATCTATAGTTTTTAGAATTTTTGTCTGTTTGTCTGTCTGTTACCGCATTACGGGAAATCCACTGGACGGATTTAGATTAAATTTGGTTTGATGATAGCTGGTTACCCGAGTCAACATATAGGATACTTTTTACTGCGGGAAAATATCTCATCTCTGAGCTAAACGTTAAAACATAACTAGGGACGAACCCCAGCGGAGCGAGGGTGAGTCGCTAGTTATTTTATATGCATATAGCCAAAGTAAGTCATCTTTATACTTTTATCAGGAAAAAAGCTTTCGACGAAAAACGAGAGAATTCTAATCCGAGATCGTAAATCTATTTAGACTTGAATTTTCGGTTCCCAACCGGAGATTGTTTAAAACGTCAATCTAGTATTATAACGTATTGCTTATTCGTCAGCAAATATTAAGCCCTTCGAGTTTAAAAGGTCAAGCTGGTAAAGGAATATTACATCGTTATCAATAGATAGTGTCTTAGAATTATTTTATTATTATTTATTTACTAGAGACTCACCCTCGCTTCGCTTCGGGTTCGTCCCTAGACAAAAACAAATCTATCCCACGGGAACTTCACTTTTTTTTAGGGATGATATAGAGCTTATACTTTATAACCTTCCTCAGTTAACGGGCTATCTAATGCAAAAAGAATTTTTCAAATCGGATTAGTAGTTCCTGAGATTAGCGCGTTCAACCAAACAAACAAACAAACAAACTCTTCAGCTTTATCATATTAGTATAGATTTATTCATTTATCAAATACAAAAGAAAAAACATTTATACACACCCAAGACACTCGTACTAATTGTAAGTAAACTTGTATTAAACATGAGGTCAAACAAAGCTGTTAGCGTATACATGCTTCTATACATGAACAGACACAACGGTGCCGAGTAATTAATTTAGTTAATGGATTTTGTTAATTTCAATTACTAACTGTCCAATTTATGATTTACTTATTATTATAAAGATATATTATTATTGTTAGACGACCGACTTCAATAATGTTAATGCTAAACAATTTGTGTGAATGTTTGTTTGTTTGTTACGCGATATATTCTCCATTTCGACTGACTGAATGACTTATTTTTAACGTAAAAGTGATATTTTAAAGAAAACTATGTTTTCTTATTTTCGCGGTTTTTTTGGGCAAATAAAATAAACATATATCCGCTAAAATAAATCCGCGAAGTCCGAAAAGATACTTTTATTTAAAACGTCAAATATTCACTCGGAATAAGTTATTCTTACGGATGGTCTACATGAGTGGAATAATTAGGAACATTTAATTGGCTTTGAAGAAACTGCACCCTTTTGGTTATAAAATAGTCCCTACGTGACCAAATCCGTGTCCTTTCAGCGTGACGCAGTAGCAAGAAACTTTTATATTTAAATAAATAAAGTCCTCCTGACCGATTCCGGCCACGGCAGCCAATCTCATTGAGACTAGCCAACTGCGCAGGAGATATTATAGTGCACAAATGTACGCGCAGACACAAGTGCACTCTCTGTTCCTGTCACTCTCATACTCCGGTGGGACGACTACTCGACACGACCAGTGAGAGCTAAGGCGCAGGACCGACGGCTTTACGTGCTCTCCGAGGCACGGGGGTGAAACACCGCCAACTTCCCAACTCCGGGCTGTTACTGAGGCTTACTATACAGAAAGACACAATAACTAAACTTGGCCCGACCCGGGACTCGAACCCAGGACCTCTGGGTGTGCAGCCGTACATGCTAGCCACTACACCACCGAGGCAGTCAATTCTTTTATAGTCAAATATCTCAAAGTCTTTTATATTTATATGTATTTCGAATGCATGAAGACGTTAACTTTTTTATTTTTTATTTCATAAGCGCCCTTAAAATTATATATATATATATATATATATATATATATATATATATATATATATATATATATATATATATACACCATTATAGGTCGGTGTCAGCCAATACAAATCAAAGCACACCAAACACACTAAATTATATGAAAAGTAACACGCTCACTGATATGTATATCAATAACAAGTGTACATAACATTCATCAACAAATACATGTAAAACATTAAGAGGGTGACGAGGAAAAAGAATAAATATATACATGTATACTTATATATTATATATTTTTTTAATGTAAATAAATGCTCACCGATAGACATATGATCGGTAATACTTTCTTAGATTTACGCGAATGTTTGACATTTAAATAAAACTATCTTTTCGGATTTTTTCGCGGATTTATTTTGATTTTTGGTTCCCGACGTTTCGATTGCTTTACAGCAATCATGGTCACGGGAGAGACTGAGGTGTTAGATGTCTCAAAGGTATTATATAGTTGTTACAGACAGCCTACCCACAAATAACAAAATGAATTCAAAAAACTTGAAAATTGGCACCAAAGTACCTTACAATATTTGTTAATTTTAATTTTAAAACATTTTTAAAACATTTTTATAATTTTAATTACTTTTATATTATATAATTTTATATAATTTATTTAATTTTAGCTTTATTATTATAATTATTACAATTTTTTTTAGAAAATTTATTGATTAATAATCTATATTTAGTGTTGCCATTATTATATTTATAACTATAAAGAAAAAATAAATTATTAATTATTTAAGCCACATTATTATTCTATGTGTAATTTAAAAAAATTAAAATTAATTAAGAATTACTATTTGCAAATGAAAATATTATTAATTTAAATTAGTATTCAAATTAATATTTTCATTTGCAAATAGTAATTCTTAATTAATTTTAATTTTTTTAAATTACACATAGAATAATAATGTGGCTTAAATAATTAATAATTTATTTTTTCTTTATAGTTATAAATATAATAATGGCAACACTAAATATAGATTATTAATCAATAAATTTTCTAAAAAAAATTGTAATAATTATAATAATAAAGCTAAAATTAAATAAATTATATAAAATTATATAATATAAAAGTAATTAAAATTATAAAAATGTTTTAAAAATGTTTTAAAATTAAAATTAACAAATATTGTAAGGTACTTTGGTGCCAATTTTCAAGTTTTTTGAATTCATTTTGTTATTTGTGGGTAGGCTGTCTGTAACAACTATATAATACCTTTGAGACATCTAACACCTCAGTCTCTCCCGTGACCATGATTGCTGTAAAGCAATCGAAACGTCGGGAACCAAAAATCAAAATAAATCCGCGAAAAAATCCGAAAAGATAGTTTTATTTAAATATGATCGGTAAGTTTTTTTTGTTTTTATGGTTTATTTTAATATTAAGGTTGAGTAGTTCCTTTACAAATATAGGGTACATATTTACAATTTAAGCGAATGGGAATGCTGACTCTCATTTGTTGTTGGTATTTCCATCCTGTATAGTTCAATACTGAAATCTAATAATACTCCTGCCACACGTATGTGAATAAAATCCATATGACCAAGTATTAAAAAAAATGGATGCGTGTAACCTTTAGGCTGGTTGAAGTAAAACTTCTTTGGCAAATATCACAAATAAATAAAAACAAATCAATAATTATATTTTTTTAAATATTTTTTTTTAATTTAAATTTTCATGTAACTCCTCGCTGAAACGGCTCTACGAAATTGGATGAAATTTAGTAGGTACCTACATAGATCAACTATGACCTGGATTAACACATAGACTATTTTGTACAAAGGGACGCGAACGAAGCGAGAGTAATCGGCTAGTAAGATATACATATATATTTTTACTAAATTTTCTTATATATTTAGGATGAGGATATTTTTAAAAAAGCAAACTAGATATTTTTAGGTCAAAGAACCAAAAATTAAGATTTCAACCAATTATTGCGTTTAAATACTACAAAGATGAGCTACAATGTACGTAAGACCACAAGTATGTACCACAGTCCCGCTAACACTAACAATGGGCAGATGAAGTAAAAATAGACGCGTAACATAAACAACGCGGACAAAGTGATCGGTGAACAGGCCCATCTCCTGACCTTCTATATCGGTTATACACTCTTAATTATGTTTTTTATACAGTTTATAAGCTCTCTGTGGTGGAATAATGTATGCAAAAATGATTAAAGTTCATTTTTATTATAACTGGCTGCCGTTTTGCCATGGTTTCTTGTGTTTTCTTTTCAGAGAAAGCCAGAAGCAAAAATATTGTTAAATAATACTAACGTTGAACTATATATATATATATATATATATATATATATATATATATATATATATATATAATGGTGGAAACTTGTAACGAGATCATAAAGAATTGTATATGTTAGTCGAGGATAATTCGTCTCTTATGTATGTCGTATGCGCCTTGAACCTAAACTTCGCTATACGAGTACATGAGTAACAAACATTCTCACGTGCAAACTCTTCACTTTCACATTCATTTTTCTGCACAGTGAAAATATTTTGCTATTACGAACTATTTAAGTAAAAATATATAACACTTGCGATTCACCCTCGCTTCGCTTCGGGTTCGTCCCTAGTAAAAACAAATCTATCCCATGGGAACCGTACATTTTCCCGGAATGATATATAGCCTATAGCCTTCCTCAGTTAACGGGCTATCTAATGCAAAAAGATTTTTTTTAATTCGGTTTAGTAGTTCCTGAGATTAGTGCGTTCAACCAAACAAACAAACAAACTCTTTGGCTTTATATTATTAGTATAGATTAGCTCTAAATAAGAACGCTGAAAACACCGTGAAATGAAATGTAGAACAAAGTAATAGAAATAATATAGAGCTTTCTTGTGCGCTTTCTTCATTAGCTTTCAATATTAATATTTCTGAATCTATTCAGTCAATTTTCCCAATAACCAGGGTTCAACTAAGTTAATTAAGCAGATTTCAAGGTACGGAGCAAGAAATACAATAACTTCGAAACTTTCGCATGATATAGATGAGCGTGCCAACTATTTCACTTAATATCCAAGCTTAGGAATGTAATACTGAGGTATTCTGGCTTTATATTATAAAGGCTTAATTTATCTGTTACTGGATATTGTACTTGTTTATCTTAGTCAAACTAGACATTTATATAGTGTAAATGTTATTTTTATAGCTATATCATGTTTCCTTGTGTATAGTATCACGTTCGTTGAACTAAAAATGGAGTTTAGTAAGTTTAGAAAAAACTCCGCTCGCGTAGTTTATGTATAATGGACCAACTCCTAACGGTATTTCATATGAGACATTCAATGATTTTTCTCAGTAAATCTATACTTAATATTATAAAGCTGAAGAGTTTGTTTGTTTGTTTGGTTGAACGCGCTAATCTCAGGAACTATCAATCCGATTTGAAAAATTCTTTTTGCATTAGATAGCCGAGTAACTAAGGAAGGCTATAGGCTATATATCATCCCGGAAAAATGTATGGTTCTCGTGGGATAGATTTGTTTTTGTCTAGGGACGAACCTGAAGCGAAGCGAGGGTGAGTCGCTAGTCTAACTATATTTTTGATATAACTTAAAAAAAGTAAACTAGTCCCAAAGCAACAATCATTACTAATGTTCAGAATCACAATATTAGGTAATGAACAATCCGTAACGGTTGCGGATCTCCTTAAATGTAGTGGAAACGAGATAACAATCACTTACTAGCCTCAGTAGTTTCTAACAATCCCAAATGGATCCGTTTGTCTAGTATATCTTATAGTTAGCAAAGATATATTACACTACTATTATGTATATTTATATGTGAAAGTTTATGTGTGTGTATGTTGTTACCGTTTCACTAAAAGGGCTGGATAGATTTTAATGAAATTAAATACATTATCTTTTTCTAATGTTGGGAAATACATTTACGCATACCACCTGCATACATACAAATGGTTATGAGACTCGCCGGCTAGAAAGCCAGTACTATCCACTAAAACCCAACAGAACCTGCCCCGTCTTAATGGGGCATCGCAGGATTACTTACGCACTCAACCACGACGGCCCGACGGCAGTTCTGCCGAAGCAGATGACACAACCAATGGTTGCTCTCTCGGTCCACTCTACTGTCAGAGAAGTATCAGTAGCAACCCACATGGCACATCGTCCACTGAAGTGTGCTACCTCCGTGTGTATTTCTTGGCTTCACACTCGGCTGGAACACACATCGGGGGGAATACACTATAATCTGAAAAAACACAGGTTCCTGTAAATACCTGGATATGGTGGACTTTGACCTGGTACCTCTTATATTGAAAGCAGGTTCGTGCCCAGCAGTGGGACTTTAAAAACGGCTTTATAAAATTTTATATATTTTATGAAACTTAAAGAGTAAATTTAAATTTAACATCAAAAGATGTATTTTTAGAGTTGACAGTAATCTCGCAACCTAGTAGAGTATAGAATTGAATTTTTCAAGTTGCATTTCAACCATTCAGTTGCAACCGAGCTGCAGCGCTATTTAATGTGGCCTATCATATTCGTTCATGTCACAGAGCAATGTAATATTCCAAGTTTTAATATTTTAAAGAACCTAAGCCTAAGTCAGCTTGACATCATTTATAATTTAAAATGTTAATCTACGTCGTTCACATTAGTAACAACAAGCTAGTTATATTTAAAAATTACTCTCAGTAAACATACAGAGTTTACTATTTTCAAAATTACTTCTAAAGTAATTTTGAAAATAGTGTACCTATTAAAGAAACATATTTAAGGGTGTTATCATCTAAAGTGTTGCCATTGCCAACGGAATATATCCAAACCAAATTATTTAGAAATAATTATATTTGAAATCAGTTGAAATATGCGAGGATATACATAAAAAAACTCATAAAAAGTAAGTCCTCTTACTTCGAAAAGTATCAAAAAAGTTTATACGACTGAAATCGCTTTATAGCATTCATTGCGTGGTTTAAATCATGAAGGCCATCATCAAGAACAAACTTTCAAATGATACATATATTACTATTAAATGTATCTTTTACTTAAAATACCCTTTAACTTAAAATAAAATAATGTCTTCAAAGAAAATAAATACATACAGTATAAAATATATCAATAACCTGTCAAAAAAAGCAATGTAAATAGTATTTTTTCTAGTATAAACTCAATAAACTGATTGAATCAGTTAAACACAATCTCTACAAATACAATAAACATAATCTCAATAGAGCCGTTCAATATTTCGTATGAAAGAAAATATTGACGTTGGCGATATGAAAATAAACGTACTGGCATTTAGTAATAACTGTACTGAAACTATGGATTTAAATGTTTAAATTTAGTTCCAGTGTATTATGTTCTGCCCCATACTTAATATGTACAACTAATAATAGTTTGTAGTTTCGTTTGTTTTTTTTATATTGTTATCTTGCTTTGGTATCGCAATAGAATAATAAATTACATATAGATTATTTCATGATTTTATTTATTACTAGCTACTTACAAGGTATGGTATGCGGATTTTGTTCACAATTTTATGGGTTGTAATTTTTTTGTGCGGAACGGATACTTTTTCTAAAATAAAAGACGCCTAAGTTACTCCTTATAACATCAGTTATCTGTCAGTGAAAGTCCCGTCAAAATCGGTCCAGCCGTTTGGGAGATTAGCTGGAACAAACAGACAAATAGACAGACAAAAAACATTAAAAAAATATTTTTTTCTTATTAGTACTGTATATACTTTCATATGCATTAAATGAAAAGTTGTAATTTTTAAATTAAAAACAGACAACAATTTTATTTATCTATATAGATTTAACGTTTTGCTTTCACTCAGATGCGTTCCTTAAACATAATCCTAGTACTTCAGGCCATAGTCTGCGTATTTTCTATCAAAATCCGTCAAAAAATAACAAAACTACAAATAGACAAACGAACTTTCGCATTTATAATAATAGTTTGAAACAACAATAGTCAAAACCGAATTGAATTGAAATATACAGGCTAATGATACCGAGCGTGTTATTTGTCATATCAATATTTAACAAGTAGGTACTTACTCAAATTGAACAATGACCGGATCTGAATGTATTCTATTTATATGTGAATTTATATGTATGTGAATATTTTAATATAGAATGGCAATGCATATACTCGTATATATATATATTCCGTATTGTTTGATCGTTACTAATATTATAAATAAACTAGCGATTCACCCTCGCTCCGCTCGGGTTGTCCCTACTTACGTTTTCACATTTAATATAGATTTTTCAGAAATAAGAGATTTTCCCGCGGTGAAAGGTATCCTATATGTTGACCCGGATAACCAGCTATGACCATAACAAACATCAAAATCCCTCCACTTGTTTTTCTTTGATGCGATAACAGACAAACAGACAATACTATAGTTTTTAGAAAAATTGTAAAAACTATAGTTTTGGCCTCTGTATCGATAATATTGTCTATTTCAATAAGATTTTCCAAAAAATATTTAATATACAGATTCGGCTTAGTTACAATTTTATTATATGTATAGATGTGAATTTTCTGTAGGTTTGTTTATTTTAAATTCAAAGAAAGAAACGCTACGCTTAACTCGAAGAGACTTCTTTGAAAAAGTATATAAATAAGAAAGTTTTAATTTGGGATAGTTATTGTCTAGTACTTGGATCAAAATTTGAAACGAAAAGTTAAGACAATATTGTAATATACATTTTGTACAAACAAAAAAACTCCGGCAGAATAATGGTCCGCAAGTTTATACCAGTACCTATATTTATTGAATATCAGTCATCCTTATTGTACTTCAATACTACACTTAAGAATTCGTGGTAAGAATGAAAGTAAAAGAAAAGAAAACAAATAATAGAAATTGCGATGTAGAGGAATGAGGACTTTGCCACCATTACTTATTATTATTTTGATTTCTACTATACATGATGTGTATTGAACACTGTTTGAGAAACTAAATTTATTTTTGGAGACTGAACCTTTATTTTTCTGTTGGTAAATCTAAGCCTACGACATCAATAATACGACAATTCCAGCTAATAACAAACAAACAAACACGCAAACAACACAATATGTGCTCCAAAAAGTTTTTAAAAATTTTTATAAAATTTTTGTCTGTCTGTCTGTCTGTTCCGGCTAATTTCTGAAACGGCTGGACCGATTTTGACGGGACTTCTACTGGCAGATAGCTGATGTAATAAGGAGTAATTTAGGCTACTTTTATTTAAAAAAAAGGGTCCCACGGTCCCAAAAAATTAAAACCAAAAAAAATTAAAAAAAAGTTTATTTTGGGAAGCAACCTAGGGACGAGCCCGAGCGAAGCGAGAGTAAGTCGCTAGTAGCTAATAATTCTCCATACTCAAATAACCTTTAATACAAACGTCGACTTCATATTCTATTTAGAGTTATAATTACTTTGTACGAAATAACTCATGTATCTAATTTTGTAAAGTAACAGCTCCAGTGAGTGATGACGTGGAATCATTGTACTGCTTTGTTTAAACAGACAAAGTGTTTTATTAATGAGTGCAGAAGAATTAGTAAGAAATAAATATATAAATAGGCAAATATATTATATTCTTTATTGCACTTTAGATGCGATACAGAAAAAAAAACAACAATAAACATAGTTATAAACATGAATATGGGAGAATTTAGACCACTGCGTAAACACTACTTAGTAAAAAATTGCCAAAAAGTGCTGTAATGACTAAAACAACAAGTCAAATACCTTAACTTGCTTATATATTAACCTTTATCAATGTCTTCGATCGTGAGTTCAATTTGGTTCACAATCAATCTATGACTTCCGCATTGTATAGGAGTGTATAACGCGTAGAACGAGAAGCACAAGCCGTATCATTTAGAACAATTAAAAAGAAATCAAAAAGAAAGAAGAAGAAGGCAGTGGTAGCCCAGCGGTAACGCGCTCGCTTGGGAAACCGAGTGAAGCGGGTTCGAATCCCGGGTCTCGCACCTCTGATATTTTGAAGTGCGAATCATTTCTAACATGATTACCATTTGCCTTACGGTGAAGGAAAACATCATGAGGAAACTTGCATGTCTAAGAGAACCTAGCAAGTTTTCGAAAGGCATGTGAAGTCCGCCAACCCGCACTTGGCCAACGTGGTGGACTATATCCTGATCCCTCTCGTATTGAAGGGAGGCCCGTGCCCAGCAATGGGACGTTAAAAGGGTTGAATACAAAAAGAAATCTATCGATATTTCTCTTAACTTGTTTTTAATGACGAGCGAAGCGAGGGCACATCACTAGTAAATTGTATTTAACGTATAGTGCCTAAAATCAAAACTTTATTAAAATATGTACATATATCTTAATTTCCAGAACAATTTAATTTGTTTCATGTTTGCTATGTACAATTAGAATATCATGAATAAGTCTCATTAACATTCATAATATCAATATCGTATAAAGCTTTTTCTAAAAGAGTAGGTATATATTAGCGTACGTTATTTAAGCTTTTGTATGAATGGTATTTTAAATATACAGAGATTAAGAACGTATGTAAAAGATAATATTATTTAACAGTATTTACACGGTAGCATGCATTATTTAATTTTTGTTGCTTTATTCTTTTATTTTTAAAATTGAAGACATACAGCTATAAAATTTTATGTATAACATATGATTTTAGCTTATTCTTAAAATGCTTAAATAATATTACAATTTTTTTACAGTATCCGGTAGATTTTTATATAAAAGTACACCTTCACACATTATATTTTTTTTTGCCATAGGATTTTGTCTGAGGCTACCAAATTTGAAGTTTGTTTTTGTTTCTAAGATTGTTTATTGTACTTTGTAAATAAAAGTATCTTTTCGAATTATTTCGCGGATTTATTTTGATTTTCGGTTCCCGACGTTTCGAATTCTTTACAGCGATCATGGTTACGGCAAAACAATCCGAAAAGATAGTTTTATTTAAAAAGTCAAATATTTGCGTAAATCTAAAAAAAGTACCTATTATGTGAATGGTATTTGATAAACATTTTATTTCTACGTGAGTCAAACATCAAGTGTTAGGTACACTTGATGTTTCACTCACGTATTCACTCTCATTATTTTATAGTAATAAAATAATGAGAATTGTACAACAAAAATACATAATGTATGATAGCTATTATAAGCTTATTAATTTTTAAAAGTTAAACATGCCAATATGATTCCGGCAAGTGTTTTAATAAAGCTTTCTTTAACATTTTCATAAGGATTTTTCATCGGCAATGAACGTATTAAATAGAAACTCGTATACCGATGTCCAACTTCAAAAATAAAGAAATTTAAATCAAACTGTCACTTCTCATAAAAGCACTATAGAGGTTTAATTTTCAAAAATCCTAACTCACACACTTTTCTTCATAAAGTGTTTGTATTTTCTAGACTTGTATGAATTTAAGTTTTATGTTAAGTAATTATTGTATCTTTAATAAAGTACTTTATTGTACCTTTTGAATTATCAATTTTTTCCTTCGTCGTTGATCGATTATGTAAAAATTTACAATATACTAAAATATGCATACAATCAACAATATTGATTTTATTTATTTTGTCAATTTTGTGAGTCGGTGAGTAGTAACTGTCTCGGTGGTTTAGTTGCTAGCATGTAACACTGCGGATGCTGAGGTCGTGGGTTCAAGTCCCGGGTCGGGCTAAGTTTGATTATTTAGATTTTCTGTTAAGATATTCTCAATAGTAGCCCGGAGTTGGGAAATTGATGGCCTTGCGCCACCGGTCGTGTCAAAGTGTCGTCCCATCTGAATTTGAGAGTAATATAAATAGAGACTCAGGGAGTGGAGTGGACTTGTATTTGCGCCTATACTTGTGCACTATAATTTCTCCTGCGCTTTTAGCTAGTCTCAGTGAGATTGGTCACTGATGGGCGGTCAGAAGGACATAAATATTGCATACAAATAAAAAAGTAATTTCTTGATTAAGTTTATTTCCTGAAAATACTGTAAACGATAAAAATATATAATCATGGCCAATTAACAAATTATCTTAAAAAATAAACTACATTCGACAATAAACACCCTGAAAATGAATAACTATGATCAAAAAAGCATTTATATCCTCAGTATTATTTGCAGGCAAGCGTAACCAATTCGACAGTTCACGTCTGGAATCACAGACGGACAAAAATAACCCTTACCTATTGTACCACTTTGATACTATACGTCGGCATGCGGCATCAGCACGTAGGCGGCCATTCAAGACACGCGTATAAGCCATTTCATGCGAAATGGTTCTGTCACATTATTTATATTATGTAAAGTGGCTTCAGAATTCTGTGAAAAGCTTACACTATGAGTGCTTCCCTCACATTTTGTTTTTCGTGCATGGAAAAGGCGAATAGCGTCTTAAATCGATTGCGTTACGCAAACATAACAGAGACATAGAAAGGAATGCTGATTTTTTTCTGAAAGTATAGAAAATCCTGAAATTATTTACAATTTCTAGTAACTTTTTTAAACAGTTTCTTTATATAATTATACTTTTATTCGCTTATCATTGATAAAATTTTAAAAATAATTGCTTTTGTAAATTAGAGTAGGTACCTCATCTAAAAACCCTATATATAGATAAGCGTAAATATTTTTTCTAATGAACCTTCACTTCTACAGCATATTATCTTAGAATAGGTATGTAGGTAATTGAAATATTATACTGCAAGATTTTTCATTCTTATTTTACACTAGTGATTTACCCTCGTTTCGTTTGGGTTCCTCCCTAGGTACGTTTTAACAGTTAGTAATTAGTGTACAATAGATAAGCGATCCCTGGCTCAGTAAAAAACAAAAACAAATCTATCCCACGGGAATCGTACATTTACCGGGATAAAAAGTAACCTTTGTGCTATTTCAAACTATAATCTATTGCTGTGCCTTTCACACAGATCCATTCTGCCGTTCTGGCGTGATTGAGTAACAAACATCCATCTATCCAAACTTTAACATTTAAAACATTTATGCAAATTTTTAAAATAATCCAAAATCAGTTTGATTATCTAATGATAGATTGCAATTAGATACACACTAAGCAGGGCAACATACATATACCTACACATTCGTATGTGTGATATCTGTAACCCATTTGCTACGCTCGACCTTTACGGAGAATGTTTTTGATGGCTGGCGTTCAGTCCATGCCATGATACTTGACTGTTTGTCGCTATTCCTAGTGTTCATTTGTTCTGTCATAGTTACATGAATATGCTCTGTAGCTTTTAATAATAAGCTTTAGTTTTTACATTATTTAACTTTAATGAAATATCCATTCAGAAATGACGAAAGTTTCTCTGAAAGTTTGTTATTGTCATTTTTATTAATTGTGTAAGACTTAAAAGCACAATATTAATAATAATTCATCCTTTACTACACAAATTCGAGAAGAATTTGTTCATGGTCAATGAGAAAGAATGAATCATTATATATATAATTCCTGTTTAACATTATTTTGACGAACTATATAGTAAGGTTAGGTTTTAAAGGGAATCAAATGAAAGCAAACATATAGGTTTTACTAATAAATATTGACCGCCCTGGCGTCATCATCAGATCGGCTTGACGATTTTAAATAATTTTATAGACATCCGAATTGCATATTTTTACAAGATTACCAACAAATTTCAAAGGAATTAGGCTAAATAAATAAAAATAGTATAGATCAAACCACTACTTATATAACATTTAACAAATAAACATTCATTCCGTGTGAGAATCGAAGTCAGGGCATCCGGAACAGTGGGCAGTGTCATTCAACATCTTCAAAAGGTCGTCCGTCCATCTTTATATACGTACATGTATACACTACTTTTAAATAACGATGAACTATAGTTTCTAAGAAGCAAATGTGTTTCAGGCCTTAAGCTAACTTTTGATTTATTAGTTCGATGTGTTACCGAGTGACTCGATCGGTATGGAGTTGTTAGTTTGTCATACAAATGATTAATATTTGCTACGCTCAGCCCATTTACATGGCCTCTTTAGGGTGATTAATGATGCAATATGTCATTTATCCACTGCGTTATTTTATTCAAGAATAATAAAGACAAATATGCATCAAATATGATTTTAGGATGTATGTATGTGTGCATGTTAAAGTAGAGTTAGTAGATTACGTAATGATTTATCTTATAATATTAAATGGGCAATTCTTGTATTCACACAAATTTATTTTTTTGTTTGACAACATTTCATGTTTCTTTTTATTTAAACATTTAATATTATGTTTTGTTAATCCACCTTTCAAAATATATAATTTTGTATTCGCATTAGCACTTCCAAGCATAAAACTACAATCAAGAAATTAAATAAAAAATTTGAAAAACCTCAAGAAAAAAACTATCCTAAATTACCCTAAACACGACATCTCTGCAATATTTTAGTGAAGAGCTAAGTATCTTGCAGATTCAAGATGACGGACCAAGATTACCACATCGTTACAAAAAATCTGATGGCCAGCAAACGGCTGACAGGATTTTCTTGATTTATAGCCAAAAACATTCTCGATTAAGTCACCTTTCAAACAAAAAAACTAAATTAAAATCGATTCATCCGTTTTGGCCCTACGGTATCACATACAGATACACACATACACACGTTAAACTTATAACATCCACCTTTTTATGTCGCAGATTAATAAAAATTATCATAAATAAATATTGAAATTAAGTTTAGTCGCAGCCTTACGAAATAAATAATTCCTTCTTGTTATTAGACTTAGCATAATGCAATCGATAAGTCTAGACTAGCTTTTTACATTAGTATTTTTACCATATAAGATTAATAAGAAAGAACAGAGAAAAAGAAATAGTTATTAATTTTCTACAATAACTTAGGCAGCCCTTTTTGATGACTTAAATTATAAAAAACCCAAAGAATCAAAGATATACTTTTTATATAAATGTATAGCGTCCCTGAATGCTTAGCGTTTATAATATTACGGAAGCTCTCAGAATTCATTTTTTTCAACTTATTTCCCAATCTCCTTTCCCAATCTTCAACATACCCTTAGCTTATTTTCGCAAAATACTCATAAATGATAACTTATTTTAACTTATTATTGGTTAAAACCCATACAGTAGTCAATAATAAACATATAAATAATAAAACAAAACAAAAAATCAATGCGGTGGGATACTTTAATTCATAGTAGTGATCACCATACAGATGTAAGTACTAAGTACTGAAATCTATATAAATAAAAATGAATGTTGGTAAGCGCATAACTCATGAATGGCTGGACCAATTCGGCTAATTTATTTTTTTGTATATTCCTTAAGGTCCACGGAAGGTTTTAATACTTAAAAAAAAAAAACTATATCCATGTTACTATATCCAAGCGAATAGTGAAGCAAAAAACTCTTTAAAGAAATATACTTCAATAATATAATTCCTATGTAAAATTTAATAATTTTCATCGAAACTCCTGTAAAATACATTCACAGTTGTAGAGCCACGATCCTTTATAGCAGTCGTTTGAAGCGTTATGCCCATAAAGCCGCATCGACCAAAGTGCCACAGTAATGTTAATTGCCATACCTCTACGGTGTTTGCCAAGGCACTCCGCTTAATGAGATACCACGTACAGTAAGCCAATTCTTGCATAATGAGGTAAATATTTTTATTTCATTTCGACAGTCTATGACTAGGGCTAGGGCTGGTATTAATTTTATTGTTGGCTAGTGTATTCACGTCAATTTAAGTTTAGTACCTGGGCGACCGAGCTTCGCTCGGAGTTCTTTTTTGTTATATCGTATTTTTTAGATAAAAAAAAAACTAAAAACTTAAATAAATATAAAAAAAAAACAAAAGTAAAACTTTGTATTCTGACCGGGATTCGATCCCGGACATATATGATTGTCTATCTTGCGTCTTGGTCGCTTGACCACGATGCTCATGCCCAAGTGTAAAAAATTATCAACCATATGTTGCGTGGAATAATGCGAAAAAAAATCGCATGAAATTTCGAAATAGGTGTGTTCCCAGACATACGACTAATCTAGATCGATTTTTTGCCTCCGAAAACACCCACATGCCAAATTTCAGCGAAACCGTTAGAGCCGTTTCCGAGATCACCGGTATAAACAAAAAAATATATATACAATAATTGCTCGTTTAAATATATTACATGTATTCGTGGTTGTGACATTTTGGTTTAAATATTTATTTATAACTAGCAACTAACCCCGCTTCGCTTGAGTGCGAACGCGGATTACTTTTTCTAAAATAATAGTAACCCAAAGTATTCTTATAACATCAGCTATCTGCCAGTAAAAGACCCATCAAAATCGATCCAGCCGTTTCGGAGATTATAAAATATGTTTAATTTCATATTTTACTATCAATAATTAACCACTTTGAATGTTAGTGAATCCATTACACGTAGTCTGTTAAACGAATTTTGGATGAAACTTGACCCATAGATAGAGCATGTCTTGGACAAGCATATAGATTTATCCAAACAAAAGAAAATAATAAAAGAAAAATAAATAAAATAATAGTTCACCTTTGAACGTAGTGGTGCTCAGGAACGTTTAAAAAAGAGAGAAAGAGCTTTACACGCCGGAAAGTGCTAAGGTAGAAGTATAAGGTCGTAGTAGAATATTCATTTAAATCAACAAAAGTTAAAAGCGATATCGACATATTTACTACTAACAATCTAATTTTAGAATATTATAGTTCAAATGTGGCTTGTTATGAAATCTACTTTAAACTCATTATAAATATGTAGAAAAATATAATATAAGATAAAGATCGTATAATAGCAGACATGTTATATTATTTCTCGCGAGCACAGAGGGTATCGCGTTGCACGAACTGTCATATAGAAATAATGGCATATTTGTAGTGACAATCGATTTGACAGGACAAATAGCCTGAAAATTGTCTGGCGTGCCACAGGGAATTTATAAGCACGAATATCTACGTCATTTTTTTCTGAATATTGTTTTATACATGCACATTGGTATAGAAATATTTATAGTTTATGTTTCAGCTTCATTATTTTTTTTTCATGGAAAGAAAAACATGGTGGGGCTATGTATATGTCTGGAAGGACTTAATTAATTTTTGAAAAACATATGTTTTTTTCAAAAGGGTAACAATTCCGTCAAACCGCACTTGGCCAGCATGGTGGACATGGCCTAGTCCCCATTCATCATGTCGCTATCAGCTAACTTCATCATGTCGCTTTTTGGCTGTCGGTATGCGCGCGCATCGTAAAAATTTTACTCTCATATTTTTTTCCAAACGTCCCAAAAGAAATATAAATTCAAAAATTATATTACTTTCTTTCGCCACTGTGCTTGTTAAAAATTGCCTATACTAGTTCTATATAATAGAAACAATCTATTACTGGAATAATTTTTAAAATCACATAATGAATTCCGTAAATTAACCTTTACATATGTATAAACAACTAAGTTAACATCATAACAAAACGTTTTCAACGTTGAGTTTCGTTTTTGTTCTTTTATAATATGTAATTTTCTACGTCCAGAAAATAGAAAATACAACGTTGCACATATTTTCTTACATTTTATGAGAAAAAGCACGTATAATTTAAGAGCAAACAAGCTATTAATATATAATTAGTGGAAATGGCTAAGCAAATTAACGCCTACGGCTTATCTTGATGTGCATTCCGTTTCTAATCAGGATTGATGCAGTGGGACTTAAAATTGAGATGTTACTAATATTAGCTATTGAATTATATTATCTATATGTATAATATTATAAAGAGACAGAGTTTGTTTGTTTGTTTGAACGCGCTAATCTCAGGAACTACTACTCCGATTTAAAAAATATATTTTTACATTAGATAGTCCATTTATTGAGGAAGGTTATAAGCTATATATTATCATGCTGCAATTGAAGGGAGCGGAGCAGTAATCATAAATGTCAACAAATCGGGCAGACTTCCATACGTTATTGTAAAACTCATATTTATAATCGAACAAATTTAACGGGGGTGAAATTGTGGGGCACAGCTAGCAGTCTACATAAAAGTAATCTTGATAGACTACCAGTATAGTATGTTAGTCTTTAACTTTAAAACTACAAAAAACAAATTCTTTGGCTTTATTTTACAATAATACAGAAACACTCCCGCTCCCTCGCAAGCCCTGCACCACTCTTAAAATTATCATAGTCATATTTTTTTTTAAATCATAATTTTAATTGAAAAGTATATGTACCAATTTTTGGGTCAATCGACGTAGAGAATAAAAAGTTTCACAGAAAATTCAACCCGCCATTTCACCCTTTTAGGGGTGGAATTTCAAAAAACCATTACTCAGTGCTAGCTACTTCTACTACACTTCGCAAAGAACACACCCTCCAAATTTCATGTCTTTTTTTTATAAATTTGATCAAAATTCTTTCTGCACATTAAAATAATCCTAACCTAACCTTGTTTGTATAAAGTTAACAATGTAAGAAAACCTAAAGTAATATCTTGTAAAAATATATTATCAACTCACAAAATTGCAATGCATGTTTAAAGCATATTTCACAGCTATGAAATACTGACATAAAAGTGATGTGAGGTCTCCTTTATATATACTAAAAAGAATTATGATGCCCAAATACAGTACTTCGCATGTTCCCAATCTTTATTACTTTTACATGCCAGATTGAGACGTTAACATAAATTCCTTCCGTTTTCGCGAGTAAACATATCTCGTTAAACTCACATACCCATACATTGTAAGATGTTTTATTATGTGAAGTGCAAATTATATTTTAAGCGTCTAAACTGAATTTCATATTACGACGTAGAATTAGGAACAAGGTAATAACACTTATAAATGTAAAAGTTTGATGGCTTAATGAGCGATTGTGTGATATTGCAAATTCTTCACTCGGCTAACGGCTGAACGTATTTGAGAGAAATTCAGAATAGGTTATAGATTAACACATATGTATGTATGTACATACACATGATATTTTACTTGACATGTCTACTATGTGAATTTAATTAAATCTAATAATATCATAAATACAAAAATGATTATTAATCTTAAAAAGTATTGACGATATTTATGCATAAATAATATCGCAATTTAGAGCTTTAAGTATCTATATAGAGCATAAGTTATAAAACTTTACATATCGAACAGTTGTCATGAAATATTCAGTGTATTACAAAAAAATACTGATGAACAGGCAGATTGTATTCAGATTCTATGCTAAGCACAAGGGGAAACAAAAAATAGAAATATGAAAAAGGCAAGCTTTCCGAAAGGTGAAGATGAAAATAAAAATACGCTGTATGTACTTAGCAATTTATGTATTGTAAAAGCATTCCATGCTGGCAACATGACGTTTCTCAAAATAGACCTAGATACGTTTTTCACATTCATTTTTAAAGCGTATCTACGTATTGACGCCCATGTACGTATAAGTTACATGATGGGCGTTTTTCTTCGAAATCTCTAAAGCCAGATGAATATGTACGATAAATTTTATATTTATCCAAACTAAAATTTTACTGAAGTGAATTATTACTTTATAAGTACGATATTATTTCAGAATAATCATTAAACAATCACTGTCATAAATAAATCATCAACTTTAATATCATGAAAAAATAAAATCTTTTTAAAAAATTTTCTAACTGCATTCTAAACTTACTTTATTATACAATATATTGTAAAACTATCCATTAAATAATATAAACTCATTTGGTACTTAACTAACTTAATACGTATATTTACACATTTATGAACGAGGCAATTAAAATACGCCTGTTAATCAAGGATTGAAAAAACCTAAGTTGTTTGGAAGTGAATATTCAAACTACGGGAAAAATAAATAAAAATATTGTGTGTTTTATTGCAAATTCAAACAAAAATATAAATGCGGTAGAAGTTATACGAAAAATTTAAACTTTTCAAATCTAAAATACAAATAGGTCAAAAGTCAACAAAAACCAAGCCGCAAATAAGGACCTATGGCAAACTGAGAGCTTTACATAATATGTATAATATATATAGTACAGTTCAACTTTCTTCTGGAATAGCTTTCTTTTAAGTTTATTTTCTAAGTAAATGAATAAAGTAACTTCGTATTTAACTATCAGTAAAAATGAAAATCTTCTAAAATATGTCCATTACTTTTGTTAACTTTTAACTGCCAAAATATTGTATCAATATTTAAAGATTTGGACATATTATTATTTCTTATATATTTGGATAGTTTTCATTTTGGAAATAGATTATGTGTATATGGATATGTGCAGTGTACAGTCTCGATTTCTCACTTTCTTTGGTCACGTAATAAGACGTGATGATCTTTCGATTGAATGTTTAGTGGTTCAAGAAAGAGTAGAGGGTACTTGAGTACATGGCAGATGGCCCATGAGGTAGACAGACCAAGTAAGGGCTGCGGTGAATGTTCCCTTACACGAGTGTACAAGGACAGCAGCTGTTAGAGAGGTGTGGCGACCAATAGTCAAGCGTGCCACAAAGCTGAAGTGACGACCACGACCACTCTATCAAGAGTGTAAGGACTGAGAAAATATATGGATAAGATAAGGAATAACCAAATGTTTCTGGGGGATAGGCGTACAATAGTAAGAAGGATGGTTAAACAAGGGATTTTTTATAAGTATGGATACCGTTACTTTTTACTGTTCACGTTTACTATTTTAGGGTTAAAAAACCAAATTTGCAAAAAATCCAATCGCCTATCTGTTACGATTCAAAAGATGTATGATTTCATTCAAAAGAAGAAAAAAGGTGGAAAAGGATGGATGGATATATAACACGAGCTTAATAATAGGAGCCTAATCTAACCTTTCGGATACGAATTCGTGGAAATAGTCAAGTTCGTTTCTAAATCACATTTAGTCATCAACATGGTAGAGTTTTTATAATTGAATTAGATTATCATAGAATAAGCTACGAATAAATAGACTTATTATTTATTCGTAGAGTATAAAATATGAAGTACGGTCCTCGTCCGTCTTACCAAAAGAAAAGTATGTTATATTAAACAAAATACATAAATAAATATATGGCAAAGTAAACTGGAATTAGGGAACCCCTAATAAAATGAGATCAAGGGATCTGTTTACTGAAAATAATGTAATCATTTTTGGAATAAAGTTTCTTATTGCACGTTACTCTGCACACTTGGCGAATGTGAACTAGACGGAAAGAAGTGTTTTACAGTTACGATAATTAAACCGATTCCCTAAAAGGAGGAGTTTTTATTTACTAAAAGCACGCCATCATCAGCACATGTCATCATAATTACCAGGCGATCATAAGTTAAGGAATGTATGTTACATGAGAAACTCGTATGCATTCTATGCAGGCCTATCTTCTATGAGCTTCAAAATATATAATGTATGTTTCTTGACACTTATGATACAATACAACTTTTTAAAATTTTATTTGTGAGCCAAAGGCAGACAATGAAAGGAACTTTATTCCTACCGAGTGTCCCACGACACCGATTGACTTTTTGTTCGATATTTCGTTTACTTGCTTAATAATATCTCCTATGCTCCATAATATTTAATCGTACGCTCATTTCAACTTAATCGCACATCTCACCTTGGTCCAATTTTTAAAATCTGAAAACCATAATTCATGACCCTTTTTAAAGTGAAACTTCTTTAAAATCGTTGTGATTTGAAACTCGATGAAACGGAAATGCGACACTAAAAAGAGACAAACATATAAATGTATAGGATTAAGCCGGCGAGAGAATGAGATAGCATACATTACACATATATATAGAATAATATGTTGTGTAATTTAAATGTAATGTATTAAATGTATGTATTAAAAAAATAACTTTTAAACGGTAAAAAGAACTAAACTTTTTTACTTATAATATAATTAATATTTATCACTATGGAAGGAATGTGCATAAATTAAATAAAAGCTATTATGACTAAATGTTGCCATGGTAACCGCTGTTATTGTTTGACAAATATATAATATTATATTCTTTCCGTATATGATGTTCGATAAATATATGATTGTAATATGCCTAACATGCCTTATGTAATTATTGATTTGTTTTAATTTATTTGCGATATTTGCTAAAGAAATTTCACAAAAACTGCATACACACACACTTTTTTTTTTTTTTTTTCTCTGCCTAACATATGCATGCTCCCCGTTCTTGGAACTTTTAATTAATATTTTTATGTGGAAGATGAAATATTAAGTGGAATTCTTAAAATATTTTTAAATATTTTTTTAAGTAAGGCATATCGCGTATAAAGTATCGCATACTTTAACTTTTATACGATATGTAATACAAAATTAGTGTTTTCATCCGATTTACAAATGGACGAAAGACAACCTTACTGCAGACCCTTTACTGATAAACAAAAATTAACAAAGTATAGTATTACACAATTTAGTTATCTTTTCTAAAATAAATGTTAAAAATTCTACTTTTAAGCGTCTTCCTTAGCGTACAAACGTGATCAAAATCATTTGACTTCCGCAACGTAATGAGGTTTGTACTCATTGCACACGACAAAGCCTTCTTTTCACCTCACACAAGTATCCGTAATGAAAGTTCTATTTTGCCTTTAAATTATTTTTAATGTTCACGGCACTTTGGTCATGTTTTTTAATGAAGGGACGCCGATCTTCTAATGACTTTTTGACCGTCTTCAAAAAGGAAATGTTACTGTATCTAGGTTTATGTTTTTGTATATCCTATCCCATCTTTCTTTTGTTACCCCGTGCGATATCTGCGCCAATTTAAACTAATAAACTGATTTTCTGATTTATTAAAAAATACATTTATGATTATCACAGGGATGATCTTATATAAATTAAAAATAATTCAATTAAAAATTTGAAAAAACCCCAATCATCTTGGACCGATTTTCATCAAACATAGCTAACAACACTCCCGACTAATTCACCTTTCAAACAAAAAGAAAACAAAATCAAAATCAGTTCATCCGTTCGGGAGCTACGATGCCACAGACTGACACACACACTCACAGACACGTCTACTTATAACACCCCGTTGTTTTTGCGTTGATTGTTAAAAAACACTTATAAAGAAGGAATAATTCTAACTTAAACAATTTTGCAGTCGGTGTACTTTTTTCAGCTAAAAAGTTTTATGTGAAATTTATTTCGTAATAATGGCCAATTTAGGCAACAATTAATCTACATGACATACCATTTGCATAGTAACGTGCAGAATAGGCTTCTAAAGTTGTTAGCTTTTCTCTATTTTTTTTTTTATTTGGGAGATGCATTTACGTATACCACCTGAATACATACAGGTTATGTGGGACTCACTGACTAGAAAAGCCAGTACTACCCACTAAAATCCAACAGAACCTCCCCCGTCATAACACCTCGAGGACCGCGAGCACACCGGTGTGCTAGATAACAATTGAATTCTCGGAAATTCGCACGGATTTCTTAGAATTTGTCCGGGAGGGATTTTAATGGGGCGTCGCGGGATCGCTTACGCAATTAACTACGACGCCCAAACGGCAGGCCTGCCGAAGCAGACCACACAACCAATTCATTGGCTCCCAAGGTCCACTCTGCTGTCAGAGAAGTACCAGGAGCAACTAATTTACATTAAAACATATTATAAGACCATGAAATAAATGAAGAGACAAAAAAAAATTCAAAACTGAAGATTTGGCTTAATACATGGCCCATACATTTTTTAAGAATATTCAGTAAACAAAGCATTTTGAGTTACTCCCTTCATATTGTCAATCACAAAATACTCAATCACATCGTTAAGTAATCTTTTTTGTATGTTATACTTTTAATTAAGGAATATGGAAGACCTATTTTTCGGAGCAACTTTAATTTTCCCACTTGATTTCATATCTATTACGCATAGTTCCGTTTGATCCTATCGTAATTGCCTATTTCTTTTTTATATTTATTTCTTTTTCCTTGTCTTCTAAAAGATAGCCATTTACCTCATATAAATTGTACTTGAAATATTTTATTCAATTGTAACGTTCAATTAATAATAAAGAACACATTACGACTAACCGTAATAATGTACTCTTGTAATCACTATTTTTTAGGATTTTTTTAGGTTATAATTAACGTTTTTTTTAGGATTGCAAACATCGGGATTCATTCATAACCACTTTTCATTTCCAAAAATCAGACAATAAAGCTACGGTTTCGTCACAAAATTTTATCGTTCTATTTGAAGCTGGAAATGAAACTCTACTTCAAACTCAATTAAACGATAAATTTCAATCATCAAAAGGAATAATTCTCGAAGCCAAGTTTAAGTATAACTCTCATATTCCATAAATTATTTACAACTTCCTCCACACGAGGAGCTTATTAGTTGTTCTTGTTTCTTTTTTATTGATATCTTCTTTGATGTGTATTTTAACAGTATTATGTGTTTTCAAACGAAGTACTGACCAAACAAACGTGTACATATCATAAATTATTTATAAAGAAGTATTTGTACAATGCTGATGATTTATTAAACAATATTATTAGCCAAATGGCTGTAATGTTAAATATTAAATATAAGACGACAAATAAAAACTGCAATTCTGTGAATCAAGAAAGTTCAATACATTTACTTTTATACTTCGTTAGATTATGTATATATATTTGTTACGGTGTTTTTGAAGTGGTAATTGGAAATACAACTGAATTATTCCTTAAAATTACGTTGTTTAAATTTTACCCTACTAAATAATTTTTTTCTTTGTTTCAGATTAATTTTCACATGCTGTGATCATGGAATTTGCTTTCCTCTCTGTGAGCAGTCTGTGCACGCACTGTTTACCGATTCAAAGTGACACTTATCTGTACAGTTGAAGTTCTGAAGATGGTGAAATAGTGTAGTGTGATAAAATGAGCTTATAAGTTAAGTGAATGTCGGGAGAACGGGAGATGCCTTACTATGGGTACCGCGAGGGGGGGTCGGACTCGAGTAGGGGTTGTTCGGATTCAGATGGAGGAGAGTCGGACTCAGAGGGTGGATTAAGCACTGAGAGTACGGGGGGTCACGGCCTACCCTACCCTGGTTTTACTCCTGTAGCCCTTATATATTTAACACAGGACACGCGCCCTAGGAGTTGGTGCCTCAAACTCATCACGAATCCATATCCTTTTCAATATATTAAGTTTAATAATAAATAAGCTCTTATATAATTTATATGTTTATGTACTTCAGTTAAATATCATAATATTTGATAAATTAGGAATGTTTGAGGGGCTCTGAATTCGAAACTTCAACCACATCGACCTATGGAATTCCCTTTAAATAAATTATATATAATATTTGTTCTGAAGCTTATAGCGAGAGTTATGGAGGTCGATAGTTACATAACGTTAATAATACGACGTTAACTTTATTGCGTAGGTAGTAGACAAATATTATTTAAAGGAACTACGTTGCGCAATTATCTTTATGAACGCATTACCTTCTCACACAATTACATGTTATATTAAAAATGGATTTTTTTTCATTGACAAAATCGTCTTCTTAATGATCTATTGTGTACTATATAAATACTATCATTTCGCACCAATTAATTGCTTCTATTTTGTTATTCCTATTTGTAATTCAAGTAAAAATAAGTACAATTTTAAATATCCTTTGCTTTAAGGCGATCCCTCACCAGGAGCATTCGCCTGTAACGTAACAGTTCAGATGCGAGCATTGCGTAAGTGAGGAGGAACAACTGAGCATTACAGTGCGCAACATGTACCTAATGATACAATTAGTAACGTCGTGATACAATGTGTAACGTATCTTTACTTGTTTGATTGTTTGTTCGTTTCTATTGCTTTTTTTACATAAATAACATCAGCGAATCAATATTACCGCGCTCAATATGACCACTTAGTCCGACATTGTAAAAACAACTGACTTGACTGCAGACGAATACCCAAAATCGAATCTAAATTGTTACATTACAGGCGAATGCTCGTTAGTAAGTGAGGCAGTACTGTAATGTAATGCTCAACATCGAATCTAGATTGTTACATTATAGGTGAGTGCTCGTCAGTCAGTGAGGCAATGCTGTAACGTAATCGCAATACCGCATCTTAAATTGTTACGTTACAGGCGAATGCTCCCGGTGAGGGACCGCCTTTATAAATTAATGATCTATATCTATGTATGTACAATGTACATGAACCAAATTACGATATGTTTGACATGTGAAACCTTACTCGGCAGTCGGCTCTATCTACCAATTATTACCATGAATAAATAACATCAACATTAAAGCGTTGACTCTATCGGTCAGGCATCAATTGCTCAGTCGACACCACACGTTAATATGTAATCAAAGGACAAGTTTCACGGATCATTCAAGGATCTCTCTTTATCTAGTTGATTAAACCAAAGGAATAGTGACAGCTTAAAACTAGAAAGTTTTGTATATTACACTAGCTTTCGCTCGTGGTTTAACTTACTTCCTATGTTAGTAATAAGAGCTTTTATCGCCTAGACACAGTGTAATTATAGAAACCATATATGAAAGAGTTTTAATACAAATTGGCGGATACGTTGAACATAGAACCGTTCACATGTCCTTTATACTGCATAAAACGTTCAATGCTAAGTACGTTTAACGAATACACACCGGACTTCTCAAGCAAACCGAAAATCTTTAACATCTATAATGTCCTCCTGACCTCCGGTCACGGCGGCCAATCTCATTGAGACTAGCCAACTGCGCAGGAGATATTATAGTGCACAAATGTACGCGCAGACACAAGTGCACTCTCTATTCCTGTCACTCTCATACTCCGGTGGGACGACTACTCGACACGACCGGTGAGAGTTAAGGCGCAGGACCGACGGCTTTACGTGCTCTCCGAGGCACGGGGGTGAAACATCGCCAACTTCCCAACTCCGGGCTGTTACTGAGACTTACTATACAGAAAGACTCAATAACTAAACTTGGCCCGACCCGGGACTCGAACCCAGGACCTCAGGATGTGCAGCCGTACATGCTAGCCACTACACCACCGAGGCATCAGGCATTTTAACATCTACTTAACATATAACGTTTATATCAAATAATCGTAGTTTGTAACACTACTACCTTTGGTAGGGCCCGATATATGCGGATTGACATCAGCGCAAGCTTGCACGGAATTCTATTAAAGTAAATATTACGTAACCGGCAACAAAACCTTGTTATATTTTTATACGTAGCTTTCACCATCTCTTAACTTTTAAAAAAACTTTTCAAAATGTTAGAAACTTCCAGCTTAGTTTATACAAATTTTTAACAATCTACCTAGGTATTAAATACTGTCTAGCAATTAAGCTTTAATAAATTAAAAAAATATATATTTTTGCTTTTATTTTACGCGAAATATTCTGAAACTAAATCCTTTGTTTTAAATATTAATTACACAAATTAAGTTTCTCTACTGTTTTCTATGTAAAGGAATGAAAAAAGACGTGTTCAGAATCACAAATGACTTTTTGCGCGTTGGTAGCATTGTTGTAAATTACAGTTCCATAACCCATGCGTTAAGTTCGTGCTCGCGACTCCATAAACAATATCTTAATCAACATTGCTTATATTATTTTCCTTGAAACTATATAATCAACGGACTACTTCAAACAAAAAAACTTACAGAAACACAGAACAAAATTGCTAACGTAGATTACTATGAAGCTAACTATCGTATAAATTATAAAAGACGAGTCTGGTTTGTTTCATTCCAACAACGTGTGTACAATACCAACATATTTTATACGACGAAAGAAGTAAGATTGGAGCGATATTTAAAATGTAAAATTAAATAGATTTCTTCATTAACTTGAAATATTCAGTATCATAAAACGAATTTCACGATTTTATTTTTACGTTTATTATCTCTCATTTTTTTTGACTTAATCATGTGTATCATTAGTTATATATTTTATCTTGTGGCTTATTGAAAAGTTGTTTTAAATACTAGCTTTCAGCAGCTCGCATTTAAATTTCAACTAGCGACTCACCTTCGCTACGCTCGGGTTCGTCCTTAGGTACGTTTTGACGGTTAGTATAGATCTCTCAGCGATGAGAAATTATTCGATAATCGGCTATCATCATACCAAATTTCACCAAAATCTGTCTAGTGGTTTTCTCGTGATGCGTTCCCAGACAAACAGACAGACATAAAAATTCCAAAATCTATAGATTCGGCCTCTGTATCGATAATAATGATTATTTAAATAAGATTTTCCAAAAAATATTTAATGTACAGATTCGACTCAGAATTTTATTATATGTATACATAGATTTAGCTTATAATCATTCAACATGTTCTCAACCTTCATGGAACGGGCACCTCAATGTATCTTTAGATCTTGACTAATCACAATAAAAATAAGCTATGTTTCATTTCATTGAAATCCATCCAGCTAGACAGATTGACAGATTCAAATTCTAAAAACAGTTTATTTAACTTCTTTTATATTTCTAACAACACCTGAATAGAAATTTTCCAAAAAATATCCAATATACAAATAAAAGTTATGAATTTTATTATATTAATATGTTTACTTATTAGATATTCGAATACACAAAATGTATCTTGCAGATTGTAATCTATACATATAATAAAATTGTTACTAAGCCGAATCTGTACAATAAATATTTTGTGGAAAATCTTAGTGAAATAAACATTATTATCGATATAGAGACCGAATCTACAGTTTTTAGAATTTTTGTCTATCTTTCTGTCTGTCTGTTACTGCATCACGGAAAAACCACTGGAGGGATTTTGATGAAATTTAGTATGATGATAGTTGGTTATCCGGGTCAACATAATGTAGGATACTTTTTACTACGGGAAAATATCTCATCTCTGAGAAATCTATACTAAACTTTAAAACGTAATTGTTGACGAACCCGAGCGGAGCGAGGGTGAGTCGCTAGTATTATGTATGTACCTATAAATAAATAAGCAAAGACAAAACGGTTTAGTACCTAGTACCTACTATTCTCATGTGTTTGTCAACCGATGTTCTTTTATTTATTATGGAGCTAAATTGCGAGCTTTAATGTTATGAAAGAAAAAAATGTAGGAAACAGTTATTACCTGTTTGCTTCCAGATCATTTCAATGTTTAAAAAAACTAAATAACGCAGAAAGTGATTAAAAACTGACATTATAAAAATAATAAATTGGTTTTGAATTGAAATTTATTAAAAAATAACTCTATAAATATTTTTCAGTGTTAGTATGAAAATACTCGTATAACAACCCATTTAATAAAATAACTTTCATAAAAATATAAAAGTAAAGTCAATTTTTACGAACAATTTAATTTAAGCTATCAAAACATCGCTTCACATTTTGCAATGATTAATATGAAGGCAGTTTAAAGTATTTTGATATGCATCTTGCTAATACATAAATAACTACTGCCCTTAGCTTCATACGCTGGTGTTTATTTGTCCTTAAAAAATAAACATGAGCACTTTCTTTTACCCATAGATGCAGCCATTTTTATGTGATGGGAGGTTGATTGTACAGGAAAACATAAAATCTAAAAGATTATGGCTACATTTCAAACATTACACAAAAAACTAGATTTTTTTTCTCTAATCATATAAAGGTATTCTATTCTATTCATTATAATTTATTTAAAAAAAAAGTCACTTTAAATCATATCGTAATTTTAATATTTATCAAAAAAAATTACGCACACATTGCGCGTGCGCAATTTGTTACTTAATAAATAGGAGGTACTTAAGTTTAAAGCCCAACAACATAACTCTTTTTAAATAAATACTTATATATGACTTGAAACCTAAAGAATAACAGGGAAGATTGATAAAAACAATAGCGTACCTAAGTTTAGATGAAAATTGTTCCACAATTGAAAATTTTCATTTGAAAAACCGTATCGGCTATAACAAAACCACGAATTTCGCTCCCATACGCTCGACCACACCACGGTAGTATACGAGAACAATTAGCAAGACAATAGCTAGTAAGATCGTTCTTACGGCGGTACAACAATGCGAGTACAATTTTTCGTAGCTTCGTTACGGTGTTGTTGAAAAAATCTGACCTAAATTCGCACATTTGTATACGACTTGTACAAAAAGATTTTAATGATACATGAATATAGCAAAAAATAAGAGTTTTTTATGTTTTTATTTAAAAGATAATTTTTTGGAGTGTACATTTTTGTAACATTACATACATACGTTACTAGATACCTCGATGAAAATCCCCATCGGTTAATCCAATAGACACACAGATAATTTCTTTAATTTTGTTTTGACTTGTTATCATACAAGTGACTATTTTGGAACTACAGAAAAACACTTTAAATTTATTTACAACTAGCGACTCACCCTCGCTCCGCTCGGGTTCGTACCTACTTATGTTTTGACGTTTAGTATTCTCAGAGATGAGATATTTTCCTGCAGCAAAAAGTATCCTATATGTTGACCCGGATAACCAGTTATCATCATACCGAATTTCATTAAAATCCCTCCAGTGATTTTGCTATGATGCGGTCACTGACAGACAGACAGACAGACAAAAATTCAAAAAACTATAAATTCGGCCTCTGTATCGATAATAATGCCTATTTCAATAGGATTTTCCAAAAAATATTCAATTTACTGATTCGGCTTAGTTACAATTTTATTATATTATGTATACATAGATACTCGTAGATAAATGTAACGTATTTAGCTTACAACTCTGAAATCAAATTTTACCTCACTTACTTATTAAACTATGGTTTAAGCGATTTCACATTTATAGGTTTTATATGTACTTTTTTTTTATTTACTTTTAGGTTTTATACATAATTTATTCCGCAAATATTTTTTTTATATAATGTGACAACAAAAATATATTAGGTTTATACAAAGCATTGCTTTTAATACTAAAAATAATAATGTTACGAGATTTATCATTCGTTAAAAATTGAAAAAGACATTTTGCTTAATGAACTTATTAGAATATTTTTTTACTAAACTTCCTAAAATAATATTTTTTTTGTCAATCTTTATTCAATAAAAAATATTTATAGATATTTTCATTTTAATGTAATAAAATTTCAAATATAGATTTAAAAAATGGACTTCAAATAAATATGGCCTGTATTTTTTTCATGACCACCGAAACTTTTTATTTATATGAATACTTCAGCAATTAGACATAGCTAATGGTAACAGTTTTATCATAAAGTTATAATTGCTCCACGGTGACATAAAAATTAGGGCTTTTACACGTAATGGTTTGAAATAAAATTACGTATTATACGAAAATATTATTTACCATTACCGTTACACATAGTAATATCTTGTTTTAAAAAATAGGGATTTTAGTTATTTATATACACGTCATGCTTATATGAGAAATAAATATAAGTATAACTAGCGGCTCACCCTCGCTTCGCTCGGGTTCGTCGCTAGGTACGTTTTACATAGATATTTAAAATAGTTATTTGCCAGCGTTAGCCATGTAAATTTTAATATTTTTTAAAATTTTTCTAATGTTTTAATACTTATTATCCTATTCCGGACTAAGAGAAATCCAAAAAATCAAATATCATAAAAATTGGTCCAGCCGTTCTTGAGTTATAAATGGTGTAACTAACACGATTTTGTGTGTTTTGTGTTAATTTAATATCTATATGTGCAAAATCACAAAATCTTGCAACTATTACTTTGAAATACATATACCTAATACTACTTCTATACATACATATAATAGAATTCTGAGTCGAATCTGTACATTAAATATTTTTTGTCAAATCTTATTTAAATAATCATTATTATCGATACAGAGGCCGAATCTGTAGTTTTTGAAATTTTTGTCTCTCTGTCTGACTGCCTATCTGTCTGGGAACGCATCATAAGAAAACTACTGGACAGATTTTGAGGGAAATTGGTATGACGATAGCTGGTTATTCGTGTCAACATATAGCATACTTTTTACTATGAGAAAATATCTCATCTCTGAGAAATCTGTACTAACCATTAAAGCTATCTACGGATGAACCCGAGCGGAGCGAGGCTTAATCCCTAGTATCAAATACTTTTTTTTACACGGAGAAAGTTTTAAAGCTATCTTTAAGGTTGTGAAGCGCTGCAAGATGGCGCTACATCGCATTAACTTCCATACCGTTTAACTAATCATTATGATATTTAGTAAACAAAGGAATTTGATTAAAGATAATATGTTCGCTTTAGCTATTGCTGCGAGAAGAGCTATGAGCAAAAGCATGTAAAGAATAAAATAATTTATTTGAAACAAGGTTAAGAATTATTATCAATCTCGATATTTAAATGGCATTCATGTAAACCAACCTAAAACCAATAAGGAACCAACAAAATATATTACGAAAACACAAACAGGACACAGAGTTGAAATAAAATTTTTATATGTACCATATAAATTATAATTACTTTAGAGTATAATTATAATACATATTCGCGTTAAAGAATGCCAAACTGTGTGTTTTATAATATTTTTATTTTATATGTGTATTCTTGAAGTGACTTATTCATTAAAATAAGGATTATGAAAATTGTTTCACAATTGGCAAAGATATTGAATAGCATAGACATAAATTGAGTTGAACACCTTTTTGAAGAACATCAAATAAAAAATACAGGTGCGAAAAATAATATAAAGTTATTTTTTTGTATAAAAAATATATAAATAATAACTCTTATTAAATCATCAAACGATGCTCATCACATTATTTCTTGAACAAATCACACGCGATAATTTATTAATGTAATAATATAAATTATAATTCAAACATTACACAGAACATAGGCATGTGACAGTGCTAATATGACCTAAATTCCATTATTTTACGAATACTTTACACCACCATTCGCTCCCAGCAACAATGGGATTCTGAACGCGTTAGAGATGATTTATCTCGTATTTTATTTTTACGCATCTGCTAGCTCTATAAAATTGTAATAATAAATAAACAACCGCGCATTGGCTTTTATCCAAGAAAAAAGTTTTAACAAAATGTTAACTACATCATGTTGTTGACGTAACATTTAGAATCCTTATTTGCCTAAGATGATAATGCAAAGTGGATGAATAAATCATAAACTTTATCTTTACTATTATAGTAATTGAGTTAAGCGACTATAAGTTTAATATATTATTCTTTTAAATATAACAGTATGAAGTTCTTATATCCTTATTTATCGTTATTATTGCTAGAATAAAAAAAATATTTCTAAATTATATCAACATTAATCAATAGAACAAAAATGTTGTTACGGGCAACATTCTGTAATATAGAGGCATATTATATACATAAATATTTTTTTCATCTAGGTATCTAAACATAAATACTAGGATTTAACAGATCTTTTCATAATAAGGCCTATTTGCGATAATCTTCTGAAAAAGACCTAACAAACGTAGCCATGTAACGAGCATTACACTTTTATATTCAAACGAAAAGAAATGCTTATTTTTGTGAGTAATACTATTCAAATGTACAAACAAGCAAATGGCCTGTAATCCTTGTTCTATCCCTTCTAAATTCTGTTTATATTTGTACCCTCAGTCAAACGGATTACAAAGACATCCAAAACTATGTGAATGCTAATACGATGCTCAACAATCTGAATATTTCCTCTTTCTAACAAATATTTACTTGTAACGAATAATAAGGTTATTATTATGTTTCCCAGAATATTTATGAGATACTCTTATCGGTAATTTCTTCGGACAGCTTCATGATATTAATATTTGTACCTTGTGTGTTGATAGATGTGTAAAATTCCTCTCTGTCCCTTGTATTAAGAGGGTTTATAACGTTTTGCACTGCTTAACTCGAAAACTGCACTTTTCAAAGCTTATAATATGAATTACGCCTTGGTCTAACTAACATATTTATCACTAATACTTTTATAAATTTTCCTTGTCTAAATAGTTATTTGGGGAAAAAAATAGATTTATTGAGTATTTTTGTTATATAACAAAATATTCAACAAGGGTATCCGTAATTTCGTTTTTTTTAAGCGTCAATTTCGAAGTAAGAATTATCTATCTATATACTATAATAAAGCAGTAACTTAGCGAAATCTGTACATGAATTTTTTTTTTAAAACAATGACTGTAACGTATTATGTATACGATATAGACCCCAAAACAATAGTTATTAAATTTTTTGTCTGTTTGTCTGTTTGTCTGTATGTCTGTTTGTGTGTGCGCGTTTCACGCAAAAAGTAATGAATCGATCACAACGAAATTTGGTGAAGTTATAACTTATTACCCGGGTCAACATTTAGGATACCTTTTATTTCAGAAAAATCTTTCTTTCCCACGGGAAATCGCAATAACTGGTTTTATCGATTCCTCCTTATAAACCTTCCGCTGGCTAAACCTTAAGACATACATCGAAACGATGTACTAAAAAATTGTAGGTCTTGAAAAGGTCAACGGAAAAATCTGCAACAGTATATCTATATCTCTTAAGGTACACTCGCAATACATATTCTTATCTATACCTATAATAAAGCTGATTTAGTCAAATTGATGTGCGCGTTTCACGCAAAAAGTACCGAACCGAATTTAACTAAATTTTGTATAGTGATAGCTTATCACTCGGTTCAACATTCGGGATACTTTTTACTACAGGCACATTTTTCGTTCCCGCGGGAAAACGCAATGACTGGTTCTATCAAGTCGTCCTTAGAAATTTATATCGCTAACGCTGATTTAACCATAAGAGGTACATCAAAACAATGTACTAGAAAATTATAGGTCTTAAAAAGTTATACCGGCAAGTTTGCAATATTATATGTCTATCACCTAAGGTACATTCGCAATTACTATTTTTATTCACTACTCGTGACTCACTGACTTATCAATGTTCAGCTCAGTTCAGTAGTAAAACGTACCTAGGGACGAACCCGAGCGAAACGAGGGTGAGTCGCTAGTAAATTAATAAAATAAAATCTAATGATATTAAAAACTATACTTATAAACTCTTATAATTGTTATTATTTGTTTTTTTTTCTTAGGCATATATTAAATTTATTATTTTATAATAGTCCAAAATTAGTTTAGTATGACTATAGTGAAACCACAGATCATATATAGGTGAAACATAACCCTCCTTTAGGTGTTGCGACAGTCGCGTAAAAAAAACACATGAACTCAACGCACACATCCACGTCTGTGTAAGTATTTGAAGGAACATTCGACGCGTACAAGCTCTTAAGCATTGTTGCTTTTCTTAGAAAAAGACTAAATAAACAAGCAGGAAAAAAGTATCCTAAAGTAAGACAATACAGAGAGCAAAATACGATTTCGTTATCAAGTAAAAAGTGACAAAACTATGAATAAGGATATTTATATAAAACTTATCACTTTAAACTTACTAACATTTATACAAAACTATAACAAAAAGCTAGTAAAATTTTTAAAGTAAAATTTTATATTTAAAGTATCATTTATTAACTTTCATTGTTTTTGTTTCGTAAAGTAATATTTGTGATTGCTTTAAAGCAAGTTTTAAAGTAACCTTTCATAATTTAAGTTGCTTTTAAGAAATTCGTTCGAATTTCGGTGTTTTAGCCAAAATTTTAAATTAAAGGAGTTTTGAGAAGCCGAAGTAAATTACTTGATCATATTGTTTTTGTTCATCTTATGTAAAATGAGAATCTTCTACAGTTTTAACGTAATTTCTTTAGAGAAAGTTACACCTAAAATAATAATAATACCTAATATTGTCCTCCCAATCGATTTCGGCCACGGCGGCCAATCTCACTAAGACTAGCCATCGGCGTTGGAGATATTCTACTGCACAAGTGTACGCACAGACATAAGTGCATTCTCTATTCCTTTTTCCTCTCAAAGTCCGTTCAGTTCCACCTATAGGTAGTAGACCTATAGAGGTTTTATGATTTTGTATATTATACGACCAAATCTCTATTACGGTTGCTTAATGCAGGTGAGCTCTAATTACAAACGCTATTTTATGAGCAGCGAGCAATGATGAAGCTATATCTTCAGATTTGCTTGATTGATAATAATAAAAGAAAATCTGTATAATAAAAATAGTAAATAAAAATACATGTAACAGTACTCAAGCATTTACGTATATTATTAGAATATGGTACCCTCTATTCGAGTTATGCTTTTACTATTAAACCCTTTTTTAACATCCCAATACTGGACACACTTGAAGAGCCAATGTCCAGACATTGGCTCTTCAATACGAGAGGGATCAAGTCATACTACACTACACTGGTCAAGTGCGGGTTAGCGGACTGTACATGTCTTGCGAAAATATACCAGGTTCTCTCAGACATGCAGGTTTCCTCTACCTAATTCCTCTAATGTTTTCCTTAAGCGTATTAGCAATATGACTTAGAATAATAGTTCAAGATTACAACATTTTCGTTCTGAACATATAAATAAGTAGCGGTACCGAAAACTTATTTTACGCTTTCGGAAAGCACTTTTTACGTGGGCGAATTCTTGGATAGAATATAGTTGTAAATATATCAGAAATATATACGTTCTTACATAAGCTAGGACTCCCTCCATGCGACTAGGGTGGTTACAGTGGTCGCGTTTTAACAACAGGGAGAGAACAAGTATAGTGATCGTATGAGCGAAAGTTCGAAATTATCAACGCCGAGTTTTTCATCAAGGCCCGTAGATGGACTGACGTTTCAAAAACTCAGGTCCAGGTTACTATTTTATTATAGGTCATCAGATGTAAATGTACTAAAACACAAAACTATTAAATAAGTAAAATAATAAATATTATATTATTATGTCTATGAGATTTTTATTTTTGACAAAATAGAGTATAATTTATAAGTATTAAGTAACAACTAGCTGTACAAAATATCAGTTAAGGGATTTTTTTATTAAACAAGCTTTCCATTTAGAACTACATTAAAATCGATCTATTCGTTTTAAAATATAAAGCCCCGGATTAATAACATTTTTATCTATAATAATATTATAAATGTGAACATCTGTAAGTATGGATGTTTGTTACGCTTTCACGCCAGAACGGCTAAACGGATCTGGATGAAATTTAGCACAAAGATAAATTATAGTCTGGAATAACACATAGGCTACTTTTTATTCCGGAAAAATATACGGTCCGAGGGATAGATTTGTTTTTGATTTTCTAGAGGCGAACCCGAGCGAAGCGAGGGTGAGCCGCTCGTAATAACATAACTAATTATTATATTTCGTAATATCTTCATTTTAACCCCGCAATCATAATTTCTTCATTTGCAATTTTCCGTCTCGAACGACGCGTTATCAATGTGAGGTTATTATTGGCATTATTCCAAAAGCTATAGGTATCGATTGTATTTTAACCAAAAACATCCTGGTAGAATCTTGAAAGGCGATGTATGCATTGATACAAAATTATGTACAGCAAAATTCAATTAGTGAATACTTATATAATATTATTATTAGGTATCCTGTACTTTCTTATTTATATCTGTATGACCTCTGCTTCTTAAGGTCGTAGCATGATATTAGATAATATCCTATAACCCCTTTTAATAAACATGAAAAAAGGCTGTAGATTAAAATGTTTAAGCAAACATAACATTTATCAAGATTTTTTTTATTACAAGTAAATATTATGAAATAACTTTTTCTCCTACTCCTACTTATGATCTACTTTCTTGATCTATCCAATTATTCAAAAAAAATTAATGAAATTTACGGCCTTTGGTGGCGTGGCGTCCATTTAGTAATTCTGAGCTATTTTGAAATTCATCCACAGCGAATCTATAGAAAAAAAAAACATTGCTAATTTTAATCCAAATCTTATTGAAAGAAAAACTAGTTGATTAAATATCCTTAACTAAAACATAAGATCTATTAGAGGATCAAAGCTCAGTTGGCTTACGTCCAAATAAGTAGATACTGCTACCGGTTATTCTGTTCACTGCCCCTACTATCAGTGAAAAATTGATATTGAATCATAGCAAAAAGTTCATGCTATCCTTATTTAAGTTTGTCAACACGTATCTATACTAATATTATAAAGAGGTAAAGTTTGTGAGTTTGTGACGTTGTAGGGGATAATCTCTGGATTTACTGAACCGATTTAGATGTTTGGTAAGAAGATAGTTTGAGATCCTGGAAATGACATAGGTTACTTTTTATCCCGGAAATCATCCCTTAAGGGCGTCAAAATGGGGATGAAAGTTTGTACGGGAATCAAGCTAGGGACGAACCCGAGCGAAGCCAGGGTGAGTCGCTAGTTAATTATAAATGTGTAAGTTTAGGGAGATGATTGCATATGTGTGTGTACTTATCAATCACGCATTAACCACTAAACCAAATCATGCCCTAGATAAGCACATATGATATTATTTATACCCTCCCGCGTAGCCTAAGTCATGAAAATCTCATATGCCTCAGCTAGACACACGTATAAGATTTGGATGGTATTCATAAATAACATCGAGAATAGCAATACGAAATACCTATACATTTTTTAGGTCTGATTGCCCTCGTATTGAAGGGAGGTCCGTGCCCAATATGGAACGTTAAAAAGGGTTGAATATATATTACATAATTATACTTAATATTTAGAAACAGAACCTTTGAAAGAACTCAACATAGTTATAGAATAATAACGCATAGAATGGTACCATCCTTTATTTTCATCTCATTTGGGGTAAGAATTGAGCAAAAGATCTTCATTACTTTTACAAGCATATATTTGACTGACAAACAATTTATATGTTTACATGGTAGTATTCAAAGTTTCTAGCAGACCCTACCACATGTTGCTGTAGAACACTTATAACTTCGTAAGTTAATTATTTAAGACAAATCATGTTCGAATGTGAAATAAATCTGTATGTATAAATATTATAAATGTGAAAGTTTGTGAGTATGGATGTTTGTTTCTCTTTCACTCCAGAACGGCTGAATGGATCTGGATAAAATTTGGCACAGAGATAGATTATAGTCTGGAATAACACATAAGCTACTATTTATCCCGGAAAAATATACGGTTCCCAAGGGATAGATTTGATTTTGTCTTTCTAGAGGCGAATTCGAGCAAAGCTAGGGTGAGCTGCTAGTAAAATATATATATATTTTTTTTTATATGTTGGTTTGAGCTTAATTAGAACTCTACGCCATTCTTTAAACATAATTAACTTGCAATAAAAAAATATTAAGATTTTACGATAAAAAGTAAGCATTAGAGATGATAAGTTTAATTTGTTGGACAAATTACACACAGAGTGCTAAATAAATCTAAATCTAAATCGGCTACGTAGTTTCGGAGTTCATCGCGGACCAATATCGTGACACGACAATTTTATATATTAAAGTCTTCATTAAAGTCGTATACTGTGCATATTATTATTATAAATAGAAAATGTTACAACTCCAGCATGCCAATGACTTTCAAAACGTTTAAATGTTAGTTTACAATATGAGATCACTTCCGGCCTGAACCGCGGCATCGCCTTGACATCTGATGTAAATTCTACATTCGGGCTAGATTCAGGAAGATTATTTTAAATGTTTACATCTACACATATAATCAAATTCTAATTGAGTCGAGTGTGTACATTAAATATTTTTTTTTTTTTAAAATCTTATTGAAATAGCCATTATTATCGATACAGAGGCCGAATCTATATTTTTTAAAAATTTTGTCTGTCTGCCTGGGAACGCATCACGAGAAAACCACTGGACAGATTTTGATGAAATTTGGTATGATGATAGCTGGTTTTTCAGGTCAACATAAGGGATACTTGTACTGCGGGAAAATATCTCATCTCTGAGAAATCTATATTAACCGTTAATAAGTAACTAGGTACAAAAAGGTAGAGCGAAATTGAGTCGCCAGTATTGAAATATTTTAGTTGAATTTGGCATATGAAGGTTAATGATATAGAATAAATGAAATTCATTGGACAGTATCCCTATTTTTCTTTTATTTGTAATATTTTAGATACATGTCCTGACAGACAAATTTTAAACGTTGAATATTTAAATTACTTAATTCGTTATGTTTTTTTGTTTTTATTTTGATAACAAAACGTTCTATCTATTTATATATTCTATTTTTTTTGCTCCGTTCGTGTGTTCAAAAGTAATCCATACGTCTATAATAGTAAATTGACCTTCGTATAGGTAATAAAATACATTGTTTAAGCCAAAATAAAACAAAAGTATCAAATGTCAACACAGTTGTTTCGAACGATATGTACTCGTATCAGTAATAAAAAATATTACGTAAATAGTTGTTTCGTTTTAATAAATCCACACAGCAAATATTTAATTATAGAATATTTTTTATAAATCAAACACGCTGCTGAAATGCATGAAAAAAATATATTATTTTATGTATTACTGGCTGTGCCCCGCGGTTTCACCCGCGTTAAATTTGTTTGATTATAAACATTAGTTTTATAATAATATATGGAAGTCTGTCCGATTTGTTGACATTTATGATTACTGCTCCGCTCCCTTGGGTAGTAGCATGATGATATATAGCCTTATAACCTTCCTCAATAAACGGGCTATCTAATGCGAAATAAATTTTTCAAATCGGATTTGTAGTTCCTGAGATTAGCACGTTCAAACAAACAAACTCTACCTCTTTATAATATAAGTATAGATGTTTATGTTTATTTAGCACTAGCGACTCACCCTCGCTTCGCTTCGGATTCGTCCATAGACAAAAACAAATCTATTCCACGGGAATCGCACATTTTTCAGGGATGATATATAGCCTATAACCTTCCTCAGTTAAAGGGATATCTAATGCAAAAATAATTTTTCAAATCGGATTAGTAGTTCCTTATATTAGCGCGATCAACCAACCAAACAAACAAACAAACTCTTCAGCTTTATAATATTAGTATAGATTATTTTATATAATACTTAAAATATTATTCAAAATTATGTACCTACTTACTTCAAATATTATCAAAATATTAAAATAAATGTAAATGCCAAAGAAGTAGATTGTTTAATGTGTAGCAATAGTTCGTACTTACTCAAATGGTTGCGTATTTCATACATATATTTTTTCGACTGGGGAGTGATATGATATCTACTTTTTCCCGGTACTCAGTAGTTCCCTTTTGTCAAAGCGCGGCGCTTTTTATATGCAATATGTATAAGCAGAAGAAACAAAGATATTACATACAAATATAATACCGTTTAGTAAGATTACTTTCTGCATATTTTTTTAGAATACACACGGGCGTATTTCCTCGTATATCATACTATGTTATTTAGAGCATTATGCGCTCCCCTTGGAATGTTTAAAGAACGCTCAGGCTCCTGCATTGAAAGATAAACAGTTTTAAAAGATTAATAGAATATATGTGGCAAAATTTTTATAAAAGCTTCGTACTCTAATAAATTGTGCATATGTATATGTTATATATAACATACGGCCTATATAATATAAATTATAAGATCACTTCAATAATAATTGAAAATTCTACTTAATCCAATGTAATTTGTTTTTGATAAGTAAAATATGTATTATTAAACATTTAGTTTTCGATAGAGTTAACACAAAACAGTTGATAACAAAAATAGGATTTCGAATTGTGATATGTGATAATCTATCTATACATATAATAAAATTGTAACTGATCGCTGTCTGTACATGGAAGATATTTGAGAAAAACTATTATTGGGGATCTTTATTAACGCAACAGAATCCAAAACAATGGTTTTTAGTTTTTTTGTCTGTTTGTCTGTGCATTTGTGCGCTCTAATCTTAGAAACGGCTTAACCGATTTGGGTGCGGTTTTCACTAATGTATTATGGTAAGCTTCGTTCAACATTTAGTATTTGTTTTATTTCAATCAGTTCCTAAATAAAAAAGTTATGTCAATTTAAAGAATCATCTAGGGGCGAACCCGAGCGAAGCGAGGGCGAGCCGCTAGTACCTAAAAACGTATCCAATCATCTACTCTGAACATATATGTACGTCGTGCTTTATTCTCCAATTTCAAATTTCTCGATATGTTTACATACATTTACAGCGTACGTGCCCATTTCCTTTTGTACACATTCAGCGCTGTACTGCTAGAGCTTTTCAAACAAAGAATTCCTTCCTTTGGTTACAGAACACAGCAATTTAAAGCAATACGAAGCAATACAAGTATTTATTGTTACTTATAAAAAATATTACATAAGAAATATACCTACATACATATATATTAAATAAAATTTTATAAATTTGAAGAGAAGTTAGTAATGATTTTTTTTTTCCTAAGAATAGAATAAGGTAGAGTCATCGAACCATACTTTTCATGTAATAAAGTCACCACATAAGAAGCCATTTTCATCGGCAATTATTTTTATTTATTGAAAATGTCTTGGACAAGAGCATTTTAGTTATTTTTTATTAGTAGCAACCCAAGGATTGACGATATGTTTGGCTCAGTTTATAGTGACTGTACTTGCTGTGCCAGCGGTCACGGGTTCGAGTTCCGCTGGGAGCATTCATTTGTGTGATGAGCACTAACGTTTGTACTCCAGTCATAGTTGTTTATATTTATAATATGTATGTATTTAAAGTTATATAAATGTAGTGTATCAACTATCTGGTATCCATAACACAAGCCTCGTAGTATACCATGGAACTAGATGGTGCTGTGTGTTAATGTCCCAACATTGTATTCATATTTATAAGTATGGAATCATGGCATACCTACTCACAACAATTTTCTTGTAACTTTTAACTTTCATCCTGTGAAAGAATTTTTATTTTTATTAGATATACTTGAGTACAAAGCACGCATATTTTTGTACCAAAGATATATGTAGTTAAATAAAGAAATACTTTTTCGCATTTATTATACGAGTACCTATAACTAACGATAAAGTTTTCGTCAAATAGATAAACATATAGTCTTAGTTTCACCCAAAGCTAGACATTAAGAGGATTATAGAAAGAAGCTATCATCCCTCAAATCTTTAAAATAAAACTAATAATGTAACATATTATCAACACTACTTATATATTATAAAGAGGACAGTTTTGTATTTTTGTATGTTTGTAACGAATAAATTTAAAAATTTGGTAAGAAGATAGTTTAAGACTCTGGGAAGGACATAGCATGTTTTTTATCCCAGAAATCATCCCTTAAGGGGGTGAAAATGGGGATGAAAGTTTGTATAGGGAATCAAACTAATTAGCTAACTAGTATTAAATATTCTAGACTAACACGTTAAAGTCCAAAAGGTAAATGCAATAACATACTCGTTCATAGTTTTGCAAATTCATCGCATTAAATCTCTATTCCTTTTGTGCTTATATTTAGTTCTTAATATGGGGCAATTTATCACGCGCAGCATCAACCACTGCACGCAGATGACTGTAATTTATTGCCATACAATATTCCTATTTCACTTTTGGTATACTAACGTACTTACTCTTTCTTTTCTCATACATTATTTAACTCTTTAGTTTTAAATCTTACCTTATAATTTTAAATGAGCAATTCTTATAAATACATTACATATGTACATATATAAATTCATTTCGTATATCTCGAAAACGGTTCTGACGATTTGGATGAAATTTTGTATTTAGATAAGGTTTTGATTTTTAAGTTTATCTATTTAAGAGTCTTTTCAGGAAAAAACAAATTTACAAAACACCGAGGGAGGCTCGTTCGCCCATGTTTAACTGTACAAGTTAAAAAAAATTGTAGCAGAGTAACATATCACGGAATATAGTTAAAGTTGTCCATTTCGCTCTCCAGCTCTTAATTTTTCAACCTTATCTTTAAATTTAAAGTTCATTTATGATAGTAGGATATAGGATGATAAAATAATATGCAAAAGTATGAGGAAGTAATATTCATTATTAGAATAATGAATGGCATTATAATGAACGGTATTTACCTTCAGTTTTTCATTTGAAAAGATCTCTTTTAAAAATGAAAGAACATTTCTATAGAGTGAAATATTAAAGGAGTCGATGATTTGAAGTCAAAGACGCTATCGTCCGCTCTTGAGAATAGGCATGTTTTTTATGAAATCAATTTAGGCTTACTACAAACTGTTATATTATAATAAAATATTTATGCTTGGAATGTGTATAAATTTTAAAATGTTTAGTATTATTATATAATTAAAACCTTCCCAAGGAGGGTTGATGTCAGACAGACGGCCGGTCATAATACTTTTGCCAAATCCTATCAGCAGTAGGTACGGAAGATGTACTGCGCCGACCCCAAGTGATTGGGAAATTTGATAGGGAGATGATGATGAGTACTATATGATTGATGTCTTATAAATAAATTTGGAACAGAGGAGTTTTGAAGAATTTCATTCGCTACGGGAAGTTATTATATTCCCGGAATGTAAATAATATATATTTTTTTAACTCTTGAGAATTTTCAAAGAAACTTACTTTTCATGTACTGAACAAATTCATCGATTTGGCGATAAACTATATATTACTAATGTTAGCTATATACTCGTATATTGTATTTAATTATTTTTTTCCCACTACTCTTTTTCACTATAATTAAGAAAAAAAAACATTGTCTATTATGTATGTGTTTGTATATGCTTATACATTAAAATTGACTTATTTTTCATTAGCAGTATAATAGTATGATAAAGCCTTTGCTGTCTTTTGATATTAAACAAAAGGAACCTTCCGGTTAAGTTCTTAGCTTAAAGCTCTCTCCAGAAATTTAATTACTCTCGTTTCTCAAAACTTTTTCCTAGCTGCACAATACAGCAAAATTTTAACTAAAGTCGCGAAGAGTAAGAATAACGTAGATAAATATTTTATAATAAATATATTATTTATACTTTTATACATATAATAAATTCTGAGTCGAATTAAATATTTAATATTTTTGACATTAAATAATTTTTAAAAAATCTTATTGAAATAGTCATTATAATCGACACATCTATCTATACTTTTTAGAATTTTTGCCTGTCTGTTTGTCTGTCTGGGAATGTATCACAAGAAAACCACTGGACAGATTTTGATGAATTTTGGTATGTTGATAGCTGGTATCCGTATTAATATATAGGACACTATATACTACGGGAAATTTATACTAAACATTAAAACGTAAACGTTGAGTTTCTAGTCTTCTAATATTTTTTTGTTATAGTACAACAATAATGAAAATATTATTATGAAATCCCTAAACTGAAAATACGTGTAACCAAAAATACTTATTCCATAACTCATATTCAAAACTATAATAGTATACTTATCTTCTTCTTACTTATACTTATTATGACCTTCCAAAATTAAGATATGCATACAGTATCTACCAGTAAAACAAGACATGATATACCTATGGATAAAAAACTCAAACAAACATGAAAAAATTATGAAGACTCCGAATGGCACAAAGACATTACGTTAAAGAACATTATATGATTTAAATTGTCAACGCCCTTCAGATACCATCGTTGAACAGATTCCTTTTACCATCCTCTCACCCCATTAAATTCAAAGGTGTTTTTCTCCATTAAAAGATTCGAGAGTTCTTAAGATTTGAATAATTAAAAGCATTGAAGAAAGGCTTGTATACTGGAACAATTCAAACATAGCAGCCGCTGGAGAACAAAAGCATGACTCTTAGCGTTGGTATACAACCTTTTCAGGCTAAACCATCACAGTGCAAAATATTTATTAAAATAGTAATGAATTAAAATAAAGGATTTTCAACTAATCCTTTAGGATATAACTATGTGATTATTAAATACTAAATCAAATTATATCTATCCATATTATCGCTCTAAAAATATGAAAATATTTAAGCTTTAAACTAATTTTACGGTCGATAAGTTTATTGTAAACAGTTATTTTGAAATATGAGAAATAAGACTAGATACTTAAAAATCTCTTTTATAAGCTTACATACACTCGCGGTATTTTACACCAACTAATTTTACTTGCACTGTCACTTCGCTTCACTTTACTTTTCTACGTCTTAGTATTTCTCCTCAATATTTTATTAACTCCGAAATTCAATTGATCAAACTGTCACCCTTTTTATATATGTATGCGTTAATAAAGAACACGCTATCAGCCGAAAATTGGAAAATGTTCTATATAGAAATGTCAATTCTTTTCTGGAATCTGTAACAGATGAGAGTGATATTAAAAATAAATATAACTTATATTCTTAAATAATAAATTTGCAATACGTACTTTTATCGACGTATCTATCAAGAGCGAAGCTGTGGCCAAAAATTATTATAATAAATGTGAAAATCTGTAAATAAATAAGTGTTACTTGTGTACTTGTGTACATCTAACTTGAACTCTAATTAAACAAATGCATTTAAGGCAGTGGTGGTCCAATGATCGCGTGCTCGTTTGGGGAAATTAAGTCAAGCTTCAAATCCCGAATCTATTATCTTGAGCGAATCATATTTAACGATCACATACTTTATGATTAAGGTAAAGGAAAACATCGTGAGGAACCCTACATCTCCGACAGGACGGGAAGTTTTCGAAAAACGTAATATCCGCTAATCCGCAGTAGTACTAAGGTATAAAAAATACCTAAGCTGCAGTAATCTTACTCAGGTTTTCTGCCAGTGACGGTATTTAAAGAAAAGTTTTCCCCTGTAGCATAACGAAGCATTGAAATAATAATAACGTTTTAAACACTAGGTCATTACGTCTTCATTAGGCATTTCTTTGTTAAATTTCCAAACAGTACCAAATTTCTTATGTTTCGAAACATACCTACATAATAAAATAGTCTGCGCTCAAAGAAAGATAAAAGGTTGCGTAGTTATTTTTTCACGGCTCGTTCGTAAAAAGGTCCGTAGATGGGCGTAGATTTTACAGGTCATTAGAGGAAAGAGGGCAAACAAAACGAAGCCAATGCCCAAATTTTGTTTCAATATAAAATTTGTTTATTTATAGAACCACTAGCGGCTCACCCGCGCTTCGCTCGGGTTCAGCTCTAGACAAACAAAAACAAATCTATCCCACGGGAACCGTACATTTTTCAACCGTATATAAAAAGTAGCCTATTTGTTATTCTTATGTATGAACCATATTATTGTAAAGTTTCATTATAATCAAATCAGTAGTTTTTGTGTTCTAAGCTATATAAGTTACTATAATTTTTTAACTACCCTACGGGAACTCTTTAATTTTCCGAGATGAAAAGTATTTAAAATGTTGACCGGGGATATAAGGTACCACCATGCAAAATTTCACTTAAATCGATCCAACAGTTTCGGAGATTAGCCCGTACAAACTGACAAACAAACAGAGAAATAAGAAAATTGAAAAAAACTGGATTTGTTCTATTTCTTTTGTTACATCCCCCATACTCGGTTCTTAGCATTTTTTTTCTATGTGCAGACATTCGACCTCTACAGTTTTATTATATGTATAGATTACTGATTTTGTTTGGATATCTAAACATGAGAATTCTGTTTACTTAACTTTGAAATAGTCTACATCGTAGAAATTGAAGATGATACGCTTTACCCTACTCGGTAATATTAATAAGTTAGCATTGTCTTATAGCGTAAAGGCAATTTATATTTGTTCTAATATTTTTATAACTGATCATTTTATTATTTTTATTTTGTTTGCTTGAACAAACTTTTGTAAGATGTACAGGAAAGTACCTGATTTGAAAAATTATTTTCGCTTTTATAAACTTTTTATTATAGAAGATGCCATCTAATTTCTGGTAACCTTTAGGAGTGAGCAAAATTTATTATTATTTGAAATTGCCTCTCCTCACAATTTCAACATCAATACGAGCCAGTACTGCTGGGCCTAACAGGCTTAAATTTTGACAGCGATAAATAAACATTTTCTTTTAATTCAGCTCCTTAATTACTAAAAAGCTAGCAACTTTTGTATGAGGGACAATATTTAACCGGGAAGCCATCTAGGTACTTATTATAAAATATGTTCTTCGTTTAAGCTAAAAGTCAAAAAAGTAAGCTTAATATTAGTTTTCTTACTTTTCACTTCTAAGTAAAGCTTTTTATTTTTTATTTTACTACATCTAGAGCAAAAGATAACAGTAAGGATTTTATTATTTTAAACACGTCATATGATTTCAAAGTTTAACGCAGTAAAGTTAACTATTTAGTTGTTTTATACTCGTATATATATATATATATATATATATATATATATATATATATATATATATATATATATATATATATATATATTAATTTTTCCTTCATTCCTTAAAACAGATTTTGAGCTAATTGAATCACCGTTATCACTTGAGCAGTTAATTAATCCAACGTAATTTGCTACTGGCACGTTCTTGATGGATCGCTAGCCAGGTTTAAATGGCTCTGTAAAACCGCTTACCTTTTATTCAGATCGTTTGTATTTCAGAAAGGCTTTTATTTTAAAATCTATGACTTATTATTAAAATTATCTATAACTTATTATTATTCTATCACTTCTAGTTAAATATTACCTTTTACTTTTAAAATCATGTCTCCATTTTAAGTTCATGTTATTTTTTGCACAGCACTAACGCCCAAACAACCGGTAAAAACTTTCTTTGTTTCTATTGAACGGATCATCACTGTCACTTAAAGGACCCGGTTCAAAGTGATATAGGCAATTTTTTCTCCCCAGAAAGGGATTATTCTTTCAACATAAGTAATAGTAGTTTTATGATATTCTTTGTCAAGAAATGTAGGGAGGATCAAAACCAAGCGGTAACGTTATCTATACTAATATTATAAAGAGGTAAAGTTTGTGAAATTGTCAGTTTGTGAGCTTGTAGGGGGTAATCTCTAGATTTACTGAACCGATTTAGATGAAATTTGGTAAGAAGATAGGTTGAGACCCTGGGAAGGGTATTATTACATAGAATACTTTTTATCCTGAAAATCATCCCTAAAAGGGGTGAAAATGGGGATGAAAGTTTGTTAGGGGAATCAACCTAGGGACGAACCCGAGCGAAGCGAGGGTGAGTCGCTAGTATAAAATAATCATCATAATTATGTTTCTTCGTACTTTATACAATCTTTTATTTCAAAGTTAAAAGTACCTATTGTTTTAATCTACGAGTGCTAATATAACATAAATATATACAATTTTAATAGTTTACTCTTCCTTTATCCAACAAAGCATTGACAAGCGCAATTTTTTACATTTTTATATACGGTACAAAAATTGATATACGGTATGGTATATCTATCTGAAGTTTTTTGTACTGCAGATAGAAATTTGACGTAATTAAACTTTATAAAAATCAGACCAAGCTATTGCTAGTTAGAGTACTTCTTGTTTTAATACGTCTGACGCTTGGGTGCGTCCCTAGACACGTTGTAATTTTTTGGGCGGAATCCCAGTTCTTTTTCTAAAATAAAAGTAGCCTAAGTTACTCCTTGTAACATCAGCTATCTGTCAGTGTATGTCCCGTTAAAATCAGTCCAGCCGTTTTGGAGATTAGCCGGAACAAACAGACAGACAGACAGACAAAAATTTTTAAAATTGACTTTTTCTTATAAGTGCCGTATATAATTTCATATGAATTTAGTAAAAAGCTGTTATTTTAACATTACAAACAGACGCTTCAATTTTAGCCATGCATTGGAAAACCGTAACCCTAAATTTAGTACCTTGAATTGACTTATGTAGTTTATACTAACTATTTATATAGAATGGTGTTTCTCAACTATTTTTATCGTCTTCCTGCTTATATATTCCACTAAAATCGAGCTCGTAAAAGCTTGATTAGCAAAGTGACAACTTATCACTACACTAATTGTTGGTCAGTTAATCATTTATCTGTAGCATCATATCACTTGTAAATTTTGACAAATCTATATATATAAAAGAAAGTCGTGTTAATTACACTATTTATAACTCAAGAACGGCTGAACCGATTTGGGTGAAAATTGCTGGGGAGGTAGCTTAGAACCAGGAGACGGACATAGGATACTTTTATCCCGTTTGACCGCGTTCCCGTGTGACGTGACATAAAACGTCAAAGAGAATACAAGTCACTATAAAACGTAGTGTAACAAAAACGCATTTGACATGGAATAACAAAACGCAAATGACAGCTAAACGTAATTTTGTCTATGGTTAAGTATAACATCAGAAAAATTCAAAAAAATATATTAAAATTTATATGGTTAACGCTGGCAAAAACTATTTTAAATATCTATGTAAAACGTACCTAGTCATTTAATATGTAATATATAAGTATAAAACGAATCCGTCGAGAAAAATATGTATTTTTAACACACTATAAAATTGCGTATGTCCGGGAAGAGTAATTTGAGTTGAATCATTTGAGTATCACCACTTTGTGTATGTTCTAGACCACATTAGACGTAAACTTCCGTCAAAATAATAATTTGGAAAGTTTTCAAAATCCGGTGGTTTTCGTAAATATTTCGAAAATCGTTAATTGAGCTTGAGGTATTCATTAGTTATTTGTTCTTACGTGCTGCATGCACCAGTTACGTTGTTCTCATAGCACTGTAATAGCTTCGTATTACTCGTTCCAAAGTGATTTCTTATCGCTTTGGGAATTCTTACAATAACATGTTATTTATTGGGTTAATTTAATTTATATAACCACTAGCGACTCACTCTCGCTCCGCTCGGATTCGTCCCTTCTTACGTTTTAAAGTTTAGTATAGATTTCTCAGAGATGAGAAGATTTTCCCGCAGTAAAAAGTATTCTATATGTTGACCTGGATAACCAACTATCATCTTACCCAATTTCATCAAAATCCCTCCTGTGGTTTTTCCGTGATGCGGTACCAGACAGACAAACAAAAATTCTAAAAACTATAGATTCGGTCTCTTTACCAATAATAATGTCTATTTCAATAAGATTTTCTAAAAAATATTTAATGTACAGATTCGGCTTAGTTACAATTTTATTATATGTATAGTATAAATTATACTAATTTCTCTCTGTTATTCAAATAGGTAATTTGTCATTCGAATTAGTTATTTCATTAAATAACCAAACTTGGTAATTTTATTTACTAGGTTTATTTTCTATAATGTTGATAGAATTCATTTATTTTTAACTAAACTTTTACGACTCAATCATTATTCTAAGTAAAAATATTCTAAATAGGAAGTTTTTTGTTTGTTAGTAATGATATAACACGGTAACTGAGTTGTATGGCTTGAAATAAGATATAGGTTATTTATTAATCGGTTCTCATATATTTTCGTAGGCATATGAATAACTAGCGTTTCTCCGCGGCTATATCGTTAAAAATTATAACTTATATGTTATTTTCATATGCTATATTACTGTAAAGTTTAATCCAAATATCTTCAGTAAGTTTTACGTGAAAAAATAAGAAACACCCATTCATCCATCCATCCTCACAAAGTCCAGTTTTTCAAAGTTATTCAACAGCATGAATCGACATGTTTATTTGTATCGAAATACTTTATAGGTCGGATGGTTAGTTAGAATTTTATCCCAGTACATGGAAAAGTTTCTTGCGATATTGCAAAAGTTGTCTGAAAAAATAACAAAACGAGGGCGGGTCACTAATAAATTGTAATTAATATATTACTGGCCATAAATAATAATTTAATTTTCATCATCCCCGTTTCAATACTATAAACCGTGACACATAAAACGGTAGTTGTATGAAAGCAACTGAGTACGTTAGGTAAACGTAGCTACGTATTTAACGACTGTTTTATAGTCGAGTGGAGCCGGTCTGGCTCAATGTCGGCGCTAGTGTCCAATGCTCTAACTGCCATTTTACTAGTAAAACCGAAATAATCAAGATAATACATGTAAGATAATAAACTGGTTACTCAAATATTTTATCTGAGACTGCACGTGTATTATCATACCTATGTATATGTTTTTTAATTATCAATATGTAAATATTCATGTCATGATAAGAAAACAGAAGTAAAGTGGTTTCTTATTACTGGAAATGTAAACACCCGTATTTAGGATCAAAATTTTATTCAGTCTGGAAGTAACGCTATTTTACATATAGAATCCTATTATTCTATAGGCCTTACACACCTGACACCGGTACCGGCTTACATCGTATCTGGTCCGCTCCGAACCTATCTTTTCCTGTCTACGAGTGTCAACATAATTATTACAATTTCGTGAACGCTAAATGTGTTTCGCTTCGTACAAAACACGGATTTGTCTTTAAATAGTGATCACCGCGTGGTTGGTATCAACCATAAGTAATTAAGTTATATATTTATTGTCTTGCGTATGTTACAATATTAATCTATCCTCAATTTGACTACAGAATTTAACAATAAACAAAAGAGTAGATATATGCGTGTGTATGTGTCAAATACATGGTAGTTGTGTAATGTTTTTTTTTTATTGATTTAATGTATTTTCTATGCACAATTAAAAAAAATTTGCATTCTGCAAGTGTGGGAAATTTCATACTCCTCCGTCCGCGCAATTTTCGTAAAAAGGGTTACAAAGTTTTTGCTTCACGTATTAATATATAAATACTAGATCCAATGTGCACCGTATCAAGTTCGACCGTTTCTTACGGCCTTATTAATTGAAATTGCAGACCCTATTAATTGTTGGGGTATACTTCAGTTTTCTCCGTATTGTTTGTGAATACGGGTATAAGTTTAGCACTTTAGCCTCCTTGACCGCCCTTCTTGAAATCAATGAAGAGAATCAATGAAACCTTTCCACTAGAAACCTCACTAATTAGATTCGGTAAAACATATTATGAAAAAAATATATAGACATTGAAATTCAAATCCTAGAATTTCACGAAGCCTACTTACTGTGTAATTTTTTTTAAAAAGGTGCATAAAAAAATCCCTAATTTATAAAAAGTAGATAATCTATTTTATATATAAACTGCAAACAAAACATTAATTAATAAACAAATAAAGCATTAGTTTATTGTTTTATGTGTTTGAGTCATTGATACACAAAAACTCAAGATACACAATTAGCTTCTCTAAAGCGTCCTCAAAAAGTGCACAATTCGAAATTAAATTGCCCATTTTTGAAATTTCTTTTGTTTATTGCTTTTTCGATGACAAAATTAAAACGCACGTTGTTTTGTTTAAATAAGTACCTACTTTATGTGGTGTGCGTAAGTTTGAATTTATATTTAAATAATTAGAACTTTCGATTTTTGAATTTTATTCTTTGGTTTGACTTAACGTGTCGACGTCACTTTTTGAAGAGATATCTGTTAGGAAATGTATCAATGTTTTATATATCAATGGTTTAAGTACATAAATACAAAAAGATATAAACGATAATAATTTTATACATATTTATTTACAATACATATGTATAGGTATAGAGAGAGATTTAATGCATTTATTCAGCAAAGCTACGAAACATATGCAAAAAAAAAACATTTTAAGAAAAATAGGATTTACAGAATTTTATATAATATTTATTCTGTACATACTATTTTTCTAAAAATGTAAAAAAAGTTGGAATATATAATACCAAATCTATATTAAATTACTTTAGCTTGAAGCATTAAAAATGTCTAACAGAAAATATTGCTTTCCGTCCCGCTTAATGCAAGCACAAGCATCCGAAAACAACATTAGTGACTGCACTTTACGAGATAATGCTTTCATAAATAATTACTCAAAATAGATTACATAATTCCAAATGAATAAACTATGTTTAAAGTATATATTACTAGCGACTCACCCTTGCTTCGCTCGGTTTCGTCTCTAGGTTGATTCCCCATACACACTTTCATCCCCATTTTCACTCCCTTAAGGGATGATTTCCAGGATAAAAACTATCCTATATCCTTACCAGGGTCTCAAACTATTTCTTACCAAATTTCATCTTAATCGATTCCGTAGTTTTGGAGCCTATGCGGTGCAAACAAACAAACAATCAAATCTTTCCTCTTTATAATATTACCAAAGGAACTATTACTTAATCTGTGATATTAGTATAGATATGTAAAATAATAAAACGTAATGACCTACCGTGTTATAAAATACAATGTCTCTCCATCTGTTTCTTTGTTTGTGCGCTGATAGCTCAGAAGCTACTGATCGGATATATTGATCATACTTCTTTATTTTATTTTTATTCATAAAAATAAATTATCTGGTCAGGTAAAGATTTCAATGACAAAGGTAAACTATGTAGGATCGCGAGCTTCAAAGAAACACAGATTGCTTAGTTAGAGGGCGCTAAAGAAATAAAAAATAAAAAAGCAATTAGATATAGATAGTGGATCGAATTTACTACGTCTTACACCGTAAATAATATCCTCTAGGAATTACCACTGCGATATAAAGAAAGGTTATGTCAATTGAAATAGTTTGGAATTAAATAAGATGTTTGTCAAAGAAAAGTTACTTGTTAAATTATATAGCGAGAATGTTCGCGTTACGAAGTTGATCGCGCGAGGGAAAAGGGTACAAAAGTTTGAGATAAAGGTCTTAACCGTAAAGAAACTGATTGTTAAGCCCAAAATGTGTAAAAAAACAAGACTATTTCCATTAATAAAAACTTAGGAATTGTAATATAAAACTTTATATTCCAACATTTCTTGAATGTCTGCTTTTTTGTACGTGACTTGTATTATTTATATAAAATAATGGAGCTCTCAACTTACAAATATGAAATAAAAGCTTATTCGTTGTTACGAGTAAATGTATATGACACCATTAGGGCTATAGAAACTACTAAACCCTATGATATTCAATACTATTTTCACTATATTCCAACAATCGATCTTGTGAAAGACAATAATTATTATAGATATCATTGTTTGTCTTCTCATGGCCGGAATGACTGTTTGCTCACACAAAAATAAATTTACGAGATTTTTCGCCCCTCTCGTAATAAAAGAAAGAAGCTTTACGTTTATGGTATAAGATGTCACGTACAATCGTAAACACATTGTATGTAACTTAAATTTTCTTATGCGTTTTAATTTGAGCGTTTAGGATCAATTTGATTTTTTTTTATTAATGTACATAATATAATTTTATATCGGCTATCAATTTTATATCGATCATATATTTTATACTAGCGGCTCACCCTCGCTTCGCTTGGGTTCACCTCTAGACAAACGTACAAGCCCGTACAAACAAACAAACAGACAAACAGACAGAAAAACAAAAAAATTGAAAAAAATCTGGATTTGTTCTATTTCACTTCTTACATCCCCTGACTCGGTTTTTCTCATTCTTTTCCATTTGTAGAGACATTCGGCCTTTACAGTTTTATTATATGTATAGATAACTATCGAACTTAAACTTAATTGATCAAGATTAGACATTTTTACCCAACTGCCCAAAAAAGGTAATGTTATACAGATAAGTTTATTTACAATAGCTAAGTAAATAGGTATCATTAGGTGCGTTAGTTTCAGTGGAGTATTTATCCTGGATAGTCTATGAAATTGCGGTAGAATATGAATTCTCTCACAGCAGGCTGTGAGGGGGCGATTAATTGCTTGATTTTATTATGTTCACGTTATTGAGAATTTTGTAAACAAATTTGTACAAAATGAAGAAAAATTGTGAGCTTTTTTATTTTCATCCTTTTTCACGAGGGGTGGTCAAACATTATAACAACATATATATAATATTATAGTTATATATTACGGCAAATTAATTTATTTCATATTACACCCTGTATGTAGGATCGATCTCATTAGGTAGAAATTTCAATATATTATATAATATAAAGAAAGAAATGTACCGTAACCGTAGATTTGAAAAATAACAGGTCTGTTAAGATAGCAGTGAAAGGTTAGCAGAATCAATCGAAACCTACATGGTATTTTGTAGCTAATTTGTTGCTAATTAGTTGCTAAAACCCCGATTTTGTTGCTTTGACCGACTTCAAAAAAAAAGAGTTACTGCTATCTTAACGTTAAGCTAGCAGTAAACTCGCGGGATCGGCACGGATTAAATGCAATTGTACATCAGAATTTGTTGCTAATTTGTTGCTGAAGAATAGTGTAAGAAAATTTGAAAAAACCCTAGAATTGGCTAGACCTGGAGACCTGTAGCCGTGTCCATGCTATCTTAACACAGAGTTTTTGGTAACAAGGTGATGGCATGGATTTTGTTGCTGTTCGCAAATAACATCAGGATACCCCAAAGAGCCAGCAACAAAATATAAACTAAAAAATCTGCTACACCTGGAGACCTGTAGCCGTAACCATGCTATCTTAACATGCACTTTTTTAAAGAAGACGATGGCATGGATTTTGTTGCTAGTCGAAAATAACATCAGGACACCCCAAAGAGCCAGCAACAAAATATAAACTAAAATTCTGCTACACCTGGAGACCTGTAGCCGTATCCATGCTATCTTAACATGCACTTTTTGACAAGACGATAGCATGGATTTTGTTGCTAGTCGAAAATAACATCAGGACACCCCAAAGAGCCAGCAACAAAATATAAACTAAAAATCTGCTACACCTGGAGACCTGTAGCCGTATCCATGGTATCTTAACATGCACTTTTTTAACAAGACGATGGCATGGATTTTGTTGCTAGTCGAAAATAACATCAGGACACCCCAAAGAGCCAGCAACAAAATATAAACTATAAATCTGCTACACCTGGAGACCTGTAGCCGTATCCATGCTATCTTAACATGCACTTTTTGACAAGACGATAGCATGGATTTTGTTGCTAGTCGAAAATAACATCAGGACACCCCAAAGAGCCAGCAACAAAATATAAACTAAAAATTTGCTACACCTGGAGACCTGTAGCCGTATCCATGCTACCTTAACAAGCACTTTTTTTAACAAGACGATGACATAGATTTTGTTGCTAATCGTAAATAACATCAGGACACTCCAGAGAGCCAGCAACAAAATAAAAACTAAAAACCTGCTAGACCTGGAGACCTGTAGCCGACTATAAGTGTCCATGCTATCTTAACGTGTAGTTTTTAAAACAAGACGGTGGCATGGATTTTGTTGCTAGTCGCAAATAACATCAGAACACCCCAAAGAGTCAGAAACAAAACATAAACTAAAATTCTGCTACACCTGGAGACCTGTAGCCGTATCATGCTATCTTAACATGCACGTTTTTTAAGAAGACGATGGCATGGATTTCGTTGCTAGTCGAAAATAACATCAGAACACTCTAGACAGCCAGCAACAAAATAAAAACTAAAATTCTGCAACACCTGGAGACCTGTAGCCGTGTCCATGCTATCTTAACACAGAGTTTTTGGTAACAAGGTGATGGCATGGATTTTGTTGCTGTTCGCAAATAACATCAGGATACCCCAAAGAGCCAGCAACAAAATATAAACTAAAAATCTGCTACACCTGGAGACCTGTAGCCGTAACCATGCTATCTTAACATGCACTTTTTTAAAGAAGACGATGGCATGGATTTTGTTGCTAGTCGAAAATAACATCAGGACACCCCAAAGAGCCAGCAACAAAATATAAACTAAAATTCTGCTACACCTGGAGACCTGTAGCCGTATCCATGCTATCTTAACATGCACTTTTTGACAAGACGATAGCATGGATTTTGTTGCTAGTCGAAAATAACATCAGGACACCCCAAAGAGCCAGCAACAAAATATAAACTAAAAATCTGCTACACCTGGAGACCTGTAGCCGTATCCATGCTATCTTAACATGCACTTTTTTAACAAGACGATGGCATGGATTTTGTTGCTAGTCGAAAATAACATCAGGACACCCCAAAGAGCCAGCAACAAAATATAAACTAAAAATCTGCTACACCTGGAGACCTGTAGCCGTATCCATGCTATCTTAACATGCACTTTTTTAAACAAGACGATGGCATGGATTTTGTTGCTAGTCGAAAATAACATCAGGACATCCCAAAGAGCCAGCAACAAAATATAAACTAAAAATTTGCTACACCTGGAGACCTGTAGCCGTATCCATGCTACTTTAACAAGCACTTTTTTTAACAAGACGATGACATAGATTTTGTTGCTAATCGTAAATAACATCAGGACACTCCAGAGAGCCAGCAACAAAATAAAAACTAAAAACCTGCTAGACCTGGAGACCTGTAGCCGACTATAAGTGTCCATGCTATCTTAACGTGTAGTTTTTAAAACAAGACGGTGGCATGGATTTTGTTGCTAGTCGCAAATAACATCAGAACACCCCAAAGAGTCAGAAACAAAACATAAACTAAAATTCTGCTACACCTGGAGACCTGTAGCCGTATCATGCTATCTTAACATGCACGTTTTTTAAGAAGACGATGGCATAGATTTCGTTGCTAGTCGAAAATAACATCAGAACACTCTAGACAGCCAGCAACAAAATAAAAACTAAAATTCTGCTACACCTGGAGACCTGTAGCCGTATCCATGCTACTTTAACAAGCACTTTTTTTAACAAGACGATGACATAGATTTTGTTGCTAATCGTAAATAACATCAGGACACTCCAGAGAGCCAGCAACAAAATAAAAATTAAAAATCTGCTACACCTGGAGACCTGTAGCCGACTATCAGTGTCCATGCCATTTTAACGTGCAGTTTGTAAAACAAGACGGTGGCATGGATTTTGTTGCTAGTCCTAAATAGCATCAGGACGCCCCAATGAGTCAGAAAAAAAAATAGAAACTAAAAATTTGCTACACCTGGAGACCTGTAGTCGTATCCATGCTATCTTAACGTGCAGTTTTTATAACAATACGGTGGCATGGATTTTGTTGCTTATCGCAAATAACATCAGGACACTCCAGAGAGCCAGCAACAAAATAAAAACTAAAATTCTGCTACACCTGGAGACCTGTAGCCGTATCCATGCTACCTTAACAAGCACTTTTTTTAACAAGACGATGACATAGATTTTGTTGCTAATCGTAAATAACATCAGGACACTCCAGAGAGCCAGCAACAAAATAAAAACTAAAAATCTGCTACACCTGGAGACCTGTAGCTGACTATCAGTGTCCATGCTATCTTAACGTGCAGTTTATAAAACAAGACGGTGGCATGGATTTTGTTGCTAGTCGAAAATAATATCAGGATGCCCTAAAGAGTCAGAAACAAAATAGAAACTAAAAATTTGCTACACCTGGAGACCTGTAGTCGTATCCATGCTATCTTAACGTGCAGTTTTTATAACAATACGGTGTCATGGATTTTGTTGCTAATCGCAAATAACATCAGGACACTCCAGAGAGCCAGCAACAAAATAAAAACTAAATATCTGCTACCTCCAGGTCTCCAGGTGTAGCAGAATTTTAGTTTTTATTTTGTTGCTGGCTCTCTGGAGTATCCTGATGTTATTTGCGATTAGCAACAAAATCCATGCCACCGTATTGTTATAAAAACTGCACGTTAAGATAGCATGGATACGACCACAGGTCTCCAGGTGTAGCAAATTTTTAGTTTCTATTTTGTTTCTGACTCTTTAGGGCGTCCTGATGTTATTTTCGACTAGCAACAAAATCCATGCCACCGTCTTGTTTTACAAACTGCACGTTAACATAGCATGGACACTGATAGTCGGCTACAGGTCTCCAGGTGTAGCAGATTTTTAATTTTTATTTTGTTGCTGGCTCTCTGGAGTGTCCTGATGTTATTTGCGTTTAGCAACAAAATCCATGTCATCGTCTTGTTAAAAATAGTGCTTGTTAAGGTAGCATGCATACGGCTACAGGTCTCCAGGTGTAGTAGAATTTTAGTTTTTATTTTGTTGCTGGCTCTCTAGAGTATTCTGATGTTATTTTCGACTAGCAACAAAATCCATGCCATCGTCTTGTTAAAAAAAGTGCATGTTAAGATAGCATGATACGGCTACAGGTCTCCAGGTGTAGCAGAATTTTAGTTTATGTTTTGTTTCTGACTCTTTGGGGTGTCCTGATGTTATTTGCGACTAGCAACAAAATCCATGCTATCGTCTTGTTAAAAAAGTGCATGTTAAGATAGCATGGATACGGCTACAGGTCTCCAGGTGTAGCAGATTTTTAGTTTATATATTGTTGCTGGCTCTTTGGGGTGTCCTGATGCTATTTTCGACTAGCAACAAAATGCATGCCATCGTCTTGTTAAAAAAGTGCATGTTAAGATAGCATGGATACGGCTACAGGTCTCCAGGTGTAGCAGATTTGTTGTTTATATTTTGTTGCTGGCTCTTTGGGGTGTCCTAATGTTATTTTCGACTAGCAACAAAATCCATGCCATCGTCTTGTTAAAAAAGTGCATGTTAAGATAGCATGGATACGGCTACAGGTCTCCAGGTGTAGCAGATTTTTAGTGTATATTTTGTTGCTGGCTCTTTGGGGTGTCCTGATGCTATTTTCGACTAGCAACAAAATCCATGCCATCGTCTTCTTTAAAATAGTGCATGTTAAGATAGCATGGATACGGCTACAGGTCTCCAGGTGTAGCAGATTTTTAGTTTATATTTTGTTGCTGGCTCTTTGGGGTGTCCTGATGCTATTTTCGACTAGCAACAAAATCCATGCCATCGTCTTGTTAAAAAAAGTGCATGTTAAGATAGCATGGATACGGCTACAGGTCTCCAGGTGTAACAGATTTTTAGTTTATATTTTGTTGCTGGCTCTTTGGGGTGTCCTGATGTTATTTGCGACTAGCAACAAAATCCATGCCACCGTCTTGTTTTAAAAACTACACGTTAAGATAGCATGGACACTTATAGTCGGCTACAGGTCTCCAGGTCTAGCAGGTTTTTAGTTTTTATTTTGTTGCTGGCTCTCTGGAGTGTCCTGATGTTATTTACGATTAGCAACAAAATCTATGTCATCGTCTTGTTAAAAGAAGTGCTTGTTAAGGTAGCATGGATACGGCTACAGGTCTCCAGGTGTAGCAAATTTTTAGTTTATATTTTGTTCCTGGCTCTTTGGGGTGTCCTGATGTTATTTTCGACTAGCAACAAAATCCATGCTATCGTCTTGTTAAAAAAGTGCATGTTAAGATAGCATGGATACGGCTACAGGTCTCCAGGTGTAGCAGATTTTTAGTTTATATATTGTTGCTGGCTCTTTGGGGTGTCCTGATGCTATTTTCGACTAGCAACAAAATGCATGCCATCGTCTTGTTAAAAAAGTGCATGTTAAGATAGCATGGATACGGCTACAGGTCCCCAGGTGTAGCAGATTTGTTGTTTATATTTTGTTGCTGGCTCTTTGGGGTGTCCTAATGTTATTTTCGACTAGCAACAAAATCCATGCCATCGTCTTGTTAAAAAAGTGCATGTTAAGATAGCATGGATACGGCTACAGGTCTCCAGGTGTAGCAGATTTTTAGTGTATATTTTGTTGCTGGCTCTTTGGGGTGTCCTGATGCTATTTTCGACTAGCAACAAAATCCATGCCATCGTCTTCTTTAAAATAGTGCATGTTAAGATAGCATGGATACGGCTACAGGTCTCCAGGTGTAGCAGATTTTTAGTTTATATTTTGTTGCTGGCTCTTTGGGGTGTCCTTATGCTATTTTCGACTAGCAACAAAATCCATGCCATCGTCTTGTTAAAAAAGTGCATGTTAAGATAGCATGGATACGGCTACAGGTCTCCAGGTGTAACAGATTTTTAGTTTATTTTTTTTTTTGCTGGCTCTTTGGGATGTCCTGATGTTATTTTCGACTAGCAACAAAATCCATGCCATCGTCTTGTTTAAAAAAGTGCATGTTAAGATAGCATGGATACGGCTACAGGTCTCCAGGTGTAGCAGATTTTTAGTTTATATTTTGTTGCTGGCTCTTTGGGGTGTCCTGATGTTATTTTCGACTAGCAACAAAATCCATGCCACCGTATAGTTATAAAAACTGCACGTTAAGATAGCACGGACACTGATAGTCGGCTACAGGTCTCCAGGTGTAGCAGAATTTTAGTTTACATTTTGTTGCTGGCTCTTTGGGGTGTCCTGATGTTATTTGCGAACAGCAACAAAATCCATGCCATCGACTTGTTTAAAAAAGTGCTTGTTAAGATAGCATGGATACGGCTACAGGTCTCCAGGTGTAGCAGATTTTTAGTTTATATTTTGTTGCTGGCTCTTTGGGGTGTCCTGATGTTATTTTCGACTAGCAACAAAATCCATGCCATCGTCTTGTTAAAAAAGTGCATGTTAAGATAGCATGGATACGGCTACAGGTCTCCAGGTGTAGCAGATTTTTAGTGTATATTTTGTTGCTGGCTCTTTGGGGTGTCCTGATGCTAGTTTCGACTAGCAACAAAATCCATGCCATCGTCTTCTTTAAAATAGTGCATGTTAAGATAGCATGGATACGGCTACAGGTCTCCAGGTGTAGCAGATTTTTAGTTTATATTTTGTTGCTGGCTCTTTGGGGTGTCCTGATGTTATTTTCGACTAGCAACAAAATCCATGCCATCGTCTTGTTAAAAAAGTGCATGTTAAGATAGCATGGATACGGCTACAGGTCTCCAGGTGTAACAGATTTTTAGTGTATATTTTGTTGCTGGCTCTTTGGGGTGTCCTGATGCTATTTTCGACTAGCAACAAAATCCATGCCATCGTCTTGTTTAAAAAAGTGCATGTTAAGATAGCATGGATACGGCTACAGGTCTCCAGGTGTAGCAGATTTTTAATTTATATTTTGTTGCTGGCTCTTTGGGGTGTCCTGATGTTAGTTTCGACTAGCAACAAAATCCATGCCACCGTATTGTTATAAAAACTGCACGTTAAGATAGCACGGACACTGATAGTCGGCTACAGGTCTCCAGGTGTAGCAGAATTTTAGTTTATATTTTGTTGCTGGCTCTTTGGGATGTCCTGATGTTATTTGCGAACAGCAACAAAATCCATGCCATCGTCTTGTTTAAAAAAGTGCATGTTAAGATAGCATGGATACGGCTACAGGTCTCCAGGTGTAGCAGATTTTTAGTTTATATTTTGTTGCTGGCTCTTTGGGGTGTCCTGATGTTAGTTTCGACTAGCAACAAAATCCATGCCACCGTATTGTTATAAAAACTGCACGTTAAGATAGCACGGACACTGATAGTCGGCTACAGGTCTCCAGGTGTAGCAGAATTTTAGTTTATATTTTGTTGCTGGCTCTTTGGGGTGTCCTGATGTTATTTGCGAACAGCAACAAAATCCATGCCATCGTCTTGTTTAAAAAAGTGCATGTTAAGATAGCATGGATACGGCTACAGGTCTCCAGGTGTAGCAGAATTTTAGTTTATATTTTGTTGCTGGCTCTTTGGGGTATCCTGATGTTATTTGCGAACAGCAACAAAATCCATGCCATCACCTTGTTACCAAAAACTCTGTGTTAAGATAGCATGGACACGGCTACAGGTCTCCAGGTCTAGCCAATTCTAGGGTTTTTTCAAATTTTCTTACACTATTCTTCAGCAACAAATTAGCAACAAATTCTGATGTACAATTGCATTTAATCCGTGCCGATCCCGCGAGTTTACTGCTAGCTTAACGTTAAGATAGCAGTAACTCTTTTTTTTTGAAGTCGGTCAAAGCAACAAAATCGGGGTTTTAGCAACTAATTAGCAACAAATTAGCTACAAAATACCATGTAGGTTTCGATTGATTCTGCTAACCTTTCACTGCTATCTTAACAGACCTAAAAATAACTGACTTAAATAATAATTATATTATTGACCCTCGCTGTTGAAATTATGTTACATACTTAATTAATATAATTATTATTAGAAAGTTACAGTAGAAAATATTCGTAAGTAATTGATATGCGACATAGAAAGTGCCGAAGAATTTTATTTTGTCCCTAATGGACTCAGAGCTGTAATAAATCATTTACAAACTAAATTAAGCCCAAATATTTTCGTGGACGAAATATTCAAGTCACTTAAAGTACCAGGAATTTGTATGGAAGTGTGCTAAGTGCTAACAATAGAGAACCACTTAAAGTACAAGTCGTGTCGTATTATTATCGTCCCACTGGAGTATGAGAATAAAAGGAATAGAGAATGCATTCGATTCTGCGCGTACAATTGGGTACCATAAAATCTCCTGCGCAGTTGGCTATGTCAAGAGGATATCATGGTATAGCCCACAATATCTAGGGGCATACGATATGAACGAAGCTATGTCATATCAAAACCTTCCAAAACTTTATCAATTAAATATTGTTGTACATAAAGTTCAAATAATTGTACATAATATATTTCTAACTTATTCATTCCACCTTAGGAACACTTGTTGTTATAAAGGTTTTCAAAAGGGAATGGAGAATTCTATTTTTGTTCAAGGAGGACTTGTATAGGCAAAATCCCTGGCATATTTTAAGCTTTGGCAGGAAGCTTGTTATGAAGCTTTTGTATTTAAATTTTATACGGAATAGACAATGAGAAAATAATGATACACTTTTATATTCTCAATTTGTTACGTTTATAACCGGAATTTTTCAAATCTGTAATAAATTATTAATATTTGCATCAAACATTACTAACAAGTTCTAAGTAAAAAGAGAAAAATTATTGTTTCCATTACCCTTTTTCACATTTTAAGGGTTATGTTTCGAGAAATCTCTTCTTAAACAATACCTTCCATATAAAATGAACACTTTCCAAATTTTCATGTTTCTATTCTTAATCATAGAGATTACATATAACTTCTTATTATAGTTACATATATATTTTTTTAATAAACTAGCAACTCACGCTCGCTCCACTCGGCTTCGTTCCTAGTTACGTTTTAACGTTTACCTCAGACATGAGATATTTTCCCGCAATAAAAAGTATCCTATATGTTGACCCGGATAACCAGCTATCATCATACCAAATTTCATCAAAATCCCTCCAGTGGTTTTCCCGTGATACGGTAACAGACAGACAGACCGACAAAAATTCTAAAAACTATAGATTTGGCTAAACTATGGATATAACTAAACTATGGATTTGGATTTAGATATCGATAATAAAGTCTATTCCAATAAGATTTTCCAAAAAAATATTTAATGCACAGATTTGGCTTAGTTACAGTTTTATTATATGTATAGATTACAATGTATATATTTAAACGGCAGATAATTCATAGTAAATATAATAATTACTGTGTAAGTCTCTCTCTCTCTCTCTCTCTCTCTCTCTCTCTCTCTCTCTCTCTCTCTCTCTCTCTCTCTCTCTCTCTCTCTCTCTCTCTCTTCCATAACCATTAGTTTTAACATAAATAAGATAAACAACCAGAAATTAATAATTATTAAATATAGTGATCTAATTATATATATTATGCTCGAATTAGTATAAAGACAATATATAAAGAAAAAAATTGAAGTAGACTAAAATACGTATGCACGGGATAACTTAAGTTGCCTTATCTTAATACTCAGGAAGTTTATACAGCAACGGGGAAATCTTTGAACATAGCAGCTAAGCAGTTAATCTGTTAATGAAGGTTTGAATATATTACACCACTAAGCGCATGTAACTAAAATGTATGAAATTGTTTATATAAGAAAATTAGGCGAACACGATTAATAATATTCTTCATAAAAATGATTATGATATATAATTTATTGATAAAACATATGTAGCTCGACCTTGAGCACAAAGCTTGTCATAACTACTAAACAAAAAAAAAGAAAATCGGTAAAAAAAACAGAGCAGAAAAAGGTATTAAATTCTTTTGTCTTTGCATATTTACATAGATTATTAACATAGCTAATTTATCAATTATCCAAGCCACTGGACCCAAAGGGATGAAATTTAGACAGCCTATAATTACATAGATAACCACTAAAAACGGTTTACTTGAAATGGTTATACGTGAAAAGAGATGGCCTTGTATAAATTCTGGTAATTGATATAATAATGATATTCAGGTAATATAAAACAAGGAAAAATAAAATCATTTACTATCATTTATGTATTGAGTTTCAATGGTCAATGCAAAAGTTCCATCTTATCGTACTATTATATGAGTACTATCGGACCAATCTCTCTTCGCTCGGATTCGCCTCTAGAAAAACAAAAACAAACCTAACCCACGGAAACCGTACATTTTTACGGGATTAAAAGTAACCTATGTGCATTCCAGACTATAATCTATCTCTGTGCCAAATCTCATCCAGATCCGTTTAGCCGTTCTGGCGTGATTGAGTAACAAACATGCAAACGTCTAAACTTTTACATTTATAAAATTAGTAAGATTAGGTTAGATAATTATGCTAAATGTCAGGTTAATAAGATTACAGTAAAGGAATGAAATGGATTGCAAATATGACTTTTGATTTGAACCCGAAAGATAAACGTATGCTAGAATTAATTGAGATAAACTTAAATCTTGCAAAATAAATTCAATAAAAATAACTTAATAATTTTAAGTTTTATTAGAGTTTATCTAATTAACAATTAAAATCACATTTTTACTTAAACTTTATAAACTCTCATTTATTTTGAATTGAAAATTAATTTAAAATGGACCGCTGTTAGCAAACGTTAATCAATCACCAATAATCCGATGGGATTCATTGAAAATCGTAACTGTATTCAGTACAACGAAATCCTAATTAAGCTGAGCTCAGTAATTAATGCACACTGAACAGTGAGCATAGATAATGAAACATTGATTTTAACATGTTCGGAAAGTTCGTGTTAATTAATTTACCACATTGCCATATTTATTTAAAGTTAGTGATCCCCTGCAACTTTTTGGCAGACTTTTTTCATGAGAAACCTTTTGAGCTACCGAGATAAAAAGGATATTTTAACTCTATAGGAGGTCAAAATACACATGCTTTTATAACATTTACAATAATCAAAACAGCAATATTTTTTTTATTTACTTAAATGTAATAAACCTTAATAAAAAATTTATACTCTATTTCACCTGTTTTTTTTTTTTTTTTATTGTTAGATAGGCTTGCGCTCGATGATAATCAACGCTGGGAAGCACTGATGAGGTCTAGGTTGGAGCGCGCTTGCCTAGAAGATGCCTATTCACTTTTGCCTTGAAAGTACTTATATTATAGGTGGCAGGAAACACGGATGCTGGAAGGGTGTTCTATACCTTAGCAGTTCGTTTCAAAAACGTAGAACTGAAGCGTTTTATTTTTAACCTGTAAATAATATATACAACGGTGCTTAAAAATCCTCACTAAACACCGTATTGTAAAGTTCAGGGTTACGCAAAATAGTGCGACTTAGACCGACGAGTGTTTGAGTACTATTTCATTATCAAATATACCCAGAATTTGTTTATTTAGAAATAAACAACATTGTAAAGTTGTAAGAACATCTGTCATCTAGACAATTTTATGCAGACGCATAATTTAACGACATTGTGTTTTAAACAAATGCTTGGTTTATCATTATTTGGAGCTTATCATGGATTTAAGAAGACTACATATACAAACTTCATACGTTCAATTGATGAAATAATTGTAGTACACAGCCTTTTATAAAAAAATAAAAAACTATTTAGAAAATACAAATATGTTTTCCTAGATGCCATATGGGAATGGTATGTAAGTACCCTATATTAGATAAAGAATGCAAAAAAAATAATCTAAAATTATATTTTACGATCGCGAACTACTTTGATACGTTGATAGTAGTCCGAAATCATCTCAAGCGGGCATACTTTACTAATGTTATACACATTAATTTTCAATTATATAAGTAGAAGATCATTAAAATTGTTTGTTATAATACGTACAATCTTTACACAAATGTAGCACATGTTTAACTGACAGTTACTTGTATTGATTATACAGATATTTGTTCCGGGCATGTGTAAGAAAGCGAAAAAGAAAAATGAAGTATTATCTGTAGACCGTTTGTCGTTGTATATGTACGTACAATTATATTTTATCTATTCATAAGTCTCGATTTCAGAGTTCTTCGGTCTTTTTATATCTTATTAAAAAGTTCGTCATATTTAATTTAAAAGCTGAACTCTTGTCAATTAACTTATTAATTAACTAAATAACGGTTCTTTATTTCATATCTAATGCTCCAGTGAGTCTTAATCAAATCAGCGCTCGCTTTATCCGTGTTTTACTGAATTTAGACAAATTTTATAATAAATTATGTAATTGTTTACTTAACAATAAATTTGTTTTACTTATTGAAAATATTTAAATTTGTATTCAGCCCTTTTTAACGTCCCACTGCTGGGTCCGGGCCTCAATTCAATACGAGGGAGATCAGGCCATAGTCCACCATGCTGGCCAAGTGTGGGTTGGCGAACTTCACATGTCTTTTGAAAACTTGCTAGGTTCTCTCAGACATGCAGGTTACCTCACGGTGTTTTCCTTCATCGTTAGGAATGGTAATCATGTTGGTAATGATTCGCACATGAAAATATCAGAGGTTGAATTGAGGCGAGACCCGGGATTTGACCCCCTTGACTCGGTTTCCCAAGCGAGCGTGTTACCACTGGGCTAACACTGTCATCTCATTGAAAGTTAAAGTAATATAATTACAATCATGTACTCACTTTTTACCACTTCTCCTCCGGCCATAACATGTTCATACTGATACTACAAGTAGAACAGGACAACAAGCACACTTGACAACATTGGAGGAAGATTACTAAGGCATGCAAGAAATAAAAAATATATACATAATAAAAAATATAAACATACAGACACCAGTGGGCCTACCATAAACTCTTATAGCATGAATCTATAATATTACTTTGACTTTTCGTACCATGACGTCTTTAAAGCAAGGTTATTATAAGTTTGGAACATTCTTATTTTCTTAGCACACTGTATTTTATTACGTGTTTTCTTTTATAAATAATTCCTTAACGAAAATTTACATGGTTCGAGAGGATATCGATGCTGGTGATCTTTCTAAACTGTGTCACGCTGGGCATGTACCAACCCTGCGTGGACGATGCGTGCGTCACTAACAGATGTAAGATATTACAGGTACGTGTTCTTGCATAATAGATTTTTCTATTACATATTTTCTGTATCTTTATCAGGTATTAAACCAAGAAAAATATTTACCAAATCTCTCTGGCATTCGTGCGTCAACATTGCATGAGACTAGATTTTTACTTCTAGACTTAGTTTTTTTTGGTTAAACTATTTAATTTGTTTCGTAGTTTTATCACATAAAAATTGAAAGAAATCCAGTTCACCATAAAATATACAAATGTATCCTTTTCGTCCAGGTATTCGATGATATAATATTTGCCTTCTTCACCTTGGAAATGACGATCAAGATGGTAGCCATGGGAGTAAATGGACATGGCACTTACCTCGCCGACTCATGGAATAGGCTAGATTTTTTTATTGTTATGGCAGGGTAAGTTACTTATTATTATTATTAAAATATATTGCACAGGTTATATAAAAATCTATAAACATTTTTCAATCTCTACGATTTATAATAACATTATTATTCATATTTCAGGGCACTAGAATATGCTTTGAACGTAAAAAACATAAATCTGTCGGCCATCAGGACATTCCGAGTACTAAGACCCTTGAGGGCTATCAATAGGATACCTAGTAAGTACATAGTAATATTTTATAGAGAATAAAATTTATACCTCTATAATCTTAAATCATTCTATTGTATCTAAGGGCCTTTGTAAAAATTGTAACTAAATAAATGGCGTGTGTAAATTTGTATGGGCCACCTTCAGTATAATATGGACTTCAGGTATTATGGGCTCTTGGAGTCCATTACCCGTATAAATTTTCTATACCAAAATTACACGTTACGTCGCCTGTATATATTATAGGAGGATATTTTTATTTTCTTCCGCTAAGTACACCACTATTATTTTAAAATGTATCAATTCTGCCCTAAATCTTAAAATAGTCTGTAATAGTTTAAGAATCTTAAAAAAAATAGCGAAGTGCTCAGATAGAACAAGTATAGAATAGTATGTATAAGTATGAAGTATTATATATATTCTATAATATTTTGTAAAGATTATTATTGAATATATATTATATAATAAAAAAATGTAACCAGCTGGTAAGCTTTCAAACATAGCTATTATTCCAAAGAGCCAATTCACGCGTTTTTAAAGAAAATCCCTGTCGAAGCACTTACAAAAATTAACTTCGAACAAAATTGAGAACGTGGGCGTCGAATCGATGAGCAACAAGTGAATCTACTGTAACGTGGTCCCGGGAATATTAGATCACTCTACAGATAAATTTACATGTTACCCACTAAACAAATTTAGGGAACTGCTTCCGAATATTTCTTTTGACGTTTAAATTTTTATTTTCACAAAATATCTATACTAATATTATAAAACTGGAGAGTTTGTTTGTTTGTTTGTTTAGTTGAGCGCGCTAATCTCAGGAACTACTAATCTGATTTGAAAAATCCTTTTTGCATTAGATAGCCAATTAACTGAGGCTATAGGCTATAGGTTATATATCATCCCGGAAAAGTGTACGGTTCCCGTAGGATAGATTTGTTTTTGTCTAGGGATGAACCCGAAGCGAAGCGAGGATAAGTCGCTAGTACAATATACAATAGTTTGTAGAATATTTGTATTATTTGAAGAAAATTACTGATAAATAAATAAAATAATCATTTTATATTTATTGTAATTTGAGCTTCTTGTTGTCTTTGACACAGAATTTTTTTTGAAAGTTTAATTATGACTTTCATATTATAAACATTTATATTATATTAAAATGTTAATAATAATACAACAAGATATTTTCCTGTTATATAAATGAATATGAAGATTGGACTCATAAATAAGAGACTCTAAAATTATCCCTCACGTCCTTTGTTCACACGCACAAATGGATGTTTCTCTTGATTGCGAACTTCATTTGAAGGAAACAATGCTTCAGCATAATTAAAAATTTTCTATTCGAGTAATTACACGGACATATAATATATCGCTCATTATACAAGCGTTAAAAACTTATAATAATATTAAATTATTCCTTTTAATTCATTGCTTGTAAATGTGAAATCTTTTCATCTTGTAATAATCCCGTTTTTATTCAATCCATTTTGCATTTCTCTTAATTAATTTTGAACGTTAGCAGTTTATAAATTTATACACAATTTCAACTAATATAAACTATATAATTCACATTGCAGTTTACATTTACTTCACCTACTTTATTTCATACTAGCGACTCACGCTCGCTTCGCTCGCCTTCGTCCCTAGGTACGTTTTCACGGTTAGCTATGTTTATACATAAATAGTAGCTTGCTACTCCTAAGATATTCATTTAAATTATATAGCGATTTACCCTCGCTTTGCTCGGGTGCGTACGCCGTACGCGGATTTTGCTCATAATTTTATGGGTTTTAATTTTTTATCGCGGAACCCTGATTCTTTTTCTAAAATAAAAGTAGCCTAAGTTACTCCTTATACCATCAGCTATCTGCCAGTGAAAGTCCCGTCAAAATCAAAAAAAGGAGATTAGCCGGAACAAACAGACAGACAGACAAACAGACAGACAGACAAAAATTGTAAAAAATGTTGTTTTGGTATATGTACCGTATATACATCCATATGCATTTAGTAAAAAGCGGTTATTTTAATGTTACAAACACACACTCCAATTTTATTTATCTGTATAGACTAGCGACTCACCCTCGCTTCGCTTCGAGTTCGTCCCTAAACAAAAACAAATCTGTCCCACGGGAACCGTAAATTTTTCTGGGATGATATAAAGCCTATAGCCTTTTTCAGTTAACGGGCTATCTAATGCGAAAAGAATTTTTCATATCGGATTAGTAGTTTCTGAGGTTAGCGTGTTCAACCAAACAAACAAACAAACTCTTCAGCTTTATAATATTAGTATAGATTATGTAGGGATTATCATAAAAGCGATGGTGGGATCAATACCGCGCAATGCGCGTATAAAGTTTTAATTGATTTTATATTTACCCTTCTGAAGATTATAAATACCAACAGAGCTTTCAGAGCTTTCACTTTACAGAATTTTATTTATCTTATAAAATTTTAATATTAAACTAAACAGTATCATCTTATTAAAAGTAATTATTCTGTAAATATTTGTTTAAAATTCTTTTATTAACGAACAGTAATTTGATCTGGTTTTTATAACCAAAAATAACAATATATTAAAAATAAAATAACGGACATTATAATATGTTAACTTAAATATTTATTTGCGTTCTCTTTATTAGAACATATCTATGAAGCTTTATATTAGGTGTTAGCTTTATATTAGACAAAACAGTAGATCTGTTTTAAATCTTTCAACCTATGCATTTTAAGTTTTTAAGAAAAATATTGGCATCCATCATATTGAGTATATGACTCTTATATTAAACCTTATATTTCATTGGCTATATAATACGTTTTTAACTCTGAATGTACTAAAAACTCTGTGACATATAGACAGTCTAAGATGTGATTGATCTTAAAAGAGTATGGTTTTTATTATGGATCTATGGAATTCTAATAAGCAGTGCACATTTTTAATTTAATCAACTGAAATATTAATTTTAAAGAATCACGTTTTCAATTTAATTTAAAAGGATTTATTATGCGCCTGACAAAGTTTTGAAATAATACAGTTCTCATAAAACTTCATCAGGTAGTTGAAGAAAACGCACCTGAGAATTTGTGCCGAGAACAATGAATTTCTACTTAGATTGTTCTTTGAAGATTTTAATATTTAGTTTTAAAAACTATATTTCGAAATGAAAATTTAGAGTATTCATAATAAAAAAAAGAAAACTGTATTACTGAGTACTGTACATTTGTATTTGGCAAGTACTTACACTACCCCTTTTTTAATTTCATTTAAGAGGTTTTTAATGATTTTTTTTGTTTTCTATTAGTAACTTACATATGTTTATTACAAACAAACGATATACATACCTTACTTATTTTTGGTAAGCCTTTTATGATAAGGTAGATTTATAAATATATATTATAAGTTATCGTGATTTAATTTTCACATGTACATGCTAAATGCCGGTCGCTATGTATGCTTAGGAATACGTTATTGACGTCTGCTGAAGCATGGAAACAAATAAATAGATATGAAAAATATTCTATTTTTAAGTATCAATATTGACTCTTTATAATATGTATCAATTCTAACGAAGTTTATTTTGGAACTAATTTAAATATTTTTCAGCAAATTAAAGAGAAATGATGCAGAAATTAATTTCAATTTCTTGATTATTAGAACTAAATTATTAGAGGCAGTGGTAGCCCAGCGTTAGTGCTCGCTTGGGAACCCTTGAAGCAAAGTCGAATCCCGAAAATCGAGTCAAAGATAGACAGGCAAAAAATCTGCTTAAAATAGAGCTTTTTTAAAAGTTAATATTATTACAATACTTTGTCGAATAATTCAGATAAAATTCAACGCCTAAAATCCAATAAATAATAGAATTGACATAATATTGTCATATTGTCTAAAAAAAAAATTTTTTTTCCAAATGTACTAGATACGAAAATTGAAAATAAAACCTAACACCTTTAATAGTTTTTCCATTAAATGCGCGACGACAGATATGTCGACGGATAAATAAATAAATAAATATGTTGGGACATTAACATAAGCTTAATAATAACTGAAGTCTTGTCAATTGTATACTTAATTTATAAAAATCTTTACAAAACTTACCATAAAAGGTAAAACAAGAAATTGTATAAATCACGCTCCTAAGTAGGTTTCTAAACATAGTTCGGCTAAAGTAGAGACGTATGCTAAACTTTCGAGAACCCCATCTGGGAGGGACTCAGTCTACCACAAATTAAACTCACCTTTGTTAGTGAGTCAAAGTTACTTAGTTATGTTAGAATGCTACATGCTAAAACAATACTACCTACATACATTTATTTTTTTTAATTTTCGTCATTTAATGACTAAAATCAATTCTAAAATATTTTAGTAATACAAAGTCTTTATACGCAGCGTTTTACCTGCCAATAAAATGCATATTAATTTACTTACCATATTCGAAGCTTAACTTTGAATAACTGCCTGGTGTATTTCGACCACAGACAATCCAAACTAATTATCTATGATTTCGACTCAATGATAAAATAATTTTAGGAGTGAGAATCGCTCACACCGATCCCCACGGTGCGGGAGAGAGCGAGACAGTAGACGGATAGACAAGGATAGATATACAAACGGTGGAAATGGAAGTGCCTATCTCAATACGTAAGCTTCGAATAACGGTCAAGTCAAATTAATATTCCATTGGCCTGCGCTCAAATCGTTCTCTCAATGAGAGGAGAATTTTATTAGGCTATAGTCTATACTGGCCAAATGCAGGTTGGTAGGCTACACACGTTTTTCGAAAATTAGTTAACATAGATGTACATATGTATATGTTACCTAATAATTCTTTACTTCAAGTAATAATCGTATTGAAAATGAAATTCACGCATGTCAACTCGAAGGTACGAACAAAACCTGGCAACCCGTGAACCCAGTTAACTCTGTTCCCAAACCGAGCAAACTCTACTGGGCTCACATTGCTATTGCTGTATTTTACTGGACAGATAATTTAAATTCTTATAATATTAACACAATCCGCTTACACAACTTCTATGTTTGTTTATTCCTTAGAGTATAGGTTCTAGACTTCAAAAAGTTTTATAGAGCTTTACGCAACAATTTTACAGCAGTACATACATTTTGCTGAAAACTTTTGGTTTGGCAAATATAGCTTACAACACCACGAGGGCTCAACTAAACCTAGTAGGAAAATGTTAATTAAATTTATTTATTTAAAAAAAAAGCATATTTATCACATTCAAAATATAGATTATTGTGTAAAAGGTAGGTGCACAAAGGGTAACGAAGTATAAATCACGCCATTCGACTAGCTTTGAAAACGTTAGTCCAGCTCAAACAAAGACGTACGGTAAAGTTTCACATTACCCTATCTGAGACTCGCAAACAACAGCGGCATTGGAAGTGAACCACAAATTAAACTATTGTATTTGTAATATATACGCATATAATGTTTCTAAATAATACTAGCGGCTTACCAAATATATTCATTTGGAGTGCATATTTTGTGTAAAACTTAAAAATTATTTTGAGAATTCATAAATAATGATAATGTAAATAATTTTTAACTATGATTAATATTGTCTATGGCACTTAAAATAAAATTGTTTGATATAAATGGTAGCGTAGAATTATTTTAAATTAAATATCAAAAATTATTGAATAATAAAAAGTAACTTACTTTACTATTTACCTTTTCTTCGTTCGGGTGCGTTCCTATGTATGACTGATTTAGAAACATTATAGAGGACAAACACACAAAAGTTGCAAAATTTATAAACAATTAACGAAAAATAAAAAAGGGGCTTAGTTTTTTACAACTAATCTAAGATAAGAGTCAAAAAGAGAAGGAAATTTCCTAAGAAAAAGTCCGAACTCCTGGAACTGAAACTCCTGGAACAAATGTGCATAACTTTTGCAATTTTTGCAAGCTGAACTTGTTTTTTTTTTAAATCATCTACATGCCATTCCGAATCGAATGATACCTCGTTCATATTTTTCCGAGACTGCTGAAAAAAGTTGACCTAAAAAGCACTTGTTGACTAGTCTACTATGGCATGTATTAGGTCGACCGTAATTAGGTAAAAATACCTCTGTTGACGTACATATATCAGTATTAATAATAGCTAAAAGGTTCAACGCTACGTCACTTTTAAATATCAACTATATATAAAAAATCAGTGGTAGTCTAGTGGTAAAGCTCGCTTGGGAAACCCAGTGAAGCGGGTTTAGATCCCGGGTTTTGCAACTCTGATATTTTCCTCTGCGAATCACATCCAACATGATTACCACTTCTCTTACGGTGAAGGAAATCTTCGTGAAAAAACCTAGCATGTCTTCGAAAATTTAGTATGTTTTCGAAAGACGTGTGAAATCCGCCATCCCACACTTGGCTAGCGTGGTGGACTATGGCCTGATCCCCCTCATATTGTAGGGAGACCAGTACCCAGTAGTGGGACGTAAAAAAGGCTTAATACATATATAAATTATCACAACCTTAAGCTAAAACATCAGTCTATTTTATTAAGTAAAAATAGCTCTTAACTACACGTGCATAAATATGTAAAGAGCTAAATAAAGACTGTGTATTACCTCCTATCTGACTGAGCATCAGTTAGGAACAGAGTTTCATTGCCAATATATTATACAACTACATTTTATACTGAGTAACAGTAATAACTAGTATTCACAGTGTTCGGAATTCGAACGCATCATTAATGATTTTTTAAAGATAACACAAAAGCTCGTCTATAGCTACATACTAAACAAAGAAAAAGAAAATCGATTGACAAGCAGATGTGAAAGAGGTAATGAACTGTTTTGTCTTTGTCTATTGATGTATACATGTATGTATGTATGTATTCAGCCCTTTTTAACGTCCCACTGCTGGGCACGGGCCTCCCTTCAATACGAGGGGGATCGGGCTATAGTCTAGTCACGCTGGCCAAGTGCGGGTTGGCGGACTTCACATGCCTTTCGAAAACTTGCTAGGTTCTCTCAGATATGCAGGTTTCCTCACGATGTTTTCCTTCACCGTAAGGCAAGTGGTAATCATGTTAGACATGATTCGCACATGAAAATATCAGAGATGCGAGACCCAGGAATCGAACCCGCTTCACTCGGTTTCCCAAGCGAGTGCGTTACCACTGGGCTACCACTGACTATGTATACATAGATTCAATTTTTTAACGTTCACGGGTCTCTCTTCAAAACGAAGAGGATCAAACCACAGTCCACCTCCCTGGCTAAGTGTCGGTTATATTGGACTTTATGTTTCCATCGAAAACTGTACCTAATTAAGTTAAGAAATCCGTATGTCTGTCAGATATAGATTCCTCATAAAGTTTTCCTTCACTGATGATAACAAAAGATTCACACCTGATAATCTCATAGGTGTGTTTCCCAAGCAAACGCGTTACCATTAGATAGCCACTGTTATACATACATATGTTATATTGAGGCCTGCGTTTAATTTGTGACTAGGTGGTGACCACAACATAATATGTTGAGGCATTAAGTCACGACATCCCATTGTTTCTAAAGATAGTTTATTGTTCAGATTCTAAGTAATAAAAGCCATTATTTAAATTTACTTTCTATATACGATCACTTTACTGATTAACCTACAATTTTTTTGATTACATATTAGTTTTCAACTTCCAAATACCTACTGTATAACATATAGATGTGGTTTTAACTTAATTGTTCTTCACAGGTATGCGTATCCTAGTGATGCTTCTTCTAGACACATTACCAATGTTAGGAAACGTTCTACTATTATGTTTCTTCGTTTTCTTCATATTCGGTATCGTTGGTGTTCAACTGTGGGAAGGAATTCTAAGACAACGATGCGAACTGGTTCTGCCACCAAATGTACTGCGACCCAAGTAAGAAAATTATTTATTTGCACGTATATTTTATAAGCTTATATCATCGGGTACGATTTATATTCAATATTTTTAGATTTTGACCTTATGAATATTCAGAAATTGAGTGATACTACCCGAATTTTGTGGTTTACAATTACAAAGTATCTGAAAAAGATTAAAATAGTAAAACTTTTCAAATGAAACATTATAGGAATGATGTATGAATTCCTACAGTGCCTTGGATAAAATAGCAGTATAATGAGTTTTTTCATTTTGTACTATTTGCTCGAGAGCGCTCGTTTTAGAGGCACGTCCCATCGCTAATGTTGACTGCATGCAATATTTAACGCTTTACTCACAAAGAGCACATCCAGGGCTGCTCCACGTTATTTGATATTGTTATTTATTGGTACAAACCTTTTCACACTAGCGACATCATAAACGTGCATGTTCAGAACAGCTTACTTACCACACGTTAATATTGCATTCCGTCAATACTCACACGAGATCAAATTCAAGTACACGCATGACAAATCGTTAAAAGAGTTGAGAAACTAGATTTATCATGTAGTTGTTACTACCATCAATTACTGCTACATTACATAGTCTAACTAACAATAAACACTAATCTCATGTAGATACAAGAATCAGTAAAAAAAGTATATTTAATAATAACAATATTAGTTAACTATAGACAACATCTAACATGGAGTTACATATGTGATTTTTACCCGACTGTGGCAGAAGGAGGGTTATGTTTTTTTATATATAAACTTCTTTTTAATAATAAACTATTTACATATTTAACTTCATGTCTGCGTACTAATCAATATCAGAATAGGCAAATACTTAGAATACATAACACCCGTCATTCCTCCTAATTTGTTTTCCAGAGACCTGTCCGAATGGTACAGAGTGCGCGTCAGAATCAACTCGTAAGAATTTAGGATAAAAAAATAAGTGTTATTGAAAATATTGAAATCTGTCGTAACGTGTAACCTTTACACATCTGCCGTCCAGATGTACTATATCTGCTTTCTTACACGAATTGGCAGTTTTATGAGAAATATTATGGTTCAGACCATTTCATTCACTATCACTCACGTCATAACACACTCACGTACGTGTAATGAGTAAAGAACTGCCAATTTGTTCTACTTCAACTACAAATGTGATTAGATCTATCGGTTTCTTCTAATTTTTGCATTTGTTTCAAATATGTTTTTACATTTAAAGTACGATTGTTATTATTTCCATTTCAGTCTTTATTTTAAAATCTGTGCACTGTATAATAATGTAAAAATCAATATTTAATTTATTATTTACATATTATAATTATCACAAAGACACCATATTATTATAACACCAATATTAACTTAAACTCTACATTGAGAGACGTGTAGTCTATTAAGTGTATATTTTAGTTTTTCATGAGTATTTCCCAAAAGGTAAAAAACGCAATAAAAACCTTATGGCCGTCATCAAAAGGACAAGTATCATAAACCCAAATGATTTGGGTTTACAGCATTCATGTTCCGCTCGTACCGTTAGCGAGTAATGACCAAGAGGCCGTTGATGTTAATCTTCTCCATCCACTAATGCTCACCTGACTCTCCCAGAATTCCTTTATCGTCTCTAATATTAAACGGGTTAGCTAATTATTTTCATCACTTCGGCCCTTCTCTTCGCTTTCATTGTCTGCTTGCGGTCTTAAATGTGCCATTGAATGTACAGTAATTGCATGAAATATAACTCGTCTATTTAGTATCATTATCTGTTTAAGTAGAACATTGTATAGATCTCATGTACATTTCAATAATTGGTATTTTAAAGGATATTAGCAATACAAAATATTATTAACAATTCAGTAACTTTCATATGTAAGAAAACATACGAATACATTTTTACTAATCTCCATAAGCCATAATAAATTTTCATAGTAAATTCATACAAGTTTACATTTTACTAATTCAACTGTGCACTTAATAGAATATAATGACAATGACAATTAATTAATAAAATTTGTTCAACTTTTGTCAAAATTTTAATGAATATATAAGAATTATAATTTATTTTTATTACAAAACATTTATGCGTCATTTCTTATATCCAGCATATCATTCCACTACGAGTTCTCAAAAGAACTGGACTATATTTGCACTACGCCAGAAGACAGTGGGATGCATCAGTGTGGAAACTTCCCTCCTTATCGATATGGGCCTCTCGTGTGCAATGAAACCGCAAAACCATTTTCTTACAACTATCCGACTAATACGTCTTGCGTTGATTGGAACCAGTATTATACGAACTGCACTCAAAGAGGCTCCAATCCTTTCCAAGGCACGATATCTTTTGACAATATTGGCCTGGCGTGGGTGGCCATTTTTCTGGTACGTATAAGTAATGAATAGTGTTATTGTATAATGTAATGTCATGCACATGCAAATATGGATGGCATGGATCCACCTAGTACCATCCCTTACTACGATGATTGCGGTTCGATTCCTAAACTGGATGAATGTTTCTATTGGTCATACAGACATTTATTGTAGCCTTGTTAAACAAAAGTATCCTTCAGTACTTTTGCAATACACAAATATTCCTTGGGAATCATTTCAAATATTAGGATAAAAAATAGACCAAATATATCATTTGTTCTGCATAAAAAGACAAACCAACAGACATATTTTTGCATTTATAATATTAGATAACAATTATAATATAAACATATTACTTATCATAGTTTATTTTTTAGGTTATATCCTTGGAAGGTTGGACAGACATTATGTACTACGTACAAGATGCTCACAGCTTTTGGGACTGGATTTATTTTGTACTTCTAATTGTGGTAATTTCTTAATCCAATACTATTAATCAACGAACGAAATCCATTAATTTAATGAAAGAAAATCTTTTTATTTCATTTCTAACAATAATACTGCTTTTAGATTGGGTCATTTTTCATGATCAACCTCTGCCTAGTCGTAATAGCGACTCAATTCAGTGAAACAAAGAAACGTGAAATGGAAAGAATGCGAGCTGAAAGGGCTCGTTTTACATCATCTTCGACTTTAGCTTCGTCGACTAACAATAGTGAGCCAGCGACTTGCTACGCTGAAATAGTCAAGTATGTCGCGCATTTGTGGAGACGGTTTAAGCGGAGAATGGCAAAAAAAATCAGGTAAAAAGACAAAGTCTTAAATTCAGCTACTTTTCATCTTTAGAGAGAAAAACAATGGAAGGCGTTTATTTTTTTGCGAAAGTAATATAATGGATGTGATTTTGTTATAGAGTTTACAAGTATCAACGAGCACAACTAAAATGGCGAACAAGTAAAGAAACACTTCAATTACCCGCAAATCGTCCTAAACAACACCACCCGTGTTGCCCTCGAGTACACCCACAGGTTCATTTAATTTAATAATGATCATAAATATTTTTAGATTTCTAGTACATTTTAATAGAATTAACACTTTTTATTGAATTATTGTTATGAATGAAGTATTTTTTATAGTTATATAAATTATTTACATAAACTAAATAGAGCTTTTATACGTTGCATTTCTTAAAAGCATATTTATTAATATAGCTTTTTGTTTAAGCGCTCTAGCCTCTAAGCTACGCTGTTTCTTAAATGCTAGTTTCTTCTAACGACTTTCCTTATAGTATTTTTAAATAAAGTGAAATGAAGATACGTAATATGTATTAGTCGTCGTTTAATTTACAAAGTGTCCTTATCTAATCAAGTTAGATAAGAATAAGATAGATAAGATAGACGATAAAAAAAAACATTCATTTAAAATTTTGAATTTAAAAAATAATTATTTTAGTTAAACTCATCAGTTAAATACATTTATTACATTTTTTATTCTTTATGAAATATACAAAAGAAGACAAAATTTGTAATATGATATCGCTTAAAATATTTTATTTTATTAATATAGTATTAATTTCCAAATACACATATACTGGTATTATCTAATATATTAAAACGAGCAATTCTTGTATATTTATTTATTTATTTATACCGACGATCTCGGAAACGGCTCTAACAATTTGGTTGAAATTTGGTATGTGGGGGTTTTCAGGGCCGAAAAATCGATCTAGATTAGTCTTATGCCCCAGACATCCAAAACACGTGTTTTCGAGTTTTCACGCGGTTTTCTTTTGTATTATTCCACGCAAAATATGGTCGATAATTTCTTACGCTCGGGCATAGGCATCGTGGTCAAGCAGCCAGGTTACAAGATTCACAATCACAGGTGTCCGGGTTCGAATACCGGTCGGATACAAAGTTTTTATTTTTGTTTTTTTTTTTGTATTTATTCAATTTTTTTGTTTTTTTATCTAAAAAATATGATATAATAAAAAAGAACTCCGAGTGAAGCACGGTCGCCCAAATACTATTTATTTCATATTATTATTATAACAATACTTAGACAATTATTTTAGAACTTTGAACAAATACTTAACTTTAAATTTGTTTTAATATTTATGGATAAATATTTTTTAATAGGGTAATGGAAAAACAATAGAAGAAGTGGGCGATGAACCGCTCAGTAGACCAAGTTTACTGCGTGTACCATCCCTTTCTGCAGCCGATCTTGAGGTATTAATACCACGATAAAGGAAATTGTTACAATCTTATAATTTGATTTCATAATTTTGTATATTAGAAATTTACTTTCTCCCTAAATATATCTTTAATTAAAAGTAATTCAAGATCAATAGTAATAGGGTAATTTAAACAAAATACGACGAGACCAGAATCCATATTCTTCCTTAATCGAATTCATGCCCATTTGCGTTCCATATGTATGTATATGTAAGTAAAAGAACATCGACCGTCTAAATTAAGTTTATGTTGTATCAAAGGCGTTTGAAATTGAAATTCAATTGGGCTGAAGAGATAAAAATTTATTGATTTCGGTTTACCTTTAAATAATTTCCAGTTATCTACTACGCTTCCTGTTCTTTGGTATAAAAAGCATTTTGAATAATATCTTAGTAATATTTTAACTTAATGTTATTGTTATATTTCCCTTGATATTTTAAATTTATGGGTATTATAAAATATGTTTTCTTTTTAGAATGCATCGAATTTGTCTCTTTTATCGCCTCCTTCGCTTGCACGGAGAAGATCTTCAGTGATGTTTAGCGACACAGTTTTACTTCACGTGCCAAATGCTCAACATTTAGCACATCCTCACAATGTGTGCTCATCTGAAAAGATGACGCAAACTGGTAAGTGAATTTGAAACGTTAACAATGTTTACTAAATTCTATAAGAATGTTACTATGCGCAACAATACGTTAAGAATTTACTATAATGTAATTTAAACAATGAATTGATTAACATCGCACGAATGCAAGCAAGTCTTTTTGTTATTATCTCCTGTTCGTGATTTCCAAATACTTTCATCTCCCCTTTTTCTTATATTTAGCTTCAGCAAATATTTTAACGAATTCAAAAAATATTTATAGATTCATTGTGTCAACGTGAGTGGCTTATAAGCCAAAGTGGTGAGTCTAGTGTGGTAGATCTAAACAGACTTTTAGATGCGCATGCGTGAACCAATCTAAACTTTACTTCTCTCTTTTACTTCTTAGGATGAGGAAATATGAAGATTTCCAACATTGTAAAGTTTTGTGTAGGAATAGGGTAAACAATTTTAGTTGATAAAATTAAATGAACGCTTATTTAAAATAATTATAATGTAAAACTTTAATATAGGTTGTTGTAATTGGTCTACCTTGTACAAAGTGATCGCTTCTTTTCCATAAATAGACTTCACTTTTCTGCTTTTATTTCTTTCTCTATACCTCCCCTCTATACACATTATGTAGTACCATTAAAAGTATCATAATATATTGATTATAATTTGAAATAAAATGATACTTTTGATTATCTTAGAATACATAATCGAACAGAAAATATGCACAGTAGTGACATTTATTTTGGGCATAGAATTCGACCTGCCAGCAGGAGAATCAGTAGAAGAGCGAGCAGGAGGGACAATGTCGTGTCAAGAACTTCTAGCATTATCTGGGGCTTTATCAGCTGCTTTACCAACGGGACAAGTCGCTTTAGATTCATTTTTCGAAGAACTTACAAAAGGCATCAGCAAACGAGCTGGTGAAGAAAAATTGGAAACTAAGGTTAGAAACATTTTTACTGGTTATAATTTTGCTGCCATAAATGTTCGTAATTAATCTATTACTGAATTTTCAACAATTAACATTGCTATTTTTATCCTTCACTTTTTTGTATATCTATTGAAGTTTTACTTAAGAAGATAATAAATTAAATTGTGTTGTTTCAGATTGTAGAAATAGATGACTTTTCATGTTGCGCCGAATTAATAGCGGCGGAAGCAGCAGCTGCTGAAAAGAGAAAAAGTCGATTTTCAAGTGCATGCATATCACTTTGGCGTCAAATATCAAAGATGTTGTCAAAACTTAGAAAACATATAAAAATTATTGTAAATCATAAATACTTTCAACAAGGTATAAGAAATCTAAATTATTATTCATTATTAAAAAAAATACATTTATTAAACTAGACATTATTGTTGTAGGTATCCTGCTCGCTATTTTAATAAACACATTATCAATGGGAATAGAATATCATAATCAACCTGAAGAATTGACTGTAATCGTTGAAATTAGCAATGTTGTTTTTTCCGCCATATTTGCTGTTGAAATGATTCTTAAAATCGTCGCCGAAGGACCATTTAAGTACATTTCCAATGGATTTAATGTATTCGACGGTGTTATTGTTATATTAAGGTACTATATAATGAATACTATAAAACAATTTTATTTGCTTAAATTTATATTATTACTAGCGGCTCACTCTAGCTTCGCTCAGGTTCGGTCTCTAGCCAAACAAAAACAAATTATCCCACGGGAACCGTGCATTTTTCCGGGATAAAAAATAGCCTATTTGTTATTTTGATGCATAAACTACAGTATTGTAAACTTTCAATAAAATCCAATCAGTAGTTTTTGTGTACTATATAGTTTTTTAACTATCCCACGGAAACTTTAATTTTTAGGGATAAAAAGTATCTAAGATGTTGACTGGAGATATAAGGTACCACCAAACAAAATTTCATTTAAATGGGTCCAACAGTTTCGGAGATTAGCCTGTACAAACATACAAACAGACAGTAACAAAAACTTTGAAAAATTTCTGGATTTGTTCTACTTACATCTCCCTGACTCGGTTTTTAACATTTTTTTTTTCTATGTACAGATATTCGACCTCTACAGTTTTATTATATGTATAGATAAGTTTAGCAATATATCATCACTTCACTTTATTTGGTATTTAACATCAAAAGTAAAAATATTATATAGAAACTCATGAACATCATATAAATTAAATTTAAACAAATTTATTTATTTGTTTACACAGTGCATTTGAATTAGCACATAGCATGGGTAATGAACATGACTTGGCCGGAAGCTCTGGACTGTCAGTACTGCGCACTTTTCGACTCTTACGCATACTGAAGTTGGTTCGATTTATGCCTAATTTAAGACGACAGCTCTTCGTCATGCTAAGAACAATGGACAACGTTGCTGTATTCTTTTCCCTTCTTGTCCTTTTCATTTTTATATTCAGGTAATTATTTGTGTTTTTCACTTACATAATATTGTCATGGGAAAATGTTAATTTAATAACGTCAGGTTCAGAGGGTATTTTTATATAATTTGTATAAGTTTAATGTAGGGTTTAAAATAACAATTAAAATATAAAATTAAAATGCATGAAGTTAAATTCTAGAGGAAAAGATTAACCAACCTATTCCAATAAAAGTATTATTTCTCCCAAACATTATTTTATGTTTATTTTTATTTATTATTTCCCAATAACTCTCAGAGATTAAACAACTTGATAACTATCAACTTTGCGACTAATAGCGAATTTCTTTTAACATCTTGATATCCAAAAAAATAATCTTTTACTTTTCTTATCTTCAAAGCTATACTACGCGTGACTTATTTCTGTAGTAGCTTAGTAGATCAAGTAGACAAAATTTTAAAAAGCAATCGTTTGATTGCTATATTTTATTTCTTTCGTAGACAGTGAAGATTTATACGACACCTCATAAAATGTAAACTAGTTTCTACTTAACTGTCACACCCTAACCTGTGCACTATTTAACTGTGAGTGACTTTCTCCTGTTTTATTTTCTGCCTATTGTTATCTTTTCCCGTATCTTTTAGTCATTTCTTCTGACATATAACATACAACACTATCCACACTCTTTACAACTTTTCTATATCTTATTTGTAGACTTTCACGCTTGCTTTTTGTCACAATTAATTTACACCTGCACTGTCACTTTTCATTTAGATTTAACTTACACTTATATATTATATACATTTATTAATATCTATCGAAAAGACTGTAGCAATCGTTTTATCTAATCGTATATTGCGTGATAACGTTCAGCATCCTCGGTATGAATCTCTTCGGGTGCAAATTCTGCAACAAAGATGAGGAGGGCGATCTAGAGTGCGACAGAAAAAACTTTGATACGCTATTGTGGGCCTTTGTCACGGTGTTTCAGGTATTGAACATTTTAAATTAAAGTACTAAACAGACAATCAAAACAGACAAAACTTGCATTACTAAACGCTTACCGGTTCGTTGTGAACACTCAACAGAATGACTTTTTAACAGAAAATTGTTATGACGGCTTATCGACTAACCCCGCGAGTACACAAACGTCCACTGCTCTGCAAATCATTTCAGGAGCTGTTTTTATCATTTTTGAAACAGATATAATCTGTATTTTTTACAGTTGAAAAGTTTGCAGTTCAGTGTAAAACGCGTAACCGCTACCCTAGTACCCGCGTAGATCAAAAATAGAATCATTGTTAACAGCTCAAAAATCATTTAGAATCACGAATCACCATTGTGCCGTACAGTAATCCATTAAGGTCGAAAGCACATTACTTAGAGAGAAAGCTTGGTTAATTCGTAAGGTAGAGTAGGTATTTCGATACGAGTCGCGGGTTATATCTTCGTCAGTTCCTCTAACTTCACTTTTACAACTACTACTCAGTAAAAACAATTATCTATCACTTTGCATGCTGCTTCTATTAGGTCTGTATGAAACAAATTATTTTGATAATGTATTTTAGTTTAACGAACCTTAATTTTCCACTTTATCACTAGTATTATTTCCTTAGCAACTTCACTTGCTTCATCAGGATCTCCTGCATTTTCCTTATTTGGTAATGACCTCTCGTTTCCGATTCTTTCCCTTTTTTCAATGATAATCTTCAAGTTCTTAAATATTTCATAAGTTCTATATTTTAACAAAACTCTTAACTTATTCTATTATTTTATGCATCGAGGCATCCTTAAGGCATTTAAATGAATGATTGAATAATATTTAGATTAAATAAATCATAAAATATTTGAATGAATTTTCTGTTCAATATTTTATGCACTTTTATTTTGCCTATTTTCTCTTACATTTTTTAATTTAATTGCATTTATTATTCTGAGATAATGAGGCAGTATATAAAGATGAATGCTAAATACTATGGGGAACTTGCACTAAATAACGTTATATTAAACAAAGTTCATAATTTAGATTTATTAACAAACCCGTTGGTGATGGCGTACCAACGGCGATAACACTGCTTACTAATTTTCTCACTTTAGCTGTAACTTTGATTGTTACAACAAATACAAATACAGTATTAGTTTACGGTAGTATGAAAACTAAGAAAAATAATTGCTTATTTTTCAAAGGCACAGCACACTTGTAAGTATATATACTATTACAACCAATAACTTATCTCTTAGGCTCTTTCCGCACTGCGATATTTCACCGTGCGATTTTTATTCTCTCGTATTATATTCCGTGATCGGAATTACACTTATTTCGCACTGTGAATAAAATTTCGTACGATTTTTGTCGAGAAAATTTCGTACGAGTTCGATGTAGTGCCCGGCTGAGACAAACGTCTAAAGTAAATAACAGAAAAAAAAAATACCTAATACTACAGCGGCAGCGGCGGCGGCGGCGTGACAGACCTATCAAAAGATGTCATAAGCATTGGATTCACCCATTTACGGCCTTGAGAAATCCGGACCGCATCGCTTTCAATTTGCATCAAATCACAGATTTTTTTCCCGCGTGAATTTTTAACCACCAGTGCGGCTACTCTTATAAAAATTCAATGTGTTACAGAATTGCGAGAAAAAAAACGTGCGGTAAAATATCGCAGTGCGGACAGGGCGTTATTCTTATCTCATTTTTATTAAATTACTATAAGATCATCAATATGAAAAATATAAGTAAATATTTTTATACATTTCTGCCGTAAACTACTTCTCAATAAATACAAAAGCAGGTTGCAGTGTTAGCGTCGCAGGCGCACTATACATCTTCTAGACTCGGTCGCGTATGCGCATAGCATTTTGTTTTTCTTTCATTTTTTCATCGCGCGCAGTATTCTGGGCATGTATCTATTCGGTGGTAAGTTTTGCAAGTACGTCGAAGATAACGGAACCGAAAGGGACTGTACCTGCCCTGAAATCATCTCACATCATCCAAAATGTGAATGCGACAGGAAACATTTTAATAATATCCTTTGGGCTACCGTCACCGTATTCCAGGTAAGTCTTATAATAATAAAAAGTTACATTGTCAGTTTATTTGCGATCCCGTTCAAGTATACTTTTAGAGGGTAGACGGTGCGTTTTTCTCGTGTTTATAGCAATTCTATTGAATCACATTTCTCATTTAAATACCTAATAATAATATTTTATAGAATTGATCGTGGAAGCGAGAAATACGCCGCAGTAGTTTGTCAATTATAATTAGTTTGATTATCTGCATTTGTTATACGCTATTAGTAGTTAGTGCATCTTGCTTTTAGAATTTTAGTATTAATGCTGTACCCCTTTTAATTGTGTACTCCAATCGCCGTCTATGTTATCTTTCATTACAATATATGTTGTCACTAACACAACAACATAATACTTATTAACACTTACACGTTATTTACTTACAATTATTTTTGTTTAATTAAGTTTTTTTAACATTAATACTAACAAGTTTTCTACAACGTAAGGCACTACTTTTACACAATACGACAGCACACCTCGCTTATTATGATTTATTACGGAATTTATGATATTTGATAATACATGTTGTGGTAGAGTGATCGACGTGTAATATAAAATATTTTACTATAATTAAAATTTCCAGGTTTTAACTCAGGAAGACTGGAATGTCGTTTTATTTAACGGTATGGAAAAAACGAGTCATTGGGCCGCGTTATATTTTGTGGCATTAATGACTTTTGGCAATTACGTATTGTTCAACCTGCTCGTAGCTATTCTTGTAGAAGGATTCAGCTCAGAGGTAATTTATTTTATAATAAAAAAATGTAATTTTCGCTTCAAACAAATAACTTACTGTGTGAAACTTTTAGAGAAACGAAAGAAGAGAGCGTGAACAGCGCGAATTGGCAAAATCCAAATTGTCTAGTGAATGCTTTTCTGACAATCATGAATTACAATATGATGAATCTAATTCAGGATCGCATTCTAGTGACAGCTTTTCTCAAGTGAGTTATTTTATTATTTTAGTGGTGTAATAAGTTTTTGTTATTAATTATAGCAATAACCTATTCCCTTATGGAAAAAGATAGAGTAAATATATTTAAGTTATTTGCACCACCGGTATCGAGAAACAATTTGCACTATGCCTTACCACAATCTAGCTATACCAGATCTGAATAAATATTTGTATGATCAATACAAATATTTGCCGTATTTAGAAGTTAAACTAGTATTTCTAAAGCAATAGGCAGTTCTAATAAATATATTACACATAAAATATTTAATAGTATTCCTTATTTAAGCAGAATGAAATAAAAAACTTCTGGAAGTCGGCAGATGACGTTAGAAAAGCCAAAGATGACATAAACGGTCACAAAGAAAAAGCGATAAAGGGACGTCGTAAAACAAAATCATCAACTCATCATCCGTCGCTATGCAAAGATTGTGCTCAGTCAAATAAATGCAATATACAAAAGGTACTCTTTGAGATGTATAAACGTATTATTTAGATGTAGTCTTTTCAATTCTAATTTTATACATCAATTTTTAACATAACTGTAAGTATCTTATCACACGTGCACAATGAATACGAGTAAATAAGTACGTAACAAAGAAAAACCTATACGCTTTAAATCCCGCCTTTATAGAACTAACAAGTTGAAAGGGTATTGAATCAGTAGAAAATGCTTTCTATTTCGTCTAATCTATTTCCAACATGTAAGGCCGGTCCTTTTACAACTAAAGTTAATAGAAATCCAACTCTTACATTCGTAATGCTTTCAAGTAAATTCTTGTAGTATATTGTTATTAAATTCTAATTTTTAAGAATTTTGTAATATTTTTGCTCTTGTCTTATATTTTATGTTTAGTAAATAATATTTAATAAATCTTTACTGAACAATATTTAATCATTAGAATCATTTTGCATGAACATAATTTATCATTAATAATCATGAACATGTCAAAATCACTAAACATGTCATGTAAAATATTTTAAATATAAAGCATACATATAATTTCTTTGTATTATGTACGTCAAAGCGTTAATACTCAAATGGGTTAAGACCTTTACTTTTAAACAAACTTACATAATTTTCATATTAAGCATGAGCCCTTTATTCGCATATTAATTAAATGCAACATTTGATATTTATCACTGGGACTAGGGTACGAGAACATAACAGAACAGCTTTAATATATGTTACATGGTTTTAGGAATCTAAAATGTTAGCATCTAGTACTGGTGCTACAATCGAGAACAATAGTACAGTAGTGCCAATGATAACTCATACTGCTGCTACACCACAAGATTCACCATCTACGACTTTAGAGCCTGGTGCTACGTTCAGAGATTTTAATGTAGCTTTGACATTAGAAAAATCTACAATGCTTTCAAGCTTAGACTCCATAGATCGGACTTCTGTATGTATTTTCATGCTAAATATTTTTGCATACTCAATTTTATTTAACTATACATTTCGTAGCATAAAAATATTTTGTAATAATTTAAAATATATATATTTTAATTAAAAGCATAATAAACAAATATAAAATATTAGTATGATTAACGTGCATATATTATTGTCATAAAAACTAAAATTGTTTTAATTTTTCAGTGCGCTAGCATACCAGGTTTATTAAAACCGCCAAACAGTTACACACTCACACTTCATTCAGCGGCAGCTCAGTTAGGAGCTGAAAAAGCTAGACTTCCCCCAATGACCCTGGCTCCTCCTCCTTTAACTTTAGCTCCCCCACCTTCAAGATCTACATCTCCTGGATCAACACCGACCACGCCAAGGTCAATACCCTCACCGATGATCCCAGAAAAAAATCTGCAAGTCTCAATCGCTAAAGATGATAATTGCCTTAATGTTAGCGATAAATCCAGTTTGCTCAGTTCTCAGAAGTAAGTATTAATTCTAAGGCGGTGGGTGTATTTCGAAGCTTAATTATTAGCAATTATAACTGGGGAGTGACGGATTCAAAGCTACAATTTAAATTGAAATTTGGTAGCTGTCATAAAATAAATTTTCTAAATAAAATAAACAAATACAACTTAACAAATAATTACAATTTACTTTTTGTAATTTAATAAAATGTAATTACTAAACTATTAAAATATATATTTCAAGAACGGTATTCTCCAATGATATGTAAAATAGAAATGTTTAATTGACTTTTTTAATAATGACATCATATTATATTCTAAGATCAGTTCATGAGCAATATAATTGCAGAAGTCTCACAGTAACAACTCCAATCATAAACGGAGATGATAAATGCAGAGTACAACGTGGGTACAGTTGGCGCCTGTCTAGACCCAGCCTTCGAAGGAGCAAAAAACAAAGGACAGGGTCAGATTCAGATGCTGTAGTGTTAAATAATGGAAGAGATCATATTGCGTGTAATGGTAAGTTAGTGTAATCAAAAATTAATATGATATTTATATATTTGAACTAAAAAAAGTATCCTATATGTTGACCCGGATAACCAGTTATTATTATACCAAATTTCATCAAAATCCCTCCAGTGTTTTTTCCGTGATGCGGTAACAGACAGACAAACAGACAGAGAAACAAAAATTCTAAAAACTATAGATTCGGCTTGTGTATCGATAATAATATCTATTTCAATAATATTTTCCAAAAAATATTTAATGTACAAATTCGACTTAGTTACAATTTTATTATATGTATAGATTAAATCGTACAATTTATAATATTTTACACGGCTACAGACATAGAATAATTTTGCCTTATAGCCGCCGTTAGCCATAACACGTACCTAGTTTTTATGACCGAATCTATTTATTTCCAACTACAAGATCGAAATAATATGAAAGTATATTGCAGATTAAAGTTTAGGAAAAAAAATATTTGTATTTATTTGCTTATTTTTTAATCGTAGTAATTAACATCAAAAATAGTTTTTATGATCATGTGACTATGATTAGAAAAAACAAGCAAATAAATACATCACTATTATTTTGACTTATACTGTGTTAAATCCTTAAAATAGCTATACGGCCATACTGATAAATCCTTTGTATATACACCAATAGTTCATCTCAATATACTAAATACCTGTTTTATTATAGGTTCAAATCTTCGAAAGAATGAAATACTTTTATCATCAACTATGGTGATAAAAAACGACACTCAGTCAGAGCTTCCAAATAACAGATCGAAAGGACAATTACCGGCTTCAAGAGTTTTACCACCACCAGTGAGAAGAGTTTCAGCGCATACTACACCTATATTACCAGATGTAAAAATTTATTGCTTATGAATATAAGACATTTTTATTAATACTAGTGATCGCCGCGTGGTTGAAAATCAACCATAATTCATTAAATTATATATTTATTGTCTTGCGTATATTACAATATTAATCTATTCTCAATTTGACCACAGACTTTAACAATAAACAAAAGAGTATATATGCGTGCGTATTTTTTTTTTTGATTTAATATATTTTTTATGCATAATTTTAAAAAAATGCAAGCATTCTTCACTCCTTTTCTATATAAATTGTAAGTGCGAGAAATTTCATACTCCTCCGTCCGCGCAATTTTCGTAAAAAGGGGTACAAATTTTTTGCTTCACGAATTAATATGTAGATTTTAAACATATTATACTTCCTTATATTTTATCTTAAATCAAATAACTTTATAAATAATGATATTTTACAGGTTTCATGGAAAGCTCCTGAAGCTGGTTTCTCATCGGATTCTACAGTAAGACTAGATACTGTCAAAGCCCCTCCACATAGACTATCTCTTACAAATGATTACTTAACAGGTATTCTTTAAAAAATATTTATAATTATAATTGCTCAGCTATCTTTATCTACAATGTTAAAGAGTATTTTGTGTATTCAATCAGTATTATCGAAAACATTATATTTTAATGTATGTATATTAAAATTCGTTACTCTTTTTTGAGGAATTCTGTCTTCAAAAAAAGGGCTCAGAAAAACCCTTTAAATATCTAAATTGCAATTATAACATTCTTAATATATTAAATATTCTATTATACTAAAAGTGTATATTTCAGTAACTACGGTATCAGAGGTAAAGACCAGTAATTTAACACCTTCCACTCCGCAATTAGCGCAAATACCATCGCGGCCACCAAGAAATGATTCCATAAGATCAAATAACCAAGGTTTACCATTAATGAAACAAATTAATGAAGAGGTAAGGAAATATGAAAAGTATTATATCAACAAAATTTACTCATTTTAAATGATTCATCAAAAAATAATAAAATTCATTATATTTTTTTAAACATAATGCATTGTTTTTATTAATTCCTTAGGAAGGAAATATTTTTCAAATTTTTCTCTTTTAAAAATTCTGTATTGTAAAGTCAAGAAAAAATGGAATATCTTTTTTTTATTTTGATACTTATTTAGATTAACACTTAAAAAAAATATAAGATGTCGTTTGATAAGTCCACTAAGACTTTTCTAACATAAGGAATAAATGGGATGAAATAAATGGGTACATTTTAAATTTGGTGTAGTGTTTTTAAAATCAAAAATAATTTACGTTTTTACAGATACATTTAAATATTCTAAACATTAATGGAAAAATTGCTTGCAGGTGGTGACGATTAACCACAATATTTGTATTTTCTCGTCGCGATTCGATAGGCGACAGTTCAGATTTAAGGACCTTTTTCGATTTATGGAGCCGACGGGGTGTCTTAAGGAAAAGGAAGATTATTCTCTTTACATATTTGCCCCAGATAACAAGTAAGGAATAAAATACCGATATGTTTGTTCAATATATTTATTTATACCGATGTTCATAGCAGGCAGGACCTTAAATAAATATTGGATATAGTGGCATATGCGCTTTATTGAATTTGCTTTCCGACTTTTTCGCCATTCAAATTGTATGCAATATCCTGAATTTTACTGCAGCTTGTGATGTTATTGTACTTTTTAATAAATAAGTTCTTATATGCATTGGTAGACTAGTTTAAAATAGTAAACATTACAACTACAGTTGCAACGTTGAGTTACTTTAAGTTCTAAGGAAACCAATAAAAGCTTTATCAAAATTGGTTTAGCCATCAAATAAATTATTAAATAAAAATTAGATATATACGTTACCGGATAAAGCCGATTTCAGGCCAAACTAGCTTGTCCTAGGCCAAACTGATTTTGAGGTATTATTCAGCTGCAATACAGTATAATATGGGACGCGGCCTGTAGAGGAATGGGTGGTAATACTATGTGACAGACCTGACTTGGATAACGTATGTTGAGAAAGCTAAGGCGAAATCGAAACGTAGCGTAGTTCGTTAGGTCTTTTTTTTACAAACCCAGAACTTCCAATATCATATGTGCTATAATGAAATAATAAAAATAATTTTTAGAGTTAAACTAAAATTAAAAATGAACTTTTTGTGTTATTTAGGATTCCAACACGTTCATTTTGTAGCTTGCTATGTTCGACAAACTAGTTAAGCCTTAAGTACTAAAGCCAAACTAGATTGTTCTGGGCTAAACTAGTATATCCTGATACACTTAAGATGAATTTTGAAAACGATTTGGCCTGAAATCGGATTTAGCCGGTAACATATATAATATATATGAAATGAAATGAAATATGAAATGAAATGAAATGAAATGAAATGAAATGAAATGAAATAAACTTTATTCAATTAGACTTATTACAAGTGCTTTTGAATCGTCAATTTAATGTAAGCGTCAGTGTAGTCTGTCCGTGAGGAAGCTACCACCGGCTCGGAAAGCAGTTCTGCTGAGAAGAGCCGGCAAGAAACTCAACAGTTGCTCTTTTAAATATCGATATTACATTTATTTTATTAACATAAGAATATAGATAGCCCGCATATGACTCAATAATACTCAATTCCACACATTTTCATCAACAAGAAATTCTTGAACAGTGTAATACGCTTTACTCAATAAAACATTTTTAATTTTGTCTTTAAATATTTGAAGCGGTAAATCTAGAACATTTTGTGGAATCTTATTATATATGCGTATACTCAGGCCCATGAAGGATTTATTCACCTTTTGGAGCCGAAATCTAGGCGTAACAAGCTTATTTTTATTCCTAGTATTCAATGTGTGTCTATCACTGTTTTTTTTCATAATTATTTAGACTTTTGCGAACAAATAATATATTACACAGTATATATTGTGACGCAACCGTAAGAATACCAATTTTTTTGAAAACATCTCGCAGGGAATCACGAGCTCTTAGATCATAAATAGCCCGTACTGCTCTTTTTTGAAGAATAAATATCGAATTAATTTCCGCGGCACTGCCCCAAAGAAGTATTCCGTACGATAAAATACTATGAAAGTAACTAAAATATACAAGTCGGGCAGTGTTAATATCTGTTATGTTTTTAACTTTCCTAACTGCATAGGCGGCGGAGCTGAGTTTACCTGCAAGTGTTGAGAGATGGGGATTCCACTGGAGTTTAGAGTCTACTGTTATACCTAGAAATACTGCTGATTCAGTTATTTCCAGTGTTTCATTATTCATAATCAGGCTAAAATTTTGCTTTTTTACGTTAGGCAATGTAAATTCGACACATTTTGCATTTAATACTAGGTTATTTAATTCAAACCAACGAAGAATATGCGACAATGCACTATTTACTTCGTCATAATTAGGTTTATTACGCTCAACTTTAAAAATTAAGGAGGTATCATCAGCAAAGAGTACAATATCGCATAATTTATTTATGTAGAGAGGTAAATCATTAATATATATTAAGAATAAAAAAGGGCCAAGAATAGATCCTTGTGGAATATACTTTGATCTAAAATTTGAATTCAACATGTACATATGAATCGTTATTCTTATACGTATATATTATTTTCTGAGAGTTGGTCTTTATAAATAAAGAAGTACTATTCAAACACATAATATAAAAATATCTGCAATGAATATGAAACGTTTTTAATCTTACTTAAAATTCATTAAAATATTATAAATGAACTTACTAACGGAACTTGACTATGAAATCTATCCGTCTGATGAATTTCAATTAACGTATCTTAGATGATTGCAAATTCCCGGAGGCTATTGCAATTATCCTTCAAAGCGCATCGAATTGGCTTTCCATATTATAATGAGTTTATGATTAAATTAGGACGTCTAAAATAAGATACGACTATTTCTATGAAGTCTAGAAATAGTATTAAGTATTCAAATGGTATATAAAGTATATCCTTAATTTTTAAAACGAAGCTATTTGTAAAACTTTAATTTAATAATTAAAAAAAGAGTAAAATGGAAGTCTTTTGTTTTATACTATTATAGAATTGAATGAATTAATGATGATTTTGTAATTAAATACGTATGGAAAAATCTGTAAGCATTGTTCGGAATAGCAAAAAATTATAGAACAGCAAATCTCCCTAACTGGAAATCAAACCACAAGCAACCTGTATTACAAAGGCGACGTGTATGTTCATTTTCCATATAATTAAAATAAATAAAATATTTTTTGTTACTTGTTTTGAACTTAGTTATAATATCAGGCACATTTTACGTAGAATTTATTGTATTTCGCCCTTTTTAACGTCCCACTGCTGAGCACGGACCTTCCTCCTATACGAGGGGAATCAAGCTATAGTGGTTGGTAGACTTCACACGTCTTTCGAAAACTTGCTAGGTTCTCTCAAGCAAGAAATTTTCTCAAGATGTTTTTCTTGACCGTACGTAGAATGTACAAATATTAAAAATTATATATTTTTCAGAATAAGGAGGCTATGTACGTGGATGGTAACCCGAGGTTGGTTTGACAATATCGTGTTATTGTTCATTGCATTAAACTGCATAACACTTGCCATGGAACGACCCAACATTCCACCAGATTCTAAAGAAAGAGCTTTTCTATCTAGTGCCAATTATGTCTTTACTGTAGTTTTCGCTGTTGAGATGTTTATAAAGGTAGGTATTTATAATAAAAACATTTTATATTTATATTTATTAACATGTTCATCATTGTACATTTAATATTACTAATATTAAAAAAAGTAGGAATAACTATTGAAAATTTATGGAATAAAACGTTTATTCTAATAATAACTAAAAATCTTGCTTTGACAAAAAATCTATGAGCTATTTTTACGAGTATGTTACGTAAATATATACCTCAAACATTATTTTATAAAACTTACGATAGCTACTATAAATATTAAATTTTTAATTCTATCTAAAAAGGTGGTAGCATCTGGAATGTTCTACGGATCAGAAGCATATTTCACATCGGGATGGAACATAATGGATGGTTCCCTCGTTATAATATCAATTATAGACTTACTAATGTCTTTAGTATCCGAATCGAGTCCGAGAATATTTGGAATTTTAAGGGTAAGAATAATTTTATTAACTATTTTATGTTGTTACGTAGTTATTGTAGGATTGTTACGATTTTTTTTTTCATTTTAATTTATAAGTCAATTTTTCTCGATGTGTACTAGTAATTTATTGTACTATTAATTTATAACGACACGTTTGGCTCACTTTGTAGTGACCCTACTTACTGTGCCAGCGGTCGCGGGTTCGAGTCCCGCTGGGGGCATTCATTTGTGTGATGAGCACAAGTCTTTGTACTCCAGTCATAGGTGTTTATATTTATAATATGTGTGAATTTAAAGTTATATATGCGTAGTGTATCAACTATCTGGTATCAATAACACAAGCCTCGTAGCTTACCATGGTGCTGTGTTTTAATGTGCCAATATATTTTTTTATTAATTTTTCAGGTATTTAGACTATTACGGTCTTTGAGACCTCTAAGAGTTATAAACAGGGCTCCAGGTTTAAAATTAGTCGTACAAACACTTTTGTCATCTCTAAGGCCCATCGGTAATATCGTACTTATATGTTGTACGTTTTTTATTATATTTGGCATATTAGGAGTACAGGTTAGTAAAATATTCTTTGTGTTTCGATTCTTATGATTCTGCAAAATATATTCTGTTAAAGCTCTAAGTATATATTTATTGATTTGTATTTCAGACAATGCTAATTATTCACTCATCTTTAAGCTTTTAGGTGTAATATTATTTTAATTTCATATTTCCTTTCTAGTTATTCAAAGGAGCTTTTTTCTATTGTGAGGGAGCAAATATTAAATCAGTTAAAAATAAGTCCGATTGTCTTGCGATTGAAGGAAATGTATGGGTGAATAGAAAATATAATTTTGATGATTTAGGAAAAGCTTTAATGTCCCTGTTCGTTCTAAGTTCAAGGGACGGTTGGGTTAATATCATGTACACTGGACTAGATGCTGTAGGAGTTGATCAACAGGTAGTATTCATTTGTTTAGTTTGTTATGTTTATTATCTTTATCTTGAAAGTTTTTCTATAAAAAATCATTTAATTTTATCTACATTTTATAAGATTGTGGGCTATTTAAAAAATGTGAGACACAATTTTTTTGAAAACTAAAAACTGTCCCAAATGTCATAAATTAAATAATATAACGCTTTTAAGTGTGACTATCTTTTCGGATAATTTTATTTAAAATGTTTAATATTCGCGTAAGTCTAAGGCAGTATTTATTATATTTTGCTATAAATATAATACTTTAAATATCAATGAATGAATTGATTGTTAATAACTTCTTTATTTTATTTGTCTTTACCAGCCAATAGTAAACTACTCTGAATGGCGACTCCTATATTTCATTGCATTTATACTATTAGTGGGATTCTTCGTTTTGAATATGTTTGTGGGAGTCGTGGTGGAGAACTTTCATCGATGTAGGGAAGAGCAAGAGAAGGAAGAAAGAGTCAGGAGAGCAGCTAAACGAGCTCTACAAATGGAGAAAAAAAGACGAAGTAAGTGAAAAAGCCCTAAGGCTTTAATAAAGATTCAGACTTTCATAAACAATCTGCCAAAAATTTGTACAATTTTGAGCTGTTGCAAAAATAAATATTTATATAATAAAATTTAATCAGGACACAATTAAAAATTACGAGTTGTTTTGCAATCGACAGTTAAAAGTTAATGGGTTGCGATAAAATCTTCGTTAACGATCATTTTGTCAGAAACTGTGTTTAAACTTTAAAGCACCTGGTCATATTACCCGTCATATCGATGTAATGTCCCGTCATATCCAATTTTAAATCTTACCCTTGCAGAGGGGAATTCTAATATAAATTCAAAAATCATTTCATTTTGTTCCAGAAATGCATCAAAGACCTTATTATGCAGATTATTCACAAACTCGACTATTTGTGCATAACGTTGTGACGTCCAAATATTTCGACTTGGCAATTGCCGGAGTCATCGGCTTGAATGTCGTTACAATGGCTATAGAATATTATAGAATGCCACCAGCATTACAATATGCATTGAAAATATTTAACTATTTCTTCACTGCCGTTTTCATTCTTGAAGCGGTCATGAAACTCGTTGCACTTGGGTTTAAAATTTATCTAAAAGATAAATGGAATCAACTCGATGTTATAATTGTTGTACTATCGATAGTTGGAATAGTTTTGGAAGAACTAGAAACCAATATAATACCAATTAATCCGACAATAATGAGGGTAATGCGAGTTTTGAGGATTGCAAGAGTACTCAAATTATTAAAAATGGCAAAAGGAATAAGAGCATTACTAGATACAGTAATGCAAGCTTTACCACAAGTGGGAAATTTGGGACTGTTGTTTTTTTTACTTTTCTTCATATTTGCAGCTTTAGGAGTAGAATTATTTGGTCGTCTTGAGTGTTCTGATGAAATTCCATGTCAAGGTAAGCTGAACAAAGAGTTACAAAATTAATGTAATTAATGACTGCATTTTTCCATATGCTTTATAATATATTGTACATTTATATATTTATAACAAATATAGCACGAGGTAAAACTTCTCATTATTTGTTAATCTTAATTTTAGAAAAATAATTTTCAAGTAAAATATTGTACTCCTAACAGGTCTCGGTGAACACGCTCATTTCGCAAACTTTGGAATGGCATTCTTAACATTATTTAGAGTGGCCACAGGAGACAATTGGAATGGTATCATGAAAGATACTCTACGAGAAGATTGTGATAGTTCTGTAGATTGCGTGCGCAACTGTTGCGTATCGACTATCATCGCACCAATATTCTTCGTTGTTTTTGTACTAATGGCACAGTTTGTGTTAGTCAACGTCGTAGTGGCGGTAAGTGTAATAATCTTTTTTTATCAATGTTAAATTACTATTTTGTTGATGTATACTAAGGTAGATTAGTAGATTAATAATAACTGAAAATTACATCCCAGCCAGAATATTAGTTTTTGACCGCTAATCCCCTGGTATAGTAAGCGGGGTGACGATAAAAATTAGCTAATTTATGACTCCATGATGTCTGTCTTTTATAAATCTTATCAAAATTCTATGCTGTAAGCGTCAAAAACTGACAAACAGACAGAATAACTTTCGAATTAACGACGTTTATAGATAAAAATATAATAACTGAGTAATAATTATATAATACTGACTATAGGTACTTATGAAACACCTAGAAGAATCTCACAAGCAAATGGAAGATGAAATCGATATGGACGTTGAATTAGAGCGTGAACTAGAACGTGAGGCAGATGATGAAGAAGATCGAGCACTTTGCCGAGCGTTAGAACAATGCACATCTCCTCGTCCTTTAAACAAGGTACCATCCTTACCAGCCAATTTCACATATAGCGAGCCAAAACACCAAATACCCTCTCCTGCACGCAGGCGACGCACCTTACATTCACACCATGCTTTACTTCCGGTCATACAAAGAAGGGCTTCATTATCTCCTCATGCATTTGGACGTCGGCAGGATTCAACTGAAACTCCGACAGCTTTATATGAAGAAGATGCGAGATTTATTGATGCCGATGACATCGATGAATTAGAACCCACAAGCCCGAGAAGAGATTCCTTTGCCCAAAACAGAAGACAAAGAGCCGATAAAAGAAATTCTCTTCGCGGGGAAGAAACACGATTATTGCGTCCCGCACCAGTACTACTGTCAGTTCCTACAACAAGACAAAGTATTAAACGTTCAAAACGAAGATTGTCCACAGAATCCGCAGTAACGAATGATCAAGTTTCTTTGAAATCGCCATTACCAGAAGAACAACCAATAACTGAAGAAGAAAAAATAAGGATTGTTATAGCAGAAAGAAGAAAAATTGATACAAAAACAGAAGATGTAGAGTTATTCGAACGCGGTTCCTAGTCCAGGCAGGGCCGGCCGCAGCAACACCACGAAGTTTATATCTAAATAAGAGTGGGAATGTAGATGACCCCTCATGGTTGCGAATTATCTTTATTACTACATATTTTCGTGAAATAACTAAGGCAGATATGCAAATTGAGATTATTATTTTTTAGAAAAATCTTAATAATTCTAATTCTCTTTCCTTTTTTTTTTATATTTGAAGGAATTACCTTTTTAGTAATACAAAGTTTTGAGATTCTTAAAATTAAGTAACTTTTAATAAGAATATCGAGATAATTGGCAACCATACACTATTCATACAATTCCCTTCTTCATCTCCAAGGATCGTTGTGAAGTTTAAAACGTTTGACTCGGTTGTAAAGTGACGTAGAAGAATAACAACAATGAAAATTCTATTTTGTGATTAATGCGAATTGTGTTTGAACTTTAATTCTTTTCAACCGATCAAGGGACAGTGTTGGTAATGTTTGGAATAAGTATCCTTTGTATTGTTTCCTCAACACCTTTATTTTCCCACCGCGGCCGGTTCAATATTTTATGAAGAGACTTTGATAAAGTTAAGATTTATTTTTAAATTAGTTAGGTAGTTGTTAGAACTAGTCAATTTGTGGTGGTGGGATGTTTTCTACAAGTGCTAAAGTTTACTTCGTGACTTGTTCTAGTTATTTATTCGTACGGTGCTTGCTGTTAATGTTGATTTGTTGTGTATAGATTTTATTTAGAAATATCTGAATCCTCAACGAATCATAAGTTTGAGTGTGATAACATAGTTTGGTTGATGTTTATAGATTTTATTTAGGTGTTTACTCGGACATTAGGTTTAATTTATATTTTAAGTACGGGTTTCGAATCATTGAAATTTAGAAATGTATAATTTATCTATTGAAAAGCCTATCGTAATGTTGTTTTAAATATTAATGTTTAGTTTTACTGTACCAAATTGTAGTAAAGGACTGTTTAGACTTGTAGTTGACTTTTTCTAGTTAAATCTATGTCAATCTATTAGGATTAATAACAGAACCAAAAGTTCGCGAATTGAGTAATCTCTTTTAAGACAAAATAATATTTTCTGAATATAAATGACTCCTATTTTCGTACAAAACATTAACTTATTTAGAATTTAACTGGCATACGCACATACTAGGAAGTAGAAACATTCAATTATAAATTGCAATTAATACAATCCTACACTATGTGGAATGCCATAGATCCGAATAATATAGATTCGAATAACATTAGGGTTGCTCTTGCAATATGTATTAGTGGTGCCAAATTTACATTTATTTTAATAATAAATTTCTATTAAAATACCTTTAGTGCATTTTATTCTCGTTTTCGCGCTCAATACCTTACTTATTTTTAAAATGTAAAACTACCAAAGACACCAACCGTGTTTCTTCTTAACCAATTATTTAAAAAAAAATGTTTTATTGTGTAGTTCTCGTTGTGTAAAAACAATTAGTTAGGGAAGTCAGCAATAAATTTTATACTTCGACTGTGCCTTTCCTATTTCTAATATATTAGCTTGTGAAATCGATGGAAGATAGACTCAATACTTTATGTATATTGTAGAAGTGACAAGATAGATTATAAATTAATGTTATAGTTTCTTCGGAATTTTCATAATTTTTATAAACTTATACGAGATTATAAACTATTACAAACAGTTGATACTTTCATTCCAAAAAAAAATTATCATTATCACTTCTTCAATTTTGTTATTTTGTTATTACTCTATTAGGAATTGAAGTTTTCATTCTATTGGCATTTCTTAAAACTTGTGCATTTTCTGGCAGCTTACTGTATCTATAATATAACTTCGTTCATGATGTCTTCCACACTCACTTTCTTTTACATAATTTCTATTTTAATTCTATGCAAAACGATAAATTCACAAGTCTCATGTAAAAATGAATTGATTAAATGGAATTTAGTAAAATTAAGTATAGTATTTTCGTGATAAAAGCAAATTTCGTGATAAAATCTTTAATTGTTTGTCGGTACTGACTGTATAATAATTTTAAGAGGTATGAACAATGTTCATTAGTTGAGTACACCTGTTAAATTTAGCTGGTGATCTGTCAAGTTATGAAAGTTACGAAATGTTAGGTTGAAAATTAAATATAAAAATCGAATTTGTGTTTTATTGTAACGATAGTCCCTACAATACAAATTAAATACTTTTATTTACGAGTATAATGTATACTTCCAAAAAAAACACTTAAAGTAGCCAAAGTACCGTAAAATTGCATACGTTTATGGTATGTGTGTATTTTTCGAATGATATTTCTCATGGCATATCCTTTTATGTTATTTTAATTAATGATTTCATTAATAAGAGTTATTAAAAAAGCAAACATTAAATATCATATGTTTAAACTATGTATGTATATGTTTCATTTTTTCCATACAAATTAAGTCAATACGAAAGTTTTATTTTCCCCACAAATTATGAGACAATGGATTTTACTGCCTCAATAGATACAAAAGGATTCGCAAGGGACGGGCAAAATTGAGTTCAGTAACAATCTTTGCTACATCGTACCTTGTTAGCGAGCGCTTATAATCTTATTTGCATAATTTCTGGAAACGAATTTTAATGGGTACTTTATCGTGTTAAACAATTTAATATCATTCTGTACGAAGTACAAACAAAGTAGTAGAGTTTTATACTATATAACTGTAGTTAAGAAAATTCGGAAAAGTAGGAATTTTACTTGCATTTCAGGCTTTTAAGTTCTGTAGTATCTACCTACAATTTAAAAAATCTTGACACACTTTTAAATAGTATTAAAATTCATTACAGCTCTATAGAGATACGATATATAATAGGAAATGACACAATGGACTTATGTGAATAATAAATAATTACTTCTTATTCGTAGTCTAAATATATTACACTTTCAACATAACATCTCGAATATTAATAACTCGCTTCGCTTGGGTGCGCCTCTAGAAAAACAGAAACAAATCTATCCCACGGGAACCGTACATATTACGGGATAAAAGGTAGCCTATGTGCTATTCCAGACTATAATCTATCTATGTGCCAAAAAAGGAAACCAACCCCCGTAGAAACTGTGGCCCGGTGTTTACGGAGTTGAAAATTAGGAATAAATTAATACATTTAGAAATTAGTCTAGAGTTCAATTTTCACGCATCCTAGCAATGGCTAATAGTCCATTGAAATGTTACATTTTTTTGACCTTAGCGTGCATTTGTCAGAGGCCGTAATTTTATTTTTTAGATATCAAGGAGGGGTTAGTGTAAATGTAAATCCAAGTTTGTGGGGTTGCAACCCTTGTCCCCCGGCCGCCATCTTGGAAAAAGTGGTACAAATGGTTTTTATGGTTTATCTGACAAACACGCACACTTACAGCACAAGTAAAGGGAACATTCTGAAAAATAAAAAAAAGTTGAAAATTAAGGTAAATGGTACTTACAAGTTTTCACGAAAATCTAAATTTGCCCATACCTTTTTATCGTATTGACTCAGGACCTTGATTTTTATACACCTAATAGGGACTATAGACCTTAGTGTCTAGTATAAATTTCAACTTGCTAGGGTCACCCGTTCCTGTGACATCACCACCACCCGTTCCTGACACACGGACAGACGAACAAGAGAGTGATCTTATAATTATAAGGGTTCCTTTTTTTACCTTTCGAGGTATGGAACCCTAAAAATTAAGAGATAATTGAAAATTATGGCAAATCATTAATATTTATGTACATATAGTTATGTATACTGAAGAATAGTATTCGTTTCGCAGCGCTGTAAAACCATAATTAATGAATAAAATTTAAAAAGTTCGTAATGAATATTATTCCTTAAAAAGCTCTCTATAAAAATGGTCTAATATATTTTTTTTTTTGTAAAATAATCAGAAAAAAAGTTATAACGACCAATAGAAATTTTTTACTCAAATTTTCATCGATTTTCACTTATAACTTCGCTATTTTTGGTTCTACGACTAAGAGTTACTTGACCAAAGTTGTAGAGAATTTTATTTGCAACCAAAAATGGTTTAACATAATTTATGTGAGACCTAAAGTTTGTCAGATAAACCATAAAACCCATTTATATCACTTTTTCCAAGATGGCGGCCGGAGGACAAGGGTTGCAACCCCAGAAACTTGGATTTAACTTCACACTAACCCCTCCTTGATATCTAAATAATAAAATTGCGTCCTCTGACAAATGCAACCCCAAATGTAACTTTTCAATGGACTATAAGTTAGTTAAAGCGAGTATTAAATATGTCATTTTTAGGTTATATTTTACATTATATTTTGACAAATGGAACTTGATTACATGACAAATTATTTACATTACGGAAATAATAAATGGGCTTCCTTACACACCTACAATACCTCGACGTAGATTTTTTTAACTTTTTTGGACTACTAAAAGTGCGCGTCTTGTACTCTGTCTGGCGATTAAAATAAGTATTTTTATTCTTATAAGATCAAACGTATCTATCTGTTTATGTTCTATATTTTAATTTATAGTTTGAACGTAAAAGACCCGTTCACCTAAATATGTACAAAATTGTTGTCTACCATACATGCTTATCAGGCTTCTTGGTACAATAATATGGAGAAATAAAAAAAGATGCTTAGATGTTATAATTTATTTTGTTACTCATCATTGTCAGTTTACTATACTAAAATAACAGCACAAAATAAAACAAAGATGACTGTTTGAGGCGCAATCCATTGCCTTACGATGAAAAGAATTTGTTCATCTTCCAAAAAGTATATCCTTATTATATTAGAGCGGTTCGTTGATATTCCTCAATTATTGCTTAGGTTTCTGATGTCGATATTCAGTCATCATTAAGGCAAAATACAGAACAAGGGTAATAAAAACAGTGTCCAATGTCCATGCAATAGACAGTCAGAAAACAATCAACCTGAGAGGCTATCAGAGATACAAAAATTTCGAAAAAACGGTTATAACACACTTATTTCCCTACCAAATAATAATAAAAGCAAATAACATATTGGCATATTGACATTTGTTGACGAAGGAGGTATTTATTATTATTAGGAGAATAGTTTTGTATTGTAACTTATTATTTTGTAGTCTGCGTTGAAAAAGTTTTTGATTTTTTTCTTAAAATATAATTAAACTTAAATACTACAGAAATGTACGACCAAGTAAGCACACGAAGTATGATTGACAAATAAATTGAAATACGTCTATGGCACTATAGAAATATACATTGCCGTTTTATGAAATAAATACGGGAATTAAGACGTTAGTAGGAGTTTTATGCAATATCGCAAATTCCAGTTTCCTTTACTTGGCCATTACCGCTAAAATTAAGATTTTAGTAGAATAAGCAAAAAAAAGGATTTTTTTGACACATATTTGATAATATAATTCAATAGGTCCCTAAAATGGGTTTCTCCTTTCATCCAGATCCGTTAAGTCGTTCTGGTTTGAGTAACAAACATCCATCAAAATATCCAAACATCTAAACTTTCACATTTATAATATTAAAGTAAGATAAAATAGGTATATTATAAAATAAATAAGTTTATCACTTTTATTATTTAATCATAATATGTATTAGTCTATCGAAATATAAGTACAGGTTGATAAAAATGATACTTTACACAGGTAATAGTGATTTGGTATGATATAGTATAATCTCATCTCTCAAAAAAAATAATAATAGTCGTAATATCACTCACACCGTTTACCTTCACATCCACATTCATGCAGACTCGGCGTAGGTACTGAGGAAATTTTCATATAATTTATTCGAGCCCCATCTTAATATAAAGTTATATTAAAATCTAACATCGTTTTTATCTTCGCTGGGACTAGTTTAGCAATCTTTTAACAGTCATCTGTTATTTTTTCGAATATAAGGATTTACCTACATATGTATATGTATTATACATTGGTATTTAGCACTCTGATCTATCTATAATCTGTCAAAGACTTTCAAATAATATTTCACATAAAGGTTTCAATAACGATTCAGGCTTTTTACGTTGCGACATGAGAAATGCGAAGCGAATTAAGGCCATAGTGTACCACACTGCACAAATGCTTGTTAGCGGCGGCAGGTCTGCGGAAGCAAGCCATACAACCAAGGGATCGCTCTCAGAGTCCACTCTGCTGTCAGAGAAGTACCAGGAGCAACCCGCATGGCACACCGCCCACCGAAGTGCCCCGGTCAGGCTTGCCAGGCAGGACGCTAATGAGCCTCCCACCATGACAAGATGAACACACGTCGGGGGGAGCGTATATCACTTTGCGACTCATAAAAGATACAAGCCCAAACTTGAGAGCATTACTAGTAGCCTTTGCAGAGTTCCACTATCCACCTCTTGATTGCATCATCGTACCATCGTTACCAAGTTTAATGCTTGACCAACTAAAAAAGGGACTTGGTTTCCTCGCCAGATCAGCTTGATGATAGAAATAAGTTAATAATGATTAAAATTTGAAGGCCTACTTAGTTTACTAGCTAGTCACAAATAAACCCACCAAGTGTGTTTATTGGTCTGGTCTATATCAAATAGTAAGTACAATACTATTTCAATATCAAAAAGTTATAATACAAAATAAAAACAATTGGTTTTATCTCTCCCAATTCTTTTATCATGCAGTAAGATCAAACATATAGACTCAACTCATCTAAAAAGCAACCTTCTTCCATTTCCCAGATATCAGTGGAAATAACGGTTTTCATATCTACTTGTCCAATGCCGACGCGACTGCCTGGAGCCGTCATGACCATGACCCACTAACTTTCAATTTGGATTCAGTTAAAACAAAATATTTGCGCGACCCTTAAAAGTCGAGATTTGTGGGGGGAAAACTTAGGCGCTTGGAAATCATCCAGAAATCAAAACTTGGACTTCACCAAAAATATAAGTAATAGTTAATATTTTCCATTTATCAATAAATAGATGTTCTTATTAAAGAACTAAATTTTTATTCTCTATCTATAATAATATTAAAAAGCTCAAGAGTATATTTTTGTTTTTTTTACTTGCGCGCTATAATCTGTAGTCCGAAAAAAGCCAGTACGATTTAAGAAATTAGCTTTGTTCTTAATAGCTTACTTATTAAGAAAAGATAGAGAACTTCGTAAACGAAGCCATGAACATAAGCTAGATTTGTAATATAATGATATTTAATTCTGTATTTTATAATAAGAGCAAAGTTCAAAATTAATTCATCCGAAAACTTTTACATATTTAGCACTTTAATTTCAGTTATCTTAATTACTTAAATAAATTTTCTCTAAACAGAATTCTCGAATCGTCTTCGAAATTTAAATATATCTACTAAAGTTACGCTAATTAATTGTGCCATCGTAATAATTTAACTCTGAATAGTAACATGAAAATATTTATCACAAACACAAAGATTTGTGTAAAAAAATCCGACATTAAATTGCTTTGTTCCAGCAAGCGGGCTTGCATTGACCTACATAACCGCTCCCTCCTTAATGAATACCAAACAAACGGTTAAATTTTTACGATTGCGTAATTTTTTTGTTAGATTTTTAATTATTAATCTGAATATTTAATTGTCTTCTACTAATTAGCAATTAACATCAAATAATATAAAGTTCAGCCATATAGATCATTAAAGAAAAGAGCAAAAAGGTGTAAAAAAAGTCAAATCAAAATATACTTTATTCAACTAAACTTTTACAAGCACTCTTCAATCGCCAATTTTACATTTTAAATTAAATTATATGTCACTGCAGTCAATCCGTAAGAAATCTACCACCGGCTCGGAATTCAGTTCTGCTGAGAAGAGCCTGCGAGAAACTCAACAGTTGCTGTTTTAAAATAATAATTGCTTACAATATTCTAATACAATAATTATCTACTTATCCTACATGAGACCCAACCAGATATTAGTTCCACACATTGACATCTACGAAGTATTCCGTGATGGTATAATACGCTTTATTCACTAATATATTTTTATCAAGTGCAAAATCCATTGTAAAATTCTATTGACCATGCGTACACCTTGCCCCATAAACGATCTATTCACTTTTTGAAGGCGAAAGCTAGGCGTTACCAGTTTATCCTTATTTCTAGTATTTATTACACGATTTACGTTATTTACAGCGAGTTTCTAAACTCTACCTACTACTAAGATATGAAGCAATGAGATCAAGAGCAATGCCACTAACACCATAATGACTTAGTTTAAGCAGGAGGTTTTCATGTTCTACGCAATCAAAGGCCTTAGATAAATCACAAAAAACACCAATTGCATTTTGTGATTTTTCCCAAGCGTTATAAATGTGTTTAAATATTGTCAGCAGTTGCTCTCCCGCATCGGCTGTAGACCTACCTTTGGTAAAACCATACTGTTCACTATGGAAAATACTATTTATATTAAAATAAATTAACAATTGCTTTAAAATAAGTTTTCCAAAAATTTTACTCATTGATGGCAATATAGAAATAGGTCTATAATTGCTAAAATCATATTTATCTCCGCTTTTGAAAAGGGGTATTATCTCACTAAATTTCATAAGATCAGGGAAAGTTCCATAATCTAAACATTTATTGAAAATAAGGGATAAATGTGGTGCAATTTAAGTTGTTATTGAGTTGATTAATTTAACAGACTTGTCCCACAAATCACCAGTTTCCTTAACATTGGGTCATGATTCCATTGCCTCACACTATATTTCATTCATATTTCTCACACTATACACCTATATATATATATATCAAATTTAGAATATCTGTTGTTTAATTATATCGCCCAAAATTGACTTTGTTGTCTTCTTCATTCTACGTGACATTGGCGAAATAATCTGTGCTCGCCTTGAAGCCATTCGCATAAGAATTGAATTTCAAAAGTAATTATATTATGACACTTTCTTTGTATGGCTCATACTAACATTAATATACTCGTATGTATAAATACAAATGTTTGTAAGAGAGTGTGCGAGTTTGTTCTTCGCGATATAACAGTTCATTTAATTTGAGTAAAATTATGACAAAAACGAATATGCCACGGTTGAAATCCAATATAAAATAAACACTTAACTAAGTTTTAAATCAATCGGTCAATTGGATTCATACTTCATGTACCACTTAAGCTCTCTCTCTGCCTTACTGAACTTTTAGATAATAATACTATTTATAATACGCCATAGACAACAGTACTAAAAAAATAGAATTCCATTAAATTCTTTTACACAATTCTCGGTTGAAGCGATACAAACAAACAAAAATTTTAAAGATTAATTTACTTTCTGTTTATATTTAGCAGGTTCTTTAATTGGAACAAATATGTTAAATGTATTATTAAATATGCATAGATAAAATTAATTGGGCAACAATTTACGTAATGATGTTAAGCTCTTCTATTAATTAAAATAAAACACTATGTACTTTTAACAGTTAAAAAAATATCTTATTAAGCAACTTCTGAAAGAAAGAGATACTCAATGCGTTTGTTGTTTTTTTTTGATGTTACGCGAGATACTAGTCTACTTTCGTAATTATTTTTTTAATGACTAAGTTATTCCGACCATAAAGAAAAAAAAACTCTACCACTAAAAGTGGCCCTGCTTATATTATTTATTTTTACCCACCTTTGCATGTATGTATGTACTATGTATGTTTGTCCAATCCTAAGTTCCCTCGTAATTCCTAAACAGCTTAACCGATTTTAATTATTCATACATCGTAAAATTTGTCTCGATAACGCGAATATTGTAGAAGTAATTAAAAATTAAAACGGCAAATTTTGGGAACAGATTTTTGTGTTTTTAAAATATTTGTTTCTTTCAAACTTATCAAGCGGGGTATTAAAATAAAGGTTTTTAAGAGGTGATATCAAAAATATATCATAAAAATAAATCGCCTGCGTAATAACTAAAACGCGAACTAAAAAAATGGGAACAAGTAGAAAAAGAAACAGTATTATGCAGTCGAAGACATACTCGTACATATGTAATTACAACACGTAACAAAATTCGCAGCAAGTTTAAAAGATCTAATGTATAATTTTCAACCGGTTTTAAAGTTTTTTTACTTAAAAAGAAATTATTACCTAAATTAATTTTGAATATCTCAACTCAAAGGATATGAAAGTATACTGCTTTATTATTCACCTGTACTTCCACGAACTCATGAGTGTTATAAAAAGTTTTGTCTCTAATATTTAATTCCAACAGTAAGAGATAACTTATTTTTTAAGGAATATGTTGAGAATTCGAAGTAGCAAGTCTATAGTTTGCTAAAGCGATTTTCGTGTCCGAACTTTCAAAGATGGATGTCTTAAGGGCAACGAAGTTTCAAATTGTTTTATAAATTCGTAGAAAATTTACTCTAATGTAAATAAAGAGTAAATAGATCCTTGCATAAAAGAATAATAGAAATAACTTTGTTTCTGGTTGATAATACATTTTATAGATAATGCTATAACTTGGCTTAATATAAATGAGAAACAAAGAAAACTGGTATAGTCAAATAAGGACTAATCCTCGTAAAAAGTAAAGAAGGGGCCTAACCTCTGAACGATGATGATCTTTTCTTGAAATAAAGAAGCTTGGTAAATGATAGTAAGTGTTTTAGTATATAATTTTCTACAAATTTATTCTTAGCCTATAATGCTTTTTTAGATTTACGCGATTGTTTGAGATTTTAAATAAAACCATCTTTTCGGATTTTTTCGCGGATTTATTTTGATTTTTGATTCCCGACGTTTCGAATGCTTTACAGCAATCATAGTCTCTCCCGTGACCATGATTGCTGAAAAACATTCGTAACATTTTACGCTATATTATAATATTATTGCATACAGGCAATTCCACGTAACCCGGGAGGAAAAGAATTTGAGAGCATAATAACATACAAAAAGGACAAGCTGTAATTGAAAAAGCTAAATATCTGGAAACCCTATTATACTTTGTTTATTTTATTACTCACAAGGCCATAAAAATATACGTGTATAAATATAAATCTAACAAAAACTCCAAACATTTCACCTTCACACGAATAAATTTAGCATATAATATTAATATATAACGATTTTCTTCAGAAACACGTACTCGTAAAATGTCAAAATGATAAACAAGCACATGTGACCAAAACCCTAAAGTCCTATCGATTTGCCATAAGTCACGCGACATGGGCCCTACGTCCTAAACCAACTTCTTATTCACCATTACGACTGTCCCTTTACCATTAACGCGCTATTCCACACTATTCTTGAAGAAAAGGTCTCGAATAAAAGCTTTTAATACTTCCTTTATAGACTACTTCAATGCTCATCTACGAGCATTATCTTGTACTATATTGTACTTAGATTTAAAGGTGCGCCACATTCTGTTACAACTATTAATTTTAATTAAGAATTATAAAAAAAACATAACAGCATCTGCTTAAGTTACTAAAACGCCATCTCCATTTTTAGATTATGTAAAACTTCTATATTACTTTTAAAGTATCACGATCTTTCCCTACAGAGGTCTGTATTACTTAAAACCTACACGAATACCTCTTCTTACTTAGACCATGCATACAATAATTACTCGATAGCTCTATGTTTATTTCTAAAAAGATAAGTTAAAAATAAAAGTAACTAAATAAACTTGTGTATTAGTGACAGTACTTTATTGATAACAATAACTTAAAATGATGTTCTCCATTCTACGTGAGTCGTGACATTGGCAAAGTAATCTGTGCTCAACTGGCACGCTTTGAAGCCTTTAATAAGAAAATTGAATTAAACTTAATATTGCATGTATGTATTCAGCCCTTTTTAACGTCCCACTGCTGGGCACGGGCCTCCCTTCAATACGAAAGGAATCAGACCATAGTCCACCACGCTGACCAAGTGCGGATTGGCGAACTTCACATGTCTTTCGAAGACTTGCTAAGTTTTCTCAGACATGCAGATTTCCTCACGTTAGAAACCATGTTAGAAATGATTCGCACATGAAAATATCAAAGGTGCGAGGCCCGGGATTTGAACCCGCTTCACTCGGTTTCCCAAGCGAGCGCGTTACCACTGGACTACCACTGCCCTAAACTTAATATTAACAATTAACAATTATATATAAATACAATAAATAAAAGTCTTAGTTCATGAAGATATTTTAGTTTAAGAAGTAGTGGTTACATGAACTAGCAGAGTCACAACTGTTTTATGTTAGGTACCATAACCTAATTAAATATAAGGTAATCGCTAAACTTTAAATTTTAGCTACTGTTAGTGTGTTTTAAAGCGTAAGTTCAACAAAGTTTAAGGTTCGTCTTAGTATATTCAAGTGAGTTTACGAAACTTCCTCCACTAATTTACAATCTTTGCTGCTATTTCATTATTATCTTACAAATTACAAAATTCTGATTTCGGCAAATAGAGCTATGGCGCATAAACATTGTATTCTGTGTTGCACTCAATAGCTCTCGTACATATACATTGCCTTTTTTTATTTATTTTATTAACGGAAAACGGTACACACGTACCACACCCTCTTAGTTGCTACTCAGCTACTAGGGAAGTATCAGAACATATCGCATGGTATACCACCCACCGAAGTTGGCTGCATCCCAAGATCGCTTTTTGGCTTCACGTCCGGCTACACTGGACTGGAAGCTAAAAAGCGAACGTGTACATTGCCTGAGGTAAGTAGTGACTTGTATTTGTATATATATGGAAAGAATATTTATTTAAAACTAATAATTCAATTAAAACCCATACTACTGTATCTCATTTGGTGAATAAAAGCGCTGGAGCCGTCCACCAACTTCCTATCCATCTTCTTACCTACACTATGGTTACTGCTTAATCTTCGATAGGCCGTACATATATGTACCTATCTATATTTGTTTACCACCTTTGAGATATAGAAAAATATCAATAATTCGTGAAAAATTAAGAATATAGTATATGCTAGCGGCTCACCCTCGCTTGGCTCGGGTTCGCCCCTAGATGATTTTTTGAATTGACATAACTTTTTTATTTAGGAACCGATTAAAATAAAAACAATTAATACTAAACGTTAAGTGAAGCTTACCACAATACATTAGTGAAAACCGCACCTAAATCGGTTAAGCTGTTTCTAAGATTAGCGCGCACAAACGCAAAGACAAACCGACAAACAGACAAAAAAACTAAAAATCATTGTTTTAGGTTCTATTGCGTTAATAAAGATCCCCAATAATAGTTTTTCTCAAATATCTTCCATGTACAGACAGCGATCAGTTACAATTTTATTATATGTATAGACTAACTGCAAAAAGAAAGTTTAATGTAAAATATCGCATTTAATATCTTGAACTTTTGTAGTGTGAAATATTTTCCCAATACTACGGTATTTACCTGTTATTACTGCGAATTTCCATCATACCTCGACCCGTTCCATTCAGCCGAATTTCAAGCCAAAAACAGTATTTTTTTTAGTACGCTTCTCTTACTGGTGTATGGAGAATATTTTTTATTTTTATTTGGTGCAAAAGGCTTTAATGAATATATGAAAGACCGGCTTAATTTTGAACGGGTTCTGTTGCGCTGTGAATGAGAGTAATTAAAAATTATGAAACTGTGTGTTTCAGTAGCTTAAATTATGTGATCACCAGGTCCCAAAACAATGTTATATATATATATATATATACATATAAATAATAAACGCTTTGAAACCTCCATTTTTGTATTTTACCTTATTTACCTTACCAGATCTGCTTTTAACAAGTGTTAACAACAAAGCTTTCTCATTTTTATACACAAAAAAACAAACTCGTATAAAAGAATACATCATTTCAAATGATTTTGTGATACTGATTTCGTATTGTATTGAAATTATAGTGAAAACGAGGAAACTACACAATCAAGGTACAATTATTTTACGACTAAGTATCAAGATTTCATGGTAGTTTTTTTCAGAAAATGACTTTTTGTATTAAAATTATTTAATCTTTTTAAAATAAACTTTTTTGGAAATTTCGTTTTGCACATTAACATAGTAGTGTATACCTATATAAGGAAGACCATATTTCCCGTATTAAATGAAAAAAACTTACTACCCGCTAAGTACATATATGTACAATTTACATACTTAGTATCTACTCAGCAATCGCAATTGCTTAGTGTTGTACTTCCGCGCGCGACACTTGGGTCGATATACATACATATGAGTACGTTAAGCGTATTTTATTATGCAAACTCACAACTTACACATCTATGATAAAAATTATATTTTATAATGCAAAAATTGTTTGTATACAAACCTGTCAAGTGATGAAAAATATCTAACGGAGTACTAAAGTTATGGTTGCCATTGCATAGGTAGATAAAAAAATTGCCTTGGTATTCATTTGTATTCCCATAAAATATATTAAAAAGTAAAAAAATAAAAAGCCAGTGGTAGCCCAGTGGTAACACGTTCGCTTGGGAAACCGAGTGAAGCGAGTTCAAATCCCGAGTCTCGCACCTCTAATATTTTCTTCTCGGCTGCACACCCGGAGGTCCTGGGTTCGAGTCCCGGGTCGGGCCAAGTTTAGTTATTGAGTCTTTCTGTCTAGTAAGCCTCAGTAGCAGCCCGGAGTTGGAAAGTTGGCGGTAATAAATTGATGTAGTGAAGTATTGTGTGTCGGAGTTTCGATTCCTACGTAATACAAATGTGTTTTCGTTTACTTATTTTTTAAGTTTAGTTATTGAGTCTTTCTGTATAGTTAGCTTAAGTAACGCCCCGGAGTTGGGAAGTTGGCGGTGTTTCACCCCCGTGCCTCGGAGAGCACGTAAAGCCGTCGGTCCTGCGCCTTAACTCTCACCGGTCGTGTCGAATAGTCGTCCCACCGGAGTATTAGAGTGACAGGAATAGAGAGTGCACTTGTGTCTGCGCGTACATTTGTGCACTATGATATCTCCTGCGCAGTTGGCTAGTCTCAATGAGATTGGCTGCCGTGGCCGGAATCGGTCAGGAGGACATCATCATCATCATTTTCTTGTGCGAATCATTTCTAACATGATTACCACTTGCCTCACGGTGAAGGAAAACATCGTGAGGAAACCTGCATATCTGAGAAAACCTGGTTAGCAAGTTTTCGAAAGACATGTGAAGTCCGCCAATCCGCACTTGGCCAGCGTGGTGGACTATGGCCTGATTCCCCTCGTACTGAAGGGAGGCCCGTGCCCAGCAGTAGGACATTAAAAAGTTACACATGTTACACAAAACTCTTTGAGGTTTTCCCATGTAGGTACATAAAAGTAGGTTTTTCTATACATATATAATATGTCTCTCTGAATTGAACAAGTTAATTGATTTTATTATGTATCGCACCGATATTTATTAGTTCGTAATTCTGTTTTTAATTTTCTCGCAAAAATTTCTACCAAAGAAAATTACTGATTGCCACTAAATCTATCTATACATATAATAAAATTATAACTGAACCGAATCTATTTTCAAACAATATTCACATTGAATATTTTCTTAATAATCTTATTGAAATACCTATTACTAGCGACTTATCCTCGCTTCGCTCATAAATATTGTGAATGTACCTCAGGAAATAGATACATTTTTGTTGTTTGCAGATTTTTCTGTAAATCTTTTTAAAACCTACAATTTTCTAGCACATTGTATTAATGTATCATTCAAGGTTTAGCCAGCTTTAGCCATGAAAGCGAACGATAAGTTTTCTTGACAAAATATTTTCGTAATTCAGCCACTTTGTACAAAATACAAACTGAAACTACTGTGAAAATTGTATCAAAATCCGTTGCTAGGTTTCGAGCTCCTCGTCTCATGGCTTTCACGCCCGGCTGGATTGCCGGACACTAAAAAATAAGACAATTAATATCTTGCCTACTTTAAGTAATTTTATGTAACTTATATTGAATTTTAAGATTTTGGAAATGTGAATTTTGAAAATAAAAAATGAAAATACTACTACATATTACTATTCAGGCCACATCTCTGTCTTTGTGCTTTGCATGACTTTATAAAAGTAGTCAAATTTTTATTTCTTATGCCATTATTTTTATTTTTATGAATAAATTTTATATAATTCAACTTTTTCGAATTTCTGCTATTTTATTTTTATATAATTATGCTTGAATCACTGTACGATATCAAAGCTTTTTTATACAAAGCTTTTCCCTTCAATAATGACTTTGTCTCTGACCCCATTGAAACCTTAAACTTTATATTGAATACCCTTTTATGTATAATATATACTATACATAAAAGTTATTATCTCTTGTTACATAATAAAGGTCTCATCGGACAATTCAAGACTACGTACCCCAATTAGGTTAAAAGGTAATACTCACTAATATTCTAATACCTTGTTCGTAAAACTTCTTAGTGAAGATTATGAACAAGCAATTTCCATGATAAATTATTTTTGGCAATTAAAGTTTATATATGTTAATTATTTCATAACATTACGTCTTATTTTCGATGTTATTGTGCATATTGAAAAAGTGTGTGTGTGTCCTTAAAACGGCTTCTTCCAACCAGACTAAGTTAACAATATTAGCCAACCAACAAACCTTACAGATTACTTTATAAAGATAACTTATAAAAAGCATAGTTTCTCATCTTACTTTAAATAATTATAATTTTTGGCTGGCTTAAATTGGCTGAACTTCTTAAGTTACGTAAATACGCCTCCCTTAGTCAAAATTATGTTTTTATTCCGTTTGCTGTAGAAACCCTTGGCCCACCTCGTCTTATCGCCTCTACTGGTGACAGGAGAGCTGGCGCATTTTTCGCCCAAAGAATCAGCATTGCCATTCAGCGGGGGAACGCGGCTAACATTCTTGCCACTTTTCCACGCGGACATGACTTGTACAGTAATATTTAAGTGTACATTTGTTTTGTATATATAATTAAGTGTATTTCTAATTTCCTTTATTGTAAATAAAAAAAATTTAAAACCTTTTATAATAGTATAAAGAGATGTAAAACAGATTGAAACACAATATATTAAATATAAGTCTGCCAGTAGAATAGGCATAGATACCTAAATAACAATCAAGCGCCAATATCTGTGTGGCAATAACAAATATATTTTGTCATCTCCGAACATACTCGTAGCATCTGCCACTTCCGGTGCAGATGGCCTTTTTATGTTGAAAATGCATTTATGCATACCACCTGCATACATACAGGTGTTTATGTGGGTTTCTTAGCTTCACGCCTGGCGGGATTGTCAAACGCTAATAAGCTAATTGAAATATTCCAAAAATATCTGTAACAGTAAATTAATAAAATAAGCCTATTAACACAATGTAAAAAAAGATACAGAACGCTGCCGCCATTGCTTTTACCTCAAATGCTTTCTAATACAAGGATTATCAAAAAATATAAATTTTCATGGCAAACGATTTCAAAATTAAATCACCATAATCAACTCGTGGCCATTTACATTTTATAGCCGTCAACCCTAAAGTCGTTTCCCGACTGTCATATAAAAGTAAACATGACAGTCGGGTGCGCCTCGCCTAAGACATTTTAAAGATATTTAACTAGTTGCCTTCAATTAGATAGCGATAACATCTATTTTTTGTAGATTCAAAGACATGATATATACATATATACACGAGTAAACCTATAAGTAAGCTGTTTTTTACTCTGAACATACGAAACCCTAAAACTATTAATACAAAAAAGGAATAAGTCTATTTTAAAAATATACGTAGTGGAAAAAAATATTATAAAAATAGAAACCACATATATACTCGGAAAAGGTCATTTCACTAGTTAGCTTTGTTATATTTTTTACAATAGCCCTGTTATTTTTAACTCTCGTTTTCCATCTAAAACTCAATGACTAAAGTGGTTTCTACAAATTGAATCCACGAATGCTAATTTAAATATAGTCTGAAAAAGGTTTTATTAAAATTTTATTGTTTAACAAACAACCTCTTTTAGTGGTTAATATGTATTTACGAATGTATTGTTTTATAACATGCGATGGATGGAAGTAATATTTGTAATACCTTTTTAATTTTACAAAGGAGAAAATGTATACGTTAGTCTATTTCGTTTTCAGGGTTGTGTATCTTCATTGCCAGAGTTAAAACCAAATGAAACCAAAAATTATTTACATTCTGAAGATATATGTACATACATTTTAGGTTATTTCTGATTCTAATAAGCGATATCCTTTTTACTATAATCAAAATTACGACACACGATCCAAGGAAGTTAAATTTTGTTCAAAAATACTAATATTGTGTAAGATATATACATACGAGAATATTGGATTTTAATCCACAAGGACAAAAGTTGCAATTTTTCACTAGATGATTCTGATGGTTGATGACCTAGCAAATTCAAAAAATCTTTGGAGTACCCCGTTATTCACAAAGAATATTTTGTTGAATGTGGAAGTAACCTTACGCTAATCTCATATAACTCGTTTACACTGGCACGACTGTATCTCGTGCACTTTGAATCAAAGTCTCCGTGTATAGGTCGATGTCTTTATATAATAATAATTATTATTTGTAACAGCCTTGATGATGTAGAGGCTTGTATGTACATACGGCTGCACATCCGAAGGTCGTAAGTTTAAGTCCAGGGTCGGGCTAAGCTTACTTATTGAGTCTTTCTGTTAAGAAAGTCTTAGTAACAGTCCGGAGTTGGGAAGTTTGCGGTGTTCAACTCCCGTCGGATATCACGTAATGCCGTCGGTCCTGCGTCATATCTCTTACCGGTCGTGTCGAATTATCATCCCATTTAAAGGTATATAGAGCGCACTGGTTTCGACGCGTAACATTATGCACCATAATATCTCCTGCGCAAATTGGCCGCCGTGGTTGAAATCGGTCAGGAAGACATCATCATTATTATTCACCCATGAAACTTGGTTCACTTTATTCTAAATTCGATAGGGTGCCACTAGACACTAAAGAAAACATTACATACTTACAACGTTTTATATTCGCTTTTATCAATACAAATTTAATGTATTTATTTTTACACATAGGTATTTGTGTATGTGTGCGATAGGATTGCAATCAAGGAAACTCTTGACTCTACAGATTTTTCCTCTTTATGGGTCTGATTATGATGTACGATTAAACCTAGTTCGAACGTTTTTTAAGACTTTGTGCTTAAAACCCTCATATATTTGGCATTAAAACTGTATATTTTCTTAGTATTATTTATAAAACTATTTATATAATGAAATATAATTCTACATTTATATATTAAAGAAGAAGAATAATCTGTAATTTATATTTGCAAGAATATATTTTTTGCAGAACTTTAATAATTCAATTAGTCAAAATAATTACAATAACACTATTATAAATAAATAATAAATAAATATGTTGGGACATTAACACACAGCATCATATAGTTCCATTTACCATGGAACTAGATGATGGCTACGAGGCTTGCGTTATGGATACCAAATAGTTGATACACTACATACTCGTATGTATATATAACTTTAAATACATACATATTATAAATATAAACACCTGAGACTGGAGTACAAACATTTGTGCTCATCACACAAATGAATGCCCCTAGCGGGACTCGAACTCGCGACCGCTGGCACAGCAAGTAGAAGCACTACAAACTTAGCCAAACATGCAGTCAATTATTTTAATATCTTCCGATAACTACTTCAATTTTCAGAATAAAGTAACCTCTAAAATATTAAACAGTCCATATTGAAACTTCAAGAGAAACCTTACGAGTAAGTACTAGCTTTTGTCTCGCTCTCCTATAGATTAAATAATTAATTAATAATAATGCTTAAAGTCCTAACTAATTTTCAGTCTCTATCAATATTTATTGTGACTGAGCTAAGAACTTATTTATATATTTACTGAGTAAATGTAAGTAGTAGCCTACAATATACGTTTCTCATAGAATAATTTAAAGTTTTACCATTGAGATTTAAGGAAAACTTAGTATTTAGCGTTATAAGGCTTAAATAATGATTATAATCAATAACTAAACTAGTTTTTGACCGCGGCTTCGCATATGTGGTAAGTATATTGTTAGAAATTTGTCTATGTGTTAATTCAAGATATAAGCTATCGCCCTTCTGAATATTCCTTAAATCCATTGAATTGTTACTGTGTAAAAATAATATACGTACACACACACACACACTCATACCTTTTTTGCATTTTTAATAATATACATATTTCGGTTCAGTTGTCTTTCTTTTATGTTCGGTACATATTGTTACGAGCGTGGGTCCTGGGATCGTAAATTAAAACATGTCACTTGGAATGTAGACATTTTATTATTATTAGGTTAACGTACAGTAGCGTTTTATTTCAGTCATCGATAACTCCATTTACCACTAATTCCTTTAGTTTACATAATTTTACTTCACACAGTCCTGATAACTCAAACAAAAAAATCCAATAATAGAAATTCAAAATATTTCTCGTATGAATATTTTTTTCTGAAAAGTTTCTTTCCCACTTACAATAATCTATAATAACCTGTCCTTGTCAGGGACATACCTGACTTTCATGTGTTTTATACGAATATCGTAAAGCACGGCAAGCTTAATATTTTAACTTAGAAACGTTCTACATTCGCAATTTCCAAATGACAAAATTGATAATTTTGAATTTTCAAAAATCACTAAATCATATTTTTTTCATCTACTCATAAATTTATTTTTATAATTTTCACTTTTAATTTATCATTACGTTTTGTAATTGAAGCAATTTATTATTACGACTAGCGACTCACTCTCGCTTCGCTTCGGGTTTGTCCCTAGACAAAAACGATTCTATCCCACAGGAACCGTACATTTTTCCGAGATGATATATTATAACCTATAGCCTTCCTCAGTTAATGGGCAATCTAATGCAAAAAGAATTTTTCAAATCGGATTAGTAGTTCCTGACATTAGCGCGTTCAAACAAACAAACAAACAAACAAACAAACTCTTCAGTTTTATAATATGAAGTATAGATATGACATTCATTATAGATAAAGAAAAAATATAACTATAAATACCAAGCCTCCACGATTTATATCACTTATCCATCAATATTGTGTTATATATGTCCTTCTACTGGACCTATGGATTCTGGACTTACTTTGTTATGTTTTAGGAAGATATTCCTCACAGAAAATCAAGGCACATAAATATTATATGCAAGGTGACAATGATTAAGGGAAAAGGTAATTTGTCAAGAGGACCGGACATTGCTTGCGTCGTGTGACGCAAAGGTTAGTACCTTTGCGTCACACGACGCACGCGACGCGACGCGAAACCAGAATACATTTCTTTTGAGTAATGAAACTGACAATGAAATCTTTGTTAGTTTATATTTGTAGTTACTTCATTATTCTAGCATTGAAAATAACTAAGCAACGATGTAAAATAAAAGCAATTTAAAATATTAATCAAAGTTTTAGAATAAGGTAAAATATATTTAATTTTACAGCCGAGCTTATAAAATATACTATAATATAAAGCACTAAATCTATATAAGTAAGCTAAATATTATTTCCATTCAAGACAAGACATTTTTTTATTTTCCACAACCACTAAACGTTATTCCCGTTATGTATAGGAATGTGTACAATGGCGGGATCAAGCTCTATGGATTCTCTCAATTTACTAAGACTAAAATTTGTAAAATAAAAAGTCCATTGATGAATGATGCGTTACTTAGGTATATGATTAACAGATATGCTTAAATTGTTTTATTTAAAATTAATTAAAGCTGGGACTAGAAACAGCCAGTATGTGCCTACAATTATCTAAGCATATAATAAAATTGTAACTAAGCCGAATCTGTACATTAAATATTTTTTGGAAAATCTTGTTGAAAAAGACATTATTATCGATGCAAAGGCCGAATCTATAGTTTTTAGAATTTTTGCCTGTCTATCTGTCTGTCTGTTACCGTATCATGGAAAAACCACTGAAGGGATTCTGATGAAATTTGGTATGATGATAGCTGGTTATACGGGTCAACATATAGGATGCTTTTTACTACATGAAAATATCTCATCTCTGAGAAATTTATACTAAACGTTAAAACGTAAGTAGGGACGAACCCGTGCGGAGCGAGGTTGAGTCGCTAGTAATTAAATAAGTTGTCAATATCAAGGACTTTACTAGGTTTTTATAAGTTTATTCAATAAACTTATAAACAGTTTAGTTTTATTTGATAGAACTTTTAATTCAATTATGCTTTTTCTAACCAGCAATGGTTATTTCATTCAACTGTTTTACTTATTCCTCAACTTAAGGTAGTTACGTAAGATACTAAGGTAGTACTTAAGTTGCCAAATTATTATTTTTTATCTTGAACAATATAATGTAATAAATTCCTTTTTTGTCTCTCTCTTTTATTGTTCATCGATTAAATTATTTATTACTTAATTCGCTTTTTTAATATCTTGCCTTCTAATTTCTTTCTCCACAGGATTTCTGTAACTCAAAGTAAGTGCCACTCGAACGCCGTAACCAAAAGTTTGATACTGTAAAAGAGATTCGGTTTTTTTTTTTAATATAGACATAATCGCCTAACTTTTCAATTATATTAAATCCAAACACTTGTATAAACGTTTTTCATATACAACCAAAAATAGAATTTTATAAAGTAATATTAACATAAATCGAGTGAAACGGAAATTAAATTTCATGTTTCTGGCAAGTTGACTTAACATTTACAAATTATAACTGCCGATACAGAATATGAAATCATATACAATTTGTACTTCGTACTGATGACTACGGCTTATTACGTGGGTATACGTATTTAGTTCGTAACCACGTAACTTTGCCCTCTTGTCCTTCACCTGGATAGTTATAAAACAAGAAGCTCTCAAGCTGTGTCCTTGACTACAGTTTATACTCAAAATACAACTATTTATCCATGTTACTTTTTTCGAGCGTGAATGTACGCGTGATAGAAATATAATAAGCTTATGTCAGGAGATTTTCTTAAAGTATGGCATTAATTTAATCACAGCAAACACTTGTTCGGTCAACTTTGTAAATTTTGGCTTTTACATGAAAGCCCGGAACCACGACTGACAGTATAAAAGACGCCCACGTAAACTGTGCCATACTTTATCGTTATTAAATTTTGTACATAACTATTTCGAAAAGCAAAGGAGACCTATTAATTTATTATTTAAACTAAATAAAGAATGTTATTAATTAACTTAATAAAAACACAGTGCAAAGAAAAATTGAATACTAACCTTTAGAACTCATCAATCTTGTATCTGAAAAATTTATATCCAATAGCCTATAGCTAAATTAGTAACAAGGGTAATTCCCCCCAAAGTACATCACATACATATTATACCTAGGCAATTTTCTGTCAGGATTTTTCGAGATTCAGTTACCCGAGGGACATCCGTACGGATTAGAAAGTGTATTTGAAATCCAATTTTCTGCTTACTCTGATATTAAGAAAGAATACGTAATCCAATTCGTTTTTTAATCTACCTAAGCTTTAAACGTACTTATCATAGATACCATTTTAGGATTCAAATGTAATTCATTTAGCAAATAGAGTTAAACGATTACTATAACCATATAAAGTATACTAATCTAGCCTCCGCCCACATATGAAATAATACAGAGACATGCATACACAAATACATACATTCATAAATTATTATCTGAAGTGAAATGTCACTTGTTGCACATTTATGGTACTATCATAAACCTTTCCGAAGTAGCCATACAACTTTTCAAAAAGTTTCAAACACAGACAGACACAGAAACTTAGACAACGATATCAATAATAATTATTATTGATAAATATAAGAAATAGAATAAAAACCAACCAAAAGTGAATTAAATAAAAAACAGGCCAAGTACGAGTTGGACTCGGGCACGAAGGGTGCCGCAACATTATCTATAAAAACGGCAAAAAAAATCATGTCTTTTCTACGGGAGCCCCCCTTAAATATTTGTTTATTTTAATTTAATTATTTATTTTTAAAGTGAATATATAGCTAAATATTCTGTGAATATTTCAAGTGTCTACCTGTTGCCTTCATCAATATCGAGCAAAAACGAGCAAAAAAAGTCACGTTGTTGTATGAGAGCCCTCTTAAATATTTACTTTATTCTGTTTTTTAATATTTCATTTTAGTTCATGAGATACAGCCTGGTGACAGACGGACAAACAGACAGACGGACGGACAGCGAAGTCTTAGTAATAGGATCCCGTTTTACCCTTTGGGTACGAAACCCTAAAAATATGACAAAGATTAATTTTTATGAGCTTTTAAATCTACAAAGCGGATCGAAAGAACGCTTTAGCTCTTCATTCTTCTCACGTGACTTGAATCGCAACAGGTTCTTGCACTTGAAAAATATTAGTTTTCTAGGGAAATCTGTTAGAAAATATCTTACTTACAGCGACTTACTCTCGCTTAGCTCGGTAGATTCAAGAGTAGCCTGTCCACAGTTCGTGTTACTCTAGGTTATAGTGTGTCTTCTTCCGACGTGTGTTCACCTCGTCGTGGCTTCTCCTTAGCGCCCGGCGATCCAGCCGGCCGTAGTGGGCCATAGTGACCTCGCTGGGCGGTACCATGCGCGTTACTCCTGATTCTTCTCGTCTTAGAAGAATCAGAAGTAACCTGTGAATAGGATGCTGCTATCTAACAGAGTTTACCGTGGAAATAGCCCTATGCTGTTGTGGTCTGTCTCGATAGGCTAGCCGTCGGGACGGCGTGGTTGAGTGTATCATATAAGTGATCTTGCGGCGCCCTCATAAAGTCGGAGAAGGTACCGTTGGATTTAAGTTGGTAGTACGGGCTCTTCTAGCCGTATCCAACGTTAAAAAAAGACACAATGTAACTGTCTACTAAATTTTATCCAATTATAACTTCGCGAAAGTTTTCGCATTTATTTTTACAGTTCGATACACATTAATTTGTATCAATAAAATGTAAATTAACAATACCAATTTAATTTGAACTGATAGATACTTTATTTACTGTTCTTTAGGTAGTCTTGTATTTATCTTGTTACTTAAAGTTATAATTATATATGAATACTAGCAGAACCCGCGGCTTCGCCCGCGACCAAACTACGAAAGAATAAAAATTTTCGCAATACATACTTTATTACTTGCAAAAATATGTATAAGATGATAAGCGTATATTCTGTAACTAAATTTACTCTACTTTATATCCCACACAGTATGCACTTACAGAGAACTTGAGCCATGTTACTCTATTTAAATATGTTCAATTTTTTATTTTGAATTTAAAAAAAAACTACAATTCATGTTTATTTAATTGTATTGAAGAGTATTAATACCAAGTTTCAAGTAATTCTGATCATAAACAATTTTTTCCTCATATAAACAACACAACCTCTTTATACCCTTTTAAGGGATGAATTTCGAAAAAAAAAGATATTTGTATTGTTTTAGTTTTCATTTTAAAGATAAATACCATTTTCCGTACATCAATTACAGAGTTTCATACAAACTTTCATCCCCTATTTGACAGTCTTATAAGATGAAATTCAAAAAATGCTAGAATACGTATTTATTTAATTGTATTGAAGAGCATTAATACCAAGTTTCAAGTTATTCTGGTCATAAATAACCGTTTGCCCATACAAACTTTATTACCCCCTTTTACCCTTTTAGGGGATGAATTTCAAAAAAAATCTAATACGCATATTTCTTATTTTTTACCTTAATGCTAAATACCACTTTCCGTGAATTTCGCGTTACGAATGACAGAGTTTGATACAATCTTTTATCCCCTATTTTACCTTCTTAGGGGATGAATTTTGAAAAATCCTTTCTTAGCAGATGCCTACATTATTTAATAAATATGTCCTCCAAATTTCGCGTTTCTACAACCAGCGGCTTAGGCTGTGCGTTGATCGATCAGTCAGTCAGGACAAAGCATTTTATGTATATACTAGCATTTCCCGCGGCTCCGCCCGCGTTCAGATTGTCAAAAACCAAATTCTTAGGCTTTACACATTAGTATACTCTTACATACCTATACCACTTTCATTGCGCACCGCATGATTGGTAAATAATGGCAGTGATTGACAATGCTACAAAGGTTCCTCCGTTAATCTCATATTTGATTTAGTCATTTTTGTTTTAGCAATAACATTTATGTACATATGGGTATACTTCTGTTTTGTTTGTTTATTTAGTTTCGGGCGATAAACTCTCAAACTATGGAGTTAATTTTAATCATTTTTTACTAATAAACAGCTATTGATTAATTTAAGATTTAGCTGATTATTTAAATTACATAATGACAACTTTTCTTAATGTTAATCTGTCGCGCAACATGGATTGGTTAGCGCTAGTTAGTAATTAGTAATATTGTCTAAAACGAATTTCAAAAGAAAGTGTAATAAGTAAATAATTCTAAGCAAATGCTTTTTATTATTTCATATGGCTCGGCTAATATGATTAAAGTCGTAAAAATTTTATTATGTCCTTTAAGCCTTTACCTTCCAAGAAATGGTGCCAAAAAAAACTGAAAAAGTTTAGGTATAACAGTTCCTAAAATACTTTTGCAAAGTTTTTAAGATATGGAATATTTTTAGTTACCCGCTTTGTCAGTTTAACAGCCATTAACTTGTTTTCCACTTCTTTTTCGGTTGATAAAATGAGTCGATATTGCGGAAACGTAAATATTATTCGTATTTATTTTAGTGTTAACCTAACAAAACACGTAAGTACGGAAAACAACACAGAATTTTGCTATACGAAACCTATGATGCGTGAGTTGGATTTGCATTTGCCTAATTTTACATTAAAAGATAAAAAAATATATTAACATTATTTACTGAACAATAAACATTTACAAATATTTTCATTTGAAAATTGTTTCGACCAAAAAAATATTACTTATATGTTACTAAATTATAAAGCCAAAAAGTTTGTTTTATTGATAATTTGAATACTGGCGGAGCCGCGGGTAATTTAGTACCTAGTAATCCTAATAGTCATAGAAAGGTCATATCTTGCTTTTATTTTAACCAGTTTTTGTATTTTTTCTCAGAAATGAGATATTTTCCTGGTGTAATAAGTATCCTATGCATTGACCCGGATAACCTGCTGTCACCATACCAAATTTCATCTAAATCCCTCCATTGGTTTTGCTGTGATGCACTTTACATACAGACAGACAAACAAAAATTTTAAAAACTATAGATTCGGCCTCTATATCGCTAATAATGAATATTTCAATAAGATTTTCCGAAAAATATTGAATGTACGGATTCGACTTAGTTACAATTTTATTATGTGTATAGTTACTCATTTTTAAAATCAAAAGTTTGCTTTATTGATAATTTCAACACGGGCGGGGCCGCGGGTAATTTAGTAGTAGGTAATTCTAAATACATGTGTAGGTAATTCTACAATGAATGTATGAAACATTCATTTTTTTGGAATTAAAACTACGCATTTTAAAAACACATGGCGACATCTATTGTCGAGTATCTAAATACACATAAATAAATATTAATTAAAATAATTATTTTAATGAATAAAATAGCGCTATTGATAATTTTATTTTCAAGATAAGCTATTTTTAATAGTTTTTACCATATTTAGTAAATAACCTTGCTAAACTATTTATAAATAGTATCATCGTGGTTTTATTCCAACCAGTTTTTGTGTTTTTTCTCAGAAATCAGATATTTTTCCGCGGTAAAAAGTATCCTATATGTTGACCCGGATAAGCAGCTATCATCATACCAAATTTTATCAAAATCCCTCCAGTGGTTTTTCTGTGATGCGGTAACAGACAGACAGACAGACAGACAGACAGACAGACAGACAGACAGACAGACAAAAATTTTAAAAACTATAGATTCGGCCTCTGTATCGATAATAATGTCTATTTAAATAAGATTTTCCAAAAAATATTTAATGTACAGATTCGGCTTAGTTAGAATTTTATAATATGTATAGATAGATAGATATAGATTATGAATTTATTAAGACCTTATTCAAACTATTACGAACTTTAAATAAAAATATCTAAACCGGTCTAGCTGTTATCAAGTGATGCGCTTACCAATAAACAGCATTTCATGTTTCTTATACAGGTTTCACATCCAAATAACTAAATAAAAAAAAAATAAAAAAAACATATTTTTTTTTATTTACTATACATTATTATTGAGATACATTGTACAATGGGTAGGTAACCAAAGAAACGTTTCGCAACCGCTATATTTGCTTGACCTTAACCCTCACAAAGAAACTCGCTGAGTGTAGACAAGTGACTCTGAAGACCCCAAGAGAGGAGCAAACGCCTTTCAAGTATCCGCTTTATATTCAAAAAAAAACTTTCATGAAATTATTAATTCTTAGATACAAAGGAACGCTTCAAACAATACTTATTGAGGTGCGAATATTATAAAATTCTTTGTCAAATATATTAAAGAAAGATGTGCAAAATTGGAAATTGAATATGAAATGCGTGATATGAGTTTATTGGATTATTCCAATGAAAATCTTTGAAAGAAAATATTCTATTATATATACTTGATGGGATTTTTTTAATACAGCTTAACAGTTTTTATGTATTAAAAAATCGGACAAGTGCGAGTCTGACACACATATTGAGGGTTCCGTAGCATTAATCATTAAAATAAATTAACTTTTAGGTCAACGATAAGTACCCTATAGTTATATTTCCCTTACAAGTGTCAAAATATACGGCATAAACGGTGGTGTCTTTTGATTGCGTTAACTTAAAAGTTTGATTTTTTCACAACTCCAAGGGATTGCTGAATATTTAATATTAATTTCAACTTGATGCCACCACGTGTTCCTGAAAAAAAAAGCTCTTGACAGACAACAGACAGTCAGACACGCAAACAACAAAGTGATCCTAAAAGGGTTTTTTTGCTTTTCAGGTACGAAACCCTGAAAATAGTGGCCAGTCCAGTAAATATCCCACGAGATCTATTTTATGTTAACACACCATTAAGCGGTAACATATGTATGTAAATCGCCGGTAACTATCCCTCTGCGAATGAGATATATCACTCTATTCCACTGCTCCGATGCAGTATGGTAAGGGATCAATGCAATAAAGTTAGATTTTAGATTATTAACTTATAACACTAGCTATTTACACCCGCTTCGTTTAGGTGATTCCATAGGTGTATTTTGTATTCATAATATTATACGCAAGCAGCACCTTTTGGTTTAATCATTAGCATCTGGCAGTTAAGCCAGACGCGAATCAAAACGCACTGAGAGGTAGCCCACTTAGGTGGGCAGTGTTCCATGCGGGTTGCTCTTGGTACTTCTCTTACGGCAGAGCAAACCCATGATGGTTGTGGTCTGCTTCAGCAGACCTGCCGTCGGGGCGTCGTTGTTGAGTGTATAGGCGATCCTGCGATGCCCCATTAACACGGGGGAGATTCTGTTGGGTTTTAGTGGGTAGTACTGGTTTTTCTAGCCGGTGAGTCCCATATAACAGGTGGTCTATGTAAATGCATTTCCCAACATTATAAAAAAGGAGTTTATTTGTGTACGTTTTATCTAAATCCGTCCAACCATTTTAGTATGGACAAGTAATAAACATACACACGTAGAAACCTTCGCATTTGTAATGGTAGAGTGATTATTGATATGTATGTATGTATTAGTGATATGTATTGGTGTTTACGACGAACCGGTGGAAGCTTTAACTTAAATTGACAATTCAAAAATGCTTGAAAAAGTCTAATTGAATGAAGTTAATTTTCGTTTTATTTCATTAATCTCTATATACATAAAATGCTTTGTTCTGACTGACTGACTGATCGATCAACGCACAGCCTAAACCGCTGGTCGTAGAAACGTGAAATCTGAAGGACATATTCTTTATACAATGTAAGCATCCGCTAAGAAAGGATTTTTCGAAATTCATGCCCTAAGGGGGTAAAATAGGTGATATAAGATTGTATGAAACTCTATCATCCTTGACGCGAAATGCACAGAAAGTGGTATTTAGCTTGAAGATGAAAAATTAGAAATGTCTGTATTAGATTTTTTTCTAAATTCATCCCTTAAGAGGGTGGAAGGGGGTGATAAAGTTTATATGGGCAAACAATTATTTATGATCAGAATTACTTGAAACTTGGTATTAATGCTCTTTAATACAATTAAATAAATATATATTTTAAGATTTTTTGAAATTCATCCTGTAAGGCTGTCAAATAGGGAATGACAGTTTGTATGAAACTCTGTAATTTATGAACGGAAAATGGTATTTACCTTTAAAACGACAACTAAAACAATACAAATATCTTTTTTTTCGAAATTCATCCCTTAAATGGTTGTGCTGTTTATATGAGAAAAAAATTGTTTGTGATCAGATTTACTTGAAACTTAGTATTAATGTTCTTCAATACAATGAAATAAACATGTATTCTAGATTTTTTTTAATTCAGCTCATAAGTTGGTAAAGCTGGGCGGTGAAGTTGGAGTTGTTGAATATATTTAAATAGAGTAACATGACTCAAGTTCTCTGTAAGTGCACATTTACTGTGTGGGATATAAAGTAGAGAACGGAAATTATTCCAAATCCAAAGGAAAATTATGTATAACTTTTCGGCTTTTTGGAAAGATGGAGAGTAGAAAAATGTGCAAAAAATACAGGTAATGGCGTTTGCTAAATAACTAAAGTGTAAATTTATTTACAAAATATATGCGTAACATCTTTTCACAATAAAAAAAGATACTGGACATTTTGAGTTACGATCGCTAAAATAAAATTTGTTTTCCTTATTTTTGCAAGTAATAAAGTTTGATCGCGGGCGAAGCCGCGGGTTCTGCTAGTATTAACATAAAAATGGTTATAAAGACGTGATTATATCATGAGTTATATTTTGTCTACTCCACTCAAAAATAATGACATTTTAACTAAAGCTAATAACAAAAATAAAATATGGTAAATGAAGTCTATTCATTCAATAGATTTAATGTTACAGCTTGAATTCTCATACGTTGTACATTCAAAGAGTGAGGGGATAGTTATAGGAATACGGGATGCATATGAAGTTTATGGACTTATTTAAAACGCGCATGCATTGCGAGCAAAATATCCAGAAAGACAAGTATATATAATCTATGTTAGATTGTTAGATTACACTTAAACATAGTTATATAAGAATTTATATACATCGTTTTTAAAAAAAAAGTGCGTGTATGAATGTGTACACGCGCAAGAAGTGAAACTTCTGTAGACTATCGGTACTCTTTATGAAATTCAATTTATATTATAAATAATTAGGATAGGAGAGACACCTCAGTTCTGTAAAGAGGTAACTAAATAAATTCAGCTGCTATTTGATTAGTAATTCATTAACCGTTTTGTATCTTTTATATATAAAATTAGTAACGCAACTCTGTCTTCTTAAAATAGACAAATATTCCTCCGAAATTAACATATAGTGGAGTAAATGTAGCCTATATAAATCTCCAAAGCCTATCTCTACAAAAAAAACTCATATGAATTCATACATTTCTTGCTGTAATAAAGAACAAAAAACAAATACTTTAACGTTAAATTCACTCGATTACATACATACATATTGTGTACATCGCCTAGAGAGTCGTAACCAATAAATGTTATCTTGTGTAGAATAGTTTATTTTATAAAGTAACCGCGTAAGTTAATAATAAATATTTCTATTGCTTATAAAACTATTTTGATGTATTCTATTTGTCTGCAGTTTCCAACAATGTACTTTGAGGGTTAGTGCAGTGCATTACGAGTTGTGTAAACACCTAACTCAGTTTTATAAAAGCATTTTCTTTATTGGAAAAATTCTTTCATGTAAAATAAAGAGAAAAGACGATTTATGTAAATGTTAAGCCATCGATACGGAATACTAACGATCACGTGTCGAATATGTAGGTGAAATCTATTACACAGCTTCTGCACCGATATACTCTTCGAACCGGAAATTATGAGTCGACCGACGCATTTCAGATATCGCTAAAGTACCTATTACCCAAGTATATTCCGAATATACGAGCGTTTAATAGCGAAGAACATTTTAAATTATTAATTGGATTTTTGAACTTTACGCCATACCGAGAATAAAAAGCCAAGCACTTAACCGGGGAGTCTTGACCTGGCCTTCTTGTAATATAATAAATACTATGTATCCGACTATCATCCGTCATCTTCCACCTTTATATTCCATGACCATTCTCTCGCCACTCATTCTTTCCTAAATTAATATAAATCACGACAGTCTTGATGCTACAGTTGTGTCTTATTTTTATTTGCGAATTTAATATTGATAAAACGTTTGCTCCAGGACTATTAAAATGATGTATGGCGTGGGGTACCGTAATTTATGCAAAGCTTCAATGTATGCAGAATCATATAAGGTACTATAATGTATTCTTTTATACCGGAGAAAGATTGAAGCGATTGAAAAAATCTTCAGCTGAATAAGCGTATTCAGCCCTTTTTTTAACCTCCCACAGCTGAGCACGGGTCTCCCTTTACTACTATAATATGTTGGAAAAAAATTAATGTTTTAGAAAATATTCTACGTGATTATCCATTTATATCACACTAGCGACTCAGCCTCACTTCGCTCGGGTTCGTCCCTCGGTTGATGCCTCATACAAACTTTTATCCCCATTTTCACTCTTTAAGGGATGATTTTTGGGATAAAAAGTATACTATGTCCTTTTCAGAGTCTCAAACTATCTTCTTACCAAATTTCATCCAAATCGGTTCAATGGATCCAAAGATTACCCCCTTACAAGATAACAAACTCACAAACTTTACCTCTTTATAATATTATAGTATAGATAAGATAAATTAGTATGTAATTATTTTTTTTTAATTATGTACATTTAAAATAAAATATTGCTATGAAACTAAATATATACCTATTCACAAAATATTTCTATGCAATATAATGTGTATTATTATTTAATATTCAATACCTTTTTCAAGTTTAAAACATATAGGTATGTTCATAGATTCAAATGTACACTTGAGCTCCTTGTAGTCACTAGCTCAGTACTCTACAGATGCATAATATAAATCAAAAGTTATTATCTGGTGAATGTTAGTATATGTATGTACATGTATACATGCAGGCAAAGACTTATTTTATATTATACTAGCAACTCACCCTCGCTCCGCTCGGGTTCGTCGCTAGTTACGTTATAACGTTTAGCTCAGAGATGAGGTATTTTCCCGCAGTAAAAAGTATCCTATATGTTGACCCGGATAACCAGCTATCATCATACCAAATTTCATCAAAATCTGTCCAGTGGTTTTCCCGTGATGCGGTAACAGACAGACAGACAGACAGACAGACAGACAGACAAAATTTCTAAAAACTATAGATTTGGCTTCTGTATCGATAACAATGTCTTTTTCAATCAGATTTTCTAAAAAATATTTAATGTACAGATTCGACTTAGTTACAATTTTATTATATGTATAGATTTTTTATTGTAATAAATGTTAAGTGTGTTTGTCCTTCTCTCATGATATATCGGTATTGACGTGATTTTTTGCATATTATGCTCCTAGTTCCATAAAGCACTTTTTATTCTGGTACATCAACCAATTCCCATGGGAAATTAGTATATTACAAATGTTTCCACGCGTCTTAATAAAATATGAAGTATAAATCTGTGATAAAATTAAGGAATGGAAAGTCAACCTTTTAAATAATAAACCAACGTTGTCAGCAAAATATCATGTCATTTACATACTAAAAGTATATAATAAGTAGTATTTACACGCAGTTACGCTTTCATATTAAATATGAATGTATGTATATCTATAACTAGCTACTCAACGTCGCTTCGCTCGAGTTCCTCCCTAGGTACGTTTTAACGGTTAGTATGGAATAAATAGTCGATCGTTTTTCCGGGATAAAAAGTAACTTAAAAAAATTGGAAACAATTGAATGTTTATCCGTCACTCATATTCGTTACAGTACGATGAAGTAAAAACACAAACTCTCAATGAATCTCAATCATAAAAATTTCTTATTTATAATATAAGTGTTATTATATTTTTTGGATGGGTTATAGGTAAATGTGTATTTCAACAAAATACATAAAAGAATGTTATATGTTTTACATTTACTTTAGTTAAATTTAAAACAATTGTTACCAAACTAAATTTAAATATAAATGCGAGTGCATAGTCCTCATTGAGACTTTAAAGTGTTTTCGACATAAAATCAAAGTAGAGCAATTTAACCAGCTCTCTAGAATTTTTAAAACATTAAGACTAGTCTTGTATGGGTTACAATTTAATTTTGGAAAAATTTCTTATGAATGTTTTTTATCTAACGAAATATTTTATTAAAAAAGTTATCGATAAATTATCGTTTAACATCGAACTGTAAAAGAATGTATACAACTGTTTCAAAATAATATCATTTTTCACGGTAGTATTCAACTTTAATTGTTAAATTTGTTGGCAAACCGCGAGAGACCAAGCTCGGATCTGAGATCCTATTAAGAAATCCAATTTTCTGTTCGTTAAGTACTGCGAATTGAGATAGTCTTTCTTCATTAATTACATTAAAAAGAAAACTATCTCCAATTTAGTGTGAAAACTTGGGATTTTGTTGTATACGGTATCCTAATATAGATACGGTATACAACAAAATCCGAACTGTACTTAGTATATTTGTATATTTTTATTATTTTAAATCATTGTGATTGACTCTAAATTAATTTTGATTATAAAATATTTGAATATATCTATATAAACACTCTCACACTCTTACCCCCCCCCCCCCCAATGTGCGTTCACCTTGTCGTAGGGGGCTCAGTAGTGACCGGCAGTTCAGCCGGGCGCGAAGCCAAGAAACGCACAGGGAGGTGGCCCACTTTGGTGGGCGGTGTACCATGAGGGTTGCTCCTGGTACTTCTCTGATAGTAAGGTAGACTGTGGAGCAACCCTATAGTTGTTGTGACAGACACTTCGGTAGACCTGCCCTCGGGGCATCGTAGTTGAGTGCGTAAACGATTCTGCGACGCCCCATTAAGACGGGGGAAATTTTATTGGGTTTTAGTATGTGGGTTTTTCTAACCGGTGAGTCCCACATAACCACCTGTATGTCTACAGGTGGTATGCGTAAATGCATTTCCCAACATAAAAAAAGGCTAAAATCGTGCAGTTGTAGTCATATATATTGTTAGTTATAGTTGCTCAATTGATTCTTGTTAGTATCTCAATTGATTGTTGTTCATTATTTGTAGATCATATTGATGCTTTATATTTTGTTAGTTATAATATTTTATATTATTGATTTGATGTTAGTTATTTGTATTTTATTATTTACAAGTTTATAATATTAATAGAGATATGTGTTTGTTACATTGTAATACTAATATTTTAAAAGTATTGTCATCCACCGTGGGGTAATGTGTAACCTGTATAAAGTAGGTGGCGCCACATTACACCCAACGGTGGGGACATAGTCTTTAAATACGTGTGATATCATTTTGTAAAACATTCCGTAGAAGTATTTAAATAAAAGTGGAATTGCTGAATCTCTATAGTATTATTTAAAAATTATTAATAACAATATAATATATATGTAGATACTCAAAAATAAATAGCTAATTAAATATTATATAAAATACCATACAATATATACTACATACCATACATTATTATGTATGTACATACTTTTATGTAGTAGTTTACAAATACGGGAATAATTAACTTTTCCAATGCACTAAATTCCCTCCCTACTTGAGCGCACCTCACAAGATTCTTTACACAATATTGTGGATAAAGAAAGATCAATGTTTAGATACTTCGCCTCGTTAAGCGAGAAGCAAGCTTCTTATACGCTAAGCCTTCTTAAACCTATAGACTTCACATACATTTTAACATAACATATATTCGAAACAAACTTTAGAAGCTTGTAATATATAAATGTTTGACAATATTTTTTTGTTAAAAGAGGAATTTTACATTATTTAACATTTTTTATGTTTTCCACAAAGCAACACACCCATATTTGAAACTTTTAGACATATATTTTTCACAGTGTGGTTTTAAATGTTGCACGTTCTACAGTACATTACATATACAATAAAATAAAGGACAGGATCACGCTAAAATAAAATGGTATTCATAAAACAATGCATCTCTACGTTTTAAATTTGAGCGAATATTTAAACATATACCGTTTTATTAGTACTAGTGTTCGCCTAGTGGTCGAAATTCGACCATAATTATTATTATTGAACTTTGATGAAAACATATATGAATAGAACTTACCTATGTTATATAAAGAAACTGACAGCTTCCAACTTTCTATTGATAATATTAAAGCTCGCCAGTAAATTAAGCTCCTTAAAAAAACAGTTCTCAAATAACACAGAAAAATGCACTAAAATGTTTTGTTTTTGCCTAATTATTACTCTTGTCCAGTCAGTAAGTCAGTAATATTATATACATATATACATATTAAGCTTATAAATAAGTATGAAAGTTTTTGTGATGTAAGTAAGTATGAATATGAAGATAATATAATGTAATTCTTTCTTCACCCAAAGCTGGGAGTGAAAACTAATCGCGTAGCAAAATATGATGGAATTAGAAATTTTGCTATTTCTATCTATATAAAAAAATATATTTTCAAAGAAAGAAATTAAATTTTTGATAATAAAATTTGGTAGAAAAATGGTTAAAAAAAAAGAAACCCGACAAGCAAAACCGGAACAGTTAGACTAGTTTTCATATTGTCTACTAACTGAGTTATACATTAATTAGGCATTACTTGATAGTCTGTAATAGGAGAACAAAAAAACAAAGATAACGATACAAGAAGTTGAAAAGAAATACTACACTGTAATAAAAACAGAAGTTACTACCTGAACTTACAGCGAGTGTTAGATACGGATTAATATGTTTCTTTCCTTAAAATCTAGAACAATGCTTTAGATAGCCATTTTCTTTTATAATAAGTCTTAATCAGAAATACCAATACACTCGTCTAATGTAATTCCCGTTACGGAAATTATCCCGCGATTTCGGGCTGAGTTGTTTAAACATTTTTTACGACTAATAACTGTTCTGGTCGTTTCACATGAAAACTCTAAATAGGAACGCGAAATAAGTTTGGAAAAAATGTTAAAGTAGAATAAGGCTCTTGTAAATAAATTAATTTAAACGACGCTTTCAAAGTTTCTCGCTACGAAGAAGTTGAAGTAGGTTGAGTGAAAACTGAATCATTTTGTTTAGTCTGCAACTTTGCTACGGCTATAGATCACTCACCACTGGTATTTTCAAACATAGTTTATTCATTGTCTTTTTATTATACTTATATCTTCGATCAACAATACTACTGTTGATCTATATGATAGGGTAAGTCCGGGAGAGACGCCTATAAGGGAGAGATTTATGTGAGTAAATTAAAAAATATGTCAAATAAACTAGACAGGCATAAATATACTTGTTTTTTTTTTTTAAATTAAAATCTATATACACATGAAAAAGGAATAAATTTAATAACTATATGAAAAAAGTACTATAAAATAAACGTTTTAACGCCAAATACAAAGTACGTGCTTAATATTAATACTTTCTTTAACTTATATGAGTGCATTTTATGTTGTATAAAAATGTATAGCTAAAATTTTAATTCAAAACAAATAAGAATTGCCTTTAGAGGTATAACATTAATCTTTGCAGTGGGTAGCCCATTGGTTAGACGCTCGCTTGAATAATAAAGTGAAACGGGTTCAAGCCAAGGCCTAGATTTTCTTTTAAACTTTACGATTCTCGTCTTTTGCATAATTGACACTTGCTAATAGGTGAATGAAAACATTGGGAGGGACCCAGTTGTCTAAGAAGATCTAAAATTAAACGTGTAAATGTGTGACGTGTTAAAACCACCATTTCGCATTTGATGCGTGATGAATTAAGTAGCCTAATCTCTCTAAGAATAAAGGAAGACCTGTGCCTAGCAGCAGATACTAAAAAGAGCTGAATTATACATTTATTATTTCAAACATTAAAGAACCAAAGCTATTCTCCTGACATACTTAATGCGTGATTGAGTATAATGAAAAAAGTAAGAAAACCGTATATTAGGATCGATCATCAGTCTCAATAAGACAACAATTAAGTGTCCTTTTTGTCTCAATCTATTTTCCCTGACAACAAAGAAATAATTCTTGCTAGAATAACGAATGTTCTGCTGATAGATGTTATTTACGTATGTATATAAAAAATTCAGTAGAAAGATTGTTTTTAATATTTGTACACGTTTTGTAAAATTGGAAAAAAATGGGTGCGTGTAACCTTTACGCTGGTTGATTTAAAACTTCTTTGGAAAATATCGCAATTAAATTAAAACAAATCAATAATTAAATCATATATTTTTAGAATATCATATTCGGAAAGAATTATAATTTTATATATTTATCAGACAATAACAACGTTTGCCATGGCAACATGGCAATATATTCTATCTCATTCTCTCGCCGGCTTAATCCTATATATTTAAGTGCTTGTCTCTTTTTGTGTCGCATTTTCATTTCATCGAGTTTCAAATCACAACGATTCTAGAGAAGTTTCACTTCAAAAATCCAGATATTTTTAATGAAATGTTTTTGTACACAACTCTCTCTTCTTAACACAACTTTATCGGTTAACAAACCGCCAACAGTCTACAAGGTAATTTTTTGTATTTCTAAACAACCTCTAAACCAACCAAAGCCATTAAAAATATCCATTCAGCACTCACTAATCTCTTGAACACTTGAAACAATTTTAATGGCCTCTTCATTGGCGGAAAGAGGCTACTTTTGAAGTCGTAAAACGCAAGCCGAGTGCGAAAACTAATCTAAAATGTAAACTTTTAAGACCACATTTTAAATTAGTTCCCTTGCCTTCATAGGTACCTTTTGTACTTTCGAAATGTCTGTTCTTTCCGTAACTTAGTATTTACGAATACATTAAATTTGGCATCATTAAATACTTCATTATTTTTCACATAATTTACATATTGTGTGTAAAATAATGAATAATATTATATAAATAACAATATACGTGTAACATCTATTACTATTGCTTATAGTAATCTTATTAATAGAACGTGCTAAAAAAAGTGTTAAGAAAAATCACTAGGCCCTTTTATCGTTATTGATTCCATACAAATCGATTAAATCCCCGATAACCAATTTAGCTAAAACAATTTGGGTCGTTCTCTACGTTGAAACATTTCAAACAACAGAGCTGTTACTAAATCGATTGAGCACTATACAGGAATGTGACTTTATATAACGCGTTGTTTGAAACGATCTATGTACCTATATGTTGATCTTTTGTCTATGAAATAAACAGACAAATTATATTTTTATTTTTATACGTTGTCATAAATTAAATGTGTCGGAGGACGATTAAGTTACCTTTTTCTACTAGAATATAAAACCTTTTTATTGTTTAAAGTCACTATGTAATGTATTGTTTAAAGTAAATTCAAATTAAGAGTCAAGGCTACGTCTCGAGCGGGGTCGAAACGCCATCATGACTTTCGTCAAAGATATGAAGAATCGTAACGTTGGTTGATCGCGGTGGATCATGGAGAGTCGTGTTTGGATATTGTAGATGTAAGGTCAGATCGGTGTCAAAAGCCCGCTATTCAATTAAAGTATCGTTTCAAGTTTAAAACATTTTGATTTTCCTTATTAAATTGTATTGAGCATTGAATATTTTATTGTTTGAGCCCTGATAACGCCCACAACATTAGTAACCACTAAAGATGATGTTGAGAATGTGGATAACACGATAAATATTAAAAATTAGACAAGGTACATAACCAGACCAAATTTTCTATGTAAATTCATATTTACCGCAAAAAGATTTACTATATTACCCCTATACTTCATTACACTTTTTAACCAATTTCAAAAGAGAGAGATTCTAACAGGTGCGTGCAGGGTGCGGGTGGGGTTCTCCTTTTTATGTCTCAGCACACAGACTTTGTCACGAAGATGATTGATGATTTATTAACATCTTACTCATTGTATCTCACGGTAAGACAACGAGAACGTGTTCAGTAATGACAAACAACGTTACATTTTGTACACGATACCATTCAAAAGCCTATGCAGCTCGGCGCTACAGTGTTTTATAACACAGAGAATATTTAATATTCCCGTCATTTACAGTGTTCGCAGCAATAAATCCAATTCCAGGTATTTTGAAGGCCAAAATGAAATAGCTTCTAAAGTTGCTATCAACTACAGCACTATAGAAAACTTGAATTAAAAAATCATTTATTTTTTTATTTATTTAATACATTTAGTACATAATAAAAACAACTTAAAGATAATAACTACATCAATACAAAATTGTGTCGCAATTATCAACGCCCGCCACACAAGCGTTGTATGATAATAGACTCAATCTTATAAATATAAAAAAAATCTCAATCTCAAATGGAATGTCCTCCATTGGAACACTAGTTATAGCCTACAGCTTCGCTCATTTGTCTTCTTCTATTTAATCCACACACATAAACATGTAATTCGTGCTATATGTACATATTATTTTTTTATTAGAACACTAACGACTCACCCACACTTCGCTTCGGGTTCGTCCGGTTTTTTCCGGGATGATATATAGCCTATAGCCTTCCTGAGTTGACGGGCTATCTAATGCAAAAAGAATTTTTCAAATCGGATTAGTAGTTCCTGAGATTAGCGGTTTCAACCAAACAAACAAACAAACTCTTCGACTTTATAATATTAGTATAGATTAAATATGAGATTCTTTAAGAGCACGAAATCATACAAAAAAGCATAATAAATGTATATATATATCTACATATATATTATAAACAATATTTCGACAGTAATTACTTAGTCAACTCCTTCAACAAGATTAACAACTTGTCGAGACACTCGTGTGCGAAGCTGAGTGACAGTAACTTGATATTTTTATTTCATACTTGTTATTAAAAGTTCTCTTTTTGATGAAAAATTAAATTATATATTTATATGAATAAATTTATTTCAAATATGCTAACGAATAATAACTATTTAGAATCTGTTAAAAATCTATAATACATTTTGACACAGTAATTATTACACTTCACACTAAATTGTATGCGTACCAACTATTTTTACCTAAACGATTTTTTAGTATTTAAATACAAATTTCTTTTGTGGAATTGCACGTTTTTGGCTCGTTTGTGGCTTCGTCTTTCTATGTTCTTGTGCAATGCCATCTATTAATAAGTTTAAACTAAGTAATGTAAAAATAACATTAAAATTATACTATAACATCTATGGGAACTCATTACCTGGAATCGGGATAGAAAATCAGTACGTCAATCCGTGTGATAATTTTCATCCAGATCCTTTAAACGGTTTTTGCGTGATTTAAACACAAACATCGAAATAAGTTTATAGACTTTTAAATTTATATTATTAAAATTTTTATAAAATTAGACTAAAATACGGATCAAGAAAAAATACATAGTCTGTGGAACGGTAGGTAGAGGCTGCGTAAGACGGTACGTCACTCAGGATGGAGAAGTGACGTGCTATGTCGCAGATTTTCTTCATTCTACACAACATTGGCAAAGTAAATTGTACCCACATGGCATTCCTTGAAATAAATCTAAACTAATTTATAAATCCGTATAATTTTGCTTTGAAGAAGTAGTATTTTTTAAGTATCATTCACTTTAATTTGATAACATAATAATATTATTTTCATGGGCGAGTCATGATTACTCTGTGGCCAATCTGCTTTAAGAAAGAAGAATTCACCTACTTATTAATTTCTTTAATCTATTTTCTTTGAGTTTACCCCAATGCCATATAAATATGTCACTGGAATATATTCAACAAAATTAAATTTCTTTTTATGTCAATGAAAATTCAAAAGATTCCATAATATTCCTAAGAGGTCGTATTTAAAATGCTAAGGGATATTAAATTCTTACTTTAAATATCCTCTTAGAGCTCAATATAGGCGACGTAATAAAAAACTCTGAAAACGAGGTACTTTCTAGGACATGACTAAATAAATAACAATTTGGACGAGATAATTATTACAAAAAATAATTATTTTAAAAATTTTAAAATATTTCTATCTCAAGGAATACATAATATGTTCAGGGAATAATAATACTACATTTTTTAAAGATATGTTCAAAATATTAAGTCTGATATGTTATAGCTAAGTGAATTATTATTGGTACTACTTAAATCACTAAAAGTCCAGAAAAAAACACTTCCAAATATGTCGCTCATTCATTATTATTGTCAAATTACATTATAGAAGCAATTACTATAACGTATACTTCTGGGCTTTTCGTTTTCATTATAAAAAATTGCCGAAGATATTGCGATATCACTTACACACAAAAACATGACCTGAAATATACGAAGTAATTTATGTCATCTTACTTTTATACTCTTCGTTACAATCAGAACAAACATCTATAAAGTTAAATAAAATGTTTGTAATACCAAAATAACAGCTTTATACTAAATATGCATATGGAATTATATACGGTACTCATAAAAAAAAACACAATGTTTAAAATTTTTGTCTGTTTGTCTGTCTGTTTGTTCCGGCTAATCTCCAAAACGGCTGGACCAATTTTAACGGGACTTTCACTGGCAGATGTCTGCTACATTATAAGGAGCAACTTAGACTACTTTTATTTTAGTAAAAGAATTAGGGTTTCGCTCAAAAAAATTAAAACGTACCTAGGGACGCACCCGTGCGAAGCGAGGGTACGTCGCTAGTTTTTAATAATTTGAAGCCAGCACGTTTTATATCGAATCATTTCTTACTCACTAGTATTTTAGAATTTGAGTACTTGAGCTTGTTACAGCGTTACACGATATCTTTACGCTTTTACTCCGAAAATGAATGACTACGGCTTTCAAAAGATTTCATCAAACATATGATGAGAGTATGTAGAATGTTTGAAAGGAGTTGTTATAGAATTTATTCTATACGGAGTTCTAATTCTTGCTTACTAAAATAAAAACTACTACTGCACATATAATGTTTTCGAAAAATAAGAATATATATTTATTTTAAATAAGACGACGTACGTGTTAAAAATTGTTCAATATAAAAAATGTCCTTTTTAAGTAATAATAAAATGTCATCCTGTCCGAATTTATCACACTAAGAATAGCCTTTTTTCGATAGATATTATAATTGTTGTAGACAGTGGTAGCCCAGTGGTAACGCGCTCGCTTGGGAAACCGAGTGAAGCGGGTTCAAATCTCGGGTCTCGCACCTCTGATATTTTCATGTGCTAATCATTAGAAATGATGTACAAGACATATACCTACCATTTGCCTTACGGTGAAGGAAAACATCGTGAGGAAACCTGCATGTCTGAGAGAACCTAGCAAGTTTTCAAAAGATATGTGAAGTCCGCCAACCCGCACTTGGTCAGCTTGGTGGACTATAACGGCCTGATCCCCCTCGTATTGAAGGGAAGCCCGTGTCCAGCAGTGGGACGTTAAATTTGAACTCAGGACCTTATGGTATACCGTATACTAATGGCATGAGGTCTGTAAAAATGCTACTTATTTGACCAACTGCTGATAAAAGAGTTATAACTATAGGCAATAAAATACAACTTAAATGGAAAATGTTATTCTTCATATAGGAAAATATTTTTTGTATAACCATATTGTTACATATTTTAATTACACTTTTACTTTAGCTCAAACTCGAAAAGCATAACGAATGTTATATTAAAAAGCTTTCAGGCTTTGTCGAAATAATAAATAAAATAATATATTTTGCTGCTTTTTAGGGAAAAATTAATAATAAGATATTAAAAAGATATTAAGAAAGTATTAATAAGATATTAAATAAAATATATTAATTTTATCCTTATATCCTTAATTATTACACCATCTGTAAAATTGAAGCCGGTTGAACTATTAATTTTAGTTTAAAGGCTTAAAGGTTTCCATTATCCGTATGATTAACTATTTCTCCAGTTTGAAATATATAAGGGATGAAGAATTTGCTTAATCGTTTTATTCATTAAAATAAAAAGGTCATTTGAACGGAAAACGTTTCTCGTTTCGACGAAACGAATATAAAAAAAGTATTTCCATAAAAACCCTAAACTATGTTTAAATGTACTTTACGATTTTTAATTGTAGAAGAGTAATAATAACCTTTATTAAGAATTGAAAAGAAAAATCTCCTTAAATAGTGCTTGATTTTTTCTCCATGTAAAGTAAAGGTGGTAGCTCAGTGGTAAACCAAGTGAAGCGGTCTCTTGAGAAACTAAGTGATGCGGGTTCAAATCCTGGGTCTTCTCGCTTCTCGCCTCTGATTTTTTTTGCGCGAATCATTATCAACATCATTGCCACGAGGCCCGTGTCCTTCAGTAGCACGTAAAAACGCGATGAATACAGAGACTTTCTGGAAAGATTTATTAAGAGAAATCGTACGTTATTCATACGTAGCAATCGTCACAGGATAATGATACTTTAATATTTACAAGGAGAAAAGAAAATCTCGCCTACTACTACGTCTATTGCCTTACAAGATTCGCAAGAACCTTTATATCTATCTGGAAAATATCAAGTATGGAAAATGAAGCAAATGTATTGATTAAGCTTGGGTTCTTTTAAATAAAGCTATCTTTTCGGATATTTTCGCCGATTTATTTTGATTTTTGTTCCCGATTTCGAATGCTTTACAGCAATCATGATCATGGAGAGACTTCTCTCGTACCGATAATCTCTCCGAAAAGATGTTAAAATGTCAAATGTTCGCGTATATCTAAGAAAGTTGATTTCTTGAAGAAACTTGGTTTCTTGTTATTTTATACAGCAACAGAATAATAGATCGACGTAATTTTAAATCTGTTGTAATAAATTATTTCGAGACGCGCCTATACGATGCAAGAATATAATTAGGAACGACACGCATGATATAATGAAAGGATTTGCTAAAATAAATGATTTAATTTCAGTTGTAAAATATAAGCACAATACTGTATAGTCGTTAATTAAGGATCACGTAGAGATCTTGTAACGTGACTGAAGAGTCTCGAAAAGTTGGTAATCTGGTTACGGAGTTAAGTAATTACTGTCGGGGGAAATGTGTTCATCTCACTTATACGACAGACTTCTCATATAGAGTTGCTTAGTGGAATTGTTACGAGCCGTACCACATTAAATATATTTGCATAGTTACGAGTATAAAACTTCCTTAAATCCAAATAGTATGCGTGAATGCTTAAGAATACATGTTAAATTACTTGTCATTCCATGACAAGGACAGGACATGGGAAACTGGTGGAAGTGAGAAAGAGATAGAACACTATCCAGAAGTATACCCCCATTTCTAGAACTTTTTTGGAATTTCTATCACAATTTCTATCAATGTATTCTTTTGTTTTAAGTAGGTGTATGAATATAAAGAAGCAATAATCTATACTCGTACATATAAGAAAATCCTAACTAAGCTGAATCTGTACATTAAATATTTTTTGGAAAATCTTATTGAAATAAACTTTACTATCGATACAGAGACCATCTAATCTAATCTATAGTTTTTAGAATTTTTGTCTGTCTATCTGTTACCGCATCACGGAAAAACCACTGGAGGGATTTCGATGAAATTTGGTATGATGATAGCTGGTTATCCAGGTCAACATATAGGATACTTTTTACTGCGGGAAAATATCTCATCTCTGTTGTCAAATCTATACTAAATATTAAAACATAAGTAGGGACGAACCCGAGCGGAGCGAGGGTGAGTCGCTAGTAGATATATAATTGTTGAGTGATCAGTATGAGTTTAAAGTAAAATGAAAAGTGAGAAGAGAGACGAAGTACTGTAAAGTGAAGTAAAGTGAAATGATATTGATAGTGAAACTAGTGGTGAAATACAGTGCTCAGTGATTTAGAATTAAGCCGTAATACTGTGGATGTATTGTCTGTGTATATAAACTGTATAATATACTAATTACACAATTAATTTAGTGCGTGATGAAATAAATTTCATAAGCTTAGTTTCAATAATCATAATTTGCTTCATAATTTACTAAAGTAGTTTAGCTTAATATAGTAAAATATTCAAACAAAAAATCAGAGGATTTGGATCTTTACTTATCGTCTAAGTAGCGCTTTTAAAACTCTTTTTAAAATTGCAACCCAACTAGTGTTACATAGGTTTTTTCAAAGTTACATTATGAAGAAATATACTTTAGTTAATTCAATGCACTTATTAATGGCTTCAAAACGTGACTGTTTTTATTTTATTATTAAATTATTGTCAAGTAAATAGTTTTATGCCGCTAATGTTATCTAAATGTAAATTAAGCCTCATTATATGATAGTAAAAGTCAAACATTCGTATAAAATTACAAAAATAAAAAAAAACCTGACTGCGTAAAAAAACGAACTAAAAAGATGAGATCAAGGTGACGAAGGAGCATAGTATTATGCATTCGGAGACACACAAGTTTTATGCTAACTGCGAGTTTTGCTACGCGTATGTGCATGTGTCTCGGACTGCATAATACCTACAATGTTTCTACGTCAACTTGTTCTCATCTTTTTAGTTCTCTTTTTACGCAGTCGGATTCTTATTTTTGTAAATATTTTTTTATTTACAACATTTTAGTTTTGCTCAGGTAGATTTTTTTTGTTTTATTTAATAATTTCTTATGCTAAATTATTTTTAAACAAATAAATTTTATATTTTAAAATCCTGTATTTTATTACCCCATTCAATAGATTTAGACAAAAAAAGTTTTTCAAGATACAAATGTGGGCCTCATATCCGCCATTTTGACTTTTAAAGATATATACATATATACCCCATGACACTCACGTTATCAAGACAAATCTAACAACGTATAAATCATAAAAATCTGTTAAACCGTTTAGTAATTACGACTGAACATAAAATCGGACATACACACATACAAGTAAAACATATGATTCCTTTGGGCTTCGCCGCAGTCGGGTAATATTATACATAAATCTATATATAGCATATAAATACCTTATATCGCCTAATTTCACAACAACACTAATATCAAACAAAACATTGGCTTCAGAAAAAATAATAAAAAACCAAAATAGAAACAAAGCCGCCAATCATTCAGATGAGAGGTTGATATACGTTGAATAAAGCGGTCGGTAGAGCGTGCGCTAGTCCCGCACAGTGCAATCGATTCAGCAACAGGTCCGTTGAAGCCTTCATATACTTCTAAATATTATGAAACATAGACGATATACCTGCCTGTCTGTTTATGCATTTAGACGTAGTTTCTTTATTTTTTAATTAAGATTATTTACAAAATGGTTTCAGAAAAAATAAATTATAATCAATGTGCATATATTTATATTATACTTAAGTTCTGCGCGCTTCAGTGTGCTTTCCGCTTCAACTTCATTCCAAGATGAATTTCAGTGGGGTTACAGAGTTTGTTCGGCAAATAATATTTCTTGGTAAAATCTCCTTATAGCTTATTCCTCTGCAACGGTTGTTATTTTTCAGTAAACTGACTTTTATACTCAACTACCGATTTATCCTCCCTTTGCTTGGGTGCGTCGTTGAGTAATTTCTGTATGTACGAGTATAGTACAGGTAGTGCCTCCTTTTCGCAAAATTTGTCACTAACAATAGCATACGTGTTACTGCAAGTCATTCATACTCTATATTATGTTCTACTGCTAAGGTTCATTGGTTCCCATCCAGCCGTTTTCGCATGAAAGTTTAACATACATTTTATAATACGAGAAGCAGTGATATTATATAATTAGAAACAATAAATTAGATTTCTATTCCATCCATACTATAAAAATGTTTAAAATAATTTTGCATAATCACGTTACGACGTATTCACGTCACCAAAATTCACTATGCAACAGTTAACTCTCCTTCCACGTCTATCCGGTAAGAACCCTTTGTTCTCACCGCCAATAAAATATAGCCTCTGTCATTTTCACCCTAAAGCTCTGTTCTCCATTGGAAGAAGATGAAAATCGAATCAGCCGTGTTGGAGATAAGCTCTAGTACAAAAAGATTTTAAATTGTTGCTTGAGGATCGGTATCGTGCACTTATATGCATCTATACGTATACCAAATATATGGATATGTACAAGTATATACACACGTAAGTGAACGGTTATATATATCACTTAAATATAGCGGAGTTCTTGTTCAGTTTATTTATAAATATCTTAATAATTCAATTAGATATCGACGTACAGACACACTAGTCAAGACTATATATGCACACTGCACAAACTACCTATGCCTACCAATTTAACCATGAATTTTGTACTTTAAAACTTCTATCACGAAAATTAGTTTAATAATTATTACCTGTCCTTGAGTGCACATTATCTTTATTACTATTCATAGCTTTTATCAAGGGATTTACATTAAGGTCGAGCTATTACCAAAATGAGGTTCGGTTTTCCTCTATAGGACACATGACCTTTACATCTAAATTCTAAGGAATACAAATTAGTCTAATAATTCTGTTCTTTAAGTTATATTACTCTTTATAATATGAGTTTCTCGCCTGCTTTTAACTGAACGTTTTTAGGTTAAATTGACCGAATTAAATACGTCGTTTTTGTATAAAGAATACTTTGGGTTTGGTAGATGAGATGTTTCCTTGCCCAGAATATGTTTTCCTAATTCTAATTAGGAGAAAGCATACCTTTGTGGGCTGAGTGTGAGTATATATGTATATTGTATGTCACACGTTGTACGTTGTTAGGCAGTAAATTATGTGTCGAAAATTATATAACAGTCTTAACAAGTACATTTAGTTCAAAAGAACAGTATGGCATTACTAGTTTTATTGTAAAGTTTTCCTTACAAATGTTACTTATTTGAAATTTAACAAATAGTAAAGTTCAAATACAAAGACTTTCAAGTTGTGTTGCGCTTTGAGACAACACAGCTTTTTGTTACCTAGTACGTGCTTGTTGAATGAACAAAGAGTTTTGTTACAAATGGCTCTATTTACTAATTCAATGGTGTATAATATGTAGCTATAAGTACTTAATGGTTACTGTTTATATGAAAGGTATTAAATTAGAATTTATATTAAATAAAATAAAAATTTAAATGTAAGTTTAATTGAAAACCGCAACTTTCCAAACTTTAAAACAAATTGTATTGTATTTAACTGTTTTTACAACCAACAGCTGGGCACGGACCTCCCTTCAATAGGACGGGGAGTCAGGCTATAGTCCATAACGTTGGCCAAGTATGGGTTGGCGGACTTCACTTGTGTTTCGAAACTTAGCAAGTTCTCTCAGACATGTTAATTTTCTTTCATCATAAAACAAGTCGTAATCATGTTGGAAATAAGTCATACATAAAAATATTAGAGATACGAAACCCGGGATTTTAATCCGCTTCGCTCGGTTTCCTAAGCAAGCGCGTTGCGACTGGGCTACCACTGCCTTTAAGACAAATGTACTATAATGAAAATAAAAAACGGTTTATTGAAATACAAAACACGAATTGTTCATCAGTTAGGAGAACGAGTATAAAAGTATTCATAGTAATTAACTGATAGACTTAATCTTATCAGTAGCTTGTAATTGACTAAATCCACATTATGTGAAAGTTCCCAATGCAGCGTGACTTAGAGATGATGTGATTCTACAATCGTTAATGCAAATAGAAATGTAAAAATTGTATTGAAATTATGTAATTTAAGCATTGTGTCAAATAACTAATCTTAATTTATTGTTCAGACATATTCTTTATATTTTTGTTACAGTAAACCACTATAGAAGCTCGACTTGAGTAAACCTACAGATAACCCAGCCCGATTAAATGAATTCTAATAACTTTTGATTAACTCATTTAATGATATTATACAGTATGTATTCAGCCCTTTTTAACGTCCCACTGCTGGGCACGGGCCTCCCTTCAATACGAAGGGTATCAGGCCATAGTCTACCACGCTGGCCAAGTGCGGGTTGGCGGACTTCACACGTCTTTCGAAAACTTGTTAGGTTTTCTCAGACATGCAGGTTTCCTCCCGATGTTTTCCTTCACCGTGAGGCCGTCACTGTTTGAAATGATTCACACATGAAAATATCAGAGGTGCGAGACCCGGGATTTGAACCCGCTTCACTCGGTTTCCCAAGCGAGCGCGTTACCACTGGGCTACCACTGCCTTATATTACACAGTAAAATGCAAAAAAAAATGTTTTATACAACAGATATTTCAACTATTCATCGTACCTGTTGAATGAGCATTTATGTACCGTGTTTTGTGTATGGACACTGTTAGCCCTTTACAAATGTTAAACGAAATTGTTGAATAGGTGTAAGTGAACTGCGCCTTTGATTTATATTCCGTAAACAGTATTATTTTATATCACAATTTGGAAACAGTACATTGTGTTTTAATAGTACATATAAAAAACAACGTTGTTTTTAATAAAATAAAATACAGAAAATAAAATTGAAGTGTAACTGACTCACACTGTTTGTGTCAAAATAACAGCTTTTTACTAAATTCATATGAAATTATTTATATAAGGTTAACACAATTTTTAAAATTTTTGTCTGTCTGTCTGTTTGTTCCGGCTAATCTTCGAAATGGCTGGAGTGGTTTTGACGGGACTTTCACTGGCAGATAGCTGTTATAAGGAGTAACTTAGGCTACTTTTATTTTAGAAGAAGAATTAAGGTCCCGCTCAAAAAAATGAAAACGTACCTCAGACGCACCCAAGCTAAACGAGGGCAAGTCGCTAGTAAATAATATAACTTTTCAACTAAAGATATACATATAAGTATCTTATATTGAAATTGAGATTAAGTTTTATCTTAGAAATTACCGTAACAGACATTGTAGGTAACAACATTTTAGACCAGCTGATCCTAAACCAGACTTTGTAAGTCTAATATTAACTTGTTTATTATGGTGATGCCCTTAATACGTTTAAGTAACAGGATACTAAATGCGGCTTAATGGTACATTTCCCATAGGGCAAACGAAAATTATTTTAATTGTAATCGCTCAATGAGTGTTAACGTCTTTTTAATATGTTTGATTTTGTTATGGAGATAGCTTATATTCTAGATACATTTGTGGGACCTTTATCGACCTGCCTACTACATGATTGGAGCTACGGGTACTAGTAATAACTAGTAGTTTTTAAACGACTTAATCTCGCCTTAATACCTTAAATTTATTTATGTACTAGCGGACAGACAAAAACAAATCTATCCCACGGGAACCGTAAATTTTTCGTGGTAAAAAGTAGCCTAATTGTTATTTTAATGTACGAACTATATTATTGTAAAGTTTCATTAAAACCCAATTAGTATTTTCGTGTACTAAGCTGTACCTATAAGTTACTATATTTTTTAACTATCCCACGGGAACTCTTTAATTTTCCGGGATGAAAAGTATTTAAGATGTTGACCGGGGATACAAGGTACCACCATGAAAAATTTAATTTAAAGCGGTCCGACAGTTTCGGAGATTAGCCCGTACAAACAGACAAACCGACAAATAGACAGAGAAACAAAAAAATTGAAACGAATCTGGATTTGTTCTATTTCTCTTCTAACATCCCCCTGACTCGGTTTTTAGAATTTTTTTTTCTATGTACACACATTCGACCTCTACAGTTTTATTATATGTATAGATGAATCTCGTAGAAGCTAATAGATAATTTGCTTTGCCCTATCATTGCTGAAATAACTACAGAGCTATAACATAAATAGATATTTATTTAACATTTAAAACGATGTTTCATTTGCAGTAAATAAACTAATCAGTAGACTGAAGCAAGCCCGTTATTTAAGCTACTTATTCCAATTGCAATTAAGCATTGTAGCAATTAAATGTCTTTTGTTTTGTGAAAGTTGGAAAAGCTTACGCTTAAATCTGAAAGCGCGCTAATACTATATTTTACGAGTTAATTAAAAACTGCTGTACACTACTGCTACTGGTATGTCACTTTTCTCTCAATCAAGCCTTCAAGGAAATGGGCGGTAATAAGGATTTTCAAACAAATTATTTTATTAAGTATTAATTGAATCTATGTAAATAAATAAAATTGAAGTGTCTGTATGTAATGTCAAAATAACAGCTTTTTACTAAATGCACATGAAATTAAATACGGTGCTTATAAGAAAAACATAATTTGTTAAATTTTTGTCTGTCTGTTTGTTCCGGCGAATCTCCGAAACGACTGGACGGACTGATTTTGACGGGACTTTCACTGGCAGATAGCTGATATTATAAGGAGTAACTTAGGCTACTTTTATTTTAGAAAAAAGTTAGGGTCCCACTCAAAAAAATAAAACGTACGTAGGGAAGCCAGAGTAAGTCGCTAGTCTTCTATATTTAGGTCAACATTTAGAGTAATTACATTATTTATGTTCCTAAAACAAAGAGATCTCATTTAAAATGCACGATGGGTCTTGAGTGTAAAATATTTTCTAATATTGGTTTTATATTGCATGTACTCCTATGAGTTTTGTAAAGTTTCTTTTTAAAATTTAAAGCGGGTAGAAGTGCCCGTTGTGCAACGCTCATTATATTTGAAACTAACCACTTATCCTCCCTTAGTTCGGATAGTTCCTGGGTGCCTAACAGCTTATATATACAATATAACACACTTATATATATAACACCAGATCTACCTGTGTACTCAATTTCAACCATATCCGTCCAACTATTTTAGCACGACGGAGCAAAAACAATATACACATACACACAAACTCTCACAGAGACAATAGTATTCCGATTTATGTATTATTTATTGTTAAACATGTATATTATATTTCTATTTATATACGTCAATATAGGTAGTCAATAAAGAATGGCGTGAAAAACTGAATTTCAGTTCAAATTCATTAAAAGAGTGTTTAAAAATGTAAATACATTATATATAAAATCGTTACAAAAATAAGTAGAACGATAATCAAACCTGAACTAATCGGATTAAAGTTTCGATTTTCACTCAAAGCACCTAGCAATAAATTAGAAAAAGTAAGCATTTGTAGCAAATACGTTTTTTACACGCATCTGTGTCAGTAGCGTCCGCTGACCATTCGCGTCGCACAAATTGCCTTTCTCATTAATCACGACCGTCGCTTCATAAACATAGTGGATGCCATTAGTAATAATGAATGAAAGCGGACTTAATAACTTTAATTAAACTAAATTAATTAGAAATCAGGTGTATAAGACCTATTCTAACCTAACATAAAAAGATTAGATTATATACCGAATATATGAAAACGTATGCAGCGGTGGTCGTCCATTCATAACGCGCTTGTTTGGAAAACCAAAAAAAACGAGTTCAAACCCAGGTCTCCTACATTTTTGTATGAATCATTTTCAATCATAATAAAGGTAAACATCGTGAGAAAACCTGCATATCTGAAAGCATCTAACTATACTCAAAAATACGTAAAGTTCACCAACTTAGTACGCCGTGATCTCACTCACGTTGAGAAGCCTAGAAATATAATAAATAACATTGTATATCTTATACATATAAAAGGCAAAAGTGATTGAATGATGTATCAAAGCACAGGCCAAACCCTTAAGGCTAGAAATTTGAAATTTCGCACACGTATTCCTCATATGACGAAGGCATCCACTAAGGAAGGATTTTCAAAATTTAACCCCCAAGGGGGTGAAATAGGGCATATAAATTTGTATGAAACTTTTTATTCCTTGCACATATTTGCGTGAAATTTCGTATTTTTCGTAGTTTTGATCGCGAGCGAAGCCGCAGGTTCTGCTAGTAAAATATAAAACGTTGCATTATGGCATAGAGAATTAAGTTCTTATGTAAATAGGAAAAGAATATTTAATGTAAATATCATTAAATCTTATGCCTTTTTTCATAATATGTTAAGGAGATTTTTATTATTGTTTGCTTTTAATCATCCTGAACCGACTTTTTTAATAGTAATAAGACTATAGACCTCTATGTTTCATTATTTAGTTTACTAGTTTTAGCAAGGCTTTTTGTATTTATGATATTATGTACAGGCAAATGCTGGTACTATTTAGCAAATTTTATTACTAACTGCTACTCCAGTAATGCATAGTCTATCTACTAAATTTCATCCAAATTCTTCAAAAATTATAATTATAGTGTGTTTATATAATTTTCTTCTATTTAATCATTCTTTCTTTACTTTACTTTAAATTCCAAAATAATAAATACTATAGTATAATACAAGAAGGTTCAACAGTAACTATATAAAACGTTACATAAATGTTAGGTTCGTTTGAAAACTTAAATTGTAGCCGCAGCCTCTTAGAATTTTAAAAAGTATATTTGAGAGTATAAGCCCCACATGCCCGGGGCCATTGCCGGTCATCGTACAAATTCAATGGACCCGCAGTTTTTATATCCATAACGATCGAACATAACTGAAAGATGTTGCTGAGATTTATCCCCTACGATATCCCTATATTTAATTCCAATTATAATTGGATTTGAGTAGTATACACTTTGTTTGTTAGTCCACTTCTCGTTAGTACTCAATCAGTTAAAGTACACGAAAATTAATGCTTTATATATTATAGGAAAATGTTATAAATATGCTTCAAAAATATTTTTATCTCTTATTTACCTACGCTTCGCTCGAGTGCGTACCTAACGTTTTAAATATGTATATAAAAAAGTTTGTACCTTAGAAAACAGACACATGCTATCGCAGATTTTTCGGTAGGCCTTTTTAAGGCCTAGAATATTCTAGTATATTGTTTCGATGTATCTCTTAATGTTTAATAAGCCATGTAAGCGTACAAAAACCGTTTTTTTGATAAAACACCGTCATAGTTCAGTTTTGTATAAAATATTTACAAATTATATATACAAACCTACCTCGCTTATCGTTCATTCTATTAGTGAAGACCATATTAAAATCCATTGCGTTGTTTAGAACAGACAGAAGCAGTAAGCGAATGTGTATGAAGGACGACTCGGCCGAACGAGTTATTGTATTTTCCCGTGGAAATAAGGAGTTTTTCTTGTCGTAAAAATATCCTAAATGTTAACCTGAGTAATACATTTGCGTAAAATACAGCTAGATATTCAGACATACAGACAAACAGACAAAAATTTCAACAACTATAGTTTTGCGGTCTATATTCTGTACACAATACGTCATTATAATTAATCATTTATTTATTTACTATTAAAGATACATTATGAACAAAGAGGAACATTGCTATTACTATATTGTAAAAACAGGGACTCGACGGTAAAAGTCATCAAATGTTCGAAATTCAATCATTTCAGAGAAATACAAAGTTTTATGAGCTTAGTCTTCACCGCACAATGCTGTATTCGGTCCCGATCTCATATTAAAACCTCAATGTAAAGTTATAACTCTGAGATATTAGAAATCTGCGACCGCCCCAGGTGGCGAGGTCGTTCCCGCACCGACTATGTTGCACACAAGTGTTTTCAACTAGAAAGATAAATTTACAACGATTGCCACCATTTTAGAAAATGTAAAACTAAGATATAACTTCATTTTCACGCTATTGGATTCAATTTGTACGTATTTTATAACAGGAATTATAGCCCAAATCAAGCTTTAAGCCTACACATTCTAGGCTATTTGAACCGTCGCTTTTCATTACGACTAACTGCAAAAAACAATGTGTAATTTCGAAAAGGCTTGGTCAAAATGAAATGCCAAACTATTGTTTTGGCTCATACTCCATTTGAAAAACTTTTGGACAGCGTTAGATTAATATTCCCGGTGGAATAACTCAGAATGCAATTTAATACACATATATGTATGTATTAGAATGCTTATAACGTTTGTAGCGGGCTTACCTACTATTACACAAAAACAAGTATTTTATCTATACATATTATAAAACTGTAGAGATCGGATATCTGTAAATAGAAAAAAAAAATGCAAAAAGCTGAGTCAGGGGGATTTAAGAAAAGAAATAGAACAAATCCAGTTTTTTTTTTTTCATTTTTTTTTGTTTCTCTGTCTGTCTGTTTGTCTGTTTGTACGGGCTAATCTCCGAAACTGTTGAACCGATTTGAAAGAAATTTTGCATGGTAGTACCTTATATTCTCGGTCAATATTTTAGATACTTTTCATCCCAGAAAATTAAAGAATTCCCGTGGAATAGTTAAAGAACTATAATAATTTATACAGCTTAGTACACAAAAACTACTGATTGGATTTTAACGACTCTTTGAAATAATATGGTTCACACATTAGAATAACAAATAGGCTACTTTTTATCCCGGAAAAATGTACGGTTCCCGTGGGATAGATTTGTTTTTGATTATCTAAAAGCGAACCCGAGCGAAGCGAGGGTAAGCCGCTAGTTATTAATATTTTTCGTATAAACTCAACCCACTTCCTTATTATACAAATAGTTTAGATTGTTTCAGTATATAACCATATTTGAAGTGGCAAATAGGTTAATTGAAATTATTTTAGGGCTATATTGAAACATGTATTGAACGAGTATATTCTTATACACTGTATTTGACACATCAAAAGACTTAAACCAAATAGCAAGTTAAAGTACGTAATGAGATTTCCTGCAAATATTTTTATTAAATTTTCTTACTGACAAAGTAAAAACAAGTTTTCCACTCATTCTAAGCGAATAAGAATTTGAAAAGCTGTATTTCCTGCTATGCAGTCTACATTTAGACTTCGTTAGCGGCATCGCGTCGCGTCGCGTCGGTTGAAAACTTCAAAATTTGCATTAATGTGCAACTTTTGTATTCTTTCATATCTTTTTGTGTAACAATATCTTAATGGACTTGTAATTATTATATAAATAAAATTATATACTATGTTTTTGATAATAGTTAAAATTGCAATGTTCTTTGTAAGAAAGACATTATTTCATAAAATTAATAACTTTTAAGAGTATAAACAAATATTACGTATTCAGCCCTTTTTAACGTCCCATTGCTGGGCACGGGCTTTCCTTCTATGCGAGGGGAATCAGGCCATAGTCCACCACGTTGGCCAAATACGGCTTGGCAGACTTCACATGTCTTTTGAAAACTTGCTAGGTTCTCTCTGACATGCAGATTTCCTCACGATGTTTTCCTTCACCGTAAAGACAAGTGGTAATCATGTTGGAAATGATTCGCACATGAAAATATCAGAGGTGTGAGACCCGGGATTTGAACCCGCTTCACTTGGTTTCCCAAGCGAGCGCGTTACCACTGGGCTACCACTGCCTTATAGCATAAACAAATAGTAATACATAAATATTTAGAAAATATCAAATTTTGTATAAATTAGTTTTATATACTTCACTAGTTTACAAAATACTCTAAATCACTAGGTTTTAAGGCATAATTCCTAATCTGAAATGTTGAAAAACAATTAGTTAAATAAACTACAAAAAAAAACAATATTTATCATAAAGTTATTCCAACAAACGTCAAGTTTAATAGTGTAGTCAGATGCAATAGCTGTATCTGAGATGGCTCGTTAACGCTACAAGATGATTTATGACCTCAGTGCAAATATCTAGTGACTGAGCTAAAATTAATAGAGACTCCAATAATAGTTCATATTTGAGTAGCCATTATTGTACGTAGATGATACTTAGACTTAATACAGATAATATAAACCAACTGAATTATTATACAAAATAGAAAATGATTTTAAGAACATAACTTTATTTAGATAAAGACTGATTTGAAATATTGAGATAATTTTTTTACGTGTTTTCTTTAACGAGTCCGTTCTTTTTTACCGCTATAAAATGTCCTGCCCGCCGGTAGAAGTCCTGTTAAAATCGATTGAGCCATTCCGTTATAGATCACACGGGTGAGCAAATTTGACGGTTAGTCAACAGCTGTTCTCATCATCAAAATAATTATAACACTTAAATTAATTAATTATTTATAAATTGAGGCATCATATTCCGAGAAACGCGTTAATTTTAATATGTAGGTGCAATTATGTCGAAGCAGCTAAACTGTATTATTTTATGAGCACCAGTTGTAATATTATTAGGAGTATACATATATGAGTGACTATTATTATGATATATTATTATCTTAAAAAAACGAACTCTTAAACAATGAAAGTTAAATCTTTTCACGCTCGCAATGCTGTATAAAAAGCTGTAGTGGGACTCGATGTTATCAATTTGTATGTTAAATCCATCTAATGTATCAAGAATGTCCGTTACTTGAGCTATAGCTTACCGCGTTACGGCATTATAATTGCTATTAAAAATTACAATTTAAATCGTGGCTCGTGTTAAAGCTTGTAAGGCACATATTAGTAAGAAATATTACGTTATATTAGGGCCACTATCAGGCAACTGACTACGATGACTATTAATGTTACCCTAGTATTAAAGATATTAGATATAATGAAAAGCAGATAGGCAAATACTTTTTTAATGGCTCTTTGGGCCTTGCTATCGGGTAAATATCTGACCATAATTATAAGGTATTTTCAGTAACACAAAACTATGTTATAAATCAAGTAATAAAATCACTCGGTGGTGTAGTGGCTAGCAAGTACGACTGCCTCGGTGGTGTAGTGACTAGCAAGTACGGCTGCACATCCAGAGGTCCTGGGCTCGAGTCCTAGTTCATGCCAAGTTTAGTTATTGGGTCTTTCTGTTTAGTAAGCCTCAGTAAGAGCCCGAAGTTACGAAGTTGGCTGTGTTTCACCCCCATGCCTCGGAGAACACGTAAAGCCGTCGGTCCTGCGCCTTAACTTCACCGGTCGTGTCGAGTAGTCGTCCCACCGTAGTATGAGAGTGACAGGAATAGAGAGTGCACTTGTGTCTGCGTGTACACTTGTGCACTATAATATCTCCTGCGCAGATGGCTAGTCTTTATGATATATAGATAATATTAAAATCACATAAGTGACATGTATGTATGTATGTATGTATCAGCCCTTTTTAATGTCCCACTGCTGGGCACGGGCCTCCCTTCAATACGAGGGGGATCAGGCCATAGTCCACCACGCTGGCCAAGTGCGGGTTGGCGGACTTCACACGTCTTTCGAAAACTTGCTAGGTTTTCTCAGACATGCAGGTTTCCTCGCGATGTTTTCCTTCACCGTAAGGCAAGTGGTAATCATGTTAGAAATGATTCGCACATGAAAATATCAGAGATGCGAGACCCGGGATTTGAACTCGCTTCACTCGGTTTCCCAAGCGAGCGCGTTACCACTGGGCTACCACTGCTAAGTGACATATTTATATTAAAAAAAACCAGTGTGTGTGTACTTATGTACGCACGTATAACTTATACTTTTTTGGCGTAACAGAACAAAAAGAGCTAAAGATTTCATCTCGTATGTCACTCTCTGTTTGTAAAAGGAATGCAACTAACTTCATCATGTCGCTTTTTGGCTGTGGGTGTGCGCGCGCATCGTAAAAATTTTACTGTCATAATTTCTTCCAACCGTGCCAAAAGCAGTGTAACTTCAAAAATGCGAGAAAAATTAAAGTATCTTGCATTCATAGCATCATATATTTATTTAATTTTTTTTTTGGGCTTAAAAAATGCCAGTATAGCCAAAATAGATTTAGAAATAAAAGTTAAAAAAAAAAGTAAAGCCTACACTATGTCACTGTCATTTATATAATTCTCATCATACTTGTTTATTTATGATATTGTAAACGTTGTACAATAGAAATTCTAAAACGAAATAAATTTATTAGAAATTTCAAATTACGTGTGAAAATGGAAATTACTCGATCAGCATCACACACGAAGTGTATCATAAATCAGTTATACTACAATTTAGTCTTCATATTGTAATGCACAGAATGAAATTGCTTTATTCATTTAATATGAATATAATTTACAATAAATATATTTTGGATTATGAAAAATTAAAGTAAATATTCCGTTTTTAGTAATTTTCAATATTTGCATTTAGAAAAATGTCATGTTAACCAAAACAATAAAGTCTAAATTTATACAAGCGTCGTTTTTCTGCTTCAATTCTCGTTTTGTATTTGATAGAAATATTGTAATCAATTTTATTGGGTTCAAAATAAAGGTTAGTGTAATAATACAGATATTATCTATAATAATTATCTCCATGTGTGCGTTTCTCGAGACATTAAAGTTTTAAACTAAATGTATGCATACTTCTTATATATACATACATAAATATTCTGCCTGTGGCTCGATCTGCTTGCTTCTGTATTATATATATATATATATATATATATATATATATATATATATATATATATATATATAGCCGGTATCATTATTGATAACTTATCATGTAGGTTATGCTACCAGCAGGTATACTGGGATACATAATTGAGTTTTACTATGACATTTAAAGTATCTGTCACTGACGTCTCAATAATAACATTTCCTTAGATCTGATACCATTTTTCTATGTATTCACTAATTTTAGTAAGCGATAAGTGCCTCGAAAGATAGATTAGGTATATATTGAAACGTAATAGTAGTTGTTATAACAAATTTTAACGAATAGATATTTATTGAGACCAAACGTTAGTGGGTAACCACAAAACATGACGTGTGCTTTAGGCGCGCGTAAAAGCTTCGAAATTGTTGTATCTACTATGAATAAAACTTTAGTCGATCCATCAATTAAATTGAAATATATGCGTGATGTGTTTATGTAACTCATATACATATGTACATCATTTTGTACAAATAAAAGAGTTTTAGAGTTCCTGACGACCTTGTGTTAAAAGCAGATAGAATAGATAAAGAAAAGTGCGTGTGTGTGCAATTCACACATGGTAGAAGTGAAACTTCAGAAAAGTAACCTACGAGAGAATGAGATGAATATAGAGTATCAGGAGTAGGATAATTATATAAGGCTTATTTTTTTATAATATTTTTACCAAGTTTAAAAGTTATTTTACATTTTGACATAAATATACATTACATACCTATTATTCAGTAATTAATTTTATTATTTTTCACTTGTAATGTATTCTATCTGTGTCTATGTATTGTATTCTATCTCAAATAATTAAATTAGGCATATTACAATCAAATATTTATAGAATATCATATACGGAAAAAATATAATATTGTAGATTTGTCAGACAATAACAACAGTTGCCATGGCAACATGGCGATGTATTCTATCTCATTCTCTTGCCGGCTTAATCCTATTATATATTTATGTGTTTGTCTCCTTTTAGTCTAGCATTTTCGTTTCATCGAGTTTTAAATCACAACGATTCTAAAGAAGTTTCACTTCAAAAATATATAAGTTTTAATTTTATCCTATATACACTACAATCTTCTTAACAATCATGTTTATATAACATAATCCTCAAAATTCTAATTTACCTTTATTCTAATTAAATGTATTATATATCATTTTTCATCAATATTTTTTAATTTTATTGAGATAAACACTTTTTAGATAGTAAGCAAAACTACTAAACTTAACCATTACACTATTCGTTATGCCTTTGAACTAAAACAAAAAGTATCTACCTTTTCAATTTCCAAACAAAATATTTTTCCAATACAAAATGCTTTAGCTGTCAATTTATCAAAAATAATGGCCATTGGAACGCAATCTGGAACCGCCTGCCCTTTGATAAAGATATTAGATATCTCAATAAAAGGCCCATATACAATTAATGATCGACAAATAAAATTTTCATATAGCTATTAGTATAAACATTTTACAAATACATATATTATGTGTTTGTTAATGAATTAGCACATTGAAGTCAAAGTGCTCCAGTCTCAGCTCTAGGTCATGGCTCCAGACGTATTGATGATGGTCGATGGAGTCGACACGGCAAATCTCATCCTATCTATGTATGGTTTTTTTATAGAAATAGGAATTTCACATAATTTGTGTGAAGTTTTTACGTCGCAGTTAAGTAAAGAACCTTTATATGAACATTTTTAATAGATTAGCACAATACTTTTTAATTTTAAATAAAATTATCTTTCCATACATAGACATACTACTAAGTTACACAGAAGAGTCTCTCCCGTAACATACACGCTTCCTTTGATGATGAATGAAGTTTTGATTCCCGAACCAAAAATTAAAATAAATCCGTAAAAAAATCCGAAAAAATTTTAGAGATAGTTCTATCTTCTATAAATACAATAAAATTATAACTGAGTCGAATTAATGTAGAGACGTTAAATTTTTTTTTTTGGGAAATCTTATTTAAATAGTCACTATTATCGATACATAAGCCGAATCTATAATTTTTAGAATTTTTGTCTGTCTGTCTGGGAACGCATCACGAGAAAACCACTGGACAGATTTTGATGAGATTTGGTATGATGATAGCAGGTTATCCGGGTTAACATATAAGATACTTTTTACTGCGGGAAAATATCTATTTTCTAAGGAATCTATAGTAACCGTTAAAAAGTACCTAGGGATGAACCCGAGCGCAGCGAGAGTGAGTCGCTATTTAGACTAATATATTTAAAAATGGAAAGTTGTATAAAACAATATAAACTATCATTGTATTAAAGATAATTATATATAAACAATTCTAAATGTAATCTCACTAAGAATATTATTAAATCCAATAGAGTTACGTTTCACTTGTAACTTCTGCCTTTTTATTATAATAACATAAAAGACCAGCAAGATTGTACGTCGAGTCTGTGGATTAAACGAGGCTTAACATTTAAGAAGCTTACGCTTACCGCCGTCGCAGCTAAACACCGATCCCGGCCTTTGTCTAAACCACAAGTGACTCGAAAAAGAACCTTGTAGTGACTTCAGTAAGCTTTCGAACTCCATCAATAAATGTACTTTTAAGTTAGGGTCCATATCTTTAATAGTACATTTTATAATATATTTGTTTATGTATACATTATAAATGGAATCATCGACATCATTTATCAAAATCCTTTATTCATAATAGAATGGTACCAATCCCAACATATTTAAAATTTAAAAATCTTAAAAGTCAATTTTAACGTACTTCTTATTATCACCCAAAAAACCAATAGACACCCAAGCATATAGCATAAGTATGATTTTAATATTTTAAGAACTTAAGACAATTTTCATCAGAACAATTCTATACATCAGTTCTATCTATTTTTTTTATACAATATAACATATAGAAAATACAGATAAAAATAATTATTATCTGTATATTACTGTAATAAAAAATTTATATATGTGTGTAAACAAATTTGATCGAGCGTAACCTATATGATTATGAAAGCATGGAACACATAGCATTAGAGATTGACAAAATTCACCTTAAATCACTGAGACAAAAATATTATATCTTTATTTCTTGTATTATCTTCTATTACTTTAATTTTTTATTTATTTAATCATTTATTTCAGGCAATAATTTACAAAAAGATCTTAAATATGTAAACAGAGGCCCATAAAATATATACCTTAAAAATTAACATAGTTTATATATTATATATATATATATATATATATATATATACTAGCGACTCACCCTCGCTTCGCTCGGGTTCGTCCCTAGCTTGCATTAAATCACGATTGATCAGTTTTCGACCGGAGAGGAAAAATGATTAAATTACTAAAATGGCTATCAAAAAATAAGGGTTGATCGTAGAAGGGTGAAAATTGAGGATTGTATGTATTTTTGTATGTTGTATCATAAAAAAATAGTAATTAAAAATTTTGTCTAAAAAATAAAATAAAAAAATTAGGGGTGGACTACCCCTAACATTTAGGGGGATGAAAAATAGATGTTGGCCGATTCTCATAGATACCGGATAAGCACAAAAAATTTCATCAAAATCGGTCAAGCCGTTTCGGAGGAGTATGGCAACGAAAACTGTGACACGAGAATTTTATATATTAGAATATATATATATATATATATATATATATATATATATATATATATATAACATGTAGTGTCGACGTAGAGGTGTCAGCGGGCAAACGACCTCGGAACTTCCGAAATACGTATATGCATTACCTTTAGCAAATTAAATTATTACGTACGTCTTAAATTTGAGTGTCAATATGAAAAAATATACTTAGTATATAAAAATGTTCATTGCGAATTCAAACCTCATTCTTATTTTACTCTAAAATGAGTAAGAAATTTCCGTTCCTCGCAAGAAATTTTAGCGGGTGTTTACGGAAATTACGTATTTACGGTTACTTGTTGCTTGGGCAGAGATTAAAAATCTTTTGATAGTTCAAGAGCAGAAATAATGTTTTGTTAAAAATACCCTGCATTTTGAACGAACAAAGCTGTTCTTGTACTTACAGCTTGAAATAAGCTCTTTGAATGGTCTGCTTAAATGTGGTTTAAAGAGGCCAACTTTTACTTAAATGTACTTTTTTGTAATTATTTAGAAGAAAAAATTAAAAAAAATAAGAAAAAGATGCTGTTTTGCCATCGTTTTGCTCCCCACTACAGAGTTACCCAGAAATCTTTTGCAAAAAACTAATAACGCTTGGAAACTATTCAATGACCTGAATAAAAAGACAAATATTATAACCATCTCCATCTTATAAACTATTTTTATATAATATATTTTTTTTTTTAAATATTTTCTTCCCGTTTGTAGGAAGGATTAAGGACTTTATATTCATAGTCCTAGAGAATGGACTGAGCAAAACTGTCATGAAATTGACCATTCCCTGGAAAGAGAGAAAGCGAACGTGCGGCCAATAATTATCTTTTATTCCAATTTGAATTTATAAATGAAATGAAAAAAAATGTTATTGAAAATTATAATATTGTAATGGAATGTAAAATGGTATAAATATCTTCATTAATCGTATTTCAATTATTACAGAAGACTTATCTCTGTCGCTATTTCGCCATTTTTAACTAACGGCTGACAAAGAAACACTGAGTCTACTCTCTATGTCTATATTACACTAATGTTCGCCGAATGATTGAAATTCGACCATAAAAAACCCATTAAGCTCAATAACTAATAAATAAAAAAAATCGATTAATAAACAGAGAACTAAAGGGTACTGAACTGTTTTATCCTTACCTATCTATACAAAAAGCTTTTTTTTGGATAACACTAAAGCTCGTCAATACCTACTAAATAAAAAGAAATCGGTTGAAAACTGAGAAAAGATTTTTGTATAGTAAGAGGTATCCTAAATGTTCAACCGAGTAATAAGTTATCACTACACAAAATTTAGTTAAAACCTGTTCAGCACTTCTTGCGTAAATCGCGCACATCGATTTCGATAAGTTACTGTTTTATTATATGTATAGATATGTATAGATTATTAATTTACTATATAATATAGCGTCTCCATTATATTCTCAATAAATAGGCTATAAAATAATAAAATGCAAAAGGATTTTTTCGAATCATACCGGCCTAGAGAATAACGCGTTCAAATAAACAAATAAATAATCTCCTAAGTTTTATATAATAAATACGAATCTGGATTTGACGTGATGATAGCAATTGCCACTTAGGATAAGGTCACTCCTCTTTCTAAATTTAACCCCTAGAGCAGAGCGCTTTATAACGGTACCCGTAAGCCCCAGCGATGCTCTTGCGTCAAGTTGAAATTATAAAATCAAGATGTTAAAATTCAGTGAACCGAATAAATTAGATAAATGCTCCTATTCTAAAGAACAACACCATAATTCAGCATACTATATCTAACGATAGTCATTATGCAGATAAGATCAAAGACATTACCGAAATAGCTATTTCATACCGTATCATTACGATGGAAGGCGATCTATTTTAGATTTATTAGGCGAATTTAAGGATATTTTTTTATATTTTCCTATAAAAATATCTCCCTATAAATTTGCCAAGGCAAACATTTTATTTGATACTGATATACCTACAGTTATTTTTTTAATAAAGATGGAAAAAACAAAAGCACTCTAGGTCTATACTTATATTATAAAGAGGTAAAGTTTGTAAGTTTGTGATGTTGTAGGGGGTAATCTCTGGATCTACTGAACCGTGATAGTTTGAAAACCTGGGAAGGACATAGAATACTTTTTATATGGACGGACATCATCCCTTAAGGGGGTGAAAATGGGGATGAAAGTTTGTATGGGGAACCAAGCTAGTTACGAACCTGAGCGAAGCGAGGGTGAGTCGCTAGTCTACTATTAAAGAGGTAGACCTAGTGTGATTTTACTTTGAATTTGAACTGTTAATATCACGTTTGACTTTTTTTTATTTTTAAGTTATTTCTAACCACTGAAACTTTCCACTAAATTAAATTAAAGCGATCTTTTAAAATTGGTTCAGAGATATCCAACTACTTCCCTCTCAATACTTTGACGATACTTTAAAATTTGTTCCATTTTCTCGGTCACCTCCGGGAAGGAAACAGTCGGAAAATTGGATAGACGATATTTATTGAGGATGGTTTATTTAGAATAAACAGAAATTGAAAGAGTAGAAATTTATTTTACTAAAAGTATTTTATATTTACACTACTTTATACCTTTCTCTACCTTACAATTTTATCTAAAAGATGTATACATACATATACTAACTTAACTAAGTAGCTTAGTGTAGTAGACAATAATTACATGAAAGTAATATGTATTCAGTCCTTTTTTGTCAAACTGCTGAGCACGAGCCTCTAACTAAGAAAACTTTCTAGGTTCTCTCAGACATGCAGGTTTTCTCACGATGTTTTCCTTCGCCGTAAGGCAAGTGGTAATCATGTAAGAAATGATTCGCACATGAAAATATCAGAGGCGCGAGACCCGGGATTTGAACCCGCTTCATTCGTTTTCCCAAGTGAGCACGTTACCACTGGGCTACCACTGCCTTAAGATTAAATATTGAAAGTAATATATGAGCATCTAATTAACAGCATGCAAAGGAAAAAGTTTAATTGAAATATTAATGTATTTCTATATATTTTGTTTAGTTCGTAATCAAATTATTCAAAATACGAGTAAGCATAATGCAATTAGACAAGTGCCCAATATAGCATATAATAACACGCATACGCATACTCATTGCATATGACTCACTCATTAGAAATAATTGCCCTAGGCAGAAATTAAATCCAATGAAGAATTACTCTATATCAGACTATTATAATGATTTAACCAACTTTAAATTCATTTGCATTGTTAACAATCAAGAGAATATTACATATATCAACAATATGTGTATAATATATTCACTCGAAACAAAGAGCATTGTTTTAACTCTAGTAAACCTTTCATAATGCCTAGACTTTACTCAGCCGTAGGAAGAGATGCTTCTCATCTTAGCGTGTAGACTTAACAGTTAACAATGGTTTTGTTGTAAAGATCTAGTTGGCAATAAAACTAGAAATAATGGGCATAACTAAAAACTTACGACTTCTTAGAAGCACTATCTTCTCAGCCTTTTTTGGATTGTCGATATAAGAATGATCTTGGTAAAGTTTTATGAAATAAGTTTTTATTATACACAACTCCAACTTATATAAAAATCCTGCTTATATAAATATTTTATATTAAGCAGTTGTTATGAATTCTTACAATATTTATAAGTTAAAAGCGTTCATAAATAGCCATAAATCATTTTTTTTCATATGCTACTAAATTCCAGTTAAAAGTTCTAGTAATTTTAGGTTTAATGGAGAATCAAACTCGCAATGTCCAATATAGCATATATACAGAAGTCCTTCAAATATACACTACAAGAAAATTTTTTATATAATCAATCGCAGACACAAGTGTGCTCTCTCTATTCCTTTCACTCAAATTGCGATGGGACGATTATTCGAAATGACCTGTAAAAGATCAGATGCAGGACCGACGTCTGTACGTGCATTCCGAGGCAAGGGGGAGAAGCACTGCCAACTTCACAACTCCGGGCTGTTACTGGGACCTTCTTGACAAAAATACTCAATAACTAAACTGGCCTCACCCGGGGCTCAAACCTAGGACCTCCAAATGTACAGCCGTAGCACATTCTAGCTACCACCTAGACAATTATCTCGTAGCTTATTTGATAGTAGATAAGAAAGTATACTTCATGAAGATTTTCATTCAGTGACAATATTACAAACATTTTCAAGTTAAATAGTGTTGGTTGAAACAGTAGTTGAATCTGAAATGTACGCTCGTTAGCGCTGTGACATGATTCATGTTCTTTGTGGAGATGCAAAGAACTTAGTTTTATTGAGAAAAATATTATACATTAAAATATTCTGTTATAATTTGGACTTTAATATCAGCGCATGCACAATACTTTGTTACTAGCAATACCAATTAACCAATGTTTATCAATTTTTATGATACCTCATACGACATATTATGCTATTTACTTTTTACACAAACTTCTTTGTGTCTCTGAAGAAGTACTCGTTGTCTTTTTTTGTAACACATTGATTGACTTTAGTGTCTGAAAAAAAACTATAAGGTTTATAGAATACGATTCTTTGACATCTATACATATAATAAAAGTGTACTTGATCGCTGTCTGTTCATGAAAGCTACTTGAGAAAAAGTATTATTGGGACTCTTTTCTAACGCAATAGAACCCAAAACAATTATTTTTAGAATTTTTGTCTGTTTGTCTGTGCGTTTGTGAGCGCTAATCTCAGAAACGGCTTAACCGATTTGGTTGAGATTTACTAATGTATTTGGTACGCCTCACTTAACATTTAGTGTTTGTTTTTTTCTTAATCGGTTCATAAATAAAAAGATGTCAATTTAAAAATCACCTTGGGACGAACCCGAGCGAAGCGAGGGTGAATCGCTAGTCTTATAAAATATATCTGTATAAGAAAACTTTTCTCATTAAATTTAGCCGTTGATATCTAAAGAAAGCATTCCCTCAACTTTTAGAAAAACAAAAGCTGTGGAAAACATGAAACTATTTTCTCATCGATAGATATCTATAGTTTCGACTAGCGACTCACCCTCGCTTCGCTCGGGTTCGTCCCTAGCTTGCATTAAATCACGATTGATCAGTTTTCGATCGGAGAGGAAAAATGATTAAATTACTAAAATGGCTATTAAAAAATAAGGGTTGATCGTAGAAGGGTGAAAATTGAGGATTGTATGTATTTTTGTATGTTGTATCATAAAAAAATAGAAATTAAAAATTTTGTCTAAAAAATAAAAAATAAAATTTAGGGGTGGACTACCCCTAATATTTAGGGGGATGAAAAATAGATGTTGGCCGATTCTCATAGATACCGGATAAGCACAAAAAATTTCATCAAAATCGGTCAAGCCGTTTCGGAGGAGTATGGCAACGAAAACTGTGACACGAGAATTTTATATATTAGATTAGCAGTTTATAAGAGAGTGTAGCCTGCAACACTGATTGGTTGCTACGACTCGTTGGTTTGCAATCTGAAATAGTATTAAGGTTAACGGTTATTTTCGCTTTATTACATACAATTATACAATTTTATGAGGACATTTATTATAATAGATACCTACTATTCCTTTTGAGGACACTGGGAATCACTATTCAAATAAAATAAAAATAAAGACTTTTTGCTTACCACTAATAAGTATAAGAAAATTGAATATAGTAAATACTGTACTCTGGTATACCTTATGTCAACAATGATTTACCTTGTGTCCACAATGACAAAGTATAACCGTCGTTTTAATATGAACGTTTTTTTCCTAATATTACCCTTGAGACATCTCAATCATACAGACATATCAATCATAAAAAATTACAACCGAATAAGATGAAATATCTTAATTTTGTAGTCCTCCAAAAATAATATAAATGAACTTATGAAAATATGTATAATATATATTTATATATTTTGTTGCATTTTCTATATTTATAGTTTACCCTTCTATTAAGCGTGTGTATTCTGATCTGACCCTTAGCATTGTTTGCAAAGTTCCCAGAAGCTGGGAACCAATATTTGTTAGGCCCTTTTCATATTTTTTAATCTCACCGCTGTAAGCGTTTGCTCGTATTAAATCTTGAAGTCACTTAATTTATTCATGATTCCACCCATATAATATTAAGGCAATTTTATCATCTGCCTTTAGTAATTATATACATAAATATTGTGGGAACAAATTGTGTACTGTGAACAGAATTTAAAGAGAATAAGAATTGTTGTAAAATTTATAGGTATTTCTTAAAATATTTCTTACTGTAATGTTTATTGACATTGTTTGTGCATGTGTGAATTTTTAGGAAACTGATAATACAGATATGTGTGAGAATACTACATGAATAATTTTATACTTGCAGGATTTTTCAAGTGGGCATACCTCGTGGTTGGCGTACTCCATAAAATCACATTTGAAAGCCTTCGTCCCGATTGTCGAATTCATGCAAAGTTCGAAAAAAATATCCCACGTTATCTATAAATACCTACTAAAAGTTATACTTATCTGAAATATTAATATGCTCATTTCCAAAAGTTCAAGTGGCTTTTCGAAACACCTTCACTTTCACCCATACCTGTTGAACGAGTGCTTGCGTGAGGTGGAGTTAGAGTTGGCGAACCATTACGAGAATAGTGGAAAAGTTTTACAGGTGAAAATTTAAAGTGAAAAGCTAAGGAGAATTTTATTATCCCTATTTAGATCTATATTATACTTTACCGTACTTACTCTGCTCACCAAAAGTAATAATTTATTAACTCAGCATACTTCACCCTGTCTACAACTGCTAAATTCATATCATGCTCCTTACTTTCAGCTAGATTCTTTTTGAACTTCTCCCTCATATAAGATGGGTACCTCCATAAAAAAAAACTTTGCCTGTCACACCTAAAAGTGCCTGTCACTCCAAATAATGAATTAAATAAAACAAAACTCAACTCAAATGCTATTATTTATTTCTGTAAAAAATGTCCCTCATTGTCCTCCTTTCAAATAATTATAATAATGCAGTTATTACTTTAATGGTATGCTTTGTAACAGCAGCGTGAGTAATATCTAAAGCAGTTTTAAAATTAATCAACATCAGTTTTATTATAAAAACATTTATATAATAGTTTAACAATTTTCAGTATTTAAGACTATTAAGACGATATTTAGCCAAATATTTTAATCTCATTTTTTTATTATAACAAAAGATAAAATAAAAACACAAAGACATATATTTAGTTAAATTTAAAAAGCATTTAGAATCATTTACCGTCCATTGTCATAACAACGCATCGACTTCACATGTCAATTGTCAACAATTTCTCTCAAAATAATATGTCAATCCTTGGGGTCGCTAAACGTTACATTTTTTCTAAGGATGTCAGTTTTACTCACATTTATTATTCAATAGTTTTATACTTTTAGTCCCTATTCCGTTTTATATTTCATATTCAGAATAAACAAAGACTCCTTCACGATTGATCTGAAAATAATCATGCCAATTTCAATACACATCAAGACACTTTACACATGCTAGTAGAATATTCGTTCAACTTCCATCCGTTTTATACATATTGTAAATATTATATAAGAGATTATATATTCTGGAAAAACCTTTCTTTTACCTGAATAAAAGATAGCCTATGGCTGTCTACAATTTAAGCTATCTTAGTTCGGTTCAACTTGATTTGTTGACTTGCAAACACATTTAACCGAAATATACCTACACAATTCTTTACTCCTAAAATTGAAATTAATAGATTAAAAAAATAGGAATTTAAAATATAGGTAGGTACATTATGTTATTAAAAAATCCAACATCTTCCTTATTTTTTAATATTGTAATAACATAAAAAGGTTTTACTTCAAGTTTACAAAAACCTCGTTTAACATATTTGAAAAGCTTACGCTCACCGCCTTTGTGGCTAAATACTGATCCTGGCCTTTATTTAAAGTAAGTACAATGACTATTAAAAGAACTTTCCAGACCTCGGAGGTGAAGTATGTACATACTACATAGAAAACACTACCTTTATGGTTTAAATTTAAAATTGCATCGCTATTACACCTTTATGTGATCATTTTATCATCTAATACATAAATAAATATCTCGTGTCACGGTGTTTGTGGTCGCACTCCTCCGAAACGGCTCGACCAATTTTAATGTTTTTTTTTTGTATATTTGATAGGTATGAGAATAGATCGTAAAGTATTTTACCCTTCTATGCCCACCGCCCCATTTTTTAAGTAACTAGGGGCGAACCCAAGCAGAGCCAGGGTGAATCGCTAGTTATATATAAAATTTATATTTTTTTGTAATATATATAGTGTAATTATACAAAATTACATGAAAGCTGTATAAAATAAATGTATTATTTTTAAGTTGATATTTATCAATCATCTTAAGTAAAAGAAAAAATATTTAGTTGATGAATTTAAAATAAATAAAGAAGAGACAAAATATCTTGAAATATATTGAAGTAGGACAATATTCTGAAGTAATGTGAAAATTGAGATGACTTAAATTTTTTGTTGTGATACTACGAATTTTCAAAGTAAATATTAATTATTATAAAACAAAATCTATATTTTTATCATTAAGGCAGCAGCAACAGATTGTGATATCTCTAGAACGATTTTCCGAGACTTGCTCAGTAATGGATTATCGAGAGTTCAGCATTCGGCTTGATGAAGAGTGCTCGGGCAAAGTAATCGTTGTTTGAAGTAAAACCTTTATGCCACGGCAAAATTGTGAACTCGATTTCAAAACGAAGCAATGCTCAAAGTTCAATGCTTTTATTTTATTAATTATATTATATAATATCTTCATCATCGTAGAATTTTCATATGCACACATAATTAAATTAAAATGGCTCTAGGATATGGAAAGTCCTGAAATTATTTGAAATTTTCGTCCATTGTTTTCTCAGTTGTTCTATACATTGTAGTGTTAGTTTGTTTCTTCTATCTTGTTGAAAATCCCTATGATTATATTTTAAAAACATCATTCATTTATTAAAATTATAGTTTTGTATATGCTATTATATTAGGTAGCGACAGTTAAAAAAATATGTATTTTTTATTTGATAATGGATTTTTTGCTATTTGTTAATGTTATAGAGATATGATTATAAAGCTGAGATAAAAGTAACTGAAAGCAGTTTTGTACATCATAGATATTGTACAAGTTACGAAATAGGTATCTTCAAAATTTTAACTAAAAAATAAAATAGCAACTTTTACAGGACGGTATACCTTGATTTTGGTCGAAAATTGGCTTCCTAACGAAGTTACGTTCTGATCTACAAAGAAGTCCCTTTAGTCATTTATCTGCCAGTGCGTAAATCTCTGGGGACCTATCGCTGATAAATAATGGGTTTTATAAAAAATAATGTACCTAGTAGGTATATTGCCCTTTTGCATTTTCCCATTACTTTTATTATGTCAAAGTAGCTGTTATCTTTTGCAGGAAAATATCAAAAAAAAACTATAAATATTATGAAAATATTGGATGATGCTACAACAGGTCTTCTAAAACATAATATTAGAAATAATTTAAACCTGCCTAAATAATCTTAAGGATAAGGATTCATTTCTATAGGTAAATAATATTTTCTTAAGCTTCAAAAATTTAATATTGTATTAAAATAAAATAAATATGTTGGGACATTAAAACACAGCACCATCTAGTTCCATGGTAAACTACGAGGCTTGTGTTATGGAAACCAGATAATTGATATATTCGTGATCATCACACGAATGAATGTCCCCAGCGGGACTCCAACCCGCGAACGCTGGCACAGCAAGTAGAGTCACTACAAACTGAGCCAAACGTGTCGTCATTAAAAAAATCTACGGATTTTTATTTTGATTATTAAAGTAATCGCACCCAGCAATTATGGTCACGGAAGAGACTAATGTTTTAGACGTCACAATAATTATCGTAGTTACTACAAACGGTGTCTAACCACAAATTAATTATTTGGAAAAAAAGACAGATGGCATCGAAACGAAACCTTACCATTTTAATGAAATATCTTTGAAAATTCCAGTTTAAGTTTTTTATACGTGTATCATAATAAATTAAAGTATTTTTATACAATACGTATATCAGTGTTGTTCTGTGAGAACTTTCATAGAACTTAATAGCTGAAACCGCGATTATACTTCATCTATACAGAAAAATAAAATTGAAGTGTCTGTTTGTAATGTCAAAATAACAACTTTTTACTAAACGCATATGAAAGTACATACGGTACATATAAGAAAAACACAATTTTTAAATTTTTGATCTGTCTGTCTGTCTGTGTCTGTTTGTTCCGGCTAATCTCCGAAACGGCTGGACCGATTTTCACGGGACTTTCACATAGCTGATGTTATAAAGAGTAACTTAGGCTACTTTAATTTTAGAAAAAGATCTAGGTTTCCGCTTAAAAAAATGAGAACGTACCGAGGGACGAACACGAGCGAAGCGAGGGTGAGCCCCTAGTACTTAATATGAGTGTGTTCTTACAAAATAAGAATATATGTATATGTAACGAAATATTATTATTTTTTTAAGCTATTTTTTTACAGACACTATTTGGTTGAAAATAATTTCTATTCAACAGCATTATTGTGAGCTAAAATTTTACTTGTATTTAATATTTTTAATTACAGTAGCCTACAGTCTACATTTTACGACTACGGTTACATTTCACATTACAGTTTTTTAAATTTAATCAGTAATACCCAGCCTACGGATAACAAGCTTTCTAAGGGCTAAATAACTAATCAACCTTTTTGGAGTACTTTTCTTATTCAGTTTCATAAAAAATAAAATTGCTTTATTTTATACCTCTCTTCTTTACCTTTTTGGGTAAGCATCTATACATTGTTTAAAAACGGTAAAACTAAGAACAAATGTTTATGTTTGTTGCAAAATTTCACTCGACATATGTATACTGATGCCAATTTGTTTAAATATCAATACGATTATTCGATGTAATAATAAGGTTCTTCTCACATACCTGTAACTGTTCTAACTTTTAATTAATTCTGTCAAAAACATGATAATCGCCTAGTCTTAGTCTTCTTATTACTTACAACGCACATAAAGACTAGAGTAAGATTTAAATTCATATAATAAATTGAAATAAAGAAATTACAAGGTTTATCCTCCATTAAAACAGCAATAGAGCAACAAATCAAAGTCATTTTTCATAGAGAGTAAACGCGCCGAAAAGTGAGTTAAGCTACTTTTTACTTAACTACATCAAAGTATATTGCAAAATAGGGCTAATAATAACTTATATTTATGAAATATGGGTTTGAACTCCTTGTGAAATATTTTTACATTTCATCAATTGACCGTACAGATACTTTCTTTTTAAATTAACAGAATTCTATAAATTCTTCATAAAAAAATTATTTGTGAGCACTATATTTCTCAATTTGAAAAAGAAAAATTGGTATAAAAACTCGTAAAAAGGCTTGATAGAATGCATCATAAAGCATACATTAGCTCCAATACGTCTGTACTCGATAGAGCTGAAATACATATACATATGTATGTATAATAACTGGATCGCGAAGCGTCTCTATAATAGATTCTGTAGCATCTGATACGTGCCCCAGCTCTAACTCAGTTAATGAGGTTGAGATTTCGGAGGCATAATCCGCTAATAAAATTTTCGGATAAGACTGAGATGGATGTTCTTAGGAAACTTCTCATTTTTAGAATATTAGATATTCGTGCATTTGTTTTTAAAGTATCTACCTGTGAGGATTTAATTATATTTTTTACAGTAAACGTAATGTATTGATCCATAAATTCATAAAAATACGTTAATAATAATTTTTGTAAACGTTGTTGTAGGTACCTATATCTTCAAGTAGCATAAATACCTACTTAATTAATAGATATTTAATTTTAGTAAATATACATATATATGTATGTAAGGCCTGAACAGGTTTAAAAAAAAAGGTAACTGCGATAATATACAGCCGATGAAAAAATATTGGAATTGTATTTAATAGCCTTTTACGGGCTCTTATACAGAATTAATTAAAAGGATTTTTGTTAATGTTGCTACAGCGTGTCGTTAATGAACGCAATATCGATATTAAATATCGAAAGGTTTTAAGTGATTTATAATGATTTTCAAACGATGGAGCTGAAAATTTATTTTGTTACATACTAAGCTAAAGGAATATATCAGCTATCAACAAGCCCTGATTTCACCCAGATATGTAATGACTGATAAACTTACACATAAATTAAATAAATTAATAGTAAAAAAAAAAAACATTCTTAAAAATAAGTTTTTATTTAGATGATCTAAAAAGAAGAAAATAAACTTTAAATTAAATCAAAACCATCAATTTATTACATTACTCAATTTTAATATTGTTATACCTACTAAAAATAATATAGATTATTAATTATATAAAAATAGGATATATATGTATTATTGTTAATTAATTATTTGATTCTTTATGTTGTCATTCTGATATAAAATACTTGAGTTTTCTGACGTTGTCATCTTGAGTGGAAAAAGGGCGGGAATAGCGTTGTGTTTTGTTTTATGACTTTATGCAATGCGTGATTCTTGATTGTAATGCCGTTTGAGGCTTTACTCTGACTCTGTATAAAATAATAAAAACTATGTGCTGTTACACCGAATTTTACTTGGCCTACCTGACCTACTTCTGAAATAGTCTTGTAATAATATATTTAATACAAAAGCTTGGCGCAAAATTTGCCTATTTTATTAAAAAACTTATTATTTTTTTCTTAGAATTAGGTAGATACCTACTTATGTTAAGATCAAGCTACATATTGTCTCTTCTTGTTTATCTTCAAATAATAGTTTATGGTCCGGAGAATGTCTGACAATACCTACCTAGTTTTTATCTCAGCAAAATAAATGGTTTACAATTTACATATGTATTAGCATACTACAAAAAATATTGTAACTAGTTTTGTTTATTTTGACCTATATTTCAAACAAGATTATGACTTATCTAGTGATAATAAACAGATCAAATTAAAGATGCATTTTTTAACGTTGAGAAATGCATTTGCGGCTAGATACCACTTACGTTCTCTAACACTACGCAACCCACAACAACCATGGGGTTGCTCCCGGTACACTCTGCTAGCAGAGTAGTACCAGGAGCAAACCGCATGGCACACCGCCCACCATGACACATATCGGGTTAATATTCACCTCTGCATCAAGACCTGTAAAGTTGACGATAAGCCCTAGTTGAGATAATCGGCAAAAGCTGAAAATTAATTAAGCTCTGCACAATGCTCATTAAAAGTTTCCGGGTCACCACCCGCATCGGTTACATAATACAAATAAATCAGCCAAATTAAATTTGTTACGAGTACATGGAGTTTTCACTTTACAGCCCGGAGACATGTTGATATAGGTCTGTGAGCAATCCAAAACTCCCAAGTGCTTATAAATAAAGCGACATGATATGAGTATTCATTCATTATTGACCTGCAATTAACGTAAATTTTAAGCCAGAATAAAATATTATCGGACTACTACTATAAATGCGAAAGTTTGTGTATGTATGTTAGTTTCTCCTTCACGCTGAAAAGTGTCGACGGTTTGATGAAATTCAGCACACAGAAATAGATAGACTTATAACCTGGCACCCACCCAGAATGGCGCCAGAGCGAAACAAGGGTTAGTCGCAAGTTTACCATAAACCCTTGCCATTGTTTTAGATGTTGAATTTCAAAAATATTTCTTTACCTAAAACTTGTTCTTAAATGATTACGTGTCGAAATCATCCCAACTCCTTAAATCAAACAATTACGGCATTGAATCGGTTAGTATATTCAATGTACTTGTTGATTTAGATTTTAGACGATTTAAGTTGTTGAAATCTTATAATTCCCATCAATAAATATTTATAGTTTTAGTAGTATAATTTAGAATGAAGATATTCGTGAAGTTTCAGCTTGATAATGGACTCTGGATTATAATTACAATTTACTACTACTACTATCTACTTTTAGCATTCAAAAGTCCAGCCTCCGTGGACCCTCCTCTTTGAAAGGTTTTTTTTGGAACGAAGTTCGTTATCGCGCGTTACACGCTCTGAGCGGATGGGAGCGAGACCGAAAAAAGTGTAATAAGACTCTTCTTGCTATAGTATGAACTCTATAAGTACATCGCCGCACACAGCTCTCCCGCGCGCCGAAACACTCGATAGCTCTATTCTCATCAGTTTTTTTAACTTATATTTATAATAGTAAATAATTTAATGTTTATTTGTAAAATTAAAAAAGTATTATTTATAAAATAAGATTTATACAGTTCTTAAATTTTTATTTGTTACTAACTTAGTTGTCCCAGATCATTCAGTGTTTATCATTATTAATTTTATATATAACTAGCGACTTACCGTCGCTTCGCTCGGGTGCATCCCTAGGTAGGTTTTAATTTTTTTGAGCGAAATCCTAAATCTTTTTCTAAAATAAAAGTAGCCTAAATTACTACTTATAATATCAGCTATCTGCCAGTGAAAGCTCCGTTCAAATTGATCCAGCCGTTTCGGAGATTAGCCGGAACAAACAGACAGACAGACTAAAAATTTAAAAATTGTATTTTTCTTATAAGTACCGTATATAATTCCATATCCATTTAATATGAAGCTGTTATTTTGACATTACAAACAGACACAATTCAATTTTATTTATCTGTATAGATAAATATATTTTATCGTAAATTTTTCAATTGAACTGTATCAACTTGATATTTTATAATATACATTATAATGACTGTATAGCAAACGTCTACCAAAGCAAAAGAAACTTCGCTCCGACCGGGGGTCCATAGACCCCTCATTGAAATTTTATTGTGTTATAGAGGACACAAAGGATGTATGGTTTAATTAATGTGCTATATTATTAATTTCATATTACCTATATGAAACAATAGAAGTTATGTCAACTAATTCATAATTAATAATTACATTTCATTGGAATTTTCAATTAAGAAAAAAAATATTTCTACGCAACTATATTATAAACTAGCGACTCACCCTCGCTTCGCTCGGGTTCGTCCCTAGTTACGTTTCACTGCTGAACTGAGCTAAACGTTGATAAGTCAGCCTGTGAGACGCGAGTAGTGAATAAAAATAGTAATTGCGAGTGTACCTTAGGTGATAGACATATAATATTGCGAACTTCCCCGTATAACTTTTTAAGACCTACAATTTTCTAGTACATTGTTTTGATGTATCTTTTAAGGTTCAGCCAGCGTTAGCCATATAAACTTCTAAGGACGACTCGATAGAACCAGTCATTGGGTTTTCCCGCGGGAACGAAAAATGTGCCTGTAGTAAAAGGTATCCTAAATGTTGACTCGAGTGATAAGCTATCACTATACAAAATTTAATTGAAATCGGTTCAGTACTTTTTGCGTGAAACGCGCACATCGATTTAACTAAGTTAGTTTTGCTATAGGTATAGATAAGAATAGGTATTGCGAGTGTACCTTGAGAGATAGGCATATACTGTTGTAGATATTTCTGTTGGCCTTTTTAAGATCTACAATTTTTTAGTACATCGTTTTGATGTATGTCTTTAGGTTTAGCCAGCGGAGGGTTCCTAAGGAGGACTCGATAAAACCAGTTATTGCGATTTCCCGCGGGAAACAAAGATTTTCCAAAAGTAAAAGTTATCCTAAATGTTGACCCGAGTAATAAGTTATCAGTTCACAAAATTTCGTTGAAATCGGTTCATTACTTTTTGCGTGAAACGCGTACAGACAAAGAGACAAACAGACAAAAAAATTAATAACTATTGTTTTGGGGTCTATATCGTATACATAATACGTTACAGTCATTGTTTTTAAAAAATATTTCATGTACAGATTTCGCTAAGTTACTGCTTTATTATAGTAAAGTATAGATAAACTTGCGATTCACGCTCGCTTCGCTCGCGTCGGTCCCTAGGTACGTTTTCACGGTTAGCTATGTTTATACATAAATAGTAGCTTGCTACTCCTAAGATGTTCATTTAAATTATATTACGATTTTCCCTCGCTTTGCTCGGGTGCACCGTACGCGGATTTTGCTCACAATTTTATGGGTTTTAATTTTTTTTTCTCGGAATCCTGATTCTTTTTCTAAAATAAAATTAGCCTAAGTTACTCCTTATACCATCAGCTATCTGCCAGTGAAAGTCCCGTCAAAATCGGTCCAGCCGTTTCGGAGATTAGCCGGAACAAACAGACAGACAGACAGACAGACAGACAGACAGACAAAAATTGTAAAAAATGTTATTTTGGTATATGTACCGTGTATACATCCATATGCATTTAGTAAAAAGCGGTTATTTTAATGTTACAAACAGACACTCCAATTTTATTTATCTGTATAGATTTAAATGAAATTCTTTCACGAATTGAGGCCAACCCCAATTCCTATCTATAGAGAATATCGGTAGGAATCTGTCATTATTTGTAGGTTCGTGTTTATAACCTACGAAAGTTAAGTAAGTAATAATTAATTAATCGAAAAAATATAAGAAAACAATAACTATTTTCTCATATTTTTTGATATTTATAAAGAAAAAAGATACCAGCACAAAGTCAATCACTTCACCCCAGTCGATGATGCTGACTTGGCAATAAGCGGTCGGTAGAACGTGCGCCAGGCGGCAATAGGCAGTCACGCACAGTTCAATCGATTCAGCAACAGGTTCGTTGAAGCGCTCTCTCCCTGTACGAGTAGTTACTCGTATTTACAACCCAAGAAGGTCTGCCAAATTATCAGATAGAGCTCGTAGTATAAATTATAATTACTATGAATCATAGCAAGTTTTGAATTATTCTACTAAAAACGGTAAAATTAGCAAACCTATGATTCAGAATACCTACCATTTTGTTTTTGTGGCACACTTGTCAGTCTTGTTCAATGTGTTATTATTTTTTTTTTATTTGAAAATATGTAATGAAATACATTGTTGCTATTTTAGAAATAGAAATTCAAATAATACAGAACTTGAAAATAAAACAGAATATTTCTTTAAAAAAACAAAAAGACTTACATTTTTTTGTTCAAAGAGTTATAACTTTTTTTTTCACCAATTTCCAGTTGGTATATTTATCTTAAAACATTCTTAATAATAAAGTATAACAGTAGTAGCCAGCTTAGAGGAAAATGGGTAACAACAGACTGTGCACTACATAGCTGTTAAGTGTTAATGAATACATACATGAGATCGATGAAATATGGTTTTATAAGTAAGTTTGCCCTACATTGTGCTAGTCAAACGGAAAAATCTTACTTTAACAGATAAGTTCTTATTATAAAACTATTATAAAGTACTTTGTAAGAGTTACCTGTCTCCATATACTTACCTTCTTGCAATACCTTAATTTTTAATGAGAACCTCAACATATACCAGGATAGAAATAATATATGTGTATAACTCTCAGTCACGAATTCTGATGTGTGTGCAAGAAAAATATGATGATGATTGATGGTCTATTGATGCATGAACAAAAAAAATATAAAAAGTTCTTTCAATGATTAAAAATTTTACATTTTATTTTAATTTAACATTTTATCTTTTTAAATTGTCATAAAATACATAATATACATAAGTGCATTTGGACACTAACGTGGAGTACATTACTACTTATGTATAAGTGTATTTCATTTCAATTTTTTGGCATAATAAATTATATTATGTTAATTGTTGAAAATAAATAGTGTTTGAGATTGTTTAATCATTTTATTCTGAAAAGTATTTATTTTATACACTCATTGAAGATTACTCTTAATTCACATTTTTAAGCCTTAGACCATAATCAAGATTAGGAACAAATGACTTAAGATTTCTCACTTTTAAGAAATAAATTATGCATTTAAAATTTGGTAATAAAGATCATTTTTACAATGTAAAAATTTGATAAACTCTAAGTAGCATATTCTAAAATTTTACATACATATGAATTGTATGAACATCATGATAATTCTAATGGTTTATCAAAATTTATTGCTAAAACATCAGGTGTTCTCAGTAATGCAGATGGTATAACAATATTAGCTGGAGTTTTCAGATCACTAACCAGTATTTCAGAACTATCAGGCTTCCAACCTGCGAATTTTGCTTCAAGAGTAGACTGTTCATATGTAATAATATTGCATGACTCTCCTAGAATTATTAATATGCATTTATTAGAAACATAACTATTAAGAATCATTTGAAATATAGAAAATACCTACATTTTAAGTAAACGAAGATATAAAGACGTGTTATAATACATATAACTCATAATAATTTTAGAAAAAAAAAAACAATTTTTTACCTCTTAATTCACTAATAGCTTTCAGAAAAGATTCTCTTAGCTTAGCTCTTGCCTCTTGAACAGATATTTTCTCTTGTTCAGATGTTGACTCCTGAACAGAAGTCATTTTTGACAAACTAGTTTCTTAAGTTAAAGTTAAGAAAAATAGTAACTTTATTTTATTTATATAAAATAAAACAAACTTTATTTAAACACTAAAATAAATTTTATTTTAATTATTACGAAATATAACAGAAATTTTAAATTTTGTAACCTCAAAAATCTGTTTTGAGTTTTCTAACAGTTGAGTTGACACTGACATATTTATTGTTTTGGTCATAGATGACAAAAAGTTTTAGTGTTTAATAACAGACTATTAATGCCGTGCTTTAGCATGAATTTTTATTATTTTTAGTATGTTTTCTCTTATTATATTTGATAAAATCTTAATAAAATTATAAGAATATATTTTATAGATGTAGATAAATAAAAAAAATATGGAATAAACATTATCAAAAATGAGAAAGCAGAGAATATCAGCATTGCAGTTACGAAAAAATGCACAAACGAAAATTCAGTATATACGCTATTAACCCATTAGAAGCCAAACAAAAAGTAGCAAGCGGATTTTCGAAAAACTGTTATTTATTGATGATGGCCGAGTACAAGAATACATAAAATTAGAAAAAAATAAAAATAAATTATTTTTCATGATTTTACAGGGGTGTTCCCAAATTGGCACAATGGCCACATATGTTATAAAATTGTCGAAATAAGTTTGCCTATACAAAATGTATTTTTTTTTTGTTTTTGACACCCTGATGACCTCAGACATGGCACAAAACAAATCACACTAATTTCAGTATATTTTAAGAGTCGTAATCAATGCCATCTGAATATAAACCTTCAGTCATGGTCGAAAAAGAGAACAAATCAGAGGCATCCCAAAGATTTTCTGCTCTTTCTTCATCTCTAGTTCGGTTTGATGTAGTGTCTGGTGATAGAACTTCAACGTATTAACAAGTCCTTGTGCCCTTCATGTCCATTCTTTTGTCAATATTCATCCCAATTGGTGTAGATCGCATATCAAAAATGCATCGTGTAAAAAACTATCCTAATATATTCTATTATTTACTGGATTTGTAGATGATTTACTAAGTATTATTTTTACAATTTTCATTTTTTACAGTTGACGATACTACAGATGGTTGATGGGCAATACAAATCAAAACTATCAATAGCCAGTTGAACCCAATGCGACCCAATTTTTGTAGCCAGCCGTACCGAATTCCCTACAATGTATAGCTTAGCTGGATGTTGAATATTTTATAACAGACTCTCAACTATCTAACTTGTCAACTATATAATGTGTGGAAAACCCTCTGTTTCTGAAATTTTTCATCAAAATTATACTTATCCTTCTGAATCTGGTCATTTTGTCAAGTTTTTTTGGTGCATGTTTGTCTACGTAAAGCTAATATTTGTTTTGATCTCTTTGAATATTTTTCTTTATAAGGCTTTGACACCACTTCATCTCTTTATTGAAAGATCAATAAACATACGTTTATGTGATAGTTTTTGATAACACGAAAGTATCAGTATCTGAAAAAAGCATTTAGCTCTGCAATAAAGACAATGAAATTGTATCTTTGTCAGTGTATCAGTGGTTCTGCTTGGATCGAACAAGTAAACGTTCGAGATCTTTTACAAGCCAACGGCTTATGATCACTGCTATCCTCGTATTCTGGAGGAACGTCTTTACTGCCAATTAAAACTTCAATATTACCAAGAACTTTATTTAGTAATAAGTTAGGTACCACATCCTCATTATCTTCTTGTTCGTCAGTCACTACACTTGTTCCGTGGTGTGATGGTCAAATTATACTCCAAGTCATTGTTACTCTTATTTCTAGTGTTAATGCCCTATTCCAGTCTTCTAAAGTTACTGTGTATCGTAAAATAATTGCAATTCATTCTTACTTTATAACTAAAAAAAATTAACACTTGTGGCCGTTGTACCAAAATTGGCACACCAATGTTTATGTTGATATATTTTTTTATACATATATTATAACTACAATTTGATGGCTTTAAATGAGACACAAGTTTCTTACTTTATCAAAATACACACAATAACTCTGATATGCATTACCTGTATTACATAATAATTATATAAGTGCGGCCAGGTCTAGGGTCCTGTAAATGACCGATTTCGACAAATCATAAAAACAGTGTTTCTTGATATAGGTCTAATAACATGCACTATAATTAACAATCATACTTTCGATTACACAAAAAAATTAAAAATTTACTAGCTATGGTACATATTTTTTTTATAAGCCCCAATTTATCAAGTGTTCCCAAAATGGCACAGCGGCCCAGAATGGGTTAAATATGGTTATTATAATACATTTTTAAACCGAGCTAACTTGATTATATACTTTTGAACCTAGCCAGACAATAGTAACTAATATTGTAATAATTGATAAAGTTATAAGTAGGCTTGTACTTTCTGAAATAAAGGCGTTATTTACAGTGCTAAATAGGCAATAATATGCATTCATTTAACTTTGCCCTGTCAATTTATTCATTTCTACATTACAATAAAAACATTTGATTATATGATTGATATGTTGATTTACAGGGATAAATAAAACAAGATTTAATAATATTAATTTATTAATATGGACAATCCCTATTGGTTCACATATTTAATTTCATACAAAACAAATTAATCACAATAATGTTATAGCGAAATAAAATGTTCTATAAATACCTGAAGTCACTCCTCAGTGGAATCTGGTTTATACAAATAACCTCCCTAGGGATAAAACATTTGGCGAGGTAGCTACAATTTTACACTTCTTACAATCTACATCGAAATTATAACAAGTTTAATTATAATTAGACATCGACATATGCGTAAAATTACTGGACTTTTGTGGGGGGGAATATTTTAAATTTTACTATATGAGGTTTTTTATCAAAAATAGAATATTTTGCCTGGTTTCTTAAAATAAGATATAATATGGTAACTTTTACCATACAAAATAAAAAAGGTACATAAATGTATATTTTAATATTTAACTGCTTCTATTTTTTGTGTTATATTTTTTCTTATTAGTGCATATAGTCCGATGTCTATTTATTTAGGAAAGTTACATGCATTTCAGTAAATTATCATGGAAAATTGTTATATTACACGAAACTAAACTATATCACCTCGAAACCGATGTCCAAAGTGACGGTTCTAACGACGAATGTTTTCGCCTCTTCGATGCTCGATGGGCAATTTCATAAGTACCTCATTTGTCTATGGTTGAGTCGCTTGCGCCGATGATCTTCGTCTATGGTTTGCAACTGAAAAGCCCATCGATACACTAGTAAAGAGAATATTAGAATATTTTAATGGAAAAACTGTCATTGACTGAGATATGTTTTTTTATTTGTACTCGATCATTGTCAGTTTATTCCATGTGGGATGAAGGGTATTATTAGATAGTATATAATATGGCATCAAGTGGCAGATGTTAAAAATAAAAACAAAACAAAATAAATTATAATGAACAAAAAAACTAAATATTAATAACTAATCTGGTTTCAAAACTTGTTGCCATATGTGGGTACCTGGAAATGCACAGAAGATGATGTAAAAACAGCATCCTTTTTGTGAAACAAGAAGCATATGGAACATGCTTCCTTCACTTGTCCATTTTGTTTATCTATTTGATGGAAATGCCTAAAAACGACGATGAGACTTGTTTGGAGAACATCGAAATAAGAATTTGATTTAAAGCGACTTTTTACAACGCCCTAAAGTTTTCATCTAGAGCCTAATACCCAAAACCTATCAAATACCTTCAGAGGCATTTGCGATCTGCGTCAGCTGTCTGTTGGACCCGAAAACCCTGATGCGAAATAACATTAAAAGTACCTCAAACGAGAAGAAGTTTATGCGGACGGCCCATCAAAAATCTCATTGGTCAATCACAGGGTTCCTTATCATGTTAATTTTTTCGTCAATGGTCAATCAACGGGTTCCTTATCATGTCAATTTTTACATGAAACTGACCAAGAAGCCTTTCCCTCGCTTCCAGCTATTCATAATACGTATCAAATACCTGCCAAGTCCGTCGGTGTGACGACAACTACCGAATCGAGTGCAAGGGCATAACTCCCCATATGTTTGCCATAAACGGAAGTTTTATTTTGGTATGTTACTAAAGCTGTAAAATAACAGTGTTCAATTTATTACTTATTAAATGTATAATTCGGGGATGATTGTGTGGTTAGGATGCCATAGATTTTTGTCAATGTGTTTTATTTGTGTTTTTGTAGCGATAGAATAAGTGAGTGCATTTGTATTTGCTTACCGGTTTGAGGTGCTTTTGTGATACCTCAGTCTTAGCTAGTGGCGTTCGCGTGAACGCCGACGGGACCGCTCGTGTGAAGATCCTACAAAAATGTAATAACATTATATTTAAAACATTTTAAAGTATACATTATTACACTGTTCTCTATAAATGTATAAAATAATTGTCTAATAGTCATTAAAAAATTAAAAACAAAAGAAAAATGTACATCGTCACTCATTTCTAATAAGAAATATCTAGGCGCTATTAACATCATATATTTCTATACAATCAATAAAAATAAAGGGAAATAACAAGTAGAATATAGTAAAGATAAAAATATATAAAAAACAACAATATCTCACGTCTTTCCCTTCGATGTTTCCTATCACGTTCACGCTCTTTATCGCGGTCACGTTCCCTCTCGCGGTCGCGGTCACGCTCCCTCTCGCGATCCTTGTCGCGTTCACGCTCGCGCTCCCTGTCCCGCTCGCGGTCACGGTCACGTTCCCGCTCCTCATGGCGTCCGCTTCGATCTTCACGACTTGATCTATTACATAAAAAGAGCAGAAAATTTTTTTAGGTGATGGTATCTCATGTTAAACATTACTTGTCTCTTTAAAGTTTTGACTAAATATTATGTATGTATATTATGAATAACACGATTTTGATATGAACATGAACTGACAAAATTTAATAAATCATCCCTTAAATTTACAATAAAATGGGGTTAAAAACAGTTACTTATTTTGTTTTTTTTTTTTTTTTGCTATATTATAGTCCTCGATATTATGTATTTTAATGTGACTTAACATTACATTTTTTTAACAAAATGTATGATAACCTAATAATTATAAAGCAAATTACCGATGCCGTTCCTTGTCTTTATCCTTATCCTTCTCTTTATCCTTATTGTCCCTCTCCCTATCCCTCTCCCTGTCCCTCTCCATGCGCTCCCTGTCGCGGCGGTCGGAGCCGAGACCCCCGCCGCGGATGCTACGCTCCCTCTCACGCTCCTCTCGACGCTTGCGCTCCTTCTCTTGTTGCTCCTTCTCCCTAGCTTCATTCATCTCTTCGTAAGCTTGACGGAGTTTAAAGTAGCTGAGGAAACGGATTTAAATATAATTCACGCTTCTTCTTCAATTATGGAACATTATAAGCAAATCATTTTATCTTATTTAATGTCTAATTTCATAAATCAGTAAATAATAAATGCAATTAATTTATGGATAAAAAAATTCAAAATTGCGAAATACAGGTCCATCATATGGAACAAAAGCGAAAAGCTATTCCAGCTGAAGTTTTATTATTAGCCATTACCATATAAATGTGTGGTACTTGTAGGGTTAATTAAAAACCTCATAATATTATTTAATGCATTTTTTTTTTAACTAACTACGACATTATTACAATGTAAATTATACATCTAAAAGCTAAATTTAAATGTATAAAGCAGTAGCTCGTTAAACTTTATTGACTTATAACCATTGATATATATAAAACATAGATACACATTTCCTAACAAATATCTCTGCAAAAAGTGGTGTCAACATACAATAATATGACGTTAAGTCAATGCAAATAAAATTCAAAAATCGAAAGTTCTAATTGTCTAAACACAAATTCAAACTTACGCACGCCACATAAGATACTTTTTTAAACAAAACGGGGTGCGTTTTGATTTTGTCATCCAAAAACCAATGAACAAGATATTTGGAAAAAGCGCAATTCAATTTTGAATTATACACTTCCTTTTGAGGACACTTTTGAGACACTAATTAAGTATCTTGAGTTTTTGTCCATCAATAATGTTAGTAATACGTACCCAACATGTTGTTTCCCTGAAAGATGATCATCTATTCTTTGTTGAGCATCACCAACAATCAAGAACGCCCCACACACAGGGCATACTTCCATTTGCTTTTCTTGAGCAGCTGCTAATTCTGCAGTCATTGACCAATGGCTGAAATTGTAAAAAAATATAAATAAATTTCTTATACCAATTATAAAGGGACTTAGCCACACAACACTGAATAAATTTATAAAATTATACAATTTCAAAAACTATCTTTTCTATTAATATGTTAAACATAAGAAAAATGCTGTTAACCCCTGAGTTTCTCATTTGAAGCTAACTCTAGACACAGCAGCCAAGTCATGGAAGATTTTAGAATGAACTGTAATATTGAATGCATATATAAAATTTTGAGTCTGTACTGTTGACTGTTGAAACGGTGCTTCGTCTGGAGCCAATCCTAGATGAAGAATCAGGTCATAATTATCATACAAAGTTATTGTCTTTGGAACCGATCCTACATGTATAATTTTTACTCAGAGCGATAAAAAAAGTGGGTCTAATACTACTTGTAAGATTTGACCTATACAAACATACAAACTAGCAAACATTGCAAGTTAAATAAAAGATTAAGTTAACTTAAATGAAAAATTTTGTTTAAGTGACTCTGAGGTAAACTTTTACAAGAAATTTTGCTATCACCAGTGATATATGTATAAATATATATTATTATTGTTATTATGTAATCATACCTATTCTCTTGCTGTTTCAGAAGTTGCTCTTTTTCTTCCTTCAATCTATCACACAGTTTCATGAGTCCTTGAGCTTGTTCAACATTACCACAAGTTCCAGCTTCTTCTGCTTCTCTTAATAAAGCTGTTATTTTCTCAGATAGCAGTTTCACCTAAAAAAAATATTTACAATGCTTAGTTGGAACCTATATATTCAGGTACCTTCTTCAGGTTCTTTTAGCAAGAAAAAAACATGTCTAGCAGGGGAAAACATAACATATAAACTATAATAATAATAACATAAATAATTCTGAATGAAACTTACTGGTTTAATTTTATTTTCTTTATTAGCATTTGCTAGATTTTTTTTAATACAGATAACAAAGATTTTTTTAACATTTAATGAATACAATAAAAAATACTTTTATAATAATTATCATACTAATATTATAAATGTGAAAGTTTGTGAGGAAGTTGTGTGTCAAAGTGTATGAATATCTGGATGTATAGATGTATGGATGTTTGTTACTCTTTCACACTAAAACTACTGAATGGATCTTAATGAAACTTTACAATAATATAGCTCATACATCAGAATAACACATAGGCTACTTTATATCCCGGAAAAATGTATGGTTGCCATGGGAAAATTTGTTTGTTTTTCTAGAGGTAAGCCCGAACAAAGCGAGTGTGAGCTGCTAGTTAGTTATAAAAGTGAATATTTATTACTGTGAGATGAATGTGCATAAATTAAATAAAAGATATTTTGACTAATTGTTACCATGATAACCATAGTTACTGTCTAACAAATGATATATATTTTATTCTTTCCATATATTCTATAAATATATGATTGTAATATGCCTTATTTAAAAATATTGGTTTGTTTTAATTTAAATGTGATATTTTCCAAAGAAGTTTAACTTCAATGGCATGTAAAGGTTACATACAAAGGTAACACACACATGTTGCTAAGTAAACAAGAGGAAATTATTTTGAAAAAGAAAATGATACCTGTTCTTGGTTTTTCTCAGTTTGAGCTTGAGTCATGGGTGGACCTTCAGGTTTTGAATTCATCAATTCTAACCTCTGTTTACCTTTTTGAATCTTTCCTGAAAATTAGTAAAGAATTTCAAAATGTATAACAATCTAGACAAAGATATACTGAACCAATTTTACTTAATTCTTTCACTGACAGCTACTTTATCATTGTATATTTATGTAGTCTTTTAGCCAAGTCATCATGGTGTTGTCTAGCAAGTCATAAAAAATTTAGAGCTCTTTCCATGTGCTGCTCTCATTATTATATTTATCAGACATTATTTATATATATATATATATATATATATATATATATATATATATATATATATTCTTTCTAAATATAATATTAATCTTTCTGAAAATTCTGTTAAACAGTATGTCATTTGGTTACGTTGTTTAGGATAATAAGGTTAATACAATATTTATATAGAAAAAGCTCTAAAAGATGTTTTGTCTTATAGATGTTCGTTACAAAACCATTAATAGTTATCTGATGTAGGGAGCTACTTACTTTCAACATCACTAATCATATGACGACAAAATCGTAAAAACTCTTCAACATATTGAGCTTTCTTATATGAAGAATCTGCTTTTTCAAAGAGTTCTTTAACTTCATCATCGTGAACCTTAGGGCAGGCCCCAAGATCTGCTCTTGTATTGACAAACAAATCATGAGGACAGAACTTTACCATGTAATATTTACAATACTGAAAAAAAACGTTACATAGTCAGTGAACACAAGCTTTATTATATTTAAGGAGTGTTCATAATAACAAAACAAGCAAAAAAACCATAAAAACATTAAAATTTACTGACAAACATTCGATGAGCAAATACACCGACATTTTCTAGGTTAGATAATATTTTATACATGAAGTACAAGTACATTACTCACTTCTGGATCTTCCCAATTCGGTTTTTTTATTTTTTCATTTGGATTTGTATTTCGATGTCTTCCCATTAACTCATCTAATAATTGTGCTGCCGCTAGCACTGCCATTGTCACTTTTTTTTACAACGACAAAATGTAAAAAGAAAAATGAACAATTAACAGATTCAATTATTCATTAAATATAGTTAGTATACATATCCTAAGTATCATATGGATGGAAAAATAAATTACTATCACACACGAATATTCTAAAATAAAATTTGTTAAATTTTTACATAAACATAGAAATAACAAGACTCGTCTATACAGAAATATCCGCCATAATCACAGATTAAGGAGACTACGATAAAGATAGCCATAATGTAGTCTCCGTAATCTGTGGGCATAACTTTAATTTTTACCATAGATAAAAATACCGAGTATAGTAGCATTTCTATGCCTATAGTTTGTGCCGGTTACATACTCTCGTTGAGATATTCCGAGTTATGCCGAATGAGAAAGAGAGTGTTCTTTGCACTCACTTCGCCTTCGATGAACAGTAGTATAGTTGATCGAAGCACTTCGCCTTAATGTCTCTGGCGTTCTTCTCTTTTAACTAGACCGTTCCGTTTCGGTTCTTTTGCCAGAGTCATGATCTTAGTTACCCTCGCATTTGGCGCTCGCAATGTTAGGTCCTGCCCACACGAATCCGATTATTCGTAATATATGAAAATCTCCTCATCTGATCCTTATGTCTCGGTCACACACAATGAATACCCGCTGCGATTAGGCACTCGCAGCGTGTGACATGCTATTCGCTGCGAATAGATTCATTCGCCTTGAGTAATGAGTTGAATTGAACATCTTCAATTTTATGCGTTGCGAAGGCGCACTCACCGCGAGAATTCGCTGTGTGTGATACGGTACTCGCTGCGGGTAACCATTTCGCTCAGCGCACCGCTCCAGACTACACGTGCGTGTTACATATAAACTTCGCTTCTGTTATACGTAGAATTTTTTTGTAATCTCCTGGTTCCTCTGCAGCCAATTCTTTTAAAAAAAGGATTAGAAGTCCCAAATTGTTCTTTGCCTTCAACCCATTTACGAACCTATTTTCACTTCTTGTGAGTTGTGAACTTAATGAGCATTTGGTTTGCTAACCGAATGCACTGTTTTTGATGAGTGCGACAAATAGATGACATATTTTTTATTTACATATTTGTATTTGACGCAAATTCTCGTGCAGAACTCGATGTGTGTCGTGAATTGGCGCTGCAAGTATTGTTCGCAGCGAACATTTGCTGTGTGCGACCGAAGCTTTACGTGGGATTCAATCATGTCGTATCGTTCATAATTCATATTTAATGTGACATTGACTATTTGCGCCTTTAAGGACTCTGCCCACTACCCCGTCTCATACAATGACCGTGCTAGGAGCGTGTCAGGCAAAAAATATTCTTTGTATTGAACTGTATGAGACTCTGCCCACTAGACCGTTCCGTCACCGACCGGCACCGTCGCGTGCCGTGCACGGAGCGTTATTAATTGTCGGCGAGAATATTTTGCCGGTGCCGGTACGTTCCGTGCCTGGCACGCGACGTTGCCGAACCGGTGTGCGCAGGCGGCGAAACGGGGAGCATACGGGTTATAACCGCGTATGATGACCGTTATAACCACGTATGATGACCGTTATAACCACGTATGACGACCGTTCTAAGCTCGTTACGTGTTGCCGCTTGTCTTGCCATTTTTTTGCTATGTTGTTGTTTGTTCTCAATGTGGTTTTTCTTCTAGTGATAATATTTTCAATAATTCAGTAAATTGAAATGACGTCATACGAAAGTACATATAAAATTTTTCTTCGTCATCAACTAGGTGCCTAAATAATGTCCAGTACTCTCCCTCATCTTTTTTTTTCTTTTAAAATGTAATTCTTTTCTCTCTCTCTCTTTGGCAAAAACAATTGCTAATTTTCTACTGGACAATTTTCTAATAGCCATCGTATAGGTGTAGGAAATAATTTTCTCAGCAAAAATATTCACTCGCTCTTACTGAAGCGGCTGCCTTGCGCGAAAACACAGGTAAATATACGGCTGAAAAAATGGGAACCATACGGATATGACACGCGGATGATACGCTGTTGTCACTATAACCGTCATGTACGGGCAAGATACGCTGTTGATATGGTCTAGTGGGCATAGTAGTCCGTGCCGTGCTCGTTTCCGTTCATAGAACGGTCATGGTATGAGACGGTGTAGTGGGCAGACACCCTTACATATTTTGAAGAGAAAACTATAACATGGTCCCGTCGATGCATCATTTATTAAGTAATGCCAACATTTTATTATTAATTTTTGAAGTTATACTTCTTTCAGTTTTTTATGAAAAATGAAAAAATGAATGGTGAGAATGTTTTTTTTTACAATGCGACAGATTTAGACTATACTATGAAGTTAATATAAGAAGTCGTTATTGGTTACAGTGTGAAGTTAGTCCCGGTGTCTGTCTGTAATCAAATCTTGCAAGGTTAATTTGACTCAGTTGCCACTTGCCAGTGTCCGATTGAACTGAAATTTGGCGCACACATTTGACGATAAAGGTAGTTTCGTACCTTTTCTTTGTATGCAATTTTTTACGATTTTTGATAAATGATAAAACAAGATTACCAGATTCTAAACTTGGATTTAGTGAATCAAAATATATAAGAAACATATTATATTATCGTGTTCAATAATTTTTGAAGTGAAAACTTCTATAGGCAGGTTTGGATGGAGAGTAAATGTGACGTGTTAACGCAAACACTCAGAGTGCCGATAGATGTCAAAACCCAATAAATGTAAACACTTTTAATTTAAGAAAATTTTCACGGTATTTTTTTTAATTTTTAACAGCGTATTTCAAGATAAAAATAAAAAAATATGTGATATTCTTCTAGTTCCAATTCTTTAAAATGAAGTTAACTGAGAGCAAGACACTCCAGTTTGTTTCTTTATACAGAGAATAAGTGTGTTTGTAGGATATTACATCGGAATTTTGTAAAATAAAAAACATGCGCCCAAATCAACCAACAATCAACCACCAACCATCCCTGCAAAAATCTATGAGGATATGCAATTAGAAGGTTTCACAGTAGAGAATGTGAAAAATAAAATAACATGTATGCGATCTACATATTATCTTGAACTAGACAAGATTAAAAATTCCTTTCTGGTTTTCTTGAAATCATAGTCACAATAATGTTACCGATTCAACAGCTTTTGAATGAGAGGAATAATGTAGATGTGCTGGATTGGACTGATTATTTGGATTACAGGACTGGATTAAAGAGAACCGGACATTACTTCATGCTATAGAGAAAAATTACCTACTGTTGGTAAATGTCATGGATGACAAATGTAAATGTTATCTGGTAAGTTGGTAACGCTTGTCATTATGACAATTGTCAATTGAGTTTGACAAGTAAGCCTAAGCAAAGTAAACGGCAAACCTAATCTATTTCATACTTATTGATGAAAATCATACGTTTATAATTGTGATGTAGTTTTTCTGATGAATATTCACAAGTCTATGGATAAATATTACAAACCCTAAAAGTTTCTTTTAAGTACTGTATATAAATAAAAATGGGCGGACTGTTTAGTAAATCCAAAAAACCTGTAAGTCGAGTGACAGAACAAGATAAAGCAATTCTGCAGTTAAAACAACAAAGAGATAAATTAAAACAATATCAGAAGAAAATTGAGCTTAATTTAGAAAAAGATAGGCAACTAGCAAAAAAACTTTTAGCAGAGGATAAACGAGACAGAGCGAAATTACTTTTGAAGAAAAAAAGATATCAAGAAAATCTCTTACTGAATGCTGATTTGCAATTAGAAAAATTAGAGCAACTCACACATGATTTAGAATTTGTTCAAATTGAAGTACAGGTAATTTTTTTATTGTTCAATTTTAAACTTAAAGAACATGATTAAAATAAATAGTTATATATTTTATATTAAACATGTAATTTTTTATGAATTTACAGGTTCTAGATGGGTTGAAAACTGGTAATACTGCTCTGAAAAATATTCATGACATTCTTAACATTGATGAGATTGAAAAGATATTAGATGAAACGAAGGAAGGTATTGAGAAACAAAAAGAAATAGACGACTTAATATCTGGTCACTTGACCGTAGAAGATGATGAAGCAATTGAAGCAGAGCTTGAAGCTATATTAGATGTAAAGGATCAATTACCTGATGTGCCTAATGATAAACTGCCCGATTTGGTTGAAGAAAAAGAACCAGAGAGACCTCAAAGAACTAAAATTAGTTCAAAGAAGATTGCAGTTGAAGCTTAGTATAACATAAAATAATATATTTATTTGTTATCTTGTATTTGAATTATATTTTGTTACTATTATTAAATACTTTTTAAATATAAGGGAATATGTACCTAATATAATAAACATAAATAAGAAGTATCTTTATTATTGCTGCTACTTGTTTATCATATTATATTTACTTAAAAAATCATCTGCAGAAACAGAGAAATTATAATCCTTTTTCTTTTGCTTATTAATCAATTCATTTCATATCTCTATGTAATATTAAATAAAAAAATAATATTTTATTTATTTATAATATGTAAAAATTAGTCTTGTGCTAGGACTCACATTAACAATAAACAATAATAAAGAATATATAGTAAAATTTAAAGTATTAATGTTATTTCCACAACAATAGGTTCTTTAATTATGATAAGATTTTGTCAAAGAGGTGGCTTAAGACCAGGCAGTGAAAAAAAAATCCCACGCTAGTTCCGCCCATGCAGCTCACTGACCACTGTAACCGCTAGCGAATAAGGTTGAATATCGGATATCCGATCGACTTTATTCTTGCACAGTACTAAGTCTAAAATCTAATTTATTATGAGAATAATAATAGTTAGTCAAGGTAAATATTGTTTTAATGGCGGACAATGAACTATATTTTCCTTCTGTGAGTATTTATTTTGCATATAATATGTAACTGAAGTAGTTTTAAGAAAAATCTCTAAATAAGGCAATATTTATGAAAAATAAAACTAACGAGAAAATTTCATTCAATTGCGTTTATCAATTCTCCCTAAATATCTAGTTTACTTAAAATATCTAGGCAAATCAGCGTTTAATTTGCGCAGTCCCGTCTTAACAGTAAAAGACTCGTCTAGCAAAGCAACAATTTCTTCGTAACATTTTTCTTAAATAAAAGTAGCCTAAGTTACTCCTTATAATATCAACTATCTGCCAGTAAAAGCCCCGTTAAAATTGGTCCAACCGTTTCGGAGATTAGCCGGAACAAACAGACAGACAAAAATTTTAAAAACTTTTTCTTATAAGTACCATCTGTACAGATAAAAGAAATTTAATCTAATATAAGCATTATAGTCCAGGATCCTGGGTCCATTTTTACAATTGATTACTATCACGCTAATTTTCCGTGAGTAGCTTCATTTTGATGAGATGCCTAACTTTTTCTCTTATTCTCTTATAAAAATTCTCGATTATGGTAGCTAAGAGAGTAGCAGGTATAAAAATGTCAATTTAACAATTCTCAAAAATGTATGAGTAAGGGTGGTTTTCTTTTTTAAATCTTAAGATTATTCTAAATTATTAACATTATTCAAAAAAAATATTTGTCCTACAAAATGTATGGATTGATCGAAGAGTCCGCTCCTTCCAACGTGTATCGATAACGAGGTCATCAACCAGGCGATTTTTTTACTGTTCCTTGGTTAAAATTTATAAAATTTAATAACCACATTGTCCTACAAATTGCGTAGTATGTTATCCCGGTCCTACGCTCAGAAATTGTTAATACCACAAGACCATTTTTATTACTAATATGACAAAAATATTACATAATAGGTTAGTGTTTTCTCTGTCCAAATGAAACAATGTCCTAAAAGAAAACAGGTATGTATCACTAGTCCGACAAGAATTGTCATTTTCGTTTTTCTACTTCTAATAATCATCTAAAAAAACAATTGTTACAACAAAAAAAATGTTATGAGATAGAATGTTATTTAATTATATATTTTAGAATAGAGTTGACATCACTATCTGTTTTATAAATCAATTTTCATATGCTTTTTCTGAGTTAAAACTTCAGTTTTCATCATCATTTTCATTTGTTCACTGGCTGCACTAAGCCAACAAAAGAAGTAATAAAAAACATTAATTTCTTCCATATTTTAATCTCATCCATATCAAATTACTGAACATAATTTAAGATTTAGTACATACTATTGTGACTATATAAGGTTCTATAAAGTATAAATAAAAGTGGCACCATTAGAGATAAAAAACTACCATGAGACTAATATTAAATTATCTCAATGATTTGCAAGTAGAAAAGAAAACAGTATACCAGAACGATTCAGAATCGTTAAAACTTCAATATCATAAAACTATACCTCCACAGTGCTGCAAAATAATAGAGGTGAGCAATTATAAATGATCACTGTCACCAAATAATATAATTTTCCTAAGGCAACAAAATTTAGACTGTCAGTCAATCAATTTCTTAAAATGTAACAATTAAATTAGTAATTATAAAAATAATCTAAAAACAATACTAAAATCAAAGTTACGAGCCATCTCTAACTTAATCTAGATATGACTAGTACCACTCATAGTCGCTCACCTCAATACGATAAATGATATTTTTAGCCTTATGTATAGTATAGAATTATAGAATATAACTATGACATAATGTTTAACTATTTACAGATACAAGCTAATTTGTTTAACAAGCTGTTACAGTAATCATGGGAGTGATTATAACACCACTCCTCATACTGGTGGGTCGACTAAGCTAAGCATACTGCCACCAGTAACTAACTATACAACCTTAATTAACTATAGATTTATCACACTTGTACTGTACATAAATGGCAAAGAACTATAAAATAGAACTAGGATATTAAAATTATAAAAAATAATTCATAATTGAATAATTTATTTTGTAGGGATGGGTGCATTCATGAATAAGTTTTTCGCGCGCTGGTCCCTATATTGTTTGTAAATAAATATTTATTAAGTTTTAAATGAATATATATTTAAAGTTAAAACGTATTAAAAGTTCTTTTATTATTTTCACACTCTTTGTTGTTTTTAAAATTTTGTTAATGAGGAATGTTTTATTTTTTGAATATTACTAAGTAAAATCAAGGAAGTACAAAAAAAAAAGTGCAAGAAAGTGTAAAAACATTGCGGTAACACATCAATACTAGTGATTTTAATAAAGAAAAATTTAAATTATAGTAAATTTAAACATTGTAACTATAAAAATAAGTTTAAAAAAATATATAGGTGCTAAAATCAATATCACTATATTAAAATCACATAATAGCTGTTTATATTTAGTATACACTATTATCAGACTATTCACATAAATTAATTTATTATTAACAAGTAAAACCCTTTTTTACACTCAATTGTTTTAGCTGCTTGTCTTACAATTTCGTCCTTTATCAACACTATTTTTGCACACTAATATACATAATATAATACATTTTTATAGTATACCTACTATATTATTGCAGGCATAATTAATAATATTCTTTTCATATGTTTTTCCATATATATTTTTACTGTATATATTTGTAGATTTTTATTACTATTGTAAGTAATATAAAGAATTGTTGCGCTTTTATGTTTATTTTGATGACTCAAATAAAATAAATCAATTTTAACTTTTTAATCTTTAGTGTGAAATCCCATTTAACAAGAACTATTTAGCCATTTAAAATTATTTACAAATTTACGTTTTATTTATAATTTATAACTTGATTTCAAATAATTATAAGTAATAGGGAATATGCGTGTGATTTAAATAAAGATGATTTTTTTTTTATAATCTTTATTCCTTCTGAATTAAACCTACATCGATATTTTTTTATTTCTTTTTGAAAAAGAAAAGAATTATTATGTGCAAAAATAGGTGGGAAATTCGAAGCAGTTGAAACGCAACACATTGGTCAGACCGAATGTGACGTTAAAGTCTATTATAATAGAGCGCTGTTGTTTGGTGTTTGCGATTGGTACTAACAATGTAAACTTGTTTATACGTTGATTGCAATGTTGTCATAGACTATGATGTCACGCCAAACGTGCCAAAATGGTTGGCGTTTAAAGTATCCGTATCTGGATGATATTATTAAATTTTTTTTAAAACTAAATCTTAGTTTTTTGGAGCTGGATATTTTTTTCCCTGGATATTTAATATAACGATGTAAGCTATTGTATAAAAGATAAAAAAAAAACACACATATTCCCTATTGATACTTATAAATAGTTCACATAAGCCATGTTATTTTTAAATAGGACTCGTGTAGGTAAAGTTAAGTTCAGACATCATAAAGCCACTAATCTTTTGGCAAGTTGCTTGATTCCATGATTGAAGATTTCATTTTTAATAAAATCAAATTTTATAGAAAAACAAAATGCACCAGAATAAGTTCGCCTTTACAATAAAACGCACAGTAATTTCTGACCATACGTATTATTCGCGCTTAGCACTCCGTATATTCTGCGTTTGATTGTATTATTGATTTTTTATTATTATAAATAATAATTTTCGAGCTTTATCAGCTCTCAATGAATAGTATTAAAGGGTCAGATGGCTCTGTTTCAGCCGTGGGTGAATGTTAGTAGTTCACTGTGACAGGATGATGAGATATACTCGTCGTCGCGTGATGTTGGGTGCTTGCTGTGTGTGTGAATGTGCCAGTTGATACACTTGCCGCACTTGTTACTGTGCCTGTTCGTACCTGCTGAGGGAAAATTGATTTTGATATTATTATTCTAGGGTAAATTAAGCATTTATATAGGAAGATTTTACTTTAATATATAGGTTCTTTAAACACTAAATTGCTAGTCCGCCGTGGTCTTACCTGGCTGGTGATTTGCATTACGGTCGCGTTCGATGACGGACTTTGTGCAGGATTTGCTTCAGTAGTCCTGCTTTCAGATGATGCTCTAAAAATTAAAAATATTAAAGAAAAATCTTATCAAACAGATTCATATTATAGATAAAATGTAATAGACTCTTTTCGAAGGAAATAATGCCTTCGTAGATCAAATTCCTGTATTAAATTATATTATTCCAAACTGATAATTGAAAAAAACAATAAAAAGTAATTGAAGAAGCAGGTAATGAGTTTGTATCTGCATAATTGATGGTACAGTTTACATTTTAAGACTTGTTTACAATTGGTTATAAAAAGTCACTGCAATTTTTATTACTAAATGCGAAATGAATTTTGTAATATTATACATTTTTAGTACATGTATATAAATGAAATAGTTCAGCGGTTTGATGATCAACGCCATTTATGTACAATATAAAAATCGCCGGAGTTAGAAAGGGTATCTGTATATTAAAATGAGTATGTTACTCTACCTAGTATCATGTTTTCTCTCAGGTCTTTCAGGTGACTCTTTTTCACATTTAGTACAATCTCCACAGTCTTCAGTTTCAGCAGTTGGTTCTGTATTCGTTGTACCTTCGCCAGTTTCTGTATGGGTTTTCCGATGTGATGATAAATGACCTGGTTTAAAAAAACTCATATAAAGAAATATGTAAAGCGAAATTAACAAATAACACAATAAATTTCGTTAGTCATTTCAAAGATATTTTACAATTTAAAACTTAATGTTACAATATTTTTAGTTCAACTTACTTTTGCACATAAATTCCTTGGAGCAAATATCGCAACGGAACGACTTATTGGCTGCGTTTGCGCCTCTATTGTGGGACCTTTCATGAAACAGCAGATTTCCCTTCAGAGGGAATGATTTTCCGCATTCCCCGCAAATGTATGGCCGCTCACCACAACTATGGGATCTGAAAGACAAATAAATAACTATCATATCTAAGTGGAATTTAAAATTTATACTGATGTCACTGATTAAGTATTTGCATTTAGCAAACACATGAAGAAATTATTCATGCTATTAATTTCTCACCTCATATGAGTAACAAGATGTTCTTTCCTTGTGAAAGGCTTTAAACAAACTTTGCAGGCGTGCGGCGTGTCGCCCGTGTGCTGCTTTAAGTGGTTGGTGAGATGTTCTTTTCTTGTGAATGTTTTGTTACAAAAATCGCATCTATGTGGCGACTCGCCCGTATGTATTCTGTGCAAAAACATTACATGTAAGTATACATATTACATATATTTTTTCATCATGAATTAAACTTAAGGTCACAATTTAAATATACAATATAAGATATACATATGTTTTTTGAATACTTTTAAATATATTTTTTTTCATCTCAAAAGTTATCTATTACATTAAACCATCCATAAAAACATTATTCAATTAAAAAATAATACTTTTAACGGGTTATATTTCACGGGACTTTTGACGAGATCACCTTACGTAACAACAATCGTATTTGGATTAATGATATTGGCAAAAACTTTTGTTTTCTTTTAATTCTTACATCATTTTGTTTATCTATAATTATATTACATAGAATTTTTAAACAAGATATTCGCAAGTAGTCTTTTTAGTAGCAATTTTTTACCTGACATGATTAGTTAAGTGTTCCTTTCTTGAGAATGTCTTGGTGCAGAAGGGACACTTGTGTGGGGTTTCACCAGTGTGCATGTGCACATGGTTAGTTAGGTGTTCCTTGCGAGAGAACGACTTCGAACAGTAGGTGCACTTGAACGGCGTCTCGCCAGTATGTTGTCTATAACAGAGTTTTATAATTATGTAATTATTTTTAGTACTTTAAATTTATTCTTACTATAAAAAAATATTATTTGTGTACCAATATTAATATAAAATAGCATTTGCTTCACAAAATTCATTTGCCTGTTGAAAGAGATAAAATGTATGTGTATTTTATAATCTATACATAACCAGAATTGTAAATATGACAAATTCAAGCCTCATCCTTGCCTCCATTTAAGACCAACATTCAATAGATCTGTCATATTTATGTTAATAAGTAAGAAGGCCTAGAAATGAGAAAGAAGAAGAGAAATGCCTAGAGACAACAAGCCTCTCCTTTGGACTTGCGATCAACAAGGAAAAAACCAAGATTATGATCGTCGACCGAGCTGAACGAAACCACCCTGACACCCTCACGATTGGCAACTGTGAGGTTGTCCAAAGCTACGTGTACCTCGGCTCTACTATCACGAACAATGGTGGATGTGAGAACGAGATTCAAAGGAGATGTGCTATCACAAGATCTGCCGTTGATAGGCTAAAAAGAGTCTGGTGCAACCGAAATATCACCAAAGCCACGAAAGTCCGCCTTATGAGAAGTTTAGTCTTCCCAATATTTCTTTATGGCGCTGAAACATGGACGGTTCGCCTGAAAGACCGACGCAAAATCGATGCATTTGAAATGTGGTGCTGGCGGCGACTGTTGCGAATCCCTTGGACAGTGTTTCGATCCAACATCTCAATTTTGGAGGAACTAAACATCAAAGAGAGATTATCGTCTACAGTGCAGGTACGAATCCTCAAATACTTCGGACACATTGTCCGAAATGAGCACTCCATGGAACGACTCGTGGTCCAGGGGAAAGTAGAAGGCAAGCGGTCACGCAGGCGATCACTCACGCGTTGGACAGACCTTATAGAAGCCGTAACGCAAAAATCCATAGTCCAGGGCTCCCGAGACGCTGAAGACCGCTATAAATGAAGGCACATCGCAAGAGCTACATTAGCCAAAGAAAATCCATCGTCGTCAACCACGACCACTCTGTCAAGAGCGAACGACTAAGAAGAAGAAGTAAGAAGGCACTGCCACAGGGTAACTGTGATGATCTAAGGTGGTGGTGTCACAATAACTCATTTAACGTTATATTTATTAATTTATCAATTTATTGAGATTTATATGTACTGTGTATAATTGAAATGCCCATTTAGTTGCAGCCTCTGAAGGTTGAAGATCGAACGGTTGTATAAACTGAGTTTAATAGTTATAAAACGTTTAAAGTTAAAAAAAATACTTAAACAGGAATAACTCTTTTCTTCTCACCGCCGTATGCTGGTTGCGCCATGTAAGTAATTCCCGTGACACCTATTTGTAAACGAGCAATGCGCAGTGCATTGCTAGAGATATATAATGTTAATTACTCACCAGTCTTTAGATGGAAGTTCTACTGAACTATGAGACTTGAAGGAATTAAAAGATATCTATCTCACAGAGATATCTAATCACGTCATCCTAAGCATAGTCGTCGTACCATATAAGCTATCTTTTTCTATTTATAAACAAGTAATATACTGCTTGATGATAACTGCCTCGGCGATCTAGCGGTTAACATGTACAGCTGCAGATCCGGAGATCCGGTCGTGTCAAATTGTCGTCCCACCAGAGTTTGAGAGTGACGGTAGAAAAGAGTGCACCAGTTTGCAGGCACATGTGTGCACTATTCCTGCTCAGATGGCTAGTCTCATTGAGATTGGCAGCCATGGCATATTACAATGCATAGGTATCGATTAACATACCGGACATGCGTCACTAGATGCTCCTTTCTGGTGTAGCTCTTATTGCAGTAGGTGCAGATGTGCGGCGTGTCGCCAGTGTGCTGGCGCACATGCTGGTTGAGGTGCTCCTTGCGCGAGAACGCGCGCGGGCAATACGTGCACTTGTGGGGAGTCTCGCCTGTATGCTGTCTGCGCAACAGTACATTCCGATTTTATTACATATTATAGAAGATCGTCAGATTCGATATTGAAAGTTAAAATATGTACTCAAAGTAGAAATTGTCAGTGACGACATAAGCTTTTAAAGTTTAATTCGTTTTTAAAAATACGCTAGCACCTCGAAACTGACGTTATTCCTGTGTAGGGGGAGGGTTAGGCTAGCTCTGGAGAGCACAAATCGGAATGCACAATGCTGTGCTACTGCATTAAGGGAGACTTCCCACAAATGACGTTTAGAGCTCAAGTAATTGTTACGGTTAATTTTGATAAGCTTACCTTCAATTTTAGAACATGCTTGTTTTCATGCAATTTTTGTGATTTTGAACTATAAATGTTTGTATGCTTGTAGCACAGCATTGCTATCTCTAATTTATTCTACATTTCTTAAACGGATCCATGCAATAATTATAAATAAATAAAGAAAAAAAAATAAAGGTATTAAAAAGTAAAATGCTAAAAAATAAATTAAATTATTATAGTAAAGTTAGTGTTTTATTGTAATTTAATTTAAAGGTAATGATAATATTTACTATAAAAATTATTATATGTCACTATTTAAGATAAAAATTCTGAAATAATATAAACTATCCCTCACCTAACATGATTTGTAAGATGTTCCTTTCTCGTGAAGGATTTAGCACAGTATGTACATCGATGCGGAGACTCTCCGGTGTGTTGCCGCACATGGTTTGTTAAATGTTCTTTACGCGTGAAGGACTTCGTACAGAAAGTGCATTTATGTGGAGATTCTCCAGTGTGCTGACGGACGTGGTTTACTGTAATATATTAAGTAAAAAATATAATTTGTAGATAATTTATAATTCTAATATGAACATATATTAGAAAACAAGTGAAATGTCCCAAAGTTTTAAATAATTGATTACAGATTAATAACACAAACAGATTCGACATTATTATACTAACAATATTACACACAAAAGTAACGATGGGGCAATGGCGTGCAGCGTGCAGGGGAGATGTGGGTGATGCGCACCCGACTGTCATAAATACTTTTATAATGACGGCTATAGGGTTAAATTTTAAAGAGTGTAACTAGCCACGAGATGGTACTACAACGAACGAATCATATCCGTCGAAATCAAAGGCGATCGCCTACTATATAGATTTTTGTTTTGTAATATCATATTTGGACTTACCTAAATGATCCTTCCTAGTGAAGGCTTTAGGACAGTAGCCACATTGGAAGGGCGTCTCGCCGGTGTGCTGGCGAACGTGGTTGACGAGGTGTTCGCGCCGCGTGAAGGACTTCGCGCAGAAGTTGCAGCGGTGTGGAGACTCACCCGTGTGCTGACGCACGTGGTTTAGCAAATGCTCTTTACGTGTAAACGTTTTGGAACAAAAGTCGCAACGGTGTGGGGTTTCGCCTGTTTAAATTAAAAAGGGACACATAAGACAATGTTATCATTACTCAAAAAATTACTGTTACATAATTACTTATTAGAATAATCGCGGCAAGAGAGAATCGAACTCACTGCTTCTAGCCCAACATCTAGTTCGTTTAGAACAGTTATATAACAAAGTAATAAAATATATAAAAATATAAAAGAAAAAAGAAAAAAAAATGAACACCAAGCCTGTTACCAGTAAACCGTAGTACATTACGTTAGAGCTCCATATTAACACAGGCGGCGTAAAAACATAAATCTATACTAACCCGTGTGCCACAATATGTGATTGGTGAAATGTTCCTTCCTCGTGAAGGACTTCCCGCATAGATCGCATCTGAACGGTGTGTCATTTGTATGTGATCTCATATGGTTCACTAAATGCTCCTTCCTAGTATACTTCTTGCCGCAAATGTGACAATGGTGCGGCGTTTCACCTAGTTTTGTGGGGCAGAAAATAATACGTTACAATCAATGATGCAACTGTTCGAGCAAGGCACGAGCAATGCTACTTGTAGATACATCGGTATGATGGTGTTGTTAGTAACGGATATGCAAGTGTATGACGTAGGACCGGTTTATGAATATAGTTGAATCATTAAATTGTTTCTTACTTTCTGCACCACTGGTACCAACCTTTTACTTGGTGCAGGCTTGGTTATTCCGAACAACTCGTTACAATGTTACACATTCAATGAGGTTTTAAAATAAAACATTCTACAACCAGTCAATATTATGTTAAACACATTTTGGATTAAAACTAACAACATGAAAAAGAAGGAAAGAGGAAAAAGTAATAATCAACTACGCAACATGCGATCTAATAACAACATTTACAAAAATACACAGAAATTATATAATAAGAATAACCTTAAAGTGAGTTGGAGACGTATTTAATGTTGTCAGATACAATTTCTCAAGTATTTTATACATTAAAGATTTAAAAAAAAATTACCAATTATAAGCAAATTACATTTTGTTTAACTTATATTGTCAAAGCAACATCTATCAAATATTTTACTTAAAGTTCATGAAAATACAAATTAATAAAAAATATTTAAGGTCAATAGTATTTTTTGTGTATTATTATGCCATATATATATGTTAAAAATCGAATCAGTAAAAATATATTCTTTCAGTCGGATTTTAAATATTTATAATTTTTTTTTACTAATAGCATTGTTATAAATATTTACTAAATAATAAAACTAAAGCAATTTAAATTTTACTACAACAACTATTAACAGCTAATTTTTTACTAGTCCAATTTGGTAAACAAATATGTAATATAAAAAGTAAGTTTTTGACTAAGTTTTAGTAATTAAAAGTTGGCAATCTATAAATCTCTTAACATTATTCAAGAATACATTATTTAATAAAGTTAGTAAAAGGTTGATTTTTTTCAAATTGGACAAGTAAAAAATAATCATACTTACTACATCGTCTTAGATCATAAAAGTGCTACATTTTTAATAAAACTATCCTTTTGGATTTTTCGCGAATCCATTTGGATTTTTAGCTCCCTAAACCACAATGTTGGGGAACCAAAACTAAATCCGCGAAAAAATCCGAAAAGATAGTTTTATCTATAATGTCAAATATTCGCGTAAACCTAAGAAAGTATTAGTGTTAAATTTATTAAAAATATAATAATCATCTTATTATTTAATGAGTTCACAAATATCTCACTCAGAACTCAAATTTAAACGGCGAATTTAAAAAAAAATGATAATAGAAAAGCATAAACAAAAGAGCACTTTTATATTCCAAGACGGACATAATATAATGAAGCATAGATAACATAACATACCTGTATGCCACATGACGTGGTTCATGAAGTGCTCCTTGCGCGTGAAGCTCTTCTTGCATATCTCGCAGCGGTGCGGCGTCTCGCCCGTGTGCTTGCGCACGTGGTTCACCATGTGCTCCTTGCGTGTGAACGTCTTCGCGCAGAATTGGCATCTGTTGTGGACATTTGAATTTCAGTTAAACTTAAAATATTAGAGACGCGCCGAATATTCGGTTAAAATGCCGAATAATTATCGAATATTATTATAGTATTATGTTAAGATTTATAATTAATTTAAAAATAAAAAAAGGCTTTACACTAAGAACTACAAAGTATGTGAAAACTATAAAACACGCACTACCTTGCGTAACCATCATTTGAAAAAGTTCATAAAACAAATATTTAAAAAATTAAGAAAATTCAGTTTGTAATACACATAAATCAACACTTGTTTTCTAACATAGAAAAGTTAGTTTTTGTAAATTTACTGTACCGCTGTTATTAGAAATGCCGACATGTACAAAAACGTTTACTACGTAAAAATGAACCGAATAATTCGGCCGAATGTTTGGTTCGATACATTTTGACCGAATATTCGTATTCGGTTGAATCCATATTCGGCGCATCCCTATAAAATATTAACTTTTGCCACAGACAATAATAATAATAAAATTCTTTATTCCTCACCACAAACCAAATTACTTATTAGTACATACATAAATATCAAAGTTCATAGTTTAGCATAAGCTGGGTGATATAAATTTTTTATGTGGATCACTGATAATACTTACATAATACTGTACTAGTAGTTGCTTCATTCCATACAAATATTGGACGGCGCTAATTCGGACTATTTTGTTTGCTTGAATAGATAATTAGATGTTGTTGATTCGCAAATAGTTAAACTGTTTTTTTTTTGTTATATAAATATGTGCAAACTAATTTATGGTAAATATTGTAAAATTTATCCTGCGTTCAAATAAAAAAAATCCGTGATTTTAACCGTGATAAACAATTCATAAAAAGAAAAAGTGCCTCCTGTGAATATACACTACAAAGTCAAACCCATCATCTGAATGCTGATATTTCAATAATCAGTAAAATTACGCAAATTTGATTTACATGCGCATTATTTCGTTTCATTCCACGTAAAATATTTAAAAAAAAAATAATACACCTTTTTGGATACATTTTTTTTATCTTTTGTTAATTTAACACAGCTTTAAAAAAAAAATCGATACATGTAACGTCATCTATTGACGTTTATTTAAACTATTTTTTCTTAGTTCGTTATGACATCCCCTTGCTTTTGCTAATAATATGGTGGGTAAAGTTGTATGTAATAATTATTATCAACGTCAAACTGCCGGGTACTCCCCTCTCTCTAACTTCTCCTCAATGCGAGGATTAGGCCATAGCCCACCACGCCAAGTTCGAGTTTGTGCACATCGCTCCGTTTTTTTTAAGACTTGTGAAGTCAAAATAAGAAAGTTGTCTGTGAAATCTAACTTTGAATTTCTTTTTCTCTATTGTAAAAGAATTCAAAAATTGCCAGTATAAAAATTACTTAATAGGTTCTGATGTATATAGTGCACATAAGATTTGTGACATACTTTTTGTTTACTATTAGTTACTAATAAGTAATGACACTTTCTGATAGTCTCTACTTCCGTAAAGCAAAAAAATACACCGTGATTATTTTAAAGATCACATAAAAAGATGTGGGTGCTTTACTTTGGTTACCGGATTGAGATTATGATAACTAAAAATAAAAACTTTGAAACATTTTTTCTTATTAGTTTTTTTCAACTCAACCTATTACCCTAGAAGCATAAATGTCAGTACATTGTATGCTAATAACCGACCTATAAGGAGTTTCTCCCGTGTGGCTGCGCACGTGGTTGTCGAGGTGCTCCTTCCGTGAGAACGTCTTGTGGCAAGTGGAGCACGCGTACGGCTTGTCTTGTGCGAGCCTCTTCGCTTGGCGCTCGGCGGGGTCACCGGCTATGTAACGTTAGTCAAATTAGTTATAGTGAAATGAAATGTATTTATTTAGTAACAATTTATATATATATATATATATATATATATATATATATATATATATATATATATATATATACATACAGTAAGACAATGGCTACGATGATACTGCAAAAGCATAAGCTGCGTTGCAAATATCAACGCCCGCCTCCGTACAATATTTAAACTATTTTTATATTTAGATATTTAGACCGATCTTCGCTCGGTGTTTTTTCGGAAGAGATATAAATCTTAAGTTCTTTCAAAAAAGACACCTATATAGATAAACTTAAAAAGCAAAACCTTATCTAAATACAAAATTTGATCCAAATCATTAGAGCCGTTTCCGATATGCACGAAATAAAACTAGCATAAATAAATATATAACTAGCGACTCACCCTCGCTGAGCTCGGGTTCGTCCATAGTTGCGTTAAGTATAGATTTCTCAGAGATGAGATATTTTCCCGCAGTAAAAAGTACCCTATATTAGGTTGACCTGGACAACCAGCTATCATCATACCTCAAAATCTGTCCAGTGGTTTGCTCGTGATGCGGTCACAGATAGACACGACAAACAATCTAAAAACTATAGATTCGGCCTCTATATCGATAATGATGACTATTTCAATAAGATTTTCCAAAAAATATTTAATGTACAGATTGGACTCAGAATTTTATTATATGTATAGACTAGGGACTCACACTTGCTTCGCTCGGATTCGTCCCTAGCTTGGATATAGTAAAATAGATATAGTATGTTATCCTTAAGAGATAGACATATGCCATCGCGGACTTTCTTGTAGAACTTTTTAAGGTGTACAATACTGTAGTACATTATTTTAATCTATCTCGTAGGGTTCAGCCAGCGTTTGCAATGTAAGAGCAAAAAAATGTGTTTATTTACGACATCACATTAAAAACCTCTAAAATTATCAATGTCTGTCTACTATATTGTGGATGTATTATACATATAAACCTTCCTCTCGAATCACTCTATCTATTAAAAAAAACCGCCTCAAAATCCGTTCCGTAGTTTTAAAGTTCTAAGCTTTGTTTTATACTATGTAGTGATTATTACTTCGCTCTACTAAATAGGCTATTAAATGTAGACACAATACAATTTTTCATCATCTTTTTGAAAATTCATATTAAAAATTTCTCATACGCAAATATTAAATAATTTTTATATTTTCTTAAACTACAAATCATTTATATACTATTAAATATTTTAGAGGATTTTACTTACCTAGGTGACATTTTCCATGTTTAGATAATTCTACTGGATTAGCAAATGCTGAACCGCAAACCTGACATGTGAATGGCTTGCTTTCCCCATGATATCGTCTGACAAATTTTCAAATTAAAAAATTAAGTATTTATACAGGCGTTACGTATATATTATTAAAAACATTATGAGGATAACATAATCATATAAAGATCTAATACTGTTAATTTTACCTATATATTTTTTTCAAATTTACCTGTGTACTATAAGTTGATATCGAAATTGAAAAATCTTCCCGCAAATGTCGCAAGAGTGGTGTCCAGGAGATGACTCCGCCTCAGACATGGCCGCGCTAGTGCCGGCTTCTACTTCAACCTCATTTATTACTGTCTAAAATAGTAAAAATCAAAATTTATTTGATTATTTATTTATTTTTTTACCAGTTGGGAAACAAACACAACAATTATACATATATAGTTTAAATATTAGGCAGTATAAATAAAATTATCTTTTTATATACCAGTTTTTTTTAATTTCACCTTGAATTGCAATTTATATGAACTTTTTAAATTCCGATCACACAAAGAAAACAATTTGGTATATAGCTGTTACCTTAGTTTGTGGTTGGCCCTCAGTATTAAGTTTTCCAAATACTTCATGATATGCAAGGAGTTGTGAAAGATCTTCAACATTTACTTTGTACATAGCATGCTGCAAATCATGTTCGGTTCCAGTGGAAATTTTGACAACTGCTCCCTCCATACCCATTGCTCCAACACTCTGCACAAACAAATTAAAACACATGAACAAGGTAGAAATTTAAGATCTATATGCTTTGTTATAAAGAATGTATGGGTCTATATTTTTCAAAAAAAGAAAATGCTCTACTGATACCCCATGCCTGGTTGACCTAATTACTGGAATACAATGATGATAAATTCTATATAGATTCAATATGAAGGACACCATGCTGTCTTAGGATTTTCTAGCTGGTGAGACTGACATACGTGTAATTTATAGGTATTTGTACATACATTTCCCAACATAAAAAAGGCAATCGCCGAAATGTATCTATAATATTCAACTAACTATACAATACCAATGTTTCACTTAGCAATATTTAGCTTTATGATATTGTTTTAATAAAAAATACATTATAATAACATATCGAAATTTAATATTAACCTTTAAATCTATTCCTTTAATATCCTTTATTTCAGCAGGTATAGCGAATTGGGCGGATTCAATCTTGGCGACATTCTTCTCATCTTTAACTAATAGTGGATCTGCGGCGCTAGTTTCTATTGAGGTAGTACCATCTGGGTTTTGCGTGACCAGAATATTAGCGGGTTCACCCGTCGCTTGTTCTATGCGCACTACACTATCGATGACCTGATAATAAAAAATACTAGTTTAAATACATGTTTATCAATTAGCAAAATGTTATTATTTATAGGCTAACTCTACCTAATTAGCTATTTTATTAATTAAAATATAATGATAATATGTATTGTGTTACTTTAATTCTAATAAATAAAATACTGAGAAATCATTGATTATATTATAATATTATAAAAGAATCAGTAATGTTATCGTTATTAATATTGTTCCTACTAAAATTATAATCACAAAAGTTTGTGAGGATGGTATAGATGTGCGTTTGTTACTCGTTCATGAAACTTTTAAGAATGTTGTGTTCTCTGAATAAAAATGTCATAAACGTGAATATTAAATATTAATTTCTAATGTGAACTTTATTATCAAAATGATATTTTGTTTAATTACTATTTTCAAAAAATAACTAATATTCTGTTAAATTAAAATTTTCAAAACACAATTGATATTTTGTGAAGTTACAACTTTCAAATTTCGCTAGTTAACATTCCAAACAAATATTACTGATGTATGTAATGCCGTTTGTTTCTGTGTTTTCTATCCTAAACTCAGTGTTTTTTTTTTTTACTTTTTAAAGCCTACATTGTCCGCATAGATATCGATTTCAACGATACTATTTTATACATATCGGTATCGTATCGGCAAAAGTGCGTATGGATACATTTCTAATTATAATAGATAAATGAACAGGAGGAGCCACGGGAAATCGCTAGTACTTTATAGAAAAAAAAATATATAATTAGATACCTGATGATGTCCAACAATCTGCTGAAGCTGGTGCACAGTAAGTGTGTGGTCGGTGGGCATCTTGATAGTCTCGTGGAGTTCCTCCTTGTCTACGAGCTTGCCCCCACCGGGCTCCACCACTGTTACGATGCCATCTTCACTCACCGTCAGTTGAATCTGATGGAAACCAGATAAACTTTAAGTAATATCATAAAATTGAATCAACTCATACAATTATTCAACAGATCAGCTATGATTGGATTTTTTAAATAGAAATAGTGTGAATATGAAATTGAAAAAAAATAAAAAACTTAAAATGTCTTATAATAATTTTTAAGAGCATGTTCTGCTCCTATTTATATTTTATTCTTATTGTATTTACCAACAGCTTTTCAATTCAATTCAAACTAACTAAAAACAATATACATTAGGTAGGTACCAATATTATAAACTTACCTCACTGACCTGGAGTATAATGGCAAAGCAGCGTGAATACAGAATAGGGTGTTTTAACAAGTAATTGAGAATCTACTTGAGTACATTCATACAATGCAGTGAAAAGCTTTGTACGGTACGAGGACATAAATACTATTATTGCTTATTTTGTTGTGGCTGTGCATAAAATACATACTTATATGAATAAATATATTTTTTTTAGCATTTCTTGTACATATATGGTTTATTTATATTTATTCCAAGAGCCAGTTTAGTACCTGTTATGAAAAATTATTGATTGGGCATATTATATACTACTAATACTCTTAAAGCATAATTTGTAATTGTAAATACATACATACATGATATAATGATACATGAACATATATAAATTGTTACGGTTGATATTAAAATCAGTATCAAAAAAATTATGCATTATGCATATAAAATAAAAAAGCCAAACTGTCTGTAACTGCATATACACACCTGTTGATTCGCGTGCTCAGGTCGCGCAGCTGCCATAAGCTGTTGCTGCATGATATGCTGTTGCGAGTGGTGACCCTGAGTTATACAACAATAAACACATAATTAAGTTGTCTATAGATAAAAAAATGAATAATACATATATTGTACAAAAAATATTATGAGAAACAAAAGAAAGTTTAATAATTACAGGGAGATAAAATCGAAAATGGCTTATATGCTCAATTTATTAATTCAAGATAGCTCAATATGAAATCAATATATAATTTACCTTTCTATCCAAACAAGTATAACAGACACAAAATTTAACAGTACTTCAGGACATTACCCTAAAGGAAAATAACCTACAACCTTTGTAACTACAACAAGAAATTACACTGCCACTACTAGGTTTAATGTAGGTTAGTCACTAATTAGAGATTGTTACCCAGAGACTTAATATAGCCATACTGTTAAAAACTGGCTTATAGTTAGTAAAGTTAACAATACAAATTTTAAAAGTGGATAAGTGAATATTACATAATAAATATCTTTGAATAATCTATACATATAATAAAACTGTAGAGGTCGAATGTCTGTACATAGAAAAAAATACTAAAAACCGAGTCAAGAGGATGTAAGAAGCGAAATAGTTCTATTTATAAATCTACATTTTTTTTCATTTTTTTTTTTATTTCTTTGTTTGTATGGGCTAATCTCGAAAACTATTGGACCGATTTAAATGAAATTTTGCATCATGGTACCTAATACCTTATATCCCCAGTCAACATTTGAGATACTTTTCATCCCGGAAAATTAAAGAAGTCCTGTGGGATAGTTAAAAAAACCATGATAACTTATACAGCTTAGTACACAAAAACTACTGATTAGATTTTAATGAAATTTTACAATAATATAGTTCATACATCAGAATAACAAATAGGCTACTTTTGTATTGTGGAAAAATGTATGGTTTCCGAGGGATAGATTTGTTTTTGTTTGTCTAGAGGTGAAGCGAGGGTGAGCCTAGTATTTCATATATTTATACGGCTTGTCATTTTACAAGACTTAAAAGAAATTCATTTAAATATTTGTATATCTCTTGCAAAATATCATACCAACAAAATATTACATTCATCACAATTTAAATTATTATTAATTCTTGTTTAAAACATGTGAGAGCTTCCCAGACAAGCAAATATTTAATCATATTTGGTCAAGGTCATATAGTGCATGATAGAAATAAAAAATGTTTCATTTAATGTTTATTCTCCTTTCCGTACGGTACAGTCTTCATAGTATGAAGCTTATACATTGTGAGATTACATATTATTTACACTACTTTGTGTACTTTTCAATAATTTTAGTGTCACGGCTTTCTTGGTATTAGTAACTTGTTTCATTTATAGTGTTGCAATATTAAATAATACTGTAAATTTGAAAGTATATTTTTTTGGGATATTTTTTAAAATTTGGTATGCAGATAGATTTCAATTTACCTTCAAGAGGGGAAATATTGATTACTATGAAATCTAGTAAATATAGTGAAATGACCATTACATCTCGATATTTCATAATATCAACAAAATGAAAGTTCTGTAAAGCATACAAAGTTTAGTTAATACTGAGTCAAGTTATCATGATAAATAATACATATTATCTTATTGAAAGAAAAAATAAAGTGAGAATTGACTAACATGTATCATGCATACCATACTGTACTACCAACAACAATTTTAATAGACTACATGCAGAATAATGTTTATGAAAACATCTGTAATATAAAAGATTATTATTATTATTAATGTTAGTTGTTTTCTATGTAAATCATGGTCTATTATCATCATGCACCCAAAAGATGGAATCTTAGTGATGCCAGATTTATGATTGACAAGATTTAATAAGATCTTTATTTAGCACAAATATAAATTAATATAATAATTTGTACAACCCTATAAAAAAGGAAGTGTATTAGTAAACAGATTATTTTTGTTAGAAGCCCTTCACTTGCATACATTTGAATTTAAAGTCCTTTCCACCAACATATATTTTATTGCTATATCTGGCAACACTAGGCTATGTTCTACACAACAGCGACATATAGCATTCCCGCTATTATTGTGTTACCACTTGATTTACCATATCAATGTTATGGTGTTGTACAAACTCGACCCGATTATTGGGTACCTGCTGGGATTGAGCTACTGCTAGAGGAGTGCTGCCACCTGCTGCTTCTTGTTGTTGGCTATGCCCCACTAGAGTATCTGTAATTAATAAATTATACAACTTTCCAGATTACAATATACTATGTATATTAAGAACTGGGTAAAATTGCAAATATTTTTTATTTTGATGCTTTTTGATAATGCCAAAAGATTAAATTATATTTGAGAGAATAAAATAGTTGAATACATCATTTAAAATTAAAATATAATTACCATGTCCTTGTGTGGTTTGGTTTGCAATGATCTGTGATACAGGTATTTGTTGACCTGCTGCTGAAACTGTAACTTGAGGTTGTCCAGCATGTCCTAATATAATGTTAGGATCTCCATTTAAAATACTTGCATGAGCTTGACCAATATCCTGAAATACATACACAGTTGAAACAAACGTTACAGAGAAATTGTTTTTTATTCTATTTTAGATAATAAGGAACTTTAGATCCAATTTCAAAGCTTTGACTTTAACATATCACAGAAGAATAACTTCACTATGTGCACAATCCAAATTATTGCCTGATAATTATCAATATGAAAAATAATTAATTGACTAAAGGGAAATTACTACAAATCAATAGTATTGTCATAATCACTATTAGTTTTATTACCTGTACAGGCTTTCCATTTTCAATTCTTGCACCAGTGGGTAATCCATACACGGAAACTTGAGGCAATGGACCAGGAAATAAATTTGTAAACACCCAGTATTTAGCCACGCTCGACAAAGCAACGTTTACCGCCGCCGAGTTCACTCTCAAATCAGTAGCAGATGTTGTAGGAGTTAAATTATTCGTCTGTGCCTGCTGTTGTTGCTGTGTCGATTGAACTCTTTGGTTCTGAGACTGCAATTATCATACATAAACTAATTTAGTTACAACTACATTATTAGGTATCCACTAAAAAACAACAAGCAATGCGAACCTCAGAATTGCCTGGAGGTTGGCCACCACCCGTATTAATATTATGGTGATCCGGATTCATTTTCAGTCCTTTTAAATATTGTTATAAAAAACACTACACAATAGTTACAACAAAACAGTTTCCCGAATTTTACGTATCGGCATTGTCATAATTTGACTGGCATCGAAATGGTGGCGCGGGGGACGCGGCGGGCCGCCATTATGGAACTTAGCACACAATAACATTTTCTCAATGATCCTTGTAATAACGATTCTCTAAACACAATTACTATTACATAAATGTTAACTGAAGAAAACTGTTCATATTTCAATGAGACATTTAATAAATTATGCTATTTAATAGTTATATTCGTAATTATTTCACAATTTCGACATTTTTTTACACATATTCACCACGAAAGAGGAATGAAAGTTTGTCATGACAAGTGTTGCCAACTTTATAAGTCTAGTTCAACTACACTACTATTAGCATATATTTTGTACACAAATAGAACTAATTTATATCAATTATAATTTAATTACTAATCACAATAGATTTTATGATTATTTCAATATAAAAAAAAATAAGAAACAATAGAATAATTATAAAAGTACTTAATTTGATAATTAAAGCTCGAGATTTCCGAATGACCCAAAAGATGGCTCTTATCATGAAAAAAAAAATAATAATTCGTAATGTCAGTTTAGGCAACCTTTAAAATCTAATTGTAACTTGTAAGTAAAACTAAACTTCATATAAAAGGGAAAGTTTTATGTATGAAAAGTGCAAGTTATTATATCACTGAAACAAAAACAATTTTAAAATGGAAAAGCATTCCGTGTGATGTTTAAGGTATCCAGTTAATAAAATAAATGTAGAGTAAAATAAAAGAACCTTAATTGGTACTAACATTAGGTAGATACATAATATTACCATCGTATATATTGTAGTTTTACGAATGTTGATTTACTAATTATTTTATTGCTTGAAGTATTTATTTTATTTCAGTAATGTATACATATTTAAATTTATACTCATCGGCGTATTGAAATCGACTCCATGCTTTTTGAAGTGCATGCCGCTAAATTTATCTAACCCTGATTTAAGAAATAAAACATAATATAAGATTTTTTTGACTAATAGCCACATACAATGTAGCCTATATTACTTAATACTTATTAATATAATGTTTATCAGAGTTTATTTTCAACCCTTTTAAATATATTATTCTTTACCTTAATATTTGATTACAGTTACAGTTACCTACTAAGCTTTTAATTCCAAGCGTTAACTGTTAAGCTTTTTGTACGCGTTATACTTATTCGATCCTTAGGAGACAAGTCAGCCTAAGTAAACATAAGACGGCCATCGCATTTTCAAATAAAATGGGTACGTCATATTTGTATGTAGATTGTAGACTCCTGACTAAGTAAAAATGAAAGGTAGATTGACGTATGTTTAATCTATTTTTATTACCTTTTTCATGGCGAATTTTTATAATTCCTTTTTGTTTATGTGCGTTTTCTTAATAAAGGCTATATTGACATTTAAATTATTATAAAATGATGTTTACATTATTCGATCTAGTAGATATTGTGACCAAATGATACATGTCTACTTGTACTTGCACTTAATTACATCGGACAATTAGTAAGTTAGTTAGAACTTAGAACATGTTATTGCGATATTATCCCCAAGTTTTGAAAAACAAGAATACGGTAAAAAAGTGGGACATAGCAGTGACACAATGCGATTTATTTAAAATGTTTTTTTTTTGTACAACGCGTAGCAAATACAACGGAATTATGTCTAGAGTGATTGCCTTCGCCTTATGACTTAAAAAAAATATGTAAGTAGGTAGGTATATTCCTGTCCAAATTCTTCTTAGAAGCTGCAGGCAATGCCATATTGGATCTATACTTTATCTGACGTCTATCTATCTGCAATATCTACAAAGCTAAGGAGTTTGATGGATATTGGATAGTCTCATTAATGAGACAGATTATGAGCTTATAGTAAATGTACGTCTGTCTATCGCAAATCTCTCGAGAACTGCTAAATGGGCTATAATTTACAGCTTGAGCACGATGTTCTATGCGTTCTCATACATAGTGAAGGTCATATTAAGTGGTTGTGAAATATAAATTTTAAACCTGCTCTAAAAGTGTAAGTATGCATATATAGTAGTTTTATGAATATTTTATGAATGTTCTCCTGACCGATTTCGGCCACGATGGTCAATTTCACTGAGATTAGCCTAGCCAGATGCGCAAGAGATATTATAGTGCGCGAGTGTACGCGCAGACACAGATGCACTCTTTATTTCTGTTACTCTCAAAGTCGGATGGGATGATACTTCGACACGACAAGTGAGAGTTAAGGCGCAGGACTGATGGCTTTACGTAGGCATGGGGGTGAAATACTGCCAACTTTCCAACTCCGGGCTACTACTGAGAATATCTTAACAGAAAATCTCAGTAATCAAATTTAGCCCGAACCGGGACTCGAACTCAGGACTTCAGCATTTACAGCCGTACATGATAGCCCCTAGACCACCGAGGCAGTTATTACTTTTATAATGTCAGTTTTGACCACTAAAATTAATTTGACCATTAAAGTGACACGTGTCTACGAATACTTAATCGTGAAACGGTAAAGATTTTCATAATAACTGAAAGGTAAAATTGATTTTTTCTTGTTTTAACGTGGCTTTTACGAGATTTGTAGTAATTATTATTAATTATTACTTTGTTCATAAACTGTATAATTTATGTGTTTTTGACCAGATTTTACTAACACAGACAATAATATCTACCTGCTGCACCTACTACCTATTTACCCAAATATTAAAAAAAACAACACTAAATAAAAACTATTGCGGGGGAAAAAGGGAAAATTTGAATTCTAGTTACTCTTTACTGGCTTTGCATTTTTGATTGTGAAACCGTATAGTCTATGTACATATATGTTGCAACGGTACACGGTCAACAAAAAAGGAAGTCTCAATAAAAATTTTTTATAATTAAATACCTAGTTTATTGCATTACTAGCGACTTCTCGCTTCGCTTTGGTGCGTCTCTAGGTACGTTTTATTTTTTTGAGTGGAGTCTCAATTCTTTTTCTAAAATAAAATACTAAGTAATATGTAGTGACTCCTTCGTTGTGTTCGGTATAACATCAGTTACTTGCCAGTGAAGGTCCCGTTAAATTCGGTCCAGCCGTTTTGGAGACTAGGCGGAACAAATAAACAGACAGACAAAAATTTTAAAAGTTGTGTTTTTTATATAATTTCACATGCATTTAGTAAAAAGCTGTTATTTTGAGATTGCAAACAGACACTTCAATTTTATTTATCTGTGTTGATTATAGTTAAAAAGATATAAACTGGGTAAGTACCCCTACTCTCACTATGTGACTAAATCACTCTGTAAATACTTCAAACTGGGATTTCAACTAGGTACCAAGTCATTCCTCGGATTATAAAAAAATGTATTGATAAAATCAAATTCACGTCCATAGGTTGTTCCATTGCGTCGAGAAATAAGGACAAACCAACAAAAACACTTTCGCATTTATAGTCAGGGCCGGATTTAGGGGTGTGGAGGCCCCGGGGCAACAACGGAGTGGAGGCCCCTAATTATTTTCCGAATAAAATGAACAATTTTTTTAGTCAAGTGATTTAAGTATTTATTGCGAAACAAATTAAATTATTTCAATAAACATAACATGTACTATGTAAATATAGTCAAATATAAGAATTATTCGAAATTAAACTACAGAGTGAATGAATGGAACCTTGCGAGCTTTTTTGACGAAAAATAGTTAATGATTTCGCTGAACGTTAAGCTTTTTTATTATGGATAGAAGTCTTAAATTACCCATATAAATAAAATGACCATATAAATTATAGACTTAATACTGCATTTAAGGGTTTCAAAATGAAACTCTCGTTGGTTGATCGTTCGTTAGCTTTTCTTGCTAGTTGCCTCTTTTATGGCTATCCGACGAATGGTACACAATGAACAAAACCTCGTTTTTTTATTTCTAATTAACAATCTTATTAGATAAGTTACTGTGAGTCTAAATTCTTATTGTATTTTACACTTAAGCTAGATTCTGCCGTCGCGTAGACGTAACATACATCATCAATTTAAGTATTATATTGTCTACTAGCGACTCACCCTCGCTTCGCTCGGGTTCGTCCCTAGTTACGTTTTACTGCTAAACTGAGCTAAACGTTGATAAGTCAGTCTGTGAGTCGCGAGTAGTGAATAAAAATAGTAATTGCGAAAGTACCTTAGGTGATAGACGTATAATATTGCGAACTTCCCTGTATAACTTTTTAAGACCTACAATTTTCTAGTACATTGTTTTGATGTATCTCTTAAGGTTCAGCCAGCGTTAGCCATAGAAATTTCTAAGGACGACTCGATAGAACCAGTCATTGCGTTTTCCCGCGGGAACGAAATATGTACCTGTAGTAAAAGGTATCCTAAATGTTGACCCGAGTGATAAACTATCACTATACAAAATTTTGTTAAAATCGGTTCAGTACTTTTTGCGTGAAACGCGTACAGACAAACAGACAAACAGACAAAAAATTTAATAACTATTGTTTTGGGGTCTATATCGTACACATAATACGTTACAGTCATTGTTTTTAAAAAATATTTCATGTACAGATTTCGCTAAGTTACTGCTTTATTATAGTATAGATTGTTTTGGGGTCTATATCGTATACATAATACGTTACAGTCATTGTTTTTAAAAAATATTTCATGTACAGATTTCGCTAAGTTACTGCTTTATTATAGTATAGATAACGTACTCGTATAAGAAAACAGTAATATCATTTAATAAAAATAGTTATAGCGAGTGTACTTTAGGAGATAGACATATACTGTTGAGAACTTTTCTGTAGAACTTTTTAAGACCTACAATTTTCTAGTACATTGTTTTGATGTATCTCTTAAGGTTCAGCCAGCGTTAGCCATAGAAATTTCTAAGGACGACTCGATAGAACCAGTCATTGCATTTTCCCGCTGGAACGAAATATGTACCTGTAGTAAAAGGTATCCTAAATGTTGACCCGAGTGATAAACTATCACTATACAAAATTTTGTTAAAATCGGTTCAGTACTTTTTGCGTGAAACGCGTACAGACAAACAGACAAACAGACAAACAGACAAAAAATTTAATAACTATTGTTTTGGGGTCTATATCGTACACATAATACGTTACAGTCATTGTTTTTAAAAAATATTTCATGTACAGATTTCGCTAAGTTACTGCTTTATTATAGTATAGATAACGTACTCGTATAAGAAAACAGTAATATCATTTAATAAAAATAGTTATAGCGAGTGTACTTTAGGAGATACACATATACTGTTGAGAACTTTTCTGTAAAACTTTTTAAGACCTACAATTTTCTAGTACATTGTTTTGATGTATCTCTTAAGGTTCAGCCAGCGTTAGCCATAGAAATTTCTAAGGACGACTCGATAGAACCAGTCATTGCGTTTTCCCGCGGGAACGAAATATGTACCTGTAGTAAAAGGTATCCTAAATGTTGACCCGAGTGATAAACTATCACTATACAAAATTTTGTTAAAATCGGTTCAGTACTTTTTGCGTGAAACGCGTACAGACAAACAGACAAACAGACAAACAGACAAAAAATTTAATAACTATTGTTTTGGGGTCTATATCGTACACATAATACGTTACAGTCATTGTTTTTAAAAAATATTTCATGTACAGATTTCGCTAAGTTACTGCTTTATTATAGTATAGATAACGTACTCGTATAAGAAAACAGTAATATCATTTAATAAAAATAGTTATAGCGAGTGTACTTTAGGAGATACACATATACTGTTGAGAACTTTTCTGTAAAACTTTTTAAGACCTACAATTTTCTAGTACATTGTTTTGATGTATCTCTTAAGGTTCAGCCAGCGTTAGCCATAGAAATTTCTAAGGACGACTCGATAGAACCAGTCATTGCGTTTTCCCGCGGGAACGAAATATGTACCTGTAGTAAAAGGTATCCTAAATGTTGACCCGAGTGATAAACTATCACTATACAAAATTTTGTTAAAATCGGTTCAGTACTTTTTGCGTGAAACGCGTACAGACAAACAGACAAACAGACAAACAGACAAAAAATTTAATAACTATTGTTTTGGGGTCTATATCGTACACATAATACGTTACAGTCATTGTTTTTAAAAAATATTTCATGTACAGATTTCGCTAAGTTACTGCTTTATTATAGTATAGATTGTTTTGGGGTCTATATCGTATACATAATACGTTACAGTCATTGTTTTTAAAAAATATTTCATGTACAGATTTCGCTAAGTTACTGCTTTATTATAGTATAGATAACGTACTCGTATAAGAAAACAGTAATATCATTTAATAAAAATAGTTATAGCGAGTGTACTTTAGGAGATAGACATATACTGTTGAAAACTTTTCTGTAGAACTTTTTAAGACCTACAATTTTCTAGTACATTGTTTTGATGTATCTCTTAAGGTTCAGCCAGCGTTAGCCATAGAAATTTCTAAGGACGACTCGATAGAACCAGTCATTGCATTTTCCCGCTGGAACGAAATATGTACCTGTAGTAAAAGGTATCCTAAATGTTGACCCGAGTGATAAACTATCACTATACAAAATTTTGTTAAAATCGGTTCAGTACTTTTTGCGTGAAACGCGTACAGACAAACAGACAAACAGACAAAAAATTTAATAACTATTGTTTTGGGGTCTATATCGTACACATAATACGTTACAGTCATTGTTTTTAAAAAATATTTCATGTACAGATTTCGCTAAGTTACTGCTTTATTATAGTATAGATAACGTACTCGTATAAGAAAACAGTAATATCTTTTAATAAAAATAGTTATAGCGAGTGTACTTTAGGAGATACACATATACTGTTGAGAACTTTTCTGTAAAACTTTTTAAGACCTACAATTTTCTAGTACATTGTTTTGATGTATCTCTTAAGGTTCAGCCAGCGTTAGCCATAGAAATTTCTAAGGACGACTCGATAGAACCAGTCATTGCATTTTCCCGCTGGAACGAAATATGTACCTGTAGTAAAAGGTATCCTAAATGTTGACCCGAGTGATAAACTATCACTATACAAAATTTTGTTAAAATCGGTTCAGTACTTTTTGCGTGAAACGCGTACAGACAAACAGACAAACAGACAAAAAATTTAATAACTATTGTTTTGGGGTCTATATCGTACACATAATACGTTACAGTCATTGTTTTTAAAAAATATTTCATGTACAGATTTCGCTAAGTTACTGCTTTATTATAGTATAGATAACGTACTCGTATAAGAAAACAGTAATATCATTTAATAAAAATAGTTATAGCGAGTGTACTTTAGGAGATACACATATACTGTTGAGAACTTTTCTGTAAAACTTTTTAAGACCTACAATTTTCTAGTACATTGTTTTGATGTATCTCTTAAGGTTCAGCCAGCGTTAGCCATAGAAATTTCTAAGGACGACTCGATAGAACCAGTCATTGCGTTTTCCCGCGGGAACGAAATATGTACCTGTAGTAAAAGGTATCCTAAATGTTGACCCGAGTGATAAACTATCACTATACAAAATTTTGTTAAAATCGGTTCAGTACTTTTTGCGTGAAACGCGTACAGACAAACAGACAAAAAATTTAATAACTATTGTTTTGGGGTCTATATCGTACACATAATACGTTACAGTCATTGTTTTTAAAAAATATTTCATGTACAGATTTCGCTAAGTTACTGCTTTATTATAGTATAGATTGTTTTGGGGTCTATATCGTATACATAATACGTTACAGTCATTGTTTTTAAAAAATATTTCATGTACAGATTTCGCTAAGTTACTGCTTTATTATAGTATAGATAACGTACTCGTATAAGAAAACAGTAATATCATTTAATAAAAATAGTTATAGCGAGTGTACTTTAGGAGATAGACATATACTGTTGAGAACTTTTCTGTAGAACTTTTTAAGACCTACAATTTTCTAGTACATTGTTTTGATGTATCTCTTAAGGTTCAGCCAGCGTTAGCCATAGAAATTTCTAAGGACGACTCGATAGAACCAGTCATTGCATTTTCCCGCTGGAACGAAATATGTACCTGTAGTAAAAGGTATCCTTAATGTTGACCCGAGTGATAAACTATCACTATACAAAATTTTGTTAAAATCGGTTCAGTACTTTTTGCGTGAAACGCGTACAGACAAACAGACAAACAGACAAAAAATTTAATAACTATTGTTTTGGGGTCTATATCGTACACATAATACGTTACAGTCATTGTTTTTAAAAAATATTTCATGTACAGATTTCGCTAAGTTACTGCTTTATTATAGTATAGATAACGTACTCGTATAAGAAAACAGTAATATCATTTAATAAAAATAGTTATAGCGAGTGTACTTTAGGAGATACACATATACTGTTGAGAACTTTTCTGTAAAACTTTTTAAGACCTACAATTTTCTAGTACATTGTTTTGATGTATCTCTTAAGGTTCAGCCAGCGTTAGCCATAGAAATTTCTAAGGACGACTCGATAGAACCAGTCATTGCGTTTTCCCGCGGGAACGAAATATGTACCTGTAGTAAAAGGTATCCTAAATGTTGACCCGAGTGATAAACTATCACTATACAAAATTTTGTTAAAATCGGTTCAGTACTTTTTGCGTGAAACGCGTACAGACAAACAGACAAACAGACAAAAAATTTAATAACTATTGTTTTGGGGTCTATATCGTACACATAATACGTTACAGTCATTGTTTTTAAAAAATATTTCATGTACAGATTTCGCTAAGTTACTGCTTTATTATAGTATAGATTGTTTTGGGGTCTATATCGTATACATAATACGTTACAGTCATTGTTTTTAAAAAATATTTCATGTACAGATTTCGCTAAGTTACTGCTTTATTATAGTATAGATAACGTACTCGTATAAGAAAACAGTAATATCATTTAATAAAAATAGTTATAGCGAGTGTACTTTAGGAGATAGACATATACTGTTGAGAACTTTTCTGTAGAACTTTTTAAGACCTACAATTTTCTAGTACATTGTTTTGATGTATCTCTTAAGGTTCAGCCAGCGTTAGCCATAGAAATTTCTAAGGACGACTCGATAGAACCAGTCATTGCATTTTCCCGCTGGAACGAAATATGTACCTGTAGTAAAAGGTATCCTAAATGTTGACCCGAGTGATAAACTATCACTATACAAAATTTTGTTAAAATCGGTTCAGTACTTTTTGCGTGAAACGCGTACAGACAAACAGACAAACAGACAAAAAATTTAATAACTATTGTTTTGGGGTCTATATCGTACACATAATACGTTACAGTCATTGTTTTTAAAAAATATTTCATGTACAGATTTCGCTAAGTTACTGCTTTATTATAGTATAGATAACGTACTCGTATAAGAAAACAGTAATATCATTTAATAAAAATAGTTATAGCGAGTGTACTTTAGGAGATACACATATACTGTTGAGAACTTTTCTGTAAAACTTTTTAAGACCTACAATTTTCTAGTACATTGTTTTGATGTATCTCTTAAGGTTCAGCCAGCGTTAGCCATAGAAATTTCTAAGGACGACTCGATAGAACCAGTCATTGCGTTTTCCCGCGGGAACGAAATATGTACCTGTAGTAAAAGGTATCCTAAATGTTGACCCGAGTGATAAACTATCACTATACAAAATTTTGTTAAAATCGGTTCAGTACTTTTTGCGTGAAACGCGTACAGACAAACAGACAAACAGACAAAAAATTTAATAACTATTGTTTTGGGGTCTATATCGTACACATAATACGTTACAGTCATTGTTTTTAAAAAATATTTCATGTACAGATTTCGCTAAGTTACTGCTTTATTATAGTATAGATTGTTTTGGGGTCTATATCGTATACATAATACGTTACAGTCATTGTTTTTAAAAAATATTTCATGTACAGATTTCGCTAAGTTACTGCTTTATTATAGTATAGATAACGTACTCGTATAAGAAAACAGTAATATCATTTAATAAAAATAGTTATAGCGAGTGTACTTTAGGAGATAGACATATACTGTTGAGAACTTTTCTGTAGAACTTTTTAAGACCTACAATTTTCTAGTACATTGTTTTGATGTATCTCTTAAGGTTCAGCCAGCGTTAGCCATAGAAATTTCTAAGGACGACTCGATAGAACCAGTCATTGCATTTTCCCGCTGGAACGAAATATGTACCTGTAGTAAAAGGTATCCTAAATGTTGACCCGAGTGATAAACTATCACTATACAAAATTTTGTTAAAATCGGTTCAGTACTTTTTGCGTGAAACGCGTACAGACAAACAGACAAACAGACAAAAAATTTAATAACTATTGTTTTGGGGTCTATATCGTACACATAATACGTTACAGTCATTGTTTTTAAAAAATATTTCATGTACAGATTTCGCTAAGTTACTGCTTTATTATAGTATAGATAACGTACTCGTATAAGAAAACAGTAATATCTTTTAATAAAAATAGTTATAGCGAGTGTACTTTAGGAGATACACATATACTGTTGAGAACTTTTCTGTAAAACTTTTTAAGACCTACAATTTTCTAGTACATTGTTTTGATGTATCTCTTAAGGTTCAGCCAGCGTTAGCCATAGAAATTTCTAAGGACGACTCGATAGAACCAGTCATTGCATTTTCCCGCTGGAACGAAATATGTACCTGTAGTAAAAGGTATCCTAAATGTTGACCCGAGTGATAAACTATCACTATACAAAATTTTGTTAAAATCGGTTCAGTACTTTTTGCGTGAAACGCGTACAGACAAACAGACAAACAGACAAACAGACAAAAAATTTAATAACTATTGTTTTGGGGTCTATATCGTACACATAATACGTTACAGTCATTGTTTTTAAAAAATATTTCATGTACAGATTTCGCTAAGTTACTGCTTTATTATAGTATAGATAACGTACTCGTATAAGAAAACAGTAATATCATTTAATAAAAATAGTTATAGCGAGTGTACTTTAGGAGATACACATATACTGTTGAGAACTTTTCTGTAAAACTTTTTAAGACCTACAATTTTCTAGTACATTGTTTTGATGTATCTCTTAAGGTTCAGCCAGCGTTAGCCATAGAAATTTCTAAGGACGACTCGATAGAACCAGTCATTGCGTTTTCCCGCGGGAACGAAATATGTACCTGTAGTAAAAGGTATCCTAAATGTTGACCCGAGTGATAAACTATCACTATACAAAATTTTGTTAAAATCGGTTCAGTACTTTTTGCGTGAAACGCGTACAGACAAACAGACAAACAGACAAAAAATTTAATAACTATTGTTTTGGGGTCTATATCGTACACATAATACGTTACAGTCATTGTTTTTAAAAAATATTTCATGTACAGATTTCGCTAAGTTACTGCTTTATTATAGTATAGATTGTTTTGGGGTCTATATCGTATACATAATACGTTACAGTCATTGTTTTTAAAAAATATTTCATGTACAGATTTCGCTAAGTTACTGCTTTATTATAGTATAGATAACGTACTCGTATAAGAAAACAGTAATATCATTTAATAAAAATAGTTATAGCGAGTGTACTTTAGGAGATAGACATATACTGTTGAGAACTTTTCTGTAGAACTTTTTAAGACCTACAATTTTCTAGTACATTGTTTTGATGTATCTCTTAAGGTTCAGCCAGCGTTAGCCATAGAAATTTCTAAGGACGACTCGATAGAACCAGTCATTGCATTTTCCCGCTGGAACGAAATATGTACCTGTAGTAAAAGGTATCCTTAATGTTGACCCGAGTGATAAACTATCACTATACAAAATTTTGTTAAAATCGGTTCAGTACTTTTTGCGTGAAACGCGTACAGACAAACAGACAAACAGACAAAAAATTTAATTACTATTGTTTTGGGGTCTATATCGTACACATAATACGTTACAGTCATTGTTTTTAAAAAATATTTCATGTACAGATTTCGCTAAGTTACTGCTTTATTATAGTATAGATAACGTACTCGTATAAGAAAACAGTAATATCATTTAATAAAAATAGTTATAGCGAGTGTACTTTAGGAGATACACATATACTGTTGAGAACTTTTCTGTAAAACTTTTTAAGACCTACAATTTTCTAGTACATTGTTTTGATGTATCTCTTAAGGTTCAGCCAGCGTTAGCCATAGAAATTTCTAAGGACGACTCGATAGAACCAGTCATTGCGTTTTCCCGCGGGAACGAAATATGTACCTGTAGTAAAAGGTATCCTAAATGTTGACCCGAGTGATAAACTATCACTATACAAAATTTTGTTAAAATCGGTTCAGTACTTTTTGCGTGAAACGCGTACAGACAAACAGACAAACAGACAAAAAATTTAATAACTATTGTTTTGGGGTCTATATCGTACACATAATACGTTACAGTCATTGTTTTTAAAAAATATTTCATGTACAGATTTCGCTAAGTTACTGCTTTATTATAGTATAGATAACGTACTCGTATAAGAAAACAGTAATATCATTTAATAAAAATAGTTATAGCGAGTGTACTTTAGGAGATACACATATACTGTTGAGAACTTTTCTGTAAAACTTTTTAAGACCTACAATTTTCTAGTACATTGTTTTGATGTATCTCTTAAGGTTCAGCCAGCGTTAGCCATAGAAATTTCTAAGGACGACTCGATAGAACCAGTCATTGCGTTTTCCCGCGGGAACGAAATATGTACCTGTAGTAAAAGGTATCCTAAATGTTGACCCGAGTGATAAACTATCACTATACAAAATTTTGTTAAAATCGGTTCAGTACTTTTTGCGTGAAACGCGTACAGACAAACAGACAAACAGACAAAAAATTTAATAACTATTGTTTTGGGGTCTATATCGTATACATAATACGTTACAGTCATTGTTTTTAAAAAATATTTCATGTACAGATTTCGCTAAGTTACTGCTTTATTATAGTATAGATTGTTTTGGGGTCTATATCGTATACATAATACGTTACAGTCATTGTTTTTAAAAAATATTTCATGTACAGATTTCGCTAAGTTACTGCTTTATTATAGTATAGATAACGTACTCGTATAAGAAAACAGTAATATCATTTAATAAAAATAGTTATAGCGAGTGTACTTTAGGAGATAGACATATACTGTTGAGAACTTTTCTGTAGAACTTTTTAAGACCTACAATTTTCTAGTACATTGTTTTGATGTATCTCTTAAGGTTCAGCCAGCGTTAGCCATAGAAATTTCTAAGGACGACTCGATAGAACCAGTCATTGCATTTTCCCGCTGGAACGAAATATGTACCTGTAGTAAAAGGTATCCTTAATGTTGACCCGAGTGATAAACTATCACTATACAAAATTTTGTTAAAATCGGTTCAGTACTTTTTGCGTGAAACGCGTACAGACAAACAGACAAACAGACAAAAAATTTAATAACTATTGTTTTGGGGTCTATATCGTACACATAATACGTTACAGTCATTGTTTTTAAAAAATATTTCATGTACAGATTTCGCTAAGTTACTGCTTTATTATAGTATAGATAACGTACTCGTATAAGAAAACAGTAATATCATTTAATAAAAATAGTTATAGCGAGTGTACTTTAGGAGATACACATATACTGTTGAGAACTTTTCTGTAAAACTTTTTAAGACCTACAATTTTCTAGTACATTGTTTTGATGTATCTCTTAAGGTTCAGCCAGCGTTAGCCATAGAAATTTCTAAGGACGACTCGATAGAACCAGTCATTGCGTTTTCCCGCGGGAACGAAATATGTACCTGTAGTAAAAGGTATCCTAAATGTTGACCCGAGTGATAAACTATCACTATACAAAATTTTGTTAAAATCGGTTCAGTACTTTTTGCGTGAAACGCGTACAGACAAACAGACAAACAGACAAAAAATTTAATAACTATTGTTTTGGGGTCTATATCGTACACATAATACGTTACAGTCATTGTTTTTAAAAAATATTTCATGTACAGATTTCGCTAAGTTACTGCTTTATTATAGTATAGATTGTTTTGGGGTCTATATCGTATACATAATACGTTACAGTCATTGTTTTTAAAAAATATTTCATGTACAGATTTCGCTAAGTTACTGCTTTATTATAGTATAGATAACGTACTCGTATAAGAAAACAGTAATATCATTTAATAAAAATAGTTATAGCGAGTGTACTTTAGGAGATAGACATATACTGTTGAGAACTTTTCTGTAGAACTTTTTAAGACCTACAATTTTCTAGTACATTGTTTTGATGTATCTCTTAAGGTTCAGCCAGCGTTAGCCATAGAAATTTCTAAGGACGACTCGATAGAACCAGTCATTGCGTTTTCCCGCGGGAACGAAATATGTACCTGTAGTAAAAGGTATCCTAAATGTTGACCCGAGTGATAAACTATCACTATACAAAATTTTGTTAAAATCGGTTCAGTACTTTTTGCGTGAAACGCGTACAGACAAACAGACAAACAGACAAAAAATTTAATAACTATTGTTTTGGGGGTCTATATCGTACACATAATACGTTACAGTCATTGTTTTTAAAAAATATTTCATGTACAGATTTCGCTAAGTTACTGCTTTATTATAGTATAGACGAATTTGTATAAGTCCAAATCAATTTTAGTTATGTTTTGATTGTGGTTGATTGTGGGTGGGAAATTCAATAAAAAATGCAGTTATTTTATCTATACCTACAGATAAATAAAATTTATACGTCTGTTTGTAATGTCAAAATAACAGTTTTTTACTAAATTCATATGAAATGCATATACGGTTTGAATTTTTAAAATTTTTTGTCTGTTTGTTTCGGCTAATCTCAGAAACGGCTGGACTGATTTTGACGGAACTTTCACTGGAAGATAGCTGATGTTATAAGGAGTAACTTAGGTTAAATTTATTTTAGAAAAAAAAACAGGGTTCCGCGCAAAAAATTAAAACTCATGAAATTGTAAATAGAATCTGCGTACCTAGGGACACACCCGAGCCAAGCGAGGGTAAGTCGCTAGTTGACAATATGTGTTAATTTTTTTATAATAAAAGGTTAAATCCCCATGAGCTCCTTGTTTACTTTTAGTTAACTACCTAAACCTATGGAGTAGATATAGTGCATGCACTCAAAAATACAAAAAACAAAAATAGAAAAGAATCGAAGAAGATTTCTTTCAAATTTGAATTAACAAACGTGAATTTACCTATAAAATGTTGGCATTTGATCATAATATTGCAGACCTAAAAATTATAAAATAAATAAACTCATGCGAAAAAAAAACGCATGATAATTAATTAATTATAACCGCTCTGTAACTTCTTTTTACCCGACTGCGATGAACTGCGGTGAACGAATATGGATAAATTATTTTTAATATTTAAGAACAATTATATAATATGTATAATCAATAATATTTATTAAAAATAAAAACGAGAAACTTGTCGACCAGTTAGAGTTTGTTTTTTTTATTAAATCTCTTTTGTGGAGGCCCCTCTCTTGTGGAGGCCCCGGGGCTGCAGCCCCGCTTGCCCTCCCCTAAATCCGGCCCTGTTTATAGTATTAGCATGATTATATAATACCTATGATGACAGGTAACATCTATACATATATAATCAAATAGAAACAAAGCCAAATCTATACATGAAATATTTTTTTAAAACTATCGCTGTTACGTATTGTGTACAGCATATGTACCTACATTGTACGTACATAGAACCCGAAAGTTGTTAAAATTGTCTGTTCGTCAGTATATCTGTTGGTCTGTATGTCTGTCTGTATATTTATGTACATTCCACGCAAAAACTGGACAGTATGAATATATAGAAAAAAAATTAATTGTTTATAACAGATTGTTTATTAAATAAATAAACAGTGAAAATTTAAATAAAAACTTTTTTTGAAATTCTTAATAACAAAGTGAAAAATAACAATATTTTAAATTTTCTAACGAGGATCTATTCTGAAGCCTTTGAAGAATAGCTTGAAGAAAGAAAAAATATCTCAAATTTATAGTTTAAAAATTATCACACTTGATATTACAAAATAATTATTAATTCACTATTGCATAATTATTATAATTGAAAAATTGTGATAGATTTTTTTTCCGGCGGATTATTGTTCGTTTATCTATCCCTCTGCCTCTGATTTTTTTCATTTCTTAAATTTTATATCTAAAATGTTAAAATAATTTTTATTGATAAAGCGTCCAAACTAGGCTTGCGCAAGCCATAGCAACCGTTTTAGGCCGTATTTTCATCCCTTTGAGAAAATTATAAATATTGATCCTACAGTTAATTGTTTATAACTTTTGCAATTTTTGCAAGCGGAACTTGATTTTTTTCAAAAATCATCTACATACCATTCCGAATCGAATGACACCTCAATCCTATTTTTCCGAGACTGCTGAAAAAAGTTGGCCTAAAAGGCACTTGTTGACTAGACTATATCTAGGTAAATAGATAGGTATCAATAATTCATGATGAGATAAAAGATTTTTAATCAAGCACCGCAATAAACCGTCAGTCAACATTCTTTTTATTTCCCAATTAAACGTTTTAATAAAAAATACTTACTGCTTATTTCATTACATGTAATAGTCCTGTAAGGATATAAATTATCCAGACGTATTCACGGAAGTAGTAGGAACTTGTTGTAAAGTACCTACGTTTCGTTGAAGCAAGTTCCACCTCCTAACTCAGTAACGACTGTGAGGCTGTCTGGACTGCGCGCCTCCGTATCCATACACCGCGTAAATATTTACGTGAACTTTACAAACTTTAAAATTATTCTAGAAAACATTTAAAATTATAGTGAAAGTGATTTAGGAAGAAGAGTCAGTCACGATATTTATATAAACGACTGTTATCACGTATCAGACTTTTTAATCACCTGGTGTGGAGTTTAATATTTGCCGGTCGGTCTTCAATTCGCAGGTTGGTACTAGTGTTTACTGAAATTGTTTGCTTATTCATAATGTTATTCGAACGTGTCAATGTTCATTTGTTTGATGTTTGGTGAACTGCCAATTTCTCTAAAATTTTACAGCTGTTTTTTTACAATGTGCTGCTTCCTCGTAGGAAATCATGTAGTTCTTACCACAAAGTTTATTAGGCTCGGTTAGTAAAAGTTTTGAAATGTCTAATGAAAGTTTTTATTTATTTATTTATATATTTTCTATGTTTATTACATCGTAACAAAGCGCTTTAGTTTTTTATTTTATTTTATATCATACATCTATTTTTTTATTCAATTAGTCAATAAGTATAATTAAAAAATAATAAACTTTAAATAAAACTATCTTTTCGGATTTTTTCGCGGATTTATTTTGATTTTTGGTTCCCGACGTTTCGATTGCTTTACAGCAATCATGGTCACGGGAGAGACCATGATTGACCATCTCTCCCGTCAATGAGAGACAGAGACCATCTCTCCCGTCAGAGATGGTCAATCATGGTCTCTCCCGTGACCATGATTGCTGTAAAGCAATCGAAACGTCGGGAACCAAAAATCAAAATAAATCCGCGAAAAAATCCGAAAAGATAGTTTCATTTAAATGTCAAATATTCGCGTAAATCTAAGAAAGTATTATGTAAATAATAAACTTATTATAAAATACATAATGTATTGATTTACTTCATAAGATAATAAATGTTAAATTCATTCAAAGTGATATGCTAACACGAAGAATAGAACGCGCCAACAATTTTGTCTTTTATGAGTTCAAGTATACACAATTACGTAAAATGTTTGCATTTTAATATTACAACTCTTTAAAATGTACGTTTTGTTTAGACTAGTGTACAAACACAATGGTAACCTATTTTATTTTATATCTTAAATGTAACAACGAACGTTACATTGTTTTCCTTTAATTTTAAAAGTCAAATATACTCAAATTAATTTAGTTAATTTTATCTATTTATGTATCATTTTGTGACTTCAAAACGGTTTTCCTATAATAGATATACCTTTGTAAACACTACATATTATGCATTAAAGTTGAGATTATGCTTGTTCGAGCTATCTCGGAAACTATTGTTTCACTAATAAAATAATACCTACTGAGTTTTCCCAAAAAGAGGTATTTTTATAAATTAATAAGTAATTTTATTATATATAGGCTATAAGCTGTAAAAATTTTGGAAAAATAATCTAAAACGCTGCGCAAACGCATTGAAAAAAGCACACATTATATAAACTGTCATAACGGTTTTATGCTATGTTAGTATACCTATATCTTAATAAAAATATAAACTACTAGCGACTCACCCTCGCTTCGCTCGGGTTCGTCCCTAGCTTACTTCCCCAAACAAACTTTCATCCCCATTCTCACCCCCTTAAGGGATGATTTCCGGGATAAAAACTATTTCACTCATTCTCTTTTCTTATCATGAGATTTAAAAAAAGACTTATTTTAGTAAAAAAATTGTCTTTAATTTTCTTCTATACTAAACTTGTCCTCACAATAACAAACACAAAAAAAGAATTATCCAATTAGGTGCAGTCGATCAGAAAATATGCGCGTACATACATTTCGATTATTCATTTTTATTTATATAGCTAGATGTTAGTATCTTATATCTGAATAAAAATAATTAGATGATGTTGACTGATAACGGATTTGAAATAACCTAGTAAGAGTTTTGCCTTATTTGATAAATTTTACAAGTTCTAATAATATTTTTTTGGAAACAATAGCTATTTGTAAGAAATTATTTTTATTAAAAGTAAATTCGCAATAAAAAGGCATGACGAGACTTCTTGGTAATTATTTCTCTTACTTCTTAATACAGAATCCTTACAACATCTTCGAGTGAAGATATCATATAGTGAAATGGACATCGAGGTCTTATGAAGTTCGAGATTATGGTTACGAAACTAAAGAGTAAAGTTGCGTTTAGTGACGTACCTAACTGATCAAGAGACCATACGAGCATTAAGATCGATTCGTATAATACCAAATCGTTTCAGCACATGCCCTTACATAATTTAAAAGTTATAACAAGCACTCTCAAGTCTACACTGCCTAAATAATGTCAACTTTTATAGTATTGAGAATAAGGACTATATTTGACTAATATCACGACTTCTGTATGTTTGTAGGTAAAAACAGGTTTGAAATGTTGCTGTAAACATGCTCTGTTTATAAATTACTGCAATTCTTTGTACGCAATTGTTCGATACGATTGTTCTAATTTATCAATTCTCTGTTATTCAATACTGATAATGAGTTTGTAACTATTTTGTATACTGTTTTAAAACGTTAATATTTTAAGAAGTTTCAATACAAAAAATGGTAGTGAATTACATTTTTTCTAATTTTAATTAATTATATTTTTTGTAGGCCCGTTACTTTCTTAAAGTTGGTTTGGTGAATGAATGATTTTCCTAAAAGTTTGATTCACAAAAGCAAGTTGTTGTATAGGTAGATATATTGTCCTTTTGAAGTTTCCAAACTACATACCTAAAAATTTTGGTACACTTATGTTTGTGCTTGATATCAATGAACTAAAATGAAAAAAATGGTATTTTTTTAAATATATTAGTAAAAAAATAAAGTAAGGCATCACCGCTATTGCTAATATTACATTAACTTAGACATTCAATTTAGAGATCAATTTGCAACGTAAATAGAAATGTTTGATTGAAATTCTAACTAGTATCTATAGCAGATATTCCAAAGAAACTTAAAGCGCATCATTGTTCACGGTGTTCTCTAAACTTCTGACTAACTTCTCTATTGACTGTTTGGTTATTCGTAGAGTGAAGCGAAGATTGAGGTATAAAGTCTGCCTGCATTAGTATGATGGATCAGTTAGACAAATGTGCAAATTGATATAATTGTTCCAGACATAAAGTAAAACAGCGGAATATAGCGTGAAGCTATGTATATAAGCACGTAATACATATTATCTATGTATATAATAATTAGCTATATATATATATATATATATATATATATATATATATATATATATATATATATATATATATATAATAGCAAATGAAATTAGCACAATGCAAGCTACCAGAAAAACTATTGACTTTTTCTGCCATTGATATTTCTTGTTTTCCTTTCAAAATCAAGCGGTTTCCCTGTAATTAACACCCTGTATAGGTATCATACACGAATCCATTTATTTTCCAAGATAAAAAGTAGTTAAAACGATAAAAAGTTATTTAAGTAAAAACACGGACATTTCCGTATTTTTTTAGAAAAATATCCAAATCCTTTAAAACATTATCTACCTTACTGAAGAAAGAATAGATGAAGCCACGTATGAAATAACTTAAGCTACTCGTATTGTTGAATCATAATAAGTAGTTGCATGACTAAGATTGTCACTGTAGAATTATTTCTTAGTCATCCTCATTTTAATTATATTTTGCTAAAGTTATACAATACCTAATGTAGGTATATTATATATGTACCTTATATTGAATATCAATATTCAATTTCTTACATTTTTGGCTGAAACTTTATGAAATGGATATGATAAAAAAAAACTCATTTTTTAAGCGTATAAAATTCACTTCCCAATGATGAGAAACATATCAATAATAAGTACCCTGATGAACTTAATAAAAACGTATTTTTCACGTTCCGCTTTCAATAAGAAAAATGATGGGCTCTTTGGTGTAATTAGGCCCTCATAGATACCCACTTAGGGTTGGATGACACGGTATATTGAGTACAAAAGTTGATATGAAACGTATTATTATATGTTTCTAGACTATGGCTTCATGCTTTGATTATTTTGTCTAGTTACTAGATGTCTACTACTCTACTTGCCTAGATACCTACTATAAGTAAGTATTATATCTCACTTTTGTATGGCAATTTTATAAAAATACCAGCGACTTGCGTCCTTAAATGCCAAAGAACCTATGTGTTACTCCGGATCATAGCGTACTAAATTGCATCTTTTGTCCAGCCGCTTCACGCTTCACATCCATACTCACATTTATAATAGTAGTCCGATGATGCTCTACTTAAAATATCAGTTTTTAACCCTTGGGGCTCATAATTATACAAGACGTCATTTTACGATCGTTAAAGAATATTGTTCATTTAATTTTTTTATTTTTCAATTAGTTTATTAATCAGTATATAATATGTACATCTATACAAATAAATAAAATTGGAGTGTCTGTCATATTAAAATAACCGCTTTTTACTAAATGCACATAGATGTATACACGGTACATATACCAAAACAACATTATTTACAATTTTTGTCTGTTTGTCTGTTTGTTCCGGCTAATCTCTGAAACAGCTGGGCCGATTTTGACGGGACTTTCACTGGCAGGTAGCTGATGTAATAAGGAGTAACTGAGGCTACTTTTATTTTAGAAAAAAAAATAGGGTCCCACGAAAAAAATAAATAAAAAAAAAGTTTGTTTTGGGAAGCAATCTAGGGAAGAACCCGAGCGAAGCGAGGGTGAGTCGCTAGTAATCTATATAATATTATTCTAATTCTTATCATGAGCAATCGAATATCGATTATTAGTAACATTTATGTAATACTAGCAGAACCCGCGGCTTCGCCCGCGATCAAATTACGACCAAAATAAACTTTTTCGCAATACATATTTTATTACTTTGAAAAATAAGTTCGTGTAAGTTTTATCACACACAGTCACACACTCACAGTCTAATCCCGTTACATAGCTTAGGTGACTTTTTCGTTACAGTTGTGCCAACCTTTAGAAGGAGGATATAGATAGCAGGATACTCTCTAGCTAGGTTCTCTTTCTCGCGCTCTAGGTCTGTTATAGTTGTCGCTGCTGTGGCCAGCCGAGAAGTTATACATAAACCTTTAGATTCGGAATAATTTCCGTTCTCTACTTTATATCCCACACAGTAAGTGTGCACTTGCGGAGAACTTGAGGCATGTTACTCTGTTTAGATACATTCAACAACTCAAACTTCACCATCAAGTTTTACTCACTTAGGGGTTGAATTGAAAAAAAATCTAAAATACATGTTTATTTAATTGTATTGAAGAGCATTAATACCAAGTTTCAAGTAATTTTGATCATAAATAATTTTTTTCCTCATATAAATTGCACAACCCCCTTTTACCCTTTTAAGGGATGAATTTCGAAAAAAAATGATATTTGTATTGTTTTAGTTTTCGTTTTAAAGGTAAATAAGACTTTACGTGCATTAACTATAGAGTTTCATACAAACTTTCACTCCCCATTTTACCCCCTTAAGGGTTGAATTTAAAAAAATGCTATAATACGTATTTATTTAATTGTATTGAAGAGCATTAAGACCAAGTTTCAAGTAATTCTGATCATAAATAATTCTTTGCTCATATAAATTTTATCATCCCTTTTTATCCTTTCAAGGGATGAATTTCGAAAAAATTTAATACATACATTTCTTATTTTTCATCTTAAAGCTAAATACCACTTTTCGTGCATTTCGCGTTAAGAATGACAAAGTTTCATACAATCTTTTATCCCCTATTTTACCCCCTTAGGGAAAGAATTTTGAAAAATCCTTTCTTAGCGGATGCCTACATTGTATAAGGAATATATTCTCCAAATTTCACGTCTCTGCGACCAGCGGTTTAGGCTGTGCGTTGATCGATCAGTCAGTCAGGACAAAGCATTTTATGTATATATAATATTATGATAATAAAATTTTATAGCTTTATGATCTGTCTTTACTTTTATTTGGATTTTACGGTTTGACCTTTCTTAAAATTTGACAAACGAAGGCTCCTTTTTATTCTGGGGAAAAAAGTGTTTATAGCAGAATGTAGAGATCACTCCGTGGATTCGCATGATTGGCATGTGCTTGATATATAATTGGATATAATATCATTCATTTTATTGTGCTTTTTCTTTATAAACAAAAATGTAAATATCACTAGTAGATATTGTAAAAAAAGTAAGTTTAGTAAAAAAAAATTAGCTAAAATTCTTTTATTACGATAACCGATATGTGTTTATCAATATTTATAATAGTATTAATATTGTATGTATGTATCCAGCCCTTTTTAACGTTCCACTGCTGGGCACGGGCCTCCCTTTAAGACGAGGGGAATCAGGCCATAGTCCACCACTCTGGCCGAGTGCGGACTGGCGGACTTTACATGTCTTTCGAAAACTTGCTAGGTTTTCTCAGACATGCAGGTTTCCTTGCGATGTTTTCCTTCACCGTAAGGCAAGTAGTAATCATGTTAGAAATGATTCTCACATGAAAATATCAGAGGTGCGAGACCCGGGATTTGAACCCGCTTCACTCGGTTTCCCAAGCGAGCGCCTTACCACTGGGCTACCACTGCCTAATAGTGTTAATGTGTTTGATAGATATTTATAAAAAAAATACAGAATTTTACATTATATTAACAGCAGCATTAGCTCTTAAATAAACATTCTTTAAATATTTCAACGAAATAATAATCCTAAATACAAACTTGTGACAGATTATATAATAGAAATAGGAAAAAGAACACGACACAAATTGCATCTAAAGACCACTAATCTTATGGTCACGGTCAACTGCGTACTATTGAGATAGTAAGTACAAGTTTACTACAATTCCATCACGATTATTTTTTGTCTTTTTTATTGCTTTTGTATAAAGAGATTAGTATTATTAATAAGAATTAATTTTTTTAAATAATGTACAGTTTAACATTATTTTTGTGCCCTTTACCAAAGTTAGGTAAGGGTTTAAAAGTCTAACGTAACATTTATTTATATGGTTTTTGACCTTTGAATCATACCTATTAACGTCTTATGTAAATTTGTTTGTCAATCTTATCAGTCAGAAGTTATAATATTTTTTTAACTCATTATTCTGACAGAAATATGCAAATTTCGCTATTATTAAATGCAATGATGCGTTACTAACGTTCTATTTTAATACCTAAGCTATAACTCATAATTTATTATCTGAGTTTGCGTGTTTTCTTTCTACAGTGACTAGCTGGTTTGCTTCCTTCACGATCCGTAAACCGATGTTTTCCAACTGTATGATCGTAAACAATAACAATGTAACAGTCTTAAATAATTATGTAGTCAATTAGTAATACAAAGGTAATGATGTATTTTTTTGTTAAAAAGTTAATTTTTATTCGAACAAGATGTATCATCGTATAAAATCCTCAAAGAATTATAGCGTTGATTTTTTGTTGCATAATCGTAATGATTTTAATCAATTGAAATTTTATGCTTAGTATTATTTCGTTTAAATCAATATTGGATTGCGGTTACATCATGGCGTATAAGAAAATGCAGATCACAGATCATTTTGAAATATTTATAAATATTTTTAAATAAGTTAATTCAACATATACTCATATATTTTATTAAAAACTAGCGATTCCCCTCGCTTCGCTCAGGTTCGTCCCTAGCTTGCTTCCCCATACAAATTTTCGTCCCCATTCTCATCCCCTTAAGGGATGATTTCCGGGATAAAAACTATTTCACTCACTCACTTTTTATATGATGAGATTTAAAAAAAATCTTATTTTAGTTTTTTTTCTCTTAATTTTCTTCTACACGAAACTTGTCCAGACAACAACAAATACAAATAAATGAATTATCCAATTTGGTGCAGTCGATCGGAAGTTATGTGCGTACATACATTACGGTGATTCATTTTTATTTATATAGATAGATTCTGAAAAAATCTAGCAACTAGTACATACTAGTAAGATCGCAATTTTACACTTGATTTCGATTCGACATATGACCTCTTACCGGTACAATTTTCAAATATCCTACAGGATTTCTTTCTTCTAAAGGAGATTTTTAACGTAAAATATAAGCTAGAGTATGGGCTGTAATTCGATACATAAAATGGCATGATGCATTAAAATAAAACATTAAGAATTATGAATATATGTATATATGTCTTATGCAACAACACTTCTGACTAGGAAACATTTTTTCCGTATTTTTGTAAAGACACCTTATATGTAGAGTGTAGACTATATACCATAATTTAATAATGATATATCAAACAAGGTAAAAAATAAAGCGAAATAAAAACAGGATGCACTCGTACCTATATATTTATTACAAAATCAATTTATGTTTTGTGAGATGGAACATATCACTTCTCTTTTATCTTAACTAACTATAGCGAATTATTCAATCAACTGAATATTACCTATTTATTCGTTAGAGTAACGTGCAATCTACTTCTGATTCTTTACGGAAAGGAAAACCAGCGTTTCAAATGAATTGTCTACCGCCACCGTGGCTAATATTGTATGAGAAAATAATTAATTGGATAGGTTTAATTAAGTCGCCTTTTGCTTCGACCACTGATCTCATTACGTGTCACGTGAATATAATTAGTATTTCTTACTTCTTTTACTTCTTATTTCTTCTTTCGTAAATAATTCATTAAGAAGTTTTTATAATAGTAAAATTAATGTTACCTGTAGCTTATAAAATTGTTAGATAACATTCGTCAGTTATTAATATCACTTAAATCACATAAAAAACAATGTCTGATTATATATTATATATAGTCCCCTACATACTTATTCTTAGGCATTTAAATAAACTATTTATTTTACTAGGTATATTCTTAAATCTGTACATATAAACTTAGACCAATAAAATACTTTTTTATTGGTCTGAGCATATAAAGTTGTTTGTTCTGACAGATTCATCTTGCACAGCTTATACCTGTAATAGTGATTCGAATAATTTATTTAAATGCATCTATTAATTATATTAGTCTACGATTTACGTCAAGTTTATTCGTTAGCCATGAAACATCAAGGTGTATTAGTAGGGGTACAATATGAAGATAACGAAAGTAAAAATTAAGCAGAAACACGTTTTAAGTTTGTATTAATATTTACAGATATTGTTTTTTTTAAACCAATATTTAGTGTGCGATTATAAGCAATACTAGCGACTCACAACAACTATTTTCCTATCTACTATAAAACATATCTATGGAGTAGGGACGCATCCGTGCAAAGCGAGGGTAAGTCGCTAGTTAAAAATATATTGATAACTAGCGACTCACCCTCGCTTCGCTCGGGTTCGTCCTTAGGTTGCTTCCTAAAACAAATTTAATTAATTAATTTGGTTTTATTTTTTTTCGTGGGACCCTGTTTTTTTCTAAAATAAAAGTAGCCTAAGTTACTCCTTATTACATTAGCTATTTGCCAGTAAAAGTCCCGTCAAAATCGGTCCAGCCATTTCAGAGATTAGCCGGAACAAACAGACAGACAGACAGACAAAAATTGTAAAAAATGTTGTTTTGGTATATGTACCGTGTATACATCCATATGCATTTAGTAAAAAGCGGTTATTTTAATATTACAAACAGACACTCCAATTTTATTTATCAGTATAGATTTACTGAATTAGTATATCATTAAATATTTCTACTTTAAAAATAAATAATTTAAACGTTTTATATTTGTGCAAGACAATGTATGTATGTATATAGGCGTAAATTAAACATATATCATGTTTAGTTAAGTACTACAATGTAAAAGTTCTCACAGGTGTGTTGAAATGTGATAGGCGTTAGGTCGCTTGCTAGTGTGATGCGAAACTTTTGATCTAACTGGTTTTTGTTAGTCTGTAGCGTGAATATTACCACATAAAACTTATTTATAGAGATCTCATAAAACTTACTAAGTCGGATTGAATTTAATTTCCAACAGTCTAATCTAGTCAACAATGTACTTGTTTATTTTATATCTAAGATATATATTTTAGCATATAAATTTATAGTTTAGACTTTAGAGTATCCATAATCTTACTAATATTACAAATGTCAAAGTTTAGATGTTTGGGTGTTTGTTACTCAATCACGCCAAAACAGCTGAATGGGTCTGGGTGAAATTTGACAGTTGACACAGAGATAGATTATAGTCTATAATAGCACATAGGCTACTTTTTATTCCGGAAAAATGTACGGTTCCCGCGGGATAGATTTATTTTTCTTTTTCTAGAGGCGAACCCGAACGAAGCGAGGGTGAGTGGCTAGGTAATAAATAAGAATAATTCTTTCGTTTTGTGGATTTAATTTTGAGGTATTCTCTATGCAGTTTTTTATTTCTTGGCTCTTTTTAGTCTATAGTTGGAAAATATTGATAGTATATAATATATCTAGCGACTTGGTTGCTTCCCAAAACAATATTAATTAATTAATTTGATTTTAATCTTTTTTCGTGGGACCCTATTTTTTTTCTAAAGTAAAAGTAGTTTAAGTTACTTCTTATTACATTAGCTATCTGCCAGTGAAAGTCCCGTCAAAATCGGTCTAGCCTTTTCAGAGATTACCCGAAACAAACAGACAGACAGACAAAAATTGGAAAAAAATTTGTTTTGGTATATGTACCGTGTATATATATATATCCATATGCATTTAGTAAAAAGCGGTTATATTAATATTACAAATAGGCACTCCAATTTTGTAGATATAATTAAATTATAAATATATTATAGATAAAATTAAATTATAGAAAAAAAAAAAAAATATATCTGTATAGATAAAATAATATATATTTTGCAAGTTAAGTTCACCTTGCTCTTGGTGACACAAGTCACAACTTTTACAGCTTTTACGATTATTTCACAATGTTGAAAATCTCATTGCATAATATCATACGTTACCACAGATATAGTTACATCTATATCTGTGTACGTTACTATGCGTTTTGTGAACTAAAAGACATTTTGCTGTATTTTAGGCAATTAACAGTAGTAGTAGTAGTAGTAGTTATTATTTGATTTCTGTAATAAAATAATATTATATGTAATATCTAGGCAGTGCACTAAGCAAAGTATATGTTCCATGTATGTATGTATGTGTGTGTATTATATGTATGTATGTTGTCTGTCCATTTTTAACGTCCCGCTGCTGGGCCGGACCTCCCTTTACTACGAGGGAAATCTGGCTATAGTCCACCACGCTGGCATATTGCGGGTTGGCGGATTTGACATGTCTTTCGTAAATTGCTAGGTTTTCTCAGATATGAAGGTTTTCTCTAGATGTTTTCCTTCACCATTAGACATGTGGTAATCATGTTGGACATGATTCGCGCATGAAAATATCAGAGGTACGAGACTCGGGATTTGAACCCGCTTCACTCGGTTTCCCAAGCGGTTGCGTTATCACTGGGCTACCACTGTCTCTTATGTTGTTATGTTCCATACATACATATATTTGACTTTCATTGATTTCCTATTTACACACATAAATTCATCATGTTTTTAATGCCGGAAAAAACAAGATTCGTGCGTAGTAAGAGTTCGTTCACATTACACTACTAGATTAAAATATTTTAGGCTTTTCTTAAAATAGACAACACGTGTATATTAATAAATATTCTTACTCTTTTAGTGTTATTTGTAAGAGTTATAATATAATAGAACGATTTCAGCTGATAGTTATATTTCAGGATGACCAAATATAAATGTGCTGTTTTATTTTTAATATTAATTAATTACATTTTAGTATTTTGGTCATCATTTCATCTTGTCTCATATAATTTTCTTACTTAATGGAGGAAAGAACTCTATGTTTACAACATAAAAAATTGCTCTTGTTAGTGAAAATTAAACCCGGCACTTACGGTAAAGTAGACTATGCTTGTCAAGTAAATAAAAATAAATTACAGTGTTCATGTATTTTTATTCTTAAAACAAAAAATCTGACCTTACGTTAACATTTCGCAATGGAAACAGCTTCCCTCATATAAATCAGTCCCTGCATGAAGCTATTTGTCAGTCCGGACACGGGGTCATTTCGAGACAATTGATTCATCGAGACGTGGCAAATGTCCTGCTGGTTTGTCGACCTATCTAACGTGTTCATCTGTTCATGGCGATTTACATACTTGTTGTGAAAGAACCATTCAGGAAGTAATGTTATATTAAAATGTTCTTTGTATATCTTAAAAACAAGGCAGCGCTATTGTGTTCTTTTGGGAAATCGAAGTGAAGCTGTTTCATATCCCTGGTGTTGTGCCTCTAATATTTTCATGTACAAATCATTTTCAATATGATTACCACTTCGTAAAGGAAATATTGTGAGGAAACCTGCATGTATGAGAGAAACTAGGGAAGCTCATGCCCAGCAGTGGAACGTTAAATAGAGCTGAATACATTCATATAGCTTGGAATCACGGTCGCGCAATTTGTAAATGAAAGTGATACGCACTATACGATAGTGCATTAATGCAATATCAAAGAGGGACAGAGGTTTCTCACGCTAGGTAACAGGCATAACTTTAATTGCTGATATATGTTTAATTTATTTCACATTGTACGGTACCTACACACTAGGAATAAATATAGTTTACATACTCTTAGTTAATGTTATTAAGTCACTTATTACATAACAACACGTAATTTGAAAGACTAGTTAGTCTGAATGGATTTACCAACAAACAATATTTGGCCTTGACTGGATTTTATGACCCATGTCTTCGTTCGAGTCGAGTTAATGAAAAAATGAGGTCATCAGTGTGTTAACGCATCAAAATCAATAAATTCTCGAAAGTTTACCAATTAAGGAAATTATCATATTAAATATCTTTAATAATTTTGCTTTCTTGGTATTTAAATCGATGTATTAATTTAATGTTGGTTTATGGTTTAACTAACAACTAAGCTGAATTACATCAATCTTTATGACATGCAAATAAAAACATAAAATGTTAATTTAAATTAAAATCCGTTTATATAGTTCCCGTACCTACTTCTATTATGCCTATGTATCTCGAACCCTATGGTTCTGGCTAAATATGTGTTTTAAGTGATAACGTTAACAAATTGACAGACACACAGTACCGAATTTATTATATTGATAGAATGATTAAGAAAATGACCGTATCCTTTCTTGGAAGTGATATATTTTATGGTATACGTATAATATACGTTACATATTATGTAATGCATTTGAGGAAAAAAATTAAGAAATAAAATATTAAATGAATAAATAAAATTTTACAGGATATGTAGATTGCAGATACTGATTAATATATAAAGTTTCTGAGAATGTGTTGTTTGGTAACTTTTTGAATAATATACTTTTAAACGTATAGGGGGAGTCCGGGAGAGTGTACCCGCGCTCCACTAAAATGCTCATAATTTTTTCTATAACTACAAGTTACTATTTTTTATGAATTGTATCTTGAGCTGCATTATTCAGCTATATTTTCTCTTAAGAACGTTTCATATTACTTTAATAATTTCGCAGTTATTAGCGAAATCACCAAAAATGAGATTTGGCTAATTTCTCCCGCCTGGGTGGGAGACTTGACCCCCTAAGTAGGGAGGCATTACCCGGGTTTAAAAATAAATAAAATAATCATTAAATAACTATTATTTTATTAAAAAAATAATATAAAAGACAAGGCAGTTAGTATACATAATAAATTGTTAACATGAGGTACTTTGAGTGTTTTTGAGGTATGTATATATGGAATTAACTAGTATCACACATATGTATTTTGAGATATAATTTAGTACTATAAAAATAATAAGTATTTAAAAGCTTTTATCACAATCATAGATGTTGTGATCTTCAAATTGGCATTTCCCTCTAACTTCCATGAGATTTTTGAAGAAATCAGTTACGTTTTTTTTTTTTGTTAAAGCTTGTGATCTTGTCAAACTGATTGCTTTCAGGGTCCTCAAACTTAGTTCAGAGTGTCTTTGCATGAATTCTCTGAACCAATCTTTTCCTGCGCAGTTATTTGAAGTCCAAGGCTGAAACATTTTTGGAGTTGATTTTTGTAGTCATTTGTCAGTTTCATAGCCTTTGATCAGGCCATAATTCAGTCTGCTACATATTAGAAAATAGTTAACTAGCGCTTTTTCTTCCTCTATTGTAATTATCACAGATGTTTTAAATTGCTTACGTATTTCACTTATTTTGGCTAATTTGTTTCTCTGAAATAAAAAGTAATAATAATTGTAAAAAAAGGAAATTGCGGTAGGATTACCCTGGGTACAGTCTCCTCCAGATGCGTGGCTAATGTCTCCCACCCCACGTCAATCTGTTTGTTATTTAATTTTTACAAAAAACTATGAAACATAGGTAAAAGTTAACCACCGTAGGTTATACTAGGATAAATACATTCACGATTTATATAGGTTATTTGTTTAATTCTATTCACACAAAGCAACGATATAGAAATATGTAAAATTGAAAAAAATTACTTACCGGACGCGAAAATGGATTATTACTTCTCAATTCCAAACCACATTGCCGAACGAAGTATTGTCGCGTGAGTAAGAAAGGGGAATTGTGTAAAATCTAAAAAGTGCGACAATGTTGCAATATTATGTTCCACAAAGATTCTATGAGCAGTGGCTATTGTCTCCTACCTGGTAAACTCTCCCGGACTCCCCCTATATATTCCACATTTTAGAAAGAAAGTTATAGCAGAATATACATAGGTACAAAAGGAATTTTAATTATGCTTATTATATTAATTAAAATGAAACTTCAAAATTAGTTTCAGAAAATAGAATTTTTATTTCGCCTTTACGCCATTTTGAAGAAAAACCTCAATTCGGTGGAGGTGTTGGAATAGTTTACAATAACATATATTTTATTTCTTTTTTATGCAAAATTGCGTTAATATTTAATCATTTTGAAAATATAATCGTAATCTTATCTTTATTATAATATTAATGATATAAAGAGAAATAATGCGATGTATATAATCCATTTTCGGTCACTGCGGTCAATTTTACTGACTGTGAGACTAGCTATCATCTCTAGCGCGGGAGATATTATAGTAAACAAGTGTATGTGCCAACACAGGTGCACTCTATTCTTTTACGTCCATTCTCTAGTATAGCAGAATAGCCATCAGACACCACCAGAAAAAGATATTTATCTGTTCTTCGAGCCATGGGGTAACCAACTCCGACAACCTGCTATCAGTTGGATATCGAGTTGAGGAGTCTGAAATAGAAAAACCTAGTATTACACCCAATTCGGAGCTCGTAGGTCTTCATTGTCTAAAACCGCATATGCTACCCACGAAACTTAACCGCAATTTTACTGCCCCTTAGTTTTTGACGTTAACTGTGATAATGTATTTTATATACTCTTTTACAAAAGTGTTATATTGTAACACGAACATAAAGCAAGTGATTGAATGAAAGATACATTTCAATTGTAGTGTCTGAATGTTTATTGAAATATTGACGGAAATTAAAAAAGAAAGATGCTGTCACTTTGTGAATAAAACTACATTCTGATAAAGTGATTTATTCAAGTTGTTAATACCTCATGCTCAGCAATAGACCTTGAAAAATTTAATTCTGCAATAATCCAGCGCATAACCGTGACAATTTGGAAACTTATGGTGACGGTTGACTAATAATAGTTATCTGTGGGAATATAATAAGACTATTCTTAGGTTTATAATAATTTCGGAAAACACTACTTCTTTCAAGAAACGAAATTCGTTTTTTGTCTCAATTTTGATACAACTTAAAGCAAAATTATAACTTCATTATTTAAAATTGTTAACTGTCACATGCATCGTATCTGTCTATTAAAGTTGGTATTAAAATTTATTCAAAATCAAAAGAAAACTGGTTTAGCGAGCATCGTAATCGCGTAAAAGAGGGTCATATATATATATATATATATATATATATATATATATATATATATATACATATATGGCTAATGTTATTTACAAAATTTTAGGGTCAGACTTTCAGAGATAAAGAGGAGTCTGATTTTCAAAACAAAATTAAGTATTTCTAAAAATCTGTACTTTTTAGGACGCTGCATTTTTATCATTGAATCACAAAACTCAATTTAAATCCTAAATTCCAACTACTCGAATCCATCATCTCGGGATCATCATGGACCATTGTATATGCAAAGTACTAAATCAATGAGGTATTTTTTTTTATATAGTTATAAATTACCAAATTGTATTACGTGCTAAAAATTAAACCTAAGTCTTAAGTACGAGTAGGTACGTACATCTACAATTTCATTGCGTCTGATTGTCGTATTGTAACGACAATAATGTTCTTGTATAATATCTCGTTAGTACAATATTCGTTAGGTATGAGTATAACAGTGCCCGTGGCCTTTGACGAAGCTAAGTATGAAACCATATCATTACATGTAATGAGATTTGAACTCCTTTACGACTGTGCACATCAATGTGTTCCGATACCGTTTATTACACTAGCTTTTGTCGATAGCTCTTGATGGAAGACTCGTGAAATAAAAATAAAATGTTTTCTGATGGAACTAATGACCATAATTCAAACATTGAAATCGTTATTTTTTACAATTACAATTTTTACATATTTCTAGTTGATTTTCATGAAGGCAACGTAGAATTTAATTTACTGTTAAATAATTTAAAATCTTTTGGTAGATTACAGCTAAACCTATCAGATACCGTTAACATGATTTAATTTTAAATGTTATAACGTAGTTAGAAGATAATCCTGTTATTTTATCTATCTGACTTTTAATGTACCGAGCGTTAATGTGTCTGGAAACCTAATAAGATTTATTGTACCTACAACTAGCGTTTGGAGCTTCTATCGGCTAATAAAATTCCTTTATAGCCCTTCCATAGATTAGTGGGCACAAATAAGTCATATATTTTTAAAATATTAATATTATATGGTCAATATATGGTAACTCTTTTTATCTATATTTTAATTCATAACAGTTTTATGTGATACTAGCGACTCACCCTCATTTCGCTCGGGTTCGTCCTTAGGTATGTTTCAACGGTTAGTTTGAAATAGATAGTCGATCCCTAACTCTATGAAAAACAAAAACAAAGCTATCCCATGGGAACACTACATTTTTCCGGGATAAAAATACTACGTGCTACCCATGTGTTACTTCAGACTATAATCTATGCCTTTCGACACATTTGGCTCAGTTTGTAAGGACCCTACTTGCTGTGGCAGCGGTCGCGGGTTCGAGTCCCGCTGGGGGCATTAATTTGTTTGATCAGCACGAATGTTTGTACTCCAGTAATGGGTGTTTTTATTTATAATATATGTAATATGTATGTATTTAAAGTTATATCAACTATTCACTATCTGGGTATCCATAACACAAGCCTCGTAGCTTACTATGGAACTAGATGGTGCTGTGTTAATGTCCTAACATATATTTATTTCATCCAGATCCGTTCAGGCGCTCCAGCGTGATTGATCAATTCGCATTTATAATATTAGCACAGTCTATAAAACACTGTGATATTAGTAAGAAGAATAGTGACTTAGCCTTGCTTTGCTCAGCTGCTTCGCTAGGTGGATTTTCGGACTTCATACAAAAACATCGACTTTTTTATATGTTTAATATAATATAATAATGTACATTGTACGTAGGTATTCATCTTTTGGCAAGCGATCAGCCAGTATGTAGTAACCTGGAAGGTTATAGCCCTGTACTATTTTATCCAAATCCGTCTCGCCGTTTTAGCGTGAAGGAGTAATAAACCTACGCACATACAAATTTTCGTTTTATAATACGACGTAGTAGTCAGATTATGCTTATAATATGTGTTTCTCATATATATATATATATATATATATATATATATATATATATATATATATATATATATATTTAACTAACGAATCAAATTAAATTATTCGTCTGATTAAAGGGTGAATATACACTTTGTATCCTACTCATATTATAAATGCGAGAGTTTGTGAGGACGTATGGATGTTTGGATGTATAGATGTATGGATGTATGGATGTTTGTTACTCTTTCACGAAAAAACTACTAAATGGATTTTATTGAAACTTTACAATAATATAGCTCATACGTCAGAATAACACATAGGCTACTTATTATCCCGGAAAAATGTAAGGTTTCTGTGGGATAGATTTGTGTTTGTTTTCCTAGAGGCGGACTCGAGCGAAGCGACGATGAGCCGCTAGTAATAAATAAAAGCTATATAAATAGAAACGAATCAAATAATATTGTTGCCATTTATATATTTATAAATGTCTTTTTGTAAAGCAGTTACATGCACTATTTAAAGATTTATGTAATTGTATGTGCTAATATGATTCATATCTTAATATGCTTTCTGCATCGATATTTTACTCAATTGCCAAATCAATTAGTTCTGCTCACGACTAAATTTATGAGCGCCATCAAAAGTGCAGCGCAGCTATTTATACTTGCTGTAATACTTAAAGTATACCTAAGTGTAATCTGTGGTAGTAATCTTTGTAGGTACGAGGAAAAATATGTAACTGTATGTTATATAAAACAATCGTCTAATTTTCTAACTAAATAAAATTCTGCGATCTTTAACTCACAACAACAGAGAGCAATCTTTCGTTTCGTAGGCAACAGGCAAAAATGAAAAACTCATAAATTGTCACGTTCGTCCGTGTGTCACAGTCTATACTATAAGAAACTATAAGTTTGATTTCTGTTTGATACGCTATGTATGTAGTATATTAACTTCGATGATCGATCACGAACGTTAAAAAAAATGATTCTTGTATTTTTATTTATTTGCTGTTATAGCGGCAATAGAAATACATCCTCTGTGAAAATTTTAACTTTCTACCTATTACGATTCATGAGATACAGCTCTCTGACAGACGGACGGACGGACGGACAGCGGAGGCTTAGTAATAGGGTTCAGTTGGCACCTTTCGGGTACGGAACCCTAAAAATATGGAAAGGAAAGTGTGTACATAGTGGCATAGAATACATATTAGACTAATCATTTTTTTAAATTATGATTTGATATTACAAGCAATTAAAAGGAAGGTTGTTTTTCAAAGTTGCTTTAGCTTTATGTAGATCACGGCAAATACTCGTATAGGTATGTGATCTAGTGAAGGTTATATTTTTAATTACTTGCATTTTTATCAAGCAGTGTTCAAAAAATTAGTTTTGCAATACTAAGTCACTTTATAATTATTTTTAGTTGATATTAGAAGTTTTTATTTTTGTATATTAGAAATATGTATTTAATAATAGTGTTTATAGGTTTTGTGTCAAAAATTTTGCCATATTCTATTCTATGACAACCACTTAATAATTTATCTTAAAAGTAACCTATGTAAGTCACTCTATTATTTATAAATTATCTCTACGAAAAATTACATTGGTTAGGTAAACTAACAAATCTTTAAATCAAAAAACAAATGCTAGCATTATTATTTTAATTTAAGGAAAATAAAGGCAGGTAGGTACTATTTTTTTATTTAATGACTAAAATAAATATTAAGTCTAAAAAGAGATATACCCTACTAATATTGTAAATGCGAAAGTTTGTGAGGATGTATGGATGTCTGAATGTCTGGATGTATAGATGTATGGATGTTTGTTACTCTTTCACGCAACAACTACTGAATGGATTTTAATTAAACTTTACAATATATAGCTCATAAATCAGAGTAACACATAGGCTACTTTTTATCCCGGAAAAATTTACGGTTCCCGTGGGATAGATTTGTTTTTGTTTTTCTAGTTCGCGAAGGTGTGAGCCGCTAGTAGAGAAATAATTACCCATTTTTTGACATATATGTAATACTGGCGGCTCATCCTCGCTTCGCTCGGGTTCGCCTCTAGATAAACAAAAACAAATTATCCCACGGGAACCGTATAATTTTCCAGGATAAAAAGTAGCCTACTTATTCTTTATTATATATTCTTATATATAAATTATATTATTGTAAAGGTTCATCAAAATCCAATCAGTCGTTTTTGTGTACTAAGCTGGATAAGTTACTATAGTTTTTTAACTACCCTACGGGAACTCTTTAATTTTCCGGAATGAAAAGTATCTAAAATGTTGACCGGAGATATAAGGTACCACCATACAAAATTTCATTTAAATTGGTCCAACACTTTCGAAAATTATCCCGTACAAACAGAGAAATAAGAAAATTGAAAAAAATCTGGATTTGTTCTATGTCTCTTCTTACATCCCCCTGACTCGGTTTTTAGCATTTTTTTTTTCTTTGTACCCTTTTGTACCTTTTGTACCTTTCGACCCCTACAGTTTTTTTTATGTGTATAGATTTTTCTTTATCTTTACTTAGAACATTTTAAAGACTATCGTTTTTCCACACACGTGTGCCTCAAAGGCAGTAATCCTCCCATATTTTATCAACTTATTCTCCTGCATACAAATCTTATTGCATCTATTACTAAGGAATTATTAATATCGACAATTTATAAATCGTAAATGACATCGAAATTTATAGAGTGGGTATGTAAGAGGTATACGAATGACCTCTAAACTTAAATGTCATATAAGGATATATGTACCTATTAATTATTTATTAATATTTTAATGTTATCAAGTAAGTCATACTATTTACACAGTACATTATACATTAGTATTAGGCATTGTTTGTATAATTATATAAAATTTTTAATAAATATTTAAAAATTAGAGGTAAAAACGCCAGGTTTTACCGCAAGCGTAGTTCAGTTATGTATTACTATATCTTAAAAATATAGCCTATGTGTTTTATCAAACATTAACATCCGTCATCCTTCCATCCATCCATCCTCACAAACTTTCGCGTTTAAAATATTATTAGGATAGGATTAGTAGGATTTAAAAGATTTTTGTACACTAAAAAAGCGTTTAAAATGCGAATAGATCCGACTTTGCGTTTTAATACGAACAATCTAGCCAAAGGGATCGCTTCGCTTCGCTTTCGCTTAGCCAAAGGGAAGTCGAATTATTTCTGGTTTATTAATTAGTTCTAGTAAAAAACCTACAGTTTAACTACAGACACGTTCATCAGTTTCTTCTTTTGTCTATAAGAAATGTACTAATATGGTACAATCAAAAGTTATATAGGCAAAAGTTGGTACCACTTTGTTACTTAACACAATGCTTAAATGATTACTAAACAAAGATTGAGTGAAGAACGATTTTACGCCATGAATGATCATGACCGAAAATGTGAAATTATTGTTTGTAATATTCATAATAATCGAAGCGGTATTTCGTTGTAACAATCATTGTAATCACTAAGTTTAATAAGTTACATTCTGCAGCTATAATTAACATTAAAGTTTATTTGGTATTCATTTCTTACTTCTTTTCTGTAAAAAGATTACGAAAAGATTTAATAATATAAAATTATTATTATTTATTGATGTTTTGTCTTTTTCGGGAAATGTTGAATTATAAGAGGCAAACTGCCGTAAAAATATACATATAGAAAATAGATATTGCCTATTACCTATGTTCTTCGCTACTCTGGACATGTCACATTAGATTATAATGATACTAGCGACTTAATCTTGCTTCGCTCGGGTGCATTCCCAAGTACCTTATTCCAGGTCTATCAGTGTAATAAATTTCACTTAAATCTGTCCAGTCATTTAAGCGTTAAAGACTAACGATTATACACACAAAACACATTTTTTTTATTAAAAATAGCGGTCTGATTATTGTAACCCTTGAAATAAGGTCAATTTTAGCGAAACCATAAGGAACGTTCAAAGATCTTTGGACCGATTCAAACCAGCTTTACAACTTTCACTACTCATCCACCAATACAAGTGAACTATTACAGCATAAACAGTGACATTTCGTGCACAATTATTACAATACACATTGGGATAAGAAGATTTACCCTTAAAATATGACAATCAATACTTTATTATTTTGTTGAATATAATTAATTTTATAGTCAAAAATAATATACCGACTTAGAAATAAAATTATTCTTTTGGAGTAACAATCATTAAAACTAAATTATTAAAAACCGGTTCATAATTAGCGAAGATATCGTGTGACACATACACACGTTTGAGAACTACCTTATTAAAAGTTGGATAAAAATATTATGATAAGGCTGAGATAAAGAAACTTGAAAATATATATTTAAATTAAAATCTTAATAGCATCGTTTTATGGAATTACTAGCGAATTATCCTGGCTGCGCTCGCCTATGCCCCATAAAAAGTTAGTAACATTTTGTTACTTAGCACAATGCTTAAATGATTACTAAACAAAGGTTGAGTGATTGATTTGATTGATCGAAAATGTGAAATTATTGTTTGTAATATTCATAATAATCGACGCGGGATTTCGTTGAATTTCGAAAAATCTATGCGCCTATATGCCTTATGGGAGCCTATGAGCTAGTACTCCAGTTCATTGTCTATCTGTGTACTAAATTTTATCCAAATCCATCCAGCCGTTTCATTACACACAAACGTACATAAAAACTTTCACAATTACGATAGTAGTCCGAATATTTTCGACATTACTCTTAAAGAAACAGTATCGTTTACACGTAAATTACCTACTATATAAGTAAAAGCTATATTAATGTGATAAAGTTTTGCTTTAATACTCAAAACCAGTCCATCTGGATTTAAGATTTTGATTTAGTTACGTGACATACCTATGTATTTAAAATAGTTTGTTCAAATTAGGTCCAATAAAATTCATTTGAATTTTAATAATAGTGGTCCTTGAGTACATTAAAATTAACGATGCCTTCTATTTGGTCTTTCACTTTTGACCTTCCAGTAAACTTTATACTGCTGTATCGCATGGTTTTATATACAACATATTTTTTACGTTTCTTTGAAAACGTCCAATATAATCAAAATAGTTTACGACTCGATTTTACGATTCGTTTCAAAGTTTAATATTTTCTTGCAGTAAAATTAGATGCATGGGTTTTATATCATGTGTGAACTTACGAAAATTTAACATCTCACAACACATTGCTAAATAAAAAACTAACAGTCTATTCGAATCCAAATGTTAACAATGTTATTTATGGAATTATAAAATTTCTTATAAATAATTTCTTCAGATTGCTTACACTTAGCTATCGTGGTGGACTGTTGCTTGATCCCCATTGCAATGAAGGGAGTCCTATGTCCCAAAGTGGGGCGATAAAATAAGGCTGAATGACAATGATAATTGATTGTTTTTGCTTATAGTTATCATTTTATACTTCTGGAAAGTAGTAGTTCTGAGTAATGAATACAGGAATTTAACTATGAGCTACGACATTACGGAATATTTTTTTTTTCATGCGCTTTATTACTTTATCTTTTAAAGGAACTGTATAATTTACAAACGCTTGATGCTTGTTATTTTAAACAGAAAGCATTTTTTTAGTATTTTCTGACGAAAAATGGTTATGCAGTTTACAAGATGACCGTGACTATAGTTCCGTCTCAATGGAATTTAAAGCTTACATTATTTGTAATAATGGGAGCACGCAAGGCCAATTATCCGTTCCCCTTTTCCTTATGTTACAGTACTCTATGCTGCGATAAGACGTTATATAGTCAGTCATATCTTGTTGTTAGGATGATGTAATATTATGTTATTGTAATATTATCGGGAAAGACAAAATTTGTGTGAACATTAATTTTGAAATAGTCAAAGTTTACAAGTAAAATTTTAAGAATAGGTACATTAAACTGACTGTATTAGTTAAAAAAATAAAGGAAGTGTACAGAATAATCAGTTTTACTCCATTAACGCGATGGGGATATGAAGACAGGAATGCGCATGGCCAGCTGACGTTGTCTGGCAGAAGGCCAACAAGGCCGTCAATACTTTCTATGTTTTTGAAGATTCACACAAAACTAAAACGAAAAATATAATGTAATTGGAGTTGACTACATAAACTTATTTTAAAATAAGAAACAAATCAGGGTAAGAAATGGTGTAGCGATCCTATTTACAAAATCTTAAATTATTGTACAAAAGCAGATCCTTGCTTGTAACCTTGGAGTGGTACTACGTAATTTTTTTAGTACATTAAAAAAATTGCTAATAGCTGGTTTTAATAAAGTTAACTATTAACCTTAACTTTTTATTTTAATTATTGTAATTTCCATTAATAAGCAAATAAAAAAAATATCCTGAAATATACATATACAATATGAAACAAATGTAGGTATACTTAATTAGATAGCCACTAAGTACAAGTCGCGTGAATTATGTTAGGACGTAATAAGGTTTACTATGTATGAAATAACGACACGTTTGGCTCGGACGACACGTTTGGCTCAGTTTGCAGTGACCCTACTTGCTGTGCCAGCGGTCGCGTGTTCGAGTCCCGCTGGGAGCATTCATTTGTGTGATGCGCCCGAATGTTTGTCCACTCCACTCATGGGTGTTTATATTTATAATATGTATGTATTTAATGTTATAAATGTGTAGTGTATCAACTATCTGGTATCCATAATACAGGCTTCGTAGCTTACCATGGAACTAGATGGTGTTGTGTGTTAATGTCCCAAAAAAAAGAAGTTTTTTAAAACGTATATTATACATATAACGAGGAATAAATAAACTATTTTCCTCACGGTGTAAGAGAAGGGTAAGGGGGTCCTAGACATTCTGTTTAGACCTTTTTTAACATTTCACCTGCCCAACAGAACGGACCTAACCTCAATTATAGCGAAATCAGGCTTCAGTCCACCACACTGGTCAAGTGCGGGTTTGTGGACTTCACATGTCATGTAACGCTCTCGCTTGGGAAACCAAGCGAGAGCGTTGCAACTGGGTTAGTAGTTGCCTTGGACTACGAATGATAAGGTGTAAGAGAAAAATAATCAAGATATAACAAAAAAAAAATATATTATAGTCTTCCCCTTTTAGTTTAGTTTGTTTTGATGTTAGTTCGCACGTGCAAATTTCCAGGCAACCTTGCTGGCGAGTGGCGACATTCATTCTCGTTATAGCTCGCGCCTCGCGCTTGCGTGGGCGCACGATCTTTCTTTACAACAAGATCCGCTCAAAACAACTTGCGCGCGGCTCATTTTACAAAACTTTTCAATGCTTTCAGTTATTCTAGAGTAGAGATGTGCGTAAATTATTATCAATGTGGTTTTGATTTCTTTTGTGTGTCATAGTGTCGTGTTTTTCAATGATGCGGTATATACAGTTTTTCATAGTATTGTTGTACAGGTAATGTGTTTTTGATTATTATTTTTATCATAACTGTCACGCGTTCGCTTTTCATCAAGATTTAATCTGTAATTATGACAATAAATCATCCAAAACAATGTCAATTCATATACATTAGAATTCTACAGTGCATTATTAGGAACTTGCACTTTGTTCCTAAACTCATAAACTCATGGCAATTATTATCTTACTACGTACTATATAAATGCGAAAGATTGGATGGATGTATGTTTGTTACTCAATCATGCTAGAACGGCTTCACCGATCTGGATGAAATTTGGCACAGTGATAGGTTATTGTCTGGAATAGCACATAAGCTACTTTTTACACCGGAAAAACGTGGTACATTTATAGTAGTATAGTATGTAGGTACATTTATAATGTAAGTAGACTTGCAACGAATAGTATATTCGGCCATACGCCGAATACTGAATATTCGGCGGGCTTTCTGGCCGAATAGCCGAATATTAGGCAAAAGTATTCGGCCAGCGCGTGGTGGGAAAACTTGTATCTACGTGTTTGTATTTTGTTTGGCGCCAGAAAGTAGTATTTATTTAGAGTGTCTTTTCTCTGAATCTGGAATTGTCTAGGAGAAAACTACTGCCTGAAAATGCAGAAAAAATAGTCTTTTCGCATGATAATCTTCCACTTCTAAATTTTAATTATGATAATGCATGTGCATAGACATATATTTGATAGTTTTTTTGTTAATTTTTGTAATAAAGAAGGTGTTTATGTGCCTATGACTACTTTAATGATTATAAGAAAAATATATTTAAAAAAAATAAATCAATATTTTCATTTTACCAATAGGAAATATGCATGATTTTTTTTTCATTTTTTATACAATCATACATCGTTATATAATTGTAAAAAAAATATCCAGCTCCAAAAAACTAAAACTTAGTTTAAAAAATATTAAAATACACCGTCACGGATACTTTAGACGCTCGCCATTTCGCGCGCTTGGTGTGACGTCACAGTATAATATACACAGAAATGACGACTTAATTAGTAAGCGACAAAATCGCTAATCGCTCTGTTATGATATACACTGACGTCATATTTGGTCTGACCAATGACGTTGCGTTTCAACTACTTTGAATTTCTCACCTGTTTTTTAAACTTTTAATAATATTTTCTTAGTCAAAAAAACCTACATTAAAAAAATATGAATATACTTAGGCTTAATTCAAAAGCAATAAAGATTATAAAAAAAATATTTCACCTTTCATTACATCACACGCATATTCCCTATTATTATCTGATTACAACAAAACATATTAATTAAGTATTCGGTATTCGGCCGAATAGTATGTAGATATTCGGTATTCGGCCGAATAGGATAAAAGTAGCCGAATAGGCCGAATACCGAATAGTAGCCGAATATTCGTTGCAAGTCTAAATGTAAGTATAGATGTTTTTACGTATTGTATTTACACTTAGTTTTCATCATTTGTCTGTACACAAAAACACAAATGAGCAGCTTACAATTTCGTTACGACACTTAAATGGACACTTACTCGTAGCCGTAGGCAGCAATAGGTGAGTGCATTTGTAAATGCACGTTGAGCAATAGTTTAGAATCCATACGAGAATGTATTACCTCTATTTAATAACTATACAAGCAATATTATATCGGTTGTATAAATAATAGTTATGAAATTGCTAACGTCCTAGACCTTATGATACTTTTAGCAATCTTTAGTTATAGTTTTCCTGGTTTGTACGTTGGTACATACGTCGACTACTTATTTGTTGAAAGTTGATATCAGATTGCGATAACTATATTATATAATAAAATCGAATTATATTGAGATTTCCAGTTTTGTCTTTGAAACAGGAATCCGGATATGAGAGGAGTAAAAAGTCTGAAGTCTGTATCCATTCATTTGGTTATTTTTTAAGTGAATTATCCAAGGTTTTATAATAATCGAAAACTTACTGACAATTGTTACTTTATTTTATTGACTTACTGTAAAATATTCTAGATTGGTAAAATTAAATGACTCAAGTCAATTACCTACATACAATAGGCGTATGAAAAAATATTCTAAACGTAGGTACAATAGGTGGCGTACGATTGATAAATTGAAATTCTTAGGTCTGAATGCAACAAGTACCATCAGAGTAATTTTTATTGTTAAAAATAATTAATACATTTTTGCTTATTTCAATTAACTTACATATTATATTAATTCAAAATTTTATAAGCACAGAGTTCGACTTATAATATATAAATAAGTCTTATAAATAAGTTTTTTTATGAAATAATTATATAATAATGATAGGTAACGCATCAAACAAGTTGCAGGTGGTAACGCTTGAATGAATCGATGTTAGTCCACAATGCAAGAGCGTGTCACAATTACACAACGGAACCTGCAAAAATGCGTAACATAAGTGGGTACCTCACATGTTTGTTTCATAACGGATGGAGTAATAATTTAAGTTTAGATGGATTTATTTAGGAATACAAATTAAAAATCACAACAAACCTGCAACTGTAAATAAATAAAAGTTTTTGAAAATCGTAAATTTTTGATCTACTAGTATTTGCCCACGACGTCACTCGCGTAGTGTTGAGTGTACCCATATCAATACATATTTTATAATAAAGTCCCTCCGCCGCCTCTGACAGACAGTCTGTCTGAACGCGATAAACTCAAAACTAGCCGACGGATTTACATATGATTTACATCAATGGACGGAGCGATTCATGGGTAAGGTTTAGGTTTATAATTCATTAGGGTTTTGTGTAAATCGGCCGCAATATGATGATGATTGTAAAAGGTGTCGAAAAAAATCATACCGACTGGTAGCTTTACTTTTATGTGTAGCTTTGTATTCTCGTTAAAAAATTGACAATTTTCTAAGATTTCATTGTCCCTGTAATAATGTAAGTAATATATTTAAACGAGCAATTCTTGTATATTTATTTATTTATATGGGCGATCTTGGAAACGGCTCTAACGATTTCGCTGAAATTTGGTGTGTCGGGGTTTTCGGGGGTGAAAAATCGATCTAGATTAGTCTTATGTCTGGGAATACGCGTGTTTTCGAGTTTTCATGCGGTTTTCTTTCGCACTATTCCACGCAAAATATCTTATAATTTCGCACACTCGGGCTTAAGCATCGTGGTCAATGCACAAGATTAACTATTACAGGTGTCCGGCCTCCGGGCTCGAATCCCGGTCGGATACAAAGATTTTACTTTTGTTTTTTTTTGTATTTAAGTTTTTAGTTTTTTTTTGTTTTTAAGCCAAATTAAAAAGAAAATTGTACTTTTGCCCAAAAACTCCGAGCTCGGTCGCCCAGGTCTAGTACCTATTTAAAAAAAAAACTATTATGTATATACGTTTTAACTCTTGATTATTGACAGAATAAGACATGTCACGTTTTATTGGTTGATTTGGTTTTAACCGAGTCTAGGAAGATTAATGTCATAATAATGCCCTCCTCGTCGATTTCGATCACTATAGCCAATCTTTTTGAATTTTTATAGTTTACAAGTATACGCGCAAACACAAGTGCACTCTGTATTCCTTTCACTGTTAAACCCCGGTAGGGCGACAATTCGAGACGACCGACGAGAGATCTGGGTGCAGGAATGGTTACCTACTTTAGGTGCTCTCTGAAGCACGGTAGAAACACCGCCAACTTTCCAAAACTTTCGAACCCAGGAACACCGGGACTGAAGCTTAAAACATGCTACCCACTAGACCAACGAGATAAATTAGGAAGAATTTAAAGAAGATCATTTTTTAAGCGTTTTAAATATTATTAATGACTTGACCGATTCAGGGAATGGACATCCATTATTTCTTTAGTCAATGTATCTATATAGTATAGTATAGTCAATGTATATATTATGTACCTTTATAACGTTCACGTCAACTCTTACTAAAAGTAGCAAAGCATCATCCGGTGAGCCTAAAAAATATATTTTCTTTTTAAACAAATATCATACTGCAAGTATGCATGCAAGTTTCGAGCGGTACTTTATGGCGCATGCGGGTCTTTTAAACCTGCCTCCGACCTTGGCTGTTAAATAACAGCATGTAAACCGGTACTGAGCGCTTATGTAAATAGTATGGTAATATTGAATATGACATTTCTGTGTTACGCTATAAATCCGTAACGTCTATTGTCAGACGAAAAAGGTACAATTTGTAATTTCATGTGGTGAATTAAAAAAATATATTATGACTATAAAACTGGAAAATCAGTATTTTTTTTTTAATTTATTAACAATATACTTATAGTAAGAATTACGTATTTGTTTATATAAACATGCTTATATATATATATATATATATATATATATATATATATATATATACTAATATTATAAAGCTGAAGAGTTTGTTTGATTGTTTGTTTGTTTGGTTGAACGCGCTAATCTCCGGAACTACTGGATGGAATTGAAAAATTCTTTTTGTGTTGGATAGTCCATTTATCGAGGAAGGCTTTAGGCTATATATCATCCCGGAAAAATTTACGGCTCCCGTGGGATAGATATGTTTTTGTCTAGAGACGAACCCGAAGCGAAGCGTGGGTGAGTCGCTAGTATATTCATAAAACAAAGGAAATAAATAAAGTATCATAATACATAACACTGCAAACGTGTAAAAAGCATAATAATTATGGTCAGTAGATTAATAGAGAATCCTTACTAATATTAAAAGTATGAGTGTGTGATTGTTGGTACGTCGGTCATTTGAACAGCAAAGTAAATGATTGGCGGATTAATTGCAAGGACTTTATAAATGCCAGTATCTAAAGTTGATCCTGAACGACATATAAATGTTCTATTTATTATAATGCCAAATGTTTTATTTCTTATTGTAACAAGCTTATTTTGTTGTTAAAGTTTTTTCTTAAAATCATAATTTTTTAAAACGTAAATTAATCTAATTAGCATTCCAATAGTGTAATCAAATAATTACACACGCGTAACGTTTACATACTGAAATAGTATATGTGGCCATAATTAGTTTAAGCATAATGATAGTCATCATTCCATAATTAACATGAAAACAAATATCAGAAGAGATGTACATATGAACTGCTGTTTAGTTTGTCACCCATTTGAGGGTTATTTATTTGTTAATATGCAGGGTCTATCCCTAGCTCTATTTGATAAAATGCCTATTTTCTATGGACGCACCATGAGCACGCAGTAAGGTAGTGGTAGCCCAGTGGTAACGCGTTCGCTTAAAAAACTGAGTCAAGCGAGTTCAAATCCTGGGTGTCGCACTTCTGATATTTTCTTGTGCGAATCATTTCCAACATGATTTCCACTTGTTTTATGGTGAAGGAAGGGCAAACTGCCAACCCACATTTGACTATAACTAGAACTGTGGCCTTATCCCCCTTGTACTCAAGGGGGGCCCGCGCCTAGCAGCGTTAAAAAGAGCTGAATATGTACCATGCGCATGCAAGCGGAGACGAGGGAAAACAGTAGATTAGACACATAATAAATAGACATCAATAGTGTTATCAGTTAAAGTAGTCTCATCTGTTGTAGACGTGTTAGACTACCGCTCTTCATCTGTGAACTGACAAGGCTAGCTACAGTGTAGTTTACTGTACAAAGTTGCAGATAAGTTAGAAACTCAAAAGTCCAACATGGTTTTGAACAGCTCTAATTGAAAAGTATAATTTAACTTGCCAATTTATTCAGAAGAATCGCTAATTTTGTGAAATAAACTTTAAATGTAAATTATTGAAAGTTTGACTTTATTTATGTGCCCATTTCGTAACATCGGCTATGATAAAAGAAAACGATTAAGTTTCGAGCCAGCCCACGTTATTGATAAAAAGTTAATGGAACCCTTTTTATTTGTAATTACTATTTTATTTAGAACAATATTTATTCATCGGGCTTCGTCAATTAGGGGAAAATTCTCTGTCGTTTGCGCAACTAACTTTCTGTTTGATTTTACGTTTTTGCTCTAATGACCGATTCGGTTACCGCCCAACCTCCTTAATGGCGCTGGATGCGTACTATTTATTAGTATATATACAAGTTTTAGTATCGGTTATTAATATTTATGATTATTACATAATTTCATGTCGTCTTTCAGTTTCGTTGAGTTCATAAAATATGTACCTAATAACGACTAGCTAGTATTTGACTAGTCACTAGTTGATAGCTGCTATGTTTTCTTATATTAGTTTATAACTTTTATAACATTCAATATGTTTATGAATTTGTTTGTATTCAGCCCTTTTTAACGTCCCACTGCTGGGCACGGGCCTCCCTTGAATACGAGGGGGATCAGGCCATTGTCCACCACGCTGGCCAAGTGCGGATTGGCGACCTTCACATGTCTTTCGAAAACTTGCTAGGTTCTCTCATACAGTTCCCTCACGATGTTTTCCTTCACCGTAAGGCAATTGGTAATCATGTTAGAAATGATTCGCACATGAAAATATCAGAGATGCGACACCCAGGATTTGAACTCGCGAGACCCGGGGCTTGAACCAGCTTCACTCGGTTTTCCAAGCGAGCGCGTTACCACTGGGCTACCACTGCCTTGAATGTGTTTGAATGTGTTCACTGAATGAATTTGTTTAATAATTATATATATTTTCTATATTTATTGTTAGAAGAAGATTCAGGGTTAATCAAAGTTTACTAAATATGTTTTTTGTGATGGCTACCGTACCATTATTATTTTATAATATATATTTACATAATATATATTTATATAAAACATAATCATATAATATTTCTTCGTTTATTTCACTATCTGATTTATTTAATTTTCTGGTTTTTTTTTTCAGGAACCTGGGAGCAGCAATATTCTTCTGTTTCAGGTATTTACTGTTGTAAAACTATATAGTATACATATGAAGATACATAAAAAGTTTCATTTTTGATTAGCGAAGGACAAAATAAATATTTTTGAAATTTATTTTATTTATTTATTTCATAATATTGCAATATAATTGTTAGGTAATATGTTTTTGTCGTATGAGATACATACATATGTAAATATCATATATTATTGTAGGAGCTCCAACCACATTTTAAAGCAACTGCAATCTAATTGCACTTTGTTAATATTTTGTATCAATTAACTTCTAACATTGAATGAATAAAAACTTTTTCACATCCTTGTTAAGACGAGATCCGCGTGTTACCGCGTGTGAGTGAACAATGATTTGTAGGTCGATCCCACGATACAATCCCGGTTAAGTAACTGTGATGTATGACACAAAAGAAAATAGATATTATCTTTTCTTCTCCATTATCTATTATATAAAAATAAATAAAAAAAACCATTAAATATTTTGTCCGATTGCACAATTTTTATTTTTCAAATTAAGTGCTATATAATAAATACTAAATAGTTTTATAAATCAACAATTCTTGCATGATAGTGTTTGCCAATGCTTTGCTTAGCGTACTAAGAAAAGACGTTAATTATACAAACAAAAAATTTGTAGGAAAAGCGAAAACAGCTCCCTCTATCCAAAAATGTTACCGAAAGCGATATATTAATAACATTTTATATAACTAAAGACATTTTATGTATAAAAATTACATAAAACATCCTTAGTTGGTATTTTAATGATTCACATATGCTTTGTCATCTTATAATATTAATTCTATACCCGTACATTGTTAGGGATTACTCACGTAGAAAAATCAAGTCGCATCTAACATCAGTAGATACTTTAACCGTTCGTTATGCCTACAATACAAATCGTCCCACTCTTTCATTGGAAAGTTAGTGATTACACGTACGAACGCACTACAATAATACCTTTAATGTCATACATTTTCTCTTCGAAAGAAAATGTAAGGTTTTCTACGCTATTTAAATTATTATCTTGTTAATTTCTTTTCATAAATTATGCCCATAACTACTGAAAATTATATATTATATTATATTGTCCTTTATTCAAAAATGTACCGCAATTAGAATAAAAAAAAATCATTAACAGTTTTTGCAAAATGTTTTTTCAAGGTGGATGTTTGGACAATTTTTAATTTTAGATCTCTCCTATAAAAAGCAGATAAAAATATGTCCGATTGAAGATCTTGACCGTCTGATGTGAAGTCGAATGGTTAAATATATGATTAACGTCAACTCTTAGGACGATTTACACGAAAATTCTAAAATTTAAATGTCTTCAATATGTGTAAAAAATGTCAAACAGTATTTGATGATTGCTATTGATAGGGCCCTAGGGGACATTAGTCCAAAACCGGGTATGGGGGTAAAATCGGGACACGGTACTAAGGCTTTCTAATGCGTTTCAAATTTTCGCGCGCTTTCTTACTTGCAGTCAGTCATCTTGAATAGTTTGTCAACCAAAATTAAATCATGTGCGTGCGCGCTCGTTGAAAATATTTCAGAAAACATTTTTTTACGAAAATTTGATATAATATTAGACGGATCCTAAAGGTGTTCTATAATCTTGTATATCAAGGTAAGTGGAATTTATTTTTGTTGTAAAGATTAAGTATGTATTAATGGTAAATAAACATTGGTTGAATCTTTTTTGCGACATGTTTTTGGGTTATTTAATTACTTTGTTTCTCTTCAGTGCGCTTGGGGTAAAACCGTACGGAGAAACCGAGTGATAGTACTTCGTATGATGAATGATATTACAGTTCACAACAAAATGCCCACGAAATTATATAAGAACGACGAAACGACAATTCTGGAGTGAAGAAATTATAAAAAATACCATGTTAGAAGTAATAGACGGAAAATGTAGATATCGTTTCGCTTCTCGAAAAATTTACAAAAAGAAAAAGGTTTCAAACGATAAGTGATGATTAGTTGCAATGTCTTAAGTGTAAGGAATGGACCCATGAAGGCTGTACTGGTTGGGACCAAGATGAACTGGATGAGTTCCATTGCTTCCTTGTAAAGGGGCAAAGTCAGATATAAAAAGTGGGTGTACCCGGTTTTGGACTAGGTATAGGTCAAAACCGTAAAAAGTTAACTTTTGATAATGAGATTTTTTTTTGAAAATGAGTGATTTTGTTGATTAAATATGTAATTAATAAGTTAAAGTAAACAAAGTCTACTAAAGTTATTTTATAATGTTTGAAATATTTTTTTTAATTTAATATTTCCCTTAACGTCCCGGTTTTACCCCACTTTTCCATACACATGTACCTAGATATTATTAAAGGATACTAAATAATAATAGTAATAAGATATTTTAATTAGATTAAAGTATTTGTGTAAGTGATACTTAGAAACGAAAATTTGGCTCCATTATAGTTATCAAAATATATTTCAACCAGTCTGTATATTACGCTAAGTACCTATAAGCAATGAGACTTCAAGATGGAACGACGATGACTGCAGATACTTCTACTAAACTTTAAGTGCAACCTTGACCGAGAGGTCAGGCGTCAAGTCTAGGCGCTGAGATATCAAATGACACATTTATATTATTATCGTAGGTACGTAAATCGATTTTAAGTGCTATATTTTGAGAAGAGATGTTATTTCATTAACATTTTAGTAATTTAATACGAGTATTTATCATGTATGTCTATAATATTACAATGTGAAAAAAAAATATATCTTACGATGATCTTTAAAGTATTGAGCCGATTCTAAATATTCTTTCAACAATAGAAATCTCCTTTATTGGCTGGTAGAGGCTATTTTATTGACTTTTTACGCGAACGACTTATGACTTATTCCGTAGGCGAAAGCTGGTTCGACATTTTTCTAATGATTTTGATACTGTTGTAACTAAGGAAATAAAGAGGGCGCCAGTTGATATACGTGTAGTTATCCTAGTTTGTTTTGTGAGTTCGAGCACTCTCTTGTTCGTTACATTGTCCCTTCAAAGATATCTATAACGCTTCGAATACAGCGCACGTGGAAGTAGTTCAAAAATCTTTTTAACAATAAAATAATTGTCGGTTTTTAGGCATTCCATTGCGAGCTTGCAAACTTGTAAGCTTATATGTGAACTATAGTTATTGTATTTTATAAATAAAAGTAGCATCATCCATTTATTAGCAATATTTGCAATTAAATTACACAATTATTTTTTAATAATAATTACTCTTAGTGATTACATAACTAATATATAATTATTTAATAATAATTCTCTATTTTAAATAAATGTTATATTTGGATGATTGTTAAATATGTATTTCGACTTGAATTTTTAGCAAATAGATGAGCTAATAATTTTGATTGTGATCTACATACGTATAGGTAACCATAAAAGGTTTTAAAATTGAGTAGGTACCTATATAAATTAATTGTTTGTAACTTAAGGCCAGACGTGTAAGTGACCGCTTAATTGGGGTCGCTTAGAGCGAGGAAAATATAAATTATAAACCCTTAACAGTGTTGATTTGTTTTCAATGCCATACCTCCAAACATTAATTATTCAAATTATTCTAAGTAGCTACTGATCATTATAATTTTATTATATTGTTTATTTCTTTTATTACATTATATATTTTTTAGAGAACCAAGCAAGTTTTAGAAAGACATGTGGAGTCCGCCAAATCGCATTTAGCCAGCTTGTTGGACTACGTCCTGATCTCCCTTGTATTGAAAGGAGGCAGGCCCGTCCCTAACAATGGGACGTTTAAAAAGCTTAATATATATGTACATTACACATTTATATCTATACAAAAGTAAAAATTATGTTATGAGTATGAAAGATGAAAAATGTATTTATATAAACTTATAATATCTTAGCTATTAATTACAAAATATCATATAATTAATTGATTTACTGTATCGTAACGAAGAAGCCCGCTGAGTGCGCGTAACATCGCGTGCTGCATCTGTTCCGCTTCCTATGCTTTAAAAAGGAACGGTAGTCGGCAATGTTAAACCCATTTGCTTTATTAATGTACCATATTAAAACGTATTTTAACAATGAACAAAGGCAATTTTTATTCATTTTTAATTTCGGTAATTATTTTTAATTACTTGGTAATAGATATTTTACTAAATACGATGGATAAGTTATCTTGATCTTTCTGAAATAATATAGAGAAATGATGGTTGTGCGGCATATTGATTAGTAAATCTGTATAATATATAAATATTATAAATGTGAAGGTTTGTGAGGATGTATGTTCGTTACTCTTTCACGCCGGAACGGCTGAACGGATCTGGATGAAATTTGGCACAGAGATATATTATAGCCTGGAATAACACATAGGCTACTTTTTATCCCGAAAAAAATATACGGTTCCCGAAAAATTGATTTGTTTTTGTTTTTCGCTAGTAGGTATATATATGTAGGTAACAACATTTTTACGAGTTTAAAGTAGTTCAAAAACTATTTGACAAAAAAAATTTGGTTGGGACCGTAGACAATAAAAGCCAAATAATAGTTTTAGAATTTTCTAGACATTATTGTAATGTATTTTTCTAAGGCGGGTGGGCGTTTTTATTATAAGTACAGTTAATGGTATATAAATTAAAAACATTGCTAAGTTTCATATTATGTTGAGACATCATAAACGCTTTGGTATACTGTACCCTTTACTGTTATTGACATAAGTATGTTAATGGATTTGTCTCCTACATTTGTTACAACGGGTCTTATTTACTGCTCGATGATGTTACTCCAGTCTGGAGAAGCGGGAATTATAGAGAATCACAAAACATATATATGATATTTAAATTAACATTAATAATAATATCGATATTATACTAATTATCGATACCTAATACTAATTGTAGGTAGTAAATTGATATTGGTTCAAATAAGTTAGAGTAACATTTATTAAAATTTTAAAGGCGTTAGCTTTTTTGTTACCTATTATTTAACGCGAACATAATTTATACAGTAACAATAATTAAATAAAGGTACATTTGTTTTGTTTATGATACGTAATAAAGTTAAGTGTAGGTTTAGTTTCACTGTATTTCTTATTCATAGAGGTATTTATTATGAAAAATATTACTTTGTTTTTATGAGATTTGTTCAAGATATTTTCTATCTTGATTCCAGTATTATAATTATTATAATTGCCGAGGAAAATGATTAAATGATTCTACCTACGTTGCCTATGTATAAATCCAGCGCCGCGCTACCAAACAAGACTAGTTCCTTCAAAAAGCATGTAAATAAATAATAAAAAGAAACATTCGCTTCGCTTAAGACTAAGATCTGCTGCCTCAGACTTAGAAGGCAATGCCAATCATTTGTATACTGCAGTTCAAACGTCAATTTATTTGACATTATAGTTGTATAAACAATCGATCGAATCGAGCAATAAAATCGATATATTGCATATAGTTTTTGACTTCTCATAAATCTTTTTTTATAGAATCTAATCAAACTCACGTACCGTTTTATTTCTTGGTCATCGAGCATGTAAACAGCGATTTCACGGTGACACATAAAACTGTTCTTATATTAGTGTATTTTGTTTTCCTGGTTTTATGATTTTCTCAAGTTTTATTACTAAATATGTATGTTATTTTGTAAAGTTATTTGAACTTCTTTTACCTTACAATGTAGTTGATTTGATATAAATTATATTAACTTAATTCAATTTTTAAAAGTAATTTTCACTCTGTGATTCTATTTACTTTAACAGCTTTTCTAGTAATCAGAATTAATTTACGTTTATTTAATATTAATAAAAGACAAAAAATATTCCAAAAAGGATCTTATTTAAAAAATATTTTATGTATAGAAAAAATGAAATAATGCTTATCAATTATTATTATGATTTTTATTACATCGTTATGTCTTTATTTTAAGCAACAAACCTCAATGTTTTCACAAGATACAAAGTTTTGTAATATAAAATATAAATTAGAAGAATTACTAAAAGCTAAACGGAATAAATAACACACCATACTCCGTAGTGGCTACCATCAGCAGTTTCACTCAGGCATGGATTTTGTTTAGTACGCAACCACTACATAAAATCATCGCTTTCTTTTATAATGCGGAGAACGGAGACAAATTATTCTTATGACATGAAACTTTGTCATTTTAATTAAATTATATAAGTAATTAGTTAATACTTTTTAATAAAATGGAAAGTTTGTTCTCAAATCAGACTATTAATGCCGGTGTAACAAAAAATAGTTTGACGGAAATCCGTTCAATCGTTTTTGAAAGGTGTGTGACAAAAGAAAAAAATGTAGAAAATTTTCTCTAGAAATCTAGAAAATATTCAACTTTTACTACTTAGAAATTTTATTATCTGTATTGTGTTTATTTTACCCGATTGCGGCGAAGCCCAAAGGAGAGTTATGTGTTTGACCTATATGTATGTATGTATGTATGTATGTTCGACCATATGTTCCCTCGTAATTATTAAACGGCTTAACCGATTTTGATGATCCTACGTAGTTCTATTCATCTTAATAATACTATGTTTCTTAGTCAATTTGTTCTCATCTTTTTAGTTTACTTAAACCCAGCCGGGTTTTTCTCATTTTTGTTATTTAATTTTTTACAGTAATTCCTGCCCTACTTACGTCATATGGCTTAATTAAATATTATCTTGCGCGTAGGTAAATATGTTTACTGACACCCAAAACATTATTGCCCAATAAACCATTTGAGTTAGCTTTTGTTTCACATTAACGACCTAACATCATGTTTACATACGTTGCTAAGTACGTTAGGGATATATTTAAATACACCATTTGCTATCTGATATCTGGTTTCAATGTTATTATCTGTTAATTTCAGTTTCCGACGTTTTATTTATCAACAAATACCTTTCTATTATTACGGTAAAATTCCATATCTTTATGACGAAAAGTAAGCAATTGCTAACTAAAGGAGTATCTAAGTTTAATAATGTGAGTGCACGATGTGTGTGATCATAAAATAATTATATTTTTCTTATTATAACAATAACTATCTTCTTCTTCTTCCTTAGAAAAATAATCTTTAGTTTTATTTCCAAAAAAAAAGTCTGTTAAGATGTTTTACTTTAATTCATTTTAATTTACGAGTAAAAAATGTTGCAACTACCAAATATATTTTGAAAGATTCTTCGTTTTTTACCAGTGTATTTATTTAGTATTGACTAAAATATTGCAATGTTAAGAAACGAAAATGTGCATGTGTATAACGTGAACTAAAAGCGGTTCACCTATTTCCAGAATCTATAAATTTGAAATCGAACAATCGATATATTTATCCATTGTTTACAATCGTCACGACGCGACGCGTGAATAGTCCCGACAGGGCGAAGACACCTGTAGCCATGCGTGCCAAATGCCATATGATATATTTCACGTAGTAGTACATTAATTCATTTCGATTGTCATTCGAGCCTCGCTTAATGTCATCATTATGTATAATAACGATAAGTATCATAAAATAGTTGTAAGTTTCTACGCTGATTATTTATTACAAACCGTTTTTAAGGTTCCGTACTCAAAGGGTAAACGGAACTCTACTACTAAGACTTTGCTGTCCGTCCGTCTGTCTGTGTGTCTGTCCGTCTGTCGCCAGGCTGTATCTCATGAACCGTGATAGTTAAACAGTTGACATTTTCACAGATGATGTATTTCTGTTGCCAAGTTATAATAATAAATACTAAAAAAACAGAATAAAATAAATATTTAAGGGGGCTTCCATATTATAACAAACGTGATTTTATTCCTCGTTTTTGCTCGATATTGATAACGGCAACCGGTAGACGCTTGAAATATTCACAGAATATTTAATTATATGTTCACTTTAAAAATACATAATGTAATTAAAATAAAACAATTATTTAAGGGGGGCTCCCCTATAACAGACATGATTTTTTTGCCGTTTTTATACATAATGGTACGGAACCCTTCGTGCGCGAATCCGACTCGACTCGACTTGGCCGGTTTTTGTTAAATACACCTTTTAGAGGTTCTGTACATTATGTGTCTTATTTAAACTATTTTTCATTTTATTCTTACACGTGCTAAAGTTAAAAGAAAAAAAGTTAAAAAAGAAAGTTAGTGATGGAGTGCATTAAGGTCATTTAATGTGCGTATTTGCATTTTACACTAGTACCTATTTTCAATGTACATATTATACAATATACATACTTATATATATTTATACTAGAGATTGTTTAGGTGCATTGTGACATACTATGTTTGACGTATTATATCTTCTAATGGAGTAAATGTTTATATTTGCCATACAGACATCCAGGTCTAGTTGAGTGTGAGATACTTCATGCTATTTGCTTATTCGGGACAGTAATAACATAATACATATTATAAAATAATAGTAGTTAATTTGTGAACCTTGGAAACACCTTGAGTGTGGTTTCCTAAAATATTATTATAATAATTTAACTTAGATTTTGTGCAAGATATTTGTGTAAATAAAGCCTAAAGCCTTTTTATAGGTGGCGATTTAGTTCAAAATATAATGTGGATTCAATATCATTTCATGTTTCATATTCTATTTGTTATATCATTATCATTTGTGTAATGAATCATAATATTAACTGTTACATTACGTTAACTTTTAATTTACAATAATAATTAATTGAAAGTTTAATTAAGTATAGGTAATAATTTAATTTAATTTTCAATTAACTTGTTATCACTTCACAGTAATTTTAACGCATTTTAACAATACATGTACCTAACATATATTAAATCTTAACATAGTAAAATGGACTTTTTACAAAAAACAAAATCAATTTTTAATTTAAAATCAATCAGTCAAGTTTTTCGAAATTTTTCACGGATTTTTTTCATGTTTTGTCTATCCACAAAACTATATTTGCGTAGACCTAATAAAGTAATATTTTGTATTGTAGGAATTTGAGGAGTTAAAATCTAAGCATTATTTTGTTTTAATGTCATTAATTTAGATATATTTTGTCCTGTAAACACTTGTGTGACTTGATATATTTTATTGTAGCCTATACTAGCTTACGTACACGACTTCAAAATAGTCTATATTAATCAGTTAAAGTATAGCTTTTCTTACGAGATTTTTTTGGGATTTATTATAAAAACTGTTCTCTAGAAATAAATAAATATTTCCTTTGCCATTTATAATGGTGTATAGTGAATGAGAATAAAAAAACTTGTAACTACATTCTCTGCGATAGCTTTGTTATCTTTTCAGTGGTAGTGTCCGAATTGTTCTGCATATAAATGTAGTTCTAGGTCAACACCTCCCAATGCATTGGATAGAGGCCAATGGAAATATATTAGTATGTTAGTTTTAGGCACGTGTTATTAATTACTTGAGTATAGAAAATATAACTACTATTAATATTAAATTGAAATATCAAGATTAATATTGATATAACATTTTATCATAAGAGGTGAAAGCTATAGTAATATTTTAATACACCATGAATCTTGTTGATGCTAGTAACAACGTATCTTCTTCAAAATAACTAATTTTGATTTGACTATTATCTCTTTTCTTATTTAAATTGAAATTATTTTTGTTTTTAGACATTTTTTTTATGTTATGTGCTACTTTTTTGTTTGGATTTTTTAGAATTGTATATATTCTATATGTACATATAATTGTATTCTAAAATAACAAATTAAAAGAGTTCTGTTATTGCTCTTTGGCTACGGGACCCTAAAAAGTTAGATAAAGTTATTTATTTTGAAATATTTGCTATCACCCGTATCGGTCATATTCTGATACAACAAATGTAATGTGAAACGTTTGCGGAATAGGAAGGCGGATCTGTCAATATGGGTTTAAAATATCTCGCCAATGAAACCAGATTTGAGTGATATTTATAACGGATACATGATAGTGGCATGCATGTAATCACGTGGTGATAGAAGGGATACGTTTGCTCGACCTATGATACCTATTATAATGAAATATGTTATTATCATTATTTTTGAACTTTGTCAATCCAGCGGTACTTTGGATGTTCAAAAAGAAGGCGTTTAAATGGATACCCTTATTTATGCTTTTTTGACCGCACGATCCTCTCGCATCCTCTACCACGTGGCCGAACCAGCGAAGTCGAGTGCAAACAATAATAAACCACACATCTAATAAAATATTAACAAAGCGAAATCTGCGCATGATGTATTAAAAAAATACTGTAAAGTATTGTGTAAAGAATATAAACCCCAAAACTATAGTAATACAATTTTTTGTCTGTTTGTCTGTATTTGACGCAAAAAGTACTAAACCAATTTTAATTAAATTTTGTGTAGTGATAACTTATTATCTGGGGCAACATTTAGAATACCATTTACTATAGAAAAATCTTTCATTCCCACTGAAAAACACAATATTCGGTTCTGATGAGTCGTACTTAGAAAACATGGTTAAATCTGGCTAAACCTTAAAAGATAGATCAAAACAATGTACTGAAAAATTGTAGGTCTTAAAAAGAAAAGTCCGCAATAGCATATGTCTATCTCCTAAGGTACACTCGCAATAGCTACTTCTATCTATTTAAAACACACTCGAGCGAAGTGAGGATAAATCACTAATAGTAAATATGCCGAAGACCCCGCCGTCAATTCCTCGACTCTAGATAGATTACATAATAGTTACATATAGAATAATGAAGTAATACGATCCAACTAACAGGACCTTATATGCATGACTTTGTTTTATAAAAAAGTACGTGTTTAATAATTATTAAGAATTGTGTTTGTATTACCTTTGTATCCATTTCTAGAATATTATTATTTTAAAGAAAAGAAAGATATTTTTCCAATAAATATTTTTGTTCGTTCAAATTTAAAAACAAATTATAAAACTTATTTTGGAATAAGTATTTTAAAGAATGAGTATCTTCACTAAGGGCCTCTTACTTATCTGAGTAGCTGTTATTTTATAAGTAGATATTATGTCGAATTTAAGTAAAAATAAGAAATAAATTCTGGGAAAACTGAGTGTGAGTTAAGTGTGATATTGAATATGATGATGATTTTATAACAATTAATTTAATTTAAAGTAAATAAAACTAACAATTCTTTAAGGTATTACAATAGCGAATAATATGTCATATCTGTAGAATAGATATCCGTGTATCTAAAAGTTATGACATATTTCAAAATCAGTGATGTAAGCAGCATTTTGCATGTGCTAATAATTACTAATTTGGTAGTATAACATAGGTATTAGGTTTTTATAATATGATAAATTATGTAATCAAGACACTACGTACTATTTTTACCATTTATCTCTTGCACACTACTTGCACAATAATATGTCTAAATCATAACTTTTTTTAAGGTTTTGACTTATATAAGCAACTTAATTCTTGAACATTTTTCTGTGTTAAAGAAATATTATAAACTAATAATAAATAGTATTTTAAACGTTAGTTTAAATAATAATATGAATTTAACATAAAATAATAATAATAATATGGATAAATTACATTACACAAATACTGCCTACGACTTCACTTGTGTGTGCCTATTATACAATATCTGTACACTACATACAAGCATCTTTAAATCTAGTTGACTATTTATAAGTGTTTTATTTTTAATTGCTATTTTTTAAATGCATATTTTTTGTTAAATCTGTATAACTGAAATAACTAGAAAGTCGCTTTTATTACATAAAGTTAAGGAAAAAGGTGAATATTCTTTCAATTATCTATGACGATGATGTCGTTCTGACTGATTTCGGCCACCGCATCCAACCTCACTGAGATTATCCATGTGCGCAGGAGATATCATAGTGAACAAATGTACTTGCAAACAAGTGCTTTCTCTATTCCTGTCACTGTCACACAGAGTATGGTCTGGATGTGATGATAATTCGGTACGACCAGTGAGAAATTAGGTTCAGGAGCGATGGCTTTACGTGTTCGCCGCGGCACGGGGGTGAAACATCGCCAACTTCCCAACTCCAGGCTATTGATAATACTTTTTAAACAGAAAAACTCAATAACAAAACTTGTGCCGGCTTACATGCTTTTAATTTAATTAATTAAAAAAGGTTATAATATTGTTAAGTGATTGGATGCACATTGTAGAGCTTGCGCCAAAAATTTACATTCATCGTTTCACAATGAAAATTTAAGAATATTTTTAGCTGAAATAAAAATAAAAAAAAAAATTTACTCAGCTTATAATTAGTACAATATTTAAGAATAATGAATAAGCAAACGGAAAAAACAAATACTATAACAGTTAAATATTTTGTTATAATATTTGTAAATAACTATTATTATCATAGGTGCGTATTTGAATACAATATTCGAATTACTTTTAATTTGTTTAAATAGTATGAAGGTTAATTTTCCACTCATCTATTAATAAGTTGACGCAATTGTAAGACAAATTTTCCAAGCGTAATTTTTTTTTTATGTAAACAGGTTTCAAAACATATGTGTCATTATTGTTACTACTTAAAACGTATGTGTACAAAAGTACAATCGTAGGTAAAAACCTACAATATTATTTATTAGTTGGTACGCACCAAATCTTAATTAAAATATTATATAAGAGTAAAGTCTCCCACGTAATGATTAAACTTCTTCTCTGTTCTCTATGTACTTGAAATCTGGCTTTTTGTTAAAAATAACGCTAACATTCTGGAAATTAGTAACAAGTATTAATACCCATAAAAATAAGAATGTATTAGGAAATTCTATAACGAATGAATTAAAAACGGAATATCTTACAAAAGAATTTATCAGTTTTTTCATTCATTTTTCCCAATATATTGCAAATAAGAAGAATGGTGTGTTGTAATATGTTTTTAATATGAAGATTTAACGCTTATTAGGCGATGTCGAAATAATACATGAGATAAATGAAGGAACATTCGCTATGGACACGTACGGGTACTGGATGTCTGAATAGACAGAATTTTTGCTTAATACTTATTAAGTCGCAAAATGTACAAATAGTCACGTAGGCTAAGCGTATAAGTTTACTATTTGTGTTTCTAGCATCTCGTTTAAATAAGACCGTGAAGTTTTAACTATTTAGTATCGACTAGTTACAAACTTACTAATCTGACATAGCAAGTGTTTTCATAATTTTTATATTATGCTTTTTATTTGGATTTTCTCTTTTTTGTCGTTATTTAATTAATATTTATTAATAATAAAAAAAAGTATTTATTTCAGATCAATAATCTATAGTTATTACTTGCTTATACTTACAAACTCAATTAAATTTAATAATAATAACCTCTCATTTGTGTTGCCCACTTATGAAGCTTTATGTCAAAAATGCAGCTTAGTGTAGGGTGGTTTTAAACAACCCCTAAAACTTTCTCGCGGGTGTTTAAAATGACGACATCTGTAAAGTTTTGTATGGGAGCTATAGTAACTTATATCGTTGGAATCGTTATGAAATAACCTAACACATTAAAAAAACCACAATAAAAACTGCCTTACAATGTATTAGTAAATAGACCTGGAAGTCAGGGAACCCGATGTTACCCAAAAATCTACCTAAAAACCTTTATAACTTAAAAATAAAACCATTATTTCAAATTTTTGTTTTTTTATTTCATAAGAACTGTATTATCTCACATTAATAAACAAAAAGAACACACCTCTCCATATATTTTTTTCACCACACAAGCTTTAGAAAATTTCACCCTTTTTTTTTCACCCGCGCGAGTGAAATAAAGTAATAAAATCCTTTACTTTTCAATATCGAAAACACTATAGGTCAAGTGGCTTAGGGTAATAACTTTTTATGTAATACGATCCACATACTTGTTACAGACAGAGTTTCAAGTGTTTGAAGTGTTTAGTTTACAATAAATCAAACTACAAGCCAAGCACTTGAAATTAAAAACAAAAAAAAAGGTCTCTCAAATGTTCGCAATAATTGAAAAATTCTTTGCATTTATTTTAAACACTAATTGACATCCTAAAATATGATTATAATGACAATGTTTTAAGCACAACGATAATATTATACGCTTCCATATTGAAATATTTCTAAAGTAAACAAATAGAATACCCCATCTGTGTAGACATCTTTTAAAGTATGGTATTTTTTTATTACAATAATACGAATTATTTTTACATTTGTTTTTAAATTAAATGTTTCGTAAAGATCATAAAAATAATAGACTACGTGTATAATATATTATATATAACGTATATAATACACAATGTTTATAATAAAGTTAACAAAAAATATTGACGAGAATGACGCCATTTTGCCGCGAATAATAGCGGCGATGTTTGTTAAAACCACTATTTCTATACAAAATCTTATTCAATTGTCCTAATCATGTAATTAATATTGATCTTTACTTACTTAGTCATAATGTAAACCCATTTTACGATCACTTTCACTCCACACACAATAGATATTATCACAAAAAGAACACGCGAACAATGCACACGGCTCGCGCGTTTCGACGAAACCGAGGGGCGACTTTGTATAGATTATATCTCAATAACAGTGTATTTTATAAACTTTGTCTTCAGTCTTATGCTATGCTTATTTATTTGAGTATACTGTGTGAAAATTAGAGCGATACAAATAAGATTTGAAAAACGTTATTCACTTACATGGAGGATGCGGAATTTGAATGATAAGCGTGCTTAATATGCACGAACTTTTGACGTTTATTTTGACACACTGCTTCACAAGCGCGGTCTAACACATGAGAGGATAATAATCTAACAAATAGTTTTCCCCGATATTTGAGGGTAGAAACTTGACTATGTGCAGTCGTATACATTCTGCTAATGCACTTAGGATGCCATAGATACTGTTACACAAGCGCTGCATCATGGAGCGACATCGCATCTGCATGATTGTACTAAAGCTGTCAGTACGAGCTTCAGCAAATATGCCTGATGCACGACGATATCGTGGCAGCCCCATTAGTATATTTGCCTATTTTAACATTGAAAATGTTTTTTTTGTCGCTTCGGTATAGGCCCGATTTTCAGCGATAGTGCGACATCGCCCTGGTGTCGTGACATTTAGGACTACGTTGCTGATTAGAATGTTAAAAGACGCGTCTTGACGAAGGCTACAAAATGCAAAAAAAAACTTTTAATAAACTCAATTACTTTTTTTTAAAATTGAAATAGTGTGAAAAATGCGGTCGTTTTTCGCCCGGTTCCGCTCAGAAAATAATTCATATCTCGAAAACGAAATGAGATATGAAAAAAATAAAAAAAACCCCTAGAGATACGACTTTGGGCTACGTTTAAAAAATCATTGGAGGTGCGTATCATGGCTGGATTATTCAGAAGTTGTACCTTTGTGACGCAAACTTTACACGCAAAGAGCGCGTGAGCGCGGTAGTGATAGTGAATAAATGTTTTGGAGCATGATTATGTATTTGAATGATGTGATTCTTTATGAATAAATAAATATGTATTTAAATTTATAACTAACTATTATCTATACACATAATTAAATAGTAACTTAACGAAATCTATACATGAAATATTTTTCAAAAACAATTGTGTATAAAATAAACCCCAAAACAATAGTTTTTAAATTTTTCTCTGTTTGTCTGTTTGTCTGTTTAGGTGTGCGCGTTTCACGCAAAAAGTATGGAACTGATTTTAACTAAATTTTGTGTAGTGATAACTTATTACTCGGGTCATATATAATATAATTTAATCTAAATATAATGTTTGTTACTCAATCACACCAGAACGGCTGAACGGATCTGGATGAAAAGCACAGGGATAGATTATAGTCTGGAATAGCAAATTTATTATTTTTTAACACGAAAAGCGTACGATTCCCGTACGTACATATATAATGTACATTACAAACTTAATATGATAACATATGAAAATATCCATAAACTTTGTTTGTAGTTTGAAAGCGGGGAGGCCGCGGGTTCTGCTTGTAATTAGTATGTTAAAAAATGATTTAATTCAGTTCATTTGGCAGATTCATTTTCAATGTACCCGAAGGTCGTGGCAGACACGAGATCTGTGGATTTTTTTACTAATTTTAATTGTATATTATTTTTCAGTTAATCTCATGTTTTACATTAATATAGAGCAAAAAAAAAATGTTACGATTTTTTTTTGTATATTTAATTATTTACTATTATTAATTAAAATGGTTTTATGGTAAACGTAAAAAAAAATAGTACTTCTGCTTCTCAAACTATTTAAAATACGAGTTCTGTCGCATAGGAAGTGATATACTGAGCGTTGAGAGTACTCAACCAATAATACACCACGAAGTAAACGTTTTGCTTCTTCATTTCCTATGCGAACTGCTACAGAATGGAATAGATTGATTAGAATTTTCAATTACAACAACTTGGCCTTTGAAAATAAGGGTGAATACTTGAATAGGTATAACCAATTAGATGAACACGCGATATCGTTGATTACATAATCTGTGCTATTATATTATGCATAATTAAATTTAAATATTACATTGTTTATAAAAATTATTTTAGGTATTGGACACAGGGTTTCCATCTAGCTTTTTAAAGCAGAATATTTAGACTAAATAGAAATATTTTCATTATAACAATCACAATTTATATGTATGTACCTTTTTTATATTGGTACTAGTAATTAAAATGAAATATATTAAAGCTAGTTATGGCTTAGCTGGCTAAGCTTGAAGTTATGACTTCATTAAACATAATCTATATATTATTGAGATATATCTAAATTGAAACAACAATAATTTAAACAAGTAAATTAAAAATTTAAAAGACCCCCTACGCAATAACCTACTCATCATCAAAGTACCTACTCATTGAAACTAATTATTGAACCCAAAAAATACGATATGTCTGCTGTGAGTTTTCGAAGAGTTGGGTTCTCTGGAGACCATTCTGGTTGCAGCATCAGGTCGAAGTTATCAATTAATTGTCATTTAACGATTACACTGGCACGCGTGTAGCACTTAATCGAGTAAACATACGCCAAAATGCCTTACATCATTTTGGAAAAGAGCTGATACTCTTACACTGCTGGACCGATATAAACCAAACATAGCTAAGAACTATCGCAAGGAAATTGGCTTTCAAATGAAAAAACCGCATCGAAATCGGTCCATCCGTTTGAGAGCTAGGATGCCACAGACAGACACACACACACAGATAGATATCGACGTCAAACTTATAACACCCCTCTTTTTGCGTCGGGGGTTAAAAATACAATAAACTGGACGTACAATCGAAAAGACACGTCCTTTACAAACAAAGTAAACAAACGTAAATTGAATTTGATAACAGTGGCTTACTGCGTGCATCCACGCAGCTATTAAGAGTCCCCGCATACTATAGAATTTACATCCGCCGATAGTTTAGTTGGGTTCATAATCACTATGAATGAAGATATTATGTGAATATGCGACATATTGTGTTCATCTTTATACTAGCGACTCACCCTCGCTTCGCTCAGGTTCGTCCCTAGCTTGATATTATAAAATGGATATAGTATGTCATCCTTAAGAGATAGACCTTTTTAAGGTGTACAATACTGTAGTATATTATTTTGATCGGTTCAGCCAGCGTTTGCAATGTAAGCGCAAAAAATGTGTTTATTTACGACATCACATTAGAAACCTCTCAAATTATCAGTGTTTCTCTACTATATTATGCATGTATTATACATATAAATCTTCCTCTTGAATCACTCTATCTATTAAAAAAACCGTATCAAAATCCTTTGCGTAGTTTTAAAGATCTAAGCATATATACCTAGGGACAGACAGCGGGAAGCAACTTTGTTTTATACTATGTAGTGATTGTGTGACATGCATCATTTATAATTTTGAATTTGAATGTAAGACTATTGGTCGATAGAAAGCATGCGATATGCGAGGTCTCTTACTTACTACGACGTGTGAGAACGGAATAATTCCGTGAATTTAAATTGCACGATCTCATTTCGGGCGTTTTCTCTAAATTCCCTTAGCGTGACATTGATAAAGATCACTGTTTTACATGCTTGTATCCGTGAACTGGGTGTGATTGTTTGTATGCAGCGTTTGTATGCCTTATTATATCTAACACACGTAGATACGATCGGCGATACAGACGATTTAATGCTTTAATGGCGCATGCGAAACGTAATATTTTTAATTGAATTTGTTTATTTTTAATAATAGTCAAAAAGTACTGTTACTTCACGCTCTGCGCGAATATTATATTGCTATAGTCGCACATACATAAGGTGTATTAAGGTGTGTACATAAGTTTAGGTACGTATGTAATAATAATAATATGTTAGGATATTAACACACAGCACCTTCTAGTTCCATAGTAAGCTTACGAGGCCTGTGTTATGGATACCAGATAGTTGATACACTACACATATATAACTTTAAATACATACATATTATAAATGAAAACCCCCAGCGGGACTCCAACCCGCGAACACTGAGAACAGCAAGTAGGATCACTACAAACTGAGCCAAACACGTCATCGTACGGATGTAATATGTTCTCTACTCTAATATACGAATTTTACTTATGTTGTATTTCATAATAACGTAAATTTGGTGTAAATAGATATTGTTGTAACGATATAAGGTACTAAAAGATTGCAGTACAATAATATAACTAAATTAACACGTCTCTAAACAAAAGTTTTGCTTTTGTTAATAAATATGACTTTGATTTGGTGACAGATCACCGTGGGTAGGTCACCTGAATACGTGTAACCTATTGTGTAACTTTCAATGTCATCTAATAACAAGGTGGGATTTTTTTTGTATAATTTTACGATTGTGTTTACGCAACATGATTTTGATAACAGATGTAAAAAAAATACATAGATATTTGCTTGACATTATTGTGACTTTGGTCATATAATTTCAAGAAAATATATCACTTGTAAGTGAAATATTTATATGGATGAAAAAAAAATGTTTTAATAATAATTAAATTAGTGATTTTAATGTCGATTTAGTTTAGTTATTCTTAATTAATTCTGTATGTGGCTTTATTAATATTGTATAGTCTTAACTACTAATTTGCCCATAGCTTTTGCTCAATCTTTGAATTTACTAAACCGATTAAATAATACAGTATCTGTTTTTATTTTACGGTAAGTAGGTGCTGGGATATTTTCTAATCCTCGCTTTTTTTTTGTTGGAATCGCTCAGTTATAAACATATCAACCCGGCTTATTTTCAGATTTAATTCGCGATTTTAAAGAAATATCGAAAAGATATAGAAAATGGGTTGAAATTTCGCAAATATAGGTATCACAAATAAGTAATTCCAATAAAATTAGCGATGATATAGAAAACAACCGTCTATCACCCGCTCTACGTAACAGTATCATGAATTCGTCACCCAGTAGTATTCACGATAAAAAAATATTTAAATCCCTATAATCATTTTCACATTTTGTGATCGAGAACAGTCAAAGAAACCTTTTTTCAAAACTGTCGTTTCGGTTTTGTATAAAAAATGTTTAATGTCGACAAACTGGACCTCGTATTATGTAAATATATGAAGTTTGAAGTAAATAAGTATATTACATAATTAATCTACTACTGCACTATTTATTTTTACCAATAAGTGGGCATAGACATAGACGGTACGTTTGGCTCAGTGTGTAGTGACCCTACTTGTTGTGCCAGCGGTCGCGGGTTCGAGTCCCGCTGGGGACATTCATTTGTGTGATTAGCACGAATGTCTGTACCCATTCGTGGGTGTTTATTTTTATAATATGTATGTATTTAAAGTTATATGTGTATAGTGTATCAAGTATCTGGTACCTATCCATAGCACAGGCCTCGTAGCTTACCATGGAACTAAATGGTGCTGTGTGCTAATGTCCCAACATATTTATTTATTTTTAGGTGATTTAATTGTTATTATTGTCAGAGCCTTGTAGTAGTACCTATGCGTCAGCGATCACACCGTGTTTCTATATGGAGTCGACCCCGTTAAGTGTTAGTGTTTTTTCTTCTATAGAATAGATCCTACATTCATCTACATAGCCATGGAGTATGTGTGTGCATACAGAGGTCATAATTTAATATTTGTCTTTAATTATCTTTTGTATTATGTGCATATAAAACAACCAATTTATCAGATGAGTAAGCTTCAAAATGTCACGTAAGAACAATATTTTTAAGTTTAAGAATTTTTAATAAAAGTAATATTTTTCTCGACATCAAGTGCATAAGGACGATTAAGCAGTTTTAGTAAACATTTAAAATGTAATACCTAATTCTAAAACCTTTTAAAATATATTTATAAGTCTTAATAAGTCAGTCAAGAGTGGAATAAGCTAGCTAAGCTGAAAGAACTTCATTTCCGCCGTTTATTCAATACATTTCATTTGAATTTCTTTTAAGTGTTTAAGAGCTGGTTTAATTTCTTACGTTTGCTCCTCGCGTGAAAGACGTAGAAATGCTTTTAACCGTATAAGGACATCTTTGATATTCAGACTTGATAAAACCTTTAGTAAATGCTCATTTATGTTATTTCGTAAAATTAAACAAGCCTTGTTATTATCGTCATATATCGTCATGTTTTATTGTCATATTGTAGCGTCGTATCGTCATATTATATTAGCACTGTAATAACTAAATTAAGTAAAGCATTACTAACATCAAGTATAGATTTACTAACATTTAATATACTGTATACTGTGTACTGTAGTAGTGATGTGTAGATTAAAAAATATTATTTCTTTATCAATCATAAAAATAATACTTAAACGGAACACTGTCTGAGTCAGGCGGTGTCTACCCACAAAATTATACAGTATTTTTAAATAAAAGAGTAATGGCACCGAAGTACCTTACAATTATAAAAAAAATGACAAATAATTCCAATAATTCAAATTAATTCCGAAAAAGCCCGAAAAGATAGTCTTATTTAAAATATTTAAACCACTTGTTCTAAATTATTTATGTATATATGTATATGCGTCATAGGTAGGTACTATACACATGTATAATCAGAACTGGCGTTCGTAAGAATGGCAATTTAGCTATAAAGATATCGTGTGGGTAATTTGTGTCCTTCCGTTCGACAATTGTAGTTATTACATGACAATTATAATTTAATGCTATTAAAATATTTATTTTTAGACGGTACTTTGTTATATATTTTCTTATTTAAGTTATTATTTGATGATCGCTAATGTAGATTCGCATCATTTCGAAAAACATATTTTTTGGTATTTGAAAATAAAGAAATATTTATCTAAGTTTTTGATTTTGATTATAAACTAGCGACTCACCCTCGCCCCGCTCGGGTTCGTCCCTAGTTACGTTTTAACGTTTAGTATAGATTTCACAGAAATGAGATATTTTCCTACAGTAAAAAGTATCCTATATGTTAACCTGGATAACCAGCTATCATTATACCAAATTTCATCAAAATTCCAGACAGACAGACAGACAAACAGACAGACAGAAAAAAAATCTAAAAACTATAGATCCGGCCTCTGTATCGATTATAAAGTCTATTTCAATAAGATTTTCCAAAAAATATATAATGTACAGATTCGGCTTATAATCAGTTACAATTTTATTATATGTATAGATAAAATACGAGTATTAGGCTACATAAATATAATAAGTATATAATAAGATTTTGTATTACTAAATAAGTATCTTTTGATTTGAATTACAACATTATGAATGAAAAAGAAGAGCTGAAGTCCATCAGATTTTAAAAATATTCTTGTAAAATACAATTAACCTATAACAATACCAATTTATTCATTAGCAGTGTTGTAGGCCGGTAAATGGTAGTTCCGTCGTTTGTAAAACGATTTAGTTGTTATTTTAATTCTCTAATTATACATACTTTTTGTTATTTCCGAGTCAAAATTAATAATATAATTGACGATAGTAATTTTTGTATTGAATAAATTATTTTCGTGAATATACTTAAGCAGGTCATATTTTTATTTTGTCCATTTTAAAAATTAGGCACACGTTTAATCAAATAAAGCGTTAATACTAAGCAATTAATCTTGTTTTGGTTGGTTGTCTTATAAAGTCAATTGAGAGATGAGTCTAACCAACCGCTTTGCTCTATCTTTGCTCTTCTGGATATGATGCGTAACTATATCAACTCTTGCATTTAATCGAGACCGAATAATAATAATAAAAAATAAAATAAAAATAAAAATATTTTTATTGACTTAAACATTACAATACAAGCTAGTCGCAAGGGCCCCTGTACTAGGTGTAGACCCGTATTACTGGGTACCCGCTCATCCACCAAGACTAAAAAGTCAACAAACAGAGTGAAACAAGATAAAAATAATCAACTGCTTATAAATGTGTATTGCTTAACTAACTCAGAAAATTCTTAATGTCACTGAAAATTCCCAGTATAACTCTATTCTGCCAATTGGCAAGTTAAAATAAGCATATATTAATAACAAAATTTCCACAATATAAAATTAATATTTATCTATACGAATCATATTTTTTTATTTAACTTTTGCGTGTCTTTGTGCGAGACAGACTTATGCACCATTTATACTATCGATGATTTTTTTATATAGTTAATAAGATTTGTTGATACACTTTTCATCTTTTAGAAACCAATACAGTAAAACATAACCTGGTGATTGTTTATAAAAGTAATAAACAGTGCGCAAGCGCAGGAAACTATTTGTCATTCAGGATGCACAACCTATAATGAGCATAGCAAAATGTAATAAAACAGGTGTTTTGATGATTTGAATTGATGCAATGATGTCATGTTTGTGCACATGTATGTACTTAACATGTTTTGCTTTTATTATAATATATAGTATGGCATAGGTAAGAGTAAAATAAATATATCTTACTCTTAGCTATGGATCAAGATTATACGTTCGTTGCTACGTTCATAGCGTATTTAATCAAAATCATTAATTTATATACAATAACAAAAGGGACAATATGTGTGTGGGTGTGCCTATTAAAATGTGCCCGCTAGTATGTTTAATTATAAATAAATATTAATTGACTTTTTGGAATACTATCGATGCACTTGTGATTGCACACCGCAAAAGGAAAGAAAAGAACGAAAGAATAGTTTTAATTCAGAATGTGCTTATTGTGATTGGTGGTTTTAACACGCAGAAGTCTGATACAAACGTTTGACGTTTCATCCTCTTTTGCCCACATTAAGATTTTTTTTTTAATTCATCTATTATCGCATTGGGATTCTTTGAGTTTCTATATAACAAAATTTGAGCAGCCAAGTAATTCTAAATATTGACATATTGATCAAATAACATTAACACTCTTTAAATGATATTATTTATTTTTGCGTATACTTGGTATACAATTTTTGCCTAACTCTAAAAAAAAAGTCTTATACTTTTTTCTATTTTGGACAAAGATTATTTTACTTTTAATTTAATAGTCAGAATAGAGTTGAACTATTTTAGGTTGAGATTTACATTGGAAAGTATAGCCTAAGCGCATATTTTTCTCGAGCTACGGACGAGGCCAACATCTTGTTACATGCATTAAAATATACGTAGTGTAATTATACTTTTTGTAAAATAAAATAGTAATTTCATGGTAACGGGTAATGTCAGACGAGATTAAAGTAATTGGTGCTTTAAATAAAAACCACACAGGTCGTCAAGGTTCTCCCGGAACCTCTTCTCCATTTTTAGTAAACATGACTATAGACCTTGTGAAAGACGCCATTTTCAGAAATGAGTTGATTAAAATTTAATATTAAAGCCCTATTTGTATGCTTAATTAGTATTTTTGATAACTGTAAGACCTTCTGACGTGCTGGTGTTCACGGATTCGATTCCCATTGAGTGCAAATAATTCTTGTTAATATTGGTCAATATTTTTGTACGACGTAATTTTTACATAGTCTAAGAGTTAAAAAGTTTTTTAATGCTTTAGAATAGAAGACCATGGGATAGTAGATTTATATTGTCAAAAGTCACTCAATAAATTTCATAATGAATAAAATCTGGATTTCTATTTCCTAATAATATGTAAGAAAATTTTTTTAGAGAAACATTTTACATCCTACGAACAGTTTTATTTAATCGAAAAATCATAATTCCTACTGTGTAAATTTTGACGTGCCATGATATAATCATATCTTTAATAAATCTTTAAGAATAATGTACAATTTAAAGTTTTAATCGTCATAGAGGCGAATCTTAAATTGTTTTATTTTATTTAATCCATTAACACTACATTCCTACATTTTTAATTTAGACCTGCGTAATAAAAATACATTCATATCGGTACACTATTTTTTTCAATATTATGTACATAGCATGCAAAACAGATAAAAACGCTTTTTAAATCAGTTGTTTTCATCAAGCTACTTTGACAATAAAAAAAAATAATCAGCCCACATTTTGTGGGTGGGCTTATGTAAAGTGGATTTATGTGGGTTTGATGCTTCTCAAACGATTAAATTACAAAATATATGCCATTGTGGTAGATATTCTAATAAAAAAGGTTCATACAAGAAAACTGTATTTTAGGGTTCTTTTTCCTTTTGCACAATGAGCAACAAATTGGGCTACTAGCACCAATTTGGATGTGAAATGATTATAGTACAATCATTACAATCTTCAAAGTACAACAAATAAAAAATATCGGACAAGTGCGAGTCTGACTCGCACACCGAGGGTTATGGTTACATAACCCTCGGTAAAGTAGTTATACTTTAGGGTTTTCGGATTTTCGCATTTACTTATGCTATAAAGCTAGGGTGAAATGACACACAAACCTGCCGAAGATGCGTGGAGGCAGATGAAACGCTACTCCATCTTCTGGGAGTATGGACTTCTCATGCACAAGCGCAGCTTTCATCTTGGGAAACAGTTTCTAAGCCCAGATGAAATCATAGAGTGTACCCCTAAGCAAATCCTGCAGTAATTTAGTGGGTTAGTCTAGTCTAATATGTAGCGATCACAATAGACGAGAAATGTCGAAGTGATACTTATAGCCGTAACGAAGAAATAAAAAAATATGCTTAAAACATATTTTTTTTTATTTCTTCGTTACGGCGATATTGCTTCTTGCTGAATTTCATAATTCTAGGTCAAAGGGAAGTACTCTATATGTTTTGACTTCCTTGCTAGTGTCAAAACATGCAGTTTCAAAATGGCCGTCCGTATCGTTTGATTGCCTGGACTCTCTCCACGCATTTCTGAGAAAAAGAGTCTTGACAGATAGATAAACAGACAGACGGATAATGAAGTGATCCTATAAGGGTTTCCTTTTTCCTTTTGAGGTACGGATTACGGAACCCAAAAAACTATCCAAGTTTAAGCCCATTTCACCTTAGGGCCTTTGCTCATTAAATAAGTAATACATTAATAATGTATGGTGATACGGATACACACATTGTCTTACATTTTTTATATGAATTTGTTTTATTTTTATAAAATACATTTGTTACGAGATCTAGTAAATCCAACCAATCAAAGTAAGCACAGAAATATTATATTCAAATAGATTGCATGCTAACGATACTATACGATAATGATGATGACGAAGTCTTTACATTAACAGTTTCTACGGTACAAGTTTTACGGTTTCCAGATGCGTCCATATAAAGTATAAGCAATATACAACCATCCCAAGATAGGCCTTATTAATAATAATTAAACTATGTTTAAGTTTAAAGTAATTTAGATAACACTTTCATATAATTAAAGAAAATTGTAAACATCATTAAATTCTTCTACTTAAATATTAAATATGAACGTTAAAACATGTTGTTTTTTTGTTTTTGTTGATCGCACCATTCATGTTTCTTCTTATCTATATACTATAATAAAGCAGTAACTTAGGGAAATCTGTACATGAAATATTTTTTTAAAAACTATAACTATAACGTATTATATATAGACCCCAAAACAATAGTTATTAAAAAAATTGTCTGTTTGTCTGTATGTCTGTTTGTGTGTGCGCGTTTCACACAAAAAGTTATGAACCGATTTCAACGAAATTTGGTAAACTCAGATCAACATTTAGGATACCTTTTATTTCAGGAAAATCTTTCTTTCCTACAAGAAAACACAATAATTGGTTTTATCGAGTCCTCCTTAGAAACCTTCCGATGGCTAAACTTTAAGACATACATCAAAACAATGTACAAAAAAATTGTAAGTCTTAAAAAGGTCTACAGAAAGTCCGTAATAGTATATTTCTATCTCCTAACGAACACGCGCAATAACTATTTTTATTATATATTATTATATTAAAGGCAATGTCGCGACTTACTGACTAATTTATCAACGTTTAGCCCAAGCCGATCATGATAGACCAGCACCACGAAAAAGCCAGTTTCATATATCCATATTAGTATATATCCTAGTATATAGTATTAAATGCGAAAGTAATTCCTTCTGTCTGTCTGTCAGTCACTTTTTTACGCTTTATCCGCTGAACCGATTTAGAGGTATGGAAATATTTTGAGACCCTGGGTATGACATAGAATAGTTTTTATCTCAAAAAACATGTCATATATAAGAGGGTAAAAAGGGGGGTGGAAGATTGAATGGAAAATCAATCATTTCTCAAGTAAGGGGTATATATTTTTTTATTTTTTATAATACTTACCTACTTTTCTATATCTATGTATGTACATTGTACAATGTATACCATATATATTATATTCTATACTTACCATTAAAACATACCTAGGGACGAACCCGAGCGAAGCGAGGATGAGTCGCTAGTATTGAATATATTTGTTGTCATGAAATAATGTTTGTATGATACTGTTTTGTTATACCTATTCCATATGTCTTGGGGCTATTCTACTCTAGTTACACGTTTATTACAGAAAGTACCTACATTTGGCTAATGGGACCTGTGATCAAGATGTTATCTGCAGAATAGCTATTATGCCATTGTTTATCTCATTCAATGACTAAAGCGATCATTGCGTGCTTCCAGTGTTTAGGTTTGCTTAAAACGCTTCTTCCTTATACCATTTGTTCTCCTATTATTTATTTATCTTATTTGATCTCTTGTGTTACGATTGTAAACTATATAGATTAGATTTAACTTTACTTATAATCGCCCAATCATGCGTAATAAAGTGTGATATAGAATATTTTTAAAACTTAAAACAATGGGTTATAGGTTTAAAGCTTTAAAGTAAAACTTTAAAGATTAATATTATAAAAAAACGAAATCGCTGATAAAGTTGTAATCGTTATTTATTGCACTTTATGTTCTAACCTACGATTATTTTACTCGGAGGTTTAAATTTTTTAATAATACAAAATGCATACAAGTTACATATCGCGCTATGCTACGTAATTGCGCTGTTATAGTCTAAGCATTGCGCAAACCATAATTTGCTTGTGTATTAATCAGGAGTTACTATTTCCTTTCATGATATCTAATACAGTATTTTTTATAATACTCGCGTACAATTTTACAACTCAACTTTAAAAAGTTTGCGTTAGAATAATTTATCTATAAATATTAATAATAAATATACTTATTGTATAAATAATAATCAGTAATTTAATGACGCTAAATCGTCGTTGTTAATTAATATAAAGAATTATATTTATATTATTTAATTATTTAATTTTTATCACTTATACCGGTTACGCCATGGATATTTTAGTATCTTCTTAAAGTTTATTGAGGAAAGGGGCAATGGACGCGAAGTCTTCACACTCAGGGATCAATTTGCCTTTGAACTTGATGCAGGATTCCGCACAAAGGGGACCTTCGAACCAAGCCCCAAGCATCTTCTTGCACTGAGCACAATTCTCGAAACATATTTCCATAGGGTTATAGCCCATTGCAATAGCTGGGCTAGCACTAACATTTTCCATGCACATAAATATAGCCACAGTGAGGAGAGCAAAAAAGGCGAATCTTCCAGACATTTCGATGTAAGACTTTGTCCTATGGATGTTGAAGAACGTAGCTGAATGTTGTGTGTGATATCTAAGTAAATCGCAGAGGGTTTTATACTAGAATCTGGAAAATATTCTAAGTGAACCGTATCTCCAAGCCCTGGGTGGTTGCATTTTTTCCATTATCTAAATGTGTTCTTAATTAGATATTGATACTATTTTTCTAAGTGTTTTATTCAATAGTCTTGACAGATATAAGGATACGAAATAAACACACTTCTAGTCACAGACAGAGTTTTCGGACATTTTAATAGATTTTTCTTAAATTATTGATGCTTTTATTAGAGCTTGCTGTTATAATTAAAGATTTATTCCACGGCTGGATCTACTCAAAATAATGACTTACAATTAAATTTTGATATAGAGTCAAATAACAGCTATTTTATTCTTCTATCATACATTGTCAGAGGATTTCCAATTTTATGTCAATAGCACTAATTAAGTTGGCTGAAGTTGGGAACTTATACATATAAATTAACGAGGGCTGCGTAGCGTGCTGCAAATTGGATAATTGAAGTCTTTTTGTTTGGTGCTATCATACTCGTATGCAAGTCTGAAGAGTAGTGCATATGTAGCATAAATTTGAACATGTCATTACTACGAGTTTCACTATAATTGACCGATTTTCGAAATAATAACGATCGAATCGACTTTACGAGTTCATATAAATTATTTTTTGATGTAAAATTTTTAAGCATATTTTATGTACTCTACGTGTATAAAGAAATTATTCCCTTAGAAAATTATAATATTTCGAAAATGTTACTTACTTATGAGGCGAGCAATAGCTATTTGTAGATGACGAATTAAATATGTACAACACATAAGTGTTATTATATGCATGCAAAATTGCATTACAAATGTTTAAATTATTCACGGAAAGTATCAATAAATGTCAAGTTATGCATCATGAAATTGTAAAGATTTTGTTATTTTTTTAAAGTGCAAGTAATATTAAAACGTAAATATTTTACATTGACTAGGCAAAATATAGAGAAAATATGCATCATTAGGATTTCATGTATATACATCTTTAATCTATAAAGATAAATTAAATTGAAGTGTCTGTTTGTAATGTCAAAATAACAGCTTTATACTAAATGCATATGGAATTATATACGGTACCTACTATAAGAAAAACACAATTTTTAAAATTTTTGTCTGTCTGTTTGTTCCGGCTAATCTCTGTAACGGCTGGACCAATTTTAACGGGACTTTCAATGGCAGATAGCTGATATTATAAGTAGCAACTTAGGCTACTTTTATTTTAGAAAAAGAATTAGGGTTTTGCTCAAAAAATTAAAACGTACGTAGGGACGCACCCGAGCGAAGCGAGGGTAAGTCGCTAGTATATAATATGCAAAAAGATATATATACATTATACAACCCCGTTTCTATTCATTAGTTACAAATATAGAGTAGGTATACAATATTACCAAATATACGACTATTGTAGAATTAGATAAAAAATATAATTACTAAACAATATATTTTGATATGATAAGAATTCAATTTAACATATTTTACCCATCCTATTACCCTACACAGCTATTACGCTAAACTAAAACGCTTCCAGATTCGTTTTTGAAAAATGCTACTACGGTAATTAAATATATACGTATATTAACTTCTGGCTAGATATCAATGTAGATTAGATCAGGCAATCGCGAGATTTATGGTCATGAACTGACAGACAAAATTGTATTTTATAATCATTTTGGGGATAGAAATGTAATCTATATTTAATATGAAGTATTAAGTCTTCCATTATCTAATTACATTTTTTATGTTATTTTAATTTCTTGAAAAGCTTACGTATTTCGAAAACAAAAATTAGAGTCCGTAGTAAAGTCTATTTAAGTAAACTTAAAAACATAGTTCTTTCAGGCATATACATATTGTTGGAATATTCGAAGTGAATTGATGCTGGAGCTAAGAGTACTTTTCGTGTTTTGAAAAGGGACATTTTTTATATATTTATATTAAAGATAAAGCAGAATACGTATTATCCTTATTTATGTTGGCCTTTTTGAAAATATATTTAATAATAATAGTTTTGCTTATATGTACAATGTACATGCTTTGATAACTGCGTGCCGTTACACATATTTAGTGATTTTCAGCGCTCGATTTGACACAAACAAACGTTAAGTTCAGGGTGATAGTAAAATATAACATGAACAACAAACTGGCTAAGTGTGAATCAGATTCACGTTAGCAATTTTAATATAATAATTGAAAGGTAAGTAAATAAGTAACCGTCCGCTATAATCGATTTAGGGTTTTCGATTTGAATGCTCAAGTATATGCAAAGATAGGTTCACTCTCTATTCTTTTAACCCTCCCGTGGGACGATAACTCTATATGACTGATGAAAAATAAGGCGCAAGGCTAGTGTTGCAAAAAACCTGTTTTTCTCTATCGTCAAAAAAAAAACTAAAAAAAAACATGAAAATAAACACGTTTTTTTCTGGAGTATGTCTGTTTTCTAGAGTACGGATTTCAAAATTATTAAGGTGTTTTCCGTAAAAATACTTACTTCATATTAAAGTTTTCAGATGTCTAACACCTTAGTTATTACATTATTATTTCTTAAAGTTTTTTAAAATATTGTAATATTTATAATAATAACAGCTAAAATTAAACAAATAATTTTTAATTATAATACTTATTAAACTTTTTAAATATGTTTAGAATTAAAATCAACAAATATTGTAAGGTACTCTGGTGCCATTTTTGAATTTTCAAAATCATTTTTTTGTAAATTTATGGGTAGGCACTGTCTGTAACAAGTATATAATGCTTTTGAGTCTAACACCTTAGTCTCTCCCGTGACCATGATTGCTGTAAAGCATTCGAAACGTCGGGAACCAAAAATCAAAATAAATCCGCGAAATAATCCGAAAAGATAGTTTTATTTAAATTCATATTATTATTATGCTGTAAATGTTATGTGTGGTCCTAGTATAAAAACGCACTTTTAAAAAATCTCCTTTTTATCGATTACAATGGATCTAATTGCGCATTTGTACCATACAAGGTATAAAATTATCTTAACAAAAATTTAGAAACCAAAGTTTACATCAAGCCATCAAAAATAACAATTATAATAGTGTTTTCAATCTTGTAGGGGTTACAAACGTTTTTGTTGAATCCGGTCCACTTAAGGATAAAAACACTTTTAGCTCGAATAAGGATGATTTATAAGGAACTTTTTATAATATAAAAATCTACTTGTCATGAGGTTGTAATAAAAAAATGGCGCCTTCGTCTTTCCTATTTGCATTTTCATACTATTTTTAGCAAAGAAAATATAATTACATTTTAATGTTTCATTATACATATAATTTTAATTAAAAAAAATTTACAATGAAATGGAGAGCTTTGAAATTTCCTCGAGTAAAATAACTCGTTGGCCGATCTGGGTTAGATGAATATAAGTAGATAAGAAAAATTCTAGGAAAAAAGAAGAAAAACAAAGATTAAATTATTATAAGTATAAGGCCCTTATATTAGTGAAGGCGTTATCTTGTAGCGTAAATATTATATTTTGTTTTTATAACAGTCCCTTGACTCTATGTACTTAGATAGATATTAGAGAGAAAATAATATTTTATTATTGCTTTAGAAATTAGTAAAATAATTAATGATATTAAATTCAACATTCTTAATTCAAGTCAAAGGAAATTAAATATAAGATTAAGAAATTGATGAACCATTTGGCTCAATGGTTCAACATCAGGGTTGACATTGCCAACTTCTGCGTTACAAGGGTCGCACATTCGAGTCTCATATTTATGTAAATATCATTGCTTCTACAAAAATGTAGCATTAGAAATCTTTAATTAACATTTAGCACGTTTCTTACAATTTACTAGAAGGTAGATAGACCAATGGGGTCATTGCTTTCCTTCAGATATAGCGAAATAATTTTATAAAGAAATTTATTATTTAACTACTATAATATAATATTCTATTCTAGTTTTCGCTCATCTAACCGGCTTACTACTATACATTTCTAGATAAAAATAGCTTAATATATTATGTACTTACTTTTGAAACAATTTTTATTCCATATTTACGTACATAATGTATTGACCATGAATAGAAAGGTCACTAGCAATCTCAAGGAAGTAAATGAAAAGGCCACGGACAAACAATGTAGAGATACTACAGAAACTCTTATTTTAAGATTTATTGTCGTCTTATATACCATACTAGTACCTATTAGTACTCCTAATTATGCAATATAGATAATATAATATATGTATACGTAATATTTTAAATAAATACTACATATAATATTTTTTGTATATTTTTTTTAAATTAGTCTAGTATATTAAAAATTATGTACCAATAACATTTATTTACTCTTAAAATGAATGCAAATATGTATTTGCTGGTTTATCATTATTTTTTATAACAATAGATTAGTGGCCGGAAAGTCCTTAAGCCAGAGACAGTGACAGAGGCTCCTTATTATTATACATACATATATGTATGTATGGCACTGGTCGCCCAGTGATAACGCGCTCGCTTGGGAAACTGAGTGGAGTAGAACCATTTGGCCAGCGTGGTGGACTATGGCCTGATCCCTCTTGCATTGAAGGGAGGCCCGTGCCCAGTAATGGGACGTTAAAAAGGGCTGAATACATTTGAATACACTATTATGTAGCAAAAAACAAAAAGACGGCATGATGTTGGTTCAGGTCACAGATTTTAACAACCTCTGTTAATAAAGGTCAGTGATTAATTCCATGTAATTGCACTGTTATGGCCATAGGAAATAATAAGCATTTACTTAATGAAAAAAATAATAAAATAATGTGTAAATTATTAGTAATTACCTACTTATAATGTTTAATTAAACTAAGAGCCAATATGATTTTAAGTTTTAATTTTAACCACTCGTTATCCTTAAATCTGTGTGGAAATATGAAAAGGACTGTAAAACATGTCAGTCTATAAGGCTATCAAAGACGAATTAGTGTTTTAAACCAAAAATGTGAAAAAAATCTTAAAACTTACACGCGTTCAAAACGTAAGCAGTAGGTGTTAGAACTAATTATGTTTATAATATAAATTGCTTTCATTTCTAGTTGACCCTATTTAGTAGTTTTTCTATGCTTGATTTATTTCATTACAATGCAATGCAAAAGTTCAAATACTCGTGTCAATTTCTGCGCATGCGCAATATTGATGTTATGAGTTGAAAGTAGTCAGCAGATGCAGTGATATTTAATATCAATGCTTAATATACTAGATAATATTGCTTTATAATACATTAGTATTAGAGTAGGTACCTATTTTTTATTTTGGTTACCAATGATAATATGTTTTTGTTGAATAACAAATAATAATCTATAAAAATTCAAAAATAAACATTTTTAAGGATTTAACAGATATGAAAAAAAAAACTTTTACTATTTCTTATTAGTTATGTTCTTATTGTGTACTAGCGACTTACCTTCGCTTCGCTCGGGTTCGTCCCTAGGTACGTTTTAATTTTTTGAGTGAAAACCCTAATTTTTTTTCTAAAATAAAAGTAGCCTAAGTTACTCCTTATAATATCAGCTATCTGTCTGTGAAATTCCCGTTAAAATTGGTCCAGCCATTTCGGAGGTTAGAGCTGGATTAAACAGACAGACAGACAAAAATTTTAAAAATTGAGTTTTTCTTATAAGTACCGTATATAATTCCATGTGCGTTTAGTATAAAGCTGTTATTTTGACATTACAAACAGACACTTAGATTTTACTTATCTGTATAGATTAGGCATTCTACTGTCGTCACGTTCATCTTCTATTTCCAAGGATCTTTTTACTTTCACAGGACAAAATATAGACTATGTAACTATCGCTTACATCCACCAGTGAAAACTTCCTTTTGGTTAAGTCTTAAAAAAAATTTTAAAACATAGTATTAACAATAAATGTAATTAGGCAAAGGAATTGAGAAAAATGCACGTTAGGACATGTGTACAATTTAATGTTTTAAATGCTAGACTAAACATTTTAGTTACGATGTCTTCTGGTATAAAGCTTTGAATATTTACCAGTAATATCCTAGCTATTTCAAAACGACTATAGTTGTTACTCTTTCTTGCGTAATCGGTTAACCTCACGGTCGTGAGTAAACGCTAGTGAACTCAGTAATAGTACGTAGTTGCAGTGACATTAGTCGTTTCCTTGCTATTTGAGCACCATATGAACTGGTTTCATACAAAAATGTCACGTTTTTGGCATTTGATTCAATGCATTATTTAGCTATTAGATAATTCGTGCAGATACTCTAATTGTATTTTTTCACTCAATGCGTTTTAGTAAGTAAATTATTACGGGCGTTGCTAGAAAGTATTGAGGACACGTTTTAAAAGCACATATTATATTATATTTAATAGTTTTATTATATTAAGAAATATAACATAATGGCTATTATAGCCACACATTTTCGATACAATGTTTATATAAAAAATATATTTTTCGTTTTAAAATAAAATGAAAGTTATTAATGCTGCGTCGTCGTCTTTCCACTCTTCCTAATCTTTGTTTGCCAAATATAATTCATGAAAACCTAACTTTAGGTATATATTGTCAAAATTTTGATTATGTTATCTTATAAATTTGGTTGAAATTATAAGTACGAGTAAAAATATGTACAAGAATGATAAAGAATATGCATAATTTATTAATCTGCTATTTGTGATAACGTATGTATGTATATATTGCTATATGGCGAATAATAAAAAAATTATATAATATAACATTAGGTGTAATATACATGTATATAGAAGAGAACGAGAGCAAGAACTTAATATGTTATTAAACTCTTTAATGTTTATATTTGTACATATATTTTGTGCTAATTATTATGAAGTTTAAGCTTAACCGTAACTTAAATGTCATAGTAATTACTAATATACGATATTTGCTCACCCTCGCTTCGCTTCGGGGTTGTCCCTAAACAAAAACAAATCTATCCCAAGGGAACCGTACATTTTTCCGGGATGAAAAGTAGCCTATGTATGTGCTATTCCAGACTATAATCTATCTTTGTGCCAAATTTCATCTAGATCCGTTCAGCCGTTCTGGCGTCGTTGAGTAACAAGCCTCCGAACATCCATCTAAACTTTAACATTTATAATATTAGGAAGAAGAATCAGTATGGATTATATCAAAGTTAAATCTGCACCTGTGGATGTAGTATTTTATGATCTTTGTACTCCCACCAAGGATATACAATAAAGAAATTATGTAACGAAGTGAATATACTTTGTTCAATGTGATTTTTTTTGTTTTTATTTTATAGAATTATGAGGAAATGCGGTCAATTGTAGCTAATGCAATGATTTAAATTGAATTTTATGAGACATTGAATTTTTAAATAAATCCTTTGTGTTTAATAAAAATTAAGTAAAAGTTCAATTATTTTAAAATTTTACTTATTATAATAGAATAATCCGCCCATAGTTAAAGTAAAACAAAACAAGCGATAACTATAAATAGTAGAAATACTACTTTTTTGTAAAGAAAGTTATATTTGGTCATTAGTACCTACCTACAAAAATGTTAGTAAATTCAATTTTTGAGTAAGTGAAAAATTATATTACTAAGATGTGGTTGCTAGTCCTACTAATATTACAAACGCAAAATTTTGTGAGGATGTACGTACACATGTTTCACGCAAAATTTGCTAAACGAATTTTGATAAAGCTAAAGAAATAGCTTATGTATCAGAGTAACAATCATTTATAAAGATATATGTAGTGATACTTTAATCTATTACGTGGGCGGAGTCGCGTGAAATTGTTAGTAAATAATGCGTAATGTTTGTTGCAGTGCTAGCGGGTGGGCGCGGGCACGGTGCCGGCGCGGCTCCAAGCGCTCTCCGACGCCGGACCATGCGCCGGGGCCCAGTGCGTCCGCGCCGCGCCGCCCGACCGCGCGCACCATGCTCAATATGAAGCTCAAGGAGCGCCTTGCGCTAGCCCTCAGCGCCTTCCTCGTTCTCTTCACACTCATGCTCATAGTCGACATACAGATGGACTATGGCATATCCGGCCATAGAGTCCCCCTACATGGTAGAGTCAAAATAGCCGACGACTCTGATAAAGGACGATCAGCTTATATAGAGTTTCGGAAACGATTCCTACAGAAAAGGTGAGAGTGATGTGTTTTTGTGTTTTGTGATTTAGTGACTTTATTGGTATGTAAGTACATGTGGATTCATAATTTCTTTTAATAATTTTCGCAACAAAAATAAATAATTATTTATTTTTCATGGATTAAAAATACTTATGCTTCAAAATATGGAATTTTTAAAATAGTTATTTATTCAAATATTAGTTAGAATTATTTTTATTCTGTTCTTTGAAAGGTAAGCAAATATTTTTCATCGTAATCCCTAATTTATTTTTTGATATTCTATTATTTCTTTGAGACATTAGTGAGCCGTATCACTCTGTTATCGCAATATGTTGAATGGTTTGACAGCGTCTTGCATGATAAGAAAATGTTTTCTCGTTATGTAAACAAAACATCCTAATTAACTCTTAAGATATTATTAACAAATATTGTTCCTTTATATATGTCAGTATTCCGTATATAACTTCCAATAGATAGATTTCTTCCAATCATTATTCAAAATATTATTTATAAAGTTTAATATTTAAACAATTTGCAATATCTCGATCGATTAATTCATTATATCTTATCATTCATTATACCTGATCAAATTTATAAATAAATATCTTATTAAATAGTTAGCTTAAACTAAAAAAAATTGTTATTAACAAAATTAAAATAAAATATTATACTAAAATAGAGTATTATCCTTAGCACTGTTTTAAAATTTTTATAATAACGTTACTTATAACACCACAATATACTGAGTTTTACTTCGGAAGATTGCATACTACATAAAGTTTAAGATGTATGTAGGGTATGCTTATGAAATTAAAAAAAAAACAGCTGCACAAATAAAGATAATTTCACCGAATTCCAATGAGGTGTTCATGGAATATGCGCGCTAAAAGTCGGACGGACAAATGTTTAAAAATGCGTTTTTCAAAACAATTTTACTTTTTCAAATCAATAACGAAAAATATTCAACTTAAACTTATTATTAAAATAGTTTTAAAATTCCTGAAACATATTTAGTCTTACTTTATAAAAAAATATTATAATAAACGAATAATACATGAGCTTTAAAAATATTTCAAAGCTTCACGCTATAATTATGGTATGTTCATATAAGTATATTAAATGATTAGTGCCATATAAAATTGAAGAATAAATGAAATAATAAGTAAAAATTACAATGTTAAATTTTGCTTGTACATAAGCTAACCTTGTCACTACAATATGCTGCATAATTCATAACTCCGTCTTACAGGAGGCTCGACATGGATACTTTATAGTTAGTTATACATAATATTTTGTTTTTAAAAATACTCTATTTACGCTTGTTTGTAACGTTATTTTTATTTCATAAAAGATGATAGTATTATTATTCTATATTTAGATCAGATAGAATATTAAATAATATTAAATTATTCTGATATAGGGCCGACTTTGTAGAAAATGAAAATTTTCGAATAAAAGTTAAACGTAAGTTGGATGTATTTCGTGATCTTTTTTTGTTACTTTTATACAATTACTATAATATGCAAAATATGTGATACAATCCTCATCTAACACGTATTGCTCGTGATAACGTACATTGGAAAACAAAGTTCAAAAGTGAAAATAATCACTTTAATATTTATTGCTAAGTAAGACGATAAAAAATATTAAAAACACAAAAGAACCATAATACTAAATTTTATTTATTTATTTATTTTAGTAATTAAAATTTTATTTCAGGATGCCATATCGTAGAGCATACATAATATTAATGTGAATAATTCAAATTAAAAAATTAAATGATGTGACTTCGTTAAACACTATTTTGAATATTACTAACATCATTTTTGCTCTTCGAAAAAGAAAATAATAATTAATGATACATTAGTGTAATCAATTTCCTTAAACTAGTATCCGCCCAATGCAGTGGTCGAAATTCGACCAGAATCAATCAATTGAAAATTTGAGGAGAACGTATATATGAATAAATAAATAAATAAATAAATATGTTGGGACATTAACACACTGCACCATCTAGTTCCATGGTAAGCTACAGGCTTGTGTTATGGATACCAGATAGTTGATACATTACACATATATAACTTTAAATACATACATATTATAAATATAAACACCCATGACTGGAGTGCAAACATTCGTGCTCATCACACAAACGAATGCCCTCAGCGAGACTCGAACACGCGACCCCAACGGTCCACAGCAAGTAGGGTCATTACACACTAAGCCAAACGTGTCGTCAAATATCTTCATATTTTTATATACATAGATAATAGAATTTATCTATGTACATAAAAAAAATACTATTTCGAAAATAAAACTATTTTTAACACTAAAGCTCGTCCGTCAATCGCTTCTAAACAAAAACAAAGAGAATCGGTTGACAGAGGACTAAAAAATACTGAACTGTTATAGCTTTGCTTATTTATGTATACATATACAGATACTAAGCTTAGCAGTATACATAAAATTGTGAAAACTATATTTTACATGTCTTTATAATATGAAATTAGATGCTCTTGCAATCATGTCCGGGTCGCTGTACATGGGATTACCGTTTCATACCAAAACATCACGTTTCCTATTGTTCCTATCCTTCCGTGTAATATAAGCTACTAGCAACTCACCCTCGCTCCGCTCGGGTTCGTTCCTAGTTACGTTTTAACGTTTAGCTCAGAGATGAGATATTTTCCCGAAGTAAAAAGTATCCTATATGTTGACCCGGATAACCAGCTATCATCATACCAAATTTCATTAAAATCTGTCCAATGGTTTTCCCGTGATGCGGTAACAGACAGACAGACAGACAGACAGACAGACAGACAAACAGACAGACAAAAATTCTAAAAACTATAGATTTGGCTTCTGTATCGATAATAAATTCTATTTCAGTAAGATTTTCCAAAAAATATTTAATGTACAGATTCGGATTAGTTACAATTTTATTATATGTATAGAAAATACTTTTGTATATTTTACTATACACAGAGTGATGCCTAAATATCACTCCTATAATATGTGGACCTAATACTCGCTTAAAAATTACATTTGATTGTATATAAATTTCACATATATATTCATATAATTTAATATTGTGATTCGGTAGTAGTTTTAAATATTGTCAAATCTGAAGTAAGAAGTGCTTAATTATAAAAGAATGAAGAAATGAAGTCATGAAATCGGTATTTCGCGGTGTATATTGGAATGAGGAACCGGCTCAAATATTTAAGACCTAAAGCCGTGCTATCTTTAGCTTTATTTATTTAGAAAACACACAAACATTAAGTGTTTCAGATTAAAAATAAATCAAACTAATAATTCAAACTAATTATACAGGCGCGATAAAAAATTAACTAGACAGATATTATTTAAAACAAAAAACATGATATTTACGTGCACTTAAATGTATGAAAAGTGCGTTCGGACGAGTCGTTGACGTAAATTTTACTATTTGTTGTATATACAAATAAATAAAATTGAAGTGTTTGTTTGTAATATCAAAATAACAGCTTTTTATTAAATACATGTGAAAGTAGATGTAGGTATACGGTATTTACTTAAAAGAAAAAACTATTTTTAAAATTTTGTCAGTCTGTCTTTTTGTTCCGGCTAATCTCCGAAACGGCTAGACCCGATTTTGACGGGACTTTCACTAGCAGTTAGCTGATCTTATAATGAATAACTTAAGCTACTTTTATTTTAGAAAAAGAGGGTTCCGTGCAAAAAAATAAAATTCATGAAATTGTGAACGAAATCCGCGTATCTAGGTAGGATGATGCACCCGAGCGAAGCGAGGGTAAGTCCCTAGTTCAAATATATTATCATATACCACACTATAATTATAAAACTATGTGAGTATATTATTCATTGAATAAGACACCTTAAGGAAAAATGTGTAAGTCGCTTATAAATATTGTATTAGAAATACCTATGAACATGGTGCCAATTTCAGAATCTTACAGAATAAGAAGTCTTTTCTTACTTTAAATCTATTCGTATTAAGTTATTGTTAGACTATTGTAAAAGTCATCGAATTTTAATTTTTTCTACAATAGTTTTTTGCCCCCATATTTTATATCAATGGTTTATCTAATAGCCACCGTCTTGTTGTAGATATTATGATAAGAATATTTGCAACTTACATTTTTAATAGTTATTTATCTATAAATGACACGCCTAACATCATAATTACTTATACTACTTTATAGGTCATTGCTTATCATATACGGATTAATTTTTAAGTAGAATGTCACTAAGGGCCTCTTGCATCAAAAATTCTTAATTTGATTAGAAAAGCCTACCCATAGATACTCATGTAATGGATTTAAGGTACCTTAATAATTTATCTTACTAATTATAAATTAACAAATTCTCTTAAGTAATATCTGTTTGTTCAATATGGGAATAAATTAGTACCACAAATAAGCCAGATATAAATTTTCTAATTCTATATTTTCTTATGTTATTTAAATCAAATCACATACAAAAAACAATAGATGTAAAACATATATTTATTTTGTACATTTTTTGGACATAATCTAGAGATTATTGGGTAATCTGTAATATCGTACTTTCCAACGATCAATACCGTGTGATCGATTCGATAAGACCATAGGGCCATTAAACTTGCAATAAACGTTATGAACTAGGCAAGTTTGTTGAATATCGTAAATATAGTAAACCTTAACTTGCCGAGAGGCGTGGGCACACCGGTGTGCCAGTTAACAATTAATTTCTTAGAAATTATCCAGGTTATCTTAAGTTTATAAAAGTTTACTAAGAAGTAATTACTAATTTTATAATACAAACAAAAAATATACAATTTTATTTATAACTAATAAAATAAATTAACATCCATTACTCACACTGTAAACAAATTTCGGCCCTTCCAAATTTATCGTAGTCTTATCACAATCAACTTATCAGAAATTATCACACAGTCCTTTTTATCAGAACATGAAGTCGTGCGATTAGAATATTCCTATTTTTATACTGAAATGTGACACAGAATAGGTTTTTAGACATAATAAGTTTAGGTATTAGCTACATTGCGTGTATTAATCATATTATTTCATTTTTACTTAAATTGATGTAACATATTCATTTTTTCTATAATTCTGATTAAAGAAATATCTCTAATATATAAAATTCTCGTGTCACAGTTTTCGTTGCCATACTCCTCCGAAACGGCTTGACCGATTTTGATGAAATTTTTTGTGCTTATCCGGTATCTATGAGAATCGGCCAACATCTATTTTTCATCCCCTTAAATGTTAGGGGTAGTCCACCCCTAAATTTTTTTTTTATTTTTAGAATTATTTATATGGCTAAACAACGTTTGCCGGGTCAGCTAGTATATATAATAAAAGTATAACTGATCGCTGTCTGTACATGGATGATATTTGAGGAAAACTATTGTTGGGGGTCTTTATTAACGCAATAGAACCCAAAACAATGATTTTTAGATTTTTTGTCTGTTTATCTGTGCATTTGTGCGCGCTTATCTTAGGCTTAGGCTTAACCGATTTGGTTGCGGTTCACTAAAGTATTATAGAAGCTTCCCTTAACATTTCGTATTTGTAATCAATCGGTTAATAAATAAAAAAGTTATGTTAATTTAAAGAACCACCTAGGGACGAACCCGAGCGAAGCGAAGGTAAGTGGCTAGAATACATATTATATGTACACGTTCTTATCTTTGAAATTTATTCATCTCGCCAATACCGAACGTATTGTAATTTGTAGGAACGTTTCTAAGAGATATTGTAAAGTATATATACATATGTACCTACGTAGATAAATTTAACTTTTGAAACCATTATGACTATTGTTATTATCTTTACTAGTATTGTAATTATAGCAAAGTGATAATTTTCGATTTTTCCTTCTTTGACGCAATGCAATAAAGATGTAATTTTTTCTATAGAGATTATGAGTCAAAGATTGATGTGGGATACTTAGTATTCCGATACATATTGTTTGCCATGCGACAATACCAAGGGATAAAACTTAGCTGGGAAAGCTTCTTGTAACTCATTTTAGAGAACCCTTTATGTGGTATAATTAACATAAATCAAGCTTATCAGTACGAATATCTATTACGAAAATTAATATTTTACTCGCGTATTTATTCATTTATTTGAGTCAAGCCATTATTATTATCAAATGTTTTATTACTATAAAAATGATAGCATTTAAATTAATAATAAATACGTAATATAAACTTATTAACGGATTTATTCTATAGTAATTTCTTTTTTCTAAAATTATAATTTTAATAAATTAATTATCATAAAGTGGATGTAACATAAAGAAAACTACATAATTTCAGTTATATTATCATATGTACGGTACATTTAATTCCTTTAATGTCTCGCTTATAATATTATTTAAAGTTGATAATATACCAAGTTAATACGGCCTGCAAGTAGTAGAAAGATTTAAAATAATTTCACATTTTACTTGTAGTACATAATATTCATGGGATAAATGAACCTAAATAAAATCACCTTACGAATTAAGAATACATCTCAATAACATCGCATTTAGTCACCTACAGTCATATATGACACTAGCTTTAAGTATTTGCCTCGATGTATCGTTGTTCTGTTTTTAAATGTAATTATAAAAGTCTGCTCACAGCTTTATTCGTTATAGAAATGACAGCTTTTGTTAAAGAACAATGTATTAATTAATTTGTCACCTCGGCTGAGCAAATATGTAAAGTAAGCGAAATATGAGTTTGCCACTCAATGCTTTTATGCGATAGAACAATGGTTGTGTACAATCGAAACGTCATATCTATACAATAGGCCAGCAAACAAAAATCTTAAGAATTAATGCTTACACCAAGGCTGGCTTTATTGTTTGCATTAATGAAATTCTAGAAGCTTTGTACATAAATCGGTGAATACACAAATAATATATGTATATTTATAGAAAAATTGAAATGACTGCGATTTCAAAGTAGCTATTAAGCTCAATTAGCTTTTTGTATGGTATCATAATTCAAACAACGATTAAAAATCTTGTTTTTATATTCTTCTGTTATCACACAAGATAAATGCCCTCGAATATATCTTGTTCTTCAAAAAAGACTGTTTGTTTGTAGTCAGCAGTTGTGTTAGTTTGTAGGCAGTATAGTGAGCAGACCAATTATAACAGAAGTCGACGACTTAGTGCGTATTTGTTCCAACGACCAATACTCATTATACTTCACAGCACTAGAGATGTTTTTCTTCTCTTTTTAAATCAAAGATTTATTTTAAAATATGTGACATTTTAAAATTAATAATTGTGTATTAAAAACTCTTTCGGTAAATTGGTCGGTCGGACAAATAAGCACTGAAGCTACGAAGTATCAATGATAAATCGTAACACACGAGTGTGGTGTTATATAATTACCACGACGATAAAAAACTATGTTTTAATCCAACATATAGTCTCTTCAAAAAGTACAAAGAAACTCACGTATACTTTCAACTTACCCATTTATAATATTACTAGGTATCTTTTAATGGTTAGCATGGAATAAATAGGTTATATATTATATATAGCCTTCCTCAATAAACGGGCTATCTAATGCAAAAAGAATTTTTCAAATCGAAATAGAAGTTCCTGAGATTAGTGTGTTCAAACAAACTCTGCCTCTTTATAATATTAGTATAGATTATGTTTTTTTTTAAATGAGTAATAAAGTTATAAATAAGTAAATCATGTTAATCTACATAATATTTAATTGACTATAAAAAATATAGTAGGTATTAAATATATGAAAAACAGATTTGGCTGAGAATACTTGAAATTGTGATAAAACGCCCGCTTAGGTCGTTTTCAAAAAGGAGAGGTACTCAAATGCGGTGCAACGATATCCTCGTCAATTGAAACCGATCGGCGATCTTACTAATTTTATTAAATAAAAGGTTCTTTTTTAAGTCTCATGTAAATTTCAAGAAAATATTTTTTTTTTAGTGTAAAAATTATATCTAAAGTAATTTTGAAGTATAGATAAGAAGGAATACCAATTATATACGTTTATTCTATCAAATTAGGAAGAAATTGAATAATTATTTTAAGCTAACAAGGTTAATTTAATCATTTTATATAATTAAAAATTTAATATGTTATATATTATTTCGTACATTATATAGCAGTTTATATCAAAATATGTGTATGTATGTAGTAAAAATTTGCATTTGCCTCGGAAACGGAACTTATTAAGGCATTGTAGCTTTGTGAAACGTTGGAACTTTTAACACGTGCAGGCAATCGTAATTTAATTATCTTTTTACTTGAAACATCTTGTCTTGTTTATTTGAATAAATTCTAAAATTAAATAAATAATAATTGGATTCCATAATAGCACAATGTTACAAATGTATAACGGAAAATGATAAAAAGCTATTATAACAATACAAAATTAAATATTTTAAATTCAAATTTGAAATAAACAAAACAATCGAGTTGAAAAGATTTAGGCATATTTCTAAGGGTAATATTTCGTGAAACTAATTGGTTTAAATCCATTGAAGTCTTCCTTAAGACTTTAAAGAGTGCTTATTCTGTCTTGCTATTTATTAGTCAATGATTTTTCAATCTGTAGGGGAGGAGAGAAGAAATGAAATAAATACCTTATTATTTATATAATATTTTATATATATTTACTTTGCCTACAGTGTTAACTATAATTAAAATAACCATTTCTATTCCACAGTAATGGCAGCAACAGTTCAAGAGAATATGAACAATCAGCGCCTAGTGAGACAAGTGGAGGCGATGTTGAACCTCGCACACCGTCCACACCGTCTGATCGTTTTGAGGACTTACAAAGAATATTAGTTCTTCAGCTCCAAGGCAAGGCTGATGATAATCCTGTTGTTATTCCACCTCATCGGGACTTGAATGTCTTAAGGCCGGAAAACCCAACTATTGGCGAAATGGAGGATTTAGAACCTAGGTAAGAATATACGTACTTGCAAACTTATATACTTTCAAATTCGCCCTTTAACACAACTTTAATATAATAAACTAATATTATAGTAACAATAAGTAGGTATAATAAATTAATAATTATATATGAACAAAAATATAACGTAGGTTCTAGTTATAAATCACCTAAGTATTTTTAGGCATAGTTAAGTCTAGACTCTAAAGGAACTATGTCGTGCAATTGTATTAATTATTTCGAACAACACTTAAATATAAAGGAAAACACAAATTAACATAAGAACCTAACTAAGAAATATTAATTAAAATTGTTCCACGAAAAACGACTCCAAAAGGACATTACAAGGAAATTTTCGGAAAGTTGTCGACAGCTGACATCCACAAGTACAATTTATGGAGCGCTGAAAGTCGCCGAATTAAATTGTTAGTTACTCCGTTATTGCTACAATTAAACTTTGATAAAACGTATATTGCAGTTAAAGATTCAACCATTCTGTTTCACTTTACATAACTTGCTCGCTGAATTTCATAAGTACCTTGTGGAATTGGCCTTAATGTTGGCTATTTCACTTTAACTGTTATCTTTTTGAACTAAATAGCTTAAGTATGTTTTATAAGTTTAATATTAATTGCTATGATCTAAAACTTAAAATAGAATATACGCCATTCATCATAGCAAGAATAGTACACTGTTCCTACATCCTAAAAGCCGTCGCTTTTCATCTCCAGCGAATAACCCGAGCTGAGCTCTGAAGTATGCATCAAAACTAAACAGGTCGCCCAATGGTTGACGTAATTTCACCAAAGTAAATATTAGACCAAATCTCATAGGAACACGGCGAATGGAATGAAAAATATCACATGCTCGATTTTTCTTACCTCTTTATTTTTCTTAGTTGTAAAGGTTCTCGATATTACTATAAAAAGGGTCATAATATCATACTTGTATGGACTGATTCTATAATGTAGCAGACAGGGTGACCTTTTTTATCTTGTAAAGCGAATTTCACCAGCTTTACCAAGAATCTTATTTAAAATCCAGTTACGGAGATAGGCGCGGGTCTTTGACAATAAAACTAAATGGAATGAATGCATGAGGGCTTCCTCAAACGCCGCTCAAGATATGACGAGACCTTATAGCTAAATTCATGTATCACACAAAAAGGGTTGCTTTGATATATGAATAATTTTTGCCTTATTCTTAGCTCATCTAGGAAAATGTGCAATAAAAAAGAAATTCGTTAAGGTATATTTTTAACTACAAAAAGTTGCTTACTTAGTAATTCAGAATAGGTTCTCTGCATATATTTACATATACCTACTATTTGCAGGTAATAGGCACTCAAAACGGAAGCTGTTAAAATAATATGTTGGCATTAGTAAAATATCTCGTAACGAATAATGTTTGATTGAATCAATCTAGTATAAATGATGTGAAAGTGATTTATGTGTGCTAAAACACATTTATCACTCTATATCCTGTGAAAAAATAAAAACTATTACCTGCAGAGTAAAAGTTGCCAGTACAATATATCAAGTTAGCCATTCAGAATTCTAAACGTCCATTTGTACTAAATCGAATCGGGCGTTTTGAATTCCCATTTGACACGAGCACAATTCACACCGAAAGAGAGTCAATAAATTTTATAGCAGACGGCTTGATTTCTAAATGCAGGTTATCGGGGCATACCACAAATCGAGAACGTTACACGTAGGCTCCTTAGTATTCAGTTCCGTCCTGCGTTGTGTCGCCTGGAGTCTCGGCTCTTCTAGCAACCAACTCACGTCCACTTATGTGTTTCACGCAGCCAAAACCAACACGCCGTCGGAAAATCTTCCATGTAAATCTCGACATTAACGATCAGGTTTAAGAGTGTGTGCTGCAAATTTAAAGTACCTCCATTGATATTCCATTGTCCTGTTGATCTAGTTGTTTCACTCTTACCATGTACATCCGCCTGCGACTTCGCAGCTAGCTTAGTGCACCACTATTTGACAGATCGTATTATATTACTTTATGTATATACATATTATATAGGACTAAGTTCAAACGGTGTAAGGTCAGTCATTCTTAATGATAAAGAACATTCGAATAAACACGTATATACGTATATACCATTATACGCATACAAAGTATAAAAACATATTTTATTAGGTACACGTGTTAACTTATAAAATAATAATAGATGATAAAAGATGTTTCAATAATACATTAGCTATTCTAAATAAGATTTTTTTTTTCAGTGTAAATGCATCAAATTTAGAAAAATTCCAGCTGAAAATAGCACAGCATGAACTATACGAAGATGGAGAACCGCTGGTCGGGGCAATACTTCAGGATATGTCCACTGCGCCTATACTTCATGTTGGTACGTAAATATAACTAAAAAACTATACTAAAAATATTGCATTAATAATATTGAAATAAAACTTAGTTTAGTTTATAATAAAAAATAGATTTAAAAAATAAATAAATATGTAAAGACATTAACACACAACTACATCTAGTTCCATGGTAAGCTATAAGGTTTGTATTGTGAATACCAGATAGTTGATACACTACACATATATAACTTTAAATACATACATACTATAAATATAAACACCCATGACTGGAGTACAAACATTCGTGTTCATCACACAAATAATGCCCCCAGCGGAAATCGAACCCGCGACCGCTGGCACAGCAAGTAGGGTCATTACAAACAGAGCCATACGTGTCGTCTGGCATATGCATAAAATATATATGCATAAAAAATAAGAAATATCTGAAAACGGTTCTTCGTTTGCAATAGGTACCTACTTAATTCTATGTTAGGCTCATGGAAAATTGAAAAAAAAAAAACAAGTAACAGAGGATACAATTGAAGGAATAAAATTCTTTAATTGTAAAAGATTTTTTATAATAACTAGCTTACTCGTGGTCATAATAATAATTGACATAAAGTTTATAATATTTCTGTAAAGTATTAGCTTAGTCGCCGTAAACACTAAACAACCATGAAACTAGCTTATTTTAAGTTAAACTAGAACTCTCATTTAAATATGTATGTCATATTGCAAAATTTAACAATCGCTACTAGAACAAGTGAAACAAGTTACCGGTATTATACGATAAATGATCACTAATTTTAGTTGATCTGAATACCAATCCCACTAAATTGACCAAACTAATATTTACTAGGTAAATGTTACGATAATGTAGCCCCAGTCCATATTTTACCCACCTACTTATTTTATGCTCCGGTGATTTGATTCTTACGCATCACGGATTCGATTCTCGTGTATGACAAATATTTGTGCTTATTTAAAACTTATTTCAAAGGCTCAGGGTTGCATGTGCGTTAGTTGATAGAAAAATTAATAAACCAATTAGAACAGAAAAAAAAACAAACATTATGTTACTAAATGAAGGTTATATTTGCGGTGATACTATTTACACAATAACTGCCCTCGAATTGTTTCAATTCTAAGCAAATATAAAACGTAATATGTGATAGTTATATAGACAAATATCAGGAAATTCAATATATACTTTGTAAGTTTCATCAAGTACGTACGAAATGGTATGTATATTAAATGAAGTCGGGTCTGAAATCAGTATAGGGTTAGGTTGGACAATGGTTCCAACAATCTCGCCCTTTACTTTCAATTGGACTTTAATATTTAAAGCGCTTTAATGGATTTCATTGTTAAAACCTCTATAGTTCAACCCTATTTTTAGTTACATAATGATTATTTATTATTTAATTCCATTGCCATCGATTGGGTTCTCGGACAACTTTCAAGCATAGCCGTACTTAAGAATTCTTATTTGTCTTAAGGTCGTTCTACAATTTCAATTATGGTCACAATAACAATAATATAACTCAAAAGTATAATTAAAAAAATAGTATTAGCACTAATAGTATTTTTTTAAACGTAATTAAAAAAGTATGTAGAAATAAACACTCAATCAAGTACATGATAAGATATTAAAATATTTTATTTTTATATATTTATAATAATTTTTATTCTCTGGACCTCTTCATAATACAAATAAATTACCTATTAGCTTCTACTTCTTATTTATACCTATATATAGTATTATAAAGCTGAAGAGTTTGTTTGTTTGTTTGGTTGAACGCGCTAATATTAGGAACTACTGCTTGGAATTGAAAAATTCTTTTTGTGTTGGATAGTCCATTTATCGAGGAAGGCTATAGGGTATGTTATCCCGGAAAAATGTACGGTTCCCGTGGGATAGATTTGTTTTTGTCTAGGGACGAACCCGAAGCGAAGCGAGGATGAGTCGCTAGTATATAATAACAGTAAAACATTAACACCATAAAGTCTGAGAGCTTTGAAACTTTTTCCAAAAATAAATGTAATATTATAGAGTCACTTAGATGTTGACTTATACCTACATATTACAATTCTTCATTCAAATCAATTTAGTAAATCAAAAATGAAGGGTTTCTGTTAGGGGCGTTCTGGTATACAGAAGCTTACTAATATAATAATAATGTACCATAAACAATACCCAAAGTGAATTTGATATATAAAATATAATTTATTAAAGTTTGCGTTAACTTCTTAACTATATAGATATAGAATAATTTTTAACGAGCTAATACATATATGTAGATAAAAATTGTAGTTCGTAGAGGTTGTTCAGGAACTACTGAGCCTATACCAACTATTTTTTTGCTGATAAAAAGTTACGCCAAACTTCAGTAGCCTAGTCTTCTTATTGAAAGCGCAGCCTATGGCAAAAACAATGACAGTTAATAAGTTAATAATACTTTTGTAATATTTTTTGATATAACTATAGACATTAAGAAGAAAGCTATTTGATATTCCTAATTTTGTGCAGAACAAAAAGAAGGCGGAACGCAACTGAAGCTCATCATCGACTACCCGAACGGTGTCCAAGCTTTATTTAAACCAATGAGGTGAGTTATCTTGTGTCAAATGATTGATATTTTTCTATGTATAGTTTTTTTGCTCTCAAGGTAGAAAAAGAAACGTATACAGTAGATATGATATATTGAAACAATTATCAGTATGATCAAAAGAAAAATTCGCTCTCTGTGAAATCGAACCCGCATGGTTTTGTTTAAAATCAACGTAGTATTTAAACGGAGTTGTAAATACTTTTGTAAATACAATAACCAAATATTATGACATAGTGTACTATAATTATCTAAACAGTTTTATGGTTTAATTTCTATTGAAAGTTAGCCGAATAGTTTAGTTAGTTTGATTTTCGTAAACAAATATTTTTGTAGACTTTTGTGTTTGTTTCCGAAACTTTATAGTGGCAACTGGCATCCCTTTGCTTTAGAAACATCAAAGTAAGTAAAGCATTAGAAGGCTCTAGGTATTACAAAGAGCTGTCTTTGTAGCCGTTATAATTCAAAATAATATCAGTCATAATCAGTATAATCAATGTATATTAAAGCTGCCGCCTAATTCATGTTCGGCACTTACATAAATAAATAAATTCTTTTGTACTATTTATACGCATAAAGTTATAAAAAAGTATATACAGGTGTTGTTAATATTTTATTTGAGTTATGATCAATTGATCTGATGAATTTAATCGTCATGCATTTTAAAATCTCACGCCACGGTGGAACCAGATCGATGATTTTTTGTATGGGGATATTTTATGGGACAGAGTAACATGGTTACTTTTTATCCCGGTTTAGATGGCTCCCGTGAGGTAAACTCTCAAAGTAATGTTTGTTATGTATAAATAATCATGATACTATACTAAAGCGCTTAAAACATATTCTTATATAACATAACTTTGTTGTCTAATAACAGCTTCTAAGTTTTTGTCGCCCACAATGTGCCATAAGTTAGTTTAAGCAGAGTAGTTTCGAGTGCACGATTTGAAGTTTTGTCACCGTGTTGAGAACCTTACGCGTTGGTTCCATTCACGAAAGTTCGAGAACATTCTTTCACATGATCGGCTTAGAGACTTGCCCACTCTTCAGAACTACAAGTGTTATTGTAGTGAGTGGGTAGTTTTTCTAAGTTTTGCAACTTTTCCACCGCTCTTCTCGTAATATTATTGAAGTCCTTTTAGTCTATAGCTCAAGTACTTCAACTAGTTATATTTAGATTCGATACGTAAGAAGTAAAATACGGAAATAATTAAAGAAAAACCTCTTTTGTACATTTTTTATTATTTTTAATGTTGAAATATTTCGGTTTCAATTAACAGCACGATAGGACGATGATATCGCCATCACTCTCAAGGGACAACTTGTTTTTTACAAATGGTGTACGTATTAAATAACGAGACCTCTTAAAACTTCAGAATGAATTTGAATTAATTATTTTAGTATTTTTTGGTGAAGGTAATTATTCTTGTATTTAGTAAGCTTAAGTTACAGTAAATAAGCTCGCCTGGCAGTCATTCTTTTGTTATGTATAATTAATTTCATCAATAACTCTATCACGGCATATTCTAATATTTATATTATTAACTACCGTTTCGCAGATTAGCCTGAAAAAACAGACAGACAGATAGACAGACAGACAAAAATTTTAAAAATTATGTTTTCCTTATAAGTACCGTATATAATTCCATATGCATTTAGTATAAAGCTGTTATTTTGACATTACAAACAGACATTTTATCTATCTGTACCTATAGATATGAATAATTTTGTTCTACAAATATATAATTTCTATAATAACTTGACTGCAGGTTGCTTGATGTATCGGATATCTTCACACATATTTATTAATGATTGTCTCTACAAAATAAATATCTGATTATACTTTCAATTAGTGAAGTATGCAAAAAATATAATGAACGATGTTGAAAAAATATTATGCATATTTTACAGCAGAGTGATTTAGCGTCGATAGTCTTTACCTAAGTAATAAAATTGAACTAGCAAGATTTATAAGAAAAATTATATACTCGAGGGGTTATCCCGGTGACAGATCAAGGGGCTGGTGATAGCCGCTATTCGCTTAGGGACGATAAATTGCGATAGTCGATAGTAACCCTTCCCTGATAGGTTTATAGTTCGAACAATTTATCGCATACCATGTAGATATAGATATTATAAAATGTTGTTTTTAATCGTTTGACAGAATATAAAAAACAAAAATAACTTTATATTATTTTTTCGGGTTCTGTACCCAAAGGGTAAAACGGGACACTGTTACTAAGACTTCACTGTCCGTCCGTCTGTTTGTCTGTCTGTTCGTCGGTCACCAGGCTGTATCTCATGAACTGTGATAGTTAGACAGTTGAAATTTTCACAGATGATGTATTTCTGTTGCCGCTATAACAACAAATACTAAAAAATAGAATAAAATAAATATTTAAGGGGGCTTCGATAAAACAAACGTGATTTTTTTACTTGTTTTTGCTCGATATTGATAACGGCAACAGGTAGACGCTTGAAATATTCACAGAATATTTAGTTGTATATTCATTTTAAAAATAATTAATTAAATTAAAATAAAACAAATATTTAAGGGGGGCTCCCATACAACAGACATGATTTTTTTGCCGTTTTTATAGATAATGGTACGGAACCCTTCGTGCGCGAGTCCGACTCGCATTTGGCCGGTTTTTTATATTTTACTTTGGATTTCCTTAATTTCAATTTATAATAAATACCTACATCTTATTATTATATACTGGTCAAGGTAAGAGGGTATTACCCTTAATCTTTATGTATTCTCCAATAAAGCAAAGTTCATTGATAATTACTTGACTTCTTGATTAGATACCAATATGCATAAAATATGCATATTGAATGAGCTTAGATTGATAACGACAAAATTAAAAAAAATGCAGATATATAGGTATATCCCTTAAGCTATATTTTCTAGATTTCTACTTACAAATCCAACATATTTTATCCTTTAAAAAATATATATTATAATTAATTAGTAGTAATAATAAGGAGATGGTTCATTGAATCTTATCACGACCGACGCGCTAATGGACGCACGATCTTGATGTACGGCTGCCATTATTACAATTATCGACCTGAGAGACATTTGATACAGACGTCATTATGATATCTATCGTATATAGATATCATTATAAATACAAAGTCGTAAATAATTCACGCAAATATTACTTAGTAAATGCATAATGATTACGAGAATTACTTTAATATAATGTAAAAACATTATATTTTAATTAACATTTTACTTAATACTTTATATTACTTAATAGAACTATTCATAGTAGTGTTAATTTTAAAAGTTCTAATAATACTACTTATATTATAAGTGAAAATATTTGTTAGTTTGATTGTTCGTCTTTCTTTCACGCAGTAGAGTAATAGAATCTCGTGATTCTTTGAAATGAAATAGAATAATTAATTGATAATCATGGAGAGTGTCAACAAAGTAGAACACATGTACAAACAAATTGAACTATAACTGTAGGCCATATATTTGTCAATTCTTTGCACTGCGTCAAATATCCATGGGAATAGTTCTGAGAAGAAATGTTAAAAATAACATAATTTTTAAGATACACCGGGTTAAGTAAAAAGTTGATAACTGCATCCCACATCGACTGTCGATACAGGCAATAATGGGAAAATTAAGTCGTATTTCTCTTCTATATTTTATGAATCTACATAGTAAATTCTACAGAAAGCGAGTGAAAAAATTTGTTTATTATACACAAGTTTGTATTTTATATAACTTTTTTACAAATTCTATTATTTATATTGTTAGCCATAAAAAAGTAAATCAATAAACTGTTGTGAATATGGCATTCGAATATTATAATTTTATTAAAATAATCTCATTCTTTTGCAACATAAAAAGTTACATTCGTTGTTCTATTAATACCAGCAACATATAACATCAGACTATAACGACATAAATGGAAGAACAAGTGACTTTTTGTGTAAATATAAAATGCATAAAAATTTAACTATTATTTGAAAACTGTAGTAAATAAATGAATGTTGTTTCATAAACTTGAATAATATTGCATGTACGTAGAATAATAGATCTTTTACGTCGATTTGATCCAGTAGAGTCGCAATAAATCGGATGACATCCAGAGCTATACATTACCTGAATCGCTGCTATCTAACCAGCTTCACGATTTAAACGATTTAAGCGCCTTTTAAAACGTTTTGCTTCCGACGTATTGATATAGCACACCGTTTAATGCGGAACGATTATGTTGCCGTTATTTTTAATAAGGGATTGCGAAAATTATCGAAGCTAATTTTGTACCTATTTTAGGATTTAAATGTTCGATAATTTTAATATTATATTTTTATTTTTCAATTTAAACAATTATATATTATTTTAAAAAGGAATTAGAGTTCTGCTGATAAATAGGTACATGGGCGGCGGCAGAATTATTTCCAGGGGGGTGCATCGGCTTCTTCACATTAGACTACTATCTAATCTTTAATTGATTAACTTTATAATTTTTATTCATATCTTAATTATTATCTATTTTTTGTAGATATCTATTTTTAAACAGGGATTTTATTCATACAATTTTATTTAAACATTTTCTTTATTTTTCCTTCATAGCAGGGGGGTGCAAGAGCACCCTCTATGCACACCCCTCCCGGCGCCCATTAATAGGTAATTGGTACTTTAGAAGTGATAGTAACTTGAAGGCGTTATTTATAAAAAAAAAAACCACTGTACACCTGCTTTACTAATCAATTCATAAAATATTTTAATAAACATTACGATAACATAAAAGAAATATCAGAAGATAGTAAATACTCGTATCTTCAAATTTATTTTACTAGTAAAGTGTTTTCTTTGGTTTCTATTCTATTCTCAATAGCGAAGATGTTTTAGCATTAGGTCGTTAAGCACGTTTATTAGATTATCACTGTCGATACAAGTTAATCAAATAATCAGTGTTAGAGGGCGTGCTTTATCTCATATAGATCTGGCACTTGTCGCCGCTACTTTTCCACTGCACTCCACGGGAAAAAACTTACATTATCTCCGCGCTTAATGACCAAACGAAGATTTTAGATTACGCAAAGTACTTTATAATTTTGTTAGTTGTATAGGTTTACTTCTTAAGGATTATCGTAATTTAGTACTAAAATGTTAAATCTTACTAAATGATAAGAATTACAATGAAGATATAGTGTCAACATATATTTATGTTTTATGTTTTAAATGTAATACATATTTAAACTCTTTTGTTTTCAGAACTTCTTGCTAAAACACAAATTTAATACATTAGACACCCATACTCTTAAAATTAAAAATATTCAAAAATATCTTTGCATTTTGTAATATTATGAAGATGTACAAACAAAGGGAGAACAACGCTAAGCATAATTCCTCCTGCCGACAGATTCGCGCGGGATGTCCAAACATTGCCCAACCACTTCTACTTCTCAGACTACGAGCGGCACAACGCTGAAATTGCGGCTTTTCATCTCGACCGGTAAGATTATAACATAATAGCTCAAAAAAATTACTTTGTTTTGTATAAAAACTAAGCTTAATAACATTTTTTCATAATTTTAGAAATAGTGATTTTTATTTTTAAGGTAACTTTACGTTTATTTTAATTTCTGTCAGAATTACTGAATTACTTAGGCCAACAGATAAGTCATTTTCTAAATAAGTATTTAAATGTGTATTGTTGTCTATTAAAATGTTAAAAACTGTTTATTTGTCAAATATATTGCGTAGAGAAATATGAATTTTACTATATAATATTCTAAAATCTCAGACAGCCTCCTCATTTTAAATTAATTTCTGCAAACTGTAATCTTTGTCAAAGCTATTACGCCTTCTGAATTACTAATGCGATGCTCTCTTGATACATATATATTTGAAATTTCATTAAGTACAAGTTTATTTAATACAATATATTTATTTTGTACATACTGTCTGTTATTGTTGAAAAATAAGAGTTTTAACCTACAACTCTTAAGTTTATAATATGGACTTAAATTATTATAATTTATTTTATTTAAAATCCACATACATAGTAAACATGCATATATCCTTAAACCCATATGTACATAGTACATACATAGAAAGATCAGAGAGTCAAAGGTTAAAAAATCTAGCTCTATCTCCATTGAGGAAGAGATAATGGCTAGGATACCGTATAATTAATTGGTAATGTTTCATAGGTACACGAGTTTATACTCGTAAATGCACTACGTGGCGTATAAAAAGAGGTCTCGTTTAATATGATTTTGAATGTCGAACCTATTTGCAATTATATAAACATGTTTTAAGGTCTATTTAAACTCTTAAAACTAAATATATATACGTACACAGTTTATATTATAGTAGCGACTCACCTTCGCTTCGCTTCGGGTTCGTCTTTAGACAAAACCAAATCGATCCCACCGGAATCGTACATTTTTCCGGGATGATATATAGCCTATAGCCTTCCTCAGTTAACGGGCTATCTAATGCAAAAAGAATTTTTCAAATCGGATTAGTAGTTCCTGAGACTAGCGCGTTCAACCAAACAAACAAACAAACAAGTAATCAAACTCTTCAGCTTTATAATATTATTAAATAAGTATAGATTTAAGTTTATAGAAAGTGTCTTAACAGCAATACTAAAGATCTTAAATTGATTAAGAAAATAATTAAGTCAGCTATATTAAAATGCTCGAAAAAGATTTCATATAATTGTATTCATTATTTCATTCATGACAGTTATTGTTAGAATCCAGTTCGTATTACAGAAAATGACATAACTCTAGTAGATGTCACTTAGCAGTTAATTAATAGGTAATATTCCACACGTAATAGCACACTACTAGCAAATGCGAAGGCAATTATAAACCATGTAAAACTAATTAGGGTTGTCACATGGGATAATTATGCGTTCGTACGGTTAACCACTCTTACTTAGAATAGGAAAGCAATTCTGTATGGTTAAAGAGGTAGAATACACTTATTAATAAATAGCGGTAATAATATAACGTGTTGGTAAATTTTACAAGTATTAATTTGCAAATGGATTTTGTTTTTCTTCTAAATATTTGCGCGTGATACTAAGAATATTAATAGAGTAATAGTAACAAATTAATTGCGTGTTTTTAAGTAAAAAATAATACTTATTCCTATCATTATCTTGTCAACATTTAGTTTAATGTAAATATTTGTACAGCGAACACACATGATGACATATCTAACAATAAATAAGGAGAATGTTTGTGACTCATAGCGTAGTGCGTTACACCTAATTCCCTACAATCAAGGTTCTTGAGTAATCCGGATGTAAAAATTTACACAACTAACTCTTGAACGTGGATATAATATTTCCGTCAAATAATGCTGGTAGCTGGATGGGTCTATTGTTGTTGAGAAGAATTAAATAGCGGTATAAAATTACTAAAAATATATTATGACTAGCAACTCACCCTCGCTTCGCTCGAGTTCGTCCCTAGTTACCTTTTAACGTTTAGTATAGATTACTCAGAAATGAGGTATTTTCCCGCGGAAAAAAGTGTCCTATATGTTGACCCAGATAACCAGCTATCACCATACCAAGTCTCATCAAAATCCCTCCAGTGGTTTTCTTGTGATGCGGTAACAGACAGACAGACAGACAGACAGATAAAAATTCTAAAAACTATAGATTCGGTCTCTGTATCGATATCAATGTCTATTTCAATAAGATTTTTTCAAAAAAAATTTAATGTACAGATTCGGTTAAGTTACAATTTTATTATATGTATAGAAGTCTTTATTATAAAGATCGTCTTACTTGTATTATTAATCTCATCATAGACCAAGAAAGAATTTAGACAGAGTGCCATAAAATTAAACATTAAGCCAAACCGTAATGTTTTAAAAATATAGTAGGTATACAAATGACAATTTGCATTCAATTCAATTTTCTTCTTAATGGCTTCAAAGCATGCAAGTTGAGCACAGATTACTTCGCCATTGTCACGTAGAATGGAGAAGACAGGAAGAAGATTGGTCGATAAAATAAAATCAATAAACTAAATTAAATTGTTATGTGTAAAAAAGGGAGTAAATCCTTAATAAACCTTGAACCTACAACCAAAGACAGTTCAATTAATATACATAAAAACCTTGATAAGTGGTTAGTGTAATTCTAGTTATTTTACAAGAAATGTTAGTCTATAATCTAATTCCATTATACTTAATATATTTACATAAAAATTACACAGAATACCAAACACAAACATTAATAAAAAATTAACATTTAATGGGACAGGGGACTTTTAGTGGAAGGACATAATAAATAGGATGAACAATTTGTATTGTATTTATTATTTATAATTTTGAAGTTATACCTACTTCTTTTGGCACCTTTGGAAAAAATTATGAGAGTAAAATTTTTACGATGCGTGCGCACACCGACAGCCAAAAAGTGACATGATGAAGTTAACTGAAAGCAATATGATGAAGTTAGCTGCGTTCCTTTAAGAAACAGAGAGTGAGTACATACGGGATGAAATCTTTAGCTATTTTTGTTCTGTTACGCCAAAGAAGTAGGTATAACTTCTTACGTCCATACATTGGCACACACACACGTTTTTTTTTCTCAAAAATTGTAAATCAATTTTAACTATTACATACATATATAAATTTACCCTTATTATTTAAAGAAAGTAAATCATCTGTATGGCAAAATCGAGAATAGTAGCATAAACAGCTACTATTCTCGATTTTGCCATACAGATGAAACTAATAATAATACTACTTTGACATTTATTATAACTACTACTTTTTTGACATTTATTTTGCCGGACACCGTCTACATAATATTTTAATCTGAGAAAACATATAAGATATATTTCAAGCAGTACACATATCTTCAATAAATGCATATTCTCAACCAGGATACTCGGCTTCCGTCGAGCGATGCCAGTCGTGGGTAGAGTTCTCAATATGACAACTGAAATTTATGATGTCACTGAAGGCGACATAATAAAGACATTCTTCGTATCCCCTGCAAATAATTTCTGCTTCCATGGAAAGTGTTCGTATTACTGTGACACTGGACATGCTATTTGTGGCAACCCTGATATGTTGGAGGGCAGTTTCGCCGCTTTTCTACCGACCGCAGATCTGGCAGAGCGTAAGGTGAGTTTTAGTATTACGTTTTTAGTTTTAACTTTAATATTAAGAGTTATTAGAATTCTACATATTTAAAAAAACATATTTGATTTCTTTGGCCTTTATTAATATTTTTTATTCATTTTTATCTTTCAATACAGTTAGTTACATTCAAACGTCTTGTAACTTATATGTCAGACAATTAACTCATGTATGTATTGGCTTACTATGCCATATGTCTTGAACTTATAAGGATGCGTATTCCTTTATGGTAGTATTATATTATCTGCACTAAAACAATATAATTTCGACAGTTCAAAATACCTTGTTTTGTTTTAAGGTATTTAAGGTCTCTACAAAAAAGATACGATATATTTATATGTATTCGTATATTCTAAGGTTTTAACGATTGTATGACAATTTTTTTTTTGTGAAATGGTGTTTATGGGTTTGTCCGTCTTTTATGCAGCTTTAGTGGTCGGATTAAAGTGATTTTACGCATAAAAATAATTTATAGGTAGTAAACAGGTAGTCCTGGTTGATACATTAAGTAATATAGTTCATGTGGGACATGATATGGGGTTTCCAAGAAGGTATCTAGCGACTTTTCTAGTTTAAGCGAATATGACTAACTTGTATTATAAAGTATTATAAAGTCGGTGAAATTTTGGAAAATTTTAGGAATAATTTCTTTTCATCTATAATGCATTATTATAATTACATTGATAAGTAAATTATAAAAACAATTAAAAAATTGTATTCTAAAATTTAGGTTTGGCGACATCCATGGAGAAGATCTTACCACAAACGAAGAAAAGCACAATGGGAATTGCAATCCGATTATTGTGATACGGTAAGTGTTTATTAAATCGGCAAGCATTATGTAGGTAATAGAAATATGATCTAACGTAATAAAAAATGATGTATTATTAAAATATTATAGTTTTCATAAAATCTCGAGAAGAGCTAAATAAAAGTGAATGAAATAATCTGTTTTGCGAGTTTAACTTTTTAAATGTTTAACTATTTTAATATATTATACATACAACGAATATAACAAATCTAAACAAAAATAATATTAATCAAATAAAAGATATATGTTTTATTTAATCAGGTTCGATCGACCCCGCCGTATGACTCCGGGCGACGTTTGTTAGACCTAATGGACATGTCCATATTCGACTTTCTTACCGGCAACATGGACCGACATCACTACGAAACGTTCAAGTTTGTACTTAAATAATTAAATATACTTGCAGAATTTGCTAATTAAAATAACGTTGTAACTATGGTATACAATTATAAGCCTGCTTTAGAAAATTTATATCATAACGTAGACGTTTGCCAAGTTGTAATAAAAAATAACACATTTTTGCGGAGAGTGGTTGCAAACCTAACAATTTTTTTATATATATGTACATGTAGTCCGGGAGCCACGTAAAAAATTTGGTCGATTATTTCCTCTCAAGCCATAATTAGTGGAATGCATCAGAAAATTGTATCATAAAGCTTCGTGAACGTCAGTTGCGGCTCCGTGGGTGGGATGAGCGGCGGTAGCCTCCCACGCACGAAAATAAAATAAATTCAATCATTTCCTCTTACCTGAAAATTTGTTAAATTGTTACTAAACCAATATCTCGACTGACTTGACTTTTGAATTTATTAATTATCTATTGAGATAAGTAAATTAAAAAATTCAAAATTTATTTTTTAACAAAATTTGATTATATACTTATAGTTTTGAAGTATTCATACGAAATATTTATTTCATTGAAGAGTAATGCCGAATAATTTAAAATACGTCATTTCCTCTCATATGAAAATTTATTAGCTGATTTTTAATACACTGCTGTAATTAATAAAAAAAAATCAGCTGACGGTAAGTCGAGGGAAACCTCGTCAGCTGATGCATTTAAATAGGCGATAGATGCTCCCGCCTAACTCCTGTGTTATGACTTTCAGAGTATCAGCTGACGGTCCTTTCACCGAGATACAGCCAGCTGACATATATATATATATATACACACACATATATATATATATATATATATATATATATATATATATATATATATATCAGTGGCGAAGGGTGAAATTTTAGTAGAGGTAAGCCGTTCCAAAAAAAAAGACAAAAAACATTGATACACAATTTTTATATATCAATCAATCAATGCAAAAAAAAAAGGAAATGTAATTGTGAAGATATTTTTTTTATAAGGCTATTGTGTTTTTTATTGTTGTTACATGTAAAATATTCTAGCAAAATATATTTAAGACGAGGCTCCCCAAATTTAATGCTGATTTGCCTGGATATTCTATGTATACCAAATATCAAATCAATGTGATAATTTAAACATATGATTTTTCAAACCTTTTTCTAACATAGTGTAAACATAGAAACACAATTGAATGAAATTTTCTCGAGAGTTTTATTTTTTTTAAATATGCCTTTTTTAGAGATTATTTGGTTTTTCCTTGAAAACTACTTCAGTTATATATGTAAAATAAATACTCACAGAAGGAAAATATAGTTTATTACCCACTGCCAAGGCAAAATTTATCTTGACCAATTATTATTCTCATAATAAATTAAATTAGATTTTAGACTTACGTCCTTTAGTTCTGTGCAAGAATAAGGTCGATCGGATATTCGATATTCAACCTTATTCGCTAGCACCTTAGGTGCAACGGCGATAGTGATTCAGTCGGCTGCTGGCCCTTGACGAGGTAGGACCTATGTCTCTTTTGCTAGCGCACGGCCTCCCCGCTAATTTATCGAAATATTCATTCCTTGGACATAGTGTAAAAAAATCAACGCTTTTACTTTTTATACGTAGCTTTGTCAAAACAACTTTAAAACGTTCATACATTTAAGGTTGAATTTACATTATTGTATACTTTTTTAAACTAGAATTACCTAAACACAATTAGGTTTTAAGAGAACTTTTGCATAGGATTGTTTTCGTATCTAGTTTAGTGATCGATGAAATCATAAGTAAACAAATTCCGATTTGCCGTATACTACGGGTTTCGCGCGGCTATGCTTATGATTAACATTTAATATGAATAAATAATATAATTAATAAATATAAGTAATTTATTATACGCGTTGTGTGTATGTAAGTGTGTGTATATAACATACATACGTACATAATATGTACGCTTATCACTTTTGTACTAGGTTCTTTTTTTCTAGAGTTTACAAGTGTGTTATCAGTATGAACTTTCGTTTCGTTTCGTGGTGGTATAAGTGGGTATGAAAAAGTTTTTATGTAAGATGTTGATAATATTGTTTTCTCTGGTATTAGATAATCCGATTATAAAAATGCTTATAATAATAGGAAGATATACTTCACGCACCCAGAACCGCTGCATTTTTTATTTTTTTCTAAAAGTCTATGTTGCGGGACGCAGACATACACCCAAACCTCTATATATGATCTGTGCCCAAACACACTCTTACCGATTCTGCCACGACTTCATCAAGCGATTGTGCGCGTAGGATTTGGACGCGGGTTTCACATAAATCTACATGTAATATACCTACCAAATTTCATAAATATAAAGTGGACTTAGCTAACTTAGTAAGTAGGTATATCATAATAAAACATAGGGAATGTTTGTCCCTCAAGGATAATGCTGATTTCTATGACAGAAATAATTTTCAAATCGGACCAGTAGATACCTAACTACATATGTAGATCAGCAGATTATCTTCATACTTATAACTTTACCTTTTATTATGTACATATGCCATTTTAAATTTACTGAAGACCTTTTGGGAATATATTATTCACATCATAATAACGTCGAAGTTTTTTTATGTAAAATAAAGCAGTATGTAAAGTTAGTGTAAATATGTTATTTGAAGTGGCGTCCCTGGTGGAATAGGCACAGTGGTTAGTGAGCGCAATCAGCTGAGCCCGGGCGTCAAGCGGTTAGAAAACCAAGCGTTTAGAAAAAAAAGCGAATAATAAATAAAAAAATATTTCGCACATTATGAACCACGTATTTCGCTTTGCAAGCCAAGCATGAGTTGGTGTAGCGGTATGACCTCGGACTATAATAACGATCATCGTAGGTTCGATTCTCCATATGCATAGACGCTTTTTTCCTTTTTCTCAATTTATACATTGAATTTTGAATTTTCATGTACAAAGTTTTTTCGTATGCGCTTTAATTACTATTCCTTGTTGAAAAGTCCAAAATCCCATTTCTCTTTATCATTTCTATGCCTTTTGCATATCTATACATATAAAAAAACAATAAATGATAATAAATAAATAAAATATTAATTTCTCTGCATAATTGAAAAATGAATAATATATAAAAATTGAAAAAAAGAAAAAATCGTCTCAGTACAGGGATTCGAACCTACGACCACAGAGTGTCTTGAGCGAGCTCTCACCGCTACGCCAACTAACGCTTAGTAAGTAATTCGAAATAAGTGGTTCATAATCATAGTCCTTCAATTGCTTTTCATTATTTTTAATTCAATATTACAAAAGTTACATAATAATTTGTAAATTTCTAAACATCATACCCAGTGATGGATTTACCCATAGGCCCGTGAGGCCCGGGCCTAGGGCGGCATAATTTCAGGGGCGGCAAAATTTTCGGGATGTCAACATCCTAAAGGCGAAAAAAGTCAAAGGCAATCCGAATTCAAAAATCGATTATATTAGATTCTCTTTGAAAAATGAAAAATTAAAAAGAAAACCAGTAAAATATATTGAATAATATTATAACGATTGAATTTACTTTTTAATTAATAGCAAGATTATTTTTATAATAGATCAATAGATTTTTATTAACATGAAGTTTTATCGGAAAATGCTGTTGATTTATTTACAAAAGGGGAATAATAAGTTGAAAAATTTTGAGAAATGTTCTTCTATATTTTTTATATTTTCAGTAAAATTAATTTCACTGTACATTGTACAGCACCCTGAAACAAGTTTTAAATTTATTTTTAGTATTAAATTTATAGGTAAGCTAATGAGAGTTATATATATTTTTTAAATTATTTTAATATTGATGTTACAACTTTTTTTGCCTGTGAAAGCAATATCTACCCGTATTTAATCTGTTGCATCATAAAAATGATTTGAATAAATATAAGTTAAAGAGCGAAATTTTCGATTGTTTTCGAAAATTTAAAAGCAAGACCAATAAAAATTAGAAAGCTTCAGTCAGATGAGTCGCGGGCAAATGAAAGAGCACCTATTTCTGGACAAGAAAATCTCCGTACAAATATTTATTACACAATTTTGGATACCTTATATGTACAATTAGCTGGGCGTAGAAATGCATATGATAAGCTTTATGTTAACTTTAATTTTTTTGATAATTTATCTGACATTGATACGAACAAGTTGAAAAATCAAGCAAATGAACTCGTCAACAAGTATCCTGACGAATTAGAAGAGACATTGGGGGATGAATGTATTCACTAACATTATCAACTCAAAGAGTTAGCAAATTGTGAAGATGTGCGCTCTGCACAAAACATTTGCAATATATTGCATTCACGAAATCTTCGGGATGTTAATCCAAATGTAGATATTGCTCTACGTATTTTTTTGAGCATCCCAGCAACAAATTGCTCAGGAGAAAGATCTTTTTCTACTCTGAAAAGGGTAAAAAGCTACTTACGAGCAAGCATGGGTCAAGATAGACTTAATGCTCTTGCATTATTGTCTATTGAAGCTGAATTAGTGCAAGGAATTGATTATGGAGATATAATCGACGATTTTGCGAGAACTAAAGCCAGGAAGAAAAAACTGATTCCATAAATGATAATTTAAATAAATTTGATGGGATATCATGACTTTTTGTACAGAAACTATTATTATTAATAATTGTAAGGTGACGTGTAAATTCAACTTTTTTTTCAAAATTTTGCAACTATTCGTTAGTCGATAAGGCGGAATAGAAAAATGTTATTTAATTCATCATGGTACCTTTTCTCCTGAGATAGAAAAAGTTTTTGCTATAACTATGATTCCTATTGCTATTATATTTCAAAAGGCACTAGGTGTTAAGCTATTGCTTTTATGTTTTGGAAGATGAAAGGAGCAGGCAAGGTGTTCATAAAAATTAATTGAAAAAAAATCTAATTTTTAAGAATTCACTGTTTTCGGATTTTTCCCCTTATATGCATACAGTTACCCATCTGGACACCAAGTTTCAGCTTTCTAGGTCATCTGGAAGTGAGTTAGGTTTTACTACTATATGTCAGTCAGTCAGTGATAAAAATGCCGATTTTTAGACGTTAATATCTCAATTACCGTTTGTGCTGTATTTATGAAATTGGGGATTGTTAATCTAAGTGGATTAAATAATGAACCAAATTTCATGTTCATGTATCATATGTTAAATAGATTTTGAGTTATTACGAGGTGGAAAATGCCTCCAAATGGTTCGTGTAAAATATACACACGTGCTGCTGCGTCGCCAGTTTCTTTTGGCTTAAATTTGGCTGGACACGCTACCGCGCGTCTTGATGTTAATTATTCATCTTTAAAAAGTTATGTCCATATTTATAATTTACATTCGGAATTCTATTTAATAAATTAATATAGATTAATCAATAAGAAGTTGTATTTAGTTTAATAAAATTTTATCGATCAAAATTTTAACATTTGAAAATTAAATCTTTAATTTTTAACCCCCGACGCAAAAAGAGGGGTGTTATAAGTTTGATGTCGTATGTCTGTCTGTCTGTGTGTGTGTATGTGGCATCGTAGCTCACAAACGGATGGACCGATTTCGATGCGGTTTTTTCCATTTAAAAGCCAGTTTCCTTGCGGTGGTTCTTAGCTATGTTTGGTTAATATCGGTCTAGCAGTGTAAGGGTATCAGCTCTTTTCCAAAATAAGGCATTTTTGGCTTATGATTACTCGATTAAGTACTTCACGTGCCTAGGGGTTTTTTTTTAATTTATATTGTTATAATAATCACTCCCTCACAAAGCAAAAAAGGCGGCCTATCAATTGGGGCCTAGGGCGGCATCAAGCCTAAATCCGCCACTAATCATACCAATAAAAACATAAGTAACTTCCTGATCAGATTCCTAAAGTATCCATATGAATATATAAATAATTGAATAAAATATAATTTACATATTCAATATTTACTCAAATTCATTTATTGCATAGGGATAAATGTCTTAGCTTTTCGCGATTACTAAGTATATACTTATTATAATAAAACAAAGTGTTACCGGATCAATGCCCGTATTTTAAATTCCAATAATATTAAAAACAAATTAATATAATAAGTTGGGCTTCTGCCTACAGACGCGCTTGCGTACTCTGTGACGCTTGGCCTGTAGTTGTGAGTTCACGCCGGCGACGTGAGCGCACAGCTCGCTTTGCGGGAGGGGAGGTAGCGTTAAATGCCTACTTCGCGCGGACAGCCTGGTCTTAACATTTAATATAATAATAAAACCTCATAAAATATTAATAACGCCATCTATGAAAAATCTTTACACATGACTTAATACGGAAATTTGATTTTATTTTATTTTTCTTTATTAAAAGTACATATATTACAACCTATATTTTTTGGGATTTAAATATTATTTTATCTTTTTTTTTTTTTTTGTTAATTTTACATAAATATATTTAATCAATATATTTTATATAAATACCGCCATCTACTTAAATCTCATTGAACTACTTCGTCGTGCTTAGTAATGAAATTGATTTATTATTTTATTGTATTTTATTTATCAAGCCAAATTGGACGAAAATTATGAAATAACATATTAAAATTCACTCTACACTTAAATAGAATCAGAATATAATAAACATGGAAAACTAAATATTTTCTAATTTAGCACATTCACACATAATTTAATTAAAACGTTTTATGAAAATATTTAGGTAACTCATTTCATGTAATAATTAAATCATATTTCAAACAAATGAGTATCTTGATGACATGCTTTTTAATTATTAAACAACCAAATTTAGAAAACTAAAGTCAATAGTATGCAAATTAATGTCATAATGGCTAATAGAACTCACCGAAATTAACAAATATGTGAGACACTCATAGTCCACAAAAAAACACAGCACAAAATGTCTATATTACACTAAAACCAAATTAAAACTCTATAAAACAAAAAATCTCTTAAGCAATGCACTCGTAAACAATAACAATCCGCCATATTAATTTACATTAAATAATAAATCATTCAAATAATAACATTGCTCGTCTGACGCTTCGCTTGTCAAATTAGGGACGTTTTGTAATTTTTGACCAATCACAGGCAGGATAAGACGTAAAGAAGCAGCTTTTCGAGCAACAAAAATTTGATAAGTGCGCATGCGTAAAATACTAAAAATGAATGAAGTCACGTGACAATGTTCAATCCAAAACATTGAATGAAATACAATTTTGTATGAACGCGGTAAGCTAAAATACAACGTCTTATCGTCGCATTTCTTTGAAGAAACGCGTAAGCAGTTTGGAGCGCAAAAATGTATTTTGCGTTGTTTATGTGTTGCTTGTGATTTTTTGCGTTATATTATTTTCAGAAATTGACTTAGTAATAATAAATAGATTTTTTATTTACTAATTATGTTAATTCAAAAAATAAATATTCATAATGAACGACGGATTATTGGATTTTTAAAAGGTAAGACGGTGGGAATCGTCTTGTATGGACCCTTCGCCACTGATATATATATATATATATATATATATATATATATATATATATATATATATATACTAGCTGACCCGGCAAACGTTGTTTTGCCATATAAATAATTTCCTATTACTAAAATGGCTATTAAAAAATAAGGGTTGATCGTAGAAGGGTGAAAATTGAGGATTGTATGTATTTTTGTATGTTGTATCACAAAAAAATAGAAATTAAAAATTTTGTCTAAAAAATAAAAAATAAAATTTAGGGGTGGACTACCCCTAACATTTAGGGGGATGAAAAATAGATGTTGGCCGATTCTCATAGATACCGGATAAGCACAAAAAATTTCATCAAAATCGGTCAAGCCGTTTCGGAGGAGTATGGCAACGAAAACTGTGACACGAGAATTTTATATATAAGATATTTATCCATGTTTGCATATAAGCTACCATCAGATAAATTTTCAGTTGAGAGGGAATTATTGAAAGCATACATTTTTTTTCGTGTTTGAGCGACCAGCTGACATATAATCCATCATGTTATAGTCAGCTGATATTGTTTTCTTTCGTCGAGATATTGGGATAGTAAAAATTTAACTTTTCAGGTAAGAGGAAATGATTGAATTTATTTATTTTATTTTCGTGCGTGGGAGGCTACCGCCGCTCATCCCACCCACGAAGCCGCAACTGACGTTCACGAAGCTTTATGATACAACTTTCTGATGCATTTCACTAATTATCGCTTGAGAGGAAATAATCAACCAAATTTTTACCTGGCCCCCGGACTAATAGGTTTATCTATTAGATAAAGGTATACCTATTGTATCGAAATACTAGAGTTTTGTCGTTATTCGTAATCTCTAGATATTACGTATATTCTAATTAATCAAACATTGAACTGTCTATTTAGAAATTAAACATGTCTGTTTGTACCTGCAGAACCCATTTTCTCTGTGTTACTCTCGAATTAACTTTTTGATTTGAGAGTAATATCGGCTACGTTTTTATCATTGAGATTTTTAAATCAACTGTCTATTTTAGAATGTTTGGTAACGACACATTCACACTACACCTGGACCAAGGCCGTGCCTTCGGTAAGGCGTTCCACGACGAGCTCAGCATCCTCGCACCGTTATTGCAGTGCTGCCTCGTCAGGCACACCACGCTGCTTGTGTTGCTCAAGTAAGAACTATACATACACATATGTACATCCTTCCATACACACATTTTTATAAAGCCGCATAAAGGGACAAAACTATAGGAAGTTCTTGTATATTTAAGACTGTATAACACATACCATACTTTAGGTGTTAATGAATGATCACTTATGTACTTCAAATATGCTCTTGACGTAAATGCTTCAATGAAAAAAAAAAGTTTTTTTTTTTATAAAATACGTATTTCCTAACCATACTAACCATACTTTGATCATAATGCGATTGTTAAACTATTACTAAATTCCTTCTAGACACCATAACGGCACCCCGCTATCGAAGATCTTGAGAGAATCTATGAAGGCGGACCCCGTATCACCCATCTTATGGGAGCCGCACCTTGCTGCTCTTGACCGTCGTGTCGTCATAGTGCTCGACGCTATAAGAAAGTGTATAGACAAGTCAGAAAATCCAATACAGAATGAAGTGAATGACTTCGTATGACAGGTGACGTGTAGTGATAGTTAATACATTGTGATATTGATCTATGTGCGGCGATTGGCGGTGTTGATGTTCCTAGGAATGGATGTATGGCTCTTCTCTACTAAATACGCTGTTTAAAATTCTTGTATATTATATCCGTTTTCATATAATGTATATATAAAAGTTTGACTATACAAAAATGTATCGAGCTTTCGGCGTTACTCTACATATAAATATTATTATATTAATTGTACATAAAAGTACATTTGTGCAATAAAAGTATAAAGATTTAAAACTTTTTACAAAGTAATTGCTCTTTAAAAAAATTATACTACAATTAATTAATTATGTTTACATCATCCTATATAACAAAATGAAGCAAGAGATAGGCTAATAACATCCATTTCCTATAAATCCTACATATGAGTTAACATGCCGTCATGAAAGTCATGCGAAATCAATGTGATATAGGGGAGGAAAAGGGATGGTGCAATTAATTAACCGCTAGTCGAAATGATGTTTTCCTGATCTATAGAGATTGTACGAAAGATTTTTAGTTTGTCTATAGTACTACGATATATAAACTATATTGTCTTTTCTTAATAAAATTGAGTTTAAATTTTTTTGACAATCAAAGATAAAGTGTATATAAAACTTAGTAAAACAAAATATTGCTTCATTTATATCGTTCTATAAACACTTTTATTTGGCACAAATAGGAACGATTTTGAGACTATGTATAATAAATAATACAAGGTATAAATGGACACAAAGTTACTTAGTACAATCTTAGCAAATATCAATGCACTTGAACAGTCCATAAAAATGAAGGTCAGGATATACTAGACATGTCGACTAGACACTAACATATTATACGTATCCCGCAAGGAGTCGCTGGCAATAGTATAGTAAAAGGTTTCGTACAAGTCTTTGGTTCAAAAAGACTATTAGAATTAAGATTTTGTGCCAAAGATCGTCCAAATTAAATCTTGAACTTGAGAAAACCATTCCACTGAAGTGTATAGCCATGTTGAATGCCAAAAAATGAGAGAAAATAATAAAAAAAAAAGTTGTACAAAAAACAATTTGTGAGTTTTAATTATAATTTGTATGTATATTATGAACGTTTCAAGTCTGACACGTAATGATGCGTGACTATGTACATAATTATGCAATTTTTAGTTTGTAAGCATAATTAAGTTTACGTTGTGAATCTGTTACCATAGCTCGAAGCTCAATAAGACATATCAAATTAAGCGGTTTTACTGCCGGTGATATTTATATATACATGCCTGTTGTATTTGTGTTATATTTTAAAGTTTTATTTTACCTACATAATATGTGACATCGGATTGCATGCATTTGATAAAATATGGATATTAAAATTTCTTTTATACTACATACAATTTACTTATAAAAAATCCGTATTTTGATGTGTTATTACATTTTACCATTTTAATAATTGATCCTAGTTAAGTGAGCGTTGATATAAAGTCAATTTCAATTTATATAGCCAAAAGAAATTAATAACTGCTTATTCCTCTTGTCCTTTGATTTTTGATTGCATACAGTCTGAAGTTATAAAACAGTTAACTATAATTTATTCTATACTGTGGGATGTTTATTATTTATATATTTTATTTTCGTGAATTGTTTAGAGCTTATCATGCCAAAATGTATCTACCGAGTACCGACTTAAGCTAATAATTTTAAAAATATTAAGTTTACAAGAATTTTATGTTGAAATCTATATGTAATATTATATGTTAAGTAGGTATTTGATAAAGAGATAAATGTAATTTGGCCAGGTTTAGCCATGTTTTATAATGAGCTATTTTACTGTTTTAATAAAATAAAAAGTTTTTTTATTCTCTGGGTAGTTACATTTTGTCATTAATACATGAGTGCTCTCGCGCTGATCTCAAGATGTTCTATTGCGTTTAATATATTATATTAATTGAGAACCGTCATAAAAATTAATAATTTTCTTCTGTGCATTAATATTTTACGAATTATCCGATTTTTTCCTAAATAATAAGTATATAAAAGCTTGAAGGCTAAACACGTAATGTAAATTAGATTTTTATTTATGTTTTTTGTTCTATTTTAGTAGCTAAATTTTTTTGCTTATGAAATTCCTACTTAAATTTATTTAATATTGTATCGTAGAAATGGCGGGGTCAGTTAGAGGCTTATATGCAGTTGAAATAGACTTGCCAAAGATGTACCTACATTGTTTATGTATAGACGCCACTGTAACGTGTGTCTGTTGATTGTTAATAAACTATGAAAATATAAAAGTTTAGTTTTATTATGTATTTCCTTCCACTTGCCGCAAGTACGCCTAAATAATACATGCAATTTAGTATTGATGCCTTAAGTTATAAAAATATTTTTAGAATATGTTAGAATGAAGAATGAAGTAAGAATATTTGTTCAATATTATTTCGAGATATTGTCAGATCATGTTTTTGTGATTTTTCAAGCTGGCATTTATAAAATGTTCTTTCAGCGCTTTAGGATAAAAATGTGTGATAACCAGTATTATATATTTAAAATATGTCAAATATAAACTTTTATTATAATATTTATTTCTAATTCTAATTGAAAATGGGGAATTACGCAAAATTAAAGTATAGTAACGTAAAATACTATGAATATTAATTATATATTCGAGAAATAAGAAAAGACGGAAAAGAGAACACAGAAGTAATAGGAATTATTTTTTTAAATTAAAAACAATATATGTGAAATAAAAAAATGCTTATATTTATTAAATTTGAAATATTCCATCTATATTTTTTTTATGTTACCTTGATGGCTCGCTTGATAATGATCATACAGGCCTAGTCTAGTAACGGCATTGCCCATAAAAGGGGTGACATGCTGCTGAAAAATATGTGGGAAGGCATTTTATGAAATTTGTGAATATTGTATAGTATATAGTATTTACTTATTATGTTACTAAAAAAATAAAAACAATTTTTATTAAACTTATTATTTTTAAAGGTAATATTGTTATTAATGAAATATAAGTAGGTATATAATATCTAAAAAACGAAATATCGAAACACTTTTATCTGTTTTGGAATATTTTCAATTTTTAGGTATGTGTATGTAAAAAACAAGAACGTGAATGTGGATTTATGGATATAAGTTTCAACGGCCTATTTGAAATGCCCTACACAGAAAGATATTTTCAAAAATAAAATCTATAAACCGAATTATATGGTATAGGGATCTTGGGTCAGTGATCCTTGACGTAATCACATAAAGGTCACATAAAGCTGAAGAAACACAAAGATATGGGCGGCCGCTATAAAACGTGAATATGAATAGCAAAATATTTTGCCATAACCTTTTACGGTCTTTTTGTTGCATATTAACAAACAAAATTGTTGCTTTTTTGTTTTCTTATACAACTCAGCCGACAATTTCTTAGTAAACTCATGAAAATTCATACAGAAGGAATTTTAGCATTTATAGGTACTATTTTTTACAAATACTCAATTGATGTAATTTTTTGTCACTTTCATAAGTATTAATAATAAGAATTTGCTGAATTGATTACATTTATTTTAAACAATATAAACTCAATCAAGAAAATCCGAGGTCTCCTAAAATCATTTGATGTGTGCACTAATATAAATATAAGTATTAGTCATACAAAAATCAAATAACATTTAGAGATAGTAAAATATTTAAGTAGTGTTTATTTTAAATATAAATTGATGTTATAAATCAATATGTAAAATACAAATCAATGCAAGTTTAGTCATCAATATTAAAAATACAAATGAAATCAAGTTTGTTATAATTTAGATTTGTTTAGGATATCGTTGCTTCACGTTACAATCTGTTACATTGTATATTCAGATGATCATGTCAATTCCCACTCGGGGAACCATCTTCTGAATAACAAGAGCTTAAGAACGAAAGAAATTCTCGCGTAAGGAAAATTGTGAATTTTTCAAACGACCTACGTAACATTACGATTATATCTCAAAAATCTGTTACTATGATGCATACATCTATTGATAAATAAAATTGAAGTGTATGTTTGTAATGTCAAAATAACAACTTAATACTAAATGTGGCATGTGGCATTATATACGGTACTTATAAGAAACAATTTTTAAATTTTTGTCTGTCTGTCTGTCTGTCTGTTTGTTCGGGCTAATCTCTGAAACGGCTGGACCAATTTTAACGGGACTTTCACTGGCAGATAACTGATATTGTAAGAAGTAACTTAGGCTACTTTTATTTTAGAAAAAGAATTAGGGTTTCGCTCAAAAAAATTAAAACCTACCTAGGAACGACTACGAGCGAAGCAAGCGTGAGTCGCTAGTACATAATGTAACACTTACGAACTGAGTCAATATTCAAAGTCAATAAAAATCTTAAAAAAATTACTAGTAGGAGTAGGTACTAAGAAGTAACACTTAAAAGAAATATTTATATTTGAAACGAACTTCAGCAATTAAATTATCGTAAATTAATAGCAATTTCTTTATAGACATGTTTTAATAAACCCGTTGGCTTAATTTATTAAATCGGATTTCCTAATTAAGAACAAACATTACCGTCTCAAGAATTCTTTGGATAAATGAGCTATATTAAAGGAATATTTTAATAATTGAAGGGCGCCATCCAGATTCGGCAAAGCGAATTATCGTGAAACGCGACGACAGTTGTTTTGAGTTACTTACAATTTGCTCGCAATTGTTAGCAAATGGTAATTACTAATTATAAACATTTTACTGAACAATTCTACTGCGAACGCCAGATTTTTGATATCGTTTTGATTAACACTCATTTGCAAACTTTAAGGGAGATTAAATAATTTTAATAATCGTTTTTGAATAAGGGACTTTATTATAATATTGTAAACAATTATTATTTTTAAAACTTTTTAAGAAAGAATTAAAAACCGACTTCAAAAAGGACTAAAAAGTAAAAAATAACTGATTGGTAGTTTTCATTTACTATAGATACCTAATCAGATATTTTCGAAGTCCGTGCCAGCCAATACAAATCAAAGCATAACGACATTTTTGTAGCGTAGACCGATTTTTCCCTTTTAAGTGTAGACATAATAGTAGTAGCAAAGTACGAAGACTGACAAACTAAAATTCGCTTTTATTAGTAACACTAAAAATTCTGGTTCTAAAATCCGATTCTAACATATTGGGCTTGTCAAATCAAAGAACAAGAAAACAACTGGGCCAAACTATGATAAATTTTTATGGGACGAAATGGCAACTATTCCGCATCAAACTAAAGAAGAATCACGTAAATCGGATCATAAATCTCAGCGTAATCGGTGTACATATATAAAAAAATACCAATCGAATTGAGAACCTCCTTCTTTTTGAAGTCGGTTAAAAAGAGCAACTGTTCAGTTTCTCACCGGCTCTTTTCAGCAGAACTAAGGGCTTAGCCATGTTGACTATCTACAATCGTTAACGATTTAAAAAACTATGCAATGTATGGGCATTACATATTTTAAATGTTATGTCACGTGGTCAAAACAATCGAATTAAGCCGGTGGTATATTCCTCACGGACTGACAGTAAAATTGACGATTCAAAAGTGCTTGTAAAAATTTATTTGAATAAAGTATATTTTGATTTGATAATTAGATTATATTTTGTTTGACCGGCCTAAATTATTGCGTATGTGAGTTGTTCGAAGTCCCCTTTACTTAGAACTCTTAGTTGAATGAAAGGTATTATTGATGGAGTGCATGATATATGGATATATAAATAGTTACCAATAGTGTTTGGATTTTACGAAATTTGATCTACTTGGTATATTTGTATAATTGTTTGTTATGTTGTGATTATTTTGTATGTGGGTAAATTAACATTACATTCAATGTAAAAAAAACATTACATTGGCAGTGGTATCCCAGTGGTAACGCGCTCGCTTGGGAAACCGAGTGAAGCGAGTTCAATCCCGGGTCTCGCACCTCTGATATTTTTATGTGCAAATCATTTCTAACATGATTACCACTTGCCTTACGGTGAAGGAAAACATCGTGAGGAAACCTGCATGTTTGAGAAATCCTAGCAAGTTTTCGAAAAGACATGTGATTTCCGCCAATCCGCACTTGGCCAGCGTGGTGGACTATGGCCTGATCGCCCTCGTATTGAAGGGAGGCCCATGCTCAGCAGTGGGACGTTAAAAAGGGCTGTATACAAATTAACATTAACTTTAAATCAGTTAGCTTTCCATTTCCATGTTTCATTGACGTTCCATTGTTGAGCCCTAAAGAAATAAGCAGAATGAGAAAGAGATGAAAGAGTCGTAACTGAATAATTTCTGCTTAAGTACTAACGCGTAAACCGATCTTCTTCAATATATGTATGTCAAAATACATAATCTAGCAATATAATAATAGTATGTATTTTTAATATTGTTACATTTATTAAAGACTAGCGGCTCACCCCCGCTTCGCTCGGGTTCGCCTCTAGAAGATTCTTTAAATTGACATTACTTTTTTATTTAAAAACTGATTGAAATAAAACAAATACTAAATGTTATGTGAAGCTTACCACAATACATTAGTGAAAACTGCACCCAAATCGGTTTAGCCGTTTCTAAGATTAGCGCGCACAAACGCACAGACAAACAGACTTTGCTTTGCTTTGATGTGTATTGGCTGGCACCGACTTCGAAAATATGTGATTAGGCATCTATTCTAAATGAAAACTCCTGTTTAGTTATTTTTTACTTTTCAGTGCCTGGAAGTCTAGAATTTATTTTTAATGTGATGCTTCGTATTGATAGTTTAATAAGTAAAATGCCTATGTAGTCTCTACGTAATGTTAAATCGCACTTTCGTAATATATGATAATACTTGCCACAGTCTTAGAGCCCACTTGTTTCGTAGTTTACTAGGATGTAAGTTGAAATCCAATAACATAGTGGGTTGAATAATAAACAAAAATGTATCAAACATTTTGTAATCTTATTTATTTAATTAAATCTCTAAATAAAATAATAATAATTTATACATTAATTTATGAAGTTTGAAGGATAAGCTTAATAATTACAGCTTAAATAGCCTATTTCAATTTAATAATACCTATTAATAAATTGATGCTGAAAGAACAATGGCAAGTTTTTACCTGAACGTTTTTAAAGCGTCTAAGATTAGGACATATACAAAACTGAATTATTTAATTTGCTCTTTTTTTTCACGGTGTTTGTTTTACATGACAAAGCCACGAAGAAATGTTTACATAATAAGCTACTAATTGATTGTTTTTATGTACTTCCGGCTTCGCCATTCGTCAAAGATGATGTATAAATTGTTGCCACAGAAGAAAATGAAATGCCGTATTTATTTTAAAATATTTTTATTAAAAGTCTTATGTACATAATTAAATAATTAACTATGTCTTGTTCATTAATCTTACAGCTTTACATATACTGGAAACATTATATATTATGCTGTAAGTTTAATTGAAGCTATTACAGTTAGTACAGTAATTAAAATAATAGTTATAGCAACACAACAGATGACAATGAGATTGACTTGATAATTGATATTGACATTTGACATATTATTTAGATTTTATATTTTATTTGTTATCCATGAATTTACGCATGCCTCTGACTACTACGTTTGATTTTGCTGTTACTGTTCCATTTTTCTAGATTATTATAAGTTTTAATTGTCGCTTTACGCAGGGACCCGATTACCTGCCCCATGCGACGACTTGTGCATTCTCTCGGACAATCGCCAGTGTAATAGTGTATACTTACAACTAATACTGATTTCTCCTAACGGACTCAAAGTAGTACCTTGTTTCATCCATGATAAAGAAATTAAAAACGTAACTTATATGTAATGCGAACGTACTTTTTTTAATTTATAATACTTAATTTATAATATTTGATACAATAATCAATGACAGCTGTCATTGCTAGGTAGGTTTATAACCGCAAATCATAAAATAAAAATGCTAATATCTTTTTTTTGTGACTTCCTAATAAAATAAATCTTTCTGGATAAACTTGTGTTATTTAATCCCTATCGTTTGAGCATTTTTTCATTTCAAGACGCCTCAAATAGATATCAGGTAAATCGTTGTATGGAATCCTGCCATTGTTCTTTTGATGACTAAAAAACTACTACCTACATAGGTACAACAATGAATGATCGCTATATCAATATCAGATTATTATTGTAAATAAAATCTGAATATGAAATCAGATATTTCATCGACGAATGTTCTTCTACTGAACAAGTACAAAATAAATTGCAAGTAGAAATGTTATCTTGAAATGTAAACTATGTCTCTGAAACTATAAAAATATTCCGCCATATTAAAAATATTAAAGCATGTACATTATGTAATATGAATTCATGGAAAATTTCTCGAAAATGCCGCGACACATTTAAAGAATGTTCACTTGTTGTCCATACAACATGGCCATAGAGTGATTTATTTCCAATTCTGGTGCTAGGCGGTACTGGTCTATTGTTTTTAGGCAATTTATTGCCGGTATCCGAATAGGAGTCACTGGCACAACAATTCACTTGACAACGGCTTTTGATGACAACACGCGGTATTGTTTACTCCATATGGTGTTCCGATATTACAAATGGGTAATGCGCTGGCAATGACTTGATATATCAATCATGGATGAAATTACCTTACTTTTATTTATTACAGGTGCATGATATAATGAAAATATCAAAGCTTTTTTAAAATCCAAACATTATTTTTTATCAAAGTTATCCATCCATCAACACCTTTATAACCACATTATGTATAGTTTTTTATTTAATAAATCCTCTAATATGTTTTTAAATCAATTTTATCTAAGGGCCTTTGCACACGATGATTTTAACGCGCTGTGAACGCGCGTGTGTATCGTTTCGATTTAAACAATCTGCATTTTTTGAATCGTGTTCAATCGTGGCCAAATGGATCCTAAAATAGAACTCTTACAATTTTATCATGTTCACCTGTCCTTTTGTCACAGATATTTTACTAGAAGTCTATTGGAGCTATACTTCTGAAATTTGTTAGTACTCGTATATATCTCATGTAAACTGCTAGACAATTCTGTAGTCAAATTAAAAAAAAAATTGGGTTGGCACTCCATACATGTCATTAAGAGCTGAAGCCATTTTAAGTCTACATAAGCGTATTTGGAGATAGGTCCTTAAAATTCAGATGAATGTTTCTTATTTATTTATCTCCAATTTATTATCTCCAATAGTTGCAGTTATATGCTTCTAAAATCTTAAACATTGGAGTTCCTTCTCTCTTAACTTTTTTAGTATGGTGGTCGGAAAATTCTGAAACGCATTCAGCCGCAAAGTTAACTTTCTGTCTCTTAGTAATACCATGAAATACTTTATTTAAGCCGTCAATACAATAAAATCATTGATTGGTATATATTTTATTTTACTTTTGGCGTAACAAATGCAACACAATTAAAGTACATACAGTTTAAGAAGGGTATATTGGAAGTGTTATGAAAATAAAAATTAAGGTTATGTTTTTTTTTGTATTGTTTTTTTTTGAGTACGTCTTTTTTTCTGTTTTTCTCTTTTAGATTTAACTGTTATTTTTGTTATTAATTATAATTATTTCTTAGACATTGTATAAGCCTGCGTTACAATATTGTTCATGTTGTGACCTATAAATGTTAAACATTTTACTATATTTTGTATTAACTTTTTAGATAAGATGTTATAATGTCTTAATAACTGTGTGTCCAGTAAATTAATAAATAAATAAAACAAAGTTATTGTCTGCCTCTGTCTGTTTCTCCGCTTACTATTTCTAAGCGACGCAACGGTTTTTAATACGGTTTTCACTAATAGAAGGAACGTTAATCCATGAAGGTATGTATATTATTGTAAATATTTTATACAAAATGACTGGGCCTAAACAGTTTTTGTCAAAAAAATTATTTTCAAACGATATCATTATTAATGCTGGCTAAACCTTTAGAGATACATTAAAACAATGTACTAGAAAATTTTAGATCTTAAAAAGGCCTACAAAAAAGTTTGCGATAACATGTGTCTATCTCCTAAAGTACGCTTACAATAAATATTATTATCTATATAGAACGTACCTAGAGACGCACTCGAGCGAAGCGAGGGTAAGTCCCTAGTTACTACTTATAAATTGAAAAATTTATCCTTTAAACGTATTTTTTTATTTCAAACAATTATATACAAATGATTTTCCATTAAAAATATTGTACCAATAGACAGTATTGTAGTGGGATACCACAACTAAAGTCGACTATTTCGAAAAATACCATATATTTTATATTACAAATCTTAATATGTTACATGTAACGTCTGCCGAAGCAGGTTTATTTAGAGGCTAACTCTGGTACTATTGAATATACCAGTCAATTATCTTAAAAGCATAGAACATTGCATTGATAAACTCAAATTCAATACATCAATTATGCACTTACCTACCGTCAATATGCAGATAGTTTATAGTCAAGATCAAGAGAAGGGTTACCTGTTTGCTTTTGATTGGCAAATGTGTTGATTGTAGATACGCTGTTAACGTGCACATATTCTACATAGTTTATAACGATTTAATTAATATAAGTGAAGATATATAATATTAATATAAGTGAAGATATTAATGTTGTATTACAGCAAAAATATTAGGAAACTGTATATGTTTTCATTAATTTTTAACAGAGCAAGATCCCGCGACGATCAGACCTTCTGTACCTACAAACAGACAAACAGACAGAGAAATAAAAAATTTGAAATTAGTCTGGATTTGTTCTATTGCTCTTTTACATCCCCCTGGCTCGGTTTTTAGCATTTTTTTTTCTATTTACTGACATTTGATCTCTACAGTTTTATTATAGTATAGATAGATAAAATATATAAAAACTGAGGTTTATATTTTAACGAATTTGCAGTGCAATTTTATACACCTTTGCTACTTGTTACCTGCCAAAGCCACCATGATCTAAGCTTCATAGTCGGGGATTATTCTTACCTGTATTGGTGACATACACACAGAAACTTTCAGCTTTTATAAAATAACGAAAGCCTGATTGTCGCGGGCTCTTCCGCTATAACTTTTGCAACGAATATACGTAATACTTTAAATTTGAAAATTGAAATGTATGATGATTTGAAATGTATGATTTTTCACGGTTTAATTATAATTCATATTTTTATATTTTTATATACATTTGTATATGATTTATTGCTAGGCAAACAAAAATAAATCTATACCACGGGAACCGTAGATTTTTCTGGGATAAAAAGTAGCCTATTTGTTATTCTAATGTATGAACTATATTATTGTAAAGTTTCATTAAAATCCAATCAATAATTTTTGTGTACTAAGCTCTATAAGTTACTGTAGTTTTTTAACCATTCCACGAGAACTCTTTAATTTTCCGGGATAAAAAGTATCTAAAATGTTGACCGGGGATATAAAGTATCACCATGCAAAATTTCATTTAAATCACTTCATCAGTTTCGGAGATTAGCCCGTACAAACAGACAAACAGCGGAGAAACAAAAGATTAAAAAAAAACTGGATTTGTTCTATTTCTCTTCTTACATCCACTTGACTCAGTTTTTAGCATTTTTTTTCTACGTACAGACATTCGACCTCTACAGTTTTATTACATGCATAGATATACTCCATAAGACACATTTCGAACTGTATCGTTTAGATATATTTTCAAACATATATGTACATCCATAATCAGGTGTAGATAGGATCCATATTTTCCTTCATTTTGTTAATAAAAGTAATAAATTATCTACATACCTAATTGATCCCATACTAATGCCTAGGCTTTCACCTAGTTAAAGTATTAGCGACAATAATATAATATAATAATAAATTTAAGATTCAGTAGAGCCCTCATCCTCATTCCCATGAGGACATGTAAACTATAATGGTCGCAATTTACTAATTCAAAATTATTTCCTGAACCTTAGAATTATTGAGTATGTTTAGATTTAGGAGCAAATTAGTCTAATAGCTTGTGTCCATTCGTCAGTCTGGTCGCCTAATGGTTATTTCGAGTTTATTAACGTATAAAGCTTTTAAAATTAGATATTTAAATATAAATTGTATGGTTGTATCGATAGACGTTAAATGTTACGGTTATTTTAGTTTTGATACACATATCTTTTATCAATAAATATATCCATATTGTTTTCATTGTGATTTAAATTTTTGTATTAAAAAATGAATATGGTCTATTAAACATAATAAATATTATTTTATTATATTATCTCATATACTCGTATAATGCACTTTTGTCCTTTGATTTATTTAAAAGTGTCCGTATGTTCTATGGGATTGGGTAGTCTCGGAGGCTGTGAGCTTATTATAAAAGTATGAATTGCGCAAGAAGTTGTATTAGTTTGTTATTTTGCGGAGAAAGATATACATTATATTATGTACCTACATACGTAGATAACGTATCATATGAATTGACACTTGCGCTAACATAATTCTTCAAATGTCGAAAAATACTCTTTCTAGAAGATGAGAACATGTTTTTCAGTAAAATACGTATATACATTTTCAAAAATTCAAAGATATACAAATATTTACAAAATGACACTTTATCACTAAACATATTTTTTATTCTACTATAAATAAATAAAAAACTTGGTATTTTTTACAAATACATACATATAAAAATAAAAAAGACAGATTATTAAATAATAATATACTGCTAGTATATTTACGAGAAATTAGGACAAGCAGATATATATGTCAACATGCAGCACTCGTACTAATCAAATAAAAACTTTGAAATATTGAACTAACATAGCCTTGATACACAAATATTGTCATTAATCATTACTGATTTGTTTGTTACGGGATTGTGACGTTTTTGGGCGCCCTATTATATTATTCATAAAATCTATGGCACCGATGCGAAAGTCTTCGTTTAGAGTCTCGAGTCGGCCAAATTATTTTATCAACTGGTTTTTTGTCAAGAAATTCTCAAATAACAGCCCGAACTTTTATACTCCTGTGCATTATAAAGTATGAGAAGCCATCGGTCGTGCGCCTGATATTTCACCGGTCGTGTCGAATTGTCATCCCATCGGACTTTGAGAGTGAAAAGAATAGAGAGTAGTGTGCATTTTAATATGTTTTACTTACATGGCTAGCATACCGTGGCTGACTATATTTTAGGCTACTCTATAAAAAGTTATTTTAAAAGTATAAAAAAACATCAGTGGACTCTGCATGCGGAAATAAATAGATTACAAAAATTTTACATTACATTTTAAGAATCGAACGCGCATAAGTTTGTCTTGATCTGGTTCAACAGATAAAGATAAACCTCACAGTTAAAACCGATAATTATTTGGATAAGTATTTATTACATTTATGCATTGCTCTTAAACAACTGCTACTGCCTTCTACTGATAAATACAAGTGATTTAAACAATATTTTAAATTCATACAATAAACACGGAAGGAGAAGGATCATACTCGTACTGATTCTAAAAGCTATAAAAATATGATTACATATTATTATATGGGATACTGTACTCGTACAATGAAAAAGTATTCAGGCTAAATGACTCACACGTGAGAGTAAAAACTCCTTTTTTGTATGCCTAAGAACATAGTTTTTCTACACAACACGCCGTTATTGATATAAATATATTTACAAAGCTCATAATACGCAAGTAAAGTACCATACTTGAACATGTTAACTATAATATTTATAATAAAGTTTTGTTTTTTAAATACGCTCTATATTAGTAGAGAGTAATAAAGTAGCGCTTGAACGATCATAATTAGGCAGATAAATGTGCGTCGCTATCTACGATGGGACCAAAGGCAATAAGGTTTTATTCTCGTTGGATTGGACTGAATCCGGCTAGTCGCTAGGGACGGTACAAGCATTTTAATTTCCATTGAAAAGAACTTGTATTTAAACAGCAACATTTATAACACACATAAAAGTGTTTATAAACACATAAAGTTATTATTCTTTATAATATATTTTCGCTAAACATTATGTTAGACTTAAATTTTAATAGATTTCTTCAAATTGGTATATGTATTTATCATACATACATCTGAACAAAGTGTTTCAAAAATAATAAAATAATTTGAAATTCTAAGTATTTTTATATAACTTAATTCGATGTTATACAATTATTAAGAAAACATTAAATCCCTAAAAATATAGAAGAGTTTTTAATCAGCCAACGTATGTGAACTGGTGGAATATTTCAATCTCTTTGTAGGAAAATTGAAACCAAAGGTTTTTCTAGGTTATAAATAATTGCTGCGGCTCGATTTGTTGATTTATGGTTATTAAAGATACGTTCCCGAGATAACGCGAACCACAAATTCCATTTGCATGGAAACATATCTGTGTTAGGCACGTACTATAATTTATATGGTAAATGAAAAAATCACAATCTACTCTATCAAAATACCATTAAAGAATATTAATTGATAAAATAGAAATAATTTCCGTCTTTTCACTTTTTTTTATTAAGAAAATGTGATGTGAAAAAGTATTTACATATGATATACCTATGAGTACAATTTTATTGTAGAACTAGCGACTCACCCTCGCTTCGCTCGGGATCGTCCCTAGGTTGCTTCCCAAAACAAAATTAATGAATTAATTTGGTTTTCAATTTTTTTTTGTGGGACCCTATTTTTTTTCAAAAATAAAAGTAGCCTAAGTTATTCCTTGTTACATCAGCTATCTGTCAGTGAAAGTCCCGTCAAAATCGGTCCAGCCATTTCAGAGATTAGCCGGAACAAACAGACAGACAGACAAAAATTGTAAAAAATGTTGTTTTGGTATTGTACCGTGTATACATCCATATGCATTTAATAAAAAGCGGTTATTTTAATATTACAAACAGACACTCCAATTTTATTTATCTGTAAAGATGTAGAATGCATTTACTGAAGAATTTACCTAGTTCAATTGTGTTATGTCATATAAATTCAAATAGTAATACAATCTTTCATCCTAATCTCGAAAGACGAAATTTATTCAAAATATAAATATCCAATCATTCGTTTATATACAAAGTACCTATCGGTCCTCGCAAACGGTGATAAGAATATCCTAGTAAATTCTTTGAATGCAGATAGTGGTTGTATACTACAGTATTTTTCAAAACTAAAAAGACAATAAGAATTGCTATCAACTGAATTACCTATAGCTATTCTTAGTAATTACAATCATCTATACAGATAAATAAAATTGAAGTGTCTATTTGTAATGTTTAAATAACGGGTTTTTACTAAATACATATGGATTTATATACAGTAATTATAAGGAAAACACAATTTTTTTTTGTCTGTCTGTCTGTTTGTTCCGGTTAATCTCCAAAACAGCTGGACCGATTTTGACGCGACTTTCACTGGTAGATAGCTGGATATACAGAGTAACTTAGGCTATTTTTATTTAAAAAAAAATTAGGATTCCACTCAAATAAAAGTAGTCCCTAGGTAGGTACCTAGGGACCCACCCGAGAGTATCGAGAGTAAGTCGCTAGTAAATAATTAAATTGGGAGTCTTATTTTTATTCATACACGGAAATAATAGAAAGTACGAATAAGTTATTTAAATATCTTATATTTTCAAAGTTTAACATTGCACCAACTCATCTTTTTTCCCAAAGTTTTAATTTTGCTACGTGAAATGGAACTACTATGTTATACGTGCAAATGTGACGGAAACAGTTATATAATAGAAGATAATATTTATATTTCAATGGTTTCTCTTAATTTTTGTACTCCTATTATCTTTACTCCAATAAATTTCCCCAACCAGCACTATCGTACTTACCACGTACATAAACATAAGGCCATAAAAACATGAATTAACCGTATTGAGTCCGATAGGTTTGAATTTGTGTGTTTCAGTTAAATTACCATACAATATATTCCACTCTGTACGCTCATCATTCCGTATTTTTCTATATAAACCAGTTTCTACGACGCGAGCAATGAGTTCAGAAATTTCCGGGGCAGCTGACCATCGTGGCCGCATATGAATACAAGTCGGTGTAGTCAACACGTGTTCGTCAAGAACTTGAACATTTTGACGATGATACAGTACTTGCAATTTATCTATAGCAAGTAAAAATCTCTTTCCATTCGAAATTTCGTTCAATTTTTTAGAAAGGTTATTTAATCGTATTGTTACGTACTTCTTATGGAGTGTTGGATTATCATAGAAACTACGGTAAATAGACAAGCCACCAACTTGATCAACTACAGCCATCGCTTCATTTAGGGTTGTTATTTTAGGCTCTAGAATAGTTTTCTGTAAGCCGTCTATGAGGTTGTCTTGATAAGTAATACGTACAATTATGCAAAGCCATATCCAAGAAACATATAAACTATTAACAAGCCAATAACATGATAAAAAATTTGTACTTTGGCCTATGAATATCCTGAACATTCTGAATGTAATATCATTTTTTGATTCATCTTTGAGTAATGCATATTTTTTTATGAACTTTATTGCAGCAAACATGATTAGAAATGCAGACCCAATAATTGGCGTTGAAATATTATAAAAAGGAAGTACTACTTTTGCCCATTCATGAATTTCTTTTTGATTAGGCATACACCAAATTACATTTATTGAATCTGGAGCAAAGGATATTTGCGTCAATTCATATCTTTTAGATGCCATAACAAGAGCAGGCGCCATTATGTCTGCTTTATTATACACTAAGTCATTAAAGGAACCAACATTTAATCCATTATTTGCACCGCCAAATCCACCATGATCAGTACATGCCACTATGTCCATCGTAGCATTTAATACTTCTATTAACAACTTTAGCAAATTACCATCTATACCAGCAACTTTAGTAACAGTGTCATTTTCAAATTTCAACTTAAGGTAAGGAGTGAAATCAAGTAGAGTAACTCTGATAGGACATTTATGAAAATTTTTATACTTGCTCATAAAATATAGTTTTGATTCAGATCTTAAATAAATTGGACTATAATTGCCACATACTCCATTTCTATAGGGCATGTATGTTGAAAATATGATTTTGTTATCCGCATCTTTGCTTATTATTATTATATCACTTACATCGTTTTTCCAAGCTAACTTCGTAAATTCAGTTAGATTTTTTTCATATTCGTCAGTTATAACTAAGATGACATAAATCGGAAGTGTTCTAGCATTGTTTATATTTTTAATAATAAAATCAAATTCATTTGGACTTTTAGCAAATATAACAGTCTGATTATATATATATTTCTTAAGAATATGTGTATCATTTAAATATAAGTTATCGGCTGCAATAGTCACAGCTGTGCCTTTGAACTGATGAAGAAATCTGTTGATATGGTCCTCATCACTATACCATATAATAGAAGTTTTATCGTAAATAGTGTAAACTTTATTAGCAACTGTTGCGGCTTTATCAGTAATATCAAAGCTTTGTGAAATATTCATCAGTCCTGTAACAACAGTAAATAACACCATCATTATCATCTTAATTATATATTTATCACAAAATATTATGTAAGACTTTGTTAAAGCTACAATCTTTCGAATGTAGAACATTACAAATGAAACTGAATCTCTCATAAATCTTTACAATATATATTCATAATATTATCGCAAATGATTAATGATTAAAACCTTTTACTTGTTTTATATTCATGTAAATATTAATATGTTTATTGAATTAATACCGTGCATTGAAATATAAGTAATTTAGTTAGAAATAATGTTTCATAATGTAAACACCTACTCGTAGATGTGTATTCAGTAATATCTATTTGTTTTGTATAAATTAAGGGGGAAAATAGTTAATGGATTAAAAAGTAAGCTTGCGTAGTGAATGTGCTTTCTACTAAAAAATCTAAAGTTAAGAACAAAATCATATGTGTGTGTGTATATCAATAATACATATACACGAGTATATCACGTAACTTAAACGATTTCCCAAAATTACACTTGGGAATTGACATATGTATAAGTATTATTACGAACATTAATGTTATCATTTATTATATTCATTCCTTCCAAACTAAATAAGATATGTACGTTTAAATAAAGTTTAAAACAAAACCTTCACTGTATTATTTGAAAGATATTACAAAATCAGTGGTGAATTATTATTATTTTATCTAAAATTAAATATTCACAACCAAGTAAAGGAGAAATCAGAAATTTATCCCACAGAACTTATAAAGTATACATACAAATGAATTTTGAACTTAACTATAACTTATAAGTACAAGTATCATCATTGATTTACTGAACCCTATAATTTTGAAACAATAAACTGGAAAGTCAGTTCACTCTATTGATAATAATAACAGTTGAATATTTGTTAAACATTAAAGTAGTAATTTAATTGTCAGTTCATTATTACTTATACGTTTACTTGCTATTTCGTTCATTAATCTTAATTATTTCAGAACTTAAGCAATAGTAGTCCATTGCCTCCTCAAGGTGCGTCCACCTTGTCATGGTGGGCGAGCTCATTAAAACGTCCGGCAATTCAGCCGGGCGCGAAGCCACGAAACGCACCGGAAGGTGGCCCGCCTCAGTGGGCGGTGCGCCATGCTGGTTGTGTTGACTGGTCGTGGTTATTTTCTGATAGCAGATTAGAACGTTGGAGCAGTCCCATGGTTGTTGTGGTCTGCTTCGACTGACCTTTTATTTGAAGGCCAGCTGAAGAAATTTAAAACCGATTTAGGAAGGAAGTCGATGACTATAACTCTAAATATAGAACTTCCTGACAATACGCAGGAAGTATCACAATATTTATTAATAGGCTCTTGATTCGACAGATATGCGAACAACGAGAGCCACTTAGAATGTTGTGAGTCCCTTCACTTATTAAATTATTGCCCGATAGGACTATCGGTTGTAATCTCATAGACTACGTCATTATAAATAAAATAATAGATTTACTCAATATATCTTTTTCTGCCTTCACAAGATTATTATCAAGTGGAATTGTAACGCCAACGATCACTGTTCAGTGTTTTAGTCTATTTACTATTACTACAACAGATCTATTGGAGTCAACAAAATATTTCAGCGATGATAGACCGATCCCAATAGAGCAAAGCATCACTGTTTTTTACAATACAAGCATTTCATTACCATGGAACTTTTAATCCTGTATTTCTTTGTTTACGAAAGGGAAATTAAGGGAAAACTGTGATGGATTATTATTTCTATTTGATGATTAGATTATGTTTGTGCAAATAAGAATGTCGGTTTAGAAGTTTCGAAACAATTAGAGAAAAGATGACTGATGCTTAAGGAGCTCTTGAAGAGTAATGGAACCTCTGTGAGTAAGCCACATCCAGACGAAAAAAACAATTGTCGTTTTTCAAACATTTCCGAACTTCCAAATTCTAATATTTTTCGTGCTTGGGCTTCTAGATGTGTACTTAGATGTAGCATTAACGGTAATCCTTTCTTTCATAATTGGAAGCAAAATAAGAAAAAAATATAGTCTCCTTCTTATTTTTTGACTCCTTTGAATCATATATTCGATTTTATTTTTGAGTACCATTTCTTGAAGTCTAGTAATAAATGAATGAGTATGTCGCCGGTAACTTTTAATAAATGTTATTTTATTTTTCGATATAGTCGCCTTTTAGCATAGTACGCTGGGAATTTTTTTTTAAGCTTAAAATTCATTGCTTAAAAAACTCTTCATCCTGAGCACCTCAAAATTCGTGTACTGCAGCGACTACTGCTTCATAATTTTCTAATCTCTGTCTTCTCAGAGACTCCGTCTCAGAAACTCGTTCCGCAGTTAAATTTTTCAAGCACAGATAATAACCGCACGCAATTCAATTTTTTCCATTTTCGAAAACACGCTACGACAGACTGCAAACAAAAGGCTTCCATTTTTAAAAAACAAAAGATATTTAAATTATTTTCTTTTTTTAAACCTAATCAATATTCCAGCCTTACCAGCTAGTATTAACTTTTTTCAGTTCCAAAGAGTTTGTACCTCATTTTCACTTTATGATGAATGCCCTATGTAACAGCAAAAAAATTGAATAGTTTAAAGAACTATCTTTGCACATAATAGAGTTCCCTATAGGATTAAAATAGTTTTTGATTTTTTTTTTGCAATAAAATTCTCAGTAGCAGTTCGAGCCTCGGAGACGACGTAAAGCTGTCGAATCTAATAGATTGTGACGCCTGATTTTTACCTGTGTTTCGCGTATCGATTGTTGTTCCGAACTCGTATGTGTGGAATAAGGAATACATTTATGACTGTGCACACTTGTGTGTACCTCTTGCGCATCTAGATCGTCTCAGTCGTCAGACTGGTGGGTGCCTTTATGTGTTTATACTTTCTTCACGCTGTAACGTCTCAAAAGTACCACGCGAGTGAGACGATATATTATAATCATGATTATGAAAATTAACGGATTATAAATGCTGTATAATTGATACCATGATTAAGTATACATAATTTTTTTATTATGAATTATAGTAAAACAACTAAAGTATGCGTTTTTTATAAAAATATTTTATTTAAGTAGTTTTATTATTTCATTAAAGTAAATAAATGTTTACATTAAAGTTTACTAAAAAACAGTAAAGTAGTAGGTATATTGAAAAAATAGTCTATTTTTTTCTTTTTTAATTATATTAAAATATATTATCCTACTAGCGACTTACCCTCGCTTCGCTCGGGTGCGTCCCTAAGTACGTTTTATTTTTTTTGAACGAAACCCTCATTCTTTTTCTAAAATAAAAAAGTAGCCTAAGTTACTCCTTATAATATCAGCTATCTGCCAGTGAAAATCCCGTTAAAATTGGTCCAGCCGTTTCGGAGATTAGCCGAAACAGACAGATAGACAGACAAAAAATTTTAAAATTGTGTTTTTCTTATAAGTACCGTATATCTATACATATTATAAAATTCTAACTGAGCCGAATCTGTACATTAAATATTTTTTTGAAAATCTTATTGAAATAGGCATTATTATCGATATAGAGGCCGAAACTATAGTTTTTAGAATTTTTGTCTGTCTGTCTGTCTGTCTGTCTGTCTGTCTGTCTGTCTGTTACCGCATCACGGAAAAACCACTGGAGGGATTTTGATGAAATTTGGTATGATGATAGCTGGTTATCCGGGTCAACATATAGGGTACTTTTTATTGCGGAAAAATATCTCATCTCTGAGAAAAAAAATACGAAAACTGCTTAGAATGAAACCACGCTGAAACTATGAACATTTATAGCAAGGCAACTTACAAAATAGGTCAAAAATAATTATAAATAGCTTCTCTCGAAAAAAAAACATATCAATAGCGATATTTTATACATAAAAATAACTCTACAAATATTTAGTAAGGTGTACTTTAGAAAACCATTACTAGATGTCGCCGTGAGTTTTTAAAATAAGTAATTTTCATTCGAAAAAAACATTTTATCTGTAGATATGACTTTTCTATGGTCTTATTAGAATTACTAGAATTACACGCGGTCATGCCTGTGCCCAAATAACTAAAAAAATCTAAGTATATGGTTTAAAAATTATTATTATATTAATTAATATTTATTATTTATTATTATATTAATTAATATATACCTATATTACCTATATACATAATTGTAACTAAGTCGAATCTGTACATTAAATATTTTTTGGAAAATCTTATTGAAATAGATGTTATTATCGGTACAGAGGCCGAATGTATTGTTTTTAGAATTTTAGTCTGTCTGTGTGTTACCGCATCACAGAAAAACCACTGGAGAGATTTTAATAAAATTTGGTATGTTGATAGCTGGTTATCCGGGTCAACATATAGGATACTTTTCACCGCGGGAAAATATTTAATTACTGAGAAAAAATACAAAAACCGGTTATATTAAAACCACGATGATACTATAAACATTTAAGCAAGGTAACTTACTAAATATGGCAAAAACTATTAAAAATAGCTTATCTTAAAAAATAAATATCAATAGCGCTATTTGATTCATTAAAATAATTCTAAAAATGTTTATTTATGTGTTATTTAGATATTTGACAATAGATGTCGCCGTGTGTTTTTAAACTACGTAGTTTTAATTCCAAAAAATTGAATGTACAGATATAACTTTTCAATGATTTTATTAGAATTGCTACTTTACCCGTGTTCTAATTATCTATAAAGCAAACGTTTGTTTTGATATTTTGTTGGCCGAAACAATTTTCAAATGAAAATGTTTGTAATTTAACTAAAATAAATAATGTTAATGTAAAAATTGGGCAAATGTAAGTCCAACTCGCGCATTATAGGTTCCGTATAGCAAAATACTGTGTTGTTTTTCTTATTTACGTATTTTTTTTAGGTTAACACTAAAATAAATACGAGTAATATTTACGTTTTCATAATATCGACACATTTTAACCGTAAAAATAAGTTTGTTTTGTATTATTTTTTTACATTTTATGGAAAACAAGTTTATGGTTGTTAAACTGACAAAGCGGGTAACTAAAAACATTCCATATCTGCAAAATAATTTATGTATATTTAAAGTATTTTAGAAACTGTTATACCTCAACTTTTTCTGATTTTTTGACACCTTTTCTTGAAAGGTGGAAGGCTTAAAGGGCGCAATAAAATCATATAGTCTAAGTATATATATAAGTATATATAGTCATATGAAATAATCAAAAGAATTTTCTTAAAATTATTTACTTATTTACTTTAATTACGAACTTCTGAATCTTTCGCTTTCCCCAACACTTTCTTTTGAAAATCGTTTCGGAATATATTACTAACTAGCGTTAACCCATCCCTGTTTCACGACAAATTAACTATTAATTAAGAAAAGTTATTATTATGTAATTTAAATAATCAGCTAAATATAAATTAATCAATAGCTGTCTTTTAGTAAACAAATGATTAAAATTAATTCAGTAGCTTGAGAGTTTATCGCCCAAAACTAAACAAACAAATAAAACAGAAGTATAGAAATACTATAAACGTTATTGTTAAAATAAAAAGTGCAATATTACTAAATCAAATATGAGATTAACAGTGGAACCTTTGTGGCATTGTCAATATCTGCCATTATTTACCAATCATATGATTATGGTGCGCAATGAAAGTGGTATATGTAAGAGTATACTAATGTGTAAAACCTAATAATTTGGTTTTTGATCATCTGAACGCGGGCGGAGCCGCGGGCAATGCTAGTAATTCCATATGCATTTAGTATAAAGCTGTTATTTTGACATTACAAACAGACACTTCAATTTTATTTATCTGTACAGATAGGAATAACTTAATAACACGAAAACAATATATTAAACATTTTGTATTAACAAAATTCTTAAACTATTTGCGAATGAATTTTAATAGATACTGTACAATGAACCACTTACTAGTAACAATTTTTCTTTGGTTTTGATTTCATATTTTGTTTCAAAGTTTAGTTTTATACATTTAAAGCTTAAACTTATCTAGAATCTAGATACATTCAATAAATACACAGGTAAGCTTGAAATGATTGAAATCTAACAAATAACAACTCATATCATACCTATGTCTAAGATATTTTATGTCATTAACTCAAACCTTCATATATTTTTAATCTTTATAATTACTTTTCCTTTTTTGTAACTTTTAAAAAACTATCACTGAGTTTTAATGTTCCATAAATGAAGTAAACATATTCTATTGTAAAAAGAACATCGTAATGTACGAAAATCATTAATCAGGATTATACGTATTTCATGATATGGGTAAAAAAAATGACGGAATTTTGCTGATTTTTCTTAAAAAACTTAAATAATTGAGTGTTAAACAATATATACTAATCTATTTAAAGCAACTTAACGCTTCAGGTAAGTTAATACAGCATCAGTCAAAAATACAGCACCGTTGATGATGGACATCGAAGCTTTCGCCAGACTAATTCGCTTGTATTCACTAGCTGGAAAATTGTATAATCTGTGAAAGTAAAAAAAACATATATATTAATTACTGGCGACTTAACGGCTCCGATGAGTATAGGTGTCTCAAATTAGCCAATACACTCTGGGTCATAGTCGATCTGTGTACAGTCACGAGCAAAAATATATGACTATGGACAGTTCGGCAATATCTGATTGCATGGTTCATTCATTAAGATTCTATTTTCTCGAAAACAACAAAAACATGTCATTGAAGAAATAACAAAACTACCTGACTAGACACACGATGCAAAGACATAGGATACCGCATCGGCTTTAAAAATATCTGTCACCTAATACTTTCTTAGATTTACGCGAATATTTGAAATTTTAAATAAAACTATCTTTTTACTAACTATTTCACGGATTTATTTTGATTTTTGGTTTCCCGCAACCAAACCAGAAATCAAAATAAATCCGCGAAATAATCCGAAAAGATAGTTTTATTTAAAATATCTGTCACCTCTTAAATGCATAAACATCGGTCATGTCTTAAGTTATTAATACATTTAAAACACAAATTATATTATTGAAGTGACATATTCTAAAAATAGCATACGGGTAAAGTCGGGGCTAAATACAATAGTAGTTAAGTATATGTTTTACAAAAGAGATGCGGTAGAATCTGGAGTCTATAATACTTAGAGTAGCCAGTTCGACATTATTTTTATATGAAATTAGAAAATACAAAAAAAACTTTTATAACAAAAAATTAAATGAGGTGTCTATGGACCCCCGGTCGGAACGAAGTTTCTTTCGCTTTTTGGTAGACGTTAAAATATCAAGTTGATAGAGTTCTATTGAAAAATTTACAATAAAATATATTTATTATGTACATAAAAAATAATTATAAATTAAATACTGAATGATCTCGGATAATTAAATTGGTAACAAATAAAATTTAAGAACTGTAAAAATCTTTTTTTATTAATAATACTTTTTTAATTTTAGAAGTAAACATTAATTATTTACTTTAAAAATATAAATAAAAGTTAAAAAAAAGGCCGAAGAGATCAGAGCCGTCGAGTCTTTCGGCGCGCGGGAGTGCTGTGTATATATTTCATACACGGCAATAATATAGCAAGAAGTGTCGGAAAAAAGTCTTATTACACTTTTTATCGGTTTCGCTCCCATCCGCCCAGAGCGTATAACGCGCGATATGGAACTTCATCCCAAAAACTACACCGACTTCAAAACCAATTTAAAGAATTATTCCACCTTTGATGGGTGGTATTTTTAAATAATGATGAACTACGAGAAAACTGAGAGCAAATAAATTGACCGGTTACCTGTCGATCACCACAGCTCCACTCGTCACGAAGAGCAAAGCACCTACTATGGAGTAGAATAGATCGACGCGTTTATGTAAGGGTGTTTGCATCAGGTAACCTGGTAACGAGACAACACAAAGTGAAAAATTTGCTTAAATAAATCATATCCTGTGAAAAATATCGACTAGCTACAAAATCTTACTAACTAAGGTATATTAATATCAGTTTACCTTTAAAAGTAGAGTTACCTATTATTTTAAATCAACATAAAGTTTAAGAACTTAATTTACTCAAACAAGTAGCTTGATTTTTCGTGCAAAAGATTTATCAACAAATATTTATATGTTATTTCAGAGGGTGTTAAATGAGTTCAAGTTAAAATAATGCTATCGATTCGATCTATAAAAAATACATTACCTGCAGCAAATCCTGCGAATATTATAAGGTAGCCAACGTAGGTACCACTGATCAACATGCCGATATCAGGGCTGTTGAAGCTGTGGTAGTGAAGCCCTATACATGTACATGTAAGTACCTGAAAAAATAATAAAATAATTTAAAAGTAGAAACATAAAATACGTTGATATTTTTTCTGCTTATCTAAATGCAAATGCGTCTTGAACTAGTTAAAGCAATTGTCATATTTTCTTTTCTTTAGCGCCTACTTGGTATATGTATACCTATGCTTGATAAATTAAAATGAAGTGCATATCTTTTGAAGTGAAACTGAATCGTTGTGATTTGAGACAGAGTAGAAAGAGACAAACACATAAATATATAGGATTAAGCCGGCGAGAGAATGAGATAGAATACATTACACAGAAAGTGAAAAATAATACTGAATAATATTTTATGTAATATATATTAAATAAAATGTAAAATAACTTTAAAATATGGCAAAAAAACTAAAGTTATTCTGAGATTATCTGTGAGGCCGAATCTATATTTTTTAGAATTTTTGTTGTCTGACAGAGTCAGAAAATTCTAAAAAATCTATTTATGTGTTTGTCTCTTTCTAGTGTCGCATTTTTGTTTCATCGAGTCTCAAATCACAACGATTCTAAAGAAGTTTCACTTCAAAAGTTATGCACTTCATTTTAATTTACGTGCGTACACACACGTTTTTTTTTTTAATTTAAAATATTAAGTTCCAATCGATAGTTAAATCTTTATACACCAAAAGTTAGATTTGTTTTGTTTTATTAAGTATTCTTTTTTGGCCAAAAAATCACTAGCACCTAAAAATATTTATAACTAAAAATTCAATTTTTAGCTCGGTAGATAAGGATTACTTTTTGAAGTGAAAACTTCTATAGGCAGCTTTGGGGAGTAAATTCATGTGGGTAAGTCGTCATCGACAGGGTCACGTGACGTGTTAACGCTAAACACTCAAGAGTGCCGATAGATGTGAAAACCAGATAAATGTAAACAGTTTTAATTTACAAATTTTATTTTAAGACCAAATAATTAATTTGAATATCCAAAAATAGCAACTGTTTGTTTATAGTTTTAAGTTTTCACTTTTGTCGGTAGTCCTTATGACTGCTTTTTTTGCATATAAAAACTTGTACCTAAAAAATCGTTATGAGCTATCCAGGTTAAGATTGTTTAATAAATTTTTTTTATTCTTCCTGTAACCGGATGCCATTAATTTATTGCATCTCTAAGGCTTTCAATGTTAATAATATTATTTTAATGATAAAGTTAAATAATAAAATACGAAGCACTCTAATTCAAAAGTGACTTTTTAACTTTCGTGAATTTGCGAGTTTATGTTTTATATTTGGATTGCAAGTTGCTAGTTATTCTGGATGTAAACAATCAATAGAGAACCAAAGAAAGCAAAATCTCAGCATAAAAATGGTAGAGCTAAAGGATAAGCTGCCTTCCAATATCTAATTGGCATAGAAACCACCAATGTTATCATTATCATCAAAATATGATCGAATTACAAAGAGTTGTCATATACTACAGTCATTTTATAAAGTGCCAATACATATCAACAACGTAGCTATTATCAAAGTAGATAAGGAAAGTGTTTAGGATTGATTTTAGATCGTATCTGTATTACAGATAGATAATTGTATATTTTACTAGTTAAATAGTTACTTGAGAATAATATTCGAAATAGGAATATATTAATGACAATAGTTTTAAGAGTTGTCCGTGTAACCGCGAATGATGGATTTAAATTCACTATATTACTCGTATACATCTATTGCAAAATAATGCTTTTGATAATACAATCGCAAAGATATTTTACCAGGTTTATCCTTAATACTACCATAAATTTTAATCTGTTTGTTGGTATGTTCTTTTTTACAACGAAGAAACGGATCGACGTGACATTTTATATGGAGATGTTATATGAATCGAAAGGTTACTTTAAATACCTACACATTAAACTTATTTCCATACCTGCCTATGAAGGACCTACGTCTATGTCCTTTAATATGCAATGTCTATATTATATTTCATAAATACAATAAAAAAAATGTATATAAAGATGCACGTAATAAGAGTCTAAGTTAAGTAAAAGCGATTCACAAATTAAAATATATTAATATTAACACCAGAGTAAATACCGCCGCATTTGTTTTTTCCCTACTAATATGAAGATGTATTTTACGTATAATATATTATAATAACATAGTATACTATAATTTGGGCACATATTAATTAAACAAAAACTTACAAGCTCCACGACTTTCAGGATTAAAAGCCACTTCAATTGCATTTTGAAGTGACGAGAGTAACACAATTATTTTCACCAACGACGTAAAACGTTCACCACGTAGCTTACTCTATATCGCGATACGAATGAATGAGATTATAAAGAAAGATACTGGTCCGAAATGCGATAACAGAGCATGATTCATATTATATCATATTGCTTCACTTTATCCATGTTGCCGTAGTGCTGTCACATCGTTCAGTCTTCCATTACACACGGCCATCTAATGTTTTCAAAGCATTCTACGCCCCACTGATATACATCAGAGATTAGTAAATTATTATCCACTAATAATGTCCTCTTGACCAATTTCGGCCACGGCGGCCAAACTTACTGAGACTGGCTATTTGCGCAAGAGATATTATAATTCACAAGTATGTACGCAAACACAAGTGCGCTCTTTATTCCTTTTACTGTCATACTCTGCTGGTCGCACGACAATAATTACATATAGCTGGTGCGACATCAGGCGCAATGATCAAGATTGATGGCTTTATGTTCTCTACAAGGTAAGAGGGTGAAACACTGTTTGAACTTCTGACTCCTGGCTGTTATTGAGAATTTCCTAACAAAAAACTCTATAACTAAACTTGGGTTGACCTGGGTCTCAAACCCGATACCTCTGTTCTTAGCCAAAATGCAAAAGTCTGTGTTTCCATATGTAGTGGCCATTTGCCTGTACTATTAATAGAGCTTCTATACAGCTGATAATAAGAGGGAAGAAATTTCTTATGAACTACTAGACAATCTTGTAGTCAAATATGAAAGGGTTCAGAATTAAATTGGGTCCCTGTTTAATTATTGTTTCAAATATTTTTAATAGCTTTGTACTATAATTAATAATAATAATATTATTTAAGAAAAGAAAGAGAACTAAATTTTAAATGGGGAATTCAAAAATACTTTTAGATAACATTCAAAACACAATTTTAAAAGTAAATTAGTTTTATTTAGACAGTCAAAATTGGTGGTTTCTGACAAAAATGCAAAGTGATGTTGATAATTTAAATTATCTTAAATATTGGTAAAATCTCTGTGAGTGATAAAGTTTGCAGCATAAATGTTTTCCATCATAATACCTATTATACAAAGTTCAAAGGCTTGTCTCATGAAAATAAAAGTAATATGATATTTTATTTGCTTTTTTTATTGGATGGTTATAAGTCTAGTTTATTTTTAAGATAATAAATTAATAACAAATCAACATAAATCGGTCTCTATATAAACATACAAAATGTAAATAAAATCTTAAACTATTTGTAGAATAACTTTCTTTATGGGTAATGAGGAATTTACTGGCATATTTGGTACAATAATATGAAGCGTTGAGTAATTGTTGTGGTACGAATACAAGGCACACTTCTAGTGAAGCAATCTTCAAAATAGGATATTCCTCTGTTATATATATGTACTTATTTCTATACACTTAAAGCTTATTCTCTACTTAGATACGTTCGATACCGCAAAGCCGAGATTACAATATTTGTAATAATGATTTTGATGATAAATGGCTATAAAATAAAATATTATATATGAATAGCATATCCTGAAAATCTTTTTTTATATCCTTATTATAACTGTATACAATATGTATATATAAGAGTCCAAAAAAATCTATGAAAAAACATTGCGCATTGTATCTATCTACTCGTAAAAGATCCGAAGTAATGTCCTTCGAATAAAGTAGTGTATATGTTTTTTTTATTATTTTATTTGCTTGCGGAAAATGACCTTCGACAAGTAAATTTTGCCGTTGTATATTAGGTATATTGTATAGCTCTATAAACATACATTCGAGACTATTAATTATATTCTACACAACACTACAACGTTTTGAACACAGTTTCAGTATAATAAGGTAGTAGTCTAATATTATATTTAAAATCTTTTGATATTTACTTATTTACCTACATTTAGGACCAGTAAACATATTATTTAATAGTTGTACAGAGATTCTTAAATACATCATAAAAGTTTATTTCAAAAATGTGAATAAATTTTATATAAATGTATATGGAAATCTGTGTTCATCTTTAAAAATCGAATTTAAATAGATTTTTTCATTGCTTATTGTAATTTTTATACTATATGCGACTAACTTTAATTTAAAAGTGGTTTACAAGTAATCAATTAATGGTAATTTAGCTCAAAAGTAGAGGTATATTATATTATAGTGCATTACTTCTGTCTATATCTAATAATCTTATCCGCCGCGTTGGGTCAACACCGCGTCAACCAACAATACCGCCCCGTTGATGATCGCCAGCGAAGCTTTAGCCAGATTCTTGTCTCTGAATTCACTTTTTCCGTAGTTCTGGAATCTGAAAATGAGAAAAGTTTAATTATAACGGAGAATAGCACTACACGGATTTAAATAAAAGCAGCTATGATAAATGAAAAATAACCAAGATTATATTAAAAAAAAACGCGTGTGTGTACTTCTGTACTCACGTAAGAAGTTATACTTTTTTGTCGCAACAGAACAAAAATAGCTAAAGATTTCATCCCGTATGTCACAACTCTCTGGTTGTAAAAGGAATGATAAATTAATCTATTTATCTATCTAATATAATAATAAACAAGCAATTCTTGTTTATTATTATATTTATTTATACCGGCGATCTCGGTAACGGCTCTAACGATTTCGCTAAAATTTAGTATTTGGCGGTTTTTGGGAGCGAAAAATCGATCTATATTAGTCTTATGTCTGATATCGTGCGATTTTCTTTCGCATTATTCTACGCAAAATATGGTCGATAATTTCTTATGCTCGGGCCTAAGCATCGTGGTCAAGCGACCAAGGTGCAAGATTAACAATTACAGCTGTCCGGGTTCGAATCCCGGTCAGATACAAAGTTTTTGCTCTTATTTTTTTTTTGTATTTATTCAAGTTTTTATTCATCATGTCGTAATCAGCTAACATTATCATGTCGCATTTTGGCTGTCGATTTGCACGCGCATCGTGAAAATTTTACTCTCATAATTTTTTTTCAAACGTCCCAAAAGAACTATAATTTCAAAAATAAGTATTTTTGTTACAAGGGGGTTTATAAAATATTTAATTTTTAATTAAAAGCGACAAGATTGTAAATACATATATTTACAGGATCATTTTTAATTTACTGAAGACCTTTTGGGAATATACTATTTAGATCATAACAACAACATCTGTAACAATAAAAATTATTCTTAAATTTTATTTTTTTACAAAAATGAAAATATTTTTATTGCACCTTCTAAACGGTAATAATCCTAGAATCTGGTCAAGTTTAAATGAGTGAGCGCCGCCTCCTGCACCCCTCCACTCCTCCCACTTCACTTTCTTTTGCTAATGGTGGACTATTACCATTTAGAAGGTGCAATAAAAATTTTATTATTTTTGTAAAATTTAAGAAATATTTTTTTTTCTTACAAATGTCGTTGTTATGATGTAAATAGTATATTCCCAAAAGGTCTTCGGTAAATTAAAAATGACCCTGTATATATATTAGTCTGTTATACCTGTCGATCAAGAGGGCACCACTTGCAACGAAGAGAGCGACACCGACAAGAGAGTAGAATATATCGATGCGCTTGTGTGAGGGTGTTTGCATCACGTAGCCTGGAAATTAGATAATAATAAATTAGTCTAAAACTCTTAGAGTCTTAAGTTGCTTAGTATTTTAATTTTAATAGAGAACTAGCGACTCACCCTCGCTTCGCTCGGTTTCGTCCCTAGGTATATTTTAAAGGTTAATATGGAATAGAAAGACTATATATTTTAAATAAATACATAGGTATAATGAGTTGTTGTGGGTGTATTATAACGTGTTTTCCCGTAGGAATGAGATAATCTCCCGCGGTAAAAAGTATCCTATGTCATTCTCCAGCCCTGTATCTATCTCCACAGAAAAAATCACGCCAATCCGTAACTGTATTTCGACGTAAAAGAAGGACAGACAAAGAAACAAACAAAGTCAAAGTTAAAGTGTACATCGTAGAAAGAGAAAGTATCAAATATATGCATATGTATGCATTCAAGTAGTTTATATTAATTTTAATGTTTCATGAATCATAATTATAAAGTAGTAGTAATAAAAAGAGAAATGTGATTTTTAAGTTTTTCCGTGAATTTTTTTCCAATTTTTCTCTTCATAAGAACCTTTCTCGGATATAAGCGAATTTAAAAAAAAATTGCCGTATTGGTCCAGCTGTTCTCGAGTTTTGCGCTTAGTAACACATTTAGCCATTAATTTTTATTTATAAGAAGACTAGCGAGATGCGTCCTTAGGTGCCTAACAGTAGCCGATGTGTTATTCTAGATCATACAAGTCTATCTGTGTAAGTACTAAAAATCCAAATCTTTTTAGATCTTTCAGCGTGAAGGAGTGACACATTTCGCATTAGTCACGTTTATATGTATTTATGTAACATAAATACGCACATACAAACTTTCACATTTGTAACAGTAGTCTGATTATGCCAATATTAATCACGTCGACGTTTATGGTTCGCTTTCTACGGTACGTGTTTTTACAGACAGGCACGTCCATATTATTCATGAATAAACATATGACAGGAATAATATATCAGCATGAATATCTAAACTATTTAATAAAGTCCTCTCACCTGCAGCGGCTCCCGCAAATATAATGAGGTATCCAATAAAGGTGCCAGTGACTAACATGCCGATGTCAGCGTCCCCATTATAGCTGTGGTAGTGGAGCGCCACACACGAACAAGTTAGGGCCTGAAAATAATAATGGAAGTTTTTGAGTTATTTATATAATAATAAATAATTTTACTTGATAGGTTTGCACGTTTATCTTTCCCGTTAAAACTTTAAAATATTCTTCGAGCTGAAATTTCACAGGCACTTCTGTTTTGTAGACAATATATAAAGATTTCATAGATCTGATTTAATAACAGTCCGGAACGTAATCATAAGAACGCCTCAACATCCATACTAAATATGTACTAATATTATAAATGTGAAAGTTTGTGAGGATGGATGGATATTTGTTACTCTTTCACGCCAGAACGGCTGAACGGATCTAGATGAAATTTGGCACATAGATTATAGTCTGGAAAAGCAAAGGTTATCCTAGAATCTGAAAATCGGAATCCCTTTTTATCCCGGAAAAATATACGGTTTCCGTGGGATAGATTTGTTTTTGTCTAGGGATGAACCCGAAGCGAAGCGAGGGTAAGTTGCTAGTAACAATATAAACAAAAGCTTATTTTTTATAGAGACAATTATTATTTATTTTAAAAGTAACATGTAAGACTTACTGAGTTGGAGTAATTTATTTCTTATTCTTTCTTTACAATCTAAGCTTTTTGAAAATAGATGGAGGAAATTTTTGAATTATAATTATGATTTCACTAATACTTTATCATCAGCTGCGTATTATTTATACAATACATATTTTTTTTTAATTTCCGCTGATAAGGATAATACTACAAAACGGTTCCAGCGATATTTATTGTCATTTCCATAAAAATAAAGGTAAGATAAACATTATAAGTCATGCTATAAATAAATGCTTAAACAATGACATAATTTTGCTATATTTATTGATGTAGGTGTGGTGACGTAACGTGAGTATTAGACCGGAGGTCCTCCGGTAGATGATGTCATTATACGTTTAAGTTAAAAATGCAGGTCGCGATTACGCGAGGTTATCGTGGTAATAGACCTTGCCGACTCGATAGCATTGCTTTGAGCGTTATAAGAAACTATACTACTAATCCTTCTGCTATGAAACATGATTTTCTTCATTTATTAATTTACGACTACATTTTTGTATGTATCATACCAGCGACTCAACCTCGCTTCGCTCGAGTTCGTCCCTAGGTAGGTCAGCCGTTTCGAAGATTAGCCGGAATAAACAGACAGACAGACAAACAAAAAATATTAAAACTGTGTTTTTATTATATGTACTGTATATAATTTCATATGTATTTAGTCAAAAGCTGTTATTTTGATATTACAAACAGACACTTCAATTTTATTTATCTGTATAGAAATAGATGAGCAAGATGCAAAATAACGAAAAAGGCCTTACGTGGCTGATTATCACAGCCTTTTATGCCATGGGTAGTGGATGTGATTTTTACACGGTACAAATTCGGTAATTGATCATACGCGAATGAACTTCGAGAAAAAAGGTATTATTTCATATGTAATGGGGCTGCACATCTTTATTTATATATCTCATGTATTTATATTTCATTCATCAGAATGTAAATAAACGTACTCGTAAACAGGTACTTTGATTTTTAATACTGATCGCTACGGGGAACATGTGAATCATTTACGTATAAAAAATGCATGATACAAAATAATTACTAATTTATTAGTAACAAAACTAATGCTATCTATGAGTCGTAGTGACTCATAGATAGAATGAGTGAATGAACGAAAATTTGAAACAAGTGCATTAAATAAAAAAAAGAAGGTCTATTTTTATTACTAAACATATTAATTTTACTTACACAATCATATCATGGTCGAGGTTATAATTTATAAGTGAGGTACGAGTAAGATTATGCATTTTAATGTAGTCCATATTTTTAAGTATAGATATTACATGTTTTCTAACAGGTCTGCAATAAAATTTGTACTGTAATTTGTATTTTTCTTGAGTTTAGGAAAATTAAATATCAATTGAACTAAATTAGTTATGGCTATGAGTATAATGACTGACATTTTATCTAGTAACTTTAATATTTATATCCATTAACCCTAATCGGACCACTGTTATAAACGTAAAAGTTTGTTTGTGTGAACTGTGCTGTATGTTTGTTACTCCATCACGGAGAAACAGCTGTAGGAAGTTGGGTGAAATCTAGAACGTAAAACAACGATCTGAATTAACACAAAATCTACTCTTAGTCACTTAATGATGATAAGTAGTTACTAGAACATCAAATATTTTTAAATAAAAATCTATTCCATTGATCATTTACTAAAAACTATTTTCAAGTTCACCCATTTTATTCGAGAGCCGTGAAATGATTTCGAGTTATCCTTGAATCTATCTAATCGATGGAATTTTTCTGTTTATAATAATTAAGCTGCGCAATAAGAAAGTTTCAATGAAATCCAATCAGCATTTGCTTCAGTATTGATTCTATTTAAAAAAAACCTCAAAAGTCGTTCAACATAAAAGAAGTAATTAATAATTTGACTCTAGGAAAGTATTCTTGAATAGGCTAACAAACTGTCCTGAGCTTTGCCCGGTTGTTTTCTCAACATAATGATCTCTCATCGTCACTTAGGAATATTTTTTTTGTATAAATACCGAAATATGTATTGTGTATGTCAAAGAGTTTTAACCAGAGCCAAATCTTAAAGAAAAGCTTTAAGATTTGGCTGGAAAAAACGTTATTTTCCCTAATTTACCACCATTTTCACGCAAAATGCTTTAATTAATTAATAAAAATAGATAAATTCGACAATGTCAATTAATTATTTGCCAATTAACATTTAGACTATAATATAATAATTAATATTCTAATTATAAAAATCGTACATTCTGCTCTACTTTTGCAAAAATATGTTCACATAATTAAATCTAAATATTTAATCAACTTTTATATAAGTGTTGAGTAATGTTTATTGCTTTTTATGAGAGCATAAGTTGCGTGATTTGAAATTAAAAGTACCGCATTGATGTCACACCCATTTGAGTATACATGTACATACGTTGCAATGGAATGGAACGTACTCTACGTTATGATAAAACTATAAGCACTAATTAATTGACACATACATAAATTCGTCAAACATTTTTTATAAGTTGGAAAATTTATTTATTATTTTTATTGAATATATAATTTTTAATAGTATTAGTAACATATTTATGAGTCATCATTGCATTGACTCATAAGAGTAGTTAATAAAAAAAGTATAATAAATATTATTATTATTATTGACAATTCATAGTTAAATTAAATAATCTAAAAGACTGATTAAAATATATGTAAGTACTAAATTTTACAGGAAAACGTAAAAAATATGAACATTTTCAACTTTTATGACTCTATCGTGTTTACTCTACAAATAGCATCGATGATGCCATCGTATGTAAGAATGAGTCGCTTGTGAAATCCAATAAAATAGAACTAATCTTATAGTCTAAGAGCTAGCAACATTTTGAGAGAAAATTTTAAGAAAGCTAGTTTTTTAATGTCTTTTCTTACGCTCTCTCGATTGCCATGCGGGCTATCCCGCTGCCGGTACACGTTGCGTTTCCTTCTACGCATAACACCTTACAGCTAAAAATATTGATTTTTGAAATAATTTTAATAAGTTTTTTTTTCACTTATCTTTAAAAACTATAAACAACATAAATTATTTATGACAGACATTATTATTGTTGATAATAATATGCCAGATGCCATTTTTTATAGTAACAATAAATCGAGCATCGTGTCGTGTCGTGTCGTCGTCGTCAATAATAGAGCATCGTGTTATTGTGCCGAGTGTTAGAGAAAGATAGCTGCAAAATAGATTGCCGGAAAAAAAGACAGGAATACATGAGACAATTTGGAGTATTAAAATTAAGATTATTTATTGCAAATTTACTTCACGCAAATAACAACCAATTAAAATATTTTTTAAGAAAGAGACAGGAAAAGATTACATATATTAAGTATCAAAATTTTATTCTTTTATTTTTACTACATTAAATCGGTCTGGCTCTTCTTTAACTCAACGGAATTAATATCTAGCAAATTAATGTTACACTTCTTTATTTTTAAATAAAATAATTTTAAAATTTCAGCCATACTAAAATTTTTTTTTTTTTTCATTGCTATAGAAAATGGCATCTGGCATATTATTACTAACAATAATTTCTGGCATTAATAATTTATGTTGTTTATAGTTTTTAAAAATTAGTGAAAAAAAAAAAACTTCTTAAAATTATTTGTGAAATCAATATTTTTACCTGCACTCAAGTGTTATGCGCAGAAGGAAACGCAACGTCTATCGGCAGCCAGATGGCCCCGCATGGCGATCGAGAGAGCGTAAGAAAAACATAAAAACTATGAAGCTTTATTAAAATTCACGTTTCCTCGACGTTGTTAGCTCTCATACCATTAATAGCAATGTCCTCTTAGTTTTTATAATATTTTTAATAATTAAATTAATAAATAAAATGAATGATATTTAGAACACTTAAGATACTTTATATTTAACTCGCGACTCACGCTCGCTTCGCTCAGGTTCGTCCTTAGCTTGGATATAGTAAAATGCATATAGTATGTTATTTTTTAGAAATAGATATATGCCATCGCGGACTTTTTTGTAGACCTTTTTAAGGTGTACAATACTGTAGTACATTATTTTGATCTATCTCGTAGGGTTCAGCCAGCGTTTGCAATGTAAGCGCAAAAAAATGTAATTATTTACGACATCACATTAGAAACCTTTAAAATTATCAGTATTTCTCTACTGTATTACGCATGATTATACATATAAACCTTTCTGTTCAATCACTCTATATATTAAAAAAAAAACACATCAAAATCCGTTGCGTAGTTTTAAAGATCTAAGCATATAGTATAGGGACAGAAAGTGGGAAGCGACTCTTTTTTATACTACGAGTATGTAGATATGTGATATAATATGACTTATGTTTAAAGCATTAGTGTTTCGTAAAAATGGATGTACTTTAAAACCTACATTTTGTAGGATTGCTACCTATATTAACACTTACGTTTTTAGTCTAGTAAAATGAACGTACACAACGATTCCACGCAAATAATTCTTTTAAACATTTATTATTGATTTATCTGTAATGCATTATATTAATAAAAACGTAATTCTATGCAAATTTTATGAGTAATACATATTACAAAAAACTACATCAGCGAATGATTCATATGTAAATATTGAATATAAAGTAAACAACATTTACTGGAAACTTCTCTTACTACACATTTAGTATTTTATTAATAATTGATTGATTTAAAAACTTTATCAGTAAAACCACAAAAATATTTCACTACGAATATTGAAAAATCATGAAGTATAAACATAAACATGTCATTGAAGGTACAACAAATAGAGGCAAGGACGCCGCACCCGTTTTTTCTACGTTCCTTCTTTAATACTAAAATAACCATAAAATTGTTTATAAAATGGGAAATATTATATAAAAACTTACAAGTTCCACAAATTTGATGATTGAAAGTCGGCTAACGGCCATTTTAAAGTCACAATTGAACACAAATTGTTTACAATGGCGACGTAGAGACGCTCGATGCGTACACTGCTAAAGTGTTATACAGTATACTACGGTACGGTATACGATACCAACGTCCCACACCCGACAAGATGCGGGGCGCTGAATGGCGATGACATCATAGCTAGTGGGGCCATTGTAATTTTTAATACAGGACAAAATTGGAACTAACTGAGTAATCGTGGTTAGGTCATGTTTACTAACAATGCCAGTCTATGATTACAATTGAACATTTTTTGTTAATTAGAATATTATTCACTTGACGTCAATCACTCATGCATAGCTTATTCGGGACGGCTTAAATAGAGTTTGTTCCAATAAAATAAGAATTTAGGTAGGTACACAGTATATACGATGACACGTTTTGCTCAGTTTGTAGTGACCCTACTTGCTGTGCTAGCGGTTGCGGTTTCGAGTCCCGCTGAGGGCGTTCATTTGTGTGGTGAGCACGAGCTCCAGTCATGGGTGTTTATATTTATAATATGTATGTATTTACAGTTATATATGTGTAGCGTATCTGATATCCATAACACAAGTCTCGTAGCTTACCATGGAACTAGACGGTGCAGTGTGTTAATGTCCTAACATTTTTATTTATATTTATAATATTATTATATTCAAAAAGAAAAACCTTACATCGAACGGAATAGTATCGAAATAGACAGAAATTGTTTCTTTGACTGTACATTATTTATTCTCTATACGAACAATATAATGTATTATGAAAACCATATAAATATTTGCAGATTTAGATCCAATACAGCAATCTCACTAGTTTATGAAATTATTTAATTAAATTAAAGTTCAAATGCAGCTATAAAATAACTTGTTTATAATCGAAAATAAGTATCTTAAACTTGGTTCCAATGTCTTTTGATAGATATAATAAGATGGTCACCCTACGGGAACAAGTTACCCCTATATTCAACCATGACATCATCAACCTGAGAAACGAAAAACTTAGTTTATCGTATCGTATACCAAAATAAGAAATACATCAAGGTATTTGTAGCACTTACAATTATAAGGATTTTAACTATATAATTGACATTGACCTCGATGCTAAGCCGCTGAGCTGCGTAGTTTCTTAATTTTTACATATAATTTATGAAAAATTGTATTACAATTAACAATATTTCAGCTTTATAAAGTTGATATAAATATAAAAGGAATCATGTAATATAACATTATAAGTAGTTTTAAATAAAAAATAAAACATAAGCAGAAATGTGAGTTATAAATTGTAGTATTGATATGCAAACTGTAATTTGGGCACAAATGAAAAAAAAACTCTATAACCCCTTTTAGATAATGTACTCTGTATCATACAATCACAAACTATATAGAAATGCATATGACCATTTGTATTATGTGTACTGAGCAACGAATTCATCCTTGAATCCTCCGATCTAACGTCCGACAAAAGTTAATCGTCTGTACCCACTTTAATATTCGTCACTCGTTAAAACTATGGTAAGAAGTTGTTCTTTTTTGACGTAACAGAACAAAAATAGCTAAAGATTTCATCCCGTATATCGAAACTCTCTGTAAAAGATATGTAGCTAGCTTCATCATGTCGCTTTCAGCTAACTTCATCACGTCGCTTTTTGACTGTCGGTGTGCGCGCGCATCGTAAAAATTTTACTTTCACATATTTTTCCAATCGTTTTTTTTTTTCTAAATGTAACGTCTTTTTTTCCAAACGTAAGAAGTATAACTTCAAAAATAACTAAGTAACTTTTTCAATATACGAGTACTAACTTACAAAGCCATTGATCTATCGTGATTCGCTGATATCCTTTAAATTTACATGTAATGCTTTGGCTCTAGAAATCAAATAGTAAAAAATCAAATCATGCGTAAAGTGAAATTACTAGGGATTTTTACAAAATCCTAAATATTCGCACGCTTACACCACAAATTTCGATAAAATTTGGTAATAACGTAGAATTTATTATGAGGGCAGACATAGCTTAACTTTTATTATAATCTCGCCTACCGCGAGCGAAGCTGCGAGCAATAACTAGTCATGAGTAAAGTTACCCCTAACAGTGGTTCCATATAAATGTCAAGAAAATATCATTTTCAATACTGAAGTAATTTCATTTAAAGTGATTTTGAAGTAGTAATAATAATACGTAATTAGTATTTCATTCTATAGCGGGGTCATAGCTAAAGCGAGCAGTGACCCACTAACATACATATGATCAACCGTCAATCTAGCCGCAATATCTACCACAAGGATTCGTGAATACAAAAGCAAAAGACGAACTCGCCTACGAGGTCTGTTTTTAGGCCGACTTAATAAAGGAAGAGGTACTTCATACGGATATATGTTTTTTTTTTCATTAAAATCCCTCCAGTGGCTTTTCCGTGGTGCTGTAACAGACAGACAGATAGACAAAAATTCTAAAAACTATAGATTCGGCCTCTGTATTGATAATAATGTTTATTTCAATAAGATTTTCCAAAAAATATTGAATGTACAGATTTTACTCTTACTTGTACTACTTTAGATGTATAGATATGATCCGTTAAACTTAGCATAATATATTATATAAGTACTACACTATTTAACAATAGTTTAAGTGTAAAATTACATATTATATTCTAGAATTTACTATTAATAAGTCACTAGCATAATATGCATATTCCATCCAATTATATTTTTACATACGCACAAATGAGCTTAATCTACTTTTAATGAGGAAAATATTATATTTATTTTTATAATGATTCAATCGCATAAATGAAGCTGTGGCGTTGCTTTATACCACTAAATGATTCGTCCTTAGTTCTCTACATCAAATGTATACAACACACAAATGAAATAAGACGTTACTCTTAATTAACACGCTATTATCGTAGTACTTAGAAATGTTGAAACGAAGTGTTTACAAGATATCTTGATGTTTGTCTATATAATTATTAATTATCTATGTATCTACTGTTTTTTAAATGATGTTTCTTTTAAATAATAAATTAAAAAAAAAAACAATGATTTGCTGCTACTGATGATAAAGAATTATCACGGATAATATAATATTATACTATTATTATACTAATTTGTATATACAATTATGTTTATATGATAAGAAGGATGTAAAGATGTACTTTAAATCACTTTTGTTATAAATATGTGAGTGATTTCTTTATAATTTAGAAAGATTAAAATACATTTTCAACATGATACATAATAGTCGTGCCTATAATGAATGTGAATTAAATATTTCAGATATTTTTTTTCACATAAATAAAGAGGTCTAGGCTCTATAGAGTTACAGCTAATTGAAAATGCGTCTTTACTCTTTTGTAAGGTATGAACGTATAAAAGACACAATGCGCATATGATTTGTTTTACTACGTGTTTATTTGTTTAATTAACAACAATAGTAAAATCAAATTGGGGAATTTAAAAGTTTGGCTCTATCTAGCGGTAAGATGATGAATTTTTATGTATCGCGGCACAGTACTCTCTGTGTAGTGTCATATTTATTACATAGATGTCGCTGTAAGTATTGTATTCCTTACAATGGCCAAACTATGGGATTTCATCATGAACAAAGATTTTTTTTAAATAAATGTCAATAGATGACGTTACATGTATCGATTTGTTATTAAAGTTGTGTTAAAAAAATAGATCCCAAAAACGTATACGATTGTTTTAAAAAATATTCTCAATGATTATTAAAATATCAGCAATCTGATGATGGGTTTGTAGTGTATATTCACAGATAGCGCTTTTACTTTTTATAAATTGTCTATCACGGTTAAATATTCTTAAAATCACTCAATTTTGTTTATTCGCATGCAGAATGAATTTTACAATATTTATCAATTGTTAGTTTGCACAAATTTATAAAATAGTACAGTCAAACTATTTGTGGATCAACGACATCTATTATCTATTTAAGAAAACAAAAATAGCCCGAAGAATTGCCCGAATTAGCGCTGTCTAATTTTTTGTATGGGACCTGGATGAAGCATCTATACTAGTATAGTATTATGTGATATAGGGTAAGGTTATACTATAGGAATTCGGTTTATGAAGACAATACCTGCAGAATCAGTAACATTTACAAGAAAATCTGTAACACGTTTTATATTTTGTTATTTTTTTTCTAAGCTACTTTTATTTTCCCGCGGGAGAGCTGACTCCTGCCGGGCGCGTCCCCAGGTGGCGGATCAGGGAACGCCACCCGCTTACCCCCGGAGCGGGTGGTACCGGAGAAATCCGGCGCGGACCAACAGCACGGTGGGGCCGCTGGTCGTGAGGCTTCGGCTTCCGACGTTGCGGCCACCGATGGTGGGACCGTCTTAGCGGTCCCGCAACCGGATGGGAGGGGAGGGGGGGGGGGGGGCTGTTGTAACAGGCTCGCAACCGGATGAGGGAGAGGCCACGGCGGGAGAGGAGTGCCGGTATTATGGTGCGCCGTTCTCCCTGCTTTCCGCGGCCTCGGCGGGGCCGCCACCGTCAGATGGCGGAGGTGGTGGGGCTACAGTGGAAGAGGAGTGTCGGAGTGTCGTTGTTGCTCTCCCTGTCCTCTGCAGCCGGATGTAGGTGGCCCGCTTCGGTGGGCGGTGAGGGGGCCAGAGGGCGGTCGATTTGGGGAGGTCGGTCGTCCACTAGTCTGGCCCGAGGAGGCCGTCAGGGTTGGTCGAACATCTCAGCCCCTGACATTGATACGGACCTCAACAGGCACTCGCCGTCGGGGTTTGCGGAAAAATCTAACGGTACCCGTGACCTCGGCTTTATGGCGACAAAGGCGTATTTTTGTCAGGTTTTTTAGTGGTTAGGCTGCCGTGCACTTACCATCTTTGCGCGGCAGGAGCCCCACATAACCCGCCTCGCTTTCCCATTAGCGAGCGGTTACCCGTAACAGGGTTTTTCCTGACGATAAAAAAAATTACTTTTATTTTGGAAAATAATCAAGGTTCCACGCAAAAAAATTAAAACCCATGAAATTGTGATTGTGATCCGCATACTACCTTCATAATATATGTTGTACAAATATAAGTCGCTAGACGCTAGTCATTCATACATGTTGCCAAAATACCGTAACTTTTCGTAACTTTTGAGTTTAATATCAACGAATATTTACTTACTTATAAGTACATCTACAATATATTCGAAATCAATATTCAAAATCAAGAAACTGAATCCTTATTTAATTTTACACTTATACAGATATCACTACATATTATAAAACAAAGTCCCCCGCCGTGTCTGTCTGTCTGTCTGTTCGCAATAAACTCAAAAACTACTGCACTGATTTTCATGCTGTTTTCACCAATAGATAGAGTGATTCTCGAGGAAGGTTTTAGTTAATAATGTAATGTAATAATAATGTAGTTAATTTGATAAGTTTTTGTATACATTGACTAAAATACGATATTTGTTGAAGGTGTCGAAAAAAAAAGCCGTTTGGGAGTTTTCAACGAAAACGCTGCCCTAAACCTAAGCCCTTTGAGATATTACAAAATAATGTGTCGTGGAATTGTGTATCTTATATAGGTCTACAAAAAAGTCCGCGATGGCATATGTCTATCTCTTGAGGATAACATACTATATCTATATTGAACGTTAAAACGTAACTAGGGACGAACCCGAGCGAAGCGAGGGTGAGTCGCTAGTTATATATTATAATTTGCGTATTTCCTTTCAATATTTTCTATTAAATAAAATTGGTATGAATCATCAGAATATTCAGCTTTAGGCCTTGTGGACAGAGATTGTGGTTAACGAATTGATATTCTAAGAACACAACACCCAACTGATGTTTTAATCATGGTCAAATAAACTTCCTCTACATCTATCTACTTCGATTGATCATCGTTAATCGTGTTTTTATTTGTATTTCTAGATATAATAAATGCATTTTTCTTTATAAATAAGAGTATTAAATGAATAATTTTTCGTGATCGTTTTTAAGAAACGGGAATATTTCCAACTTTTAATGTTTTTGAAAAATGAATAAAATAGCAATGACTTTCTCAATGAGGTATAAGCTATTCATCAAAAAACATTACGAAAATCGGTTAACAATCGGGGAAAATGCATCGCATAATATAAGTACCTACAGCAAATACAGCTGAAGTATGAGTACCTCCACCTTTTTGTCGTTGGTCAAAAATGAAACGACTTAAGAGATTACAATACTTTAACTATGCTACATTACTATAACATTTACTTAAAAATACGATAAAAAATAAAAACATTGCTATAAAGATTTATATAATAAAAATAAATAAAAAAATATAATTGTACAAAATTCAAGGGCTACATCGTTTACTAGACTTTGATCGTATACTATCTGCATCTTTGTGTGCGGAACAGAGAGCTATTAAGGCGTCTAGGAGGAATAGTGCAGCAGCAGTGAAGGCGCATACCGCCGTCGTGCTCGCTTGTCTGTGGCGAGCACAATCAGGCACATATTTCCAGTTATTTAAAGTCAAAGCTCCACAAGCCCCAAATAAAACCGAGCCAATCGCAGACCACCAAGCATCGATGTAAGCGTCCGCCGCCGCTGAAACCGCCTCACCTTGATAATGAGAATACTTTCTTTAGGATGGTTTTAACCAGTTTTTTCAATGTTATTAGATTATTATATAAAATTTTATAAGATGATAAAATAAATACATTTTTATAATTAACCTTGTGAATATTAAACGAAAAACTTACAATTGGTACAATGAATTTGCAAATGTAAATGAATCCCTGTATTTTAATAACAATCAAAAGCCACATTTATACATTTGCTCTTTGAATAAAAAAAAATCACCTTAGACGCTAGCTTCGTCATCAAACTGTTCGCTGTCCAAATATGCAAGACTTAAATCAAAAAGCATTACCACAGCGTTTAGGATAGCTAAGTAACCGACTATCAATGCTATTGTGGAATCTCCTGTAAGGGGATAATAATAGGAACTTCTTGTCGACAGTACTATGCCACCGCTAACTGAGAATAAGATAATGCCCAGCATTCCAAAATACATGTCTTGGACAAGATCTAACGGGGCGAAAATCATTTCCCCTAAAACAATGTTATTTCATAATCATGCTAGTGAAATAATTATCAACCTAAAATTAACATATGTATGTGCGGTCCTTAACCATCCATCCGGTTACGATAAAACTTTGGTGTGAAAAAAGAGTTTACTTTAAGATTGAACGTGGGGGTAGCCGCGGGTTTTGCTAGTCTATAGAGATAAATAAAAATGAAGTGTCTGTTTGTAATGTCAAAATAACAGCTTTATACTAAATGCATATGGGATTATATACGGTACTTATAAGAAAATACAATTTTTAAATTTTTTGTCTGTCTGTTCCGGCTAATCTCTGAAACGGCTGGACCAATTTTAACAGGATTTTCACTGGCAGATAGCTGATATTATAAGGAGTAAATTAGGCTACTTTTATTTTAGAAAAAGAATATGGGTTTCGCTCAAAAAAAATAAAACGTATCTAGGGACGAACGCGAGCGAACCGAGCGTGAGTCGCTAGTATTATATATGATTTAATTACTTGATATATTATATACGTATTTTCTAACATGTTCAATGCAAAAATTATTGAAGAATAAGGAATGTCTGACATATTAAATATTTCTTAACTTGAATGTCTTCCATGACTATAAAGAAAAAGGGGCTAAATTACGGTTTCGCCAAGAATTATGTTTCGAGCTAGCAGTCCTTTGACATCTAAACTAACAAAACATCTCTTTTAATATATCACCTAAAATATGAGGTCAGACTTATCGTGAGTCTTTTAGGGTATTCATAATTCATAAGCGTCTAACCTACTATCTCTCCTGAGAGCACGATGACATACCCCATATATGTGCCTGAATATAGTATCAGCGTAGGGATATCAGTCAAATCGTAGCTATAATGATGCAGTGTGAGGCAAGCTACAGCTAATGTCTGCAAATACATAATATAGGTAAATTTAATTAAAATAATAGTATCGATACATTTTACACGAATATATTTTCCATAAATTAGTGGAATTTTAGAAAATAGTGAAAAGAAAACAATTATTACTAAACATTTTTTTATGATTGTGGAACTTAAAGATAAATATTAAATTGTCATATTTTTTCATGATGTTTTATTTTATTGGATCTTTTAAAAGATTGACAAAAAGTATTATAAGGGTAGGAAGAAGCCTTTTTTTTGAATACTTAAAAAACTACATCACAAAGTTGATACTTCGGATGTACTTGCAAAGTTTTGTCGAAAATCTGTATTTCACCATATATTTTATTCAAATAACTTTGGAACCAATAAAACATATATGACATATAAATCGATAGGTATTGAAGTTCTCGACCCTCATATCTTTGATCAATCAGTCATATTACATTGCATTGCATTGCATTTAGCCCTTTTTAACGTCCCACTGCTGGGCAAGGGCCTCCCTTCAGTACGAGGGGGATCAGGCCATAGTCCACCACGCTGGCCAAGTGCGGATTGGCAGAGTTCACATGTCTTTCGAAAACTTGCTAGGTTCTCTCAGATATGCAGGTTTCCTCACGATGTTTTCCTTCACCGTTAAGACAAGTGGTAATCATGTTGGAAATGATTCACACATGAAAATATCAGAGGTACCATATCAGAGTACCCGGGATTTGAACTTGCTTCACTCGGTTTCCCAAGTGAGCGCGTTACCACTGGGCTACCACTGTCTATTTTTGCATATTATTGCATATTACATACTGTATATTATATTAGCGAACCATAAAATAATCTAAATTATATTACAACAAAATAAGTAAAAAATTGAATATAATTTCTCTTGGTAGGTGAACGTTATTAGATTTATTATAATATGTCAAATAAGAAATAGCTTCCACTAAAGACGGCTATTGCTTAGGTGTTAATATGATGCCATCAATAATATTGGGCAATTGCTAGGGTTCATGTCATTTATTTATCGATGGATCACGATAATTAGAGATTCCATAATCTGGGAAAGTGTGTCGTCTTAAATTGAAATCTGTAGCTACATGCTAATGACTATTTTCTGGTTATCACATTATATAATGTTCCTAATCAAAATTACATATTGATGAATTATTGTCAATAATGGCGTAAGTATTAATATGCTCACCAGTTCCAATAATTTGATTACACATGTTGGTATTAACATATTTAAATTTTGTGTTATAATGTATAGTATATAACGATATTTGTACAAATTTATCAATTATTTTTAGATATCGTTTATGACATCCAGAATTGATACTTAAAAAAAGTGATTATCCAATAGGATATTTCATTTTTATTTTCATAATCTTTTCCAATGAGTTTGTATAAATAATTTTTAAAATTAAATATTCTTTTAAAAGAAAAAATATAAGTATTAATTTGATTTAAACTATATTACAAAAAAAAATGTTTCTATTTTACGTATTATATAATGATTTAATCTTAGTCACGGATATCGTGGTAGCATGTAAATAATTCATTTTCTATTATATATCTGTAACGTGACTTAGACTTAAAATTAATAAACATTAAACATAATCGTATTTTTATTCGTCGATCCTATTTACATTTATATGTCATTTTTAAAAATTTAAATCCTGAAAAACTAAGTCCTGATTCCTGAAGTCTGATGTCCTCTCCTTTGAAAGATCTAACCCGTAAATCGAACAATCCATAAATTATAATGTATGGCAGTAGCAGGGGTGCAAATAAAAAAAAAATAGTAAATTTCATATCATAATAAGCATAAATTGAATGAATAACCAAATCAATTTGCATTTCATTACCGACGAACCTAAAATAGTCTAGTGAACCAGCTTAATCAATGTATATTAACCGTGCTCTTTAGAGCACTTAGTTTAAAGTTTAAACTTTGGGTCTATTGTCAGCTTTTTTGTGTGATAATAGACGAAAATTATAAAAATTAATAATAGCTTTTAAAGTTATAATAAAAAAAGTTGTATGTACATATGTTGACGGTAAATAATCTACAGGTTTTAAGTATACAGGGGGCATATCCAAGTAGACTCTCTGCTTTTTTAGTGTCTAAAAATATATGGTAATGACATGGTTTGATCACAAGACTTACCGTAGTTCAAGGCTGAGATCTCATAACTCGACAACAGTTACCGTTGTGCAGGTCATAGACGACTTTTATTTACGTTTCATGACGCGATGACGAAATGATGTCAAAATTTTATATCGTCATATAATAAACTTAAGTTCTAAATATATAAGGAGAGCATTTTATTACATGTGTTAAAAAATGTTATAGACTAAATAATAAAAATGCTATAGACTAGTTTTGTATTTGTTCTACACTCGCTCTGCTTTACGTTAAGAAGTTCCTTCGATTACCTTCGAAGCCCAGAAACAGCCAATACAAATGAAATTAACAAGGAATTACTAAACGCTAGCTAACCCAAAAAATGTCATAAAAAACCCAGGCAAAAGAATAATTGAAATCACTACATGAATATAGGGTATTCTAAAGTTATATAATATATCTTAACGAGTTTAGAACCTCTTCCTTGCTTAAAATCGGTTAAAAATTTAATTTAACGTTAATCATGAAAAATTGTATATTTTATTCATTGTAATTTCGAGATAACAACGATGAAGAATTATATTTTTAATCTTTCAATTTCCAGCAAGATTAAATTGGTGACAAAGAGCAGTTATAACGATAAGCTCTTATAGAATTTGCATGATAAACGATTTTTTACATAGGCACGTTTATTTTTAATATACGTAGTAGTTACTTACCAGATTAAGTATCGATTTTGTGATATAATAAAAACAAATGTTTGTATGTTGTCCTCTATGCGATCCTAAATCATTGATCCGGTTGTGATGAAACTCTGGTGGGTGATTCTGTATACGACTGTTAAGATTTCTGACATATAAAAAATAATATTTCTTTTCACATTTGTCTTTTATGAATTTCTAAACTATTCAAACATAGGGATGAATCCAAGCGAAGCGAGGGTAAGTTGCTAGTGTGTTATAAAAATCAATACAGGTTTGTACAACTATATTTAGTTTGTAGTAGATACATACATATACTATCTTAAGTTATATAAAATATTTATATTCCTTATATTATAAAAGATAATATATAAAAGTTTTATATTCCTAATATTATTTGACTTGGATAGCTTAATAAATTGTTTGATTTTAATTTCAGACTAATTGTCCGGCAGATTTCTTCCAAAGTCAGCGTTTAGTGTGGCGGCAATCCAACATATCCGGTCCGGAAATCACATGTAGACTGATGTGCTCTGAAGCTAAGTGTAACACCGCCATCTTCCCAAGCTCTAAAAGAGCTCTGAAAGAGATCTGCAAAGAGAACTTGTCTATTTTTTCCGACTCGAGGTTCAAACTCAGAATTGCAGTCAAAAATGGCAGCATTTGCAGTCTTTATACTCGTTAATAGACTAACTAGACAGTTCCATTTAAATTATTCTTGAAACAAAAAAAATGTAACAACTAAAAATAAAACGCTGATTTGCACTTTACCAATTTGCTATTTCCTATTTTCAGAATATTCTAATTAAATAATCTATTCTAGTTCACACTTAATACCCTATTGATATGATTGTTAAATCTTTTGCCATTCGTCGTATGGAGTTTTCTGAAACAATCACGTTTGCAAAAAAGCCATAACATATTGTATTTCGTAAATTGGAAATGTTATTCAATCAAAATAAAACATCGAACTCTATTTATGTTAGACCAAAATATATTATTAAATTTTTGACTTTGAAGGGTCCTCTTCGTGTTTCTTTGCAATCTGAGAACTCGAATAGTATTTATTACTACTACTATATCATATCGTAATCTACTCTTATCTCTTTTTTTATGTATATTTCTTGTGTGGTGTGCAATAAAGTGTATATATAGTAAGTATCTATTTAAATTATGAGATTTGGATTATTGCTATTTGTGAGGAAGTCAATGATGTTGGTGGTTCATGTGTCTGTATTACCTGCTTCACTAGAAGTTGCGTTGCAGAGTGCCTAATTATTTTGACTATTACTTAAGCAATAAGCACTGTTTTACTATCAATATCGGGTGGGTGTTTGTTTTATTAACTACTAGCGGCTTCGCCCGGGTTCAAACTTCCAATCGCTACCAAACTTCACAGGATAACCCACTGGGCCAAGATTGCCTGAAAATTTCGTCAAAATTGCTCCAGCCATTTTGGAGTCCATAGGAAACATTCATACACATAACGATTTTTAAATATATAGATCGTGCACGTAAAGCAAAAACGTTCACTTTTCACGACACCCTCAAATTCGCAAGGGAAATATAGTAAAAGTAAATAGCGACGTGTTCTATCTTTACCAAGCCAGAACATATGTACCTACAAATATCAATAAAATTCAAACAAACGTTAAAGTCATGCTGGACTGGACTATACTTGCGATGTTTGGCAAAAAGCATAGAGATGCTGGTGCTCTCTGTGACTTTCAATTAAAGATTTAAAGATTTAAAGATTTTTATTGAACATAATAACATACATATTCAAAATAGTTAGATCGTAAGTAGCTGCATTAGTACAAACTGTGTCGCAGCTATTTACGCCCACCTCTGGACAATAGGGGCAGTTATATTCTAAGGTTAGTACAAGTACAATTTAAGTTTATATTAGTAGAATTAATGACTATTATAATTATGTTAGTTTAGTTTCAGTTCATATTTATAGTTAAGGTAGTACAATCAGGTTGGTAAATTTGATAGTAGAATTTAAAAGACTGTGTGTAAAACTGCAATTATGGCTGTAACAAATGGACAGACGGACAGATGGGTAAACGGATGGAACGCTACGAACCTGTAGAAACATGCATACGAAAGTATAGTACATTTATAGTTTAAAAATATCAAACAATAATTTTGCAAAAGCTCATTCTGTGTTTGCCAAATATGGAATAGGTACATAGCAAGTAGTCCCACGTTGTCTGTTACGTAGCCGTGTTAGTCTTCCTCATTGAATTCCTGGGCTTGTTCGCTACATTCGGAGCTCGGCTCATCGTGAGAGAGTTTACGCGTGATCGTGTTTCGTGAAATATTAGTATCATGATGGAATAGCGTCGATACGAGGTCGATATTTATTTATATTGCCCATTTATTTTACACCTGACTTTGCTCTTTTGAATAAAAATATTTTTAGGTATGTGAAATTTAGCTACGTTATCAGGGGAAGAAAGTGCACTACCCCAACCCCATCAAGTTTTAAAACTTTTCAATATACAATCAAGCCAACTCTATATTATGTAAGATAAAAGTCCTTCATCTATCACTAAAAGTAAGTAGGTACACTTAAAATTAGTTCGTAACAAGTCATCTGTAGAATAAAGCAGGAAAATATACAGGCTATTTCAAAATATTTTATTCAGCATTAAATTATTACAATTTTTTACTGAATGTCATGAGTCTACTACCAATTCGGAAAGAAGAAGCCTGAGAAGAACTGGCGGAAGAAACTGAGCAGGACTAATATTACTAGTAATATTAGGTACTTTATCTTTTTTGTAAGTTAAATTATAATTTACAATAATTCTATAATAGTATGAAGTATTCTAGACTCATATAGATCACTTCATTCCCAAGGTGCCATCTTCTATAAAATCATTAATTGTATAATAACTTTTAGCACACAAACGTTCTTCAACATTTTTTTTTTTGAATTTGGCGATAGAAGCTTTTGAAAAATGGTACTCTGTTGCGGAATTTGCGGAATTTTATATGGGTGCGTGGGACGTGGGTTTGTGTATGTTTGATACAGCTACACCCTGAAATGGCTGGTCGGATTTGGGTAAAATTTAGTAAATAGGTAGACTATAAGCTGGAGTAATTCATAGGGTAGATCTTAGAAATAATTTGTCAAAACGTGACGCTATTTGTATATCCATACTTCTATACATATTATAAAATTCTAACTAAGCCGAATCTGTACATTAAATATTTTTTGGAAAATCTTATTGAAGTAAACATTATTATCGATGCAGAGGCCGAATCTATAGTTTTTAGAATTTTTGTCTGTCTGTCTGTCTGTCTGTCTGTCTGTCTGTCTGTCTGTCTGTCTGTTACCGCATCACAGAAAAACCACTCAAGGGATTTTAATGAAATTTGGTATGATGATAGCTGGGTATCCGGGTCAACATATAGGATACTTTTTACCGCGAGAAAATATCTTATTTCTGAAAAAAATACAAAAACTTGTAGGAACAAAACCACGAAGATACTATTTGTAAACAGTTTAGCAAGGTAACTTACTAAATATGGTAAAACCTATAAAAATAGCTTATCTTGAAAATCAAATTATCAAAATCGCTATTTTATCCATTAAAATAGTTATTTTAATTAATATTTATTTATGTGTTATTTAGATATTCGACAATAGATGTCGCCATGTGTTTTTAAAATACATAGTTTTAATCCCAAAAAAATTAATGTACAGATATGACCTTTTTTCGATTTTATTAGAATTACTACTAAATCACCCGCGGCTCCACCCGTGTTTAAATTATCAGTAAAGCAAACTTTTTCGCTTCATAAATTAGTAACTATACATACAATAAAATTGTAACTAACCCGAACCCTTAAATTCAATATTTTTTCGGAAAATCTTATTGAAATATTCATTATTAGCGATATAGAGCCCGAATCTATACTTTTTAGATTTTTTCTGTCTGTCTGTATGTGACCGCATCACAGAAAAACCACTAGAGGGATTTTTATGAAATTTGGTATGGTAATAGCAGGTTATCCGGGTCAATACATAGGATTCTTTTTACCGCAGGAAAATATCTAATTTCTGAGAAAAAATACAAAAACTGGTTAAAGTAAAAGCACGATGATGCTATTAATATTTTAGCAAGGTAACTTACTTATATATTATGTTAAAACTATTAAAAAAAACTTATCTTAAAAGAAATATTAACAGCGCTATTTTATTCATTAAAATAGTTATTTTAATGAAAATTTATTTATGTGTTATTTAGCTATTGGACAATAGATGTCGCCATGTGTTTTTAAAATACGTAGTTTTATCCAAAAAAAAAAAATGTACAGATATAACCTTTCTATGACTTTACTATAATTACTACTAAATTACCCGCGGCCCTGCCCGTGCTTAAATTTTTAATAAAACAAAATTTTTGGCTTTACAAATTAGTAACATATTAGTAATATTTTGTTGGCCGAAACAATTTTCAAATGGGAATATTTGTATATTTTTATTGTTTAGTAAATAATGTTAATGTTTTTTAATCTTTTAATGTAAAAATTGGGCAAATGTAAATCCAACTCGCGCATTTTAGGTTTCGTATAGCAAAATGCTATGTTGTTTTTCTTACTTACGTGTTTTGTATGGTTAACACTAAAATAAATACGAATAATATTTACGTTTCCAAAATACCTACTCATTTTTTGCACCGTAAAAATAAGTTCAATTTATATTATTTTATAACATTTTATGGAAAACAAGTTTATGGCTATTAAACTGCCAAAGCGGGTAACTAAAAATATTTCGTATCTCAAAAACTATGAAAAAGTATTTTAGGAACTGTTATACCTCAACTTTTTCACTTTTTCTTGACACCTTTTCTTCGAAGGTAAAAGCTTAAAGGACACAATAAAATGCTTACGACTTTAATCATATCTCTGCTAATATCTCTCTCTGCTCCATATGAAATAAAAAAATGTATTCGCTTAGAATTATTTACTTATTACACTTTCTTTTGAAAATCGTTTTGGAAAATATTACTAAGTAGCGCTAATTAAGAAAAGTTATCATTATGTAATTTAAATAATCAGCTATATATATATATATATATAATTAAATTAATCTATAGCTGTCTATTAGTAAAAAATGATTAAAATTAATTCCGTAGTTTAGAGTTTATCGTGAAAAACTAAAAAAACAAACACAACAGAAGTATAGACATACATAAATGTTATTGCTAAAACAAAAAGTTCAATTTAACGGAGGAACCTTTGTGGCATTGTCAATCACTACCATTATTTACCAATCATACGGTGCAAAATGGAATTGGTATATGTAAGAGTATACTAATGTGTAAAACCTAAGAATTTGGTTTTTGATCAGCTGAACGCGGGCGGAGCCGCGGGAAATGCTAGTAATATTATAAATGTAAAAGTGTGTTTGTTTGTTTGTTTATCCTTCTTGTACGTCAAAACAGAGTGCCGAATTGGCGTGATTTTTTTGTATGGAGAGAGTTGGAGGGCTGAAGAGTGACATAGGCTACTATTTACCGCGGAAGATTATCTAATTTCCACGGGAAAACACGTTTTAATACAACCCAAAAAAAATATTTATTATCAAAGTTACTTGGAACTTGGTATTAATGCTCTTCAATACAATTAAATAAATACGTGTTTTAGCATTTTTTGAAATTCATCCTATAAGGGGGTATAATAGGAGATGAAAGTTTGATTTAGCGCGAGCAGAGCCGCGGGTTCTGCTAATAATATTATAAATACAAAAAGTATCCTAGGGAAGCACCCGAACGAAACGAGAGTAGTAGCAAGTAAAGTATATGTTTAAAATTGCAGACGGACATACTTTTTTACATATAAATATTAGGCGTTGGACCGAAATGGTGCAACAAAATACTAGTATAAAGGCTAATAAAGCTATTGTATCGAACAAAGGAAAAAGTCAGGTGTATTTAAAAGGTCAAATTCTTAAAATGTGGTATATAGACTAAAATAGATTCAGTCTAAGATAATTCAAGCGACTTATTTTTTAACGCTGTGAAATACTTTAATATAAATATGTATATCCTTGCTAATATTACATTTAAAACATTATATTATATATTTCTTTAATTTATAATATTATAAATACAAGAGTTAGTTTCAACTGTCTATAAGTTATAACTCAAAAACTTAATAAAGTATTGACCTGATTTTTTTAGCTCGAAGATAATTAATTAGACGAAAAAAATGTACTTCTTTTTATCATTTCATTTATTATATATGCATATTATTTTAAGTTACTTATATAATACAATTTGTTTATTTTCAACCATAATATCTGATTGGTCTGTATTATATTACTGAAACAAAAGAATACATGTCGAAAATTTTAGTACCTATGGATAATAATACCTATATAAATTTTATTTAAGTATGTTTATGTATTTAGTTACAGCTATATATTTATGCTATTAGTAACTTTTAAATGGCAACTATAAAACCGTATTACACCAAATTGTCCTTCGCCATTCTTTGCTCTACAAGAATGTCGTGAATGTACAGAATAATATCGCTTAGTCTCTCTCGTAATAAACCTACGTAGTAGTCACTGTTAACATATGTATAATAGTTTTATATAATTATTATTAAAATATAAATTAATATTATGTAAATTAATAAATAAAAAAAAATACGTATCAATAACTTAATTATGAAAACTGTTATTTCTTACTGATGAAATGACATTTGTTTATACTGAACACATAACATTTGTATACTTAAAAAAAAACTTCTTATTTTATCTTAAGCAATTTTCCGTTTAACTGTTTCTCTTAGAATAAATCAAAAAATTTGTCAATGCATTCCTTTAAACAAGTAAATAATTATACTACGTATACTAATTTCAAATCTCAACGACAAGGCAAGAGAAGTGCGCTGGTATCCTTTTGGTCACGGACGTGAACTTCAGTGATGACATTTTGTTACAATATCTGATACTCTATTGTCATTTACCTTTACATCAAGCAGGATATTCAATTTGCGAACGAAAGTTTCATGTACATATATATATATATATATATATATATATATATATATATATATACCGCCCGTCTGAAAAATATGAATGCTTAAAAAACGTTGGTCTCAACAAATTGTAGCTCAAAACAAACTTTTGTTTTCTAAAACACAGGCTAAAGCTCGCGAAGAAAGTTTAATTGTCATACAAGACTACATACATATGTATGTATATGACTTCTCGCAGATGTCAAGAATTTCTTTTCATATTTTACTCCGTCTCATACACAATCCTATATGCATCGAAATAGGTTTAGCTATTAGGTGCTATAAGCTGATTAAGCAATCAAAAAGTTAGTAAGTCAGGGAGAGTTGCCTATAGTTTTAAAAAAAGATCAATATTAATTATGTATGTAAGATACTACATAAAATACGTATACTTTGAATCACTGTTTATTTACGCAATTCAGATTAAATTTGGAACTATTGTGCAAAAAAATATTTTTTTTAAATAATAAAAAAAATCATTTTATTTTTTAAATTTAATAGGCATCTATACCTTATATGCGTCTCTCCCTGACTTACCCTATATAATAAGTAAATTTTTCATTTAAATGCTAAATGTGAGACACAAGAGGCAGTCTTATTGTTAATTAGCGAGTTCTTTTAGTCAACCTTTGGTTTAGGATATGTGGAAGACTAAAATAAGATGCGTTACAACGATAAAATTTATATGTTGTTTGAAAAATTAGCCCTTATTAAAAAATAACTTTTTTTTCAAATTTAAAAACAAATTATAATAACTACTGAAAATGACAGCAACAACGCAAACGTCAAATGTGGGTAACATGGAAACAAATACGTTTTTAAAACATCAAAAATTACCGTAGGTATTTTGTTTTTATTCAGACTTTGCTTCAGGCATATCATAAGTTTATCTTTGTATTTTATACCATAGCTATAACTAGTAAAACATTAGCTTAACACGTTCCTAATTTACAACAGATTAAGTATCCTATGGAAAACTCTATATAGTGAGATAAAAAGTAGCCGTACATACATAATATGTCATTCTCAGGTCTGTAAATTATATATCCGGAGTATGCAACTGAAAGAAAGATAAACAAAAAAAAAAAACAATAAATCAATATAGATTTTCGGATTTATGTTATTAAATACGGATTCGTTACATGTAAGTATTGAGTACATACATATGTTCAGGAAAAACAAACCCACTCAATATAAAGCTGTCAGCAGCTATACACGTGTTGTTCTAACAGTTTAATAACAAGTTTTCACAGTGTATTATGCTAATATCTTTTCTCAATATTCACACCCGAGGCCAGAACCTATCACCCGACCCAATACTATGCGTTAAAGCCAATCGTAGAGAATCGACGAAGAATGACGTTACGGACGTGATGCTATGCATCTGAAAGGATATTTATATAACCTTTATGTAATTAGTATTTGTAAATAATATAATGATTATTGCCTCTTAATATTAGCCGAAGATACGGACTTCAATTTTAGCGCGAGACATATAAATAAGTCGCGAGTACATACATGTTTCAGGAAAACTATGTATTTGCAATCTATACTATAATAAAGCAGTAACTTAGCGAAATCTGTACATGAAATATTTTTTAAAAACAATGACTGTAACGTATTATGTATACGATATAGACCCCAAAACAATAGTTATTAATTTTTTTGTCTGTTTGTCTGTTTGTCTGTTTGTCTTTTTGTCTGTTTGTCTGTTTGTCTGTTTGTCTGTTTGTCTGTACGCGTTTCACGCAAAAAGTAATGAACCGATTTCAACGAAATTTTGTGAACTGATAACTTATTACTCGGGTCAACATTTAGGATAACTTTTACTTTTGGAAAATCTTTGTTTCCCGCGGGAAATCGCAATAACTGGTTTTATCGAGTCCTCCTTAGGAACCCTCCGCTGGCTAAACCTAAAGACATACATCAAAACAATGCACTAAAAAATTATAGATCTTGAAAAGGCCAACAGAAATATCTACAACAGTATATGTCTATCTCTCAAGGTACACTCGCAATACCTATTCTTATCTATACCTATAGCAAAACTAACATAGTTAAATCGATGTGCGCGTTTCACGCAAAAAGTACTGAACCGATTTCAATTAAATTTTGTATAGTGATAGCTTATCACTCGAGTCAACATTTAGGATACCTTTTACTACAGGCACATTTTTCGTTCCCGCGGGAAAACGCAATGACTGGTTCTATCGAGTCGTCCTTAGAAGTTTATATGGCTAACGCTGGCTGAACCTTAAGAGATAAATCAAAACAATGTACTAGAAAATTGTAGGTCTTAAAAAGTTATACAGGGAAGTTCGCAATATTATATGTCTATCACCTAAGGTACACTCGCAATTACTATTTTTATTCACTACTCGCGACTCACAGGCTGACTTATCAACGTTTAGCTCAGTTCAGCAGTGAAACGTAACCTAGGGACGAACCCGAGCGAAGCGAGGGTGAGTCGCTAGTAATAAATAAGTATACAGATGTTTTTTTCTCCTTTTTAAAGAGAAAATTAGAATTTTCGAAACACCATCTAACAGAATCATATCGGCTAACGATGTCAATCTATTAAATGACTGTAATATTTTTTTTTATTTTTCAGAGAATATTAGATTTTATAAGGAAAGTAATATTAAGTATTGTATACCTACTTCTGATTTCAATAATAATTATCAGTATATTTACACAGACTAGGTTTAACTAATACATATTTGTATGTCAAAATGAATCCACTTGTTTTGGAAGCTTAAGCAAACGGCCTTATAATATTATAAGACAATAACGTACATTTAATAATAAAATTGGAACTGATCGCTGTCTGTACATGGAAGAATTTTGAGAAAAACTATTATTGGGGATCTTTATTAACGCAATAGAACCCAAAACAATGATTTTTAGTTTTTTGTCTGTTTGTCGATTTGTCTGTTTTTCTGTGCGTTTGTGCGCGCTAATCTTAGAAACAATTTAGGTGCGGTTTTCACTAATGTATTGTTGTAAGCTTCACCTAACATTTAGTATTTGTTTCATTTCAATCGGTTCCTAAATAAAAAAGTTATGTCAATTTAAAGAATCATGTAGGGGCGAAGCCGAGTGAAGCGAGGGTGAGCCGCTAGTAGGAGCAATATAATTAGATAATTTCATGATCAATTTAAAATATGATGTTATACTTAATGTTATTTACTCATTTATAGAAATTATATAAAAATATATAATTAATTACACTTTTAAATTACATTTTCTATATTTATACCAAATTCATCTTAACAAAAAGTCTGTATTTAAAAACAGTTTAGTATTTTCTGAATATATACACTGTTGCAAACAAACAAAGAAACAATCAATGTTACCTCTTTCTAATTGTAAGAAGGCAATGAAAGTTAAAGGTGAGACCTACTTATTATTGTTGCCTTTCAATCTGACTGACATACAATTATTATTGAGAGCTCATGTGAATTGACACAAGAATGCTACCTGAATTTCCGCCCTGAGACGCTATATTACAAATTAATTAAATTATTCCAATTGATTAACCTATGATAATCTATTATTGTTGGGAGATAATAATGTACATAATATATAGAGCACTATAAGCTAAGAATATTAGAAATAAGCGGAAAGGAAAGAAAAGTTTTCATACATAATTAATTAACTTTTTTCTTAATTTAATTTGTAAGATTGTGCATATTTAAAATTGTCATGGCCAATAAAATATATTTTTAGGAAATCCGCATAGTATAGTGTCTAAAGAGTCCTAAGGCGAAGACTGAAGCTCGGATTCACCGATAGCACGCACAAGGTGAGGCAACCGCGAAAGGGCAAATCGGAGCAATATAAAACGAGGCACATCTTCGCAAACAGTATTCTGCAAACAACTGAACGAAGAGTGCCTGCCTTTACATACATATACAAAATCATAAAATGTATTATCTAAAGGTAAGTGGATTACCCAAAGAACTAACCTAGAATTTTCATTTAATTTTTACATTACATATGACTTCTTATGATGATTTTTTTTCTCTATAATGTGTCGTTTTTCCACCTCTCTTATGATATTTCCTTAATCTATAAATTTCATAATTGACATTATTATTAATTATAATTATAAAAATATATTTTATATTTTCCACTAAAATAAACAAAAAAATAACGTACCCATGAAAAATTATATTAAAAATTAAGTTTGTCTTCATAAGGACACACTTAAAGACATTATTAGGAGTTCTTACGTAAGTTACTCTTCTATAATTTTCCTTTGGATAGCGCATTTCTCTAACGCGATTGAATTATATAGTTATATCTCTTAGGTATTTATTAACTGCTAGCTGACCCGACAAAGCTCGTTCTGTCAAATCAAGTGTGTAACAGGCCTGATTAGAAAATATTGTTTTTACGCTTTTCCGGCAGTGATGTTTTCCGGGCGTCTTTTCCAATTTTTCTCTTCATAAGAATCTTCTTCGGACTTTAACGAATATTTGAATGAAAAAATAACCGAATTAGTACACTTGTTCTCGAGTTTTACGCTTAGCAACAAATTTAGCGATTCATTTTTATCTATATTTTATTGACCTTTAATATAGATTTCTCAGACATGAGATATTTTCCCGCAGTAAAAAGTATCCTAGATGTTAACCCGGATACCCAGTTATTATCATACCAAATTTCATCAAAATCTGTTCAGTGTTTTTCTCGTGATGCGTTTTTCAGTCAGTTTTTAGAATTTTTGTCTATGTCTAACATTCTAAAAAGTGTAGATTCAGCCTGTGTATTGATAATAATGAAGTATTTCAATAAGATTTTCGAAAAAATATTTAATGTACAGATTTGATTCAGTTAGAATTTTATTATTTGTACATATACATAGATTTAACTAGATGAATTTATAACTACCGTATTGAGTGGAAGTATTTATTCTTAAAGTTATAATCTCGTTACTTCATTATGGAATATCACGACTTGAACTGCCACTAAACTTATCTCGGGAGTATATTAAACTTAAACGTACGTAACGTTAGTAGTTAGAACTTAGCCTTTCTTCGCGGATTTCAGACTTCGTAGCTTATTGGCATTTGAAACAGAACTAACTAAGAAAGCGAAACGAATATGCCTTTGTATAAATTGAACTAAGATATTATTTTAAGAAATTGCAATTTAATATTACGTTATATAGGAAATAATACTACATTTCCTGGGACGTTAGAATTCTAATGTATTTAAGTATTCTTACATCATTAATCTTGTCAATAATTAATTATGTTTTATCTTTATAGATAACTTTAATAACGGCCTTAGTGGCTTTGGGATCATGTGGACGTCTAGAACCACAATATCTACCTCCGAGGCCTGGAGGAGGAGGTAACGCAGGACTGGGAGGATTGGGAGGTATCGGAGGAGCTGGAGGTGGCAACGCAGGACTTGGGGGAGGATCTTTTGGCGGCGGAAGCGGTTTTGGTGGCGGAAGTGGCTTTGGGAGTGGATCGGCCGGAGCAAACATACCCATACTTCGTTACGAGAACGAAAACAACGGGGATGGCACATACAAATTCAGGTGAGATTTTTATAACTAACTCGTTAGTAGTAGTACCCGCGCTACGTGACCCGCTAATTTTTCAAGAATTAAATTTAATTTTATAAATTTTCTACAATAATAACCTGATGTATTGTATATACACACACATAATGCTTATATTGTTGTCACACCACATAATGCTTATTTTAAGCTTCAGCCCACAAAATATCTCCTATTCCCATCTTAAACTTATAAAAAATTTTGGATCCCAATTGAAATAATTCCATAGCGATGACATACGTTAAATATATAAATATCTCCTTCGCAGTACTATGCTCCATTATACATATACCCACCAGTTTAGTTTCTGCCAGTCAGTTAATCAATTACGATACTAAATTTTGATCAATAATTGATATATTAAACACGATTTCTAATAATAATTTATAAAAATAACTAATTGTACGGGTATAATTTGTGTTTCTTTTTTATACCTCCAAGCGTTAGTTACTTTTACGTATGATGTACTTAACGAAAATAATTGAAAAAGCGTGGTGAAAGTAAGAACATAAAAATATCTTACAGGATATTTTACGAAAATAAGCCAAGTTATGAAGAGGAGTATAATCAAATCAGCTTGTAAAATACACATCAAGATTTCGCTCTAACCGCGAGTGGGCTATGGAAGTTGAATTTAGCATTTTATAATAGTACTAGCATTGCCCGCGGCTCCGCCCGCGTTCAGATGATCAAAAACCAAATTATTAGGTTTTACACATTAGTATACTCTTACATATACCACTTTCATTGCGCACCATAATCATATGATTGGTAAATAATGGCAGATATTGACAATGCCACAAAGGTTCCACTGTTAATCTCATATTTGATTTAGTAATATTGCACTTTTTATTTTAACAATAACGTTTATAGTATATCTATACTTCTGTTTTATTTGTTTGTTTAGTTTTGGGCGATAAACTCTCAAGCTACTGAATTAATTTTAATCATTTATTTACTAAAAGACAGCTATTGATTAATTTATATTTAGCTGATTATTTAAATTACATAATAATAACTTTTCTTAATTAATAGTTAATTTGTCGTGAAACAGGGATGGGTTAACGCTAGTTAGTAATATATTCCGAAACGATTTTCAAAAGAAAGTGTTGGGGAAAGCGAAAGATTCAGAAGTTCGTAATTAAAGTAAATAAGTAAATAATTTTAAGAAAATTCTTTTGATTATTTCATATGACTATATATACTTATATATATACTTAGACTATATGATTTTATTGCGCCCTTTAAGCCTTCCACCTTTCAAGAAAAGGTGTCAAAAAATCAGAAAAAGTTGAGGTATAACAGTTTCTAAAATACTTTAAATATACATAAATTATTTTGCAGATATGGAATGTTTTTAGTTACCCGCTTTGTCAGTTTAACAACCATAAACTTGTTTTCCATAAAATGTAAAAAAATAATACAAAACAAACTTATTTTTACGGTTAAAATGTGTCGATATTATGAAAACGTAAATATTACTCGTATTTATTTTAGTGTTAACCTAAAAAAAATACGTAAATAAGAAAAACAACACAGTATTTTGCTATACGGAACCTATAATGCGCGAGTTGGACTTACATTTGCCCAATTTTTACATTAACATTATTTATTTTAGTTAAATTACAAACATTTTCATTTGAAAATTGTTTCGGCCAACAAAATATCAAAACAAACGTTTGCTTTATAGATAATTAGAACACGGGTAATTTAGTAGCAATTCTAATAAAATCATTGAAAAGTTATATCTGTACATTCAATTTTTTGGAATTAAAACTACGTAGTTTAAAAACACACGGCGACATCTATTGTCAAATATCTAAATAACACATAAATAAACATTTTTAGAATTATTTTAATGAATCAAATAGCGCTATTGATATTTATTTTTTAAGATAAGCTATTTTTAATAGTTTTTGCCATATTTAGTAAGTTACCTTGCTTAAATGTTTATAGTATCATCGTGGTTTTAATATAACCGGTTTTTGTATTTTTTCTCAGTAATTAAATATTTTCCCGCGGTGAAAAGTATCCTATATGTTGACCCGGATAACCAGCTATCAACATACCAAATTTTATTAAAATCTCTCCAGTGGTTTTTCTGTGATGCGGTAACACACAGACAGACTAAAATTCTAAAAACAATACATTCGGCCTCTGTACCGATAATAACATCTATTTCAATAAGATTTTCCAAAAAATATTTAATGTACAGATTCGACTTAGTTACAATTATGTATATAGGTAATATAGGTATATATTAATTAATATAATAATAAATAATAAATATTAATTAATATAATAATAATTTTTAAACCATATACTTAGATTTTTTTAGTTATTTGGGCACAGGCATGACCGCGTGTAATTCTAGTAATTCTAATAAGACCATAGAAAAGTCATATCTACAGATAAAATGTTTTTTTCGAATGAAAATTACTTATTTTAAAAACTCACGGCGACATCTAGTAATGGTTTTCTAAAGTACACCTTACTAAATATTTGTAGAGTTATTTTTATGTATAAAATATCGCTATTGATATGTTTTTTTTTCGAGAGAAGCTATTTATAATTATTTTTGACCTATTTTGTAAGTTGCCTTGCTATAAATGTTCATAGTTTCAGCGTGGTTTCATTCTAAGCAGTTTTCGTATTTTTTTTCTCAGAGATGAGATATTTTTCCGCAATAAAAAGTACCCTATATGTTGACCCGGATAACCAGCTATCATCATACCAAATTTCATCAAAATCCCTCCAGTGGTTTTTCCGTGATGCGGTAACAGACAGACAGACAGACAGACAGACAGACAGACAGACAGACAAAAATTCTAAAAACTATAGTTTCGGCCTCTATATCGATAATAATGCCTATTTCAATAAGATTTTCAAAAAAATATTTAATGTACAGATTCGGCTCAGTTAGAATTTTATAATATGTATAGATTTTATTTTCTCGCAGTAGAATTTATGCAAATATATTAGCACTCTAAGTCTTTGTATTTTGCTTTTATCATTTACATAATATTATTCTCAGAAATGAAACACTAAGACAATGTTAAAGTACCTTTGACTCCGAAGCTTTTTATCAAATATCAAACAATTGCATGGGCCTAACAAGATATTATTAATTTCTGCAACACTTGAATGATCACAATAGGGCATTGTGCAGTTGTAGTTCAACCATTTGAAAGTCAAATGTTGGGATTGTCTCTCTGCTTGTTAGGCGATCACGCTTCAAGCATTTAAGTGACCCAATTAAACTTTACTTGACATTGTGGAAACTGAAATATATTTGATTTCTTAAATTTGTTAGCTGCTTCGTTCTGTTTGCTTTGTTTCCAAATCCTAAATCAATTCACAACCATACGACTTGCTAAAATCTTACTTACGCAAAATATTATTAATAAAATGGAATTTTCGAAGTTGCAATACGTTAGTCAATTCTGTCAATATAGAAATAGCTCGTTACCTGCTCTATAATGTCACATACAGCTACTCGAAAAGCTTGCGGTTTGGTTGCATTATTATATTGGTGATTAAATAATCGTCTCCCCATTTCAGTTAAAATTAGTTCTTGTTACAAAACAGCAATTAATCTTAAAGTAAGTATGGAGAGTTCTTGCGAAGTAAGAGAAAGTTTAGTCTAGGGTTAGCCGCTTATTTATGGTAATGTTGCATACATCTAATCTAAGTGCTGATGTGAAAATATTAGTAAAGATCGACAACTAATTTTAAGCTCTGTGACTAAGAAGGAAGCGTAAAACAATCTTTGTAATAATAAAAGATTTGTATAATTTATAAATATTACATTATAACTATTTTTTTTAGCTACGAAACCGGTAATGGCATCTCAGCCCAAGAAAGTGGTGCTCCCCGAGCTCCTGGCCCAGAAGGTCCCGCTGTGACGGCAGAAGGAGCTTTTTCATACCGTACTCCAGATGGTCAACAAATCTCTTTAACCTACACAGCTGATGAAAACGGCTTCCATCCCGTTGGCGCCCATCTCCCCACTCCCCCACCTATCCCTGAGGCTATCTTACAGTCACTTGAATTCAACAGGCGCAATCCATCATCGTAAGTTATTTGAAAGATTTATTCATACTTCGTATTTAATTTTGTCTCAAATTTTATTATTTTTCATCCAAATGATTATTCTTGATGTCTTTTATCGATTCTAAACCTTTCAGGAATATTAAAAGACTGTTACAAAAAAACGTAATGCTGAAGACGTTATTTTAAAAAAAAATGTGTGTACTTATATACGTACTTAAGAAGTTATACTTCTTGTGCGTAACAGAACAAAAATAACTAAAGGTTTCATGCCGTATGTCACAACTCTCTGTTTGTAAAAGGAATGATAAATTAATCAAATAATTAAATAAGGCATATTGTGCACATTACAATCATATATTTATAGAATATCATTTAAGGAAAAAATATAATAATATATATCATTTGTTATACAATAAGAACGGTTACCATGGAAACAAACAGTTATCAGCTAACTTCATCATGTCGCTTTTTAGCTGTCGATGTGCGCGCGCATCGTAAAAATTAAACTCTCATAATTTTTTCCAACCGTCCCAAAAGAAGTATAACTTAAAAAATAAGGATTTTTAAATAAAACTATCTTTTCGGATTTTTTCGCGGATTTATTTTGATTTTTGGATCCGGATAAATCCGCGAAAAAATCCGAAAAGATAGTTTTATATAAATGTCAAATATTCGCGTAAATCTAAGAAAATAAGGATTTTCATAACTAGAGGTTTATAAAATGTAACAGTTAAAATGATAAAAAAGCACCTACATTTTCTTTTCTGAAAATAATGACTTGCAAAAAGTTAAATAATAATATTGCTTCCGCCGCCTCGTGTGCGCAGTAAACTTGCAAAATTTAATAAAACTTTATGCAACTATTATATCCACGCAAGAATATTTCCAGTAATAAATAATATTTAAAGTTTTTCTTTTATGTTAGTTAAGTAATATAAAATATCTTGATTTTCGGAACCAAATTTTAAATAAGAACTATTTAACTTCTTTTATCTAGCTGCAATTGCTTCACTTACCTACTACTTACTTGCAACTTTATCCTTTTTGTCTTATGTCACTGGAGAAACCCATTATGGGGTTCCTGCCGGCCATCAATAGGCGGAACTGCGAGAAGATTCTTATACACTAAAAACCATCGCGAAACCATTTAGCCATGGGACGTTATAGTATCCCTTGCATACGCACTACAGTGCTGTGGAGGCAAACTACCCTATAGAAACCACTATATGTACCATATAATAACGAAATAAGACCTTTTCACTATACAAAAGCTCTATATGAAATAAAATTGATCCAATGCTTCTTTCGACACACATTTATATTATTATACTTACTAAGAATTATAAATTTATTTTGAAATGCTCTTTTTTAGTGAGGGAGCCTACAACGGTGGGTCAGGAAGCGGCAGTTTCGGCGGTTCAGGTGGAAGCGGATTTGGATCTGGTGGAAGCGGATTTGGTGGCGGTTCCGGTTCCGGAAACGGAGGCGCAGGAGGTTACCACTACTGATCTCATTCAAATGGCGCAACTAAGAAAAGCTACTGAATCGTAATTTGACACGAATTCTCTCTCTCGGCTTATTTGTAAAGTAGGTAAATGCCCGATCCTATACAACCTGAGATACTTTAATATACCTTTATGATTTTTTTCTGCTATCTAAGATATGAAATTCCTTTTTTTTTCAAGCAATACTTTAATATTATTTCTTTTTATTTCATGATCTATCTTTTATTTCACTGTTTTATTGAATGGTCTACTTAATATATTTTTTTTACTTGTAATACATATAATATTTTGCGTATTATTTACAGCTGATTTGTATTTTTAGGGTCCAGTATCTTTTCTTAGTCCAACATAGAAGTTAACCGATGGAAGTAAGCGAGGCTTTGTTGTATTTTCGCGATATTATGTGCTTTCTTAACTATAATTAGATAATTGCTACATGTAAGATTCAAGTGTTTCTCATCTCATCATTTTCAGTAATGTTTTATATAAGAATAGAATAAGGGAGTACGATATGACTCCAAGAGTACTAGGACTGTGATACCACGGAGCAGGCGAGCACTCATTAATTTATTTAAGGCTTAAAATGTATTATACCTATGTAAAAAGGCATGTGAATAAATATCATTGAATATAATTTTGAAGCGTTTTACTGCGAGTAAATCAACCTTTTTATATTTTTGTAATAAAACTCGTGATTAGATATTTGACTAGTATGTAAAGAATAAAAGTTATTCAAGAAGTAAAATACATTTAAGTGGCCATTAATTGTATATTAATGGTGTGTAATATCGTCTTGTAAATACCTATGCTTAAATATCGCCGGTATTGTTTGTCATGTGTTCCTTATGTTTATTGGAAAGTCTATTTATTACCGTGTTAACTCTGGTCATGTTTCAAACGCAATGATAAACGATAACGCCCCTACCAGATTTCACTGATAGTGACAGGTTACTAATTTAATCTTATATAATCAATGATAATAAATAGTAATATAGTAAATTCTGAGTCAAAAATTTTCCTAAATGTCATATAAATTTTCTTTTGAAAGTATTTAGAGGATATTTATAACATCCAATAAGAAGCCAAATCTACAGTTTTAGGATATTTTTTTATCGGTTGCCTTTCTTGCAATTTGCTTAATATTTACTTGACACATTTTAAATATATATATATATAGTTATTGCGTGCGTGTACTTTAGGAGATGAATATATGGTCTCGCAGACTTTTCTGTAGGCATTTTTACCCACAATTTTCTCTAGTGCATTGTTTTGATGTATCTCTTAAGGTTTAGCTAGCGTTAGCCCTGTAAATTTCTAAGGACTCTTCACAGACTTATAGACAAACAGACACACAGACAAACAGATGTACAGACAAACAAACAAAAATTTTAATAACTATTGTTTCGGAGTCTCTATACTGTTACCGTTACAGTTATTATTTTCAAAAAAACATTTCATGCACAGATTTCGCTAAGTTACTATTTCATTACATCTATAGATATGAATAGAATGATTTTTTTATTTTACAGTAAATAATTTGATTTAAGTTTCATTTTACTCATTTAAGTGGATTAAAATTAAAGGTTCAACTTAAGCTTTCAGTTTAACGTATAGGATTTTCATTTTACTTTGAGCATAGAATAATTTAATTCTTTCACTTAATTTATTATGGTGTACATATAATAAATTGGTCAAAAGTATGATGCGATCGCCTAAAAGTGTTTAAGATGTAAAAATTTTCTCAGCCTGCTGTCGCGAAATCATTACAAAAAGTAAATTATTCCCAAAAGAACTTTCTCTTAAATATTAAACATCAAAGAAATCGTTCAAGAAGTCCCAATTTTACTTTCATTTTTTATCGTATTATACATTACATTTTATACTTTCTGTTCATAGAAACCTAAAACTAAACGAAATGAAAAATTACTGAATTACTAACGTAAAACATGTCTTTAAAATACGTTAAAAAAACGACTTAAAAACACAAAAAAGTAAAAAAATAATTTATTGGTAGTTTTTATTTACTATAGATACCTAATCAGATATTTTCCAAGTCGGTGTGCTTTAATTTGTATCGGCTGGCCCAAAGTCAAAGTGTCTACTATTAGCCGTTGAAGAGTTCCACCTATCCATCTTCTGGCCTCACCATCAGATCATGTCAACGATACCAAATCTCTGCATTATCAACGGAAACAGAAATACCAACTTGCAAAGTTTCAAGTGAACATGACAATTAGAAATAGGTTAAAAAGTGCGTGGAAATGATAATAATAGATAATATGCAATATGCATTCAATGAAGTGGAAAAGGAATTCTTATAAAAGTAAGGATTTTTAAAATAAAATAGTTTACATTTTCATGAATAGGTATATATTATAGTTTTTAACAATCATCAGTTATATGTACGTATACATACATATATATATGTAAATAGCAAAGGCAAAATAGTTCAGCGCATTTTTCTCCTCTGTTTTTCTTCCTTGATTGTTTAGTAGCTATTGACGAGCTTTAGTGCAGTGGTAGCCTAGTGGTAACGCGCTCGCTTGAGAAACCGAGTAAAGCGAGTTCAAATCCCGGGTATCGCACCTCTGATATTTTCATGTGCGAATAATTTCCAACATGATTTCCACTTGTCTTAACGGTGAAACAAAACATCGTGAGGAAACATGCATGTCTGAGAGAACCTAGTAAGTTTTTGAAAAACATGTGAAGTCCGCCAATCCGCACTTGGCCAGCGTAATTGACTATGACCTGATCATCTGATATCATGATATCATACCATAGTAACGTTCTCCTGACCGATTTCGACCACGGCGGTCAACTTCACTGAGACTTGCCAAATGCGCAGGAGATATTACGAGGATAGTGTAGTACCGTCTTTACCATAAGGGCACATGGGGCACCGGCACAGGGCCCATAGCCTCACGGGGGCTTCGCAAAGACAAAATATTCGTTTACATGGAACAGAGAGAAGCTTGATTTTTTGCCTACGATTACTGTATGAACTATCGATTTCTTAATTATAAATATAAAATCAGAGCAGATTTCGTAATATTTTCAAAACAGTAAACATTTTACAAAGAAAAAAAAATATCTATAGTAAAACTGGGTCCATTCTGCTGAATAAAGATCTGAGTAACCTGTGTGAGATTATTAGAATAAGTAAAACTATCTTGTTAACAGACCCGTTACTACTAATTTACCACTTTAATTTTTGCCTAACGGCAAAATTTAATAGCTTTTTATCTTAGTTTTACATAACCTCATAAAAATCAATTGATTAGAACGGATTTTTCCGAATTTAGAAGTTGCATTAAGTATGCTCCTTTGCTTAATGGTCACTATTACTCGTACTTATACTTACTTATTGGTTTCTTTTTAAATATAAAGAACGGAAAGATATTGTGACCCTCTCTGTTGAGTAAACTATTGAACTAGCCTGCGCAGAGCTTCACTTCATTGTTGTATGCGTTTACAGACCTCCTAATGGGTTATATGAGTACTTTGCGAAAGTATTAAAAGAAGCTTTGTTAAAATTAAATAGTTGTAATAAATTCATTGTTCTTTGTGATGATTTTAATATAAACTTATTAGATAACTCCACTATAAGTCTCAGATTTAAATCCATGCTTCTGTCATCTGTAGGTATAATTTATTTCTGGAACCAACTAGTCACTGCTACCAATGCTACATGTATTGATAATATATTCACAAATTGTAAACCATCCTCTAAATCTATACATATAATAAAATTGTAACTAAGCCGAATCTGTACATAAGATATTTTTTGGAAAATCTTATTGAAATAGACATTATTATCAATACAGATGCCGAATCTATAGTTTTTATAATTTTTGTCTGTCTGTCTGTCTGTTACCGCATCACGAGAAAACTACTGGACAGATTTTGATGAAATTTGGTATGATAATAGCTGGTTATCCGGGTCAACGTATAGGATACTTTTTACTGCGGGAAAATATCTCATCTCTGAGGTAAACGTGAAAACGTAACTAGGGACAAACCCGAGCGGAGCGAGGGTGAGTTGCTAGTCTATTATAAACAAGTTGAGCTTAGACCATTGTGGTCAATAGTTTCATATTCTTATACTTTAAATGCAAATAAAAAATGTTGAAAAAGGCTTTTGTCTCTATAAGTACTACACCTTGGATAAGTTCAGAGGTTATATTGTAGCAAATCTTCCTTATTTATCCTACAGCAATGACACCAAATACTTATATAATTTTTTATTTAAATTAATAAAAACAGTATTTTCTACAATATTTACTTCTAAAACAGTCAATGCAGGAGGTCTCTTGTCATTTAGTGTTGAATGGGCAACTCCTGGCATCTCTAAGAGCAGGCAAAGACTATATGAACTGTATGGTGAAAAAGCTTACAATCATATTACATCGCTTGCTTCTTTTGTAAGTGCATACTCAAAAATGTTTAGGAGAGTATATTCGACGTCAAAATCTTTGTATATTAAAGACAAAATAAGAAATGCACATAATAAAGTAGAAGTTACATGGAACATAGTTGGTTGTGAAAGTGGAAGAGTCACAGATCGCAGCTTCGATTTTAAGTTAAATATCAACAATAATTTTGTTACTTCAGGCTAAAAAGTTGCATTTGAGTTTGAAAAATTTTTCACCGACATTCCAATTTCAACAACGCAATCACACAATTCATCTCCCGCTATTACCGAATCTTTACTTAAGGAAAACGTTAAAGAATGTAATTTAGTATTTAAATTTAAACTTGTATACCTCAAAGATATCATCGCAGCTTTCAAAAGTTTGGATGTCAAGAAAACCGCTGACCTATGGAGTTTATATGTAAAAGTTATTAGTTTGGTAATTGATGTTTTTACACCTCATCTAGATACTATATTTAATAGCAGTATAGAATATGGTGCGTTTCCTGATCTTATGAAACACAGTAAAACTAATTTTAAATCAGGCAGTACCTTAGACTCTAATATTTTTTGACCAATGTAGGTACTGCCAACGTTTAATAAAATTTTTGAAAAAATCATACTCGCGGAAATGTTAACGCATTTCAAATAAGGCACTCGACCTTCTGAATTCATATTTACATAATAGAATACAGAGGGTTGATGTAAATGGTAAGAGATCTCCTGGGGCTCCATTAGATATGGGGTTCCACAATGGTCTATTCTTGGTCCCTTTCTCTTTCTAATTTATATTAATGATTTGCCATTTTTTGTACAGTACAAATATGAGATAGTATTGTTCGCTGATAACATTTCACTTATTTTTGAAGTGAAGCGCAATTTGTTAATTTATGACGATGTAAACGATGCTCTCTCAAAGGTTGTCTATTGGTATTGGGGAGAAGCAGTGTGGGTAGAAGCAGTGTGGGGAGAAGCAGGGTAGGGATAAGCAGGGTGGGAAGATGCAGAGGCTGGAGAAGCAGGGTGGGAAGAAGCACAGCCTGGAGAAGGAGGGTGAGCAAAGCGGGTTGTATATGGTATTAAAAGGAATTAATAGTAATAATAGTATAGAAATGAGGCAAGAATAAGGCAGTGGTAACCCAGAGGGTTAGGGGATAAGGCGCTCGCTTGGGAAACCGAGTGAAGCGGGTTCAAATCCCGGGTCTTGCACCTCTGATATTTTCATGTGCAAATCATTTCCAACATGATTGTGTTACGGTGAAGAAAAACATCGCTAGAAAACCTGCATGTCTGTGAGACATATAAAGTCCGCCAACCTGCACTTGGCCGGCGTGATGGACTATGAAGGGAAGCCTGTGCCCAGCAGTGGGATGTTAAAAAGGGCTGTATAAAAATGAAAACGAATACAAATAGTATAAAAATAAACTAGCAAAAAGAATACTATGCATAGTTATATATACAAAACTGGTATTGATATAAAAAAATATATTATTCAGTATAACTTTATTCACAGTTAAATTGCTGTATAAATAATTCGAACATGTTTGACGATATCACAGTGCATGACTTCTTGAGGTACGGGACATACAACTCAGTAATAACTGCTGCGGCCGTTGTAAGAGCCTTCGTTCCTGTAATGATAACAAAAATCGTAACTTGTTTCTGAATATAAAAGAAATAAAGCGATTTTAAGATAAATATGTTTTTACGCTCTTTCTTAGGCAGTTTTTAAGATGTGATGAACAAGTTATCATTTAAGAAGTAATGAGCAAGTTCTATCTACTTATCAACAATACTTTGTAGCAGATTTTTGTTATGGTTCATAGATAAAATTTAATTTTGAATTATTAATTGCCAAAAGTAACTCTATATAACTTTTTATAGATCTCTAACTTTAATAACAAAAGTAGAAATTCTAAATGTCATTCTCGCCCATAAACTATATCTATGCGAAATGTTCCCTCAATCTATCGCGTTGTCACCCTTTGAAAGAATGACAAACAAACATTTGTTAATAATATTAGTAAGTATTTAATGTTAGGTTCTATCTAGGTACTATCTTTACTAATTATTGTACCAAAATAATTAAGGTATTTCCATAAAACTTGCTCTACATTCAAAAGCTTCTCTTTTGCATAAGCTACCATTATCAATTTTCTCCCGTAATAAATGCAGATGTTACTAGAATTGCGCCCGTAAACTGTATTTCATAATAAGATTATTATATTTTGTAAGCGGAAATGTTTCAGTTATGCAAATCTTATTTGTTACGTCAAGGTGGAGATATCCGAATAGGCGCGCCATGTACCTCAGCCATAATAACTACAATTCTATCGTTTATCCATATAAAATAATAAAATGAAATAATATATTTTAAATAAAACTATCTTTTCGGATTTCAGCAAAGATAATTTTATTTAAAATATCAAATATTCGCGTACATCTAAGAAAGTAAAATGAAATTATATAATAAAATCCACCAGACTCATAATTAAGTAGCTTAGCACGGCTCAGCTTGCGTATTTTATTTATGAGTAATTTGTCATCTCCTAAGGTATGACAAGGTCCGTAGAATAATATTAGGTAGCCTTTCACAATAACTCATAGGTAAATACAAAAAGACTAACTTTTTAGTTTTATAATATGGTCAGGTCAAACGTAAAGGTTAATTTTAAATTTTTGGAAAATCTTTTTCTATAATAACATAAGTATGGTTCAAGAAGGGATTTACGAAAATTAATCTCAAAAGGGTGGCAAAACCTACTTGGGAAAAGACGTGGTAGGCTGCTAATATGTTATATAAGCATATAAGTAGCCATGTGATGGACTTTACTACCTTAAAAATGTAAAAGAACTTACGACGGATGCTGTCTATTATATTCCAAAGAGCGAAGAATAGCTTCCGGGATAGGAGGTGGAGTGGGAAGATGAGAGCCTGTTGGATGGAAGCCATTTTCATCAGCAGTGTATGTCAGAGATATTTGTTGACCATCCGGTGCGCGGTAGGAAAACCCGCCCTCAGCAGTCACAGCTGGACCTTCTGGACCAGCAGCACGAGGAGCACCACTCTCGTGTGCGGATATGCCCGTCGGTGTATCGTAACTGTAACATTTTAAAATATGTTATAATTTAGCTATTTATTAATAATTTCAAAAGTGGAATATTAGATTCATATACGTAGTTTTTGCTTGAAGAATAAGAGTTAATGGAAACAAAGACTAACTTTTTACATTTTTATTTCAATTTTCACTTGATAAACTTTATATGAAGGTTTTAATTAAAAGACCTATCTAAATTAATTTTATAACGAGCTTTTCGACATTTAATTGATAAGTTGTTCAACTTTAAGTAAGCTATGCACGGTATGTCCTCGCCTCGGTATCACCGATATAATTTTATATTAAATTGTACAGTACTATACCAAAGAACAATAGTCATATTATAAAAGAATATATTGTAATAGAAAAATGGCGAGGGTTAGCAATGCCATAAAGGTTCCTCTCCGTTTCTTAATCTCTTTAATTTAGTAATATTGCGTTTTTTGTTTTAACACCATATTTTATAGTTGATCCATACTTCTACACTTAAAAAAATCTAATCTTTAATTTTACAGATACAATTTTTTTTTTGAATGTTAAATAAAAAAATATAAAAATTTAAAATTTTCAAATTGAAATTTCAATACTTAAAAATTAATGAATCATTTATTTTTTGCCATATTTAGATTCCTCGTAAAATTTCTTAAATTTTAGGATTGAAAATCATTTTTGCCTGATATATTTCGGCAGGTGTGAATTTGTATTTTTTTAGTTGTTTTATTATAACGCCTGATGAAGTGACAATATACTCGTAGTTTGTACACCTAGTGATCGTATAATGTTACGCAATTTTACAATAAAAAGTTCTATATTATTTTGTTGCTCATTGATTATACTCGTATGTCCCTTGTATGACATAGAGAGAGAGTACAAAGCCTTATATGTCCCTGTTTTATGCAGATTTTGATTTCTAAAAAATATAAAAATCTTGAATTTTAACTCCAATAAACTATAATACTATTTCAAAGACCGCGGCACTCCTTGATATATTAGAACATAAATAGTAATTTCTTAAATTACCTGAAACGGTAAGTTCCATCGCCGTTGTTGACATTCTCGAAATGGAAAGGTGCACTGTTGCCTCCACCATATCCTTGCACCAAGTGGTCCAGTCTAGCTCCGCATGCTACGACTGCCATAGACACTAAGATGATCTGAAGTGTACAAAAAATGAAATCAATGATAGGCAAATAAAATATAAGCTATATTAAAAAAAAACAATAGTATATCATATGTTTATCTTTATAGTTATTGTTATAATTTAAATTTCATACAAGGAACAAAATGCAAATATCTCATAAATTATTTAAGAAAAATTGTGTAAAAAAATATCTTTATTATTATTTTAATACATATAATAAAGGAATAAGATCAACACCTTAACCTTTATATTTATATCAAAGTTATGCATCTACTGATAATACTCATGTATCGTCCAATTGCTACTGTCGTTGAAGCAACTACATTAAATGGCTTACCAGTTTCGACATAATATTTTTTTTGTTTTCTGCCTGTTAGTCGATTACACTTTGAACTCTGCCGATGGAATACTGTCTTCAGGGATCTTCACGTTTTATATCTGTTGAATATGCCCTTTCGGCAGGTTGCCTCACCTTGTGTGCATTGTTGAACTGTTTTGGAATGTTATGGCCCAAACCATAGGATGTTACGATACTGTATATCACTTTAATCAAACTTAATGGTTTCTCCTCTAAATTGCTGAATTGACAGTAAAAACTTGGTTGGGAAATGACTCCAAAATTAAAGTGAGATGAATATTATTTCCAAAAACCAAAATTATTCACAATTCGAAAAAATAAATAAAATAAGAATTATTACTTAAAGTTTTCATGTTCAATAAAATAATTTAATATTTTTGGTCAATTTATAACTCGCAATAACAGAAAATTTCTATAAAAAGACCTAAATTACTTAAAAATATGATGACTATGTGACACTTAAGTTAATATTTAAGACAAATAATAATGTAGTAAAATGTGTGTTCTTTAAATCAAAGTTAGAGTCGAAGATATTTACTAGTATATTTATAATAAATATATTATGTGGAATATAAATATGTTAATTTGTGTCAAATCGATATTGTTGTGGTAGAAAAAGTTTACTTTAGATTGCGAATTGAAAGTTAAAATACACTAAAATCTGAAAATGAAAAAAACAGTTTCCGCTATCTCGTATGACTAAATCATTTTTTCATAGGGTGTTCGAGATGCCCCGCCGCGCTCTATCGCCACGCCCACAGCACAAGGCTAGCATACGATGTAAGCTATCAAACGAATACTATCTCAATTTGTTAAAACAATTATGGAGCTAATTCCGCTATGTAAGAATGTCTGAATGCACTAAATAAAGCTTATATATTATCTAATTATTGCAAATTAGTGATCGCCCTATGGTCACTAATTTGGAATAGGTAATTGATACCGATCATAATTTATTAAGTTTGTTCTTGTGTCAAGTTACGTAAGTAACTTGAAATCTTCCTCAGTAAAAAGGCTATAAATGCAAAGAAACTTTTACAAACCGGACTCGTAGTTCCAGAGATTAGAACGTCCAAACAAATAAACTTTTCAACTTTATGTATTACTACAGTATTGACGAAGGCTATCAAACATCACGCTGTAGCTTTCCAAAGCAAAGCTTTTAAAAACGGAGTAATCAAACTTAAAAATTAAGCTCGCGGAGCTACGGGCTAAAGCAAGTCAACAAATTTTAGCATTCCACAGTTCTCCATAAAAACTTTAACTTTGCAAAAGCTTATACTTGCACGGGCAAGATGCTTAAAAAGGGTTATAATGTTTTCACGTTGTAATATATAACGTTAGAAATAATTTATATTATATTATTATTAATTATTTCCTATCATAAAATCATATTATTTTATTTAGGCCTACTGGTTTTTACTACTAGTACTTGAAGTAGCAGACAAAATTCGAGACTTAAGACAAGATATTTCATGTAATAACTTTCTTTCTATTATTTTCTAAACTATATAACATAAAGGATAAATTTATCCCTATTAAAAAGTTATGATGATAGCATAATTTTTTTTAAGAATCATATAATATTCTGTGCTTCAAATTATCTCCTATTCAAAACATCTTATTTTAGTTACTTACTATACAGTTATATATAGTTTAACGACATGTTTGACTCAGTTTATGGTGACCCTACTTGCTGTGCCAGCGGTACGGGTTCGAGTTCCGCTCATTCATTTGTGTGGAGCACGAATGTTTCTACTCCAGTCATGGGTGGTTAATGTTCATAGTTATAATATGTATGTATTTAAAGTTATATAAGTGTAGTGTGTCAACTATTTGATATCCATAATCGTCGTAGCCTACCATGGAACTAGATGGTGGTGTATTTTAAGGTCCCAATATATTTATTTATTTATTATATTATGACTGCCGACTTACCTTTACTTCATTCGGATACGCCTCCGGTGCCTTTTATATTAACGCCACCTTTTGGCCAATTTAATTACTAATAATAGTCTATCCGTTTACTTAATTTCGTCCAAATAGAGTAACAAACATACACAAGACACATTCAAACTTTTACATTTATAATATGTAGCAATGTTATATGTTTTTGTGTGAAAACAAAGACAACAGCTGTTCTAGCTCTACTATACTTTGTGTTAATCAAACTAATGTCATGGTGAATTAGTAATGATTTATAAATAAGGAACTCACATTGCATAACTGGAACACGTGCGAGCATTGATAATGTCACACAATAAATTATGGTTGTTATGGACTTTGATAAATGCTCAGCACTGATCTAAGGTACGGTAAGATAGTGGTGTCTATTGAGAAAATTTATCTTATTTTCCTATATAAATAATAGTTTTGGTTTATAATATCAAACATGGACTGGATCATAATTTACAAAATCACAGTACTATAAATAATAGTAGTACCTATATTTTTTTATATTTAATATAAATTTTAGTTTAGGCTAAAATTGAAATATTGTCTCAAACTGATAGCTAAAAATATTTTTAAGTTAAAAAATTTAACTTAAAAACAAGCCTCGTGCCTATAAGCCTCGTGCTCGTGCAAATATACGTGTATTAAATATAAAACTCTGTGATGCTAAACGAAAAGGCTATTGTTTCAAAAAATAAATTACCCATAATTTAAATACATTCATTATTCTACTATATGAAACCCTTATTTTGCAAAATATAGCAAACTAGCGACTCACCCTCGCTCCGCTCGGGTTCGTCCCTACTTATGTTTTGATGTTTAGTATAGATTTCTCAGAGATGAGATATTTTCCCGTAGTAAAAAGTATCCTATATGTTGACCCGGATAACCAGTTATCATCATACCAAATATCATCAAAATCCCCTTAGTGATTTTTCCGTGATGCGGTAACAGACAGACAGACAGACAAAAAATCTAAAAACTATAGATTTGGCCTCTGCATCGATAATAATGTCTATTTCAATAAGATTTTCCAAATAATATTTAATGTACAGAATCGGCTTAGTTACAATTTTATTATATGTATACTCGTAGATGAAAAACTACTAACAAAGTAAATACTTACGCAGCAGAAATATGTAGCGTTCATTTCCTATGTAAACGTAACATTATCTTGACGACATTTCTGCCCTTTTATATGACGTATCGTCGCACGCACGATTAACGTTTTAATAAGGAAATTAAAAACTATATAAAATACTAGCAAAACCCGCGATTTCGCCCGAAAAATGCTGAAACACGTATTTATTTAATTGTATTGAAGAGCATTAATACAAAGTTTCAAGTAATTCTGATCATAAATAATTTTTGGGTTGTAATATAACGTGTTTTACCGTGGGAATGAGATAATCTACCGCTGTAAAAAGTAGCCTATGTCACTCTCCAACTCTCCAACTATCTCCACACAAAAAATCTCGCCAATCCGTCTTTCCGTTTCGACGTGAAAGAGGGACAAACAAACAAATAAACAAACAAATACACTTTCACATTTATAATATTAGTATGGAGTAGCGACTCACCTTCGCTTCGCTCGGATTCTTAACTATATATTAATTATATGATATACAGCCTTTAGCCTTCCTCAATAAACGAGCTATCTAATGCAAAGAATTTTTGAAATCGGATTAGTAAGTAGTTCCTGAGATTAGCGCGTTCTAAAAGCATACTCTGCCTGTTTATAATACCTATTAGTATAGATACATATATCAAAGCCATAAATAAAAAAACGTGTGTGTGTACTTATGTACGCACGTAAGATGTTATACTTCTTTGGCGTAACAAAACAAAAATAGCTAAAGATTTTATGCCGTATGTCACAACTCTCTCTTTGCAAAAGGAATGATAAATTAATAAAATAATTAAATAAGGCATATTACAATCATATATTTATAGAATATTATTTAAGGAAAAAATATAATATTATATATCATTTGTCAGACAATAACAACGTTTACCATGGCAAAAAAACAGTTATCAACTAACTTCATCATGTCGCTTTTTGGCTGTCGGTGTGCGCACGCATCATGAAAATTTTACTCTCATATTTTTTTCCAAAAGTCCCAAAAGAAGTATAACTTCAAAAACTTTAGTCTTTAATTGCATTATATTGTAAATAAGGCATCAGTCTGTATACATGTATAAAACTTTCTCCGCTGCAATAATCTAACAAACAATCTGTTTTCTTGCTAAGTATTAGACTATTAATCTGCATTAGCAAAGTACTGGAAAAGTGAATTATATCCAAAGAACTCTATGCATTATAATTTATCTTAAAGGACAGAGTGACACCTCATGGGAACTGACATTTCAGTAAATAACAAAACGACACCCATTAAGAGACCACCGACTAATTTGCACTGGAGTTTAAAGCTTAGCATTCGGTAATAACTAATATACAACATATATCAACTATTGAAATATACTAATAATAGACTGGCAATAGCGGTTGGCTTCACTTACGTTAGCAGTTTAATCACGTTGACTTAACCCGAGAGGTTAGAGCTAAAGCAGTGCTTTAGATCAACAGGTTGATTGAAATGATTAGCTATTAAGAGCATAGGATTTAGACTACTTAGTGCATCCTAATATTAGCGCTATCAAACATACAAATACTAATACTTTACAACTAATAAGTAGTTTTAAAATATTAATAAATAATTAAAATCTTACTAATATTATAAATCTATATATATAAAAATCAATTGCTGTTCGTTACTCGTTAGTCTCGCTAAAACTCAAAAACGGCTGGACCGATTTGAATAATTCTTTTTTGTTTTGTTGGGGATGTGTGTGTAAGGGGTGGTTTAAATATTAAAAAAAAATAGCGAAAACAAAAAAAAAACATCTGGAAAATCAAAAAGTTCTGAACTGTTTATTTTGTATGGGAATCACTAAACGTACCTAGGGACGAACCCGAGCGAAGCGAGGGTGAGTCGCTAGTTTATAATATTAGTAAGATGTGAAAGTTTAGATATTATATGGATCTTTGTTACTCAATCAGGCCCGAACGGCTGAACTAATCTGGATGAAATTTGACACAAAGATAGATTATAATCTGGTATAGCACATACGCTACTTTTTATCCCGGAAAAATGTACGGTTCTCGTATTATATCTCGTATTATATAATATTAGTAAGATGTGAAAGTTTAGATATTATATGGATCTTTGTTACTCAATCAGGCCCGAACGGCTGAACTAATCTGGATGAAATTTAACACAAAGATAGATTATAAGCTGGAATAGCACATATGCTACTTTTTATCCTGGAAAAATGTACGGTTCTCGTGGGATAGATAAGTTTTTGTTTTCCGAACGAACCACAGCGCACTCGAGCGAAGCGAGGGTAAGCCGCTAGTAAAGAAGTTATAAAAAAATACATAATGATACACACACTTTTGTATGGTAAATATCTTGTATAGATCAAAAAGGAGGGGAAACGCAAAAATATGTATGTAATTATTAGAATATTTGATACGATGTACTATTTTGGCTTTTGAAAATAAGATTTTCTCAAAGGTTTTACCATCTGCTTAGAGTAAATATTAATTATTTTTAATGCATTTTTTATTTATTTTCATTTTAAATTAGTAGTGATAAATATTTTTTTCTCAAACTGATAAGGAACGTTTGGATAAATTTTGTCAACAAAATGTCCAAATATTCATCTCATATTGGGCTTACTTTGAAGTTTATACATATCAGCATTTTTTTTAAAGTATAATAATCTTTCTTATTATTAGTATTATATTAAATACACAAAACAGTCAATATTGTATGTAATCTTTAACCACATCGTACTACTCACGCGGAAGATACCATTCGTATAAGATTACTGTTTGTTTTTGCAATAAAGCATTTATAGAAATATTCCTTGAACGTTATGTTCTATAAATTCTAAAATATAATCGCCTTTGGCACGGATAACGCATAAATGTTATTAGGAATTCAGCTCTCGATTGACTTCGCAAGTATTTGCGGCCCGCTAGAGGTAAACGTTCCGAAGGCAATAGTTTTTTGAACCTTTGTAGGACAGTAGCTGTTATTGTAGGATTATATTTTTTCTATTGTTTCCTCTTACTTTTAAATATGAAAAAATGAAAAGAATGAAAAAAACGATTTATTCAGTATCAAAATACAAGGTTGAGAAAAACACGTAGTAAGTTTAAGAATAATAATAATGACCTCCCGACCGACTTCGGCCACGGTGGCTAGTCTCATTGAGACTAGCCATCTGCGTAGGAGATATCATAGTGCACAAGTGTACGCGCAGACACAAATGCACTCTCTATTCCTGTCACTTTCATACTCCGGTGGGACGTGCTCTCCGAGGCACGGGGGTGAAACACCGCCAACTTCCCAACTGCGGGTTGTTAGAGACTTACTAAACAGAAAGATGCAATAACTAAACTTGGCCAGACCCGGGACTCGAACGCAGGATCTCTCGATGTGCAGCCGTACTTGCTAGTCACTACACCACCGAGGCAGTAAAAAGTTTAAGAATATGCCTATGCTAAAAGGCTTTTCGTAGTATGTAAGTACTTATGCAGGTACCTATATTTAAAAATACCCACTAAAACTGTTATTTAGGGTAATCTAATATAATTCAAAATTATACTTTTTTTACTTTACTATACTTTATTTAGTTTTTATATACAAAATTTCATTATCACATACCTAGTTAAAAGAAACTATCAAGCAAAGGAAAAGTAGATTTATCTTGAGACCTAGTTTACACTTTGTTAAAATGTATTATACTAGCAATAGGTCCGAAACAACACGTGTAGTTTAGATATTTAACAGCGCAATAATAGTTTTTCCGTAATATGGTAAACACATTTGCATATAAGTACATTACTCTGCAATGCTTTTTGAACACATGAATTATTTTCTTGGAAGTAAACACGTTTCTTCTTTATTAGTTTGATGTACCTACCAGTCAATATTATTTAGTCACTGTTGTATAATATGTTCAGAGTATATTGGCAGGTATACATATTATGTAGATGTCTGAATGTATTGAACAAATCTAGCCACTAATAATAAAATAATAAAATATATATCTGAATTTTCAAATGAATTACTTTATTATTCTTTGATGTTCTGTCCGGCATTTTGCCAAATCAATATAATCGAATAAAATTAGGATTATCAGTGATGTACCAATGATACGTTTTACATGGAACATTTTAAAAACCGTGACAATAGTACGTACATATTAAGGTCAAGTGCAGCTCAGAAAAATAAAGATTAGATCTATCCTACATAAATTATGTTAGGATTTTCCATAACGTTTGCTAAGGAATAATTTTTATAATAGATAGCTTTAGCTATACTTATATGTAAGCAATAGTTTACTGAATATTTGTAAAAACAACGACTTTTTTGAGCTTGAATATTTATGGAGTTCACGATTTTTTAATGAACTCTTTAAAAAGTTGTTTTTTATACTCGTATTTGATAAGTAATATTGATTCTGATGAGAAAAAACTGTCGAAACTTAGATTTTTTATTCCAAATTATTAATTTCTTTTTTAGAGGAACAACACCTCTATCTTTTTCTTTCTCCTAAAATCTCAAAATTATTTTATGTAAATGATATTAATATTTTCTTGAGCTGATTAAGCCTTTTAATATTAAATACATGTGTTTTATTATAAAATATGAGTATTTTTATACAGCACTATTTCAGAACATATGTAGCAGCCACAATGGCGGCTATGGAAGTTTTGAACATCAAACGATTGAAATTGATGATCGATTTAAATTGATATTGATGTGTACGTATCTCCATGCGTTACTTATTGCGCCTTAACATAAATTACATATATGTACATCTTTATATATCGTTAATAAAAAAAACTATTTTATCTTAAAAGTAAACAATGATACTGTAGCACATGCTGCAAGATTAATTATTTTCAATAACCTAAAAATATTTGATATTAACTTCATATTTTGTATATTATTCAACTTTAATAAGTTTTATTTGATTTTATTGGCTGAATAACGATTTACTTAAGTTCAACACATGTATGTTTATATAATTAATATGTATAGATAAAAAATAATTATTCATAAATAGGTTTTGCTGCTAAAAGGACACGGGTTATTATAAACGTTTTTATAGTGATAATATTTAATTATTTTAAACATATTTTTCCTTATTAATTTAGTATCTGGGCTTCTTTTTTTGGATAAAATTACAATTTTCTTTTTAATTTGGCTTAGAAACAAAAAAAACTTTGTATCCGATCGGGCTTCGAACCCGGACACCTGTGATTGTCAATCTTGCGCCTTGACCGCTTGACCACGATTCTTATGTCTGAGCGTGCGAAATTAGCGACCATATTTTTAATGCGAAAGAAAACCGCACAAAAACTCGAAAACACGCGTTTTCCTTGACATAAGACTAATCTAGATCGATTTTTTGCCCCCGAAAACCCTAGCAAGCCAAATTTCAGTGAAATCGTTAGAACCGTTTCCGAGATCGCCGGTATATAAATAAATAAACAAACAAACAAATAAATAAATAAATATACAAGAATTTCTCGTTTAACGGTACCTATTAGATATTAAATTTAGTGGTATATTTTTTCATTTTATTGTAGGTAACGACTCGCCCTCGCTTAGCTCGGGTTCGTCCCTAGGTTGATTTACCATAAAAATTTTCACCCCATTTTCACCTCCTTAAGGGATAATCCGGAATAAAATCTATGTCCTATGTCCTTCCCAGTGTCTCAAACTATCCTCTTACCAAATTTCATCTAAATCGGTTCAGTAGTTTCGGAGGCTATTCGATACAAATAAACAAAAAAACTATTTTTTCCTCTTTATAATATTAGAATAGATTGGCAGAATAATAGGAAGTTTACAGGGTAATATGTATTAAGTTTTCTATACGACAAAATTGATATTGACAAGTTTTTGTGAAAATATTTTACGACAGTTTGTAAATGAGTGTTTGTTATTTCTTCACGCTGTAATGGCTCTTAAAATGGGGGAAGCTTATATTCTGGATTAAAATACAGGGCACTTATGATCGACACCTTTAATTACAAATCCTGAAAAAGATTAAGGAGAGATTAAAGAGTAAGCCTTAAATAGTAATGGATATTAGCTGTTTTATAATATTGATCAGCTAACTATTAAACATTGCATGTTACATTAAAGCTTGGAGAACTAGTAGAAATATAATCAATTATAAAACATTAAAAATACTTTTGGCAGATTTTCTTTCTAATCTTGACAGCGTTAAGCTTTGTTAAATTTTCTATATGCTCAATCTATTTTATTTCTTTTGTGACATGGCTAATCCTAAGTTAGCGAGTGGAATGGAGTGTATCAATAAGTGAATAGTGCCTGAAGTTATATTAGGAGTTCAGACTCCTATACCAGACAGAACTATGTCACATATTTCTCCGGGCTTTAATATGGATCTAATATGTATATTAGATTTGTAAATCTGGAGAAAAAAAAAGCTTATTGGGACGGAAATCAGAGTGTCAGTGGTAAGCTTGTAAATTTCATATGTATACAGTCTATAGTTATATTTAAAATAATTTAATAATGTTAACAATAAAATATTTAATATGTACTAAGTCATGCTTCAATTAGGGATTCTATTTTCGCGTATACCAATTAAGCCCCTTAAGCCCCTATGATATTAAGCCCCTTTGACCTATAACGCCCTAATGAGCGATATATTTGGGGTTGTCAACAACAAATTAATTGTGACGTACACAAATTGAGTTTTTCTTTGATCGACCTCGTGCATTGAAATCAAATTCACGTACATTCGCTAAAACTAATATTTTGATAGGCATTACTCAACGGGTAAATAATCTGCCGACACGCTGTCCAGACACCAGACGCCTTCTTATGTACGGTTCGAAAAAAACCAAAACACTATAAGTTTTTTGATATAATAGAATGTCGTTCTTCGATTTGTTTTATAAACATCTCGAGATTTATAATTGTTTCAATTTATATTATTGGATTCTCCAGTAAAATATATGTGTATCGAATCGGCTGAGCATAAGATCTGCCGACCATACGAGACGCTACAGTTATCAGTTCTTGGAAAAAGAACACAATACAGCTTGCGCCTTGTTAAAAACAAATCATAAATCGCTCCGATGTTAAAGAGCACGTACTATGTTAAAATTACGTTTACGAGTACAGTTACTTTAAAATAAGAATTATACTGTTAACACACATTTGTAACAGAAATACTAAAAAAAAGTAATTATTGGAGATATTTGCATATGATTCAAATTTCATGGTATGGTGGGTTTTAGTAAGATGTTAATAATGAAATATTTACTACTTCTTTTTCACTACATAGTATAAAACAAAGTTGGTTCCCTCTGTCTGTCCCTATGTATGCTTAGATCTTTAAAACTACGCAACGGATTTTGATGCGGGTTTTTTTAAAAGATAGAGTGATTCAAGAGGAAGGTTTATATCTATAATACATGTACATTATAGTAAAGATAAGCCGAGAAATTCAAAGATTTGTATTTCATACTAACCGTTAAAATGTACCTAGGTACGAACCCGTGCGAAGCAAGGATGAGTCGCTAGTATTCTATAAAATTATATTCATATTTTTATAATCTTTAACGGATTACCTAAGTAGTATATTTTTTATTAAATATACATTACAAAATTTGGTAATCATCAGATTGTTAGTGATATTTATTAACCTCAGTTATACGAGTATACAGCAGACTTCTTGGCTAACAGATCGTTTCGTGTTTAACTAACGTACCTATGTTGTCAAATATGTAGTTAACAATGTACAGCTGTTTAATTACATACCATTTTCTTTATTTTGTTTCATAAGTTTGTTTTAATGTTTTTTTATTTATTATTTAACAATACTTATAAATCGTAAACCTAATTATTTGGTATGCGCTCTGCACACTCGTATAATTGAAGGCAATATGTTATGAGTTAAAACCGAGTTATAAGACCTCACAAAATACGTTAGGTATATTTTCCGTATTTACTTCATGACTCGTATCATGCTTGTGTAACTGTATATCACTATATTTATTACGAATGTTTGCTTTAACTTTAAATTAATAAGTAAATTTAATGATAAGGAAAATCTCATTACTGATGATGTTACATTTTATTAAGCTTATTTAAATCAACTTAATAGGCATATTTAAAAATTTTGTACTTTTATATATTTATTTATTTGTAGGGATCTCCAACAATTGTACATATTAATTTATATCTAACACATGCCTTACATCCAACACCATACCAATAACAGGAGAACAAACCATTCTATAACAATAACAAGGTCTAACTTTCTGATTCTTGGCAGATTAAACACACCTACTATAATTAATTCTAATAAAAGAAATTAAACATATTTACTTTATTATTATTAGTGACTATAGCTTTTTGCATTTTGACATTGATTGTGTCTATTGATTTTATGGTTTGGCCTTCTCAAGAAGCAACGGAACAATGGATAATATTTTTTTTGGATGAAAATAGTTTATAGACCGAAGAGAATAGGGGCATACATTTTTTAACCCTATACGAGTAGTACTTACATAAATGAAACTCACTTAGTATCTAGTAAACTACGACGAGTGAGTTTTCCAAACAATAATATTCATAATAATATCTAAAAACAAATGATTACGCATGTCACATATACATACTAACCTTAAACAAAAAACGCCAATATTAAGAGATCATCGGTATTATCTCTATACCTATAACGTACAAACGTTCTTCCGTGCGCGTATCATCGTATCGTAAAGATTAATGGCACAGCTTTTGGCCGGCCTCCAGTTAAACAATCAGACGTTTTAAACCATACAAATGGGAATGAAATTTATGGTACTTATACCAGCTTTTTAATATTTAGCTGTTATTTTATTTAATGTATAAACCATTATCCGTATGTTGTTTATATTGTGTGAACTTATATATATATATATATATATATATATATACTAGCGACTCACGCTCGCTTCGCTCGCGTTCGTCCCTAGGTACGTTTTTACGGTTAGCTATGTATATAAATAAATAGTAGCTTGCTACTCCTAAGATATTCATTTAAATTATATAGCGATTTACCCTCGCTTTGCTCGGGTGCGTACGCCGTACGCGGATTTTGTTCACAATTTTATGGGTGTTAATTTTTTTTTCGCGGAACCCTGATTCTTTTTCTAAAATAAAAGTAGTCTAAGTTACTCCTTATAACATCAGCTATCTGCCAGTGAAGTCCCGTCAAAATCGGTCCAGCCGTTTCGGAGATTAGCCGGAACAAACAGACAGACAGACAGACAAAAATTGTAAAAATTGTTGTTTTGGTATGTGTACCGTGTATACATCCATATGCATTTAATAAAAAGCGGTTATTTTAATATTACAAACAGACACTCCAATTTTATTTATGTGTATAATGAGATAGATGCGATCAAGTTCTTACGTGAGAATTCTAACAGCCAGTATCTATTCACGACGATCTTGTACCACTGTTACTCTTTGAACTACAGTAGCAATATCTACTTTGTGTACTATGGCAAAGTAACAAACGAACTTCTAATATTTTACTAGCGATTAGTGACTTACCCTCGCTTCACTCGGGTGTGTCCCGAGTGCCAATAATTCCCTAACACGTGGTTTTCATAATAACTCTATTGAAAATTTTAATGAAACGTAAATTGGAATCTTGAGTAATTTTTAGGGGTTTTCGATTTTAGCGCAAGAACTTTAAAAATTTCAGGAACAAAACATACCCTATGTGTAGCTCTAAAATAAGTACCTATCTACGGTCGAGTCGGTGATGTGATGTGATGTGTCATGAATGCATCGTCATATTTCTTTCACCCAATTTACACAAAACCTTAATGAATTATACATCTAAACCTTCCTCATGAATCTCTCCGTTCATTGGTGAAAACCGTATGAAAATCTGTTCGGTAGTTTTGGAGTTTATTGTGTTCAGATAGACAGACAGACTCGGTAGGGGACTTTCTTTTATGATATGTATAGATTAGTAATTTAAGTATATTCCTTGTTTTTATTTTTTCAAAAAAAATAAATTTTATGAAAAAATCCCAATCTGGTTTGGTTTTTAAAATTAACTTATTAAATCGTGTATGTATAAAGCTGAAAGCATATTGTATAAAAAGATGTCAAATGTAATTTAAAACAAAAACCGATACCTATACATATGCATTTCCCAACGTAAAAAAAAGAGTTCGATAGCTACGATTAGTCTTATTTCGACCACTAGACGAACACTAGTAGTACAGATCACATAATACTATACCTAGTACTAAAAACCTATTATAACATTGTATTAAAAATAAACAGGTAGGTATTTTTCAAACCCAAAGTTTGAATTTATGTGGGTGAATAATAATTCTAATATAATGTAAAAGCTTCATTCAATTACGAGTATAATTAGTCTGTCATGAACTGATGTATTGTTTATAAAATCCATCATAGCTATAAAGTATTTTTTTCAAAAAACCGTAGTTTTTAAATAATAATAATCCTGGCTTAATCATATTGTCAATATGAAAGTGTTTTGGATAGTTTCTCATGCAGCTTCAAAAATTGAGATCGACGTGATTATTTGTATAGAGATAGCTTTGTGCTGGGGTCTGGAAAGTAGCATAGACTATTTTATATCGCGTTGTAATAATGCTTACCTTATTCTTTAGTTTGTCTTAAAATATAAGTAAGAGTAAGTGTCCTACTTATTTATATTTTAAAAGGAGCTCCTGTATGCAGAATTCCTGTATGTATTTCTTACATCACATCCATTCAAACTGTTATCTATTTAGAGTACTAAAATGAAAACGAGTATACTTTAATACTTTCCGGTAAGATGAGCTTTATAGCAGTTGTAGGTTGAAAGCCGAATGAGCCCGTGACATTGTCAAGGCCGTCGGCGCCTGCGCTGCCTCGCTCTGCGCTACGCAGCTCATCCACGTGCTGCACACTAGGGGTTTTTTAAACTTGAAGACATATATTTTTTCTTTTATTTTGCTAATTTAATTTAATTTCACATTTCTTGAATTTAATAGTACACAAGGTATACAATAGTAAATTAAATAATTATATTAGTATATTATTACGCAAATATTGATAAAAAACCTCCTCACAAGTACTTTACAAATTACTGTTTTACTATTTTTTGGTATGTTAATCGGAGTTAACTAGTAACTAAAGCTACGCAAAGTAGAGATTTTGCTAGAAATATTCATTGTACGGCATTAAGTCAAAAACAATCAAAACTTCGCTCATGTAGGTAATTTTTTATACCCTGTTTATTCCCTTAAGTATAAACTTTTCGTTCTATAATGAAATGAATTATCGATTAGGTGTAAAATTTTCACTTTTCATTTATGTATTAAACTATTGTCTATACTCATCTTAAAGTTTTAGCTTAACTACTATTAATAAATTCCCAGAAATTCAAAATTCATTTATTATAAAATAAAAGTTAATTATTTATTAATAGTAGGAGCAGTAATTTAATAAATAGTGTGTTTTATTATATAATAGAGTTTGTATTCAAAACGCCCTCGTGTAATCGCACAGTGCAGTCAACGTTGCATAAGAGGGCGAATGCGTTGCGCAAACAGCGTCCGGGTATCGTAACGGTGCGCAGACAATCCGGAATGCCGCCGATTTGATGCGTCCACGTCGCCTTACCTCTTGCCTCATCCACTACTTATTAGGCCACTAACCATTTACTACCCGACAAGTGAAGAAATTATAGACATTTCTGGAATATTAAAAGGCTTTCATCATGTTTCTTTTTATCTGTGAATTAGAATCTTCTCATTAGTTTATCCACAAATTGTACGTATATTTCGTTTATCATAACTTATATGTGGCTTATAATGCACTTTAAATACTTAGGTGCTTTATGTCATTAATTGAATTGATTGATTAAATTAATTGAAGTTTCTTTTAATTATAAAAACGCGCAAGTTAAACTGCTAATATAAATAAAATTTCCTTACAAAATTAACTTTCGCCCGCGGTTTTACTTGTATGAAAGTAAAGTAAAAATAGCTCTAAGGAGTAACCCATCCGAACACTTTATCCTCCAGCAAAATCTTCGTTAAAATAAGTTCAGGTGTTGCAGAGATTAGCAGCTACAAGTCGATGAACAGACAATTCTTTAGATAATGTCAATCTTATAAAATATTTTGTAATCTCAGGTAGACACTTAAATATTTATATAAATAAATTAATATAAAAATGGCTTTTTGAATAGCTGTCAAGTGTTTTCTAATGATACTTGTACCATAGTTTTAATTAAAAGTTGTTCCATTTCAACTGCATTTAATTTGGCAGTAGACAAACAAAATATCCGCTGCCAACTTACCACTACATGAAACTGCTAACGTTACAGAGTAGAGATTGTATACTAACGGATAATTTGCGGTTTCAGTGCATTGTTCATTAGGTAGGTACATTGTGAAATTACCTTGATTTGTAAATTACTTTCATTAGCATATTCGTCCCAGTAACAACATATGAATTGTACATAAACACAAACATACTTAACAACATAAACATAGTTCTTAATATAACAATATCATGTACCTACGAGTATATAGAACAAATAGCATTAAATCGGATTATTATCCCAAGCAGCCACTTTTTTTTTAAACTTTGAGATATGCATTTACGCATACCACCTTCATACATACAGGTGGTTATGTGGGAATCACCGGCTAGAAAAACATTTCCTTTCAGTCAACCACGACGCCCCCGCAACAGCAGGTCAGCCGAAGCAGTCCACAACAAACAAGGGCTTGCCTTAGTCCACTCTGCTATCAGAGAAGTACCAGGAGCAACCCACATGGTACACCACCTACCGAGGTAGATCGCCTCGCTGTGTATTTCTTGACCGGCTGGATTGCCGGACGCTAATGAGCCCTCCCACCACAATAATGTGAACTCAGTGAATAGTCTAGCCCGCGTGATGTCCACTTTCACTAACGAGCTAACACCATCGATAGATTCCGTATGATACTAATATTGAATCAAGGTATACATATTAGTAATCAAACTTACAACATATTTAAGAGACTACATATCTGGAGAAACCGAAAGTGATTCATACAAATGCAAAATTTTATTATACATCATTGTCGACATGTTTAATTAATTCGGAGCTAAAACGACGCAAGCTAAAAAGGAATAAAAAAATTAACAAGTTAATTTTGATAACAAAGGTAATTCCTACTGAACGACGTATTTCAGATTTTCGTGAGTCGGAGTTTCTCTTTTAATCTCCTATGTTATGAAGTTAATTATAAAGTTATTTTCAATAAGCCTAAAATCCCCTTCGCCTAAATCGGTACTCTTAGGTATTATAAAAGATCGTTACATCGATGCAAATAGGTTACACCGATAAATAATTATAAGTTATGGGATCGCCGTGCCGAAGCCGATCCCTAGTACCGTTAATAGAATCTTAAACCCGCATAATGTTGAAATTAGTCACCGTCCGTCACGGTATTAACATTGCGCTATTATTACAAGATACAGATGACTTGAATGCGAACCAACTCGTATTAAGTTTATATAGAACCCATAGGAGATATTTGTTAGAGTTAAATCCCGACCCGAATTCTGATGACATCCTACATTTTATTATAGAAACGCCTTTATAGCCTCCTGACCTTTAAATATAGTGGCCTAAATATCAATAATATAACTAAATTAAGCTCCTTAATTTAGTAGTATATATGAATATATATTCATATATACAAATATATGAATATATATACATTTATACAACTAAATTAAGGTGCTTTTAATATACACCTTCTTGGAAGTTTTTAGTTGTATTGTTCTTGTTCTTCTCACAAAGTTCTCTTCACAGGATAGATAGTTTTATCGAAGCGATATAGCGAAGTATCTATATAATTAATTATATACAAAAAATATTACATAATATATATTGTGCACACTGATTATTTCATGATTTGGGAAGTTAAATTAACTCCAAACAACTACCACGATCAAGAATCACAAAACACACACTTTAACTAAAATGACCATCTTGACCTAATTATTTGAAGTTTATACAACTTCCTTCTACTAAGTTACGCTCGAAATTCAAATATTTACAATACCTGCATACATTAACAACAGAATAAGAAGCCCTAGCTTTTATAGTTTGCCTTTAAATTATGTACCTAAATAATAATTATTAGTGCGCTTTCATAACAGTCCTCTCTCCTTTTGGACGACAAATATCTATACATACAATAAAATTGTAACTAAGCTGAATCTGAACATTAAATATTTTTTGGAAAATCTTATTGAAATAGACATTAATATCGATACAGGGGCCGAATCTACAGTTTTTAGAATTTTTGTCTCTCTGTCTGTCTCTTTGTTACCGCATCACGGAAAAACCACTGGAGGGATTTTGATAAAATTTCGTATGATGGTGGCTGGTTATCCGGGTCAACATATAGGATACTTTTAATTGCGGGAAAATATCTTATTTCTGAAAAATCTATACTAAACGTTAATACGTAAATAGGGACGAACCCGAACGGGGTGAGGTTGAGTTGCGAGTAATATAATAGAAATAATGATCCATTTAAGAAAAGAGTACCGTAATAAAAATATAATTAACAAAGTTATATGATCGGTAATATCACGTCACGATTATGCAAAACCAAAAGATAATATAATATCAATTTAATCAAAACGTTGTGTTTAAAAAGATGTAAATCACAGTCAATAATAGGGACTGCGTGCTTAATATGAGCATCCGAAGCGCAAAATTCACTTTATACCGTATAATCGTTAACTGCACTTACGCAACAACCCAAGGTGTCAAAATATCTTATAATCGGCGGAAACACGTCACTTTACACCAAATCCATGATCTCTGATTTACATAATAACATAATATAAATTGGTTAAAATAATTCACGTTTCCTGCAATGATCAAACTAAGCGGAAAAAACAAATTTCGCATTCAATCTAGTTCCTAATGTAAGCACGCAATCGTCGGAAGCTGCATTACGTTGTTGCATGTCTTCGAAAGTTTTGGCAATTTATTGAATACTAATACCTCATACTGTCGCCTGAATTCGGTTGTCTTTTACTCTTAATATATTTCGCACTTTCTTTTGTAACTTTTTTTTTAATATGTTACACTTCTCACGGGAACTTATTACTTAATGAAATGATATAAAAAGTGCAGTCTGACACACGCACTGAAGGTTTCGTAACACCAAACATGAAATTTGTGTTGTTTCAACTTACGTAAATTATTAGGGTAAAAGTTAAATAAAATATGAAACATATCTATCTCACGGGAACCGTACATTTTACAGGAATAAAAAGTAGCCTATATGGTATTTCAGACTATAATCTGTCTCTGTGCCAAAGTTCAGCCGTTCTGGCATTCTTGAACAAACATCCATCTAAACTTTCACATTTATAATATTAGCACAGTGTACCAAAAAAATAATTATAGACTGTGACATTAGTAAGATTAAATGAAGTTAACAGAAAAGGATAATTAGAAACCTTCATATTTATTTAAATACATATGTACTTATTTAAAGTTACATGTACCCCTCAGTTACATGTATATACACACGTACGGTACGGTATATATGTATGTAACATATGTATATACCGTACCGTACGCGCCCATTTTTTCGTAATTTGAATGTTGACTTCAACATTATATAGCGGTTTACGTAAGACTTAATATAACCTAATTTCGTCTACGTCATCCCTTACGCCAATTTGATGACCCGTTCCTATATAAAGAAGGAAAAAACCAACAAATACGCTTTTGGATTTGAAAAATTGCCAATAAATACAATACAAATGTATTATAAAATTAAAAACATTAAATTAGCAGAGCTTCATCGCTATGAGATCAACCGGTACTACATTTACTAGGTTTGTAAGCATACACTTAAATACACATTTTTTATTCATATACATTATTGTACATAATATACTATTTTATATTTAAACTAGCAACTCACCCTCGCTCCGCTTCGGTTCGTCCCTAGTTACGTTTTAACGTTTAGCTCAGATATGAGATTTTCCCGAAGTAAAAAGTATCCTATATGTTATCATCATACCAAATTTCATCAAAGTCTGTCCAGTGGTTTTTTCGGACGGTGACAGACAGACAAACAAAAATTTTAAAAACTATAGATTCGGCCTCTGTATCGATAATAATAACTATTTCAATAAGATTTTCGAAAAAAATATTTAATGTACAGATTCGACTCAGAATTTTATTATGTATATGTACAGATTTGATTACTAGCTTATAATCAAATATTTTATGTAAATAAATTCTCGCGCATAACTACTTACATACCAACTCTCGTCAATATCTTATCAAATTGCTCTGGCAATATTATAATTATAATTATTCATTTTCGTATTACTTATATACCCAATTACAATTACTTATATCGGCTTAAGCGCCATTTTAAAATTGTTGCTTTTATTTTAATTGCATTTGCTTTAATATATATTCTTCTTTAAAAAGTCAAATTAAATTTCCATTGCAAGAATTATACATTTTTGTGCAATTCTCGTTCACAAACCACTCAATCTTTACGCAACAGTTAACTATAACGATTTTTTATTAAACTACCAGAGTTGTAACATATTTTAAACACTTATCCCTATCTTACGACTCTAATAAAAGTATATCCAAGAATCCATTCGATATTGACAGATAAAAAATAAATAACTAGCCTCCAAGCGACTTGCACAACAAAGTAGAAATTAGATATTCGATCCCAAGGCAAGTTGTAAGAAATGCAGTTTCAGTGGCAACTTAAAAAGCTTCATTCCTTTTTATTGCAACGCTATGATATAATGTTTCCTCAACATTGTATTTGTGTGCAATTTCAATCACTCAATAAATAATTGAAGGAAAAAAATAAATCACCAGGACACAATTTCTATTCAAGTAGGTACACATTTTGTAGATGTACTTCATTCTTTTTATAAGACATGCGAATATTTCATATATTCACTATTAAATTCTATTTTACCTTACATTTTATATACCTTATCTTATGCGCATAAGATGTTATTGAGAAGATATAATCACATGTATATGTATTATATTTAAAATTACCAGCGGCCTGCAAGGGCTTCACTGGGTCATTTTTTAATTTACCACCTTACCTCTTACATTTTGCTACTTCTTTTGACTGCCTTAAGTTGAAAATTTTTGAAACTTAACCGCTAAAATATTTCTTAACGATTACCTATATCGTCACAGGAATTTACATCTCATTCCGCTAGGTCCAGAGTGTGAGTAATGACCAATCAGTTAGGACTAACATTGATGAGTCACAATTAAAAATCTACAAATTCCACTAAGCCCTAAGCAAAGCGACAATCAATAAATACTGGCTTAAGATAAAAAAAAATTAAACATTTTGGCATATTTATTTAACTTGTTCTTAACGTAAAATTGTTTCATCGTATCTTAACATGTTAACTACTTAAAGCACGTTATACTCGTAAACGCTTAATAATGCGGAAGTGAAATGAAAAGGGTATTATATCATACTTTCAGTTGTGACTACCAGCTTCTTACGTTCTGCACTTGAAATTAAAGTTATTTTGACGCTTCTTATTTATAGAACAATAATAAGTAATTCAATCTTTGAAGTTTCCCTTGCGTAACTAACACCATAGAAGAAATTAATTATATTACTTTGAATAGCATGCAAAAATGGCGTGCATTTACTTAAACAATTCATTTTAATTATAGAAAATACTAGCGACTCACCCTCGCTTCGCTCGGGTTCGTCTCTAGGTACGTTTTACTGCTGAACTGAGCTGAACATTGATAAGTCAGTCAGTGACTCGCGAGTAGTGAATAAAAATAGTAATTGCGAATGTACCTTAGGTGATAGACAAATAATATTGCGAACTTCCCTGTATAACTTTTTAAGACCTACAATATTCTAGTACATTGTTTTGATATATCTCTTAAGGTTCAGCCAACGTTAGCCATATAAATTTCTAAGGACGACTCGATAGAACCAGTCATTGCGTTTTCCCACGGGAACGAAAAATGTACCTGTAGTGAAAGGTATCCCAAATGTTGAACCGAGTGATAAGCTATCACTATACAAAGTTTTGTTAAATTCGGTTTAGTACTTTTTGCGTGAAACGCGCACGTCGATTTGACTAAGTCAGCTTTATTATAGGTATAGATAAGAATAGGTATTGCGAGTGTACCTTAAGAGATAGACATATACTGTTGTAGATTTTTCTGTTGACCTTTTCAAGACTTACAATTTTTTAGTACATTGTTTCGATGTATGTCTTAAGGTTTAGCCAGCGGAAGGTCTATAAGGAGGACTCGATAAAACCAGTTATTGCGATTTCCCATGGGAAAGAAAGATTTTTCTGAAATAAAAGGTATCTTAAATGTTGACCCGAGTAATAATTTATCACTTCACCAAATTTCGTTGTAATCGGTTCATTACTTTTTGCGTGAAACGCGCACACACAAACAGACATACAGACAAACAGACAAACAGACAAAAATTTTAATAACTATTGTTTTGGGGTCTATATTGTATACATAATACGTTACATTCATTATTTTTAAAAAATATTTCATGGACAGATTTCGCTAAGTTACTGCTTTATTATAGTATAGATAAACACAATTTTCAAACTAAATACATATTTTTTTACATATTTTGTGATTTTTATTTATTATTTTAGTATAATTTCCATATGAAATACTTGGTTCTGTAATAAATACTATGCTAAATAAAAAACTCTTTTCAAAGCTTTTTTCAAAGTTTTTCGGTATGCAATAGCATAATACCAATAGGAATAAAAGAAAAAAGTATGATATTGGAAAAAGCTAGACACGAAACCTATGTATTTATCTATATCGTAAAATATATTATGATTAAAATTTTGGTACTATTTGAGAGTTTCTGCTATCGTGCCGATGTAAGCTATAATTGGTTTTCAGTAAACAACACTTAAACCGCACTTGCTAATTAAGTACCGCCTCCCAATCCGCCAATATCAGGTAACGTCCTACTTTGCAGCTAATGAAATGGTAAGTCCGGGAGAGTTGCCTATAGTTTTAAAAAACGATCAATATTAATTATATGTGTAAGATACTACATAAAATAAGCATAGTTTATTTTAATTCAATATTTACTTATGCCATTCAGATTAAATTTGGAACTATTGTGCAATATATTCTAGTTTAAAAATGATTTTTAAAAACAATAGAAAATAGGCATCTCACCCAGACATGTGGGTTAGTTGCCTATAGATGTCAGGGATAGGTATAGGACGAGTAATTAGTGCATAATCAGACGTACTTTGCTTAGTGACGGAAAAATCCTTTTTTTTATGCATTTATACATACTACCTGTAGATGTACAGGTGGTTATGTGGGACTCACCGGCTAGAAAAGCCAGTACTACTCACTAAAACCCAACAAAACCTCCCCCGTCTTAATGGGGCACCCCGACGGCAGGTCTGCCGAAGCAGACTACAACAACCGTGAGGTTGCTACCACGGTCCACTCTGCCGTCAGAGAAGTACCGAGAGCATCCATATGGATTAGGCTATAATCCACCACGCTGGCCAAATGCGGGTTGGCGGACTCCGTAATGTCTTTCGAAAACTTGCTAGGTTCTCTCAGATACGCAAGTTTCCTCGCGATGTTTTCCTTCACCGTAAGGCAAGTGGTAATCATGCTTGAAATGATTCGCACATGAAAATATCACTAGTGCGAGACCCGGGATCTCACTTCACTCGCTTTCCCAAGCGAGCGCGTTACCCACTGGGCTACCACTGCCTTAATTAGCGTCCGGATGAACTGCTGAACGCTAATGAGCTCCCCCACCACGACAAGGTGAACGCACGTTGGGGGGACCAATTAATATACTGGGCATCTAACCCCAAAATATCATTGGGCATCTCTCCCGATCATTAGGGATAGATGCCTATCGACTCTGAACACACCGTAAAGCATTTACAATAGAAAATGGTGGATCGTTAACAAAACAAGATCACAATGTTACATTATGAAATAATTTAATACTATTTAACTCAAGAATTTAGGGAAAAAAATTACTGCAAACTATCTCAAACATTATATTCTAACGTAAAAGTTAACTACACTTATCTTATTTTACAAATTAACACCAAAATATTAATTGTAAGTAATATGTCTTTGTGTAAAAACTTCCACACTGACATTGACTGTCGACTGACGTACTATGGACGCGTTCCAAATCACGTAACATTAATTAATTTAATTTTTAAATTTATTAGGCGTCTCTCCCTTATGGGCATCTCTCCCGGACTTACCCTATTATATTTACGATCTCGACGTATTGCTCATATAGTTCAAATAATAAATAACGAGTTATATTACCATCAATATTAATCTTTATCACTGATTCATCAACGTCTACTTAAAGGTTTTTAATAACCCTTTATAAATAAGAAGTCTCTTTCCCTGTAGGAATAAGAAAGGGTAAGAGAAAATAGAATTTTTATATGAAAAAAATGCCACGTTTGTAAAATGTATATATATAAAACAAAATGGTGTTAGTTACACCATTTATAACTCAAGAACGGCTGGACCAATTTTTATGATATTTGATTTTTTGGATTTCTCTTAGTCCGAAATAGGATAATAAGTATTAAAACATTAGAAAAATTCAAAAAAAAATAAAATTTATATGGCTAACGCTGGCAAATAACTTTAACTTTAAATATCTACGTAAAACGTACCTAGCGACGAACACGAGCGAAGCGAGGGTGAGCCGCTAGTATGCTTATACATTTATTTATTCGGGAAATGTCAAAATTAATAAATGATATTAGGCGAATTTGTTACGATTCCTTAGTCAATGATATTATGTAGTCGTAGGCTTTTATAAAATTCTACCGTCGACGACAGCAAAGATACTATTTAAACTGACATTGCCATTTTTAAGGTCGCGTTTGTTGACAATATTTTTATAGGATTATTCTTAATTACAGGCAAATGTTAGGTATGAAGAGTTACTATGAAGATATAAAGGTAGACTATAGACAAAAAGGTAAAATATTATTGAGCTATGAATGAGATATAATAGTGTAATTTGTATACACAAAAAATAAATTACCTATTTTATTATTTATTCTGAAAACAATTTATAGTCTAAGGTCCCGATCTAAGTAGTGGACCCCTCATCCTTTTTCCAGACAAAGTATATTTTTTAAACCATAAAATATATTAACAATCACGACCCAGGAGGGGTGTCACCAAAAATTGCTCCAGGCTATTGTTTACTACAAAAACCTCTAGTCTAGTCAACCTTATCTAATCTAATATATTTAAACGAGCAATTCTTGTATATTTATATCTTTATATCTTTATTTATACCGGCGATCTCGGAAACGGCTCTAACGATTTCGCTGAAATTTGGTATGTAGGGTCTTTCGAGGGCGAAAAATCGATCTAGATTAGTCTCATATCTGGGAAAATGCGTGTTTTCGAGTTTTCATGCGGTTTTATTTTATCTAAAAAATACGATATAACAAAAAAGAATTCCGAGCGAAGCTCGGTCGCCAGGTACTATCATTAAATTTGTTATAAAACTAATCAAATTATCTACATTTTGATACTTGGCTACTTCAATTTACCTGTTTATTTATACCTGGATGTCAGGTAATGTATTCAAAAACCCCGTCAAACGTATGATGGCATTTTCTACAAGTCTTTTAGTTTCGATTGATACTAATTTATCACAGAAAAAGTGTTCTTGTACTTAAAAAAAAAGGAATTAAAACATTGTTTAATTAAAAATAGCCTGGAACAAATTTTTGTTGACCCAGGGTGGGTCATGTTTGTGAATGTTTTATGGCTTAAAAAAAATGTGTGGAAAAAGAGTGAAGGATCCACCACATAGATCGGGATCTCCTACTAATAAGACCTTTGACATATATACATTATGGTACAGTCGCAATATGTTATTGCATAGAGCGAATATTTTTTAATCAAAGAGTTTTTACATTTGATTTATTTATTTCTGTACAGAATAAGCCAATAATAATAATAAATAATAAATAAATATGTTGGGTCAATTTAGTAAAAGAGAATTTGTTTACATACTAAAAGCTCTAATTACTTAGAAATATTTTTAAATACATATCTAGTAAAAGCTTATTAGCAATAGGTACTATTTAGTATTAACGAACGTTGTATAATTTTTCTTTAAATGAACAGGCGTATTATAAAATTTCACTTAATTGTAAAGTAACATCAAATACTTCTTTAATATTGACACTTTCTAAAACATTGTTTGCTGAAAATAATGATATAAAAGTTCACGCATATTTTAAGACAATTTTCACAAATCACGGCCTCAGATTATGAGTCAGGGCACTGTATCACGATCATCGAGTAAAACAAGTCAAATTCGCAGTTAGTTCCACCGTCGTGACTCATTGATACGGTTGAAAGAAAATATACCTTTTCCTTGGTCAATAGCGAAGAGGAAACGAGAAGCTCAATCAATTTTTTTTTTATTTAAAAAACTTGAGCCTTGGTGACTCAGCTATAAAAGATTTCATGGCATATACTATCAGGTAATTTAAAACATCTCCAGTAGTCGTTAAGCTCGTGTTTCTAGCGTGCTTTTATTTATACATTGCTAAGATGCTTAGTATATTAGTCACATAAATATTTATTCAATGATGTACACTTTAAAATATATTTGAAAAATAGAAATAAATTCTAGATGCAATAATAGCTACGAAAATCAAACTTTCCCCAAATATAGTATAAATTAGAACAATACTCTGAATGTAGCTACAGGTAACTGTTTACATTCTGACTAACCCTGACCTAAATACCTATATTGGATTTATCACCCGTCTTCTCTAATGTATTGTAACCTTACATTTAAGTTATATCATCAGGCAATCCAAGTAAGTTTTAAATATGCAGTTTAAAAAATTAAATTATAACTAAAATATAATATTGAATGACTGTTTTTTTTTTTTTTTATAATTCACCTTTTATATCACAAGCTAATCAATCTTTAAAAATATGTGACAATAATTTAGTGTAAAACATTCCAAATTATTTTACTATTTAAAAAAATGCCTTACAAAACATAAAAAAAAATAAATTTAAATAATAAATGTATTATTTGGAAGATATATAATTAATCAAGTACTCGTAATTCCCGTATCTCATTACGCGTCATTGGGGCAGGTTGTTACTTTCTACCAATTCATAAGTTGTTACAAGCTTCCTAGCTAGCCTACGATTTCTTTTTAATACATTTCTATTCAAACTACTGCTCATGTCCAACAAAATTAATTGAAACTAAATTTTGGCATATTTTTTAGTTAAGGAATACAGTAAGAAAAAAATCCAATTCTCTACATTTAATATTATACCTATATTATTTTTTTAAATGATAAAAAAATATATATATTAAAAAATAGAGAATGAGTTTAGATTTTATTTAATGAAAATAAAGTATTAGCTCATGTTTTTGTTATGCTAGGCTTCATATGTAATATCTAAAAAAAAGAACAAGCAACATTACTGTTGACTGTTTTCCTTCACCGTAAGGCAAGTGGTAATCAAGTTTGAAATGATTCGCACAAGAAAATATCAGAGGTACGAGACCCGGGATTTGAACCCGCTTCACTCGGTTTCCCAAGCAAGTGCGTTACCGCTGGGCTACCACTGCCTACTTTAGTAAGTTACTTAAAATAATGATTATAATTTAAATTATACATATAAATGATTTAAAATAAAGATATTTCAATAATAGCTCACATCATTTCTATTGGTCTAGAAAATCCAATTATTCATTTTGGTCTTTCTGTTCTGAGTCCTCTCATATAAACCGGGTGGCACGTTTAGTAATTGCGGACTAACTTGAAACACTTATGTGCACCCTGGCGACTTACACTCGCGTTATAATTTTATTACTAACAGTAGCCTATGTGTTACTATTTTTGTATTAAAATATTTTATCCAAATCGATACAGCCATTGAAACTTGAAGGGGTAAATAAACACACACATAATAAATAATATCTTCCTGCCAACTTCACTAATTGTAAGACTAGCCAACTGCACAGGAGATGTTATAGCACACAAGTATACGTGCAGACACAAGTGTACTCTCTGTTCCTTTCACTCTCAAATTCCGATGGGACGACTGGTGATAAATCAGGCGCATAACCGACGGCTTGACGTTGCTCCGCGGCACGAGGCTGAAAAAATGCCAGCTTCCCAACTCTGGATTCTTACCGAGACTTTCAGAAAGACTCAATGACTAAACTTGACCTGAATCGAGACTAGAATCCGCAACCGTACCTGCTAGCTACTATAATAGAGCATTGAATTAAAATACACACACACACACATATAAACTCTCGTATTTATAATAGTAATGTCGTGTGGGTAGAACTGCACGTCTCTAAAATAGATAATGACGAATTAATAAGTTAAAGAGAATGCTTATTTTTTCATACAAATGTTAAGGTTTGTTTGGAAAATATAATACACGTGACCTTTTGTTATTACTCCATTCTTCAAGTTGCTAGCTCGTGCAACACTTACGTTCTATCAAAGTGTATTTAATGAGGTTAGCTGCTCCTTTATAGCGGAAAATGGATATACCCTGTAGATTTACAACCCAGAACTTTCAACTATTAATAAGTATCGGAAAACATTTCAAGTTGACTCAATTTGTACCCGGACAAAGACATTTTATTACAACTAACTTATTTTTATTATTATAGAAATATCGAAATATACGAGTATAAACATTACTGTTATGTTTTGTGTGCATATTAGGTACACCATGTCTTTACCTTACAACCGATTTTAATTATTTAAAAAAAAAATCTTTTCTAATCTCAATGGTGATCCTTTAAGTATATTTTAAAAAGAACACTTAATACACCTATAGGGCTAATGGTTAAGATTTTCTTTATAAGTTGTTTATCTTTGTCATTATTATAGTATTTTAACTATTTCGTTAATTATTTTTAAAAGTTTTAATAGATTTTTTAATCAAATGTTTGTTTTTTTTTTTTAATTCGAGTAGAAGGAAGTATTCTTTCATTCTTTATAATAATAAATTAATTATATTTAACATAGAACAACATAATAATTTTTATTTTTTAAAGGCTGACAAAATTTTAAGAAAAATATAAATAGTGTAATAAATAGTGAAAATAAATATTACTAGGTATCTGTATCAAAATACCAGCTGACATGTTCTAATGACAAAATCTCTCCCTCGTGATGGCTAATGGCTAACCATGTGATAACAATGCGTGTAGAATAACCGCAAGGCATTCCAGCGTAAACCTAAACAAACTAGTTATAAACCTTATACTTACCGACTAAGAAGCTTAAATGAAGTAACCAGCATGACTACGTATATAAATATATATATTTTATGTAAAAAATATAGATTTTATTGACATTATAATAAGGGTTATTATAAAGAGTAGTATATGACGAGTAAGTAGCAAGCCAGCCGTATCAGCGCATTGCAGCGCACGCTGCGCTAACGCATGACGACACGTGCCGTAGTCCGCTAACTATCACGTGTTTCACAGGAAGTTTCAACTCCATATAAGTTCATTTAAGAGTAAACTAAAGTGTATGTTTATATTTTGCACTAAGCACAAGATTTGCCATAGAAATATCGTACAGAATTCATTTCATTCTATAAAGTTGTGTAATCTCTAATACTGCCTTGGTGGCCTAGTGACTAGCGTATATAGTCACAGATCCGGAGGTTCTAGTCCCAGGTCGTGCCAAGTTTAGTTATTGAGTTTTTCTATTAAGAAATTCTCACTAACGAATGAGTTGAGAAGTTGGCGGTGTCACACTCCATGCCACGAAGACCACGGAAGCCGTCGGTCTGCGCATTACCTTAAGAGTACCGGTCGTATCGAAGCTTCGTCCCGTCGGACTTTTCGAGTGAAAAGGAATAGACAATATACTACTGCGCAAACACTAACACATATCGCTTGGGCACTTGGGCTAGGCTCAATGAGATTGGCCGCCATGGCCGAAATCGTTTTTTATTTAAATGTTCCTCATCTTCATGGAAAATCATTTTTAAAACAATATAATAACAGTGTACATTTTGTGAATTATTTTGTAGTATCCATTATGATTTTTTATTTAATTAACGACTTATTCTTTAACAAAATATTTGCTAAATAAAATTAAACTTTCCATCACACACAGTACCGATTCACAAATGTATTTGTGAATCGATATTGTGTATTGTGTATTTATTTATATAAATAATTAGACGTTAGACGCCGAGAGAATTCCTTCAAGCAATTACAGCCTATTTATTTCAACGGTAAAAACCTAATGACGAGCACAATATGTCTAGTGTAAGAATAAGTATGACAACGAGAACCAATCGGCAGAAAAAATAAACTGTGCCAGTTTGTCGAGCAACTACAATTTCCTGTCAGTGTCCTCTGGAAGATAGTATGGCACCATTTTTATGCCTCTTATACACTTAATAAATGATGTTAATTGTATGCTTTGCATTTAAGAAAAAAAATCAATGAAATTACGAACTGTTCTATTTTGGTTCTATAAATAATTAAAAGGAATTTAAATTTATGTGGGACTTACTTGTGGGACTCACACTATCTTAAGTTTGAATCCACAAAAAAAACTGTAACCCTACTTTAATTATGTAGAATCAAATATTTCTTAACATGTAAATATATATTATACAATACCTAAAATGGTCGACATTGTGTTACTCTGAAGCATGGAACCCAGGAAATATGAGAAAATTGCCCTTGACCGGTATTTTTTATGAAAGCTCAATGGAGTAACGTATCCTTAAATATAATACAAAGTAATAAAACTTTATTATGAAATATATCTTGTGCACAAGAAATCATTTATGATATTAAATCGTGTCCCTTGAAACACTCGGGCCAGTTTATTTGTCATTAAATCAATTGATGTAACGACGTTCATGTTTATACTATCCATTTCATTTGTGATACAGCGATTGCCTCATATTTATGTTTTTCTTTCAAAGATTAAGTGTTCGTTTGTGCCTGTACAATAATAAAAAAAACTGTATATTTCTTTTTAAACTAGCCTTTATTAGCTTCAGTCAAAACTAACTAATTTATAAATTATGTAGTCAAATTTTAGAAGTTGATATTGGACTTAAATCTACTTCAAACTGTTCTAGCAAATCGAGCTGATATAAAAAAAATGATATCATTATGCTGATCTGATGGTGGATCCATTGACGATAAACTTTCAAGCATTTGAGTCACAAACATTATTAATGAGAAATAGCAGGTTTAAATTATATTTTTATTATTTTCTATTTATCCTCTTTTTCTTAAGATTAAGCCATCGCACAAAAAAAAAACTTCACATACACGGCTACTAACATTACAGCTCTGGTTGTTTAATCGAACCCGCGATATCAGGTGCTGTCAGTCACAGATACCAAACTGAAGAAATCAGACGGTAGTCTATTATAGACTTATTAAGATTTACGATTCCTTATTTAGTTAAAATTAGTACAATTTTAATTCATACTTACAATTTGTACTAACAATAAATAAAACGTTTATTTATTCAATTAAGTTATGCAATATTAGTAACACCGTTAAATATGGCGTTACCAATTTCAATTAAAAATGTAAATATTATAATCTATTTACAGATTATGTAGCTCCTTTAAATTAGTACATAAAATAGACATTTTTGTAATATTGTATTTCAATTTATCAATCAATTATTTGTAATTGGTAAAGTAATTAAATAAATAATTACTTAACGTTGTAAAGATAACGATGTAGTGCAGTGATAGTACAGTTCAAATTCAGACGAGGGTCACAAACTCCATTCTGTAAAATGCAATTATACGTCTTTCTATTATTTCCTTAAAAAAGAAATGTATCATCCTTGTTATTCTAAAGTTCGTGTTCTAAATCCAGTGCCCTCGCAGCGAGAATAAGCAAGATCGAATATGGGTGACAGACCAATTTAACAATTGAGGAAGTCCCAATAAGCACTTTAGCTTAGTTCCAAACTATATGATATTGATAGCATAAGTGTGTCACACTCTACCGCCTGGAAAGTGCTAGAATTTTAACATATACCTATTGTTGTTTTTTTTTTTTAAGTGAGTTGCTTGTAAAGTATAATTAAACTAATAGGAAAACCGGAATCCTTATATAACTTCAATGCCTGCCTGTCTGCGTACATAGACCGTTTTCTTTGTATTAGCAGATACTAAGACGGACTTATAATGAAAATAATTAAATTTGATATTGAAAAAGACATTGCCTTGCTGGAACGGGGAGAGAGAGGAGGGGAGGAGGGGCTTCCATGCCTAAAGTATTAAAAAACGATATCAACGTAGAGCCTATAAAATTTTCACAGAAAGAATAAAAATTCAATTTTGTGTGTACATAGATACGAAATCTCCATCATAATATTCCGTCCAACTTTTGTTATTGAATTAAACATTAAGACAATGTTTAATTCACTGCGTATTATGAAATTACCGACTATATATTAAGGTGTCTACTTATGAAACGTACTGCATAAGACCTTAATCATTGTAACCATTTCTGCATTCTTTTCGACTATTATATTCATTTCTGTACCTCATTAAAGCGTTTACTCTGACGTAGATTTAAGAGTACTCCATACGTACAGATTGTTTACATTCTAGACCAATAAGAAAATATATTATGGAAATAAAGTTTTCATAGGATGACAGACATACCTTATGTCTATGGTGTAGTCTCTTTTGCGTATGTATCTCGCAGTAAATTTTTTCTCATAACTAAAATGCAATCTTTACAGGCAATAAATAATGTAAATATAATAAAGAACAACCTAATCACATATACATATAAATCACGTATAGCAAATATAAATTGATTTTAACTAACGTCACAGTTCTTACAAAAATTGATTGATTCTATAAAGGACTCTAAATGATGATGAGATGAGATGAGATAATGATGAGATGAGTGAATGAGCGTTATACAAACGTGTTTCCTGGTCGGTCATTGGACAAATCCTGGTTGAAAATTGGAGCGTAGAAGATTACTTTATTCTATGCGTCAGCTCCGTACAAAAATAATTAATTTATTCTTATGAACAATTTCAACATAACATCTAACTAAGACTTAAGTTTCACTCAGAAGATTGGATAAGTATTTTAGTTTAGGAAAACTCATATAATATCGGAAGTTTTCCTTTCCATACCATAGGCTAAGTGTTTTTATACTAAAAGTGTTGAGACATTGTGGACTATGGTATTAAGAAAATAACAAACAAGCTCATCTTCTTCTTTATAGTAGGTACCTATTAGTAAGATGTACTCAGAGAGTACGACTTGTACAGTAATAATTAAGTGTATATTTGTTTTGAATATATAATTAAATATTTTAGTACCTTCACTGTATTTCCTATATTTTAAATAAAATTTAATAAAAAATTTAAGATGTATTATAAGCATTTAAGTATGAAGATACAGATAAATCATTCACAATTGCATAATGATGCCTCTTATATCTGATATTTGCAACATACTCGAAAAGTACTTCATCAACCCTCAAATGCATATTGGAGGACGATGCTTGCTCTTTGTAATAAATAAATATACAGTATGGTAAATATGAAATAAAAAATAGAACTTTGCGCTATATCATGGTACGGATGGGGTAGTCCAATTGAAAATAAGTAGGTAAGACTTTATAGAATATTGTCAAGTTATATGATGGTTAATTTATTAAGAAGAAATAATTATGTTCTGCATAATCAAAATAAAAAAAAAAGAAAAAGAATTATCTAATATTGAGTACTCATTTTAATGTATGTATGTTTTCAGCCCTTTTTTTTTAACGTCCCATTGCTAGGCACGGGCCTCCCTTCAATACGAGAGGAATCAGGCCATAGTCCACCACGCTGGCCAAGTGCGAATTGGCGGACTTCACATGTCTTTTGAAAACTTGCTAGGTTTTCTCAAACATGCAGGTTTCCTCACGATGTTTTCCTTTATCGTAAGGCAAGTGGTAATCATGTTAGAAATGATTCGCACATGAAAATATCAGAGGTGCCAGACCCGGGACTTGAACTCGCTTCACTCGGTTTCCCGAGCGAGCGTGTTACTACTGGGCTACCACTGCCGTATTCATTTTAATACTTAAATGAAATTATTTGTGCCTATATTTTATCCGTCAGCGTTCTCACTATAGAAAATTTAAGCGAAAGTTTCTGGCAAATATTTATTCGTTATGCTTATAAAGTTAATTCAATGTTTTAGTTAACGTGGCAAGATATATTTTGTAGAACTAGAAAACTTAAAAAGATGAATGTTCCCCATGATTATCTATGGAAAATCTGAAAATCTATGTATGTGTGATGTAGTATAATGAAAATAATACTTTAAGGCCTAATTAATGCAATCTTGACAGTATAATTTTCCTTCATATGATTCAATAAAACATAAAGAAAATTAGATTTTCTACCCAATGACATATTAAAAAATTAGTTTCAACCTAATATTACTATACAAAACCTATACAGGAAGAAAATGTTAATACATTCTACTTCAGTAAAAGGGATATCAGACCAGACAAACTATCACAATGTGATACAATTGCCATCGATCCCCTCTTCCCCATGCAAACCGCATTGCGTACTGATTAGATCAACTTCCGGAGTCACCGACATAAGGAAGAATCTATCAGAGAAATATGTATTTTAAATTCAAATCTATGTCCTCGTACATGCCTCATTATAGAAATATATTATCATAGTATACCATTAAGAAACGCGTTTAGACTAAACAGCCTGTCGAACATACTTAATTGAATGGCACGAAGTTTGTTCTACTATGTCTAGATGATTACCAATGGAACATATACCAGAAACAAAGTTGTGGTCGTACGCGATATTTTAAACAAATACTAAACAGATTCTTTTTCAACCTAGCTATGTAGTACCAGTTGATCTATCTTTTATTTAAATAACAATAAAATGTTGTTGGTTAGTAAGCGCATCAGAAATATTGAACCGATTTGGTTTTTTTAATCTTCATAATAGTCTAAATAAGTTTTCTAAGTTTTACATGTGTAATAAAGTTTATAATCGTTAATTAAGTTTTCCAGAAAAAAACTTGGGAAAATTGGGAAAACTTAAATCACTTTTTTTATAAGATGATATTTCTCAATGAATTTAACTTCACAAACTGATACAGAGCTTTAAGAACTCTCTAATGCGTTTGATTTAGTGTAAACCCTATTCGATGAAACAATATTCATAAGCTTTGAAAGAAATTGGCGAGTGTCAACGATTCCGCCATCGCCCTTTTTGATTGCAAATGAATTAATGTACGGAATTATATACATAATTATAGTACTTTTATTGATGACATTTACTCGTATATGAAGTTAAATTGATATTAAGTCACGTGGCGTCTTTTTACATATTTTATTTTTGATTCAAAATCAATTGCGAGGTTTTATATACGTAGAACATCGCAATCGATTTATTTGATAAATGATTTATTGAGTACCTACTCCCTATTCATATTATGAAAAATTGAATGAATTTTATGAATTTTATTTTAAACTAGCGACTCACTGTCGCTTCGCTTCGGGTTCGTCTCTAGACAAAAACAACTCTATCCCACGGGAACCGTACATTTTTCCGGGATGATATATAGCCTAAAGCCTTCCTCGATAAATGGACTATCCAGCACAAAAAGAATTTTTCAATTCCATCCAGTAGTTCCTGAGATTAGCGCGTTCAACCAAACAAACAAACAAACAAACTCTTCAGCTTTATAATATTAGTATAGATATGTGCTACTAATTAATAAATAATAATGAATGCATGTAAAGTAACGTATAATATTGATCATACCATTTACAATCACTAATTAGAATAGAAAGTAGCCCGCCCAACCCACATTCAATTTTCGAATGAATTTTTATTTTTTTATTCGTTTATATTTTTACTATACATATTATGTAATATGTATGTAATATGTATACATGCTCTCAACTGCCTCGACGGTGTAGTGGATAGCATGTATGGCTACACATCCAGAGGTCCCGGGTTCAAGTCCCGGGTCGGGCCAAGTTTAGTTACTGAGTCTTTCTGTTTAGTAAGCCTCAGTAACAAACCGGAGTTACGAAGTTGACGGTGTTTCACCGCCGTGCTTCGGAGAGCACGTGTCGCGTCGGTCCTGCGCCTTAACTCTCACTGGTCGTCTCGAGTAGTCGTCCCACCGGAGTATGAAAGTGACAGGAACAGAGAGTGCACTTGTGTCTGCGCGTACACTTGTGGAATATAATATCTCCTGTGCAGATGGCTAGTCTCAATGAGAATGGTCTCCGTAGCCGAAATTAGTCGACAAGGACAGTATTATTATTATATCTGCTCTCGATCGTCATTCAGTACTGCGTTTAATTTCTTTTAAAAGATGATGGAAATGAATAAATACGTATTAATTTAAAGTTCACAGTCTGAATATTTTGTCGTAATTATGATTGATTGATTGATGTTAAAAATATAATTACACAATTTCTAAATGCCATGCGCTATCAACAAGCACTTCAGAACTTTGGTAAAAAGCTAATATATAAATTATTATCCACAATATAAGACCTTCAATTCTATTCTCTTGTTAATGGCTTCAAAGCGTGCCAGTTGAGCACAGATTACTTCGCAAATGTCTCGTAGAATGGAGAGGACACGAAGGACATTTGTTGGTAAAATAAGATTATAGAAGAAGACTTAAAAATGACATTAATAAATAGGTAATTCCAAAACCAATGACTAATATTAGTATTTTTTCTTACGTAAAGTAAAATTACATTTTTATACCGTCGTATATAGCACAAGTATGTATAAAAAAAGAAAATCAAAAATTCGCGCATGCAAGTTGTTATGCGAACGAAAATGAGACAGGAATGTAATTATTATCAAATTATAATTATCAGTAAGACAATAATGAAGTTATTTGAGTAAATTTACTTTAAATTTAAGTCATTATTTAAAAGAAAATACCATAATATGCCTAAAACACAAACCTATCTATACATATTATAAAATTCTAACTAAGCCGAATCTGTACATTAAATATTTTTTGGAAAATCTTATTGTAATAGACATTATTATCGATGCAGATGCCGAATCTATAGTTTTTAGAATTTTTGTCTGTCTGTCTGTCTGTCTGTCTGTCTGTCTGTCTGTCTGTTACCGCATCACAGAAAAACCACTGGAGGGATTTGGATGAAATTTGGTATGATGATAGCTGGATATCCGGGTCAACATATAGGATACTTTTTACCGCGGGAAAATATCTCATTTCTGAGAAAACATACAAAAACTGGTTGGAACAAAATCACGACGATACTATCTGTAAACAGTTTAGCAAGGTAACTTACTAAATATGGTAAAAACTATTAAAAATAGCTTATCTTGAAAATCAAATTATCAATAGCGCTATTTTATTCATTAAAATAGTTATTTTAATTAATATATACTTATGTGTTATTTAGGTACCTATTCGACAATAGATGTCGCCATGTGTTTTTAAAATACGTAGTTTTAATTCCAAAAATATGAATGTACAGATATGACCTTTCTACAATTTTATTAGAATTGCTACTAAATTACCCGTGGCCCCGCCCGTGTTCAAATTTTCAATACAGCAAACTTTTTGGCATTATAAATTAGTAACTACACATATACCTAATCAAATTGTAACGAAGCCGAATCCGTAAATTCAATATTTTTCGAAAAATCTTATTGAAATATTCATTATTAGCGATATAGAGGCCGAATCTATAGTTTTTAGAATGTTTGTCTGTTTGTCTGTATGTGACCACATCACGTCGCAGCGCATCACAGAAAAACCACTCTAGGGATTTTGATGAAATTTGGTAAGGTGATAGCAGGTTATCCGACTCAACATATAGGATGGTCTTTTATTTATGAGAAAAAATACAAAACTGGTTAAAAAAAGCACGATGGTATTATTAACATTTTAGCAAGGTAACTTATATATGTTAAAACTATTAAAAAAAGCTTAAAAGAAATATCAATAGCGCTATTTTATTCATTAAAATAGTTGTTTAAATGAACATTTATTTATGTGTTATTTAGATATTTGACAATAGATGTCGCCATGTGTTTTTAAAATGCGTAGTTTTAATCAAAAAAAAATGTACAGATGTGACCTTTCTATGACTTTATTACAATTACTACTAAATTACCCGCGGCCCCGCCCGTGTTCAAATTTTTAATAAAATAAAGACAAACAAGCTTTATAAATTAGTAACATATTAGTATTATTTTGTTGGTCGAAGCAATTTTCAAATGAAAATATTTGTAAGTTTTTATTTTTTTAGTAAATAATGTTAATATTTTTTAATCTTTTAATCTAAAAATTGGGCATCTCCAACTCGCTCATTATAGGTTTCGTATAGCAAAATACTGTGTTGTTTTTCTTACTTACGTGTTTTGTTAGGTTAACACTAAAATAAATACAAATAACATTTACGTTTCCACAATATCGACACTTTTTATCAACCGTAAAAATAAGTTCGATTCATAATTTTTTATAACATTTTATGGAAAACAAGGTTATAGCTGTTAAACTGACAAAGCGGGTAACTAAAAATATTCCATATCTCAAAAACTATGAAAAAGTATTTTAGAAACTTTTATATCTCAACTTTTTTAGTTTTTTTTTTTGGACATCATTTCTTGGAAGATAAAGGCTTAAAGACACAATAAAATGCTTACGGCTTTAATCATATTAGGCGAGCCATATGAAATAATAAAAAGTATTTGCTTAGAATTATTTACTTATTACACTTTCTTTTAAAATCGTTTTGGAAAATATTACTAACCAGCGCTAACCAATCACTGTTTCGCGACAAATTAACATTAAGAAAAGTTACCTTTAAGTAATTTATATAATCAGCTAAATATTAAATTAATCAATAGCCGTCTATTAGAAAAAATATTAAAATTAATTCCGTAGTTTGAGAGCTTATCGCCCAAAACTAAACAAACAAACAAACAAAACAGAAGTATAGACGTACATAAATGTTATTGCTAAAACAAAAAGTGCAATATTACTAAATCAACTATGAGATTAACGGAGGAACCTTTGTGGCATTGTCAATCACTGCCATTATTTACCAATCATACAGTGCGCAATGAAAGTGGTGTATGTAAAAGTATACTAATGTGTAAAACCTAGAATTTAATTTTTGATCATCTAAACGCGGGCGGAGCCGCGGGCAATGCTAGTATAATATAACAGAGTAATCAGGAAATATTTATCATTATTGAATTTTTCTTATACCTAACATGATATACTAAAGTAAACGCAGGAATTACATAATCAATTTTACCCTTGAGCTTAAGAAACACAATCTTTTAAATAATAAAATATCTTCTTGACCTATCAATGAATCAAATCTGATGTTTGTTTCTTTCTGTTCATTGGTCTGAAGCATAAGTACAGGCTTTTTTTTGTTACTTAGAAGCATCGTTAAAATATTATCTAACTAATAAATAAATATTACACTAAAAAAATTGTATATTGTATGCATGAGCAAGAAAAGACCAGACTATATTTTAATTCAATATTGAACATAGTTGACTTCGAGTTGGCTACGATAACATGTTATTATTTGTTATGCTAAAAAAAGAAAAGGGGGCAGAAAAACGATTTTGGATACGTTTGTGAATGACAATGGAAACATTTTATACGTTTTACACATATACAACACATTTTATTTTCATATTCAACATTTTTTTAAATACATATTCAAATTTTTTTAATTGTTTTACGTATTAAGATGTTTTAATGGTGCAAATTGTTACGATTCAGTATTTTTACACAAAAATACTAAATCAATATGTTTGAAAATATGGATGATAATTTAAAATTAGAAACAATAATTTTATATTCTTCATAGCTATCACAAGTTGTAATGAAAAATGATATTATTTTAATTACTTTAAAATATTATTTCTTTATAAAAGTCGAAGGATGAATGTGTAAAGTAACAACGTCGCCCATACTTCTTTGTCTACCTGTATATAAAGAGAAGATGTAAACGCTCTTAAACAAATCAAGATAAAATACGCTGCTAAAATTTCATACGGTTTGCACGTCGAATACTGAGTGTAGTTACGGCATTTATTTATTACCCATGTCGTAATTATCAAAGTAAGACAAAATGATTGAAAGCCATATTAATTTTACTACTTCTTTTGTATATTTATTATAATATATGTCAAATATATGTAAATGGAAAGTTATGGTTTTTGAAAGCTCAGTATTCTTAACGATACGCTACGGTAATCGATTTACGATATGTATTAATATCGTACTTCGTAATTGTACTAGAATAGAGCGCTTTTAATTGCGTTGTTATTGCCTACTTCAAATAAACGACATCGTACAACCTGTTATAAAATCATAACTATCTATACAGCACGTTTTGATCATTTACTCGAGCTTTTTAAAAGTAAATATGCTTACAAAGAGTTTTTATACATTTAAACTAACAATAATTTCATTGTTTTGATTCTGCTAAAGTCAGAAAATCTAGAATGTAAAAAAATATAGTTCCCACATAAATAATTTAGTAATATTCATTAAGAAACAATACAAGGAAACCTGTAATTACTAATAAGCAGTGAACTCAAATACCTACTCTTGTCAAGTGTCCGGTAGAGTCAACTGAGAACTATGTGCCCTGGACAGCCTGCATCTGTTACTAATAGCTCATTACACTCGCACTTAAACTTTACTAACAAAGCTTGAATATATAATGCTTTACGCTACAAGGATAGCCAACTAAATTGCATTAACTTAATTGAATTTTATATAGATACTAGCGACTCACCCTCGCTTCGTTCCGGGTTCGTCCCTAGGTATATACGTTTTAACGGTAAGTACAGTGTCTGCCTCGGTGGTGTAGTGGCTAGCATGTACGGCTGCACATCCTGAGGTACTGGGTTCGAGTCCCGGGTCGGGCCAAGTTTAGTTATTGAGTCTTTCTGTATAGTAAGCCTCAGTAACAGCCCGGAGTTGGGAAGTTGGCGGTGTTTCACCCCCGTGCCTCGGAGAGCACGTAAAGCCGTCAGTCCTGCGCCTTAACTCTCACCGGTCGTGTCGAGTAGTCGTCCCACCGGAGTATGAGAGTGACAGGAATAGAGAGTGCACATGTGTCTGCGCGTACACTTGTGGACTATAATATCTCCTGCGCAGTTGGCTAGTCTCAATGAGATTGGCCGCCGTGGCCGGAATCGATGAGGAGAACATTATAAGTACAGTGTACATACATAGGTATAGAAAAGTAGGCAGGTTATTTTATTTTTCTGCTCTTTATTAAAACTTTCCATGTACCTTAGGGACATTGGAAGAAAAATAAGCTGAATTGGTCCAGCCGTTGTTGAGTTGTGCGCTTAGCAACATTCATTTTTATTTATATAGATAGATAGAAGATTTATACATATAACCATCTTGTTATGTTTTGTGCTTATATGGTTACCTGTTCGATATAGAAATCTTATAATATATTATTATTATAGAAATCGATTCAAATATACACTTTTTTTCTTTTAAAAATTTAAGATGAGAAAAGCGATTTTAAAGTACTGCTCTTATTTAATGAAAGTAAAATCGTGACATCTGTCCACTCGTCGGATTACCAGCGAAAACTTTGCTTTCTACTATTCAAAATTATTGTATCAGGCATTATGCAGTATTATTGCTATTTGCGCTCGCGCATGTAATCATAATTAGGTAGGACCATCATTTTTTTTTTCACTTTCACTGGTTTCTTCATTATGGTCATATTATGTAAAGATGGTGTACATTTTATTTTATATCTAACCACATATTATTGTTTTATTTATTTAAGAACACATTATTAAATTTAAAAATAGAATACCAATAATTAAAAACAACAATACTGGAATGTACTTCAGTATTTAGAGAATTTAATAATCATTATACCACTATTATACCAGTATATTAACAGTTCATAAATGCTTTTTACCTAATTACCTAAAGAGCTACGATCATTTTTTGTTCGTAAAATTGTGAAACTCTATAATTTATCTTTTATAAATTAAAAGATAAATGACAATACTATAAACTTTTAATTTATCAATATGCAGCTTCTTTAGTTATTTTTATCCTGTTTTATTTCCTTATTAATATCTTACCGTAACTTTTTAGTTTAATTGCATTAAGTTTATTTAATCATATTTACTTTTATTTTACCTTGCGATGTTTTTTAAAATAAATTATAATTTTATATAAATTAAACAGAACCTATTAAGCGATTCTTTTTATATTTTTTAGTACAATAATCGCATAAAGATGTAAATTTAATAATCCATTATAGCTAATATTTACAACAATGCTACGTAACTCCTTTTCCCTGGGAAAAATCACATCAGTGTCGTTCCCACCCAAAGGGTCATTCAGTGAGAAAATATTTATGTTGGAATGCCCTATTTAAAGATACATAATATAAAATAGTCGCTGGAGGTCATATTGGTTAGTGGTTACGTCCTTTTTTATTTTAAATTTATTCAATAATCCTATATTTTAAGTGAACTATTGAGAAATCTGACTTAAATACACTATTTGCTCTTAACTAAATATCATGCAGTGCATTTTTCAATATTTCTGAAACATGACTGCAACTTTTGTTATTATATGATTCTTTTAAAAACAAAGAATTGAAAACTTTTAGTGAATATTCCTGAAAGAAAGCTAACAAATACTTTTTTTTAGTTTCTTTCATTAAGTTTCTTTTCACGTGAGAGCAAAAATATGAATTCATTTATTGTAAAACCTCAGCTTTAATTTATATAAAATATTAATAAATTTTCTTAGATACTCAATGTAAGTACCTAATGTCTTGATGGGCTACTTTTATACACAACACGATTATATTTATACATTGAATGATTTGACAAAAATCTGGTTGGCTTAATTTTGATTCAACTTTTCCATAAATTAACGTTGAATCAAAGTGGACTTTTAGTCCACCAACTCGAAATCTAATTTGTTACTTCTCTTTAAAAGCTTTGAAATGCGTGTTAAAATTTATCAAGTATAAAAGTACTTATATTATAGTTCCAGTAGAATAAATATGGCAAGTTTTCCTCTGTACATTGTATCTTATAAGAAGCTCGTAAATATATAAATTATACATGCAAATTTCACTACATTTTCCCACACATCGAATTAACTTTTTTACGGAAAATTTACCTAGTAGGATATTAGATCAAATATCAATTATTTTCAGCCATTACCTATTTCTCGCGACTTTACGTCAAGAGAGGACTCTTCATTAAAGATATAGAGATAAAATGTCTGAAGTATTTTTTTTTATTTTGTTATAAAAAATTTCTCAAAATTGTTGTACAAATTTTTGGGCTCTCAGTCTGCATGACACCCCTTTGTAATCTCGGGATTGTTGTTTAAATAATGTCTTGACTATGGCGACTAAGTACGTTAGAATTTCTCGAATAGTTTCCATAGTATAAATACTATTGTGTAGAATATACTTAAAGTTATTAGTCTATGCTATAGGAACCCATTCTTTTTCAGTAGAAAAATTATGTTAAACGTTGACAAACTGTTGGATTATTTTATTCCCGTGCAAGACTTACTGTCAATTATAATTATAAATAAAATAAAAAAAAATTTAACAACCACTTTTTTGAAACATATATAACGAATCTTAAGTATTGACCAACTTTTAAGTAAATTTTGAAATAATTGACATTGATGGGCAAATAATGACTACGTAATTGTTATTTTTTTATAATTATTTTAAAATATTTTTTTAAATATATTTTATTAAATAATTTCCATTTCCAGAGGGCAAAAACCAACGGCTTATCAAACACCTAATGATAATCCTGAAAAAAATTAAGTAGCGCAAAATAATAATCTTAGATCGAAATTCGAAACTAATCTCGTTACATTCAAGTCACTTATAAAAAGGAAAACGTTAATTTTAAATATAATTCAAGAACTTTTTTGTATTTTTTTTAATTTCATATTACGTATAGGTACATATAGTAATTAATTATATATTATTCAACATTACAAAAATCATCTAAATATGTACGTGTAATTTGTAAAATATAGATGTACTAGCATTTCCCGCGGCTTCGCCCGCGTTCAGATGATCAAAAACCTAATTCTTAGGTTTTACACATTAGTATACTCTTACATTATACATTACTTTCATTGCACACCACATGATTGGTAAATAATGGCAGTGATTGACAATGCCAAAGGTTCCTCCGTTAAATCGCACTCTTTGTTTTAGCAATAACATTTATGTATGTCTATACTTCTGTTTTGTTTGTTTTTTTAGTTTTGGGCGATAAACTCTCAGACTACGGAATTAATTTTAATCATTTTTTATTAATAGACAGCGATTGATTAATTTAGTATTTAGCTGATAATTTAAATTATATAATGATAACTTTTCTTAATTAGCGCTAGTTAGTAATATTTTCCAAAATGATTTTCAAAAGAAAGTGTAATAAGTAAATAATTCTAAGCAAATACTTTTTATTATTTCATATGGCTCTGCTAATATGATTAAAGTCGTAAGCATTTTATTGTGTCCTTTAAACCTTTACCTTCCAAGAAAAGGTATCAAGAAAAAGTGAAAAACTTGAGGTATAACAGTTCCTAAAATACTTTTCATAGTTTTTGAGATATGAAATATTTTTAGTTACCCGCTTTGGCAGTTTAACAGCCATAAACTTGTTTTCCAGAAAATGTTATACAATAATATAAACGAACTAATTTTTATGGTTGAAAAAATGAGTCGATATTGTGGAAACGTAAATATTATTCGTATTTATTTTAGTTTTAACCTAACAAAACACGTAAATAAGAAAAATAACATAGTATTTTGCTATACGAAACCTATAATGCGCAAGTTGGATTTGCATTTGCCCAAATTTTACATTAAAAGATTAAATAACATTAACATTATTTACTAAACATTAAAAATTTACAAATATTCTTATTTGAAAATTGTTTCGGCCAACAAAATATTACTAATATGTAACTAATTTATAAAGCCGAAAAGTTTGTTTTATTAAAAATTTAAACACGGGCAGGGCCGCGGGTAATTTAGTAGTAATTATAATAAAGCCATAGAAAGGTTATATGTGTACATTTTTTTTTATTAAAACTACGTATTTTAAAAACACATGGCGACGTCTATTGTCAAATATCTAAATAACACATAAATAAATTTTCATTAAAATAACTATTTTAATGAATAAAATAGCGCTATTAATATTTCTTTTAAGATAAGATTTTTTTTAATAGTTTTAACATATATAAGTAAGTTACCTTGCTAAAATATTAATAGTATTATCGTGCTTTTACTTTAACCAGTTTTAGTATTTTTTCTCAGAAATGAGATATTTTCCTGCGATAAAAAGAATCCTATGTGTTGACCCGGATAACCTGCTATTACCATACCTAATTTCATCAAAATCCCTCCAGTGGTTTTTCTGTGATGCGGTCACATACAGATTCTAAAAACTATAGATAGTTACTAATTTATAAAGCCAAAAATTTGCTTTACTGATAATTTAAACACGGGCGGGGCCGCAGGTAACTTAGTAGTAATTCTAATAAAATTGTAAAAAGGTCATACCTGTACATTCATTTTTTTGGGATTAAAACTATGTATTTTAAAACACATGGCGACATCTATTGTCCAATATCTAAATAACACAAATAAATATTAATTAAAATAACTATTTTAATGGATAAAATAGCGCTATTGATAATTTGATTTTCAAGATAAACTATTTTTATAGTTTTTACCATGTTTTGTAAGTTACCTTGCTAAACTGTTTACAAATAGTATCATCGTAGTTTTGTTCCTACCAGTTTTTGTATTTTTTTTTCAGAAATGAGATAGTTTCTCGCGGTAAAAAGTATCCTATATGTTGACCCGGATAACCAGCTATCATCATACCAAATTTCATTGAAATCCCTCCAGTGGTTTTTCTGTGATGCGGTAACAGACAGACAGACAGACAGACAGACAGACAGACAGACAAAAATTCTAAAAACTATAGATTCGGCTTCTGCATCGATAATAATGTCTATTTCAATAAGATTTTCCAAAAAATATTTAATGTACAGATTTGGCTTAGTTAGAATTTTATAATATGTATAGAAGATGTATAAATTATATTGTATAAGATTTCAATCAAGGAACAAATCATGTCATATCTTATTTTAAATTATTTTTTTTATTTTGTGATAAATCTTGCAAGATGTATTTCTCCTGTGAGACTTCTATCATAACTAATATATTAAAAGCAAAACCTCGTACCCTTATATCTGATAGCATATTTTATTATAAAAAGGAAATTTTATGATAGCGACATTTCACCCCCAGCATGGCCTCGATATGAAAGTCGAGATTTTATTTGTCTTTTAAAATAGCAATTTGGTATCATAAGACACCGCTTACGCAGATAACTCTCGTAATTATAGCCTAATGGGATAATAAACATAATTGTGAAAGTAAAGCAGCTAATTTACATTAACTTAACCTGTTTATTCTCAAAAGCTTCACGAATATTGTTTTATCTTTTAGAAACTGCTAGTCAGTAAATCTAAATATGGAAGCTAACATGAGACATCAAGGTGTATTCTGAAGTTGATACGAATGCCGGGAGATTTCCGATAATATGCATATTAGTATGTAATGCAGTCAATTTTCTTTTGCGGTGCATCGCCGGTACGGAAACGGCCTGTCTGGCGAGAGACTAAACGATGCACGAATATTCGCGCGCACCCGCGGCCCGCGGTCGCCAGCGAGTACTCGAGTAGCACAGCATTAAGCATTTCCATTGGCTCCATTCGACTTGACTCGCCCGAGCGCGACGCACACGTGCCGCGTACGCTCCTGCTAGCGAAACTTGACTCGCGTCCGATAATTCGTAAAAGTGGTGTATTTGAACGATCAGTTTCGAGTTCGCCGATACTTTCATTTTATTTATCAGACAGTTTTACTTTTGTGTTGTTTACCCTGTTCTGTGACTTTGCACATTGGAGGTGTACGGTTTATTTTCAATACGGCCGTCTGTTTACGGTGAGTACGTGTTGAATTTCAATTTATATTTATATAGGAATCTTGTCCAGCTGATTTATGCGGACGAGAGGAGATCGCGCCATGAACTGCATTACAGATCGAAGGTCGTACGTTTCCTCGCAGTCTAATCGGTTTCTATGACACACTGTACCTATGCGCATTTTCTATTTCAAACAACTTATACTATCACAGATGTAAACTAAAAACCACTTCATAAATATTCAAATTAAAACTCCTACATATATAAAATATAGAAAAATACTTAAAAATATAATTTATTTGTAATAAATATTTTATAATTGATAGCACAGAAGGTTGTAAAAATCAACAACTTTAAATTAATTAAAAATTGAAGGTGTGCGTTGAACTCTTTTCTAGGCTTTTCTAATGCCTTTAACACAAAATTATTTTAATTATGTCATAGTTATATATTTTTTTTAAATATATAAAACCAATTGTTAATAATATTGAAGTAAAACCGTTAATTCTGTTTTTCTTTTGATAACGGTAGGTTTGCAAACAATAGCCCGCGATAGATTACAAACTTTTAAGTAAATACGGCTATGACTAGTGCATATATACTTGTCTTGCACTGGTGGTTAGTAACAAATTGCCTTCTTAAGTATGTACTTAGTGACCTATTTAACACTAAATATAATAATTATATACACTAATATAATTATGCAAATAATAATTAAATCAGAAAATTATTCGTAGAAAAAAATGTTCTTTATCAACTATAAAGACTAAAGTAATTAAAAACTAATCTATTTTAACTTAACTTTTGCATTGCGAAAGGAATAATTAATTTAGTGGAACGACAACACCTACTTTAAATTAATTTGTAAAATCATGAAAAATATTTTAATGTCAACAAAAGAAACTCATATTATGTATATTTGTACTTGTTATGAAATGTGTATTTTTTGTACTGAACAATTTTATCTTTTTTATAGTTTACTTCTCTTTTCCACGGAAACTCACTTGAACTGTCACTACGACAGATAAAATATTATAATTATCGCAGTGTTAATGGACACATCAGTCAAGCAATTAATTGTGATCGTAAATAAACAAACAGACCTTTTTCACTCTTTCTACATCATCATTAAACGTTGCTCAACATTTTAAGGTCACAAACTATAAAAAAAATATATAATTTTATAAACTGGTTTTGATAAACGCTTATCCTCTGCGCGTTTATACCATCGAAATATATAAAAATATGGTAATAGTATATATTCCAGTAACACCTATATGATTAGAATAAAGATAACTATTTCTATTACTATGGAGATATAATTATTTCGTGACCTTTTAAAGCGGTTTTTAAAAATTGGGATATTTTTAAGCATCTCAATATACATTAGATTAATCAATAATTTCAAGTTTTACGTATATCTATACATATTATAAAATTCTAACTGAGCCGAATCTGTACATTAAATATTTTTTTGAAAATCTTATTGAAATAGGCATTATTATCGATATAGAGGCCGAAACTATAGTTTTTAGAATTTTTGTCTGTCTGTCTGTCTGTCTGTCTGTCTGTCTGTCTGTCTGTTACCGCATCACGGAAAAACCACTGGAGGGATTTTGATGAAATTTGGTATGATGATAGCTGGTTATCCGGGTCAACATATAGGGTACTTTTTATTGCGGAAAAATATCTCATCTCTGAGAAAAAAAATACGAAAACTGCTTAGAATGAAACCACGCTGAAACTATGAACATTTATAGCAAGGCAACTTACAAAATAGGTCAAAAATAATTATAAATAGCTTCTCTCGAAAAAAAAACATATCAATAGCGATATTTTATACATAAAAATAACTCTACAAATATTTAGTAAGGTGTACTTTAGAAAACCATTACTAGATGTCGCCGTGAGTTTTTAAAATAAGTAATTTTCATTCGAAAAAAACATTTTATCTGTAGATATGACTTTTCTATGGTCTTATTAGAATTACTAGAATTACACGCGGTCATGCCTGTGCCCAAATAACTAAAAAAATCTAAGTATATGGTTTAAAAATTATTATTATATTAATTAATATTTATTATTTATTATTATATTAATTAATATATACCTATATTACCTATATACATAATTGTAACTAAGTCGAATCTGTACATTAAATATTTTTTGGAAAATCTTATTGAAATAGATGTTATTATCGGTACAGAGGCCGAATGTATTGTTTTTAGAATTTTAGTCTGTCTGTGTGTTACCGCATCACAGAAAAACCACTGGAGAGATTTTAATAAAATTTGGTATGTTGATAGCTGGTTATCCGGGTCAACATATAGGATACTTTTCACCGCGGGAAAATATTTAATTACTGAGAAAAAATACAAAAACCGGTTATATTAAAACCACGATGATACTATAAACATTTAAGCAAGGTAACTTACTAAATATGGCAAAAACTATTAAAAATAGCTTATCTTAAAAAATAAATATCAATAGCGCTATTTGATTCATTAAAATAATTCTAAAAATGTTTATTTATGTGTTATTTAGATATTTGACAATAGATGTCGCCGTGTGTTTTTAAACTACGTAGTTTTAATTCCAAAAAATTGAATGTACAGATATAACTTTTCAATGATTTTATTAGAATTGCTACTAAATTACCCGTGTTCTAATTATCTATAAAGCAAACGTTTGTTTTGATATTTTGTTGGCCGAAACAATTTTCAAATGAAAATGTTTGTAATTTAACTAAAATAAATAATGTTAATGTAAAAATTGGGCAAATGTAAGTCCAACTCGCGCATTATAGGTTCCGTATAGCAAAATACTGTGTTGTTTTTCTTATTTACGTATTTTTTTTAGGTTAACACTAAAATAAATACGAGTAATATTTACGTTTTCATAATATCGACACATTTTAACCGTAAAAATAAGTTTGTTTTGTATTATTTTTTTACATTTTATGGAAAACAAGTTTATGGTTGTTAAACTGACAAAGCGGGTAACTAAAAACATTCCATATCTGCAAAATAATTTATGTATATTTAAAGTATTTTAGAAACTGTTATACCTCAACTTTTTCTGATTTTTTGACACCTTTTCTTGAAAGGTGGAAGGCTTAAAGGGCGCAATAAAATCATATAGTCTAAGTATATATATAAGTATATATAGTCATATGAAATAATCAAAAGAATTTTCTTAAAATTATTTACTTATTTACTTTAATTACGAACTTCTGAATCTTTCGCTTTCCCCAACACTTTCTTTTGAAAATCGTTTCGGAATATATTACTAACTAGCGTTAACCCATCCCTGTTTCACGACAAATTAACTATTAATTAAGAAAAGTTATGATTATGTAATTTAAATAATCAGCTAAATATAAATTAATCAATAGCTGTCTTTTAGTAAATAAATGATTAAAATTAATTCAGTAGCTTGAGAGTTTATCGCCCAAAACTAAACAAACAAATAAAACAGAAGTATAGATATACTATAAACGTTATTGTTAAAATAAAAAGTGCAATATTACTAAATCAAATATGAGATTAACAGTGGAACCTTTGTGGCATTGTCAATATCTGCCATTATTTACCAATCATATGATTATGGTGCGCAATGAAAGTGGTATATGTAAGAGTATACTAATGTGTAAAACCTAATAATTTGGTTTTTGATCATCTGAACGCGGGCGGAGCCGCGGGCAATGCTAGTTATCTACATAATGTTTTGAAATCTACTATAAAAAGTATTGACATAATTCCGCCATCAAAACGTTATTTATCTTTAGTTACAGATAAATAAAATTGAAGGGTTTGTTCGTAATGTCAAAATATCAACTTTTTACTAAATGCATATGAAATTATATAAGGTATTATATAAGGTACTTATATGAAAATCACAATTTTTCAAATTTTTGTCTGTCTGTCTGCTTGTTCCAGCTAATCTCCAAAACGGTTGGACTAATTTTGACAAGATTTTTACTGGCAGATATGTGATATTATAAGGAGTAACTTAGGCTACTTTTATTTTAGAAAAAGAATTAGGGTTCCGCTCAAAAAAATTAAACTTACCTAGGGACGCACCCGAGCCAAGCGAGGGTAAGCTAGTAATATAATAATATAAACATTTACAGATAAACACTGTAGGACTTCGCTATAAAATAAAAACTAACTGGACATGAATGTTTGTTTACTTCTTAAACACGTAAAGTACCTAATCCATTATGATGTTTTCAACTATACTTGTACTAATACTAATAATAAAATAATTAAAAAAAATTATAAGATCAAGTTAATTAGAAAAACAATAGAGCTGTACACAATTTGATTTGACCAGTCACAATAATGTTGCTAGGCAAATTAACACATTTTTATCATTTGTGTTACTAGAAAAAAAATTATGAAATGAGAAATCTTCGACTGGATATTAAAAAGAAGCTTCAATCACAATCCTATTATTTAGTTATAAGAATGAATGTATCTGAATATATTCATGTTAAATATAAACATAAAAAGACAGAGGCCATATATTTAAGTGCCGAAACATTTACCTTACTTTGTATAATACACGCTCCTCCCATTACTTTAATAGGACTTGACCTATATTGTTGGATGCATTTAATTTTATTGACATTACTTCCCATACCCATAAGTGGAGGTTATTTATAATCCCTTGTTTTATGCGAATACTTTAATGGCTTAAAGAAGTTATACCTATACAGTACTCTAACATGCAATTTTAATCTTGTTCAGATGAAAATATCTATGGGAGAATAGAGTTATATTAATAATTTATACATTTATTTGAACAGCATTTGTTCTATTTGTATGTAATCATAACATTAAATATTTCTACTCTATAATTAATCACTTTGCGTTTTCTTATTAACAATTGATTATATCCAGTAGAAGATTTTTCCAGTAATAAGTAGTACAATTCACAACACAATGGTGTGTAACACAGCCATTTGTAAACTGTGAGTTCGTGCCACTTTGATATCATTGTAGATTATGTTACTAGTTAAAAGAAATTTAAATTAAATATTAAATTTTAAGAAGTATAAATTTATTTCCAAACCGTATGTACATATGAAGAAAACTCAGATTTTCTATATAGATATGAACAGCTTGTTAAAAGTAATTTATGGCCGATTTCATCTTTAGTGAAGGCAAGCTAGTAGTTCTGTCGAAAGTACAACACCCTTTTAACAGGTAGTCGCATTGACATTGGCACAAGATGCCGAGAACGTGCGGCCAAGAAACCTGTCGATCAACACTGATCACCCATTTTATTGCTCTTTATTATTAGTGAAATTGAAGTCGGACACATCTGGCTGACATTAGTTCTGCTTAATCGTTATCGGTCGTAAATGAACAAAATATGAGGGCGATTTAGGCGCTAAACCTGAATTAACTCTCGGTAAAAAGAAAGTAGATTAAAAATAATACTTATTTGCACGCCACTTATTTTAAAATTATAATTTTAAAAGTACGCAATGTTACTTTTAGTGAGTTCATTGTTATTTATTAAATGAGCGTTATTTAAAATGTAGAAAAATTCTAGAAAAATCATTATAATATCCTTTACTTTATATTCCCTTACTTATACATATAGAATTTATATAAAGAAATTGCACATAGTTGATTACTTCCGCAGTTTTAAATGATAAATACGTGTTAAAAAGGCCTAGTTAACCAATACGACATCAAAGCGTACCGTGAAACACGACTCAGTTGACTTGCTGCGAATCTTTATTTTTACGTTTTAATTAAGTAATAGTAGAAGAACAACAAGCTCTGGTTCTCTTTTAAACAAATTAAAGAAAAATATTTTTCTCAGAACTCGAGAACATTCCATTTTTCCATTCCATTTTTATTTTGCGTAGATAATAGTTTTTGGATTAAGTAGTAAAATATCAATAGTATCGTAATTCAAATAATATTCTTTTATAAATTTTATATACGCACTCATTTCTACCTTTAAAAAGTCAGTACATTCATATTTAGAATTCAATTTTTTTTTACAATAAAGAAAATTACAAATATACTTAATTATATATAAAAACAAATGTACACTTAATTATAACTGTACAAGTCATGTCTGCGTGGAATAGTAGCAAGAATGGTAATGCCGAATTTACTGTGGGCGAAAAATGCGCCAGCTCTCCTGTCACCAGTAGAAGCGATAAGATGAGGTGTTATATCTTTTAAGAAATGCTTAGCACTTTGACTCCATGGACCAAGGGTTTCTACAGCAAATGGAATAAAATCATAATTTTGACTAAGGGAGGCGTATTTACGTAACTTAAGTAGTTCAGCCATCTCCGCCGCGGCACCCACTTTAGACGCCGTCTACCTGACATGGGACGGGGTCAATGTGTTAACGCATGTAGTCCCACAATAGGGCCCGTCCCCTTTCCCAAGGAATCAGCAACAGGCCATCAGGTCTCTTACCATCATCTCGACTTATTCCAGATGGCTCAATAAGAGCAGGAATGTCAATGGTGGCAAAAGCCCTTTTGATGGTATCGTTTAGGAAACCATAACGGAAAAGTCTACCTGAACTTCTTCTGCAAGAGAGTTCATGGAGTCCATAACAGTCAACCTCTTTTCCACACGGGCTCAGGGCCACAGGGCTCACCTGTGCTCAGTGCACAGCGGTGTACTCAGCCGGAGACCTAAAGCGAAACGAAAACTGTCATTATCCAAAAGTGTACCGAGATTAGTTGAAGGTAGGACGTGCAGCCAGTGTCCCGATTCTTTGGCGGATGACGCTAAAAGTCTGGCGCGGTTTACGTCACTCGAAAGATTTTGAGCCAAATTTTTGAATGTAAACTTTAAACTAACTGAAACTACCTTTGGGATGTCAACATTAGGACATTTTGGCTTCCACTTTTCTTAGGCTTCTGCAGCACCAGTTATGTTTTGGTTTGATTTGAGAACAGAATTCTCGAACACTGTGCGAGAAAAGCTGGAAGGGCTATACTTGAAATTTGCCGATGCCACTGTGTCTAATAGGTACAAAAAATCAAGAACAGAATTGTTCTTTTATATGATGCCCTTTTGCTAACTAAATCATATAAATTATTATGAACCAGATCTTTAACTTTTAACTTTGAACTATACAATTTATTTACTAAAATATACTATAGCATATATGTATATATTGCTTTGATATTTAATCGGTTTTTCCTTATTGACTATTTACAAGTTTATAACAGACGTATCGTTTGTTAGTGATAATGTTGCTCCTCGCTTTGTGTGCTCATAATTTGTAATTGTGATTTCGAAGTTTTTCTTATCGCTCGTCCATGTGAATAAGATATAGGAGTGAGATTTTCCCGCGGCGGAGCAGGTCGGTCGTCACTCCCACGCCACCTTCCTGCGCCATGGACTCACAATGGCAACATTACTGCACACTTTTTTTCCATCATTGTTGTATATTACGCGTTATCATTCCTCAATAATTCCTCGAAACCCGACTGATCTTTCTTATGTTTTATGGAATCAAGATTTCTTCCGCGTAATTACTTTTTACCCTTTATGCCGCCGATACCAGTCCTTTAAACCGGCGCTTGGCCTGGCCCATTTGTGATGTGAAACACATTTAATAAAGTTCATTAGTATTGTAATACGTATGTATCAGTACTGTTTATAATTTATTTAAACTAATTTGCCGTTTGAATAGGTTACTGCTTCCTTGTCTTTGTTTTACGTTTTATTCAAGCCAATAAAAATCGCGGCAATCACGTTTTGTAATGATACGCATATTAGCTTCATTAAATATTGAAAAACGTAGTAAAATTGACGCCAACACAGTGTTTGCATCTTTACTCGTCGAGTACCAATAGAGACGCCAAAACGGTTTTCACTGGGAACTGTGCCATTTGGGTGCAAAGTTAAGCTGACAAGCGACCGCGTTTTGCTTATTTATTACCCTTTTAAAACATACCGGCCCTAAACATTTTTATTCCTACATTGCTTGAGCTATGTTTTGAACGTCAATCTGTTCGTGTACGTTATTAAATGAACGGTTTTATTCGCGGACAATGACATTGAAATAGCAATGTGATCTAGACTTGTTTATAAACGCTTTGTCGAGTTTTCAAGTTTGTATTACTGAAGACATTTAAATTTACACAGTGAACTAATACAACCGTTGTACGTTCATTTTTTATCTTTATTTAATTCCGCGAAACTATAACGGTGTTGCCTGCATTTGTTTTGGTTCGTCACAGATTGCGCTTCAAAGGCTGTCATGATACGCCGTGTATAGCGGCAGTGGCAGTATTATGTCATCGTCAGTCATTCGGCGCCAGCACAAAATACTCTTGCAATTAGCTTTATATGCGTCGTATAAGGTAGCAAGTACTAAAAACTAAATCGTGAGAATCGATTACAGCGGCACCTTAGGAATCCGCCGACATGACATTTTAACGTGAAGAGACTGGCACACGTGGATTCCTTTTAATTGTGTGCAATGAATGGAGTATCAATGAAATAGATTTTTAATAAACATTTCTTATAACAATATTTTATAATAAAATTTGTTATTTATGAATAATTTATACGAGAAATAAATAAAATAATATATAATCTATTAAATACATCTTATAGTTTCGTAATACGATGAATGTTCACGAAGGTTATCCATCGGTTCTTCGGATGAGTGGAGCAAGTATAATTAATTAATTTATCAAAATAATAACATACTTGAATGTCTATCAACAGCAAAAAGAGTCGAATCGTTTCAGTGATAAGAAAACTACATACTGAATAATAAATTATCCCGAACGATTACATTATCAATCAATGTAATATATCATGCTGTCTAATATAAAATGTTAAAGCAAATTAACACCCTATAAGGTCGCTAATATCTACGACAGGACAAGGAGAGTGGTGGAGGGCAATGAAAGCGACAACGACGAACGAAAGTGACTAGCTAGATTTATTTACACTTGTTCGAAATAGACACGAGCACTTCTAAAACTGGTGTCTACTTTACATCTGTGGCCCAGCCCGCTTCGCTATTTATATCGCTACGGGCGAAGATCTGCCTCCTTCTACGGCAAACTAGAATTTGTTCTGAGTGCGGATGACAGCAATTAACTACGTGTTCATTATATTGAGACATTTATACACTTTCTTTGTTTAAACTTTAAATGAATCGCCAGCTATCTTCCTCTCTTCTATTTGTACGCGAATCACAACTAACTTTTTACGCGAGGTCGTCGAACTGTTCTTACTCCTTTAATAAGGTAGAGATAAGAGAGGGGTTATATAACCAACACATACTTTTTAAGAGTAAAAATAGTTGAAAAAAAAAACATAAATTCCACAACGAATTGACAATGTCATTGTGTGCAGATGAAATCCTCGTGGCTCGGCCGGTGGTCAACTGGTCACTAATAGAAACAGGAAATCGAGTTGCGCGACACAGCATTATGCCTTGTCATACAAGGAGCAATTCAATAAAGCGTCATATTCTGGTACGCAGAGCCAACGAAGTAGTCTCGTAAACGCAACTCTCTACAGAATACGTAACTTGACGTATGAAATACCTTTCTATTGAGTAATACTTGTGCGATGACGTTGTTCATAACATTGCAAAATAAATAAATATAAACTCTTCCTACTTTTAGAGAATCAAATAAGACTAAACACGAACGAATGTGTTCCCTAACTAAAGTTGAACTATCAACATCGTCTAATCGACATTCCATATAACGTAAAGAATGTCGATTGCAATGTTTCTGTTAGGGTGCGTTTACATCAAACGAGCGAATGCTCATTCTATCCCCACCCTATCAAATTCTTTTAATGTAAACAGAGACAGAGCATTCTTTCGTTGTTCTCTCTGCGTTCGCAAACATTCAATAGAATATTCTAAGAATGCTCACTCGCTTGATGTAAACGGCACTAGAACGTGCGAACAATTGCTTAGAGCGTTCTTAGATGTTCGAACGCGCTCGCTCCCCGTAGCGGTTTCTTCAAAGCGTTCTTGTGTTCTAGCAATTTGAATATTTACGAGTACATACCTACTTATCGAATCATGGATTGGTCTCAAGATAAATGTCTATTAATAAAATTTGTGACCCACCAACGTCTCTTTCTTCTTTTCTTTTTGAATGTTTGAGACAAAATAAGAAATGCAGCACTTGAAATTATAATATCGCTGTCAAAGTCGGACATAACCAAAGAGTATATAACTACACCGTGAAAATTGAAATAATGAAACACTACCAACCACAGAATTGACATGAATGGGCAATGAGCATTCGTTCGGCTGATCTAAACGTCATTGCAAGAATTCTAGTTCTATGTTCTCATTTTGCTCGTTGATCTTTTGGTGTAAACGCTAAATTGGGATTTCGTTTACACTAAAAGAACAAGAAAGAATGCTCTTGCTCTAGCTCTAGTTCTTTGTTCGTTTGATGTAAACGCACCCTTACGGCAATCGCGCTATAAAATAAAAACTGAGGTTCAATTATCAAAACTACCGAGAGAGAAATGGAATGTACTGAGATAATTTCGATTTCCTTTTATAGAAAGTAAAACTATTTTGATAGCAACCGTAGGTATGTTAACGAGCTGCTAACTTATAACTACGGAACCAGTTAGCCGATAACAGACTGACAAGGAAATCTCTAACTTTAAAAGCTTAAATATTACAATACAAACCAGTTTTGTTTTATTAAAATAAAGTGAATTTTTTAAGATTTAATATTACTACTAATATCAGAACTAGTTTTATATAAAAAAAAATTTATTGATTTTAAAACACACTATATGCAAAGATACTTTGCATCTACGAGTATTTATTACATACGAGATATTTCCCTTAGAAATTGTGTAATTTAATCTAAATACATATCGATGTTTACAAATAATTGAAAATCTAAACTTTAAGATGAAATTACTGCGAGGCTTAAGCAACGTTACACAGTCTAGTAAAAACCAAATATTAATTGCTTCTAGCGCACGGGAATCAAAAAGAAAACCACATTATACGTATAAAACTAAGCGAAATATAAAAAAAATCTAATGATTAATAAATTATAAGTTACTATGTACACTTACTATTAGGAGAATTTCTTTATGATAGAAACTTTTAAGTCTATAGTAAAATATATCTAATGGTAAAATATGCTAAAACATTTTTTTAAAATGTATATTATCAACAAAGCTTTATTAAAAACAGGAAATAAAACAAATTGACTAGACTACAAAATTCCATTTAAATTGAAATCTGTACTAGTATAACCAGTTTGACGCAATGCAATCGCCAATCTTAATTAGACATAATCAATAACACATTTTACTATACCATGAAAATTGAATATTAAAATAACAGTTAAGTGTTGAAGTTTATTTAAAATATAGTTAATGATAATAAAATGCCGTCCTAGTTAAATTTACCCTGAGGTATTCTCAGTTTACATATATTGCAGCTTCCGCATATTTCAATGATGATAAAGTTATATAGAACATAAACGTAGATAGAAGACGAAGTAATCAAAAGTGTCACTTTAATAAAACAGCTAGACAAGTCTGAGAAATTTAATTAACCCCTTAAATTATTCTAAGAAGTAATAAAAGAAATTAAGTATAATATTTATTACAAAATACTTCTTATCATCTTAGGTTAACATATAATATTTTAATACTTTCTTAGATTTACGCGAATATTTTACATTTAAATAAAACTATCTTTTCGGATTCTTTCGCGGATTTATTTTGATTGCTGTAAAGCTGTTGCTGTAAATCGAAACGTCGGGAACCGAAAATCAAAATAAATCCGCGAAAAAATCCGAAAAGATAGTTTTATTTTAATATAATATTTTAATAAAAGAAATTAAATATAATATTTCATAACAAAATACTTCTTAACAAAATATTTCTTAACATATTAGGAGCAAAAGTTTAAAATTGTGCAAAGACTCGTCTTCAATGACAAATACATATCCAACAAACAATTCATGGGAGGTGCTCATTTGCTGCAAGCACTTACGTCCCTACCTTTTTCTATTATTTACGGAGTTTAAGTACTTTACCGAAGTTCTTATACAATAGACTAGTATTGTATTATTGTATATGTGTATGTTTCAAACACAGAGGGCAATTCCTAATTACGTGTGTATAATATATTAATGAATTGAATTATATAATTGAAATAGTATATTAATGAATTCTTAATTACATATGCATAGAGTAGGTACTCATTAATGAATGCCTTGTATTACAAGGGGGCGCGTATGTATCTGCCTGTATAAAAGATTACGAATTCGATTTCTAGTTGACTACTAGCATCTTTAAATAACTAAGTAATGTTACTTAGTCAAAAAAGTATTTTTTCTAAATTTAAAAGCAAATTTACTTACTAAAATATAAACTTTAGATAATATACAGTATTGCGAACTATTTGTAGAACTATTAAAGGTCTAAATATTTGCCATACATTGTTCTCTCTTTTAAAATATCATTTAGGCAGCGTATGAACGCTTTTCTTTTCGGCTTGCTAACAAAAAACGTGGTAAAACGTAACGTGTTCAGTTAAAACACATAATTCAGTATAGATTATAATACTTTAATATTATAAATGTGAAAGTGTGTTTGTTTGTTCTTCTTTCACGTCGAAACAGAGTGACGGATTGGTGTGATTTTTGTGTGGAGTTAGTTGGTGAGCTAGAGAGTGACATAGGCTACTTTTCTCATCTATATATAGATATACTAATATATAGTCTGTCTATTCCATACTAACCGTTAAAACGTACCTGAGGACAAACCCGAGCGAAGCGAGGGTGAGTCGCTACTACTAATATAATTTATAACATAGAGCACTCTAGGATAATATAGCTTTCTGAACCTGAATCAATTTGTGCAAGAATTATTAAAATCGGTTCAATAGTTTTAGAGTTTATTGTTTACAAACAAACAAATCTTTCATCTTTATCGTATTAGTAATAGCTCAGCTAGATAGTAGCTACAGATATTTCCCTAAACAAAGCTAGCAATTTGCAATATAAGAGTCTTTACATTCTCTCAACTTATACCAAAAAGTATTTAATTAATATTTCATTTGTATTATATTGATTGATTAACATTAAAAAATATATATATTGACATTTCACACTTTTTTGTTTCATTGTCTATGGAATTTCGTATCAAATTATGAAGAAAGAATATTTTTTATATTGATAAAAGTAATTATATATGAAGAAATCATTTCACACTTGCATTTCATCATACTTATTTCTTATAGTAATAGGAAGCTATCAAAAATTAATCCATATGCATTCAGACCCCTATCTCCTTTGCCACAAACCTACAACCATATATCTTTAGGGGAACTTCGTTTGTCTCGTAAATCGTTAGACGTGATCAATTTTTAAAAATCTTCGTTGCATTTATTTTAAACCTTATGTGAGTGCGAGAAGGTTAGAAATTAGATATCTTACGACGGAAGTGGAAGTCGCAATAGGTAATCTGAGGTGGGGAGTTCAGTACAACCGAAATAGCAGTACACATGCCCGAAGACCACCTTGCACTTGAATGGTCTTTAATACTTATCTGTTTTACCTACCAGTCGGATAAAATGTGCTTCTTTTATAGACATCTTTTAAGTTTATATTACGTATATATAATAAGAAAACTTTTATACATAATGTTTGTATGCTGCTTGCGTAAAATTCACTCGGTAGCGTAGACTGTTTGTTTATAGGAACTTCTATATGTACATATGACTTACTTCACAACTGGGCTCCTTAACGTCGTACTCAAAAGAAGCCCGTATTTAGTAGCTGTACGACCTACGTGTAAGCAACTTGCCAAGGTTTAAATAACAACAAAATAGGTACATACAACATGTTTTGCTGTATCTTCAGATACATGTAAACAGTACGAAAAATAAAAGTAATGAATTATAAAACTATGTTATTATAATGTACTATAAGAAAACGAGTATTTATAGTGTTTGAATTGTGTATTTGAACACTATACATACTAAGATTTTTCCCACTTATATTTCTGAAACATCAAAGGAAAGGCTATCAAAGAATATTTTCATTTTTTTTAATTCTTGTGAGAGAAAGACTGAAAGCTGATGAGCTATTTATAGATATTTTGTCGAGTATGAAACACAATAAAAAATTATTGCAATATAAAGCATCACGTATAGGATAACTTCATTCACTACTACAATAAGCAAGCTTCCTCGAAATAGAAAAGAAGCAAACGTAATACTAGTGGTGTTTGCCCCCTGCGTGCTCTCTCGGGGATAATTTCACTCCCTGGTTTGTTTACTTCTACTTAATGGGAGCGAGACAGGAAGGCTGTGAGGTGAACGACCACCCCCGCAACTACCATTAAAACGCAAACGAAATTTTGTTCTATTATTTTTTATATCTGTTTCCGTAGTTGCTCTTTGCTAAAGTCATTTAAAGTTTAACAGTTTATTGTTTACGTAAGATGCAAAAAATATAAAATACACTCGTATTAAATATAATTTTTGTGGAAGTTGTCAATTGTATTTTTTTCAAAAATTGAGTGATAATTTCGATGCGGGACATGTAAATGCAGCCCAGTCATTAACATTATATCAATGTAAACAATATACTCCATATTGTTAGTAACCTATATAAATACCTATATAATAATAATGCAAAGGTAAAAGTGTCTGATTAATACCTATTTTGATAAGGTATAAAAAAACTAACCAGCTAATACAAAAAATACGTCATGCATTTAATTTGCTTATAATATTTAATTATCGCCTGGAACTCGATTTACAGTGGAATTGCAAATATCCACCGCTGCAATTATCGACAATGTTAACAATTCTGGCACATCATTCAATACCAACGGTAACATTTCACAAACTCGCAATTCAGATGAATTCTGATGATCACGTTATTACATATTTCTAAGTACATATATATCTAACTATATGCATTTCTATTTATATAACGTAACATAGTAGCCTAGGTCAAGGCTTCATGACCTAAATTAACATACCTGATAAATAAACATATTAATGCTACGTAAGAAATATTATTATGCATGCGTTATGAGAGCAATTTTGCAATTATTATAAATAAAATATCCTTTTTACTTAGTTTTATTAATATTTAAGCTTAGAGAAAAAGACAAAAGTTTTTCAAATGCTTACTTGAATTACATTGATCAATGAAGCCTGAAAATGAAAAAAAAAAATTTTTTTAATTTTTACCTGTTAATATTTATTAAAATATATAGAAGAAAAAAAGAACTTTAAAATAATAAAAAGAAATTATCTATATATTAATACGTAAAGAGAAAACTTTGAACCCCTTTTTAAGCATATTGCATGTATGGAGGGGTATAAGCTTTGGCATAGTTAAAGTTTTTATAGAGAAGAACTATAGAAAGCCAAAATTTATGACTTTCTTTTATCCGCGAATCCATTCGCATATTATATTTATATATCTTTACTTCACTGTTAAAAGATGTAACAATATGTTAGATAACCTTCATCAATATTATAGGAATACTTACATATAGTATAAAAATGAAGTTTGTTTGCTGTACGTGCAAATCTCTGGATCTATGGGCCCGTTTCAAAATTCTTTTGGGTTTTATAGGCTATTTAGTTGTATAAACTTTGAAAAAAGAACCTCAATGTTGATCAAATTATGATTATGAATTATGGTGGATTTTAGACCACGGGGCGATCACTAGTATTTATTAAATAGATTACCTATATTATTATATAAAAGATATTGTACATATAAAGTATGGGGATATTAATTTCTAAGCCAATAATTTCATCACAAAATAGACGATAAGAAATAAAGGCCATAGAATAAAGTAATATAATTTCCTTTATACAATAAGGAACCCCGCCAGGGCACGTCGATCACCAATAAGTATTCAATACTTCATTCGGTTTTCCGCACGGATTTGTCAATTGACAATAAATATGAGTTGCAAGGAGTGGTGTATGAAGCCTTGAAAATCCTTTGCACACGTATACATTATGTACGCAATATAACAACTTGGAAAAAGCAGAAACAAGGTTTCTATTGAAAATATACGTTTGCTATAATCATTTCCTCTTTATTAAGGTTTTTCCTTTATGCTATGTGTGTTATATTCGATTTAGTAAGCATAAACACTAGGCAAGCAAACTACTTTAAAAAATGGAATTTTTAAATATAGCATCAGAAATATTATTATTTAATCGATTACAATATTTTGTTAATTCTTAATTAAACTTTGATATTTCCTAATCATCGACCTTGTAAGTATTTACAATTCAGTACCAAAGAATATAGATATTTGTTTATCTATTTCATCAATGCCGATATTAGATCTACCCTGCTTATTGTCTGTCTAAGGTACCAATCCAAACAATCTCTATTGTTTGCGAGCAGAGATGACCACAGCTGTCTAATAATTCCGATAGGCTCGTCGTAGGAAAGGTATAACGAAACAAAAGGCCTGCTGCCTTTTTGATTCCGCTTTCCCTTTTATCATTTTTCCCGACAGATCAGATGAATATTTCACAAACGCCTATAATCTAGACACAATAGGCGCTAACTATTGCTTTGTATTCTATAACTATTAGGGAGTGACTGGATATTTGTGTATTATCATAACACTAGCGGCTCACCCTCGCTTCGCTCGGGTTCCCCTCTAGACAAACAACAAAAAACCTATCCCACGGGAACCGTACATTTTTCCGGAATAAAAAGTAGCCTATTTGTTATTCTGATGTATGAACTATATTATTGTAAAGTTTCATTAAAATCCAATTAAAGTCTGATTTTTAATTCGACGGAATTCTGACATTTCAGAAGTGTTGTCAACTTTGAAACATTGTCACTAAAAACGGAAAGCATTTTAGCAAAATAAAAAAATAAACGTATCTTGAATTTAAGGTTTCAATTAGAAAAACTAAGACTAAAAAAATGATTGATAATTCTAAAATGGTAATTATTTTTTTTAATATCATATTATTGAAGTTACAATAATTATTATGGAAATTATTTTTCTATTACAGGGATCCCTGTCCAATAATCCATACGTTGCAAGCCTTTTTTAGTAAAACCCCTTTGTTTGTAAAATCTTTGCTTCTTGTAAGAACATATTATTAAAGAAGAGGATAAAATGTGCCCTTTTAATGTTTTGATGGATAGTGTTAGTGATTCTTTTATAATCTACATTCGGATTATATGACGGTGTTGACGACAATGATGATATACTCGTAAGAGATAATGATTTACAAATATTTTCATTTAAGAAATATCTTGTTTTACTCTGTTATTTTTTTTTTTCATTTAACCATTAAACATTTATAGTTAGTGTGCATTGAATGCACAAAACAAAGACTATTTACAATGTCATACATATTATAGTTTAGTTGATCTAATTCTGTTTCATATATTTTGTTATTTTAAATTAAAAAATTCAAAGCAGAAAAGGTTTATGATATCTGAATTATCAAAGAATGACAGCTGTCATATTTCCGTGGAATTAAAAATCAGACTATAGTAGTTTTTGTGTACTAATCTGTATAATTTACTATAGTTTTTTAACTATCCCACGGGAACTCTTTAATTTTTAGGATGAAAAGTAACTAAGATGTTGACCGGGGATATAAGCTACCACCACGCAAAATTTCATTTAAATCGGTCCAACAGATTCGGAGATTAGCCCGTACTAACAGACAAACAAACAGAGAAGCAAAAAAATTGAAAAAAATCTGGATTTGTTTTATTTCTCTTCTTACATCCCCCTGACTCAGTTTTTAGTATTTTTTTTCTATGTACAGATATTAGACCTCTACAGTTTTATTATATGTATAGATAAACCTAAAGGTAGACATGTACATATTTTGTTTATTATGTTGTTAGGAGCAAGTTTTTCGAAAACAGATATTTTTTTTTCTTTTAAATAATATTATTGTAAGTAAATATCCAATTTATTGACTTCGTTTTAATAATAAAAGATATCATATCAATATATTATATACAAATCATAAATACCTATTTTTAACCAAATTATCTAAAGTAAAATTGTACCTGATTAATTTAATTATTGTTAAGTTTTATTTTAAAAGCTTGGTTTAATTTTGAAAAATAATACTGATAAGCTAATAATGAAAAATGACTTTTTTAAATCTCTACTATTTAGCTTTTATACTTGAAGTTTGAATAGTTTGTAATTTAAAAAATTAGATGTGAAGGATGGGACCTGTGCACACGGATGTTAAAATCCGATTCACACGTGATTCGAATATCAACTATGTTTCCGGTGGACAATATGAGTCCGGAAGAGAATAAAATTTGATTTACATAGGACTATACCCGACTTTCCTACATTTATATCTAGTGTATATAATTATGAGAAATATTTTGTAATTATTTAAAAAATATATATATTTAGTATATTTTTCAACAGATATTCAGTTTAGTTAACATTATATTTCAGCAAAAAAAAAATATTTTAATGTGTTACATTACAAAATTCTATATTTATTATTTACTAGCGACTCACCCTGGCTTCGCTCGGCTTCGTCCCTAGGTACGTTTTAATTTTTTTGAGCGAAACCTGAATTCTTTTTCTAAAATAAAAGTAGCCTGAGTTTATCCTTATAATATCAGCTATCTGACAGTGAAAGTCCCGTTAAAATTGGTTCAGCTGTTTCGGAGATTAGCCGGAACAAACAGACAGACAGACAAAAATGTTAAAAATCATGTTTTTTTTATAAGTACCCTATATAATTCCATATGTATTTACTCGTAGTATAAAGCTGTTATTTTGATATTACAAACAGACGCTTCAATTTTATTTATCTGTATAGATAAAATTCCCCTTCGACCGATAGTTATTTTCCGTAGAAATTTAAGACATTATAACAACGTCCTCATTAGCATGGAATCATGCCAAAAATATCATTTATCCGATATTTGCGTCAAACTCTAATAATAATATTTTCAAAATGCGGAATTAAATAGGTATTATTAAATGCATAAAATCGTACCCTTTTTGTAAATAATAATTATTGATTTTAACGTGATGCTTACTTTCTTAATAATTACGAATTAAAAATAAAAACAATTAAACACTTGAATATCTTGAAAATATAATCTTCTATACTTAGCTTGATGCTTATCTATATCTAGCAGAACCCGCGGCTTCGCTCGCGCTAAAACTACAAAAAAAATCTCTGAAAAGGTAGGTTTCATACAAACTTTCATTCCCTATTTTACCCTCTTAGGGGTTGAATTTTGGAAAACGCTGAAATACGTAACTCATTATTTTTGCCGTACTCAATTCATACGAAATTTCATGCAAATATTTCCAAGGAATAAAAAGTTTCATACAAACTTTTATCCTCTATTTCACCCCCTTAGGGGTTGAATTTTGAAAAATCCTTCCTTAGTAATTGCCTTCGTCATATAAGGAATACGTGTGCGAAATTCCAATTTTCTAACCTTAAGGGTTTGACCTGTGCATTGATACATCAGTCAATCACTTTTGCCTTTTATATATACAGATTACACATATTAAATATTACCTAGAACAAATATTGAAAATATCTAACAATTGATTTATTATAGTTAATTTAATTTTACATTAAAATTAATAGCAAATAAGTTTTGCTGGCCATATTTCAATCTAAACGTTTATACAACCAAATGAAAAATGGCGCGCTGTATACTTATCATCAAATAAATTAATATGTTTTACTTTACATCGTGGAGATAAATGAATAAACTTGGCACGAAATGTTCAGTTATATTCGCCAGCATCTGTTATTAACTGTCAACCGTTTTAAAATGTAATAAAATATAACGATAACATCGGTTATGTTATATTTCGAACACTTAATGTACACGTTTTAAATATAAACTTCACTCGAAACAAAATATACGCGAATCTATAAATCAATCAGCACACATCGCTAAAGTAACTCTACATTTCCTATATCACAAATTGCCTGTTGCCGCCAACTTCAATGGCTTGAAGATGTGGCGAGAAGTTTTAATTTAAGCGATAATTGAGGTTTTTACAAAATCTGTACATTTTAATTTATTGACTTTCACTTTAACCATTGTTTTTTTTTATTTTTTATTAACGATGTATCGTTGAAACGACGCAAGGCGTAAACACACTCAACTCTTAAAAATGTGTGTATTTATATTGCAGAAAAATGGAATCTAAACTTTAATATAATCGTATATTATTTTCTATCACTTACGAGTACATATATCTATCACTTATATAATAATATCCATACTAATATAATAAATGCGAAAGTAACTCTGTCTGTCTCTCTGTCTGTTACCTTTTCACGCTTAATCCGCTGAACTAATTTAGATGAAATTTAGTATAAGGATAGTTTGAAACCTTGGGAAGGGCATAGGATAGATTTCATCCCGGAAATCACCCCTTAAGGGATTGAAAAGGGAGGGTGGAAGTTTGTATGAGGAATCAATCATTTCTCATATATAGTGTATCTATTCCATATTAAGCGTCATAACGTACCTAGGGACGAATCTGAGCGAAGCGAGGGTAAGTCGCTAGTATTAAATATTTATAATCAGTCATAAATCAACAATTCAAAGAAAGAATCGATAGGTGTACATTGTTGTCTTGTTAAAAAAACCATTACTAATATATCGGCTACCTTCATTAGTATATCTTCAGACATGACGCCTTTGTGTTTATCTCAAGTATTTAGCCCATATAGTTGTAACGGATTAGATGTCACGGTATTTGTCGTTACAGTCATTAAAGAATGATGTTTTTTATTACATACTTTGACTTTAATATTTATAAACCAATCGTAGCAACATAATCAATCAAGTTGGACATCAATAGACACATACAGCATCAAAATATTATTTTAAGTAGGTATTTATTATTTATAATTAAAAAAAAATTATGTTACTAAATATATCAAATATTGGTACACATTTCATTATTATTAATATTTGGAGTAAGATAAATCGGTTAATTTAACAATTTATAATTCTCAACTTGTGTTGTATACAGAAACCGGTTGCTCTATCTCATTGCACTAATGAATCAAGTGGCCGCGGCTTAGTAATCAACTAGTGCCCATTACTCCATATTTTGTGGTTTTCTAAAGTCGATTCTAACTGTTAAAAATTAAAACCTACCCATATTCAAAAATACAAGTTGTAAGCAACAGAGGTTGTTTATGAAAAGATGAAACGCTCTTATTTATTTTAAATCGTAAAAGTTTGATCTATTAAAAGACTCGATTTGTGATAAATGAGGAAATTAATTAATTGACAATATCTTCTAAATATTGTTCCCCCCCCCCCCCCCTTCCCCTCCTTCTCGTAAGTATTACATCTATAAATGCACCAGAAAAAGCTTACAATCTATTAAAAAAGTTATATCACATTTTTATATTCACATTTGTGTGTTATTATGTATTAATATGATTTGTAGAATAGCAAGTCTTGATTCCCCTTCCTGCTCACTTGAACTCACGCTCAAATGCCACGTTTTTCGAAACGGTCCCATTTCATGTTTTAAAGGTTTTATAAATAATTTTTGTATCATAATTTAATAATTATTTTTTTATCGAAGTAATTTAAATGATGTTAACTTTTGATGTATGGGTTTTTTTTAAATATAGGATTAAAAACATAACCATATTGCTTTCTGTGTAAAAAAACTCGTAAAAATATTTAAAAATGTATACTTAGGTTTGATTTTTGCAAATCCATTTTTGACACCGTTGCGCATTAAAAGATTTCATTTGTCAAAGTTAGGAATAATAATTTCTATACATGACAAATATACTACGATAATTTAAACTACAAGGAAGCGAATCCGCTAAAACTATTTAAATAGAGCTTTCGTAAAAGGTATTTTTAAAGCTACCAATGTACGATTGTAGTCTAAAATAAGTTCCAAGTTCCAAATATCTAACATAACCCAATGAAAGAAGAATATATGTATATACTCGTATGTACAATTACGTATATAATTTTTCCAAGCGCTATTAACTACCGCTTTTACGAAAATCCATTTGCCATTATATTCTCAGTTCTAAGAGTTCATAGTTAGTTCTAAGAAATAATTTCTATTAATGTTTAATAGACACAACCGTGCCCGTAATGTAGGCACTGAAATATTATCGTAATAATTTCATACAAAATACTTGTAATATATTAATATGAAACTCGTAAACTGTACTTTATACAATAATCTTTCCGTTAAACTTAAGTTACTTTCACCATATAATTTTAAATTTTTGATTAAGTTTTTATTATTTTTATATTGAAAACCCTATGCAATTATTTTTAATTCTTAACCTTGTTTTACAATATTTCATTAATTATGCAATAACCGATTTAAATGAAATCATCCTGTCAATATGTATAAATTTATAAATAAGTGAAAGTGAAGCATGTGCCACCCGCCTACGCAAATTATTCGCAATTCGTTAGATCTTAAATTATAATGCGGAATAATATCTGAATGCTGTCATAATAGATAATTGTCACATAACTTCTTAGACAAAGAAAAGAAAGTTAAGTTAAAAATAAAGTAGCCCTTAAATAGTAAGGGACCACAAACAATATCCTTAAAAGATATCTAAAACAATATGGGATTGACATATACTGACCATGCGAATTAGCGCTTGGACATGTCATTCCCATAAATTTCTTATATTTCTATTGGTAATACCGATTGTAGAAATTTACAGTGTGTATCAGCTTTGTTTTATCTATACATATAATAAAAAAAATAATTTGGTACCTAAGCCGAATCTGTACATTAAATATTTCTTGGAAAATCTTATTGAAATAAACATTATTATCGTTACAGAGGCCGAACCTATAGTTTTTTAGAATTTTTGTCTGTCTGTCTGTCTTTTACCGCATCACGGAAAAACCACTGGAGGGATCTTGATGAAATTTGGTATGATGATAGCTGGTTATCTGGGTCAACATATAGGATACTTTTTCTGAAAATATCTCATCTCTGAGAAATCAATACCAAACGTTAAAACGTAGTCGCTAGTTAAGAATATAGGTGGACCTGGATCTTATAATTAAAGGGCGAAACTAAAACGGAAACAGCGATGTGACAACTGACCTCAGGCGGAATCGTTAATGGTCTCATTTATCATCGCAAACGAAAGTGAAAACTGCTACTGAATACTGGATACAATTGAATGGTAATTGTATTTATTTTATCTCACTTTAACATTCTGTCATGCTGAATAATAAAGCAGAACGGCAAAGTAATTAATTTAAGAACTCTTTAGATGATTAGTACGTTCAAACAAAATAAAAATTAATACGGTATCTTACATTATATACTAATATTATAAATGTAAAAGTTTAGAAGCTTGGCTATCCAGATGTTACTCAATCACGCCAGAACGGCAGAACGGATCTGGATGAAATTTGTCACAGAGATAGGTAATAGTCTGGAATAGCACATAGGCTACTTTTTATCCCGAAAAAATGTACGGTTCCCGTGGGATAGATTTTTGTTTGTGATTGATTTGTTTTTGTTTCTCTAGAAGTGAGGAGAGTCGCTAGTACAATATAAATACAAAAGCTTATGAGTGCATGTGTATGTATGTGACTGTTTGGTAATTCTTCACGCTGTAACGAGTCTACGGATTTGAATATAATTTATAATGGATTTCGAAGTGAAATATGTAGAATAATGAAGTATTGTAAATTATATCTGGATAAACACATAGGATATATTTCATCTAAATAACTAACACATGAGTAAATCCATAGTCAAAAACTAGACGACCGACATATTTTAGAAAAGCAATGTTCTATATTTTTATATAAACTAAGAGATAATAACTAACTTTTGATAAGATGATTGATTGTTGACGGTCTGGTTTCAGTTGGTTGGATTGAGATTTTAAGCTCATTCCATATATTATATATATGTGGTAAATATCTTAAAATATTTTTATGTAAATAGTAATGCATTTTCTATATAAATAATTTTCACTAAAAATTTCTGATAGTTATAAGATTTTTTAATGTTTTATATTACAATTTTAGTACTCTATACATTGTACAATCTATTGTAATATTCATTCAGGTAACAATGAAGCATTATGAAAAAAAAAACTTGCATATAATATAGTTTAAAAATAGACAATATCCGCGTACCACAGAAGTCTTTGATTACATCTAACAGTGGTCTCCATTCTAATGCAAAATAGTATTACATTATAAGTATGTCGCAATGGAATAGTAAAAGTGAAGCGCATATTGTATGGGTTTGTAATGTTCAGTTATGAATCGTAACTAATTCGTAATAACACACACGTGACTTTATTTTTATGCTCCACCTACTTATCAATGTAACATAACTAATTATAATATAATTACGAATAATACGTAATGTATTATATGAAACTAGCAGAGTCCGCGGCTTTGTTCGCGCTAAAACTACAAAAATAACTCTAAATAGGTAAGTTACATACAAACTTTCATCCCCTGTTTTACCCCCTTATAGGATGAATTTCGAAAAATACTAAAACACTTATTTATTTAATTGTATTGAAGAGCATTGATATTGATACTAAGTTTCAAGTAATTCTGTATATAAATATTTTTTAGTTGTATTATAACGTGTTTTCCCGTGGAAATGAGATGATCTTGCATAATAAAAAGTAGCCTTTGTTATTTTCCAGCCCTCCAACTTTCTCCATATAAAAAATCACGCCAATCCGTCACTCTGTTTTGACGTGATAGCAGGACAAACAAACACACTTTCACATTTATAATATTAGTATGGATATTTTTATAAATATTTGGTATTTTTATTAAGAATTTATATTTCATAATATTATTATTACTTTGTATAAAATTTAAGTAATACAACTGCAATTGTTTTTGTGTTATCTATATACATATAATAAAACTGTAGAAGTCGAATGTCTATCCATAGATGCTAAAAACCGAGTCAGGGGGATGTAAGAAGAGAAATAGAACAAATCCAGATTTTTTCCATTTTTTTTTTGTTTCTCTGTCTGTTTGTACGGGCTAATCTCTGAAACTGTTGGACCGATTTAAATGAAATTCTGCATAGTGTTGTCTTATATCCCCGGTCAATATTTTAGATAATTTTTATCCCGAAATATTAAAGAGTTCCCGTGGGATAGTTAAAAAGCTATAGTAACTTATACAGCTTAGTGCACAAAAACTATGGATTGGATTTTAATGAAACTTTACAATAATATAATTCATACATCAGAATAACAAATAGGCTACTTTTTATCCCGGAAAAATTTACGATTCCCGTGGAATATATTTGTTTTTGTTTGTCTAGAGGCGGACCTTAGCGAAGCGAGGGTAAGCCGCTAGTAAACAATAAATTTGAGTAATGAGTATAAAGGGTAGGTATTTTTAATTATTTCATTATGTAAACCTTTGATTATTATTGTTCTCATAAATTAAACTTTAAAATAACTGGTCATTAAGTGTTAATAAATATTGTAAGTGTTAGTTTAACAACTTGTATTTTCTGTTGAATTATTATCAGTTTTCTAGTAATAAATAGTTTAAAATCTCTATTAAAGCTAGATCTTGTGGCGGCGCCAGTTGACATTCTCGTTACGGGAGCAACTTTCATGAAGGTAACTGGCCGGTTTAATAAAATATAACTGCTAAACTGACAATATGGCTTATTTATAGCACTACAATTCTAATTTCCACACAAACTTGATAAATGTAACTATTTTCGCAATGGTTCAGATTGTTAGTGTTTTTCTCGTGCCTTTTTATCATGACCTTATCAAGAAAATGTACAATGTGCTATTATTACCTATATATTAATATTTAAATATTCAGTTAATAAAAACAGAAAAAATCGTATTACAGAACAGCATTGTCGTTTGACTCGATAGTGTTGACTGTTGAGTGAAATATAGACTTAGAAAAAACGAATAGATGCAATCCTGCAGTCCCGCTATTCGCATCAGTAAGTTACGAGAAGTGGAATCGGACTTATTTGAAGTAGTCAACCTCAGAGAACCTATAAATCTGAAGTAAAGTTTTCATTACGACACCGAGATGTATGTCTTAATCACAATAGCTTTTAAACTCTCACAAATATTTTGTACATGATCATTTAATTGCCTAAGCTATATCTAAAATAATAGTAGTTAGTACTTACAATTAGTACTTACATAATGTAATAAATGCGATCTATATACATATTTAAATGGTATATTGGTCAAGTTACAATATTTTTTATTTTATAACTGTTTGAAACGGAATACAAGCCAAAACTAGTAATCAGTCTGGTTTCACAGTTATCGCGATACGGTTAACATCTTTCAGTGAAACTTTTGCGATATTTTTGAGTGAAAATTTTGCGATAACCTTTATAGTTTATATTCTGACTTATAGCTACGTTCGAGCTATATGGAATATACATTCCAATTTGAAAGCCTAGGCCTAATACAAAAGGAAATAGTATGTTTAATAAATTCGATTATTATAAACTCTATATATCTATATTTTATATATCTATATTTTAGTAAACTCGACTCGATGTGATAAACTACGCAACTAAATAAGTTGGAAAATTTTGACCGAAACGCCAATCACGAATAGCAATAATGATATAAACAATATTAGAAACGTCATCTGTAGTTATTAAACAATTTGTACACGATAAGATAGTAATTCAATTAAGTGTAATTTACTATTTAAAACATTTTTAAGGCACAAATTCAGCATTAAAAATGTTATAAATTGCTTATTCAAAAAAAGTGGAATACGGATGCCCGAGTCATTATGTTCCCTGTGTCTCAAAAAATAACAGCTGAATCGAGTACCTACTTACCTCGTTTTTTTTTTTAAACAAATACACGTAACGCTTAATTCCGTTAATTAAATTATTGTTAGTGATTTTTCAAAACGGTATATGTAGGTACAGTACTGAGTACGCTATACCTATAACTATAGTACATATTTATTGGGTTTTATAATGGCACACGCTCAATACCACTAATTACGCAGGGAATATATTTCAATCTCTTTTTCTTCATTCTTATCGTTTAACCTCTTGCTCGCTATTATAAAAAATTATCAATTAATTAACTATTCATATTACCAACATGAAACTGATATGTTACCAACGTTGGCAACGTTAACGATATTATTGTGATGAAATAATATCTAATGTTTTTATAATGAAAAAACCATTTAAGATAACACTTATATAGGGAACTATGAACACAATTCTCCAGACAAATACATCACGTTGTAATGGAACGTACTGTTGTTTTATTATTTTACGTGTGCTTCACGCAAATAACTAGAAAGTGTTTTAAATCGGTGTCGAGATTACGAGAGTTAACAAGAAATGTTAATCCCTTTACTCGTAAAGAATAACGATCTGGATGTCAGTGGAGGTAACTATAATAATTTGGATCATCTTAGATCGTAAAGAATTAACATAGATATAGATATTTAAACATGTTAATAAGGTGCTAGCTTAAATATCGCGCACTTTATTAATAAACGAAAGATTTAAGTGACTTCATTTTACCACCAAAAATTGAGTAATTATATTCTAAATTTAATAGTAAAAAATGTCCATTAAAATCTACGTTTTTTTAGACCTTTTAATATAGATGTAAATCCTACGTAATATCATGTAAATAACATCAAAATTCAAGCTAGTTCTCCAATTTTTATCAGTCAGTCCAAATTTGTAAAAAAATTGCTATATCATTCATAATGAGGGTTACCACGCTTGAATTATCCTCGGGTGGGCGCTAGTGTAGAGTGAGGTCTCTAGAAATGTCAAATGACACTAAATGTTTACTGCTTGGTAGCTTTTCATCGTGGAATTCACCATTGATTGGACGGATTGTACCATTTTTGATTATGGTAGACACAGTACAGCTCAACAAATGTTATTGCATTAAAAGAAGAGCTAAGGAAAAGTCAATATTTTATCTATGTATTTGGTTAATTATTATATATTAATAATTTTAAACAAAATCCTGATAAATTGGTGGCCTTCCGCATTAACAAATACTTTTTTAACGACAGCGATAGAACTTTATTCGACAGTGGTGCCAACTAGCTCCACCAGAAACGATAACCCTCATTGCACAATATCTTACATGTGACATTTTTAAACTGTGTATATGGGAAACATTCAAGTTCAACTATTACAGTGTTCTTTATTATTATTCCTGTTCAGTACATTGGCTTTAGCATAAATGTACGTTATCTAGTAGGTGGGGAGGCCGTACGCAATTTACGCTGCCCAACAAACAATAAACTAGTATTAACATATATGGTTTTATCAGCAACGATTTGCACACAATGTTTAGAAACGGTGTCGATGTTTTGCTTCCCCGCCTCTTGCTGGCAAGAGCACAACTGTTATTGCTTATTCTAATCAATTTATACTTTATTTTGATAATGCATATTTCTCTTCACGATAAATCTGTTTTCAAATCATACCAAGCGATTTATACTGTAATTATATACAAAGATATTGATAAATTTAAATTACTTAGACACTATATATCGAAACTGTTTTTAATCCACGCTAGTAAACTAATAAGGATATTAAATATATGTGAAAATAATATACAGGTTATGTTATCTAAAGTCGTATCTTAATTGTTTATTTTAAAATACTAAGAAAATTAAATTCTATTCTAGAGACTTAAGTCTCTGATAGTAAAACTGAAGACTGAATTGTTACTACTGAGTACTGCCTAATTATATTAATTTAATTTAGATACTGTTAATTTATTAGTTTTTAGTATAATGCATTTAATATTAATATTTTTTTAAATACAAATTACATTTTGAAGTAATAATAGATTAACAACGAAATGGAAGGTTTTCTCAAAGAATTAAGATTAAATTCAAGAATATTTATTTCAAACTTAGAATTCAGGTTCTCAGGAATGAATTGTTTGTGTATAATATAAGCCAATATTGACATTCTCTTTGACTACTCACTAATCTCATTGTGTTGGTCATTCTATTATAAGTAATGTGATATTTTAATTCAATTAATCTGACACAATAAAATTGGATCGTAATCAAATTATGGAAGCAGTCCTCTATTAATGCATCACTTGGAAAAATATAATCATCTTTATATATTTTTCAAGACTGTTATCATTGTTTGCATTATCAAATGATTCAAAGAAAATCTAACGTAAGCACTTGTTATAAACAAACAACACCCTGACCTCGACCCAGTCAGATAAAAACCCTTAAAAACAAAAATACTCGTATTTGTGTCATGTAAAAGTAACTCCGAATCTGGAACTCTATTCGCCTTATAAATGCATTTATGATTTTTGTAATATTAATCTTAAAATTTAATAAAAGCCCATATATATATAATAAGAATTACATAAGTCATAACTCTACATATAAATATCAATACATATATATTATAAAGCTGAAGAGTTTGTTTGGTTGAACGCGCTAATCTCAGGAACACAGACAATTCAGCCTATTGAGTTGTCTGTGCTCAGGAAGTTCTAATCCGATTTGAAAAATTCTTCTTACATTAGATAGCCCGTTAACTGAGGAAGGCTATAGGCTATATATCATCCTGGAAAAATGTACGGTTCCCGTGGGATAGATTTGTTTTTGTCTAGGGACGAACCCGAAGCGAACCGAGGGTGAGTCGCTAATCTATACTAATATCACAGTGTACTAAAAAATAATTTTGTAATACTAAAAAAGTAATAATTGTTTTATAGACTGTGCTAATATTATAAAGCTGAAGAGTTTGTTTGATTGTTTGTTTGTTTGTTTGGTTGAACGCGCTAATCTCAGGAACTACTGGTTGGAATCGAAAAATTCTTTTTGTGTTAGATAGTCCATTTATCGAGGAAGGCTTTATGCTATATAACATCACGCTACGACCAATAGGAGCGGAGCATAAATAAAAAAATGTTGCAAAAACGGAAAAAGATGATTCCTTTTTAGAGCTTCCGTTGCGTGCGTTGCGTAAACGGTTAAAGGTACGCAAAAATCGTGTATGACGGAAATGTTCCCCTTTAAAAGTTCTAAAAAAAAGTCCGCGACAGCATATGCCTATCTTTTAAGGTTGACTCAATATAACCCTTTTAAACGTAATCAAATTTGTTCTAAAATAACGCATTACTTCCGAAGGTGTTTTTATAAACATGATATTAATCCTTATCTAAATAAATACGTTATTCATCACAAGTATTTAATTTTGAATAAAATTTTCCTTGACATCATTTGATTTCAACGAATATCTTAGGAGATATCATAGTTTTAAAATATACATATTTAACTTTACGCGGACTATGGGTGAGCGGCTGAGCGCGCTCTTAGCCCGATGCAAGGCGAGGGCGGGGCGGTCGTGAGGGGGGACTCTGCAAGCAAAGTCACTATTCCACGCGGACGAAGTCGCGGGCAAAAGCTAGTAAAACATATAATTATAACTGCTGCAATTTTTAGCCTTTCTCGCAAGTCCATCAAAACCTAAAAATAAAATATTCATTTAAAGTTTATCATAGGATAATATACATAATAGATATAAAATATTATTTTTAAAAACAAATAATTGAAAATTTGAATTTTATTGTTATTTTCTTTTGTGTTATTCTTTCACGCTTGAACGCCGTAACCAATTGTGATGAAATTTGGCACGCTCGTACCCTATGGCGTGGAATACTTCATCCAAGTTAATCAAGCTCGGGTTGTAGTATTGTATGTATGTATTCAGCCCTTTTTAATGTCCCACTGCTGAGCACGGGCCTCCCTTCAATACGAGGGGAATCAGGCCATAGTCCACCACGCTGGCCAAGTGCGGATTGGCGGACTTCACATGTCTTTCGAAAACTTGCTAGGTTTTCTCAGACATGCAGGTTTCCTCACGATGTTTTCCTTCACCGTAAGGCAAGTGGTAATCATGTTAGAAAAGATTCGCACATGAAAATATCAGAGGTGCGAGACCCGGGATTTGAACCCGCTTCACTCGGTTTCCCAAGCAAGCGCATTACCACTGGGCTACCACTGCCTTAGTATATTCACAATAATAGTCTGTTACACAAATATGGTGTATGCATATCCAAGACGGTGACCTTATGATTTATTTGGACAACGCTGCGTTTCCATTGTCAGTGACATTTTCGGCCTTGACTGTAAGCGAGGCCGGTCCACTTTCATGCAGTTTGTATGCCATCGTCCGCGCCGTGATAATGTTGCACCGCAACATTCTGCGAGATGCGTAGGTACATCACAGATATTATACTAGAAAGCGTCCAGACGAATCATGTCTCTGGGACACCAGCCAGGAACCTACAAAGCTGCTATGTAGGCCCTAATATAAATGCCTACTTGAAATTGCTACTCTATTGATGTGAAACCTTCAACTTGTTTCTATTAAAGGGCTTTCATGTTTCTTGAGTTTTATAATGGGCAAACCGCAAATGTAAACCATAAAATAATTGTATATTTAATCTTGCAATATATATGAGTCCCTGGTCAGTGGCGGATTTACCGGGAAGCAAAGGAAGCAATTGCTTGGGGCCCCGCTTGGACAGGGGCCCCAAAATTTGCAAAATTTTGAAAACATATTCGCAAATTTGAAAAAAAAAATACAAAATACAAAATAAAAAATTCAAAATAAAACAATCCAATCCATCGATATGGTAAATAATATGATATGATATGATATGATGATGTCATTCATCAATTTGCGACTGAGAAAAGTAGGAAAAAGTAGTAATTTAGTTAGTAAATTATAAGTAAACTGAATAATATATTGATTTTGCAAAATTAACTGGTTATTTATTATTTTGAAATATTCGGGGGGGGTTAATGTCAGAATGAGGGCCCCAAAAACCTGAAATTGCTTGGGGCCCCGTCATAGGTAAATCCGGCACTGTCCCTGGTTTACTTATCGTTTCATAGAAAAGCTAATATTGTATTGGAACTACTTTATTTGTATTTTTTCTACTTTCAAGTGAGTACTATTAAAAAAATTATTGCGCTTAATGCAAGAACAAGTTTATATCTAAACATGAATAAAGCTTTAAGTGCCTAGAAAGCATCGTATTGTACTTTTTGGCTATAGTTAAAATACAACTTTCTATAATACAATATAATATTTGATTATTTCTTTGTTCAAACAAACTGCTTGCCTATGGAAATATTGACGAAAACTTTATAAGTCTGTTCCCACGACAGGTCAAACTTTAATAGAAAAGCTAACAGTTCCGCCGTGCCTGGACATTTAGAAACCGTCATATTTTGTTATTTCTCTTTGTTGGGTTTGTTTTACGCCTACAAATGTGTAAACTTTGAGTAGTCTGTTATACATACATGAGTAAATATGTAGTTTTGAATTTTAAAAGTACAGGTAAATAATCTATCACCTACAATTGTAGAACAGCTTATGGATTTCAAAAATGGATTTAATAATCATTTTTTTTGTAATTAAGAAAAAAATAATAACAAAATATATACAATTACAATACCATTGCTTTTGTTCATAAATTTCTCAATTATCTAAAGAACTTAAATTAAAAGCGGTAAATCCGCACTTTCAACTAAGTACATAATGCTATTTTCTAAGGTTCTTTACAATGTATATACAAAATACAATCATTTAAGGTGTATTATATGAATCTCCTGTTTGCAGGACCGCGCCGGAGCCGGGCCCGCTATAATGTAAGCGGCGCAAGACGACGTGCGTTTTCCCTCAAGGTAAGCCTCTTTGCTCATAAAAGTAAAAGCGCTCAAGGATCTTACGGACTGCGGATTATGCACGTTCTATATCACTAACTTGCGTGGGTGGACTATTGAGTTTTAATCTTCGATAATGACGTTTTGATTTATTAATTATTCGTTTTAAAGTAGACTTTGTATGATATGATATTTTAATTGTCTACCTGTATTCAATGTAGTAGTAGGTATAACAATAGTATTTTTAGAAAACAATCCGAAACAAAACAACAAGTTAGACAGCGATAGCGGTAGTTGACTCGTGGCCATTAATCAACTGAAAAATGTTCGGAATATTGTGAAATACATTTTCATTATGTTATTTTCAAAAAAATCATTTTATTATGTTACAGTTTAATTTATTGAACACTAGCGACTCACCCTCGCTCCTCTCGGGTTCGTCCCTACTTAGTACTTACGTTTTAACGTTTAGTATAGATTTCTCAGAAATGAGATATTTTCCCGCAGTAAAAAGTATCCTATATGTTGCCCCCGGATAACCAGCTATCATCATACCAAATTTCATCAAAATCCTTCCAGTGGACTTTCCGTGATGCGGTAACAGACAGTCGAAAATTCTAAAAACTATAGATTCGGCCTCTGTATCGATAATAATGTCTATTTCAATAAGATTTTCCAAATAATTTTAATGTACAGATTCGGCTTAGTTACAATTTTATTATATGTATGTATAGATGTGTACTAACAACTATTCAATCAATCAATTTTATTAACTACCTAAGTAGGTATGTATACCTATCCAATGTCAAACCGCTAATTAAATTCTATGAAATATGAACTCATTCGCTTTCTCCTTCAAAGGAATTCTGAATCTATACTCTTAACATGCAAATATGAGAGGATATAAAAGTGTTAACATATTTGTACCTAATCACAGTCTGACTAATTCATTTAGTTTAGCTTATTCATTAGCTTAACAGATTTCTACTATTCGTCGCTACTAGGTATTAAATATTTAAATTATGAATTATTCTATATATGTACGACATCTATATGCAGATATCTTCTATACATATAATAAAATTGTAACTAAGTCAAATCTGTACATTAAATATTTTTTGGAAAATCTTATTGAAATCGACATTATTATCGATACAGAGGCCGAATCTATAGTTTTTAGAATTTTTATTTGTCTGTCTGTCTGTTACCGCATCACAGAAAAACCACTGAAGGGATTTTGATGGGTATGATGATTACTGATTATCCGGGTCAACATAGGATACATTTTATCACGGGAAAATATCTTATTTCCGAGAAAAAATACAAAAAATATTAATAAAACCACGATGATACTACAAACATTTTAGCAAGGTAACTTCCTAAATATGGCAAAAAACTATTAAAAATAGCTTACCTTGAAAAAAAATTATCAACAGCGTTTATTCATTAAAAAAATAACTCCAAAAATATGTATTAATGTGTTATTTAGATATGCGTCAAAAGATGTCGCCATGTGTTTTTAAAATACGTAGTAGTTTTAATTCTAAAAAATTGAACGTACAGATAAGACTTTTCTATGATTTTATTAGAATTCCTACTAAATTACCCGCGGCTCCGCCCGTGTTCAAATTATCAATAAATAAACTTTTTAGCTTTATAAATGAGTAAAATCAGCTAAATATAAATTAATTAAAAGTTGTCTATTAGTAAATAAATGATTAAAATTAATTTTGTAGTTTAAGAGTTTATCGCCCAAAACTAAACAAACAAACCAACAAAACAGAAGTATAGATAAACTATAAATATTATTCTTAAAACAAAAAGTGCAATATTACTAAATCTAATATGAGATTAACAGAGGAACTTTTGTGGCATTGTCAATCACCGCCATTATTTACCTATCATGCGGTGCGCAATGAAATTGGTATATGTAAGAGTATACTAATATGTAAAACCTAAAAATTTGGTTTCCGGTAATCTGAACGCGGGCGAACTTGCACAAAAAAGTTTTAAACTTTCAAATAGATATTAATTCATAGATAAAATAAATAATCTTGTAGAACATCATCTACGTCGAAAGTCCACGTCTTATTATAAATCAAAATTGAACTAAATAAAAGCTATAACTAATGATACAAACATTCATCTAAGCTGCCCATTTACTTCTAAAATTATGAGTAAATAAAACAAAGTCCAAAGGAAATAAGTCACATGTTTTATTGGAGACTTTAATGTTAAACAATAAAAGAAAAGCTTATTGCTAAAACGGGTCCTGCGGCTCATTGAGGTAACCTTTGCAGACAGTGTCTGCATATTCATCGGCCATGAATCGCGGTGTATTTGCGAACTAAATTCGTTACATTAGGGCACGTCGTCAATTATATTTTAAGAATAAAAATACATTGTGATAAATAATCTAAAGACACGTATGAAAAGATAGTAACAGAGTCAAATGTTACATTGAATATTTAGATATATGTGGAAGATATTCTAAATAATAAAAAGCTACAGAATTTGGAAATTTTAAAACTCCTCTCCTGTACGAGACAGTGTTCAATGTTCATGTTAGAAACACTTACGCAGCCGCTGATAGTAAATATTGATATATTTTTATAATATTAGGTACTATACATATATGAATATATATATATATATATATATATATATATATATATATATATATATAGTAATGAGACTAAACTTCATTTTATCATGTATATTAAAGGATCTTTAGAAGTTACATAATATATGTACATGTAGATTATTAGCTATTAACAATATGCGTCTGTTATGATACTAGTCTAATAAAATGACCATGACAACAATTATGCTTTGTTATGAAATACTATTTAACTGCCTTATCTTTATAAATCCTTTAACAACATATTCAACATCAACATTATCACAAAATATGGGTCACCACTCACCACTCATCAGTGAAACATCTCAAACAAAAAGTTAAGCTAAACATGAAGTTATCTATTTTTTAATACTCATTGTAAGCATGCATTCTATATTATATGCTAAGAAATTTACTATAATGTATGAATTCTTGAAAGGCCATACCTATAAAATAATTATTTGTTATATGAGATGGTATTTTGCGCTGCATAAGAGCTTTCTATACAATTTACAAACAACAACCGCTGAACTTATGTTGTTTAACTTAAATTCAAACAAACATAAAGCTTTACGCTTTATATATAAATAAGATACAAAATATTAAATTAAATATTACATAGGTACTCATGAAGTAAAATTTAAAACATGAAGAAATAAGAGTATGGTCTACAATAACATAACAAATAAAGGCAATGATCCTAATATCTACACACCGCCTAAGAATCCTGCGTCTTAAATCGGGAGACTTATGTTTGAAAGGAGATGAATGGGTTCTTTTTATAAATAAACAGATTTACCGGCTGTTCCATACGTTGCGTCGTGCAGCCAAAGCGTCGGAGGCCGCGTCCCACTACGCACTTCACTGATTAGGCGTGTTTACTTTTGTTTTGGACATTGATGCCGCCTATTTGTTACGCCGCTGTTTATATCTACCAGTAATGTACTCTTGTAAAGATTTTATCTTGAGATATTTTATTATTAAATAAGACACGTAGGAACTTGAAATCAAGTCAATGAAAGTTCATTATCTATACGAGAGGTTTTAAGGTTAATTTACGGGCAATATGCTATATCCACGGGTTAGAAACAGACAAAGGGAGTGCTAGTTTCAGCTATTAACCCACAACAAATGTAATGTTAATGTTAAAAACTTATTTTTTTATAATATAATTATCATAATGAAACTAAACCATAATATTACTTGTCTACTCTATAAGTAGAGTGTAAATTCGTGCTTTAAATGACAAATGTCAGTGCCATGCGAAAGCAATTCGAAATATTATAAAGATAGTGAAATGTCGCACATGTTCAACATTCATTCACCGGTTGGCAAGCTCTCAGCAATCACCGACACACTTAGCCTTAAATGTTTGAATAAAAAACGCACCTTTTTATCTCGACGCATTTAGAAAACACGTTAATCGTCTTCACGGCCAAAAAGTTTTAGAAGCTTAGTTTATGATAAGCTTAAAAAGTTATAAAGTTTTCCATGACAAAGTTGCTGGATTTTCATTAAGGTCGGATCTGAATAATATATAACATTATCCAAACAGAATGGCACAAATTTCACTTATGAACCATTTTTTTAAAGATACTTTAAAGTTTAAATAGAATATTAATATACTCCATTTCAAAGCAATTAGTTCATGTGACTAGCCATTGGGTACTTAAAGATAGCAGTAATAGACTGTTAAAATTAGACGTTAGTAAAATGAGTCAGCCCATAGGTTTCAAGTTGGAAGCAATAACTTACCGGTCACTGCTATGAAGATACTACAAGAGAGGTAATTAACCTGAAAGTATAAAAAGAAGAGGTTAAATTACCATAAAGCTATCATAAACTAATATAGAAAAAGGTGTTATAAGGTTTTTAATAATTCTTTTATTAAACATTTGTCAGTTAACTTTGATATCAAGATTTTGCTCAATACATACATATTATAAAATTGTAACTTTATCTAAATTCAGCAAATTCATTTCCAGTTAAATTGCAAAGATATGTAACATATCATTAAATTGTAATACATTGCAATTAAAGGAATGTTTAATAACAAGCAGTCATTCCGCCGCATATGAGTAGCGCTATTGGGCTTTAACCAATTACTGTAATAGTCTCAATGAAAGCTTCAATTAGCATCATAGTCCTAGTAAACATTCTCGTTGCATTGTTTTGTCTTAAGCTATGATCTCTTAATATGTACCGATATCAACTTACAAAATAAAATTGCGTACCCATAACTCGTTATAGGTATATCTGTGGCTAAAATAACTGTGGAATTTCTATTAAAAAAAAATTGTCTTTTCGTAATATTTTTTGATAATATTACTTGTGTAATAGTATTGATGGTAATATTACTGCATTATCCGTTAGTCGTGGATTCGTATATTATTTATTTCTAAATATATAATATGTACAATGTGAATATGCAATGCAATGTGTAATAATTCGTTTTAATTTGAATTGCGCGGCACCTCGCTCTTTTAAATATTACTGTCTTAATAATACTTTTTAGTACCTTCATAGAAGAAGTAGAAATATCATTTTTTTCTATATAATATCAACACTCAACGTCTTATGTTCCAGATTCTTCACACAGATTAAACCTTTTAAAAAATTAATTAAATCAATAAAACTAATTCCGGTTGTTTCATAAAATAAATGTAGTTGCCGTAATAAAATATTTGCAATATTTTTTTCACTGCAACTAAGTCAATTATTAAAAGGCAATTTCACGAGATATTCGTTGTGCAAACAATCAATATCCTGCCCGTGAAGCAAACTGTAGTTACCTAACATGCTAATTCGTCCGATATCGTTCTTGTCTAGTTAACGGTGGACACTTTCTCGACGCCACTATAACTATCCACTCAATTATCATACAATGGACATTAATGTATTTGATAGCCATGCGTGAAATAATCACTATTTTTTTCTATACAAAGTGAACACCTTATATTCTTCACACCTTTCAAACATACCATAATTACTTCTATTCAAATTAAATTCTATTTCTTTCAATTGGCAGGTTACCTGAAATCAGACCTCTCTGATGATAAAAACTTTTATTTCTATAATGACGTAGGAGAATATAAAAACTCCATTCACCCCGGCCCTTTATTATGTTTTACACCACCTGTCAGTCGCAAGGGTGTAGTGATGCAGGCCAAGCGTGACTATAGAAAGTTTGTAACGCACGTTCCCCTACATGTTCAATGTTGTTGATTCACGCACTCGCATTAATTAAAGGAAGTAGACATATCTAAATAGGTAGGAGCGTTAGAGTGTATTGAGGATAACGTGACGCTTTTATGGACACTTGTCATTGCGTGTCAGTCAACGGAACCTACTGGCTAGTGGCTACTAAGTAGGTACGTAGGTATAATTAACAGAATGCTTATCTTTAATGTTTTAGTGAAGTTTTAAAAGGTACAAGTAGCCATCGACTGTTCTGAGAAGCACTCGACTGTGTTCTCACTGGAAAGCTATTTGTGTGCAACCCTGCGCTTACGCACCTCTGTTCCGCGACTTTCGTCTCTCTCTCGCATACATGTCAAGGTAGGGTTCAACAATCGAGGATTTGGTACGCGCCAATAATATACACAAATGAACACCATCGCGTGTCTGCTTTGTGTAAATCATAATATGATTTCATTAGGTCACATTCCACCAAAGGCGATATAATTTATATCAAGTTGGGACAAATTATTATAAAATAAAATAATATTTACTAAAGTTTTCTTTGTCCTTTTCAAGTTCTTGCATCTGGAACTAAGTACTCTTAAGATACGTAATCTTCAATCAAGCACCCATTGAAACACGGTCAAATCCCGCGAGGCGTTTCCGCGTGCGCTTACGCAGTGCCGGCGCCTGGAGAGCTCATTGCCAGATGCTGCCAATAGATCGCGACGGGGTCAATAGCCACTGCCCTTGTTTTGCGCATTAAATTAATAACTCAACTATACAAATCAACCATACATTTTTGTTTACCTAGTCCTCGAAATAAATGCTTATTATCTATCTAATCAACCCCCTTCTATCACATTCAATATTCTTTAATATTCTTTACACTTATTCGAATGTTCCTATTATAAATGCATGTACATATTATGTTATTCATTAAAAGCTGAAAATATTATATAATGCTTGTTATAAATAAATTATAAATATCTGGCACTTTAAAGACCTATTATATGCACCATAATATTCTCTTTGATCTTAGTGAACAATTTGTTAGCCACATTTACAATTCCTTTGATCATGGATAGATCTAAAACAAAACGAAATGAGAAAACTAAAGCCATATCTAATATACTGAAACCGATCAGTAGAAAGACAGAAATAACAAAGTTTAATATTCATAGTTATTATTATTAAATAAAATCAAATAATATATTTTTTTATTATATTTTTTTTCCATAAGCTATAGTGTATTCAATAAGCACTGCGTACAAATAAATATAAATGTATGTATGTATTGTTATAACAACACATATCAGACCATGTAGGTGTTATCTAATTTTTATGTAAAGCCAAATTGCATGTATCTTCTGAGTTACCCTTGAAGCCACTTAAGAACCAATGAAAAGGATTCCTGTCCTTAAAAGCCCCTATTTGATAAAGTGTCGACATGTACATATAATTTATAAATGTAATGGATTTTATTGCTTCTGCGATGAATCACATTATTAACAATAAAGTAAAAAATAAAATCAAAAAACGCACTTCTTCACTTTGTAAGTAGGTAGGTATATATTCTTTAAATGAACGAGTTGCCATTTACAGTAGGTATAGTTTACAGTAGTGACAATCATTTTGTTTATATCTTAAACTTATCTATTTTAAGTAACCTTTAAATATTAATCGTTATTTTCAATTATTTATATAACTTTTGGTCCCAAAAGTGCTATTTATCTCTAGAAAACTAACTGTACTTAGGTAGGTACTGCTAGCTAGCATATTGCCGTGCTGATCTACCGAGCGTAACTTAATTTTGTGTTTCACTTTCTAGCTTCAAATGTATAACTTGCCTTGTGAGACAATGCACCCTTTTAAAACACCGTGAATAATACAACAAATGTTTTAAGCCCTAGTTACCACCTGTTAGTATCTACAATTTGAATCTTTTATAAGATCAACATAACAATTTTTAAATAAAATTACATATAATCTATACATATAATAAAATTGTAACTAAGCCGAATCTGTACATTAAATATTTTTTGGAAAATCTTATTGAAATATTACATAATACATAACATTATTATCGATACAGGGGCCGAATCTATAATTTTTAGAATTTTTATCTGTCTGTCTGTCTATCTGTTACCGCATCACGGGAAAACCACTGAAGGGATTTTGATGAAACTTGGTATGATGATAGCTGGTTATCCGGGTCAACATAAAGGATACTTTTTACTATGGGAAAATATCTCGTCTCTGAGAAATCTATAGTAAACGTTAAAACGTAAGTAGGGACGAACCCTAGCGGATCGAGAGTGAGTCGCAAGTTACATATAATATATCACATTAAGGATAATATTTTTTTGGTTGGTTATTATTTAAAATAATGATAAATATAGTCTCAATGAGACTAGCCACTGCGCAGGAGATATTATAGTGCACAAGTGTACGCGTATACACAAGTGCACTCTCTATTCCTGTCACTCTCATAATCCGGTGGGACGACTACTCGACACGACGTCCAGTGAGAATTAACGCGCAGGACCGCCAGCCAGTGTTCACAACCTGAAGTTAGGCAATTATCGTACCTAGGGCCGTAAAATTATCGTACATAGACCAAAATTATCGTACATGGACTAAACTTATCGTACATATTAGGAATGTGCCAAAATAGTCGAGTTTTATACAAATTGATATTTTTTCCTTCTACCCAATCTTTAATAACCGATTCCCTCCGGTCCGCTGAACGGTCGAACGGTCAGCGACCTGTATGTGTTTACACTTAGAACAGGCGGAAGAGCAAAAAAAAAAAACCCTACTTACACACTTTTCTTATCCTACGACTGCAATCCCTACGAACGGAAGAGCAAAAAAAAAAAAACCGAAATTTTCATGTTTTCCCTTACTACAAATTGTAAATACTTAAAATGTATAACGAACCAATTTTCTTTCTAAAACATTTCCTAATCCTGACTAAAACTTTTAACCCATCCCACCTTCACAAATTATCGTACATTTGCAATGTATTATCGTACATCGTACACAGTCATGAAATTATCGTACGGTTGCGAACACTGCCGCCAGCTTTACGTACTCTCCGAGGCACGGGGGTGAAACACCGCAAACTTCCCAACTCCGGAATGTTACTGACACTTACTAAACAGTAAGACTCAATAACTAACTTCTGCACTATAATATCTCCTGCGCAGTTGGCTAGTCTCAATGCGATTGGCCGACGTGGCCGGAATCGGTCAGGAGAACATCATTAGATTATTTATTAACCCGAAAAGAATAAATGTCTTCTGATACGGTAATCAATACATTTTTTTTAATTTAAAATATCAATATATACATTAATTTTCATTTAATGAAGAAAGTCATCAAAAGCTCGTGAAAACTCTTTGTTGGTATTTATAATAAGCTCGCTTTTACTTACTCAAGTGATAAAGGGCCCAAGGTCATTACTTAAGTTAGTAAGATCACGATCACTTTTAAACCATTTAAATTCAAATTTTTGGTCAACTTGCTTAACAAAACTTAATTATTTTATAATTAGAACATTACATCAATAGGAAGTACCTGGAGCTACTGTTACTTAACAATGGTCAATGATTATTTACTAAACTTACCAAATATAGTTATTATTTATAACTAGCGGCTCACAGTCGCTTCGCTCGGGTTCGCCTCTAGACAAACAAAAACAAATCTATCCCACGGAAACCGTACATTTTTCCGGGATAAAAAGTAGCCTATTTGTTATTCTGATGTATGAACTATAATATTCTTGTTTATTATATGTATAGATAAAGACAATAAGCTATTAATAAAATACCTAAATATTAATATAATATATAGTAACTCAACAATATTATGAATACGAGTATTTAACGGCTGCATAATAGTTCGAGATGGTTCTTAACGCATATCGTTTGCCATCGAGCTATTGAGCTAATGGATAAGGCCAAGCCTTGATCCAGTTCACGATATGATGAGCTCTGGATCATTCGCTAACTTCCATACCCTTGTATGCGAATTCTGCTTATATAAATTTAAAGTATAACGAAAATACACTAACGTGTTAATTTTGAAATATTTAGCAACCTGTTATAAATGTTATCGTTCACTCAAAAGAAGTATGTTATCTACATATAGTAATATTATAAAGAGATAAAGTTTGTCAGTTTGTGAGGTTGTAGGGGGTAATCTCTGGATCTACCGAATCGATTTAGATGAAATTTGGTAGGGAGATAGTTTGAGACCCTGGAAAGGACATAGGATACTTTTTATCTCGGAAATCATCCCTTAAGGGGGTGAAAATGGAAATGAAAGTTTGTGTTGGGAAGCAAGCCAGTGACGAAGCTAATTAGGTATATAACTTTGGAACTACTAGACCGATTTCAAGTAAGGCCTATCTTTGGCACGCTCGCTTTAAGGTGGTTCTCATTAACCTAACTATCTGAAATTTTTCTTATTAAAGATAGAAATTTGATCTAAGCTCCACACTCTATTATGTCAAATTCCTATCACCAGTCAGAGAAATCATAGATAAATAGGATATTGGAAAAAATATTTGGCCAACTTAGTCGAATATAACCGTTAAACTTCCTACATTGAGGGGGGAGTGGTGAAAGATTACAAAAAAATTAAATGACTTAATTTACTTATCACGGAATAGTACCTATATAATTAACTACTGAGTAACATGAGTTATTTTTTATCGAAATACCACGCGAGTTGAGCGGCAGTCTAAACAAAGATATAAAATGTCAAAAAAAACATTTGCAAATTCTCTTCATTGATTCAACTTACGCATCGTCTTTCCAGGTGTTTGCGATGTGGTATCCGTGGATCGCGTTGCTGGTGTCGTGCGCACTGGGGGCGGAGATAGAATGCCAGGTAGCCACCACCACTCGTGCCCCTCCACGCACCCTCGACCGACAGGCTGGCGAGCTCGCTTGGCGCTCCTGGCTGCAAAGCTCGGAGGATGGCAATCAGAACAGCCCGCCTAGACGCATCACGACCAAGTCACTGTTCATCACTCCATTAGTCTGCCCCAAAGGACATCGCCTCGATGGAACTGCTTGTGTTCAGGTAAAGTTTTTGAATTACAATAGTTAGTTATAACATTTAAGCTGTTATAGCACATTAATGTTTTTATCTTTATCGAGTAGAAATAAAATTACTTATAATATGCTATGAATACATCAGATAATAAATAAAAAAGCGATTAGCAACTGCATTTTTTTTATTTCAGTGTTTATTATATGTAATGAAATAAATAAATCTGTTTTACAGGTGGTCACGGTAAGCAAAGATGAGCACGAACGCATCTTGTTAGACCAACTTAATGCCCTGTTTACTGCAGCACCTAATAATGGCGAAGTCTATGATTACGGCGACATAGATCCAGGCCCACTACAATTATCTATCCCTATTGGCCTAGACCCACAGAGCTCACCTCAAGATCCATCTACACAGGTAATTAAAAATAACTAAGTAATATTTTATTATTTATAATGCAATAACTAAAATATATTTCACGTTCAAATTAATAAAATATATATATATATATATATATATATATATATATATATATATATATATATATATAGTAATTTATGTATCATGACTTTACAGACTCAGGATCTGCAACCTAACTTTGTCAAAAAAGGAGAAAATTCTGATGCCAGTATAGAAGCTGAGCTTGAACTACTTAAGCTGCAGCAAGCTCACGCAAAGGTAAATGGTACTGTTCCACAAGGCGCCAATATTTTATCTCATAACGTGCTTCACAACTTGCTATCGTATTCGGATAAACCTAAACGAGACAGTCCCATGGTCAATGATACAGAAAGCGAAACATTGAATGTAACAGACGAGGGACAGAAGGAATTGGTATTCGGTCATGTTAACGTCGACCCTGTTATTTATGATACTGATAGCCAATACAATCAGGATGTACTCACAGAATCTGAAACCAAGAAATCTAATGATGACAAAAACAAACCACAAATAAATGAACAAAATAATGTATCGCATATAAACAATACAGACGTTGACAATTCTGATTCAACAGAAAAAGTCTTAAAAAAGGACGCTGACAATACTAAACTTAATCCGGAAATTGATTATTCGGATATTGGAGAGGCTATCAAACTTATTAGCAGATATGCTGAAGTATCGACAGATGACAATTTTACCAAAGATGATAAAAAGCTTCCTCCGTTAGAAGACAGTATATTAGGCACACGAACTAAGCTTCAATACCGACGTAATAAACCAAAGGGAGCTGATAAGAAAACACCAGAAATTCAAAGTTCAGATGTTACAAAAGAGGCTAATAATGATAATCTTTACCCGAAAAATATTGTTTATTATAGATATCCTTGGCCAAGTGATAACTCTGAGTCATCACGTACAAACTATCCATTCAAGCATTTACAAGATTATTGGCCTGGACGTACTCAAACTGGAGGTGTTTATGCGCATGAAAATCCGCGACGTCATCATCATTCATATCCTCAGTACTTTCATCCTCGCAGTTATAATATTGAGGGTTATGCAGAAACACGTTCTGGTCAAGAGATTTATCCCGGACTTCGGCGATACTCGCACAATATTGCAAATCGTGCAAGTCCTATAAAACCTCATGCTAACAACCAGGATCTATACAGCCTCCTCGGCTTAAGGCACTGGTTCAGCAGCGAAGGGGCTTCGAAAAGATAGTTCGCTTCACTGTTTAGACAATTCGATGTTACCCGACGTCATATAATGGAAGCTATGGGAAAGCGTTTAGCACATTTTAACTCAATATCTATATTAGACAACCCTAATATTAGTCTTAAATAAAATATATGTTAACTAGTTTCTGCCATAGCTTTCACTATATAAAGCCTATTTATTTTAAAGCCAAATATTACAGTCATAGTGTAAAAATTTTGTTAGCTGTTTTAAGTTCTTGTAAATATTTCTGCAAACAATACGCGTTTAATTATTTTTCCTGAAAAATTAATTATTATCAATTAGTATTATGGTTGTTTTGTATTATGTAAATTGTTGTATTACTAATTTATGTTTATTTGATGTATATTTTTTGTTGTTGTGACTCGTGAGTTAGTCGAATGTAAAGGTCTCTTAAGATAGGTACCATGGTTTCTTAAGATGCCATACAAACACTGAATTGGCACTGGCTTGCCTTTTATAATACGTTATTTTTTATAATAATTAAGTACTTATGTAGATAGTACAGCTGACCTAAGTTGTTTGAGTTATTAGATATAGTCTATCATACATACCTTATTTATGAGAAAATTAGGTAAATATATTTTCGGACAATTTAAACCCACCTACATTCATACTATACAGCGCGTGACAAAACTATAAAAACTTAAGATATATCACTTTAAATTTGCAGGTTAAATTTAATTAACTGTTTTCGTATATAATATACTTCCTCTGTTTATTTTACCACCGTATAAAACCTGCAATATCTTTATTTAAACCATTTTTTTATATAAAATAACTTTTTTTTTAATATTTAATCTTTCTTATATTTTTACGCTAATTACCGAACTATTACTCATATTATATTGATCCCACCAAAGCTTAGAATAAGTTTTTAGATATATAGCCGCAAAACATTATTACTGAAAGCTACTATTTTCTTAAAAGTCTAGAAGGATAGATGTATTCATAAGCATATTTTTCTACTGAAAATTATTTGCTAAATGATAAAACTCTTTACTTCTAATAAGAGGCATATAAACGCATAGGTAACGTGTTTTTCAAATATTCGTATATTGAATTCTTTGATGTATGGTGATAAAAGTACTTGCCATAATTATTCTCCTACACATGTTTCTAAACCAGTGCTTTGCATTTTAAATTACTAATTATAAAATGTGTATTATGTCACTTAGAAATATAAAAATAACATTTTTATATGTAAACTATCAATATCTTTAGAACTATCATTAATTTTATCTAAAACGTTTTTGATGCATGTATTCTTTCGAGTAATATTTAAAATGCTAAATTAATAATTATAAATTATTGTGTCAAATCTGTTCTGTACAAATTTTAGTTATAAGAATAACATTAATATAAAAACATCTACATATGAAATACTTAAACTTTATAGTTATAATATCCAAATATGCTTAATATTCCGTTTCTTGAAATGCAAGTGTAGAAAATTATATCAATGCCAGTATTTTATTGTAAATATGTGTTAATAAAATTATTGAAATGAAATGTAGTAAGGTATTTTATTATAATTATACACCTTTACAGCAAAACAAGAAACTACAGTGAACAGGATAAGATATTTAACCTTTTGGTAAAATAAAAAAAAATTGTGAACTATACAGTAGACACAATAAACATGAATTATATGATTTTAGAGAAATATAATGTGTAATGGAAATTTGTGTAAAATAGAAAAACCATATTTGTTTCAAGATTTTATTGAAAAAAAATATTAAATTTTCTTAATAACACTGTTTACATTGATATTTCCTACAAGTATAGACTTAAAAAAAATATAAACTTGTTCAAATTAATATATAACCTGGTTTTGCACATACTTACATAAAACTTGTAATCGGTAACTAAATATCAAAGGAATGAACAAAATTAGAACACAACATAGAACTCAATAGGCTACTTACTATACAAAATATTTGTACATTATATCACATAATAAAAAAATCATAATTAAGACAAGTCTTATGATTCAAGGATATTAATAAACCAATTAACAATAATCACAAGATATGCTAATTAATTAAACAAAGAAATATGTACATACTATTTTGGGTTGTAATTTGAAAATAAGTACATGCAAAGACAGGCTATAACTATTGTTCAAAAATTATTTATCATGGCATTGAATGATATTATGATCTCTATAAAAGAGACTCATTAAAGTCATTTTAAATATCAAAAAAAATAATGACTTAAGAACATGTAAGTACTATCAGAAACAAATGATCCAATTTAACATTGGTACTACAATTTCATCTAAATTCATAAATTTGGATACTGTGTTCTGGAACATGACTTAAAGTCAATGATTGAAACCTGAAAAGGAAATTGTCAAAGATTAAGTTTTCATTTTTACATTAATGATAGACATGTAAAAATAATTTGAAACATGTAATTGAGTCATTGTATATTTTTTTTATTTTATTATTATTTACATTTTACTTTTTGTATCCATAAAAGCCACTTACCACTCAGAGCTCCTGTGGTAGTAATATCCTTCAATAGTAGCGGCTGATTTATGAAAACATATGTAATAGAACCCAGCAAATGAAGCACCATTTATATCTTTTATTGTGTGATCCGGCACTAAAAAATGTTCCTTCCATCTCATAAACACATAATCAGCCTTTGCAAGAGAATCATAATCAAATGAGTCAGAGTTGAATGTCTTTAAATATGGTACAAACAGGTCAAACTTACTCTGGAAAAGATAACATTTAATATAACATTAATTGTTTAATCATAGTTGCTATTTAATTGAGGTTTTAATATCACAACTGCCATTATTAACATACCCAATGTTTTCTGTCAACATCTTCATCAGCATCCCATTTTCTTGTTAAAAAGGGATATTTAGCCGAAATAATCTCACCATCAAAAAATGTCGTAAGTGTCGGAAACTCCTCAGTTAAACCTTTAATTTTCAAATATCCACATAGGTATGAATTTTCTTCATCCACATGCTGAAAAATTTAGAAAGCTAGTATTAACGCATGATTATACAAAAATGTATTGTAGAAAGTGTTCATATTATATAAAAAATTATAAACAAATACAACCAATAATATCTCTTTACAAATTAATTGACAAAGAAGCAGTAATGTTTTAAGTACCACATAGCACTCACGTATTTTCATCTTTTGCGTACTTTGTTTTCCACACTAACCTGCAACACAACTTCTACTTCATATGAATTTCCCTTAGATTTTTGATGCCCTTGAAATTTGGAGCCGTTGTATAGTAAAGATTTAGTAACGCCAGGTTGTTTTGAATTTGCTGGCGGTGGAGGAGTAATATCAACTTTAACGGGCATTATTATCCATCAAAATGATGACCCAGCTTGTATATAATAAAAGTATGTTATTGACAGGCTGTAGAAACTGGGCACACAGCCAAGTAAACCTCAATACTGTTGACAGTTGGATTTGCTTCCTTCCAGTATATTCTATTTGTAATCACTGAAGTGATAACATTTTCTTTTGTTTGTTTGTCTTAAAATAAATCAGGTCAATCTCCTGTAAAACATATTAATAAACTTATTTCCTTTTTACGTATCAAATGCTTTTATCGAAGGAAGTGAAAGCAACACCAATATTTAGACATATTTGCTAATGCTTGTTCAGTCAGTGTTGCCAACACTTGAAATTTTATCTCCCTAAGAGTAATTTTAAAAACCCCTATAACCCCTTAACTGACAATTTGAAAAATGTAGGTTTTTATCTAATAGGTAAAATTTTTTTTTATTAATTTTTTTTTAAGTTATACTTCTTTTGGCACGTATGGAAAAAATAGTGAAAGTTAATTTTTTACGATGCGCACGCACACCGACAGCCAAAACACGAAGTTAGCTGTTTTGTTACGCCAAAGAAGCACTTCTTACGTGCGTACATAAGTACACGAACACACTTTTTCAATGATTACAAGTGAATAAAAAAACCTATTTATTGTTATTTTTATAATAATTACATATAACTATTTAATAATAATAATAATAATAATAAATCTCATAGACAGCTTAGAAATTAGCAAAAAAAAGGATAAATGATGCAAAGAATATTTAAAGATATGTGATTTTTCCAAGTCATTAAACAAAACTTTATAAGCCCCTAAAAACCCCCAGTGCAATTTTTTTACCCTTAAATTTGAGGGAAAATCCATAAGTTGGCTACATTATGTTCAGTAAATAGACCACAGGCTATATTTTAGACTCTGATATAAAAAAAAATATATTTAAATTTAGTGTAGCTATTCATTTAGAAATTTGAAATAATTAATTTTGAAAATGTTAAATTTTGTACCAATTAAAAGTGATATTTTAATATGAAAATAAAATATTTTGAAAATTTATATCAGCAACATGTGAAGAGCTTTAAAAGTTTAATAATATTTTTTATAGAGAAACATGTAAATGACAACTTAATCACTTATTGATTTAAATAAAAGTTTAAATAATTTAAATAGGACAATAATAAAAATATCGGTAAATAATTACTTATCATTTAAAAACCCAATCGTTCGAGTACACAATTATTAATGTCTATGGTAACTTAGTATGGTAGGGTTTCATGTTCATCGTCTCGTTGGTTTCGTTGACCGACCAACTTGTTTATAAATTTGTTTTGTAATTTAATTTAATAAATAAGTTTATATTTAATGTTTTTACATAATGATTTCTTATAATACTACGAAACGAGATTGTAGTAACGTTAACTGTAATAACACTTCCGATTTGTGATCTAAAAGCAATAATAGTGATATTTTCTCACATAATTATGGTTAACTGACGTTAGACTGTGCATCCTCAATTATGGCAGACCCAGGTTATTACCACAGTGATTATATTCGACACCCTGTCCTCTATGAGCTGGGTGTCAAGTATGGAATTAAGACGGAATGTATTCCAGAAATAGCCTTGCCGTCTAAGTTGGAAGAGCTCAAGGATGTCATACGTAAAGAGATACGTAAAGAACTCAAAATAAAGGAAGGTGCCGAAAAATTACGTGAAGTGGCTACTGATAGAAGATCATTGTCTGATGTAGCTAATCTTGTTAAAAAAGCCAATTTGAAACTGAACGAGCTTAAATCTGACCTACAGGAATTAGAATCGCAGCTTCTTTTGTCACGCGGTCAATCCACTCCAACCTCACCAGAAGATTTGTCTTATGATGAAGAAATTATTTTGGCTTCTGAAGCTGCACAACAGCAGCGTCAACTGGGCGAGGGCACTACGGACCGTAAGTTGGCATCGTTGGAAAAACAGCTAAATATTGAACAGAAAGTAAAACAAGGCGCTGAAAATATGATTCAAAGTATAAGCAGCAGTAACCAATCTCGGGATAAGAAGCTGCTTGCTGAAGCACATCAAATGCTGGCAGATTCAAAGGATAAAATTGAATATCTAAAATTACGTATCTCTAAATTAAGCAAACAACAAAAAGGTGATAATGCAGGAACTAATGGGGATGGTAGAAGTACAGACATGAGTGGTGTTGATCCTTTACTTGATGAAAGAATTGCAGAGCTCAGAAATCGTCTTCGCATTGAAGCAGCTGTAGTTGAAGGATCTAAAAATGCCATAAGACTATTACAAAGTGATAAAAAAGTAACTGACAAGAAAGCATTACAAGAAGCTCAATCAAGTCTATTTGAGTCAACTCAGAAACTAGATTTGTTACGCAAGTCTTTAGACATGCGTCGCCAAGAACTTCCTGCCGAAAGTGCTGCATTTATAGAGTTAGGGCATGAATTGAGAAGCACAGGTTCTAGCCCTGGATATGTTAGTTTAACTGGAGCTAGTGGACCTAGAAACTTGTTTGTTTCACCTGCTCCAATGATTATTCCTTGTGTTCAAGTTACTGGAACCTTAGAAGTTAGACTCATGGGTTGTCAAGATCTTTTAGATGATGTTCCTGGACGTAGCCGTAGGGATCCTCTAGCAAGCCCTTCTGATTTAAAATCTTTTGTTAAAGGAGTTACTATTCGTAATTCTATGAAATATACCTACAGCATTAAAGATGATACAAGCAATGAAATTATGGCAGTTATGAAATTGGACAATCATACTGTAGCTCAAACGAGTTGGAGACCTTGCTCTCAGCAGGCTTGGGATCAAAGGTAATATAATTATTATCATATAATTATATAATCTGATATGTACATACTTAATTCTCACAGTGCATTTAATTCATAAAATATAGTTGTGACTAGTGCAGTGAATATTTGATTATAATTCATATAATCAAGTTTAAGAAAAAGTTTTTTATGACTTTTATCAATAATGTAATGTAAAGTCAATTTTTAAAATTTAGTAAAGTCAATCTTTCCATAAAATTCAATCTAAAGTAACTTCTTGTATGTATGATTACTCATACTATCTTATCAATAGGCTGTGACAACATATTTATTAAATGACTAAGAAAATTACTAGTCTGTACTATTAAAATAGATACTCTATTTTGTGTAGTAGATTAGATAAAAATATTAAATACTATGAATTTAATTAAATATAATTAGTTATAATTTTAAATTAAAAAATTATTCAAAGTAAATATTGAGGATGTTTGGGAGTAAAATATATCTAAGTAGCTATCATTAAATCTTTACTTATAGATTAAAATTATTTACATAATTACATTGCATGTAAAATCTGTTATAAAAATATAAATACATATATACAGAATATTTTATATTATATCATATATAATCTTAATCTTAAATAATATTTGTCCTAGTTTTAGCCGACTTCTGTTCAGAACAAAATAGAAGCAACTAATACATTTGTGGGAAGTTAAGAGTAGAATGAAATCCTATTATATATTGCCAAGTTAATCTCCCAAGTGATATGTTTATACATCTATCCGGATTGGAAAGGTCTATAAATGTGTCACTTTGGAGATTGCTTATTTAATATAAAGATAACATTAGAGTTTTAATTAATAATATTTTTTTTTAATTTTAGTACTTATTTTATGACAAAAATTTATTATTTTTGGTTTCATTTTCAGATTCACTATCAAATTGGATAAGTCTAGAGAACTTGAAATTGGTATTCATTGGAAAGATTGGCGCGGCTTATGTGCTGTAAAATTCCTAAGATTAGAAGAATTTATAGATGATATTCGACATGGTATGGCCCTTGAGCTGGAACCTCAGGGTCTTTTATTTGCTGAAATAAAATTCTTGAATCCAATAATATCCAGAAAACCAAAACTTCAGCGTCAACGTAAAATTTTCAAACAACAAGGAAAAAATATTCCTCGCCCATCATACGGAGAGATGCACATACCTGCTGTTGTTCTCGGTAGACTTTTAAAGCGTTCTTCACCCTCTATTCAAAATATTCAAAGTGCACATATTCAATCTCAACAACCTCATTTTGAGCCTGACAATAAAGATGTTGAAAATCCTCATGCTACATTAATAGGAATGGCTGGTGTCCGACCATTGGGCTTACCATCAGCCCCTCCGCCACCAGTGCCAATAATTCCACCGCAAAAGCCTACATTGCCCATTCATCCACCACCTAATGTTTCCACCCTAAGAATGGAAAAGGAATTGCAAGAGGCATTTGCATTTTTGGAAGACTCTTATACCAGGGACAGTTACATTGCAAAAGACCCTCAATCCTCTTCATGTAACACTCCACTTGTGGAATATCCACCATCTCCATCCCCTAAATTAGTTTTAGAGTTTCCCAGCAATGAAGACCAGATAGTAGAGATTACAAGTAATATGAGAATTTCGTCATCACGATCTTCTTCTGTCATAGAAACATTAGGCAAGGAAACAGATTCTAGAAGACAATCAGGAGAAATGTCAATGGACAGTTTCAGACTATTGAGTGTATTAGGACGAGGACATTTTGGTAAAGTAATCCTTGCACAATATAGACCCACTAATGAATATTTTGCGATAAAAGCTTTAAAGAAAGGTGATATAATTGCTAGAGATGAAGTTGACTCACTCTTATCAGAAAAACGTATATTTGAGGTAGCTAATGCTATAAGGCACCCATTTCTGGTCAATTTATTTGCATGTTTCCAAACTGACCAACATGTTTGTTTTGTCATGGAATATGCAGCAGGAGGTGATCTTATGATGCATATACATGCAGATGTGTTCACTGAACCGAGGGCAGTATTTTATGCAGCTTGTGTAGTATTAGGTTTACAGTATTTACATGAAAATAACATTATTTATAGAGATTTAAAACTAGATAACTTACTCCTTGATACTGAAGGTTATGTGAAAATAGCCGATTTTGGCCTTTGTAAAGAGGGAATGGGTTGGGGTGACCGCACTGGCACTTTTTGTGGTACACCAGAGTTTCTTGCCCCAGAAGTACTAACCGAAACCTCATACACTAGAGCAGTCGACTGGTGGGGCCTTGGAGTTTTAATATTTGAAATGCTTGTTGGAGAATCTCCTTTCCCTGGTGAAGATGAAGGTGAAGTTTTTGATTCAATTGTCAATGATGAGGTGCGTTACCCTAGGACTTTATCTCTAGAATCCATTGCATTAATGCGTCGCTTATTGAGAAAAAATCCTGAAAGGCGTTTAGGTTCTTCAGAAAGAGATGCAGAAGATGTTAAGAAACAAGCATTCTTTCGTAATGTTGATTGGGAACAATTACTGCTCCGTAAGGTCAAACCACCATTTGTGCCAACAATTAATAATTTGGAAGATGTTAGTAACTTTGACAGTGAGTTTACTTCTGAAGCTGCAGTATTGACACCACCTAAAGAGCCTCGTCCACTTAGTAATGCAGATCACAAACTATTTACTGACTTTACATACATGGCAGATTGGTGCTAGACAAAATTAATTCAGTAATGTTATTAAAAAAATTTAGAATAATTAATCATAATATTAATGATAAAAACCCCATTGCCTTACATGTGTGAGTGAAAAAAAAACTGTATTTTGATATATTAATCTAATGTATACAGTAGGGTATCTAATGTAGGTACTCCATGTTAACTTGTATTTAATGCAGTTGAATGCAATATTTTATAATAAATTGTGTAATTTAATAACATAAGTTTTAAATAGCTCTAATCTTTATTTTTTTAAAAAACATTGTGTTACAGATTTATATATTATGTAGTTATGAAATTAACGTAGTATGTAATAACTATTAAGTAAAAGCGTGTCAAATCATTGTTTCAGTCAATTCTTTATCAGTGAAATAAAGGTATCAACAACAGAATTTTATTTTTAATAGCCCTTACCAGTAAAAAAGTAAAAACAATTTTAAGCACTAACTCGTCAATATACAAGACATAAACATTGACATTTCATTGACAATTTATAAATATGCAAATCTGTTACACATACAACAAAAATAAAATACAATATGTGTTTTAGAATGTAATATTTCACTATCACAAAAGGTACTTATTATCTCTTCATATACTTCATACACAATGAAAATGAGAACTAGCTCTTTTCTATTATAAACCTGAGTATTTATGAACATATTCCAGGCATATACGAAAATATTAAAATATCAATTACCACCATTTTGGCCTAACAGGGCTAATTTCAAAATGAGTGGATTAAAAAATTACATTTAACTTGAAATTATAGAACAGAGTAACAAACTTCACACTACAAATGTATGTACACATTTCACACAAAGTCTCAAAAATCATCAGCTGTAATATTTCAGGTAACTTCACATCCTCGATCCTTTCTGTTGCAATACTTTTGCACGGTCAGTAGGTTCTATATCATTACTGTTTAAGGAGCTGCCACATTCTCTACTAACAACACAAAGGAATTCTGCATGTTCTTCAGTCCCATAATTATATTGAGACCCAATATTAATTAATTGTTCGAATTTCCAACCATCTGACATAGTGGAAACCATCTGAGTAAGTTCTTCTTCATGGAATTGTAAAACTCTATACACATGCTTTTTAGAATCTTTTAGAGGCCTTCTTTCTCTTAAACATATTCTCTCCTTAACTAATCTTATAAGCTCGGTAATATTGTAGAATTCTGCTTCTTCTAAAACTCCTTCTTCTGCTATATCATTATTTATTACAAGTTTACCATGTCGGAGGTAATTGAGCACTGGTGAAAAGTACGTAGGATCTCTATCTATTAAATAAGCGCCTGTTTCGTCCTAAAAAAAACAAATGTTAAAGCAAGTATATATTTTGTCACTCCAATATTCAATGCTTCCAAAAAGAGTATACAATGAATAACGTGAATTCTTTACTCACCCTATCTGAAATTAAGTCACTGTCCTCTTGAACTAATCGATAAAGAAATGAATTTGGGTCTCTACATAAAGTAGTTTTTGTAGTTAAGAAATAAGTCCCTCCAACATTAAGTTTAACCCATTGCTTACTACTTCGTCTTTCATTGTTAAATTTTTGTATATTTTCGTCAGAAAAATCATCATCACCTACGTAACCCGCCATGGTTATGATATCATAGACAAAACACTTTGCTTTGTTTATTATATATTATTGTGTATAAAGCACTATTTACACGGTAATACTAGCAATGACAAAGTCAAACTTTTGTCTTGAATATGAATTTGTCTATGACTCAAGTCATTTTTATTTTTTATCTTTTTATTTGCAACTTGAAAGGCTTTATTTGGGTCCGTCAAAGAAAGTTCGAAATTTTACATTTGCAAGAAATTTGTCTAAATAAATAAAACTTCATAACAGTCTGTTACAGTCAAAAGTGATTTATAGACTAAAATGCTCATATAGCAATCAATATCTGTTTTCTGAAATTTCAAAATGAGTAACAATTTAGAAAATGATAGATCGGTCACAACTGGAAAAATGTATCCCATCGACTTGGCTCCTCAGAAAATAACTATTGTTAAGGGAATATCTAACAATGAAGTAAAAATGGCTCATTTAATACCAGGGCAACCGAAAACTACCAGTAATAGTCAAATAATTACTCATGGCGGGACGGGATCTATGGGCTTGATGCGTACAGCAGCACAAATCATTTCTCCTGGCGTCGCTTCTCAGGTAATATATTCTAATATGATCAATAATCACTTTGTTTCAAAATCATTCTTATATCTTTTAAATTGTCAATAGATCTCCATACAGGCTCACTTTCTGATAAATTCTAATCTTGAGATTTTACATAAATATGTTCAATATATAAATTAAATAGTATTATTGACAGTGTAAGAATAGTTTAGCTAATTCTCTAATGATTGATCTTACAATAAACTGTTTTCATATGAAAATGACTTAATATATAAAGACCTAGATAAAAAAAAACTTAATTACAATTTTTTTGTTTCTTTTTAGCCTCAAATGATTATAAGTGGCTCACCAATTTTACAAGGGACGCAGATAGTAAGCCAGGGGTCTCAGCTGTTGGGGCAAAATTCACAAATAATATCACAATCTCAACTAATTTCTAGTGGTCAGATTCTTAGTCCTGGCACGCAGATAATAAGCCAAGGCACTCAATTATCAGCTCAAGTCTCTAATGCTAACAATACTATATCCAGTAGTGTGTCTAGTAATAGTAATACTGGAAATAGTGCACAATTATTAAATGTAGGTGGTTTAGTTAGTGGTTCAGGTAACTTAGTAGTCAGTTCTTCTGTACGTACATTACCACCAAGTGTTAGAGTACTACCACCTATGCCACAACATAACACTCGACCAGGTGAGTAAGATTGTTAAAACTTAATCTTATAATAAGTTCAATCTTAGTGATAATTGTAATAGTGATTATTATATTAAAATAATCCTAAATTAATATTACATAAATATTTTTATAATACACGCAACAAAAGTATATTAAAAACTGCATGCTTTATTTCACAGTATTACCAAACATGAATGTAAGTAATTCTGGAGGTGTGTTGGTAAGTAAAGGGGTCACAAGCCATGTGCCTCGTGGGCTGGCAGCAGGAGCTTCACTTGCTGTTCGGCCTGTAGCCAATCCTCAGCCAGTTTCTAATCAAGGTTAGTGATTATTTTATTTATTGACATAATATTATGAAAAAAAAGTATCAAATCTAATCTAATCTTTATCAAAATACCTAATAAAATAATATCTTTGACATAGAATGTTATTTAGTTTCAATGATTTGTAGAATGAGTCATTAGTCTATAATATTTACTGATGTTTAATATTTGTCCATTGCAGGTGCCTGGTCAAACAGTACACGAGGAGGACGGGGCCGTGCACTGGTATACGGATGCCGCGCGCGCTCGCCGGCGCCCCGCCCATCCCCCGCTACCGTGCCCCCCGGGCAGCCCCCGCAGCCGGCCACGTCGCCTGCACCTCCAGTGCAGCCCACACACTCCACACTTGTTACTATGGCCTCTAGCACTGTGCTCACTTGTAAGTATTTTGATAAATATTTTGTTCATATATACATATTTTGATCATTCTATCTTCTAAACTACAATTTCCTTCTATCACCTGTCATTTTGACACACACACATTAGACAAACATATCCTCTTTCACACATCACACATTTATTTACATGAATACTCCCTTTTTGAAATCGGTAAAAAACAAAAATGTAATCAGCTTACCTTCAATAATTTCAGCCAGTGGTGTAATATCGAGCACGGTGCGAGGCGCCGCGCCACGCGCGCCCACGCCCACGCCCACGCCGGCGCCCGCCTCGCGCCCCCTGCCGCTCTTACAGAGGAACTACCAGCCCACTAAGGTATACTTCTAGTATTAAATGTCTAATCATTGTTTTTTATTTTCTTTTTGCGGCTATAGGGTATCAATGCGACCATGCCTGGTCTATTGTGATCGCGGCATGTTAAGCTAGAGAAAACCATATAAACCGCAGCTAGGGTTATACTCCATTATTAAATCTGGGCTAGGAAAGTGTTTCCCTAGAGCCTAGATGATTACTAGTCTAGTTCACAGGTTCAAAATGGATCCTAAAAATATGCGCAGATAGCTCATTGGATTTGAAATGGCATCTAGAATAAAAACTTTTCAAAAATAAAATAAAAACCAACTTCAAAAAAAAAAACACTATTAATTAAAAAATAACTAGATTGGTAGTTTTCATTTACTATAGATATCTAATCAGATATTTTCAAAGTTGGTGTGTTTTGATTTGTATTGGCTGGTAGTAATAATATCTTGCAAAATATTAAATTTTTTTTTTACTCTTTGATTACAAAATTGTATATTTAAGTATGTGTTTTAATATAAACCTCTAATTATACTTTCTTACTAATATATTGATAGCTCATTAGCTTTGCTTAAAAGTGTAAATTTGTTTTATTTCAATAAACTAGCAGTAACCCGCGGCTTTGCCCGCGTGCAATTGCTGGTATAGCTTATGTTTAGTATATGAGACGTGGCCTCTGGAGGAATAGGTGGTTTTTTTAGGAAATGAAGGAATCAAAAGTTACAGAGACATAAAGTTACAAAATGAATCTATTTTTTTCATACCTAAATAAGTCATTACTAAAGATAAATATGCTTTTAAAAAAAACGTGTGTGTACTTATGTACGCACGTAAGAAGTTATACTTCTTTGGCGTAACAGAAAAAAATTGCTAAAGGTTTCATCCCGTATGTCACAACTCTCTGTTTGTAAAAGGAATGATAAATTTCAATAAAAATAATTAAATAATGCATATTAGGCATATTACAATCATATATTTATATAAAATATCATTTAAGGAAAGAATATAATATTATATATCATTTGTCAGACAATAACAACGGTTACCATGGCAACAAAATTTCGCCTCGCTCGATCACAGTTTTCGTAACGCTCTCGTCACGCATTCACCAGCTTACTCCCCAAATCAAGCGTGCGCAAAGGAGTTTTACTTCAAAAAACTGGTGCGTGTAACCTTTACGCGCAGATAAATTAAAACAAATCAATAATTAAATAAGGCATGTTACAATCATATATTTGTAAAATATCATATATAGAATGAATATAATATTTTATATAATTTGTCAGACGAATTACAATGGTTACAATGGCAATAATTAATCATGTATTCTGTCCCATTTTCTCGCTGGCTTAATCCTATATGTTTATGTCTTTGTCTCTTTCGTGTCGCATTTTCGTTTCATCGACTTTCAAACACAACGATTCTAAAGAAGTTTCACTTGAATAAAAGATTGATAGTAAGTATTTGAATACATAAGCGCGACATTTCCCAGGTGGTAGGCGTGGCGAGCGTGGGCGTGCGCGGCGTGGGCAACAGTGCGCCGCCGCAGCTGTACTACGAGGTGCCGCGGCCCGCGCCGCACCAGCCGCTGCACTCCCAGCAGATACAGCAACAGCTCCGTCCCATCACTAGTAAGAGTCTTGGTGGGATATCGTTTTGTATGGTGGTGGATTCTATACATATGTATAAACATATGTTTGTAGATGCTTATCTATAAAGTTACTTTTCTCTTTTCCATTCTATGTTACATTGACATTACAAATTTTACTCAAGCCATTATAGAAAACTTAAATTGAATTAAGGTGCCATTAATCGGATTAATTATATAGAATATAAATGCTTAAGTTTGTATGTATGTGTGTGTATGTTTGTTTCTCCTTCATACTGATATGGCTGGATGAATTTTAATTAAATTTGGTACACAGACTACGGCCTAGAGTATGTAGGTACACATAGGTAACTTTTAGGCGTATATGGACGAGATAAACCCGATTAGAGCGAGAAGTGAGTGATAATATTTTTTCGTTTATAAAATTAAATCTTAATATTAATATCCTAATGTAGTGAGAATATCTATCTATACTAATATTATAAAGCTGAAGAATTTGTTTGTTTGGTTGAACGCCCTAACCGTAGGGACTACTGGTTGGAATTGAAAAATTCTTTTTATGTTGGATAGTCCATTTATCGAGGAAGGCTTTAGGCTATATATCATCCTGGAAAAATGTACGGTTCCCGTGGGATAGATGTGTTTTTTGTCTTGGAACGAACCCGAAGCGAAGCGAGGGTGAGTCGCTAGTCAAATATGAAAGTAGAAAATATTGTTTTAAATTCACAAAAAAATAATATTAGTCTCATAACGGCGTACGTAGTAAATTAAAATGTTATACAGTTAATGTTGTAAATACAGTAAGCGTCGTGACCACCGCACAGGCCGCGGAGCCGCGCCAGCAGCCCGCCTCCGTCCAGTCCTCTATCCTGCCCCGACCTTCCATATTACGGAAACGGGATGTTGATGGGTAAAGTAACGAGTTTCTTAAGTTGTATATAAATTAATAATTATTATTATGTAGATCTAAATTCTATGCATAATTAATTCTTAATTAAATATTTTTTGAATAAATATTTAAAACAAAAATAGCCCAGATTATATAAAAAATTTTTTTTAATAAAATATTTGTTGAAAAATTATTTGAATTAAAAAAAAATATAGTTATTAATTTTAAATCCTAGTTTTATTATAAAACAATTGTTCAAATATATGCTTATTTCTAAATAAACTTCAAACCCACCTTTATGGCGTCTCGAATATTAGTTGCGACAGTCAAAATTGCATGTTGCATATAAAACGAATGATTTTTATATCCATAAAGCTTGGTTTAAACTATACATCAGATAATATTAATGTTTTTTTCGCATAAACTTACATAACATATCAGTCATCTTAACAGTAAACATTATTTTTGAACAGATCTCCAACCAAAGCACTACACACACTAAACACGGTGACAACCATAGTCGAGAACATCAACGCTCTAAGCTACAACTCAAACTCAGTAGGACAAGTGTATCGCACTAGCGGGAGTGGTGGGGGGGTAGTGGGAGGTGCAGGCGCGGGGTGGGAGGACGTGCCTCGCGCCCCGGGCTCCGGCACCGGTTCCACAACCATATCCGCACCATCCTCCCCCCCGCCAGATGTGGAGCCCGACCCCCCCACTCCTGAACAAGATCTGTCTCCTAGGAAGAAACCAAGAAAGCAAACGTACGTGTATCAATCTGTTGTTATTATTATATCATATATGTGTATTATGTTAAAATGGTCTGTCTGTTGAATTTATTATTGTTTGTGAAATTTAGATGTTTCATTTCATCATTTTGTATTAGTAATACTTAACAAATTCATTAAATATTCATTAAATCAATAAATAAAAATAAAATTGAATGTCTGTTTGTAATGTCAATAACAGCTTTTTACTACATGCATATTATGAAATTATATAATTTTAATTCATAAGAAAAACACAATTCTTAAAAATTTTGTCTGTCTGTCTGTTTGTTGCGGCAAATCTCCGAAACAGTTGGACTGACTTTGACGGAACTTTCACTGGCAGATAGCAGATGTAGGAGTAACTTTGGCTACTTTAATTTCGAAAAAATAGGGTTTAAAAAAATTTAAATTTACCTAGGAACGCACCCGAGCGAAACGAGGGTAAGTCGCTTGTATAAAATAATATTGATTATGCCACAGCTAAGTTTATAAGTAAATAGTTTTTTTGCATACCTTAACATTTATATTCATGTTACAGGTTAATTAATGAAATAAGGCAGTACGAGTTCCCCACAGTGCACGCGCCGCCCTCGCCGCCCCCGGCAGCCGCCATCACTCCACTACCCAAACGTATGATTTTTATACATAATATATTATACTTCTTATTGACCACATATCTAATTAGCTAAATCCGTAACTTTATCTAAAAAAACAGAGGCTATTTGATAATAAACTTTATTTTACAACTTACTTGGTAATTAATGCAAGCAAGAATTGAATTTATATTTCGCATAAAACCCATATCTATATTTACGCCTAAACTGCGTCGCTACCGTTTATATGCGCGCGTGCGCTATCGCGCCGTATTAAGCTTTATTTCACCAGATAGCCTACCTAATAATATACACAAAAATATAATCCTAATTTTCCTAAACACAGCTTTACTAGTATTATAAATGCGTAACTGTGTGTTTTTTTTGTCTACTTTTTGCATTAGACATACATAACGTAGCATTACCTCCATTTAAACTAGGTCATATTCTTACCGCTAATAAGAAATATTAAATAAAGATAAATAGGTTTTTAAATAAAACTATATTTTCGGATTTATTCGCGGATTTTTTTTTTTTTGCATTTTGATACCTATCATCCTGGTAGGGTACTATCTGTACTATATAATGATCTTATATAGTAAGTATGATAGATAGGCTGTTAGGATCCAAACTTAAACGTAGCCCATATCATTTCATTACATTTCCCGCAGGCCCGTCCCTCAGCTCGAGCTACGTGTGCGCGTGGCGCAGCACGGAGCGCCACTTCGCGCGGCCGGCGGACGTGCGCCGCAAGGAGGCGCGCGCGCGCGACATCGTAGCCATCGCCAGCCAGAAGCACGTGCTCACCAGCGCCGAGGGCTGGAAGGTGCACCACCTCACCGCGCAGATGGACGATCTAGTGAGTCATAGTGATTGATTACATTTAATTTTTTTATGACTTTTAAACGTTTTTTTTTTATTACCATTTTAAAATTTAAATTGATTTAACTTTTTAAAATTAAAAGTGATATTTCTCTATTTCTTCTAAAATATTATATAATTGTGTATTTGTGGCTAGACACTTTTTAGGTCCTTTTTAGGTTTTACCACCTCCAGTGAAACCTCCATGGAAGGTCCATAAGTTAAAGTTATAATTACTTTATAAACTGAGTATTGATCTTAATTTTTTTTTAATCTATAAATGAACTAAATACTGGCTTTATTTGGTTGAAGTAAGCGGTAGGTAGCCCAGTGGTAACGTGCTCGATCGGGAAACCGAGTAAAGCGGGTTCAAATCCGGGTCTCGCACGTCTGATAGTTTCATGTGCGAATCTTTTCTAACATGATTACCACTTGTCTTACGATGAAGGAAAACATCGTGAGGAAACCTGCATGACTGAGAGAACTTAGCAAGTTTTCGAAAGACATCTGCAGTCCGCCAACCCGCACTTGGCCAGTGTCGTGGACTACGGCCTGATCTCCCTCGTATTGAAGGGAGGCCCGTGCCCAGCAGTGGGACTTTGAAAATTGCTGAATCCAAGCGGTTCCGTAACGTAGGCAAAAAAGCATGACACGATCCACTAGCATATAAACAGCAGTATAAATACTAATTACCAATCAATACTTTTAAAAATAAAGATAACATATTAAATAATACAATGACGTAATTCTTTGTAAAATAATATATTTCATGTATTATTAGTATGAAATAAACAAACATTTTCTAGGTCTCTTTGGAAGCCGATGTGGGTGAGCAGCTAGTTGGTGTACTGCGTGCGTTAGAAGCTGCGTCCACGCGAGCACAATTTCCTATACAAACGTTACAGCACACATTACTTGAACTCATCAAGGTAATTAGTGTTATTTGTTCTATATTCGATTGATAGCAATTTTCAATATATATTCTTCTAAGTTTAAAACTAGATTCTATCGCTTTTTATTCTTTAAATATCTATACTAATCTATATCTAAACTAATATTATAAATGTGAAAGTTTATGAGGATGAATGGATAGTTGTAGAGATGCCTCTTTCACACCAGAACGGCTGAACGGATCTGGATGAAATTTGGCACAGAGATAGATTATAGTCTAAAATAAGACATAGGTTACTTTTTATCCCGGAAAAATGTGCAGTTCCCGTGGGATAAATTTGTTTTTGTCTAAGGACGAACCCGAAGCGATGTCGCTAGTAATTCATAAATCAAAAAAATGTGCTCAATCTTTTAATTGTTACAGGGTAACATACAGCGGAGTAAGATAGTATGTGAAGGAATCCAAGAGGCTCGTGAAGATATTCTCCGTGTGTTTAAACACAGAAATTTTGTTTCGGATATTCTCACACGTCAGGCTGACAAACGGTGTTTTAGGAAACATCGGTCGCAGTCATAGCAAAAGGCAAATAAAAAAAATAAAGTCAAACTAAAACAATCTTAATTTAAGTATGCAGTCTCATTTCAACAGTGGTTGTTAATTTATGTTTTAAATGCTTCAATATATACTTGTCGATATTATAATATAATATAAATTATAATTAAAAACAATTACCATTATTAAATATGTGCTAAAGGTATATAAGACATAGATAAATGTTTCTGTAAATAATGTAAAGAAATATATCATTTAATGAGAATATATAAGGATGTCTATCTTTTCTATATTTGAAGATTGCCTTGAATGATATGCAATTTGTGTTGTGATGTTATAATACTTATTTCGTATGAATATAATATTAATAAGCCTTTTTGTTTTCTTTATAATAACCACTCTTCAGGCCTTATCAAACAAATTTAAAATTCAAGTGTTGACATGTTAAGACAAAAAAATATTTTACAACCTTGGAGATGAATATATCTTTAAGAGTGCAGAATAATTAAGTTTAATTTTAATTAAAAATATAGTATGTTCATTGTGTATATGTCGAAGGTTAATTGTAAAAACCGTAAAATTATAATTTAACGGTTTTTATAGTTTCCCTACGACATATATGTACGACTACATGATGATGTAAATGTAGTGTTGATAAATATATTCTATAAACAATTTGTATTCAGGTAATCCATGATAATCATGAAATAACGAACGCATAATATACTGTATTATCTTTATAGCGTTTGGGCCCCATAAGTTCTAAAAAGTCTACATAAGGTGAACATACATAATGACTCAATGCAAAAATAATGCTAGTTATAGGAGCGTAATATAGGATAATTTACTATTGTACAAGTAGGTTGCTGTATTATCTACATTGACTTTGTAAATTGCAGTAATGTTAGCGACTAATATAAGGTCGCAACAACATGTAGTTGGCAGTGTTATACGCCTGAGTCCCACTTAAAAGAATATGTAAAACCGATAAGTTCTAGGCCGGATCTGTGACCGATGGTGATTGTTGTCTCACCGGAGTTTGAGAGTGATTATGATAGGGGTAGAGAAGGGTAGAGTGCATTTAGATTTACATTAAATCATGTAAGTTAAGAGTCGAAATATGAATTACAAGAGTTTATGGTATTGTTTGAGTGTGAATATGTAATTTCGTTTTACTAGGTAAACTTTTAAAAAAATGTTTGAGTGCAACTATTCTCATTTTTAAAAATAATAGAATGTTTGATTTGAGTGAATCTTGGATACTTTTAATTTTAAGCTCCTAGTGCCATAGGGTTAGACACAACCATAGATGAACAATAAAAGACACAAAGCCTTCAAAATCATGTCAAGTTTGACATTTAATTTGACAATTCAAAAACATACATGAAAAGAATTGAATTGAATAAATATAACTCATAACCTATATTAGTAAATTCAAAATAATTAATTAGCAATTTTGTTAGATATATTTGATAGTTATAATGGCAACCAGCCGATTAGAAAGAATTGGGACTATATTTACTAGGTAAGATTTTTATTTAATAGAGGCATAGTAATATTTAACCTAAGACATAGGTTTTCGTTCATTTTTATAATTCGATTTTTAAATTTATTTTACTGGTAGGCGGGAAACTGAACTATTACTATTTAGAACTTTAAACTTCTTTGGCGCCATTAATTTAAGATCTTCTAAATTATAAACCCGCGTTGTTATTAACGTTGATATTAAAGTATGTCAGCTCTTAAGAAAACTTCTAAATCTAAATTTATTTCCGAAGACTTGAGCGACTTTATTAATGAATCCCAATTTTTAAATGAATCTCCTAAAAATAAAAAGCAACAAAGGCGAAGAGCTGATACGCTAGATAAAGATAATCCTAATGTTATTGGACATAATATGGTAAACAAAAAGAAAAAGTTAAATGAAGGAATAGAAGCTTGTGGGGAATCTCGCCAAAAAATACTGAATGTCATGAGTAAACAATTGGATTCCAGGTATGTTGGGAATTTATAATAAATATGTTTTGAATAAGAAATGTACATATAACATTTATATCAATTTTTTATATATGTTTTCAGAAAGCAAATACATGATAATTTGTTGAAAAGTTTATCTGATGTTTTATCACACTTTGAAACTGATTATAATGTTTTAAAAGAAAATGAACAAAAATTGGAACACCTCACAGGGTCTTTTATGAAATGTATGCAACAAGCTACTGCTGCTCATAAACAAAAGCTGAGAGCATTAAAAGAAATCCATTCAACATTTAAGAAAGAGCAAGTTCCATATTATAATACAAATTTCTCATATCTTTCTATTTAACTTATAATTTAATTGTTGCTATATGAATTTATAGATGCGAAGAAACAGAAGCTGATCAAAAAGCTGAGATGGACAAACTCGGTGATGAATTAGAAGAGGATATTAATAAATTAAAGCAGAAGTTAATATCTGAAACAAAAAGAACTGGTTGGGAAACCTTACGAAGATCCTTCCTCCAGGCTATGCAGAATGACTTTTAACAATAATAAATATTTCTCCTTTATTGTATTAAAGTTTAAATAAAATTTGTTTTTAAATTCCATGTCTACTTATTTTTATTTATTAGTAGTAGTAGTTATATAAGTGAAAACATCTTGAGAGAAATATTCTTATATTTCTCTAAGTTCTTTCTAAGAGTATTTTAAAAAGCAGTATGAACAATTTGAAAGGTGGCTAACTTCCTTTGTATAACATATTACTTACATATATTTCATCTATACACATAATAATAGTGTAACTGATCGCTGACTGTATGTGGAAAATATTTGAGAAAAACTATTTTTGCGGGTCTATATTAACACAATAGAATAAAAATTAATAGAATTTGTTTGTGCGCGCTAATCTCAGCAACGGCTTTACTAATTTGGGAATGGGTTTCATTAATATATTGTGGTAAGCTTCACTTAACATTTAGTATTTGTTTTATTTCAATTGGTTCATAAATAAAAAGATATTTTAATATGAAAAATCACCTAGAGACGAACCCCAGTGAAGCGATAGTGAGTCATTAGTAAATAATAAATATCACTGAATATAAAAAAAAAAATTCAATTTGCCATTCGCCATTTTCAATTGAAATTAAACACCTTATAATATGATAACTTAAGTTCAAAGTGAATTATTGCCTATTATACATATTTCAGATTTTTCTTTTTGTTTCAGAGTTGAGGGTCTTCTTTTACGTGGAGCATTGAAACCTGATGACAGACCATTGTGGTTTGATGTCTATAAGGCATTTCCTCCTACAGTTGAGCCTAAATTTGCAAGAACAAAAATAGAAAACAAATCTATAAGACAAATACTCTACACAGAAGATATTATTAGAGCGTACGATTTTATAATTTAATCTATTTACCTAAAATAACTATAGTTTGAACTATTTTTTAGAAATATGTATATACACATACATATTTTGTTGCGCTATAATTTTGCTGCAGACTGAAAGTACATAATTTGAATTTAATATCTAATTGTAAGGGAAAATACGCGAAAAGCATACAAACGGTTTGTGTATTGTGGCTCTGTGTGTCGGTCAGTCTGGCTGTATTACCATTAAACTTAAATGACTACATCTTAATTACAAGTGTGTAGACAATAGAAAATCGTTTGAAATTATATAGTTTATAAATATGCATCGGATTTTAAGGGTCTAAAGATTAAATCTTTCTATTTATTAAATATTAATCTCTATCTTTACAGGAAATTTCATTCAAAGGGTCATGGAGTAAGTTCCAATATGTTTAACCAACTTGGAGAGACACATACCAGAAAACTTATCAAAAAGTACGAACAATTCAAAGCCGAAGGTGTGCCTGAAGAAGAAATAATCGAAAAATCTGTTGCAGCTGTTGGTAGCGAGCGACAACCGACGGAGTCTGTAAAGAAACCCGAAACTATGACTCCCAATGTTTTGGCAGAGGCCAATCTAAAGAACATTTTCAAAGACTAATTTCTTATGTAGTTTAGTAAAAGAAGCTTTTAGATTTTATTAATTAATTAGTGTAATAAAATACTATCAAGTAATAATAGTTTTTTTTTTATGTTTGTATTATTATCTTAGCAAATACCCATTTATAGGTGAAAAATAAAACATGTTTTTATGATTTATCAAACGAGATTAAACAAGGCAGGGCGGGCTATGTTTTATAATTTGGATGTTTGGAAATTATATTAACAATAATATTAGATTATTACTGAACACTGATGACTTTTCATTAGGAATATAATATTTTCATTAGGAAAGTTAACAAAAGTTAAACAATTTTTAGCTTATAAAAAATAATTATAAAAATAAAAGAAGCGAATTATGAGAACAAGTTGAATAAGATACAGTAGGTATTATGCAGTCGGAGGCGTAATATTTCATTCTCGCTGTGAGATATATGTATGTCTTCGACTGTATTTTGATACCCAACTCGATAGGTTTTCAGATCACACAAAGTGGCGCCAGAAATCCGCTATTTTCGTTTTTAATAATTTCCTTATGACACTAGCGTTATCAAGACGAATATACTAGTAACTAACTAACGACATATAATTCGCAAAAAATCGGTTAAGCCGTTTAATTATTACGTGGAAACAATATCGGACATACTAACATACACATAACTTTTCCTTGGGCTTCATCGCAGTCGGGTCGGTTAGATAGAAATATATTTCCACAAGTCTCAGGTAGAAATTAATTTATATTAATTAATAAATAGGAACGTTATTTACATGGTAGGTATACTAGTTTTTGTGATGTCAGAGCTTTATTATTTTGGTATGCCATATGACGAAATAATCTCTCAAGTATTTCTATAATATGAATCACTCATATTCTTCAGTACTATTATTAAGTATGCCATGCTTTAGGTCGGTGCTTATCTTAGTAATAATGATTATCTTATCTCAAAGAGATAAGTGTCCTACGCTGCAAAACACACCTATACCTCGCCCTACATTGTGTGCATCGATACATTAGTTTTTTTTGTAAATTTAATATTTGTGATTCTTAAACAATAAATATGGCACAAAGGAAATCAATTTGGTTTTATCTCGCTATTGTGCTTGGTAAGTAATAAGTGCCAAATTGCTGAAAAAATTTCAGAAGATCGCCTACATATTGATATTTGATGTTTTACGCAACCTAAACGAAAAGTGTAAAATTGTGTTATGTGCATTTAAGTGAACTAAATAACAGATTCTTATGCTAAAAAATTAGGCCCAAACTAATAGTTCATTAGCTTTAACGTTGAATCAATTATTTACTTAAAGTTTGCATATGTATGAAGTTTATTTTTTTAGAAATTGAAATTAATAAAATGTTAGGAATATGTTTAGGGAAATTGTAAGGTGCATGCTTAAAAAAATATATAAATTCATCGTATCTGTATTTCGAAAAATACTAACTGTGCTTAATCATAATGTATATGTATTTTAAAATAAAAGTGCTGGGCTTAGTATGTTTTATTATCACAAAATGACGTGAAATAATCAAAATATTTTTTGACCTTGCAGTAATTCTCAGTACCCTTGCAAATGAAGCAGAGGCAAGAAGAAAAATTTTGAGAGGAAGGCGTGTGATGACTCGTACATATTACCGTGAGTCATTGTATTGTTATTTTTAGGAAACATATTATAATCAACATAACATCTAACAACAAATGAATTAGTGTTCAGTTATTATATACTTTCTAACATTTCTAGTGAATATGAATAATTATATTTAGCACTGAAAATATAAATGAAATAACCAATGCATTTCCACTGAGAGGTCATCAAAGTCACAACCGTTTTACTTCACGCTTTTGTCTAATTTAGTTCATTCATCTGTGTAATGTGTTTTAACCCTTAATAACCTAGAGTTTCAATTTTGATACTAATATTTTAAACCGAATATTCACATTACTATTAGTTTTTTTTTATATGTTGGCTGTATGTATTTTACTGTTGTATAGTATTCTATCCAACGAAATTAAAAAAAAAAACAAATGTCATTATTGTTTTATTTTATCTGTGACATATTACTTGCGCGGCAAAGTGAACAAGTAAACACATTTTACTAAAAGTTTTGTTGAATATAAATTTGATATATTTTCTTTTTCTGAAGAATATAAATACTTTTGAGGTAAGTGAATACATTATTTTCGCTATGATATAATTATTTTTAGCAAATGCATGTTTTACTTGAAGAAATTAGTGCTTTTTTTTTTGTATCAATATTGATACTTCAGGCATTCCGCCCTACCTAAACCTACCTACTAACTCTTTAGCTATAAAACTTTTTGAACTTTCGTTTCATATTTTTTCTGCATAGCTTGGTGTGGGGATTACTTTTGTTTTTATTTATTATAGAAATTTATCCAAAATGCGGCCAGAAGAGATTGAGAACATATTGAAGCGGTTAGAAAATGGTGAAATTTCGGAAGACGATTCCACCGACAATGAAGATGACATAGACTATTATTCGAGCCAAAGAGATCGTCTGATGGAGCTAGATGATGAAGAGGATGTAGGTAATTTTCCCACTGACCCAAACTTGGATGCAGATCCGCCTGCAGCAAACGTAGATACCGACATGCAACATAATTTAGAGACTGTTGAACGAAACCCAACTCCTACAACCAGCAGCCAGAACAACCTGCAAACTGCACCTTTCAACTCTAGAAACTTAGTGTGGAGAGTAAAAAATATGGATTTAGTCCAAAATGCTTTCCAGTTTGCTGGAAATACTGAGTATTCACAAGAAATTATGAACTTAGACACTCCATTTCAGTTTTTTTCTTATTTTTTCGGTGAAGACATTTTGAGATTTCTAGTGGACGAGTCAAATAAATATGCCTTCCAAAAGAATCCCAACTTTACAGAACCTGTAACTGTCTTAGAATTACGTAAATTTATTGGAATTCTTATTTTTACTAGTGTATATCATTATCCTAGTGTCCGGTCATACTGGTCAAACATTACAAAGTTTGAACCCATAGTACAAACAATGAATCGCAACAGATTTGATAAAATTAGAGAAATTTTTCACATGAATGACGACTCTAAACATTTGCCCATTGATCACCCCCAGCACGACCGACTGCATAAAGTAAGACCAGTGATAGACTATTTGAACAAGAAATTTATTACTTTACCATTTGAGCATCGTCTATCACTAGACGAGCAGATGTGTTCCACAAAAATGAAACATTTTATGAAACAATATTTACCCAACAAGCCCCATAAGTGGGGATTCAAATTATACGTGTTATGCTCTCTGTCTGGTTATGCCTACAGTTTTGAGATTTACTCGGGAGCTAAGGACATGGACTGTTTACCTGGCGAACCAGACCTCGGAGCTGTGTCGAATACAGTTATTCGATTGCTACGACCAGTACCAAGGCATGTCAATCATATAATTTATTTTGACAATTTTTATACGAATATTCCTCTGGTACATTACTTGACCAACGAAGGTATTTATTGTCTTGGAACAGTACAGAGAAACAGGCTTGGAAAGTCGTGCAAGTTGCCGGAGAAACGGGAGATTATGAAATCCAACGTACCCAGAGGAACATATCACGAAAATGTGGCCTCTCACGAAGGCCTAGAATTGTCGGCCACAAGTTGGAAAGACAACAAACAGGTATTATTACTATCCACGTATGTTGGCGCTGAACCAGCGGATACTATAACCCGCTACGAAAAAAAACTAAAGGCCAATATTCAAATATCATGTCCTCGGGTTGTAAAAGAATATAATGCACACATGGGCGGCGTTGATTTGATGGATAGCTTCATTGGTCGATATCGCATCCGCATAAAGTCGAGAAAGTGGACAACGAGGCTCTTCTACCACTTGTTAGACATGACTGTCATCAATGCTTGGGTACTGTACAAAAAGGTAAACACAAGGAAAGGAAAACTTCAGAAGAATATTATGAAGTTAGCAGATTTTAGAACTGAGCTTGCCGATACTTTATGTAGATATCAAAGTCACTCAAAAAATAAAAGGGGCAGACCCAGTACCAACAGTCAACAAGACAATACAGTACCCTCTAAAAAACCCCGGACAGGTGCACAAGTACTACCCCCAACTGACGTGCGTTCCGATTGTATTGGCCATGAATAAATATTTATGGAGTCTAGGAATAAATGTAAATTTAGTAATTGTAGGAAACTTACCTCCTGGTTCTGTAAAAAATGCAAAGTATCGTTATGCGATAATAAAAACAATCGATGTTTCGCATTATTTCATGCATAGGTCATTTAAAATTTCTTTATGGCCATAATGCCTGAAGTATCAAAATTGATACCTGTTTTTTTTTTAAATAAATATGTAAAATAAATATTGTGATTTATTTAGCTATTTTTCCCTTCATCTAGACCCTCAAGCAAATACAGTAATATTTAAAAAAGAAGACTCGCGTAAATCAGGCTACTAAGGGTTAAAGTTCTCTATGGCTTAAACGATATTAATGAAACTTTCACAGGTGGATATAAACTCGGTTGGTGATTGCCTACTTTTATTCCTGGGAGTTGAAATTTATATAATATGACAATGACAACTACCGAATGCATTTTAATATGTAGGCAGTAAAGATATTTGATTGTCACACCAATGTCTACAATTGGTGCAACTCAAAACCTAAGGATTATGCAAATAAGACGGAAAATGTCAAAATGTAGGTTTCTCTATATACCACTAATAATGTAAATGCGAAAGTTTGCGAGTATGTATGGATGTTTGTTACTCTTTCACTCAAAAACTACCTATTGAATGGATTTTATTGAAACTACAATAACATAACTCATACATCAGTATAACACATAGGCTACTTTTTATCCCAGAAAAATGTACGTTCCCCGTGGAATAGATTTGGTTTTGGTTTTCTAAAGGCGAACCCGAGCGAAGTGAAGTTGAGCCGCTAGTAGATTTATAAAGCTACTTTACAAACTATAAGTTTTAAGAAGTGTAACTAGCTATTTAAAACGCATTTATTCATTGTTACAGACGGCAATGCAGTACCCGCGTGGGCTATTAGTTTGATGTCTGGAATAGGAATGTTGCTCGTGGGAGGAGTGCTGTATTTAATAATGAGAAAAGTTGTGCTCGCTTCAGAGACTGGTACTCTAAATACTTACCAGCCAACTTTACAACACGATAGTGTTTAAGAAAATTATTTGCAATATTTCACAATATAATTTTAAGTTTATGTATAAAAAAAAGAAATATAATTTTTTTCAGTCATTATAATAAATATATAAAATAAAAATAAACCAATGAAAGATAGATTTATTTATTATCTGTTAGTACACTTAAGATGTGTAGGTTCTACACAATTCATTCACAAAACATTTCATATTTACGAGATTTTTGTATTATCTGCGACGGGGAAATATAATTAATTAAAATAGTAAATTTCTTTAGAATTCTCTGCGATGATATTTGTCAGGGTCAAAGTATGATGTGACTACGACGCGGTTGCTGAATTTGCGTCCCGTCAACGTCTGTTGCGCCTTTTGGCAATCGGCGATGCTATTGAATTCCACAAATACCTGAAATTTTTATATTATTATATTTTATTAGAAGTTCAAATATTAGAAAATAATAATTATGTTTTACATGTAAATAATAATATTTAACATTCATTATACCTTTCCACATCCTGGTACTTCTACACCTTCGATAGGTCTGGGAATTTCTATACTGCGTACACAACCATATTTGTTACATTCCTCTCTGGAAAAAAAATTACAATTTTAATCTTCAGTAAAAAATCAGCAGCTTTTCCTTTAATTTTTTAAATTATTAATTAAGTATATGGATGTTTCTGAATTACTTTTTATAGAACTGAGCAGATTTAGATCAAAAGAAACTTAAAACTAAAAGAAGTGATTTTGTGTTGGTTATATATCCATTGAAGATTTAATATGGCATTAACATGTACATTGTACAGTTTTAAGATACATTCTAGGAAATTGAGCATCATTATTTTTCTTTATTAGTATAATAATTTTGTTCTGACATTACCCTTAATATGGCAGACACAATAGTAAAATGGCTTTATTATAATTCTACATAGGCACATCACACAGTAGTAAGGAATGCTCACACATCATCCTTATTAGACATTAATTGTTTACAACTTGATACCTATACATGATACAAAGGTGCAAGGGCCAAGTTTAACTATTGAGTTTTTCTGTTAAGAAATTTAATAATAAAACAGCCCCAAAGTTGACAGTATTTCACCTTCATGCCTTTGAGAAGAAGTAAAGCATTTGAAATCTTATCATATCGCCTATCATAAAAAAATCTTTTACTGGTCATGTCGAATGTTTGTCCCAATAAAGTATGAGAGTGACTAGCAGGAATAAAGAGTGCACTTGTGTTCACATACTTGTGCACTGTAAGATCTTCTGCACAGATGTCTAATCTCAGTAATATTGGCCGTCCTTTCCGAAATTGGTCAGAAGACTATAATTATCATTATACTTACTTGATATCCTCGAGTATGTCTTCATACTCCTCCTCGTCACGCAGCTCGTCGGGCGTGACCATGTTGAGCAGGCACAGCACCTCGGTGGCGGGGCCCGCGCCGGCCAATGTCAACCCCGCCACCTGCAGCGTCACTGGCGCTGCACCCGTCATCGCTGAACGAATATAACAAACAAAATTATATTTACTGTATGTTGTATTTAAATAGTATTGTAATAACAATATATTTAAACAATCGACAGTTTAAAAAAAAAGAAAAATAAAAAGAAACCTTGTTACAAGTACAAAAATATGACATTAATTTGAGAAAGTTGGAAAATACAATGTGTAAACTCTAAGCAATTACTTAATTTTAAATGACCCAATAAATATATAAATACCGATTATGTATATAACTAAATGTACCTACTTACGATCTAAACATAAAAACACCCTAATATTTAAATACCGTCAATATTGAATTAAAAAAAATATTTATTCAACATTATCGCTAATGTTGCGTCAAGACGTAGACTTACCTAAAGTAGAGTTCTTGGCTCCAATACTGGCTCGCTGGACTATGAGCTTCTTGTCGCCCAGCTGCATACCATTTAGACCGGCAATCGCCTAGAAGTTGTTTTTTTTTTTTGTAGTAAATATGTTTATTTTCGTAAACATATTTGATAAAGTTTTGTGTAGTAAGTACCTGATCAGTCATCGATATATCGACATATTCAGCAAAGGCATAGCCCTTGCTGAGTCCTGTGGAGGAATCTTTCACCAAGTTGAAGGCTCGCAGCTGACCAAATGACATCAGCAGTTCTTTAACCTGGATATCAGTGCACGAATTAATGTCGAATAATCGAATAATTCGTATCGTTCATATCAATATTTAAATATAATATGATAATAGTCTCTAGTCATTGATGTTTGTTGTTTAATAGTAAATTGATTGGTTCCCGTTAACATTTGCTATGCAAGGGTAGCAAACATATGAATGAATTTGATCTGACCTGTGTCTAGCCGCATATTAAATCAGATGTGAACAGAGGAGACTTGCCTTGGCGTGCCGACGTCTCGCTCAAGTACAAGACGTAAGGTGAAATTGAGAGACAACAGTGACACGCGGCCGCGAATGTGCCAAATCTAAGCTAGGGAGGGGCAGAAAGCAAACTATATCAGTGAGTTGTTTCAGAAGGTTCTGAGCGTGAACGCTCACGCTCATCCCAGATACGGGTACCTGAAAATTCCTGAAATGGAAATAAACACGCGGCTCTCCGCTGGCTCCACCGTAGCCCTGTCAACTGTTGAATCTCGCCCTGAAATGGCAGCGGCTCCTACTACTACTATGGGAACCTAACCCGAATACTAACCTAAACTGTTGTTTCGATTTAGTTTATGCTCGAATGCATAAATGCCTATCAGCAATGTGTAATTCACGGGCAATACATTGAGTCATTTAAATATGAAAGATTGAGTTATTAAAACATATGTCTTTACCCCACTATAAAAATGCAAATAACTTCACCAAAGTATAATAAAAAATGTGGACTTGGTACTGACCTGGAACACATAATTTTAGATTTAATAGCCAAATTAAAAGATTGTACCATTTCTACATAAAGTATACAGTAAATAAGTTAACGAATAATTGTTTAAGTTTTTATGTTATAGTGCAAATCATATGTATTGGCCTTTTGTTATTATTTAACTGAGCAAATATTGGTTGGGACATAATTTTTCAAAGTCATTTAATTGTTTTTAATTTTGTTATTATGACTATATGTCTATTTTATTTATCGTTATTATTAAATATAATTTAAAAATTTCTACTTTAAAAATAATTTATATGAAATTAGTTAGCAAATTTTAAGCACGGAATAGTATTTTGGAGATTTATTTGTAAATTGAAAGGTTCTATTGAGAAACATTAACTTGTGTGTAATTACCAGTTTTTAATTTTTTTATAAATAATATTAAAACTCAACCACAGGCATCAAATAAATTGTTAACAAAATTTATCACAGCAAAGTCTTAAGCATTTTCAATAATAGGTATGGTGAAAGCTTAAGATAATAATGTTATTTTTTGTTTATATTTAAAAATTCTGTAATGAACATTTATATTTTTTCAGTCAGTTATGGGGAATGTTACAGGGTTGATGCCAACATTGGGCAAACATTTGTTCATATGCCTTTATTCAAATTGGGAAGCATGGATATAACAAGCACCAAATAACATGCATTGTTGAAGAATATAATGTAAAGTAACAATACAAAGTATGTTGCCCCTCAACCAAAATATATAATTTTGAAGTAAATTTGTTTAAATAAGTCTAGCATTAATGAAGAATTCAGATTAGATAAACCTCTAAAACATGTTGGGCTACTCAGATAATTTCAAAAAAGAATTTAATGACAATTTTAACTACTTCATTATTTTTAGGTGGGAATTTATGTTTTAACAATAAAATTATTTTGGAACTATTGTACCATCCATACAAGTGCAAGTATTAGTATAGAAAACACAAATATTGTTAAGAAATAAAAAAAGTATATAATTATCCTTTCTGCCAGAGCTGAGAAAAATAATATCATTAATAGTAGCTTATACAAATTAATGTTTTCAATAACCCAATGTATGCAGTAGTAAGAATAACTTACTTGGTCCTCATTTAAATAGTTAGGCAGTCCTCCAATAAAGATTTTATGAGGTGAATCTGGAACTACAGTACTGATAACACCAGCTAAAAATAAATACAACTATTACTATACTTCTTTACATTACCTCTAATATCACCAACTTAATAAATACAAATTAAGATATTGCTTAGAGTCTACATTAAAAAAGTATAAGAGTTAAACTAAGTTAAAGCAGTAAAATAAAAAAATAAAAATACATAAAAAAGTTATAATTACCTGGTACATTAATGGCTGGATTTTCAGTCCCTGGCATTGGTTGATAGTCATGCGGTCGTCGTATTTTTAAGCTTTGACCTTTGAAGTTTATGCCGTCAAACGCCATGGCTTGTGTAGTTTCATCAATAGACCTAAACTCAAGGAATGCAAAATTTTTGTCTAAATTAATCTGGCATGCAAGAACTGGATTACCGGCCGCTTGCGCTAATCCAGATAGATGCATTTGTTGGTTAAAGAATTCCATAGTCTCCTCTTCAGTGACTCCAAATGGTATATTTCCCACATATAATCTGCGTGCCTGTCGTGTTATCGTAGACCCGACTACTGGTACGGCGGCTTGTGGTGTGTCAGCCACAATGTTAGCCGGAATTTGTCCGGCCGCTTGCATGGCTTTATATTGTAACGGCGTAATATGTTCAAACCCTGGTGGTGGGACATCCCAATATAATGAAGGCTTGCGACGACGTGATCTTTTCGATGGAGATCTGGATTTACTTCTTCTTTTTTCACGACGCTCCCTTGATCGAGAGCGTGAACGACGTCTTTCCCTTGAGCGCGATCGACGTCGACGATCTACTACAACAAACGTATGATTATTTATATGATAGAAGTTTAATAATAGTTATTTCTCAAAACATATAGTAATTTACCTTTGTCTTCTCCCATATTTAATAATTGATTTTCAAGTACAAAACACTAATTACAAACGTTTTCATGAAAAGTTAAAACATACGTAAGATGGCGTCGAATCGAATTGTCGCCATAAAGCATAGATTATATTATTAATTATTTGTCGTTGATTGGTACCAAAGACCTGTTAAAATATATACTTATGTATTCTTAGTTATTTTTTCAATAAGATTGGTTAATCAATTAATACCTATAAATTAAATTACAAAATATAAAAAAATCATGAACAGCATTATTGAGATTAAAAGCGAACCAAATCTGATACAGCGGACGAAAATAAACGGATGCAAGAATTGGTGTGTGCTATCGACAAGCAAGTGACATTGACAACTAATTTCTCTACTCTGTACTAAATGACGTCACTATCGGCTATCCCGACCCCAACAGTCTGTGTGTTGTTGTTCCTTGTCTCTGGTGTGTACAGTCTTGAAAACACCAAATACGAATCAAGTTTCATTCTACTTAGAACTAAAAGTGAAAGTTTGTATACCGAAGCCTAAATAAATGGCTTCATCTGGGCTTCCACAAAATTCAGGATTAAAATTATTAATTGTGCTTTTGTAATTATGGTAAGTATTACTAAGTAACTCCTATATTATTTACTCGAAAGGATAACAATACTTGATTATTTAAAATATTAAGTAAAATTCTCATTTTTCCTTGTTTATTTACAATAATTATATTCCCATATAATATTTATTTATTTGAAAAACTTTTTTAAGTAATGAAATTACATATCTATCTGTATAAATATTATAAATGTGAAAGTATGTGAGTATGGATGTTTGTTACTCTTTCACGCCAGAACGGCTGAACGGATCTGGATAAAATTTGGCACAGGGACAGATTATAGTCTGGAATAACACATAGGCTACTTACTTTTTATCCGGGGAAAATGTACAGTTCCCGTGGAATAGGTTTGTTTTTGTTTTCCTAGAGGCGAACCCGAGCAAAGCGAGGGTGAGCCGCTAGTACATATAATAAAATTTTAATTAACTAATTGTAATCTGTACATTAACTTTTTGAAAAATTCTATTGAAATGGTGCTATTATTATCGATACAGAGGCCGAATCTATAGTTTTTAGAATTTTTGTCTGTCTGTTTGTCTGTCTGTGAACGCATCACGGAAAAACCATTGAAGAGATTTTGATGTTCAATGTATAGGATACTTTTTATTGCGGGAATATATCTCATCTATGAGAAATCTGAACTAAATGTTAAAATAAATATGAAATAAAATTATGTATTTATTTTTTATATATTTATACAAAAGTCAATGATTCATAGAAATATCTAATGAGGTCAGTATATTAATGCAACATAATATTATTTTTTTACATATTTTTTAAAGTTATTAAAGTTAGTTTTATCATTCAACTAAGGTATAACATCATTTAATTTCTGATTTTTTTAGGATCTTGATGATTATGAGGGTGATGTTAAACATAGAAAACAAAATCAATCAGAATTAACAAATATTAACACATCAAAAATTAAACCAAATAAAAATGCTCAAAATAATAAAGTCATAGGCTTAGTGTTTATATCACTGTTGCTAGATCTTTTGGCATTTACAATGATATTGCCTCTCTTGCCTTCTTTGCTTGATTACTACAATAAAGAGGAAGGAAAGTCAAATACTATGTATACACTATTACTTCATGCAGTGCAAAAATTTCAAAAATTAACTGGTGCACCTGATCGATTTGTATCAGTTCTATTTGGAGGTGCTCTGGGCTCTATGTACAGCTTCTTACAATTTCTTACAAGTCCTATAGTTGGTAGTCTCTCAGATGCTTATGGAAGAAAACCAATGCTTTTAATTTGTTTGGTAAGTTTTTGTTAGTTTGTAATTTATTTTTACTCATACCAATTTTATTTTTGTTAACAATTTTAGATACAAAATATATATATACGCTTTGGAAACTTTATGTAAAGGAAACTGGGATATATTATCAGTACTTAAGATAAATTAGATATCAACTGATACTTAGTAGTTAAATTTGGCTTCTTAACAGTTTTATATCTAACAATAAAAACCATAAGTCTGTATTGTTCAATGACCTTAATTTGTAATGAAAATTAGAATTTTAATTATCATTTTACATAAAGATGCTATTAAAACTAACAACATAAAAAGTAAGGACAGCACAGTCATTTTATTTTAATGGTATTCATTTAAACCTGTTATTGTTACCTTTCTTGTTAATTTAAAATTTATGTTTTAATTGTTTATTAACATAAAAATAAATATTTTAACAAAATTAAAAAATATACATTTTATTAATGTTCATTGATTAAATAAATACATATGTGTAATTTTTAGCTTGGTATTGCATTATCACATTTCCTATGGAGTTCTGCAAGTACTTTTAGCTTGTTTGTACTAGCAAGATTTATAGGAGGATTAAGTAAAGCCAATGTAAGTCTCAGTATGGCCATAGTAACCGATGCCTCTGATGAGAAGACTAGGCCTAGAGGAATGGTAAGTTATAGGGATGGTAATACATTAAACCTAAGAAACTATAAATGTATTCTAAATATAATCACAAAATCATCTTATCTGGAACAAAAAAAAAACTTGAATTTGCAATATTTTGTTCATCCTATTTATTTTGAATATTTCTATAAATTTAATATAAGAAAAAATAGATCATAATAAAAAGGTATATATTTTAGGTCTAGGTAAAAAATACATTCTTTAATCAAAGGCTGTTTAATTTCTTTCTTTGCGATGAGGTATATGTACTAGTATATATACATCTGTGCTATACTAAACTCATTTCTCAAAAAAAAAGTACGTGTAAAGTGTAAATTGTTTTTTTTTTTTTAAAGAACAAGTTTTATATGTACATTTAAAATAAATGTATTTAAGGTAAAATTTACATTTAAGATATCACAATTTATTATTTTCTCGTACTTTTTTTAAATTAAATGTATTTGAGTATACATTAGGTATTAATTAATGTATGTTCCCTCCCTTTGAGTTGCATTATTCATATTAATTGTTTTCTCCATCATTTCAGGCTTTGATAGGTTTAGCTTTTTCTATTGGATTCATAGTAGGACCTCTCGCTGGTGCTTGGTTTGCCAAGAGTAATGACCTGTGGGGTGAGAGGCCAGCCCACTATGCGCTTTTCCTTTCACTTGCAAATGTTGCTCTAGTTGCATTCTTTGTACCTGAGACTTTGTCTAAGGTATGTAAAATTTAAAAAATAAATATGTTTTAATATTCTTGAAAGTTAATTTCAATTTTAATCGGTATAATATCGTTAAGTTAAAATGAAAAGAAAAAATATGTTTTAATTTAGAATTGTTATATTATATTCTCATAATTTAAATATATATCTTTCTTTGCAGGACAAAAGGGCACCGCTTACTCTATCTCTTTCTAAGGCGGTAGATTTCATATCTCCTTGGCATTTATTAAAATTCACAGCCGTTAAAAACCTTTCCGTCCGCCAGAACCAAGTATTATCTAAACTGGGATTAATATATTTTATTTACTTATTTATTTACTCTGGTCTTGAATTTACTATAACATTCCTTACACATCATACATTCGGATACACCGCAATGCAACAGGGGAAAATGTTTCTTGTGATAGGTAAGTCTATGTAATATTTAAAAATGCTTCAAAACATGACATTATATTTTTAATTAAATAATATATTATTCTGTAGAATGATGTTAAATATTATATTATGAATGAATATGAATATATATTAAAATTAATTATGTGAGGTGAATACATGAAACTCAAAAACTTCGTTCTTGGTATGATGTTGGTCGTGTAATAAAACTTTTTTAGCGCCGCAGTACCTAATGCGGGACTTCAGGCACAGGTTCTGTTTCATCTTACAATATTTTGTGTTAAGTATTTGGCTAATAAATACAGGAGTAATACTATGTTTCTTCAACTTGTTCTCGTCGTTTTAGTTCCCTTTTTATGCAGTCAGTTTTATTTTTATTTTTCTAAATTATTGTTTTATTTACAGCTTCTTAGTTTTATTTAACTACTACGTTGTTCTTATCCTAAATTGTTTTTAAACAAATAACTTGTGTATATTTTTGTAATCGCCTTTTAAAAACATGTATTTTGATACCCCACTCGATCGATTCATATGAAAAAAAAAAAATTCAAGACGCACAAATTGGCGCCTAGGATCCGCCATTTTGATTATGATACAAAACAATGTATTTCCTCAGGGATAATAATGGCAGTGCTGCAAGGCGGGGCAGCTCGCCGGCTCAGCTCGCGCGGGGCGGAGCGCGCGGCGCTGCTGTCGCTGGTGCTGACGCCGCCGTCCTTCCTGTGCGTGGCGTGCGCGGCCACGGCGCGCCCGCTGTGGCTCGCGCCCGTGGCCTGGCTGTGGGCGGGCCTCGTGCTGTTTGCTGTTTGTAAGTGCCTATAGTATTTACTTCTAATGATCTAACTTATCTTTGCTTTGGTCCTCGTTTTAAAACTGAACTGTGAGAGCAGACCTTTGGTTGTTGTGGTCTGCTTCGGAAGGCCAGCCGTTGGGACGTCATACCTTAGTGTGTGATGAGGAATAATAATCGTAATGATTAAGACGGGGTGAGCAGTTAAAAAGTTTATAATGACGGAAATAAAGCGAATAAGTAATAGACTTCTTTCGAGGGATAATTTTGAGGGTCGCATTTGGCAATTGAACGCTTAAATAAAAGGGCTCGTTATTAAATATAAAATAATTTATTATAACTTTAAAATGCAAAGTTAAAAAGATATCCTCTAACCAAACTCCCCAAGTTGTTAAGTTCAAGTTAATGATGAAACCGTCCTACACGCTATTTCATTAAAATACTTGTTTGACAGTCCTCGGTCTCTAAGAATCCTTAAAAAACGCAATGCCTCTTTATTATTAGTCATTTATATCTTTTTATTATATGTGATTTTAGATATCTTCAGCGCTCCGCGAATCCACTCATATACTTTAATTATATATAATTTTTATTTTCCCGTTCTCAAACCTAATGTTATAGCATGTAACTTTTCTTATTTAAATAGTAATTGAATAGTCAAAAGATTTTTTTTTAAATCGGACTGGTATTTCCAGAAATTAGCGCGATTATCATTAGTATAAACGAACAAACTAGACGATAAGTTGGTAACTTCAAAAAGGTTGAATTAATAGGATGATTGTCTTAAAACCGCAGACGTTTATAAGTCTTCGAAGTTCGATTTTCAACATTGGTTAGTCTAGCGACCACCTATCATCTACTATCTACTACTATACTACTATCTACTACTATCAATACTATAGACGACTATCAATAGTGCTAGCGCACTACATTTGAAATCAATGCGGAAAGTCAGGTTTTTTAAAACTAATTTTTGCCCATGATTTAACTCGTACAGGACTAAACACGCTATTGAAATAACATCTGTTAATCTGGATATGTAGGTAAGCGATCTCCATTGAAATTTTAGGTGATTAAAAACAATTGAAGCATTACAACATATAAAAGTAAACAAACGCGCTCACAAACTTTCGTATTTATATAGGTAGTGTAATATTCGTTTACATTATTATCTTTTTATTTAACGTTCTTCATAGCTTGTACATACATATCATGTTAATACAGTTTTTTATATTATTGTCTATCTAATCCAAAGCAAAAAGTAAATTATAAATATTTCGACATTTTGCTTCAAATAAATTAAATAACAAAAGTAGTAATACAAGTAGAATTTATAATAACACCGGTTACAAGGTCAAAGAAGAAATCGACACTTCGATATAGTGAAGTTGAAATTTAAAAACTTAGGAATTACATAATAGGAAGAACTAGTTCCTAGGTAATAGGCGGACATGAAAAATCAAACGTTTTAAGAAAGGATATTAGATTTTGCCAACACTGCTCGTTGTTAAATATTTTGTTTTTTTTTTTTAACTGTTGAATAATATTTGCCCGTCACGTAGTGGTCTCACTTTCCGCACTTAAGACTATAATAAATTACACCGTTATTTTTAGTTCGTCTTTATATATAAAATATTAATAGACAAAGACAAAACAGTTCATTACGCTTTTTTCTTTGTTTCAACAAATATTCTTTTTTTGTTTAGTAGTTGTAGACGAGCTTTAGTTTTATCAAAAAAAAAAAAAAAAGATTATGGTAGAATTTCGACCAATGGGCAAACCACTAGTCTTTATTAATACATATTTATATTTATAATACATGCATATTTGATATCGTATTTACAATGTTTTCATAATAACAGCGACAGCGTTCGCCGTGTCGTGTATGACGGCGCAGGCGGCGGCGCAGGCGCCGAGCGAGGCGCGCGGCGCGGCGCTGGGCACGCTGCGCTCGCTGGGCGCGCTCGCCCGCGCCGCCGGCCCGCTGCTCGCCTCCACAGGTAACGACCCTCACTTTGGTTACTATAACGGTTCGGAATTCAATTATTTTTTGTGGCTTTTAGTCGTGCCAGTTGGGCACAATGGGAATGAATAACACTTAAAATATAAACAACGTTATCTATGAATTCGAAGTGCAAGTTTATTATTTATTTTAGCGGTTTTTGCTTTTAAAAATAAAAACAAATCTATCCCACGGGAACCGTACATTTTTCCGGTATAAAAAGTAGCCTATGTGCTATACCAGACTATAATCTATCTCTGTGCCAAATTTCATCCAGATCTGTTTTGCCGTTCTGGCGTGATTGAGTAACAAATTGAGTAATAAACATTCATCCAAACATCTAAACTTTCACATTTATTTATAATATTAGTAAGATTAATTACTGTAGAGTGAAAGTTATGATTTAACTTAATTTAATTGTAATCATTTTATATTCGCTTAAATCCAAGAAAGTACTAAGAAGGTATTGTTTTTAAGTATCAGTAAAATTATGAAAATAATGTATGTATCCATTTTATACATTTTCTTTACTTAACAGTCTTTTTAATACACATTTTTAATATCTTTTATTTCCTGTTATGAATTACATTGATATAAATCAATAATAAATCCGTACATGTAAGGCCATCTGTTGCCATTTATTTGAACTATTGTTTTTAATTCTTGTTGAGACCTACATTGTGCTTCTAACTCATTGATTTTAACGCGATTTATTATTAAAATATTACAATTTTCAGTGTACTGGTGTTCGGGTGCGGCTACAACATACACAATTGGTTCAATCATATTAATACTGCCAGCTTTTATGTTATTCCGACTAAAACAAAAAATGAACAAATAATTTTAAATAAATTTTAAATGTCAAATATTCGCGTAAATCTAAGAAAGTATTATGTGAACAAATAACTATGTCATAAAAGTTTTTAAGCAAAAGCAATAATACCATCATTTATACATAACTAGATTTAAGATATATTTAATATTTATTGTACACATTTTTTACATTTTTTGTGATTTTTTTACTATGCTTTTACACAATTTAATTTATCTCGAATAAACAGTATTAAAATAAATATTTTATTTCAATTCAGATGTTTTATTACTTAAAAATATCTCTTCGCTGTATTATGTATAGATGCACATACAATACCCAAATTAAGCTATTATTATTATATTAAATGTATAATTCATTATTATAAAACATTAAGTGTGAATTGGATAGTTTTTTTTGGCGAGTCTGAAATTATACTGTTAAATACAATCGTGTATCTCTACCTTTACATCATCGACATACATAAAACTTTTGTCAATAACGTTGTCATGGCGACGTTATTTTTGTCAACAAATATACCGTATGCTCAACCATTTTTAGAAAATAACAATAAATAATATTATAGTTAGTGTTAATTAAAGCAAAATGCCCTTATTTAGCAATAAATTCTCTCCAAAAACGATTCCCGTGAGAAAACAGGATACTTCTGTTATAAAAAACGAGCTAGGTAGTGATTATGCATCAAGGGAGTTATCCATAGATATCGCACCTCTTAAGTTGAAATTAGGTGATTTTGAATTATCTTTTGAAGAAGGACAATGGATGCCAGGTTAGTACTTTGAGTTGTATGCTTTATGTTTAACTAACTTATTTCTTATAGTAACTAGCGACTCACCCTCGCTTCGCTCTGGTCCGTCCCAATACAAACTTTCATCCCCATTTTTTAGTTCCTGCGCAATTTTCTTTTTTTATTAATGTAAGAACCTTCTGACAATAACAGAATTAATGAAAAACTGTTTTTATTTCCGGTGTTTTGTGCATAACTAATAATAATTAAACTCGAGTTTAAAATACTGATAATGTTTCTTTTTTTAAATAGCATCAGGCAGGGCGGGAGCCGCACATAAAGAAAATGTACGCCTCAAAAAAGAATTAGAACAACTCGAGGAAGAAAACAATATGTTGCGTTTAAAATTTGAAATTTTACTAGACATGATGACAGATAAAACAGTAGAAGCTGAACAGCAGGAAATGCAAAGAGCCCAAAGTTTAGGTTCTTTAAAATCAAAGACGAAAAAACAGAAATGGTAATTTTATTTATAAACTTCCATATACTATTGTAGCGAACATTCATTATATAAAAAAATATTTTTACTATCATATGTACTTTATATTGTTAAGTATAAAATTTTAATTACATTACATTTTGCCATAAGAGTATCGTACATACATACTTCAACGATATAAAAATAGTTTATGAAATGCTTATTTTAACCCCAGAACCCTACTCGGGGTGCTGGAGCACCCCACATGGTTTTGTTTTCGAAATTATCTCGTTGGTTTTAAACGCACAGCTTTGAGCTCCCGCGTATTTTACTTTGAGGTCACAAGCTACGGAGTGGTGAGTGACGCGGCGACAACCGAACGGTACAGATGCGTGCACGTGTGTCGTTGGGTGCTGGAGCACCCCAGTATAGTAACAACGTAAGTATTTTTTTAAATTATAGTTATATTTTTTTAAACTCACTGCGAATTTTGAATTATTTTAATACATAATATAATTATGGTTTACATAATTAATTATTGAGGTTATGTTATACAAAAACAGTTAATCTGTAAACTTGAATTTAGGTTCATTTTTCCTTTGAAATACAAAAATGCCTATAGCACAATAGCAATATTTTCTACTTTTTTATCATATTGTCTGCAGATGGCTGTGAACAGGGGATTGAATGATGAGAAATTATATTAAATACTAAATTTCTACAACTGGTTCACCAGCATACCATTGGCCAAGAATCTAGCCGAAAAGGATTTAACTATGGTCGGAACAACGCGAAAGAACAAAGGCGAAATACCAGAATCATTTTTGGAGTTAACAAATAGGGGAAAAAATACCGCTATGTTTGCGTATGACGGACCTATGTTGTCAACGCTCCATGACTCTCCAGACAACAATAATGAAGTCGATCTTCCAGAAATTATAAATTTTTATAATAAGACAAAGGAAGGAGTGGATATTTTCGATGCAATGGCAAAAAAATACTCTGTACAAAGAAAAACCAAACGTTGGCCAGTGTGCATTTTCTATGGGTTACTAAATGGAATCGGTATCAATTCTTGGGTTCTTTTCAAATGCTCACGAGCAAATAATAAGCCTGACATAAAGTATCGTCGCACTTTTCTTAAAGAATTGGGACTGAATCTCATAGAGGCACACTTAGAGGAACGCCTACAAAGTTCAACTTTGAGGAGGGATATAAAAGAAAATATATCAGCGATCCTCAAAAAACCTATGCCTGTCGATCCTTCTGGGTCTCAACATCACTTCCAGGGATGTTGTGGTTTCTGCCCAAGAAACAAGGACCGTAAGAGTAAGACTAGGTGCACTAGGTGCAAAATTCCAATTTGTTTGGAGCACCAACTTAAAGCATGCAAAAAATGCTCAAATTAAATTGTCATTTTAAATTATAAGTCTGATTTGTGATCTCATTGTGTTACTTAATATAAATAAAAGTATAATTTCATAAAATTGTTTTAATATATATAGTTTACGGACTATTTTATTTTGGGGTCCCTCGTCACCCCTGTGTAGGAACACTGTATTCGCCAGACAGTGTAGGGTTCTAGGGTTAAATATCTTGTTAGCTTTTACAGTGAATAACAATAGAAAAAGCTAAAAATAAAAAATAAAATCTTTTCGAACTTAGTCGCAGTTTTAAATTGATGGTCATAAGACTAATTTTTGTTATCATAAAAGTTATTATATAATATGCAGTCTGTAATAGACGTCGGGAACAAAAACTCAAACAAAAAGGCGACAAAATTCGAAAAGTTTATCATTTAAAATGTAATAACCGTGTAAATCTTAGAAACTATTAATTAAAATAACTTTTCAAGTATTGAAAGGGTATGTACAAAGTTTTTAACAGTTATAAAAATAATAAATTAATTAAGTGATGTTTGGGCAGTTGTTTCTAAAGTGCCCCGGCTGGTGGCACGCGCTGCACTTGCGTGCCCCGCGGGTGCCGGACCCGCCGCCACTTGAGCCCCGACCTCTGCCCCTCCCTCTATTATTTGCTAACTGTTCTCCTGTATAGAAATATACATATTTAATGAATTAAATAATACTATAATAAACATTTTAATTACATGTATTAGTAAATTATTAATATAATAAGATTTTCTTTTATAATAATAATTATAATATATCAATTAGCATATTTTAATAATTAATTATCTAACATACAATATATGTTTAAATACATAGTAACATTTATTTATTTATTTATGTACCAAAAAAAAAATACAGATAAAATAGATAACAGTAACCATGTGTACAAAGGATGACTTATCTCTTTAAGAGATCTCTACCAGAAACCCTCAAGCGTGAGAAAAAAATAATAATAAGGTGCGGTGTAGGTACAAACTACAAACATCAATTATGTCTATATTATATAAACATACACATATACAAACATACATACATACATACTTACATAGATACATACATACATACATATTGCATACATACATACTTCAAGATATGTATATAATAAGGAAATTATGTGAATTGACTCAGATAAAATTCTTTTAAGCGAGATTTGAACAATTTTAGCGATGGATTGTCATTTATAATTTTGTCAGGAAGAGAGTTCCAGAGTTTTGCTGCCTGGACTGTAAAGGATTTCTCATAAAAAATAGTGTTATGGGAAGATACGTTAAGTTTTTTTTAGCCTAACACAGGACCGTATGGGTCTTGAGCTGGGGATCGATAGCTGAAAACGCTCGCGTAAGTACGTAGGAGAGGAATTACTTAAAATAGTGTATAAAGCCGTAAGTATCCGCATGTTCCGGCGAAGGCGAATAGGAAGCCACTTCAGTTGAAGTCGAAAGTCACTTACATAATCCAATTTGTGCAGACCATAAATATATGTATGGCAGAAATAATCTTAAAATTAATAAAAAAAAATTATTTTCTTTTTTTAACTTATTGTAAAATACCTGAATTTGTAGTTTCGTCAGCCCATTGGAAGAAATTGCAACGACGATTGTCTTTAGAGCAACAGTAGAATAGACGGCCTTTGTTCGGTCCCTCTTTTTGCACTGTCTTTCTGTAATAAATTATAATAAATTTAAACTACACAAATGCAAAACTCATCTAAATATTCAGCTTTCAATGAAATGAAACTTTATTCAATTAGACTTATTACAAGCACTTTTGAACATTGATATACAAAAACTAAAGATAAACTAGCATCTCAAAAGTGTGTTTTCAAAAAAAGTACACAAATCGAAATTGAGTTGGGCTTTTTCAAATCACTTTTTTCATTGCTTTTTGGATAATAAAATTAAAACACACGTTTTTCGTTTAAAAAAGTGCTTTATGTGGTAACGGTAAAGCTCGATTTTGACAATTTGATCGAGTTTTGAATTTTATTTTTTGGCGTAACATGTCGACGCCACTTTTTGAAGAGATATTTGTTAGGAAATGTGATCTATGTTTTTCTACATTAATGCCGTTAAAGTATTTTTAATTAAAAAAAAATTAAACATACTGAAAATAGGTGAAAAAATTCCATGTAATTTCCTTAAAAAAACCTTAATACCATTAAACGGACAATCAATCTTACTTGACACTGGCCCAGCCGCAGTTGCACTCCACTTCTCCCCCTCGCGTAGAGTGAGGAACAGTATAACTCCTCCCAACACTGTCCCCGCTTGAACTTGATGGTGTTTCATTAGAGTTTAGTAACGAATCCAATGGAGGGCCCCATTGGAAAAAGTCGCACGCATTCGCTTGACATTTATAAAACTTTCTTCCTAAAATACAATTAGTTTCATTTATTTAAATAAGAAGTAAAAATGAGGTTTTCGATATTTAATTTACGTCATTTATTCTATACAGAGTGGAACAAATCGATGGGACATGGAAGAAAAGTACTTTAAGTATTGAAGTTATCAAGATTTACTCAAAGGAAACATTTCTTTATTTTTAAAAATAATAATAACTGCATTTATTTTTTTTTAAAAAAAGCTTACCTGAACCGGGAATCGAACAAAATAAAAATATAAAAAAGACACCGTCACTATTTTATCGAATTAATCGATAGGGTCTATGGTAAGGATAAAATCTCTGAAACAAACATTGCGTCTTAGAATTAAAGAAAACGATGAAATCTTACAGATTATACATATCGACTCTAACATCGTGGAACAAAAGCATAGGACATGGAAGAAAAGTGTCTTAAACATTGAAAATATCAAGTTTCTCTCCAAAGAAACATTATTTTATTTATAAGAATATGATAAACTGCATTTAATTTTTTTTTTAAAAGAGATGACCTGAACCGGTAATCGAACCAACGGAAAATGTAAAAATGTATACCGTCACTATTTTATCGAATTAATAGATAGAGAGGATGAAATGTTTCGAACGAAAATTGTAGAAAATTGAAGATAAGTGTCTTCCACTTTCTATGCGTTTGTACCACGATGTTAATTAGAGTCGATATGTATGTATAAATTGTAAGATTTCATCGTTTTCATTAACTGTAACATACAATTTTCGTTCGAAACATTTCATCCTCTCTATCTATTAATTCGATAAAATAGTGACAGTGTACCTTTTTGCATTTTCCGTTGGTTCGATTACCGGTTCAGGTTACCTCTTTTAAAAAAAATGTAAATGCAGTTAGTCATATTCTTAAAAATAAAATAATGTTTCTTTGGAGAGAAACTTGATATTTTCAATGTTTAAGACACTTTTCTTTCATGTCCTATGCTACGATGTTAGAGTCGATATGTATAATTTGTAAGACGTCATCGTTTTCTTTAATTCTAAGACGCAATGTTTGTTTCAGAGATTTTATCCTTACCATAGACCCTATCAATTAATTCGATAAAATAGTGACGGTGTCCTTTTTTACATTTTTATTTTGTTCGATTCCCGGTTCAGGTAAGCTTTTTTTAAAAAAAATTAAATGCAGTTATTATTATTTTTAAAAATAAAGAAATGTTTCCTTTGAGTAAATCGTGATAACTTCAATATTTAAGGTACTTTTCTTCCATGTCCCATCGATTTGTTCCACCCTGTATATTCCATTTTTTTATGTATAAATAGTGGTTAACTTAAGACACTATTACTTATATTGCACATACAAATGCATAATAATGTTCACACATTATAATTACTTTTTAAAAACCTGGAAAAACTGATATTCATAAGTACATATAATATAATTTACTAGCGACCCTCGTTCCGCTCAGGTTTGGTCCTAGGTGCCTAACAGTAACCCATGTGTTACTCCAAGTTATAGTCTATTTGTGTATTAAATTTCATCTAAATCCACTCAGTTGTTTGAATGTGAAGGAGTAACAAATGTACATACTCATACAAACTTTCGCAACTATATGTACAACTATTATAATAAATATTAGTCCGATAAGAATTAAAAAAAAAAATGCAGTCATAAAGACTGCCGACAAAAGTGAAAACTTAAAACTATAAACAAACAGTTGTTATTTTTGGATATTCAAATTATTTGTTTGATCTTAAATTAAAATTTGTAAATTAAAACTGTTTACATTTATCTGGTTTTGACATCTGTCGGTACTCTGAGTGTTAGCGTTAACTCGTCTCGTGAGCATGTTGATGACCATGTCACCTAAACCTGCCTTTAGAAGTTTTCACTTCAAAAATATAAATAAAGCAAAACAGAACAAAATTATCATACCAGTAATGAAGATTTATAAAATTTATACAAATAAATAAAATTGTAGCGTAAAACAGACGTCTGTAATGTCAAAATAACAATGTTTTACTAAATGCATATGAAATTATATACACCTTTTATAAGAAGCACACAATTTTTAAAATTTTATACTGATTTTGATAGGACTTTCACTAGCAGATAGCTGATGAAGGAGTAACTTTGGCTACTTTTATTTTAGAAAAAGAATAAGGGCTCCGCTCAAAACAAATAGAAGCGAGAGTAAATGCCTAGTAATTAATATAAAGTTAAAGGATTATAAAAGAAAAAAAAAATTAAAGTTACCAGCATTTTCGTTCTGCTTCCTAGACGTGTACTGAGCTGTGGGCTGCCCACATTTGCACACTATTGTATTATCCCCTACATTGGGAGCTGTTGCGTTGCGACTTGAGTTCCCTGTACTTGCATCACTAACAAAACCAGAAGAGTCTGTGCTGTTATTGCGTGTTATATTTTGGTTATTTGTTCTTTCATTAGTGTAAGAGTTTGCTCTTATATATGGTGGGTTGTTTGTTCGAGGGTTCACCGGCGGGTTTGTATGTGGGTTCATCGGAGGGTTTGTACGAGGGTTCATCGGAGGGTTTGTACGAGGGTTCATCGGAGGGTTTGTACGAGGGTTCATCGGAGGGCTCGGCGGAGGGTTTGTCGAAGGGTTCGAGTGATGGTTCCCAGATGTCCGGTGTACACCGAGCACATCGTTGAGCGTCGTATCGCAGCCGCCGATGCAGCCGGTATAAGGAGGCGGGTATAAATGACTTATCGAGTTGTTACTCCATTCGAACTTCAGATTCTTGTTGTTTGGACCACACTGAAAGTCAGTTGTCTATTAGAAACTTTACTTTATCTATTAAAAAAAATCAATAACAAATGGCGTTTTTATGGATTTGGATTGGTATTTAATTCGATTTTTACAAGAAGATTAATTATTTATTTCAGTGAAGTTTATAAAAATAATACATTTTTAAATATTTATTGAGCTTATTTTCCTTCTTCAATATGTTGTTGGGTTATTACGATTTCTATTTAAATTAAAAAAGCTTCAACTTAACAATATTATATTAAAAATATTTTTTTACCAACCACTGTACATGAGTCTGGTAGTACTTCAATATTCTTTACAATTGAATTTAACCAGAAGGCTTTCTTGCACTGTGGGTACGATACGCAGCCAATGTAGAATACATTTTCATTACTCTTCTTTCGCCTCAAATACATATCTAATCCACACATTGGACATTTTGTTACTGAAAACATGAGAAATGTTTAATGTTTTTTTTTTTTTTTTAAATTCTTATAACTCAAGGTAAAGGATTATGATATATAAAATTGAAATAAATATACAATGTATATTTATTTCAACTAGAACCTTAAATGCAATTGCTCAAATGAGTGCTCATTCTGTGGACTTTTTTGTGTTTGTGTATCTAGTACACTCCGCGACAAAAGTATAACCCACCCCCCTAATTTTGTAATATCCAATATAAAATTATAGTTTTATTAAAGCATTACTAATAGACAAAATTAGGTATTGATAAGTATATTTTACAATCAATGTATTATTTATTAAATACAAAATTAACCAAATATAGATGATACATAAGTTTTGTGGTGCGACAAAAGTATAACCCAGGTAAATTAAATATAAATAAAACTAAAGAGAAATTCAACAAAGAGCAATTATTTATTTAATTTAATATTTAGTAGAACCACCACATTTAGTTATTACTTCAATCATTCGATCTGGTAAACTGTCATATAACTTTTTAATTGTGTCTTGATTCATGTTTTGCTATTTGTCAATTTTTACCGTTTTTAATACTTCAACAGTGGTAAATTGTCCTGATCCTCGATAGACAGCTCGTGATAAGTTTCCCAAACAATTTTCAATTATATTCAAGTCAAGAGAATAACTTGGCCATTCAAGAACTTGAATATTTTTTTCAGTAAAATAGTTTTTAACTTTTTGTGCACTGTGAATATTGGCATTATCGTGCTGAAATATAAAATTAGGACCAGCAATTCGCATTGCATGAGAAGTAATCTGTTCATTTATTACGTCTATGGGCCGTTTATTGTTCAATTTTCCAGTACAGAACTGGATATTTATATTTCCTAAGTATCCAATTCCACGCTATATCATTACACTACCACCCCCGGCTTGTCGTCGATTTAATTTACATTTTTCTTTTCTTAAATCGTGAAAATAGTAATTAAAACCATCAGGTCCATCTAAATTAAACTTCTTTTCGTCAGTGAAAATAACTTTTTTTCAATTCTTCTTCCATTGAATAAGATCTTTTGCAAATTTAAATCTATCTAATTTATGTTTATCGGATAACTGCCGTTTTCTTTGTAATTTCTTACGTTTTAGATATCGACACCCATGTATAATACGTTAAACATTTCTTAAATTAGAGGTAACACCAGCCTCTACTGCAACTTGTCCTGCTGTAAGAGCAGAATTAGATGCGACTCTCAGAATTGACCTTCTTTGACGTGGTGTCGTTGCCCTTGGTCGACCAGTACCTACTCTTTCTTTTACCATAATTTTCAGGATCTTTTAGAAAATTTCGCACAACACGATGACTTCTATTTAAAAATTCTGCAATTCTGGCTTTAGACCAATTTTCAGAATACATTTTCCTAACTAAATTAATTTCACTCCTTTTACAAATTACGGAATAGACATACGGGATGAAATCTTTAGCTATTTTTGTTCTGTTACGCCAAAGAAGTATAACTTCTTTCGTGCGTACATAAGTACACACACACGTTTTTATAATACATAATAATTTACGAGGAACACAACATGTACCACCAGGAACTGACATGTCTAGCTCATGAAGCCCCTCAAGCCAAAGTGATGGGTTATACTTTTGTCGCACTATCATACTAACAATCACGCCGTGACATGAGAAAACTACTTAGAATGTAATTGTACACGTATTATAATAATACAAAAAATAAAATAAAAATAATGCAATAATAATATGTCAAGGTAAATATAGTGTTAAATTGGATATAACAAAATTATGGGGGTGGGTTATACTTTTGTCGCGGAGTGTACTATTTTGATTGATGTAAAAAACATATACATAATATCATATAGTAACCCATTCTAATTTGATTATATGCACAAATAGAAGTAATAAGAATATTAAATGTGAATTAAATTTCTAAATTTCACTATATATATTTTTTTTATTAAAAGCTTATTCAAGCATCTTTACCTGGAGTGGAACTGCGGAAAGTATTGTTGGCAGTAGGCGTGTATGCCGCAGGAGTTACGTTCAATGTTTGAGCCAGAGCACTGTCCAGTTCTTCAGCCTCAGCTTGCAGTTTCATGTATTTATTCTTATAAATCTCTATCTGAAAATATTAAAACGAACATTGTTACTTCGACCTAAAAAAAAAAAAAAATTAATGAGTTTTGTATGGTAGTCAAAATATTTGTTACATATGCTTGTATTATATGCATGATAAAAAAATATTTTGACAGTATATTTTAAAAAAAAATATAAAATATAAAAATATTTTTGAAACTGTTGAATTGATTTGAGCTGGTTGAATTTGATTACTAATAGTAGTCTATGTGTTAGTCCAGGTTTGAGTATTAAATTTCATCTAAATCCATCTAACATAAATAACACACATACACACATAAAAACAAAGTTTCGCTTTGCTCGGGTGCTTCCTTAAGATGCCTAAGAAAGGCAGATAAAGTAACTAAAAGCCATTGCTTCTGACTAAGTTGTGATTTCTGACAGTAAAGACATTCTATATACAACAACAACTTATGAGAAAAAAGCAATTTTTAAAATTTTTATTTATCTGTCTGTTTGTTCCGGCTAATCTTAGAAACGACTGGACCGATTTGACGGAACTATCATTGACAGATAAGTGATGTTATAAGCAGTAACATAGACTTCTTTTATTTTAGAAAATAAGTAAACCCTATTTTTATATATTTAAAACTTATCTAGGAAACATCCGAGCATATATGTATATTGTCCCAACATATTAAATATTTATTTATTTATAAAACAAAGATACCTGTTCCCTGAGCACGTCTTCCGGGCGCCTGGTGCCGTCGCACACGGCGCGCAGCGCGGCCTCGAGGCCGGCGCGCAGCTCAGGGCGCGCCAGCTGCAGGCTCATGCGCTGGTAGCCGCGCACCAGCCCCATGCCCAGCACGCCCGGCACGAAGTGCGCGCCCTCCAGCGCCACGTACTGCCGCGACTTGATCGTCTCGATGTGCTCCGCGTGCGTCGCGTCTGTGCCTGCACATCGTCCAATGCATAGTTTAAAACAAAGTCGCTTCCCGCTGTTTGCCCCTATGTATGCTTAGATCTTTAAAACTACGCAGCGAATTTTGATGCGGTTTTTTTTAATAGATAGATTGATTTAAAGAGGAAGGTTTATATGTAAAATACATACATATTATAGTACAGAAAAACCGAAAAATTCAAAGATTTGTATTTCGTATTAACCGTTAAAACATACCTAGGGATGAACCCGAATGAAGCGAGGATGAGCCGCTAGTCCGACATATCATATTACTACCAGAGTTCCCACGGCCCTGCCCGCTTTTAATTTACTTGAGTGCGTCCCTAGGGATGAATGGTTTAGGAATTCAAAGAAGACAAATACACAAAAAAAAAAAAACTTTTTTTTTTGGGACAGGAAGGAGAGCTGAGCCAGTACTATTCACCAGTTTTGTCACAATCTGATGAATGGTTTAGGAACGCATAAAGTACAAAGAAAAATTATTTTTTACCTATATAGATATTCTGATGGATAACCTATTTTACTGTAAATTAATATCAAAATCCGTTCAGTAGTTTTAGTATCAAAAAGTAACAAACATACATCTATACATCTTAACATACTTTTCGCATTTATTACAATATTAAGGTAGATGTTAGCCTTACAACGAAATTAAAATAAATAGTCTCTCTTTTTATGTTGAGGAAACCCATAACGGAGTCCCTGCCGGCCGTCAACAGGCAGACAATTGTGAGACTCTTACTATAGTTTCATAAATCAAACCAGACTGAATATTTCAGATTCAAACAAAAAAAAAAATACAAATTGCTCAATATAAATTTTCAAGCATATTAATTTTAAAATTACAGCCACAATAGTTATAGATTATAGATATATAATGACTAACTTGTCATATATTCGGATAAGTAACAAATTAATAGTTATTTTAAAATGTATTAACAGATTTTTATTATTACCAATGCCGTGTTTCTCCATGAGTGCAATGAGATCTGCTTCTGTGAGAAGATTTGGCGGAGACGTTTTGCCTTCCACTATGTCGATGCTTGTGGGGTCGAATATTTGACCAGACTACAAAAAAATGTTTTATATGAAAAAAAAATATAAAATAAAATACAATGATAATGTACGAAATGAACACCTAATACAACTTCATGTTGTGTTCATAAATTAATCCTCTTCATGTTGTGTTCATGAATTTTAGATATTTCTGTACTCGCATTTTAGCAGATCAATGATTACTAAACAATGTGTTATGTGTATCACTTGTTTAAAATAAGGAAACTATTCATATGATAATGTTTTCTTTTTTATTTCATTGCCAGTATAAATGAGAATTTCAATAGATAACCTTCTTAATTTTTTCATTATTCAATCAACTTTAAATTTGATATACATACACTTACTAAATAATAAATAGATTAAAATATTTACATACATAACACATGACAAAACATACCTGATACACATGTATCTCCTTGGATGACCACTTGTCATACGGATACACTTCCAAATAATTCCTAGCGATGATCATGAGGCCGTTGGCGCTGAACTTCTCATTAGCAACCTCGATGGTGACCGTCGTCTCTTGACCCTCAGCGTTCTTAGAACAACACGCCAGGAAGGATCTCACTATCAGCTCGTACACACGTTTCTCGTTGTCAGATAGATCTACAAATAATATCTGCAAGACTAGTATTTCTACAATTTTTTTTTATTTTTACATGCAACAGTTTTTTAAAGTTGGGCTTTAAATTTTTTTTTTGTAAAAGTTTAGTATGTGAAAATTCTTACAATATTAAAAAAAATAATAATAATAAACTAAAACTATAATATAAATAAAAGCGTAAAGATCACATAACTATTATAAATACAATAATTTGCCTTCGCATGTACGCAATGTATGTACTATTGTTACTTGTTCACACTGAAACCTGATTTGATTTGGATGAAATTTTGTACACGCATAGACTATCATCTGGAGTAAATATATCAGTGTATAACACAATATATATGTATATACAAAGCGTATTATATCAGAACACATTGGTAAATCACTAGTAAGACGATCAAAAAAAGTACTAGATACTCAATCAGCGACAAAAAAATCCACATTGGATGAGCGCTCATTTGAACATTTAAGCGCGCTCTTAATTTAGTAGCATTCGAACGCTCCAACGGTTAATATGCCTCGGTGCTAGTTTAAAATAGCGACGATCACACATTTCGGACGCTAAAAAAGGATGGTGTTTCAAATTTTTGGTAAATATTACAAATATATAATTTTTATTACTATATTGTAAATGCTGATATTTTATCAAGGAATCATCGTTAAAATAGTACTTTTTTAAAATAGTCGTAATGAACAGTAGAAGTTATAAAGCATCTCAATTGTAAAGACTTATGATACGCGCCACGAGCGTCTGTAGTGGGGAGCCTGCGCATATACAGTCGTGTAAGAAATAGTTATCTATAATTTATTTCTATATCTCTTTAGGGATTTTTCGATGACATTCGGAATAAGGTATACAGCTATGTTATATTAAAATTATTAACAATATTTATTACAAAACGATAAAGTTTAAGATACAAAATGGCATAATATTATCTTAGTCACTGTCGTCTGTCACTGTCAATAAATGATAAACCAGCGGGAAGATAATCGTTCAGGACCTGGCTACAACCAGGTATATAAAAACTAGAGAATAAACCACTTGTTCCAGGAGTTGACAGATCATTATTTTGGTCAGAGGAAGATGAGGAGTCCCCTGAGTCACTGTCTGACAAATCTCCCATTCTAATAATTAACTCCGTATCCGTCAAATTGTCAATTATGTGATCACTTTCTATGTAAAAATCTTCTATTTTTTTTGTTCTATCACATAGAGCTTTCCATTCATTTGGTCCCATTTGGGTTGTCTTTTCTGTTATTAACTTCATCACACGTTTGAGATTCCATGGCACATTCTTACTACTCACATAACCTTTTATTGAAGCCCAAGCCATTGATAGGATTCAAATCAGGGAGGTATGGGGGTAATCGCAGTACGTCATGACCGTGTTCAGATAGTATTTTGTCAATGCTGAATATCTTATATTGTTCTTCATGTAATTTTATTAATTTGTACAATTGTGGTTTAAGCATGTCTTGAGTGTAGGAAATTCCTTTTTGAGTTAGCCATGATTGCATATCAGCTTTCTCGGTGTTTAAGCTTGGTGCAAATTCATACTCCTTATTGTGATACGAGGCATTATCAACTACCACGACGGCACTTGGTGGAAGATTGTGAATTAGCTGGGTTCGAAGCCATGATAATTTTCGTAATCCATGTCGTCGTGATAGTCACTCGTTATTGACCCAAATTTAAAAGTTAGTAATGCGTTTGGTATGAAGCCACTCTCAGAACTAACGTGTACAATAACAACGCGCTGCGCTGACCTTTAGATATTGGCTTTTTGAGCCTTTTATCCGAATCATCAGACCAAAATTTAGAAGTAGTATGCGTGGAATGTACATAAGACTCGTCTGTGTACACAATAGAGCGGCTATCTTGTCGATATTTTCAAACTTTTTTCAGATATTCAATTCTTTTCAGCCTGATATACGATTTTTCAATAAGAATTTTTCGATTATTTTCTGTCCTCCTCCATCGAAAACCAAGGTCTTTTAAAATGCGGCGTAGACTTGTTTTAGAATTTCGAAAGGCAATATCATCTCGTAACTTTGCTAAAATTTTATCAAGGGTCGGAGAATTTTATCAACAAAGAACTGTCCTTGTTCGTAACATGGAAGTTAGGAATACATCTTTATACCACTCCTTTGTTAAATTCGTCTATATCGGTTACAAGTTTGGGCCTTGACCTTTTTTTTCCGGGAGTACGGAAAATTGTTAGAAACTCGGAACTATTTGCTTCCGTCACAATTCTTTTTACTGTAATGAGTGATGTTTTAGTTGCGGCCGCTGTACGCATATGTACCTGCTTCAAATTTTGTACTCCTTAACACATATAAATGTACACGTCGTAAATCATCTTCCTACTTTGTCTACTTAATGTTTTACCTCGAGCCATAATCAAAATTTTACAAAATTGCACTCGTATACAACACAAATATAAACAAAGTTGAAATTTATAAACACAAGTTGCACTCGTCTGTATTGCGGAGTCAAGCGGGGGTTGCACGGGGTGAGGAGAACGGTAGGCAACTAACACCCATGCGCGTCACTGTACCGCGCCTCCCGCACTCCTTCCGACGCCCCGACGACGCCCGATCCCTTCTCGCCTCAGCCCTCGTACCGTTACAGATACCTATAAATCGTTTTATGCGCAAGTCAAACCACGTGGTATGTCAAGTCTCATCTTTCGTGGCGCGTACTTATACTAAACGTAATAATCATACTATCGCAAGCCTACTCAAAATTGTGCGTTGATTCTATTCCATACGTTGGAGACGCTATTGTTTCTTACTTATTATTTTTTTATTATGTCAAATTTATTACTATCGATTTTATAAAAAATATTATATTTATATTTTTATAATAATTAAGTATTATTTATAAAGATATATGTTTATTATTAATAATTTTATAAGAATTATTATATTTATATTTTGATTTGTTGAAGTAAAACTTGTTTAGGCATGACTGAGGGGTAAGTCAATACGTACATTGAAAAAATGAGTGTCGCGGAAGTAAGCGAGGAATATTCAAAAAATAATAAATATGAACATTACATCAGTAATTTGGACAATTATGATTTTTATTCTGTGAATTTTGATATACTTGTAAGTTGTGTATCAAAAAATACCTTTAAATTTATGACGCAAATAAATAATTATGACTACTTACTATATATTAGTTTCATTAATAAATAAATGTGGTGCCCTATCCAAATACATGTTTACATTCAGTTAAATTATAATCATTACACATATACACCATAGAACTGAATAAAACATGTTTTACTATATTTTTTTATACATTAAACCTAACAAAATAAAAAAAATACCATTTATAATTACAGTATAAACAAAAAAATATTGGACAATTCGACTCTACATTCTTTGTCCTAACGGCGAGCTTCGGTCGTTAATTTTTTTTGTTGTACAAAATAATTTTTGTAAATAGCTTTGTGAAAAGAACTTTAAGCATTGCAATTAAGGTTGAATTTACAATATTGTATAATTATTTCAACTAAAATTACCTAAACACAATTGGTGACAGTTTTAAGAGAACTTTTGCATAGGATTGTGTATCAGTGGCGAAGGGTCCATACAAGACGATTCCCACCGTCTTACCTTTTAAAAATCCAATAATCCGTCGTTCATTATAAATATTTATTTTTTGAATTAACATAATTAGTAAATAAAAAATCTATTTATTATTACTAAGTCAATTTCTGAAAATTATATAACGCAAAAAATCACAAGCAACACATAAGCAACGCAAAATACATTTTTGCGCTCCAAACTGCTTACGCGTTTCTTCAAAGAAATGCGACGATAAGACGTTGTATTTTAGCTTACCGCGTTCATACAAAATTGTATTTCATTCAATGTTTTGGATTGAACATTGTCACGTGACTTCATTCATTTTTAGCATTTTACGCATGCGCACTTATCAAATTTTTGTTGCTCGAAAAGCTGCTTCTTTACGTCTTATCCCGCCTGTGATTGGTCAAAAATTACAAAACGTCCCTAATTTGACAAGCGAAGCGTCAGACGAGCAATGTTATTATTTGAATGATTTATTATATCAGTGTTCGCAACCGTACGATAATTATCGTACATGTACGATAATTTCATGAGTGTGTACGATGTACGATAATACATTGCAAATGTACGATAATTTGTGAAGGTGGGAGGGGTAAAATTTTTTGTCAGGATTAGGAAATGTTGTAGAAAGAAAATGGTTTCGGTATGGATTTAAAGTATTTAGAATTTGTAAGAAGGGAAAACATGAAAATTTCTGTTTTTTTTTTTTTTTTTTTTTTGCTCTCTGGTTTCGCAGGGATTGCATTCGTAGGATAAGGAAATTGTGTGAGGACGGTTTTTTTTTTTTTTTTTTTTGCTCTTCCGTCTGTTCTAAGTGTAAACACATACAGGTCGCTGACCGTTCGACCGTTCACCTGACTGGAGGGAATCGGTTATTAAAAATTGGTTCAAAGGAAAAAATATAGAGTTGTATAAAACTCGACTATTTTGGCACATTCCTAATATGTACGATAATTTTAGTCCATGTACGATAATTTTGCTCTATGTACGATAATTTTACGGCCCTAGGTACGATAATTGCCTAACTTCAGGTTGTGAACACTGTATTATATAATGTAAATTAATATGGCGGATTGTTATTGTTTATGAGTGCATTGCTTAAGAGATTTTTTTGTTTTATAGTTTTAATTTGGTTTTAGTGTAATATAGACATTTTGTGCTGTTTTTTGTGGACTGTGAGTGTCTCACATATTTGTTAATTTCGGTGAGTTGTATTAGCCATTATGGCATTAATTTGCATACTATTGACTTTAGTTTTCTAAATGTAGTTGTTTAATAATTAAAAAGCATGTCATCAAGATACTCATTTGTTTGAAATATGATTTAATTATTACATGAAATGAGTTACCTAAATATTTTCATAAAACGTTTTAATTAAATTATGTGTGAATGTGCTAAATTAGAAAATATTTAGTTTTCCATGTTTATTATATTCTGATTCTATTTAAGTTTAGAGTGAATTTTAATATGTTAAAGTTATTTTAAATATGTTACATTATTTAACAATATAATTTGACTAATTAAGCTAAATACTAAATAGGATAGTCAGACATTTTAAAAACGGATGTATTGCTATATGATATTATAATTAAAGCCTGTGCTTCTTATCGTTCCTTTTTTGTAAATTATTTCATAATTTTCGTCCAATTTGGCTTGATAAATAAAATACAATAAAATAATAAATCAATTTCATTACTAAGCACGACGAAGTAGTTCAATGAGATTTAAGTAGATGGCGGTATTTATATTAAATATATTTATGTAAAATTAACAAAAAAAAAAAAAAGATAAAATAATATTTAAATCCCAAAAAATATAGGTTGTAATATATGTACTTTTAATAAAGAAAAATAAAATAAAATCAAATTTCCGTACTTTCACTTACGAGTACTCGTACTAAGTCATGTGTAAAGATTTTTCATAGATGGCGTTATTAATATTTTATGAGGTTTTATTATTATAATATATTTAGCTAGAATATTTTACATGTAAGAACAATAAAAAACACAATAGCCTTATAAAAAAAATATCTTCACAATTACATTTCTTTTTTTTTTTGCATTGATTGATATATAAAAATTGTGTATCAATGTTTTTTTTTTTTTTTTTTTGGAACGGCTTACCTCTGCTAAAATTTCACCCTTCGCCACTGTTGTGTATCTAGTACTTTTTAGATAGATACTATAAGCACTCACTGTCAGCATATTTGGTGGGATGTATGGGCGGATGTGCGCCGTCGTTCTTGGTGCCTTTCCGCGGGGAAGGCCCGTCGGCGAGCACGCGCGCCGCAAAAGGACCCCACTGCGGGTCACTAGTCTGCAGCGACACCAGCTGGCCCAAGTTGATCTCCTTGGGGAACTCCGTAGTCTCGGTGCGCGGGTAGCTAATGAAACCCGAAGTATATAGCTTCTCTGCTATCCTCATCGTTTCTTTGGCGTTGATTTTTAGTTTTGTGGATGCTAGCTTTTCAAGTTGCTGGAATTTTGTTGTTCAGTTATAGGTTATGTGTTGAAGTTACGTAGATCATTTTGCTCATTTACAAGTATTCCAAACTATACAGTTACTAATAAATATAGAAGATAAATGAATAAGAAAAAAAAGTATATAATCAAATTAATAGTACTGGCATATTTTTTACAAATACATTGTAAAACCCAAATTTTTTATTTGTAAAAAAAAATAACATTCTACAATTATCTAATGAATTCAATTTCTGATCTTACATTCATCTTAGTTTTTAGTAAATAATAAAAATACTTTGTGTTAAAATTATACTTACTATTGTATCTAAAGGTAGCGGTCTAAATTTACTCTTGGGTTTAGTTAGAACATTAATGACTTTAGCTTGGCGGTTTTCTAAGCACATATTATGAAATATTTGACATGCGTCCTGATCAAATAGTCTCACTCGGTCCCATACAAAGTCTACACTTAAGTTATTCAGTGTATGATTAACTGCAAATTAAACAATACAATGTTAAAAAAATACTTCAAAAAATGGCACTGCTTTCTGTTATGGATTCTTACCTAGAAAAATCGTGAAGTTGCAGAAATATATTACTAGCGACTCACCCTCGTTTTGCTCGGGTATGACCCTAGGTACGTTTTAACGTTTACTTTGGAATAGACACACTAATATGTTTATAGAAAAGTAGGTAAATACTTTAAAAAATAAAAAAAAACATACCTCTTATTTGAAAAAGGTCTTAAACTATCTCCTTACTTTCATCTAAATCGGTTCAGCAGATTGAGCATGAAAGTTAACAGACAGACAGAGTTACTTTCACATTATAATATTAGTATGGAAATGGATTAAGGAAAAATTTTGATACTTCTCTAATTGAAGATTAATATAAAATGAATTACATTTAAGATAATTATTTTTCCTTATAAAAGAAATTATAGAAAATCAAATTACAGTAAATCAGTAGTAATATCTGTTAAAAGTGGTCTGATTCTAGATTCATTCTTTATATACCTTTTATTTTCCAAAACGGCTCCTCTATAAAATTATCTATTGCATTATATCTTTCAACAACAAATCCTAATGTGGGAATCTGGCAAGAACCATAGCTTACTATTCTTCTGTCAAGGGCTGATGGAAAAACATTTTGTAATCTCATGGTTTGAAATCTTGTAAATGATGCACCTAGAAATGAATAAAAGAAATAAAAATATATGATAAAAAGTATAGTCTGTATTGGTAAATTTGAAGTAGTAAATGTAACAAAATATGTAGTTATAAAAAATAATAAAAGCTAAAAAAACTTTTCAGTTTTTGGTGAATTCATTAGAGAGCTAGTAGGTCTTGGCCAGGGCTACATGGACCCAAAATAAGCAGATTAGGTTTGGGAACTTTCCATAATCGTTATCTTTTTTTATTTAAAAAAACTATTCACTATTGTAGTGAATATACAATTAAATAAGGAGTTAAAGTGTTTTTACTATTATTATTACCTATCCTTAAATCTAATTCTTGCCTGACATCCACAGCATCACTGATGTTTTTGTTAGGTTGTTCTAAATTGTGAAGTGCTCTGGTCACTGACACAGCTGTGATTTCTGAAAACTTTGCTCTGTATATTTGAAGGTTAGGTTTAACTTTTTTACAAACATTGATGATCTCAAATCCAATATTCTCTCCTTCTCTATCACAATCAGTCCATATAATAAGGCCATTACAGGTTTTAACTTCATTTTCTAGTGTTCTCTGAAAGATAAACATACATTTAAATATTCAATAACTTTTTCTTCATTTCTGTTGTACTACATTACTTTTAAAAATAATTATTTATTTTTACCATTTCATCATCTTATAGATACATAATTTTGAGGTCTATTAAAAACCAATTTGTAATAGAAATATCTGAACTTGAAAGTATTATACCTTTATATTCTTTTTATCATCAGGACAATCTTTAATAACTTCTGCATCAAAAAGAGTTATGGGATCACAATATGTTTTCCACTGAAATTCAGGTGGGAACTTGTACTCCAATAAATGTCCAGATACTGATGTCATCACCATGAGACACTTTTGATGCATGAATTCTGCTTCAAATTCATATATTTTATTATACTTTGAAAATCCTTCCCTCTGAAACAAAATAAAAAAAAATACATTTGGTTTATACAGACAGAATAAAAAAAATAGGCTAACCTATTTTTAATTATATAAAATACTTATATGTGAAAATCAAAATAGATTGTTTTCTACTTTTGTATCTTGTTTTGTCATATCTTATAAAAACTAAATGTTACTACAGGATATTAAAAGCAGAACTTTATATATAAATTACTTAATTATTTAGATAGTACACATAAATTTTGAATGTGATAACAATATTATACACTACTCCAAGGGTAACATATACAAGAATATGAATACTATAATATATGTAGACTTTTTTAATAATATTTTAAGTAGAAAAATAAAAAACCTAAAATTTGGTTTAAGTAATATAATCAGAATTGGTGATCTAATTAAAACAACTGTCAAGTTGAATTGTTTGATAGAAATTGATAATGTTTGACAGTATATAAAATAATTTCTTTCCTGTATAATATACTAGCAGCCTACACTCGCTTCGCTTGTGTGTCCCTCAGTATATTTTAAATAGACAAAAATAGTTATTGCGAGTGTTCCTTAGGAGATATTCCTATGCTATTGCACTTCTCTGTAGGCCTTTCTAGTACATTGTTTTGATGTACCTCTTAAGGTTTGCCAGAATTAGCCATGTAAATTTCTAAACACAATTAGATCAAACCAATTATTTTGTTCTGTCGTGGGAATGAGAGATTTCCCTATAGTAAAAGATATTCTAAATGTTAACCTGAGGGTGGTGGCGGTCGGTGAATGTTACAATAATACATAGTAAAACTTACTCTTCTTGCAGTTCCTCTGGATAGATGTTGAGCAATATTCTTGGCGGCATCATTTTTTTCAGCTACATTTAAGAATTTACTTTTAAACATTTTTGGATATAATAATATACATCTGTTTTTATTTGTAAATAAACGAAAATAGCTATTAGGTTTAGGAATCAGCACATTTTGCAAAATAAATGTCATATTTCAACTGTGAAAACCATTTTCTACTACTATTTAGAGTTGTCTATTAATTACAATTCACAGCGATATTACATAATATTTACTATTCCCGTGATAAAAATTCATCAGTGCCGAAAAATCGGCAACAGAAATTTTAAAATAAAACAAACTAAATAGATTTATAAATCTAATGTAAGGAACGACAGGTGAAAGCATAGACATGGCATAGACAAGAGACTAGACCACAGATTAAGGAGACTACAGACTAGATTCTAGAGAGTAGACTTAAGCCTGGCGTCGACTACAGCCGAAACGCGTCGAATCGAGGCGAGTCGACTCGAGTAGCATTTTATTCCTTGTGGATTCATTTTATGCTTGGCACACACCGACCCAACGAACGCCAAGGAATGGGTTTCGTTGGCCCTGTCTGGATGACTTAGCGAACGCCAACGATCGTTCGTTGGCGTGTGATTGCGATCCGAAGTGTGGCGATAACATCAAAGTAATCGAATTCGAGTCATTAGGTCGAACTCAGTGTGGACGGTCGCCGAAGGCTAACGAACGAACGGCTCCTTTGAAGCAAGAGAGCGTAGCGTGCAGACGTCTGACCTAATATATAAGATATTCCCGCCGTACACGTCATTTATGGATAAAAACAAAGAGTGGGGTAATGATGACATGTTTTTGTTAATCGATCTATACAAAGAAAAGCCACTAGTCTTTGGGACCCTACTAATAAAAATTAAAAAATATAAATTAAAAATGAAGAGAAATGATTGCTGGGTAGAAATTGCTAATATTTTTAATTGTGATACATATTTCTATTCTTAAAATATGTGGTTTTCCACTATCTCAGCTTTCGTTTAATTTTTCTTGTCCTTGCAACTCATTAAGGTTACATATAAAACTAGCAATTATAATTAGTTCGTCGTCGTCCATGATCAAATTGCGAATGCAAGCCGGAATCAGTTGCCAATGATCGTTTGCTCGACCATTAAATGTATTTGGACTTATATTTGAAGGCCAACGAACGTTCGTTGGCCTTCAACGCCGATTATCCTTCGTTGGCGTTCGTTGGGTCGGTGTGTACCCAGCATTTATGGGCGTTGAAAGAATTAGACATTTGACAATTCGTAGCACTTTTCTAATTGAAAAAATTATTACAAAATAAAAAAATCCACATTTTAAAAGATTTAAAAAAATATAAGTGTAATTTTCGAATAAAGTTTGAATTTCAATTTGATTCATTCAAAAAATAAAAATTTATCAAACGTCGGCTACTTTCAGTATCATATTTTATAGGTTTACTATTAAAGAAAATTTATAATAATAAATTATTTTTTTGTATTGTATTGTATCATATCATTTGTTTTGCATCATGAAAAATTTATTTTTATTAAAGATACAATATTTGTAACACTTATTTACTTTAACGCTCTAAACTAATAGACATAGAATTTTGTAGAAATCGTATGAAGCATAGTTCACGTGAAGAGAAGTATTTCCAAGTTGGCGAAAATCGGTGACGTGTACTCTAAATATCGATCAAAAGTACTTTTTTGATCGACAATTCTAAGCTGTACAAATACAATGCATCTGGTCAATACCATAGATGAATAGAAGTCAATACCGTAGATAAAAAATAAAGAATTAATAGCAATATTTTTACCATTTTTACATTTTATTTGTCATCCATGGTTATTACTCAATGTCAATTGTCAAATGTCAATACTCAATAGCCTTTTTATTTTTAATCAACAGTGTTTATTTGGATACAGTTTTGTGTTTATTTTAAGATAAGGTCAGAATTCTTTGTTAATACTTTTTAGAATGCACCCGTTGCAACAAGTATATAAAGCTAATAAAGATTTAAATTTTGCTAGTATGTGTTTTCTTGTAAATTGTTTGAAAAGGTTTAAGAGTTCACAACAATGGTTAAGTCGTCAAAGGGCAGACCCTTATGTTGAAAAGGCTAAAATACATAATTATAGGTATGTTACTTACTACTAAGTTATAATTTTATGCATATCACGAATATACTTTTATACTTTTAACATAATACATCATTATAAATTACAGATGTCGCAGCGCTTTTAAACTACTTGAAATGAATGAAAAGGCTAATATTCTGCATCCTGGGCAAACTGTTATTGATCTTGGTGCCTGTCCAGGCTCTTGGACGCAAGTGGCTGTGCAAAAGACAAATGCTGATGGATATGACTCATCTAAACCCAAAGGAACAGTTTTGTCCATAGACAAATTACAAATATACCCTATTCAGGTAATTTTTACTACGCTTTTAATTTATAATACTAGTTGATTGTTTACAATATGCCAATACCTATGTACTATTTTCAGGGAGCCACAATAATGAGCAACATGGATTTTTCAACAATTGAGGCACATGATAAGGTAATAGAAGTTTTAAATGGTAAGAAAGTGGATTTGGTTCTGTCGGATATGGCACCCAGTGCAACAGGTATAAGGGAATTAGATAAAGATAGAATTATAGGCCTTTGTTATATGGCTATTAGATTTGCAGCTCTTGTTACAAGAATAGATGGCAACTTATTATTTAAAGTATGGGATGGTAAAGAAGTGCCTATACTAGAAATGGATTTAGAGAGATTTTATAAAAGCATAAAGATCATGAAACCACAAGCTAGCAGATCAGATTCTTCAGAGAAGTTTATTCTTGCTCGAGGTTTTAGAGGCATTCAAAGGCCGTTAGAAAATGGTCGCTGGGGATAAGTAGCTCAACACTAAAATCATTTTTACATAATATTATATTATTTCTGACCCTCCGAATTAACAACGACAGCCATTGTTTTAGACGAGGAAGAAAGAGAAAAGAATAACATCAGTCGATCACTGTTACTAAGTTCACGCCGCTTTAAAAAATATATATAATTTAAAAGAAAATATTATCACTAGAAGACACCGCAACACGTTCATAACGGGCTTAGAACGGTTATCATCGGGTATGATATCATAACCCGTATGCTCTCCGTTGCGCCGCCTGCGCGCACGGTTCGGCAACGTCGCGTGTCAGGCACGGAGTGTATAATACGTGCCACGAAAGATGAGACTTGACGAGCGTCAGTAGTGGGGAGTCTGCGCAGGTACAGTCGTGTACGAAATAGTTATCTATAATTTATTTCTATATCTATTTTAGGGATTTTTTGACGTCATTCGGAATAAGGTGTATAGCAATGTTATATTAAAATAATTAACAATATTTATTACGAAATGATACACATGGTACGCAACGGTACGTATTTGTACCTGCTTCAAATTTTGTACATATCCTTTGCTTCTTTTAACATATTAAGTGTACACGTCGTAAACTATCTTCCTACTCTGTCTTCTTAATGTTTTATCTCGAGGCATAATCAAAATTTTACAAAATTGCACTCGTATACAGTACAACTTTAAACAAAATAGAAAATAAACACAAGTTGCACTCGTCTGTATTGCGGAGTCAAGCGGGGGTTGCACGGGGTGAGGAGAACGGTAGGCAACTAACACGCATACGCAGCCGGCAGACACCTAATCCCTTCTCGCCACAGCCTTCGTACCGCTAAAGTGACCTATAAATCGTCTTCTGCGCAAGTGAAACCACGTGGTGTGTCAAGTCTCGTCTTTCGTGGCACTTACTATACCGGCACCGGCCAAATATTCTCGCCAACAATTATTAATTCTCCTGGCTCCGTGCATGGCACGCGACGGTACCGGTCGGTGACGGAATAGAGTCTAGTGCATAGTTTAATACTTTTCAATACAATGAATATTTTTTTTGCCTGACACGGTCCTAGCACGGTCATGGTATAAGACGATGTAGTGGGCGGACAACTTTAATTTAATTAAGTAGTATTTAAATGTTGGTTAAATTTATTCCGTTATTATTTCCAAGTTTATGTCAAAATTATGAAAAATAATAATAATAATATAAAAGATTATCTTGATTGTTAAAAGTGTATATATGTATATATTCTAACGTAGATTACTATGATAGCAAGTAGTCAAATACTAATACCTACACAAGGATTGCTAAGTTTATATCTGTTTGATAATTATCTTGATAATTATCGCGATAATTATCAATAGACATATTTATCTTGATAATTTTATTCCCTGCTATATAATTAAGATACTAATCAAAGTAGTGCCTAGTCATCCTATAAGTTTTCATTTATATATTAAGTAAGATTGTTAAAAATAAAAATATTTTGTTTCTGAATATTATATAATGTGAACAGTCTTCCAATTAATTATAATAATACTATGCATGTAGGATATGGTAGTGGTCTTGTATAAAGACAATAGATAATAGGGAGAGATGAACTGTTATATTTGACTTTAAATGTTCTATGGAAAATGTTTATATTTAATTTTGTTGATTAGACATTTTGATGTGAAACATCTATTGGCGCACCTTGGCAGTAAAACCGACTCGTATGCGGCGTGACGCTGTTAAGTGTTATACCATTATGCCCCTTCTACGCCACCGCTCTGGACTCCCTTGTGTGTGTGCGCGCGCGTATACTAAGCACGCTCCATTGTAAAACTGTATCTATAAAAAATACATATCTTTTAATATATATATATATATATATATATATATATATATATATACACACATATATGTATATATATATTGTGTGTGTATATATATATATATATATATATATATATATATATATATATATTCTGTAATTATCATTATAATTAAAATAATAAGAAAAATAAATTGATTTTATTAACGAAGCTTTATTTGTGTCTATTAATTATAAAGTCTAATATTAACATAGATGTTTCACATCTGCCAAGCGTCCCGTGACGACAACTTTTTTTCATAACTTGATCCCGGTGATGTGTATGAGAACATAAATATGGAAATATCTAGTTGAAGATATTACAGAATATTTTAATTATATTATATATCACTATCAACTCTGTAAAAATATATATTTATGAATTTATTTCTAGAGAAATTTAAGAAAACATAATTTGTATGAGACAAAAATATAGTTACCCAGGTCAGTTGAAATAAAATGGACATTTATAAAATTAATTGTTTTATTTTCATCATAATTTTAGCATATTGAGGCATTTGCTTAATAACTGTAGATCAAATTTTGTACAATAAAATATTCACAATGTTAAACAAAATTAAAATAAATTCAATATACGACCTTAATACTTTTTTAAAAAAATATCACAAGTAATTATTGTAAGATATACATCTGTACATACATATGTATAAGCATGAACTACTTAGCGCTAGAATTGTGGACGTAAGTTTATTAAAATGTAGAATAGAATAAAAAAAAATATCCATAATATTGTAAACATATAGTGTAATAATCTAACATCACCAAAGAATATAATTCGTCCTGACGTAAGCTAGTGGATTTCTATAATATGTGGATAAAATTCACTACAATTTATGCGTTATACTTCCTCTATTTTGTGCATTGACACAACCAAATTATCAAAATTATAATCATGCTTAAATTTTTAATGGCTGTACTAAGCAGCGGGTAGGACAAAGAAATAGCGTACCGTACACATTACATACACGTCAATAACGTAGATCAAATAAGGAACCTATGACGCGTCGCTATAGTTTTTATATTAGAAAAAAGTATCTATATTCCATAGTAATAGTCTATTCTGGTGATCGTAAGAGATGTGTTATATTGCATGTACTGAATCATGTTGGCTGTTTTCCTAAAATACAATATACCAATAATAATAATATAATATTCTCTATACACATAGTATATATATACCAAAAAAATACATTTAAATGTGTCTTTTGTTGTTAAGAATTTTAAAATAATCGTATTTACATACTATTAAACAATATTTTATATCTTCATGAAAAGTCTAGATGTTCTAATAATTTTCATATATTTATGTTATTTAATAAAATTCTAATATGGACTCAGAATTTTACGTTAAGTTTAGAAAAATAATCGATTTTATTATATAATGAACGAAATTTGAATAATTCGGTGATACGCATAAGCTTAGTAACAGCCATGAAATTGCAATTGACTAAAGGGTTTAAACAAATTGTGTCCTTGTGCCGTGGGACAGCTTGTTCAACTGTGCGGCGGACAGAAGGCTGGAGTGTGCTGCATGATCCAGCAGCAAGAGTCGCTCTCCTCGCTCGTCGTTAGCGAGAGACGCGCGCGCACATCTCCCTCCTCCGGTTTCTAACGCGAAACTACTCACCGCGCAAATTGCGTAAATGAATGTGAGTACAAAGAGTGCGCATCCAAAATCTGTTAATATAAAATGTTTAATTATTCACTATATTTCATGAGTTATTTTGTGTCAGTCCAGCTTGACTGAATAAGCCTGATTAAAGTTAGATGTCATTCAGACTTCGAATTTTTTGGAAAATGTGCATTTCATCTTAATTTCCGCCTCAAAGACTACTGTACAAATAAATGAAAACTCTATTTTGCAAAACACAAATTAAAGTTTTGTATAATATACTTACGATAGAGATTATGTCCTCCGAAAAGATTAACAACACAAGGATAACCGTCTCCTATCACGATAGCCACTATTAGCAGCACGACAGCGACGCAAGCAGCCATGATCCAAGGCAACACATATTCTCTCTTATATTTCACAGCTCCATGGAGTAGTGAGATACAGCACATAAGATATATCGACGTCAGTATGGTGCTCGTGTACAGGAAGATCACTGTGACTAAAAATGTAATAGAACTGTCTTAATAATTGATTCCTATGGTAGTCGGTAGACCCAGACTATATTAATTTATAAGGATAAAAAATATGTAGATTTATATCATAAGTAAAGGCATTTCAAGATATTATATATTTAAAAACAAACCTGAGGCTAAATGTTGTGCTTTAGCGAATCTTAGTTGATTGTTGGTGCTGACTACGTCTCCTACATGAAAGGTTAAATGTTCCCCATAAGCAATTTCGTAGAATCCCCGGCGCTCAGCATCGTCTTCCATGTCATTATGAAGCATTGACAGCATTTCACCAACATGTGATATGCCGACTAACAAAATTATAAGTACAAACGAAGATAATGCCTGCAAAAATATAAATAGCATTTAGTTTGGAAAAAATGCAGACGGCAGAACACCATTATTTTTCGACGCATTACTTACAATTTGATGGACGGCAATAAGAATCGTGCCTTGTCGTAAATTAAAAACATACAAAAAATTATTTAGGCGAATCATCATTTTGTGAGACAGTTTACATTGCTTGTTTCTAACAAACATTTGTTTTATTTATAGCACTACGACATATTTGGTGAAAGTTGCAAACATTGTTTGGATAGAGAGTTCCTACTATAAGCGCGCATGTTATTTTATATCGATCTTTTTTACCAAGTGCGTTACGCGCATGTATAAACCGCTAAGCAAGCTGTTTATATCAGAATCGTTTTGAAAGGGAAAGGGAAATTCGAAATCACTAATTTTACTCTACATTTTTTCTGAATTCTAAAACTACGGCCTATAGGGTAGAAATTATTTATAAGTCACGGTTCCAATTTTCAGCATCTCGTGCTTATGTATTTTAATCTTTCAATGTTTAAGACGCGCTAAGAATTTTCTTAGCAGTCTTTGCTTTTTAACAATCGAAGTTAACATGTCCATAGTTAAGAAAGAAATCTTAATAAGTCTTTCTATCAGTTATTGTATAGCTTAGATATTGTTTAAGCTACAAATGAGAAATTCTCTTTGCTTTTATGTAGAATTATATTACGCCGTCGTTTTAAAATAGCATACTACGTTTTAATCTATTTTTGTATTGACGATTATTATAGTCTTCGTTTTGATACAAATCCAATACGGCGTGGTAGTCGTATATTTAAACATTTTGCTACCTACTAAAATTTCCTAAAATATTACGTCGTAAAAGCTTATGACACTTTACATATCTTTTGCACATCGCAAGTTCGATTCTGCACAAGGCAAACAACAATAATACATTGTAAGTTATGCTTTTAACAGTGACGAGGAACCAAGCAACAGCATGCACGTTGGATATATAGAACATTATATTATAATTTATTACGCCCAGACTCGCAAGGAAATTAAAAGAAAAGTGTATTATTAAATTAGTTTTATTTCACAACTTACTATAGTAGTGATAATGACTGTATTACCGGACTTTTAGCTGGTATTAGTATATTTGGATTACATAATAATATACTAAATATGGATCACATAATAAACACATGTTACCTAACGAAACATTAATTAATAATAATATATACAAAAGTTAATTTTAATTCATATATCAAAAAATTTATTCAATTCGATTTTTTTTGTAAATGGCTTCAAAGCGTGCCAGTTGAGCACATATTACTTCGCCAATATCTCGTAGAACAAAGATTTTATATGCGAAAAATTAAGAGGTATTAACATTACATTAAATTAGAAATGTAGTGGAGAGTGTCTGTACTAGTGGCGGCTTGTTATGACTTTGTCGAATTCAATGAGGGATATCGTTTCTGGTGGCACCAGTTGGCGCCACTGGCGAGTAAAGTCCTATCGCTGTCGTTAAAAAGGCAAGGCCATAAATTTAATATAATAATAATTGTTAGCGCGGCGCCAATTTATCTGGATTTTTTTTAATATATTTTATTTTATAATTAATAATATATAATAACCAAATAGAAAAACATATTGACTTTTACTTATCTCTTCTTTTAAAGCAATATCATTTGTTAAGCCGTATTATGTCTGCCATAATTAATCAGGAATGGCACAATGTTTAGAATAATCATGAATAATTATTAAAGATCCGCCATAAAAAATCAGAAACAGTTAACATTCAGTGTCATTTGACAGTTCTAAAGACCTCACTAGCGCCCCTCGCGGCGAATTCAAGACGGTAGCCCTCATTGATTCATTGATATCAAATAGTATAATTATTCATTACTCCTTTTTAATATTATGGTCATAATCATAACTACTAATTACTTAATACATCTATAACGCGTGTAATCATAGATAAAAATATATTTTAAAAATATACTTTTTCTATCAAAAAGCTATTTCAAAAGCTTCTACTAACGTGAAATAGAAAATATAAAATAAATGACTCATAATTTGGATTTAATTTCGACATTTTTCTTATGGAACATGCAAAATGACACGTTACGTAATATGTTCGGTTTTTTTCTTAGAATTTCTATTTAGATTAAATGATTTCAACGATATTTGATTTACAAAAATTATAATACGTCGCCATAGAAACTGTATATGGCTATTTAAGTTAGTCAAATGAAACTATTAGATGAATCTTAATTTATTTTAGCGCTAAAACGAGAAATAATACAACAAAGAGTTATACGCAATATGTTAATTATAGGCTTAATAAAGGACTTTATATGTAAGTGCTATAAAGCAAGACATATTATACTTATTGAGCAGAATACCATATTTACATCACCATTTGGGACACAGAGCTTTTATTGTATTCTTTTAAATAATTATGAAAAGAGTTATAACGCCTAAATATTGACTTATACATTCTAATATTTTATGTTTCATTCAGTATAATAAAATATTAATATGAATCAAGCCCTAGCAAGGTATTTGAATTAATACGTATATCGTAAACGAAAAGTTAATGCATATCATTACATATAATTAAGTAAATAGTATTGCAAGCACAGGATTTTTTTCATTATCCTAATTATTGTATAAAGAATCTCAAAAAAAAAAAACAAAACAAAACGCCAATATATATACATACATAAGCAAATAACAAACAAAAATGTATATAAAAAATATCGGTCGTAAAAATGTGTAATGGAGCTAGAAGAGCAGCTGGCGCGAGTAATGCAACCACTACGAATAATTAATCAATGACTCAGTTACCTTCTAGGGACGGATTGAACCAAACATGTATTGTATGACACAGTTTAGAGGTTCGCTTTATATACAATCCATTACTAACAATCTATAAACATGCTAAGCAATGAAATGTTAAATGCAAAATAAACGATGTATTGTCGCGACAATTCACACACAACCGTATTATGTAAGGAATAACAAAATAACTCACGTACGTTACACCTAATCATTGTGCAAATCGATATATGTTCAGAAAATAGCCGATTTCACTTCGAGATAAGAATTTGGCAAAAGTAGGTTTTCTTATAAGAAATAGTTGTAAATGTAACTAAAATATTCAAATTTACGTCAGAACTATCCTTATTATAATGGACATTATGTGACTTATTACTATGCTTTTATTTCTGCAGCATTCTTAATGTATAAAATTGTACTTGCATAACAACTTAAGTTTTTACTTTAATTAGGATTTTTGAATATATCCTGAATGCGATATATATGAAAATCCAGTGAAACATTTGTATGTTCCACATTCTTGTATTGAATCTCAGATATATGTTTAAAAACGATATAAATATTTTATATTATGTAAAAATGATTTGAATTATGTGAGCTTTAAACATATACATATGTATCTACGCATGTGTAACATTTTTGTAGATGTAAGAATTATGGTTTTAATGATTATATTTTAAGTTTCTCACTATTATCATGAATGTACAAGTATAAAGTACTTTCATATGGCAAGGATATGTGACATGTGCGAACTACGGACAGACACTTTTCTATAGGTTTGTATTAAGATTTTGAAGGCCTTTACTGTTTACATCACCAGATTATAATAACATTAAAATTATACATTATAAGTAGGCACAATATAGAAATTTTACGTGAATAAGTGGACAAGTCGAATAATATTTCCAATTCCGTACTTACACATTGTGAATATATGTATATCCTAAATAATACTTAATTAACGAAAAAACAATAATCTTCCAAATAAATAAATAAACTCATAAAAATTGAATTAAAAATAATATACTTTCTTAAAAATTCAACAATATCGCTAACTTGTCAACTTATTCACGCCGCCATTATAAGGTTAGTCTACGAATAGATGGACAATTGTCTAGTTGCCACTACAAAATATTCACATATGGTTATAATTAAATAACACTTATATTCACAAAATTCACAATACATAATGTTAAGTAACAATATCTTAGCCTAATCTTATTCTAATAACAAATCCGTTGTCAGTTACAGCCTGTATGTGGTAGGATTCTTATTTGGACATCACTGCGTTGATGCTTTCAAAGTGCTTGAATGGAATTGTATAGAACAATGGCCGTCAGAAAGTAAGGCTTTGTGAAGCATGATACAAATCATTTGTCGAATAGTTCATAAAAAGATGTTGCGTGCACAATTATTTCGTATAATCAAAACATGCATGATAATTTTTTACACAAACCTATTATGTGTTTAACACATTTTCCATGACACACATTACTATTCTTAATTAATACATTATATTTAGTATTCTAAAAGTAATTTATATAAAATATATTATGCAAATATTTTTTTAAAATATAAAAAGAAAATAATTACGAATTTTGATATAAAAAAATAAAAAGGTATATTTACATTATTTTTGGAATTTATATCACTAAACCAGTCAACATGCAGCTGCCATAAAGCATCGCGCAAGCTTGATAATAACTGGTCGTTTCATTGGATTCAAACTTGTTTTGTTTTTGTTTTATAATGTATATATAAAAAGTATGAAGTAAAAAAGTTTTAATAAGTGTAAATATTTAAATACACAGTACCTAGAAGCATGTGGGACTAGTCTAACAATATGAAGCAAATTATTGAATAACTTGAGTAGCTACATGTTACCGATTTTTTTCCATTTGTATATTACCAGGTAAAAAATAGAGAGGTGAAAAAACTGAATTTCAAATGCATTTTATAGTAATTTCCAATATCAAAAATCCATAAACACAATCAAGTTCTCTTTTCTAGCATTAAACAGTTAATTCCTCCATACTCCAAAATCAAATAACCTGTCAAAATATTCGAGATTTATATCATACTACCAAAGTCAAACATCAGTCAACAAAAAAAAAGTTGTCAAAAAAATTTGAAGATTTATATCGTACTGTCAATGTCAAAAATGAAAAGTAAATAAACAAAAAACAAGCTACGCAATAGTACAGGAGTTCCTGCCGGTGCAGTTGAGGCGCGTGTGGTGCGGGTGCTTGGTGGCGCGCGCGCGATGGCGGCTGGGCGCTGCGGAGATGGCGTACGACTTTAGGTGCGACTTGAGCGCGGTGGGCAGCGGCAGCCGCTCCAGCCCGTACACCGACGTGCGTGCCACTATCGCACGGCAACACAGCTCTTGGAGGCTGAGCACTGGAAATTATATTACCATTTTACTAATTGCACTGTGAAATATTAATCTATACTTAATATTATAAAGCTGAAGAGTTTGTTTGTTTGGTTAAACGCGCTAATCTCAGGAACTACTAATCCGATTTGAAAAATTCTTTTTGCATTAGATAGGTCGTTAACTGAGGAAGGCTATAGGCTAAATATCATCCCGGAAAAATGTACGGTTCCCGTGGGATAGATTTGTTTTTGTCTAGGGACGAACCCGAAGCGAAGCGAGGGTGAGTCGCTAGTACGTGATAAATATACAGATTTTATTATCCAATATTGTTTATTATTAATAGTAATTTATGTTTGTAAAGGTAATTTTAATTACATCACCAAGCAATAAATTGGCCATGTTTTAACTTACTACAGTTTACAGTCTAGACCAATTAAAGTTAAACTTAGCTATGCTGAAACAATCCTTTACAGGTACAAAAACTTACAATTGTTGATAAGGATTTAATTAAATTTCAACTATACTAGAGACGCGCCAAATGTTCGGTCAAATAGTTATATCAAATCTTTAATTAATATTTAAATAGTAGGTATTATTTTAAGATACATGCTAAAGAAGCTTTATTTTGATTAAAAAAAATAAAATAAAAAATAAGAATCTTTTGATTTTTAATTCAACTTTACAAACCTAATACTTTCTTAGATTTACCCAAATGTTTGGCATTTATTTTAAATTTTGGCGCGACATTTCGAATGCTTTAAACCTGTGGTCGGCAACCTTTCAGCAGGCAGGGGCCGCACGGTGGCAATATCTAATACAGGCGGGCCGCACGGTGGCAATATCTAGTACAGGCGGGCCGCACTTGTGAATTGTGATATTAAAAACGAAAAAACATTTTATTTTTGTTTTATTTAAAGAAATAAGCAAAAAATAACAAAAAAAAAAAACACAAAATATATAACTACAAACTTCAGTGTGACGATTGAGGTCGTATTTGAGCGGCTATTTGTTGTAAGTATCTTATAGTCCAGTCAAATAAGGTCTGAAATCAAAATGTTGACACTCAACTTTGCATTTTTGATATAATGTAGTTTTAATGATACAAAAACAATGTGTAAAAGTTTTTGTGTCCGCAACCCCCGGCAAGGGTCCAAAATAAACTGTCAAAAATGTTTTTTCGCAATTACTCGAAAACGGTAAAAATTAGACAAAAAAGTTTTAATAAAAATGTGTAAAGCTTAAAATTTTGCATAAAAAAGATTTCATGATTTTTTTCCTCCGGTCAAAATTAACCGAGTTAGGGAGGTTTTTAGACCGATCGGAATCCGTTTATTTTTAAAAGAAAAAAATTTAATTAAAACCTGAAGTTTTATGGTTTTAAAACATTAGCAGGCATATAAGGAATAGAAATTCGTAAAATGCCCCCGATGCCCAGCTACACCCGCGAAAAACGAGGGGACGCAAAGCGTTTAAAAATCGTTTTTTTAAATTTCCGGCTTACTGTGACGTTCTATCCAAAAATGTTTTTTACAAAAGTTATAGGTCTATTAAAAATCTACAACTTTTATAAATGACACTTTTACAATAATCTCAAAGTTTTCGAGATATTTGCAAAAAACTCGGTTTTTAATTTTTTCTTGGTTTTTTATTTTTAATTTCTACAATAAACTTTTCATTTTCATGAAACTAAGGGACTGTAATCTTCAAAATACATATAATAAGCAAAAAAAATAATAATTTGAAATTGAAATATTTAGCCATTTCTGAGAAATTTATTATTTATGGACCCGGGAGGCTGAAAATCACTTCCAAATTTAAGTGGATGTTTACATTTATAAATAGTTTAGTAAAAAAATTTTTTTGATAAACTATTTACGTCGATTTTTTCCTCAGATATTCAACTTTCAATGAAAAAGGATCCTTTTCTTTTTTATCATCAATATCTTACTTAGCATTTAATGGATGCACAGTAGATTAAAGGGTAATTTTAAAAAAAATAATAATTTTGTTAATATCAACTTAATTTTTTAACTAATGAATAAACAAGATTAGACTATGAATTAAATTCATTTCTTTCTGTAATTACCTTAAAATCTAATTTTTCCGAAAAAAACAAATTTAACTCCAAAATCAATCAAATATGAATAAAATATCGATAAATTCGGAAAAACTATATTACATAAGTAGATTCTACGGAAAATAAACCAAACGACAATTTTTAAATATAAGCATCCACTTAAAGTTGGAGGTAATTTTCAGCCTCCCAAGACCGTAAAATATAAATTTCACAGAAATGGCTAAATATTTCAATTTCAAATTATTATTTTTTTCTTATTATATGTATTTCGAAGATTACATTCCCTTAGTTTCATAAAAATGAAAAGTTTATTGTAGAAATTAAAAATAAAAAACCAAGAAAAAATTAAAAACCGAGTTTTTTGCAAATATCTCGAAAACTTTGAGATTATTGTAAAAGTGTCATTTATAAAAGTTGTAGATTTTTAATAGACCTATAACTTTTGTAAAAAACATTTTTGGATAGAACGTCACAGTAAGCCGGAAATTTAAAAAAACGATTTTTAAACGCTTTGCGTCCCCTCGTTTTTCGCGGGGGTAGCTGGGCATCGAGGGCATTTTACGAATTTCTATTCCTTATATACCTGCTAATGTTTTAAAACCATAAAACTTCAGGTTTTAATTAAATTTTTTTCTTTTATAAATAAACGGATTCCGATCGGTCTAAAAACCTCCCTAACTCGGTTAATTTTGACCGGAGGAAAAAAAGTCATGAAATCTTTTTTATGCAAAATTTTAAGCTTTACACATTTTTATTAAAACTTTTTTGTCTAATTTTTACCGTTTTCGAGTAATTGCGAAAAAACATTTTTGACAGTTTATTTTGGACCCTTGCCGGGGGTTGCGGACACGAAAACTTTTACACATTGTTTTTGTATCATTAAAACTACATTATATCAAAAATGCAAAGTTGAGTGTCAACATTTTGATTTCAAACCTTATTTGACTGGACTATTAGCTTTCATTTTAGTAGTTACAATTCGTGAAATGGCTCTTAAAAGCTCATCTGTGAGACGAGAAGCATAATTATTTTTTCGATAATTAAGGATTGAAAAAGTTTGTTCGCATAAGGAGTACTTATAGAAGTTTTATGTATTTATAAAACAGTCACGGGCCGCATGGAGGCAGCTCGCGGGCCGCATGCGGCCCGCGGGCCGCTGGTTGCCGAACGCTGCTTTAAACGAATCGAATCTATTCAATACAATTTCGAACGAATATTCAGCCGAATTTTCGGTTCGGATTCGGTTAAAGCCAGATTTTCTAAATTATACTATTGTCTCAGTCGAAGACGTCCACTGCTAGACAAAGGCCTCCCTGAAACGACACCCCATCTTTGGGGAAGGCCAATGTCGAGAAATTAATAATGTATTATAATGTACAGAAGAGATTAAAGACATCTCAATCTCAAAGCGGTTCAAACTTTTAATAATGCTCAAAGTAATTATTATCAATAAGTCAGTTCTAGAGCTAACAAAAATATTTATGAAATGATGCACGATGTTATACCACCGGACTGGAATAAATGTGCAATAATATGAATTGACAAGATAGTTGACAAACAAGATATAAGGAATTAAAAACCTATTAGTAAAAATTTACATTATATTTTCAAATATAAGTGTATGGAGAATAAGACACTCTTGAGGCGAACCAACTAATAAAACCCTGCCAGGGTTTAGAAGCAGCTTCTTAACATTGGACCATGTCAATGTTGTAAAACTGGTTATGGAAAAATAAAGATGGCTACGCAATATGGTTGGCACTTGCCAAACAAAGAGTCCATAACTAGCACATCACTCTTTTGAAAAAAACTGTACACAAAGGACAGTAGTTTAAGTTTGAAAATACTAAACTTATATTTTCAATAGATTGATAGGTCAGACGTAGAAACCAAATCCCATTTAAGATTTTCTTGGCTGTACTTGAAATTATTTTTAAACAAATGGATGGAAATTGGCATGAAGATAATTAATTAATGGACAAAGCCTAGCGTTTCAACATTTATTTTCCTATACTTCAAAGATGATATTGTGATGATGTAGATCAGCGGTCGGCAACCTTTTAGCAGGCAGGGGCCACAAGGTGGCTATACCTAGTAAAGCCGGGCCGCACTTGTGAGAGCAAAAAAAAAACCTTATACCACAAAATATGTCAACTACAACATTCAATATGACAATTCCTAAAATGACTTTTAAATGCTTATCTGTGAAACGAGAAACATATTCATTTTTTCAATAATTACAAATTCTGAATACTTAAAAAGTATAAAAAGTTTTCTTTATAAAACAGTCACGGGCCGCATGGAGGCTCCTCGCGGGCCGCGGGTTGCCGACCGCTGATGTAGATGATAGTGATTGTGTAGATCAAATGTTTTTAAAAATTTGGGTTTGACTGATGTCTTTTTATTTAGAGTTTCTAATTAATAACACTACTTTACAAAAAAATTTTTTTTCTTTTACCCAAAGTTAATTCATTTTGAATATGTTTTCTACCTACACTCTTACTAAAAAAATATATGTCTTATATTTTTATCACGTCAAGTTTTTTTTAATATATCCTCATTAAGTTATTTGGCTATCTTGTTACTCGTGTCTGGGTTATTATTCACTATTGTTGTGCTATTCTATTATTTAAACATTTTAATTTATTTCAAAATGTCCTCAAGACCGTGTCCAATGCTTTTGTTGTGTTTGTGGTCAAATTATCCTGTCAAAAAAGAACAGACCAATCACTGAAGGCGTAAAACGAGCCTATTTCTAGTCCTTCGAGATATCGATGACAAATCTTGATAAAAAATGGGTTCCTGGAGTAGTATGTGAAAATTCTAGAAGTACATTATTGAACTGGGCTGCAGGAAAAGGAAAGCACTTGCATGTGATTCATATCAAACTAGAATTAATGAAAATTTTTATCAAAGCATATTGACTAAGATATTGACTAAGATAGACATACTTTTAAGTATTTAAAAAATATTTTTCGTAATCTTTCTGATGCTAAAGTCAAAGAAGGAATCTTTGTGGGGCTCCAAATAAGAAAAATATTAAACATTGAAAATTTTGATGGTCACTTATTCAGTGTCGAAAAAGATGCTTGATATTCATTTAAAGCAGAGGTGAAAAATTTCTTGGTCAACAATAAAACAATAAAATTGTTTCCAATTTATTGAGGAATTACCACAAAACAGGGGTGATGATGTCGTTAAAAATAATTTTATACATTCGCACCTGGGTTTTTTTACCTGAGAACATGGGAACCGCAAGCGTTGAAGATGGTGAATGTTTTCATCAATTTGAAGAATTATGAAAAGAGTTACCAAGTTCTTTGGGATTAAAATATGTTAGCCTATCACTGCTGATCTATGTTAAGAAGAACTGACGCTAATCAGATAAAAGAATGAGTAATCTGTGTCATTTTTCATTTTTTTCGTGGGTCATATATAAGAAATTGTTGAAACCAAATATAGTAAATATTTAAAAAATTTGACGTCTTATATTTTTTTCCACTTCAGTATCTCACTTAGGGTTTATTACTCTACCGATTCACATTAGTTTCATCTATGGGTAAAAAATCTTGTAAAGTAGTGTAATTAAGTATAGTAAATAGTTACTACAGAAGAAAAAAAAATGTATCAGTTTACACTTAGAAATAAGTAAAAAAAAAAAATTACCTTTATTACTCCTCCACAACCTCTCCATGCCATTGCGATGTAGTGCCATTCTTGACAGTTCACAGAAGCTCTCACGTATATTGAAGTCACACAATGGACTCACTTCAAAAAAAGCCATGTGATTTTTAGCTGCATATAGCTCAGCATCTCGCTCTTGTACTTGACGTTTGAAAGCCAGATGAAGACGATTACCAACTAACACTTTTGGTACACCCGGTGCATGCTAAAATTTTGTAATGCATTATATTTAGTTACAGAAAAGTTGTAATAATGAATTAAATCTACAAAAAGATGTAACGTAAGTACCTTTTCCACTTCCTCCAACCACCTGTCAATACTGTCAAACGACCATTTATTTGTGATATCATACACAAGGAGGATTCCTTGAGCACCTCTTGAGTATGATCGAATAATTGTACAAAATCTGCCTTGACCAGATGTGTCCCACAATTGCAGTTTAACTCTCTTGCCATCCAATAAAATTGTAGTGGTTTTGTAAGCTTAAAAGTTACAGAAATGTCAAGGTTAAAAATATTTCATAAAAAAGGTTGCTTATTTTATATAAGAATCTCAAAGAGTTAAACAAGCTATATGAATAAAAAACAGTTGACTAAAAATGCTTAATATTTGTGGACAGAAGTTATTAAGTAATGTCCACAACATTTTATACATTTATTCTCAAATGCTAAATATTACAATATACAAAACCAGTTATTCTTTTACTATTTTCATATTGGTCTTTAATCTTTGACAAAGATATAGTAGCTTACAATTTATTATTTTTAAAAGATTTGCATTTAAAACTATGTTAACGTATTTCATTTATACAGAAAGCCTGTTTTCAAAGTTACTATTTAAATGATGATTGCTAAACAATATTGAACCCCATTAATTATAGATTGTAATTAGATTATAAATACTATGTCTATATATTTATATAAAAATCAATTGCTGATTGTTAGACTTTCCAAAACTCAAAAACGGCTGGACCATTTTGAATTTCTATGTTGTTGGGCATGACTCAGGGGTGGTTTAAGTGTAAAAAAATAGGGAAAATCTATAAGAACAACAGGAAATTCTGTACTGTTTATTTTGTATGGGGTTAGTGGAGGACCTATCATCTACAACAATACATCAAGTTTAAGTTGGAAAATAAAATATATATAATTTATTCTATACTAATGGTTAAAACATACCCTAAAAACTACCATAAAAATAAATTTCACTTACCACTTCCACTGCAGAAGGGAGAATCAGCAGATCCATCTTCTAAATCTTGCAATATTTCTTGTTTACCTACATCGGAATCACCAACAAGTAATACTTTCAAGAGATAATCATATGATTTTGGTGCTGCTGGAGGCCTCCCTAAAATAAATAATCAATTAGGTGTATAATAGTTTTGTTTAATATACATTATATTAGTTAAAAGTAATGAAAACAAGTATAGTTAATTAATGTAATTACTATAGATGATCTTAACAACTGCTACTGTAAAATATTGCCATTTATATTTAGACAATTTACTATCATATTTAAATTCATTATCATGTTTAATAATATTTATTGAACTTAAAATATCACAATACAATTTTTTATTATTATTAACATAGCTAATTGAAATTATAAATAATAATATTTTCTATACATAAATATAATCTCTCTGCTTACCCCACAAGGGATAGTGTTAAGGCATGCATATCCAGATACAAAAAAAATTTGTTAAAAAGTGACTTTTACGACGAAATTTCAATGATTAATTCGAATACGTCATTTGCAAATATATTATTCTAATATATTATATTTGTTATTTTCACCTGTTCTTTGGTGGTGGGATCTAGGCAAGGTGGTGCTGCCATTCTGTGCGACTTGTCCAGTCGCCTGCTGAGGTGCTGCTACCATCCCCGTCGTAGTGAACATACTTTCAATGTAACTCTCCTGATTCTCAGGCGTTTACCCCACGCAAATGTATACATAATATCGCCGAACACTTAATATTTAGTGTTATCCATGTAAAGTACAGCAATTATGCCATATGAAGACATTCATAAAGCAGTTTTAAATAATTATTTTAATTCAATACAGCAAAAATACACTATACGGTCACTTCAATAAAAATACACACACGGTAAAGTTTACGCAAATTTGGACATTTTTGCGTTTTATGTGTGGCCGTCAAAATTATTTTACGTGTTGATCAATTTGACCACATTTAAAATACAATAATGGTTGTAACTTTATTAACTTTATCGATACAATAACAACCCAATTTTCAAGAAAAATAATAAATTGTGAATGGTGAATGAGTACATATCACTGTAGGTCGAATTCCACAGATAAAACTTCGACTGTTCAATGTTCATTCGAGAAGTGACAATAACATCTAGATTCTAGACTCTAGTTACTTATTTTTGAAAGTGGCAACAATGAAACAGGTAATATCATGTTATTGCTTTGCTAATCTGTAATACAAATACAGATTAATTAAGGAGACTAAACAAAAAGATAAATACCTATTGAAATTGATTTTTGGCGGTATTTAGACTAGGTACTTAAATTAAAATTCCATGTATATTCTATGTATATGTTATAAAGTATGAAAATGTATTCCTGGTAATCTTTTGTGCGCATTTTTGGACTCATCCATAGCTTTTGTTTTATTTTAAAACACTAAATTTCGATATTTCTGCTCAATACTCTTATAAATAAGTACTATTATGAAAATAGTACGCAAATAGATCATATTATGGGACGATTTCTTTTTACCAATAAGAATAACTTTTATAGAGAAAGTTCATGACCACACATCACACACTGATACAACAACTTTTATTTTGATTTTCATATAAAGAAATGTTTTTATTTTAGATTAATTTTGTAGCAATCTTGTACTCCCATCGTATAAAGCGTGATACACACAGATACGACTGGTGCCACTATTAAATACAAAAAACATCAAATGAAATAATATCGTATACTAGCGACTCACCCTCGCTTCGCTCGGATTCGTCCCTAGGTGTTTTTTAAATTGACATAACTTTATTTATGAACTGATTGAAATGAAACAAATACTAAATGTTAAGTGTAGCTTACCACAATACATTAGTGAAAACCACACTCAAATCGGTTAAGCCATTTCTGAGATTAACGCGCACAAGCGCACAGACAAACAGAAAAAAAATCTTTGCTTTGGATTCTATTGCGTTATTAAAGACCCGCAACAATCGTTTTTTTTTTCAAATAATTTCTCTGTACAGACAGATACCTATCAGTTACACTTTCATTTTATATATAAAATAAAATGATAGTGTATAATAGATTAAAATTTTATTTAAATAATAAAAACACTATGTATTGTTTCAAATATATTTTATTATAAAAATAAATGAATCGCCTAATACACAATATATAAGGCACTTAAATCTGAGTCCGTAACACAGAAATAATATAAAAGAGTTAACAATATGTTGTCAGAGTAACTTAATAAGTAAAGGAATAATACATTATAAATGCCACTAAAATTAATTATACTCGTAGTTTGTCAGATCTAATTAAATATTTTGTCACTTTGTAGATACATAAAAAAAACTTCAATAGGATCTCATCAAAAGCTTTTGATGAGATCCTATTGGAGTTTTTAAATAGGGTATAGCCTCAACCACAAATGTCTTTATATACAAGTTAAACTCATAACTTGTCATTTATATAACTTGCATATAATTTGAATATGAGCAATAAATTACCAAGTGCATCATATTGTAATCTCATTTCATATGTTTAGTATATTTCATATCCTGGTAGAGGGAATGTTTGACTGTATTTTTCAATTTCTTCTTTGAGAGCGCTAACTTTAGCTTTGATATCAGTATTTTCCTCAATTACTCTGTTAAAATCTACCAATTTAGGACCAGATATATCTGTGATTTCTTTGCCCAGTTTAAGAGCTTTGTCAATATAGTCAGCAACTCTGACAATATCATCTTCCTTTAAGCCTCTTGTAGTTAAAGCAGGAGTACCTATAAAATAAAGATATTTTTAAGTTGTTATAATAAATGTTTAAAATTAAAATGTATTATATTAACATAAAACATTGTTGATCTTTAATGTGTTAATTATTGAGATGTTTTTTTTATTGTATTATACTGAAGGTTGCAGCTTTTAATACTTTATGCAGTAATTGGCAATTGCTTGTAACTAGTAAATATAAAGATAAGCCATACCAAAACCATACAGAAAACCAATTCAAAGACTAGTAGTCAGACTAGTAGATATTGTAGTGTTTACGTCATCATGGCTTCATCTTAATAAATTATAATTAATATTAAATAATCAATATCAGGCAGCACACACATACTTGTATGCCACAGTTAAAAAAAAAGCAAAATTAAATATTTCCTACCTAGCCGTATGCCACTAGGATTAAGAGCACTCTTATCTCCAGGCACAGTATTTTTATTAGTGGCAATGCTGACGAGCTCCAGTATGCGCTCGGCGCGCGCCCCGCTCAGGCCCACGTTTCGCACGTCCACCAACAGCAGGTGCACGTCCGTGCCGCCGGTGGAGATGTTGTAGCCGCGCGCTTTTAAACATTCGCAGAGTTTTTGCGCGTTCTTTAACACCTGTTTTATTTCATTTACATTATTATTTAATATTGGATTAATATAAGGATAGAAAAGTGGTTCGCAATTTTTTTGGGAACTTTACTAATGACAACAAATTGACGTTTGTATATTCTTTTTTTTATAGTTTTATTTAATTTACGATACTTTCTTTACGGGAAATAGCATAACACTATAAACTAAGTCTAAAGTCTAAGTCAAAAATCTAAAATACGAAATTTATGCTATTCATAATTCATCCTTCTATACAAATTTTAAATTTATTTTCCATAGATCTTTAATTTTGATATGGAGCTGAGAATAAGAATCCTATTTTTTATTGGATGTACAGAACCTTAAATACAGATAAGCTCTTACTTGTTTTTGATATTCCACAAATTCCGGTGTTGTAGCTTGCTTCATAGCGGTGGCTATGGCTGCGATCGCGTTGTCATGAGGCCCACCCTGAAGCCCAGGGAACACTGCTTGATTAATCTTAGATTCAAAGTCATACATTATCTTTTCTCCCTTTGCATTTACTGTTTTCAGTCCTTTACGGAAGAAAATAACACCAGCGCGAGGTCCTCGCAAGGTTTTGTGCGTGGTCGTTGTCACTATATCGCAGTATTCAAATGGACTCGGAATTACACCTGCAAATAAAGAAAACGAAATAAAAATCGATAAAATATTGTATCGGGTTGGCACCCAAGTTAAAGTATTTTCTTGTATATTATTTTAGTATTCATGAGACGCATTCAATTCCAGTTCAATATTATCTGTATAATGTACTGATAACAAAATGCGAAAGTTTAATTGAAAAACACACACATGTATGTATGTTGCTAACACGATAAGGAGGAGGCTTGCCGTATTACGTCAGTTGTTTCATCAGGTTTTCAAATGGTAAAAAATATCACTGATAATATTTAAAGTATGTTAACCCTTCGTTATCTATGGCCAGACAAGTATATATTATGTAATATTATCAATAGCACCTATAATATTAATCATTATTTACTTTTATAAAGTCCTTCTTTACTTCCTAATATACCTATAAGTTAAATATGGCTTTTTAAAAAAAAGATATGGTAGAATTTTTTGAAAATGTTATTTAGTACATTTTTCCATATTGTTATGAGTTTAAAGGCTAATAAGTATATACCAATTTATTTCAAGTTCATACATTAAGTAGGATAAGATCAAAGATGGCTTTATTTTATGTTTAGTCATCGAATTGATTTTTTCTTTAACCTTTGGTATAACTAGCGACTCAGTGATATTTGAGTATATATTTTTTATTTTATAGCTATAACCTACTGTATAGTAATCAGAAATACATTATTTATTTATATCTTACCTGCAGCAACAAGTCCCGACACATGAGCCATATCTGCCATCAAAATTGCACCATTTTCATCAGCAACCTGGCGGAAGCGCTTGTAGTCAAAGCAGCGTGAATAGCAACTCATGCCTGCTATTATTAAACGTGGTTTAAACAACTTGGCTGTTTCTGCCAGTTTATCATAGTCTATTAAACCTGTTTTTGGATCAACCTAAAATAATTATTCATTATTATAGGATATACAAAAGATTTCTTAGTAAAGTGTTATTTAGACAAGATCATATAAAACAGTTTTTTAAACTAATTTTGTTTTTGCGAATAATGGTTCCATGACATTTGTCTAAAGAAAATATTTTTCAATACACAGTCTCTATTATATTATATAGTTTGTAAATTTTACAATACCTTATAGGGCATGCTTTCAAAGAAAATAGAGGTAGCTGATATTTTCTTAGTAGCAGTAAAGAAGCCATGGGTAAGATGGCCACCATCTGGCAAATCTAAGCCCATGATTCGACCATGTGGTTCTACAAGTGCTGTGTATACAGCAAAATTTGCTGGTGATCCTGAAATACATAATACATTTTTTATGTTTTGAATTAAAATTTAGAGCTTTATAGAACAAATTCTATGCTGTAGCTTTTCCAGTGTCATTTAAATTTAAGGAAAAAATTCTCACCATAATAATATCACTGATTAACAAATCATGATATACTTTCAACTTACTCTTTCTTTACTCACGCTTCATTTAAATTTTTCAATTTACCTGAATATGGTTGAACATTCACACCCCATTCCTCAGGGTTAAGCTTATATGCTTCCAGTGATCTTTTTTGAGCCATAATTTCAATTTCATCTATATATTCATTGCCTCCATAGTACCTAAAATTATATATGAACATTTAAAGTTTTGATTTGATTGTTTCAGAAACTAAAAACACTTCAAAATAAATGAATTTTTATTTTACCTTTGATGTGGCATGCCCTCCGAGTATTTATTATGAAGACAAGAACTAAGGCATTGCAGAACTGAAAGTGATGTAAAATTTTCTGAAGCTATCATTTCTAATCCACTTATTTGGCGTACTTTTTCTTTCTTTATAATCTCAAACAATTCAGGATCAGTGTCCCATAGGTTTCCATTCAGAATTTTGTTATTCATGATTGAATTACTGTAAAGATTTCTAGCTAGGAATGTATTCTGCAATGAATAAAAATTTTAAAATTTAACCACAAAATGAATAAACGTCTGTTGAATAACAAGATATCAAATACTGAGTGAAGAGACAATTATCATTAAGGTCTTTTAAGATCCTCAAAATCATTGACCTATGATATCGGCGTCACAAATAAGAGTGAATGCTTGATCAATTCAATATCAAACTAATTTATTATAAGTATTATTCTTATAAAGTTAAGATGTTTACAAGAAACAGATTGTTATTCTAAAAGTTATGCTGTAATAACTGACGTAAAACTATTTATATATCGATATATGTATATTCCTTTAAATGATAACGTGAACTTTTAAACTAACCTCTTATACTGAAAGTTGAAAAAGGAATTGCACCCATTCAATTTGTTTACATAGCTGTATACGAAGTACGAACTTGACTTACTTGAGAGAGTATTTTAGCTTGCACTGTAAGTACTGGTCTATGAGGTGAGTGTGCACTTAGAGTACTAAATCTTCGAGACACATCGTTTAAGCAAGTTTTAATGAATTTATTATTCATTTTTAAACCGTCAACACCCAGACCTCACGAAATACTTTGCGGTTTATAACTTCTTTTTACAAACAAGTATTCATTTTATCAGTAATGATAACCTATTATGAACTTTATAAACATGAAATTTGACGTTTTAAATGTCTCGCATAACACCGCAGTCCACAGGCCTCAGCGCTCCTCTAGACAAGTCTGCCAATAATAAAATATTAGAAATTAAATGTGTGATATTAAAAATGTTAATGGGTATTATGTTTAAGTAGGTAATTTGTAATATAAAAATATTGAAGTTAATGTTTGCTAAAGTAATATTCTTAACTGTTTAATAAATATTCTTATCACCTCTATGGCAAACAAAAGTTAATTAGGGTCTTCTATATTATCTAAGGACTTCTTGTAATTTTAACATAATATAATCGATGGTGTTATTATAATATTGATACGTTATATGTTCACAAAACTAGCAAAAAAGTGTTCCGAATCCAGCGGCAGCACACATGTTTACACATTTATTATTTTACTAGCAAGACTTGCATCTTTGCTCGCGCTAAAACACAAAAAAACTCTTAAATGCTGTTAGTAATAATTCGATGACTGTTATGACTTTCCAATGTTTATGATTGTAAATGAGTATAATTTTGACTCGCGCATCGAGAGTTCCGTACCGTCGAATATTGTGTTCTTTTTATTAACAATATTTATTTACACACAAATAAAATTTTTACGTTTTCGCAATTCCTACATAGTTTATTATTTGCAAAAATAAGTTCGCGTTTTATATTATTTCTTAAAGATATTATGGAAATCAAATTTAATTTTAGTGATCAGTTACGATCCATTTGTATATGAAAAGATATTTTACGTATATTCTGCAAAATTTTCGCTTAAAGTCCCAAGCACCACTACCTCTATTTTTAGCACATTTCCTACTTCATCTTTTTAAAGTTAGAGGAAGAGAGTAGGTACAATGACACAACTCGCATACAATTTTTATGATTTAAGAATCATGTAACTCGGCTAATATAGGCTTTTAACAAACATTCTAATAGACTAACATTTATGTTATTTTAAAGACCCAATGTTACGTACACCTGAAACTTACAGCTTTCCCTCCTTTTTCAAGTTACGTTAAATGGTCATTCTTATTTTGTTAAGCTTTCTGCCCGCGGTTAAGTTCGCGGGGACTAAACAATTTATGTACTCAGTTTTAATTTTCATTGAATTTATATGGTGTCATATCGAATTTGTAATAAATATTATGTGTACATTTATGCTATCACTCTAGATTCAATTAGCTTAGTCTGCGCTAAAAAGTCGCTAACAAGTACTTAGAATTTAATTAAAAACTTCTTCGTATACCACATTGGTGGATGTTCTGTCTGGTTCTGGGTTCTGCTAAAATGTCCATGTTAGAGGTAATCCTCTCTTAAGTCTATGCCTGCTACTTTGAACGACTGGCTTTGAGATTTATTAATGGTCATTGCAAAGCAAATTTTAAGGAAGAATTACATTAGATTAAATTCAAAGGCATAGTAAGAGGTTATCTGTGGTATTCGAGGTTGGACCTGATTCCTCTTGAACACATCCATCCAACACAGTGTCCACTATAATGTTTTATGGATTACTCCTTGTCTAGTCCCGTTATGCAGCTCATTGTGGCCTATTCATTACAGTTGTGCCAAACTTTAGGGCGAGTTTATGAGAAAGGAGGCCTGGTGGGTTAACACAGTTAAGGAACTCCACAGGATTGTGAACTGTTTATCCATTTACATCACTGTAACGACAAAGTTATATTTTATTTCTGACTCTTCAAAAGACTTAAGCAGAACGTTATTATAAACAGTAGCACTGTTGTTTTTAAGGGTCAGTGTAGCACGTTTACTAAGCCAAGTCAAGAGTTCTTTTTTATAATATTAGTAACATCAGGATATTCTCTAGTTAGGTTCTGTCTCTCGTCTGTTATAAGTGTCACTGCTGTGGCCATAAGTTATACATATTTTAACAGTACATAATGAACAAAAATAAAAACAAATATAATTTCAAAAGTTAATAATCTGTGTCGCAAATATTAACGTCCTTTTCCACTACTCATACAAAATCATATTAAAAATGAACCACTCATGAAATTCTCAGAGGAGCGACACTCAGATTTAAACACTCCTTTCCAAGAAGGCTTGGTATTAATTAATACTAATACCGGTAACATAAATTACAAGATTAAACTTTAGACTTCGGATAACTAACAATTAAATTATTATTACTTATTGTTAGCGTACAAACTGTTACTCGTCTAGGTACTATGCGTTAAACTGAATTTTATTATCAAGATAATTAAATATTAAATAACGTGATTATTTTTATTTTAAATAAAACTATCTTTTCGGATGTTCTCGTGGATTTATTTTGATTTTTGGTTTTAGACGTCTCGAAAGTCATTATAAAGTTGTTTACCAGACTGTATAGTCTACCCACAAAATGATATAATGATTCCAAAAAATACAGAAATGACACTAAAGTACCTAATAATATTTGTTAACTTTATTTTTATAATTATTAATGTTTGTTTATGTATTTAACAAGTAGCAAATGATCAATCGATTTTCTGTTTACTGAACGCTAAAAACTCTCGTATAAGTTAAACACAAACGTTGAAGCACGTTGCCTTTATTACTATTTGCACATCAGTTAGTAAACATGGTGCCGGGTTTTAGTTACAGTTCTAAAGGACGATCTCGTTGCAATTACAGCAAACATTAGTCGGATGTTGCAACGAGCTTCATTGTAAACTGATATCACTGAATAGAAGCTGTACATTTTTATTTATATGAGGGATAGAGTTATGCTCGAGTGAACCATCAGGTTTTTTATTTTGTTGTCTTAATTTTAGGGCTTCATAAAATTATAATTAAAATAAAAGAGTATTTTTGATCGCCTTCAACGAAGAGGAGGTGCACATTTCGGAAACTTTGGAAACATATTTTTTTAATACTAAGTGAACTGCGCCAGATTTCCGGGAGAATGCTGGTTTTTCGTGTCTAGAATCTTGATGATTGAGCTAATTACATACTTTCCATTGATATTTCTTTAGTTTTTGGGGCTTTGGGACTTACAGCAATGACTATTTAAACTACCTGTCACCATATTAAAACTTTATAGTAGATATTGCATACCTACCGAGTACATTTTATAGGTATAAGTAAGTATTTATTTAAAACTACAACAACTAATAAGTAGGTACTGTTTTTGGTAACTACAGTAGGTACTAAACAATTAGGGTTTCGTGGAGTTGCCAAATAGCAAAAACGGTTTTTGAACATTTTTAGTATATTTAAAATGGAACAAATACCTACGCCTCAATTTCATTTATATGTATAATAATAGTATAATAGGATACGGATTACTTACGTTTATTACGGTGATCAATAACAATTGGTATAGGAAAAATCATATAATAAAAATGTTATCAAATGACCTTAATTATTTTAGTGGTTGCTGAGAAAGCAATATAATTAGACATGCCTATTGTCTTTGAGAATGCCATTAGTAGGTAAATAATAGCAATAACATGAGGTTTCACTAGGAAGAGAGAAAAAATGATTCAAATACTTTTTAACAGATGGTGTTACATTCATGTTAACTTATTTAATTTAAATCTTGAAAAATGCATAATTTTATTAAAAAGTCAACTCTCTACGTTCCAAAAAATGTTAAAAGTTGTTTACCTTCTATTGCACGAAAACATTTCTTCTTTAGGCAGGTACCCGGGATAATATGTGTTTAGTTTTGTTACCATTATTATTATTTTAATGCAACACACATTATACACTTGTCTCATTTATTTTATATTGTATATAATATATCTATTTCCCTCCCACTACTTAACGGGGATTGGTTATCCGCCACGCTCGCGTGTGTTAATTGGCTAGAAGAAAGCATGGACACAATGGCCGCCGTTACAAAGTTACGATGTTGTGCAAAACTTTATGTGGACTTTAAAAATTAGAAAACCATGCATAATTTTAGTTGAGTCAGTGTTAGTGCGCACTATATAGATAAACGCAGCCAAAGGGGTGAGTTTAGATATAATTCAATATATATTTATTATTTTCTGGTATTTTTCATCTTAACACGTGCCGCCAAGGTAATCTAAGTATCGCGTATAGCTTTTAAATACCAGCGACCTAAAATTCCTACAACCCAGGGTGTAGATCCAATCCGAGGTTATACAACTAAAGAAGGTTTACCCCACATACTTTTTGGTCCTTCGAGCCGGACGTCCATTCGAAGTTTTAAATATATACCTACTTAGTTTGCTTTGGCAGCCTTACAAAGAATACTCCTTTGTGGGATTGGTTTATCGAATTAAAGTGCATAATTTACACTACACGTAATATTCACCAATATATTTATATTACATATATTGTGTTTAAGTTTATAAAAGTCCCGCTATAAAGTTATAAGTCTATGTAGTCTATACCAACATTATTGCATCATACTATTACACGCGCACGTTGTTACATGTCTTGAGGTTCAGATGGTAACAAAAGTAAGCATTCTTGTAATAAGTTGTAGTTTTATATATTTACCTATAAATTGGGTTAAAGGTATTGTTCAATAATCGGATAATATTGACTACTTTTAACGATTATAGTGTTTGGGTATAATTTTGTTGTGTTGAGACAGACATACATAGGCAGTTTATAAAGTTATTCTTATTATTTACATTTTTTAAAACGTAGTTTTTAAAGATGGGCGGTAAAAGGTTAATGTCTAAATTGCGTTATGATATAACCATTACAAATATAGAAGCCATACATTCTCTTTCCCATACGGCGTTGGATTCTAATGAGAATGCCTTACTATTTAAAACCAGATGTTTGGATTTAGAATCGGTATTTCAAGAATTTCAAGAATTGCATATACAGTTGGCATCAGATTCAGGCTTAGATTTAAGTCCGGAAGAACACATGGAAAAATTTAAATATATTAATGATATTTACTATATTTCTAAAGCTAAGTATGCTGAGTTGTTCCAAACTAGTGATCTACCTAAAGCAAATATATCTTCAACCCAAGCTCATAAAGCTAGGTCAAATATTATGTTGCCAAGTGTGCAATTACCTGTGTTTACTGGTAAAATTGAGGAATATGTCCATTTCATTGACCTTTTTGAATCTATGATTGGTAGTGATGATAATATATCTGAGTCTCAAAAAATGTATTATTTATATGGATCTTTGAAAGGGGAGGCAAGGTCATTAGTTCAACATTTGTCCATAACAGGTGAAAATTATTCAGTATTGCTTGACATATTAAAAAATAGGTATGGAAATAAGAGATTCCAAGCTGATAAATTACTTCATACTTTATTGTCAATAAATCATATTGGTAAAAATTTAAATTCACTTAAATCTTTTTTAAATATTTTATTAGAGACTTCTAAAGGATTAGAAAAATTAAAATTTCCTATTGGAGAATGGTCATATTTATTGTTGTATATTAATTTAAATAAAATTGATTTATCTTTAAAAAGACAATTTGAAGACAAGTATGGAGGGACTTCGGAGCTACCTACTTTTGATAACTTTATTTCATTTTTAACAAAAGAAGTACAAATTTTGGAGACTACACAGGGTCATAGAGGTACTTCACATAAAGTACATGTTTCTTATTCTCATAGTATTTCTCAGAAGCAGGTAATAAAATGTTTATGTTGTAATGGTTCTCATTATCTTAATAAGTGTGAGAAATTTATTAAAATGAATCCAATGACCCGGAAAAGGTTTATTATTGGAAATAAATTATGTTTCCGTTGCTTAAATAACCATAGTATTCATGATTGCAGGGTTAAATTGACATGTACTAAATGTAATTCTAATAGACATCATTCGTTAATTCATTTGGAAACCCAGGTTGAAAATGGGGCAGTAGTGGACGGTCCTACTGTAGGTATTGTGTCTCAGGCAAAGACGGGCTTGCCGGAGACAAATTTATTATCTCCTGATAAAGAGTTAAACTCTGTGTCTAATGTTTTACATGCTGCTGCGGATAATACTAGGTGCGTTGTTTTGTTGTCCACGGCAGTTATTCGTGTGGCAGATAAATATGGTAATTTTCAAGAGGCCAGGGCTTTAATAGATGGCGGTAGTCAATCCACTTTTATTACTGAGAAATGTGCATCTCGGTTAGGGTTGTGTGTTCGTGGGTCTGGTTGTATTGAGATCAAGGGTATTGGAGGTAATGAATTGTCTGGATGTAGAGGTCAGGTGACTTTGAGAATGGTGCCACAGCATTCACCTGAACCATTGATTTCCACTACAGGATTAGTTTTAAATAAAGTTTCAGATAAGCTTCCTGCTTATTCGTTACCAAGTTCATTAATTAACTGTTATAAAGGACTGCAATTGGCAGATAAACAATTTTATAGAAGTGGTAAGATTGATATTCTTATAGGTGCAGATGTCTTAGGGGATATTCTGTTAGGTGGTGACATTATCCGTACCAAAGGATTACCATATGCTATGAATACTGTTTTTGGATATATTTTACAGGGTCCTTACAATTATAATTTAGAAAATACTTTGAATAAAACACAGTCTTTTCTTGTTAATACTAATTCTATTTTGGAAAAATTTTGGGAAATTGAGGAGGTTCCTTCGCAGATTGTAAATCCTAAGGATGAAGAATGTGAGGCTATTTTTAAAAAATCTTATAAACGCGAACAGTCAGGACGCTACCAAGTGCGTTTGCCATTTCTCTCTGAAGGGCCGGTGTTAGGTGATTCCCGGACACAAGCTTTGAAGAGATTCTTTTCTATGGAAAAACGTCTACAATCTGATGCAAGATTAAAAGAAAAATACGTAGAGTTCATGAGGGAATACGAAGATATGGGGCACATGGCACCTTATGTTGGAGATCCTCAAGAACCGTATTATGTGATTCCGCATCATGGCATATTTAAATCAGGTTCCGAGAAAATTAGGGTCGTGTTTGATGCTAGTTGTATTACTTCATCGGGTTATTCGCTTAACGATTGTCTGCACGCTGGACCAAAGTTGCAGCAGGATGTTATGCAGGTGATTTCCCGGTTTAGGTTACCTAAGATTGCTTTCTCTACGGATATTCGGATGATGTATAGAATGATAAACATTCAGGAGGAGGATAGAAAGTTTCAATTAATTTTTTGGCGCGAATCAGCGGAATTGCCAGTACAACTTTACGAACTTCGAACTGTTACATATGGAATGAAATGTAGTCCGTATTTGGCTATACGCACGTTGCACCAACTGGCTGATGATGTAACAGTCAACAGTGGATCTCCCCTGGATACCTGTCAGTATGAAAATGCTGCTAATGTTCTCCGGAATTCGGTTTACATGGATGATATTTTAAGTGGTGCTTCCAGCTTATCAGATGCACGACAATTGAAACAAGAATTGATAGATATACTTGCGTCAGGCGGGTTTGAATTACGCAAATGGGTGTCCAATGATAAACGGTTACTTGAAGATATACCGGCTGAATATCATGAAAAACCTCACGTATTTGAGACGGATGGACCGGGTTACTTTAAAATCCTGGGAATACAATGGAATCCTGTAACGGATAACTTCACCTATAATACTCATTTGAGTCCTGATAAGGTTTGGACTAAAAGATCTATACTGTCTACTCTTGCCCGGATGTTTGATCCTATGGGCTGGATCACTCCGGTTATTTTACAAGGAAAAATTTTGCTTCAACAGCTTTGGATGTTAAGGCTGGCGTGGGATGAATGTCCACCGCCAGAAATTTTGAATCAGTGGGAAACTATTTTCAAAAATTTAACATTTTTGGAATCTATTAGAATAGATCGTTTCATCCTAGCAGATGAAATAGTTAATTGTTCGCTTCATGGGTTTGCTGATGCTTCAGAGAAAGCGTATGGAGTTTCAGTCTACTTACGGGTGGTAGATAAGTGTGGTCAAGTTAAGATAAGTCTAGTGATGGCCAAATCTAAGGTGGCACCTATTAAATCTAAATTGACTATTCCCAAATTGGAATTATCCGGTGCGGCTTTGCTGGTTAAACTAGTTGCATACGTGATAGAAGCTATACAAGATAAAATTTCTGTCGACGACATATTCTGTTGGTCTGACAGTACTATTGTGCTTTCATGGTTGAAATATCCACCTCATATGTTGCAGACATTTGAAGGAAATCGTGTTTTGCAGATTAACAATAGTAATTTAAAATTAAATTGGCGATATGTTCCTTCAGAGCTAAATCCAGCGGATGTTGCAAGCCGTGGTTGTACAGGGAAAGAGCTCCTGTCGCATAACCTTTGGTGGGGGCCAAATTGGTTGAAATCAAGCCTGGATTCTTGGCCATGTAATATGGTTAAAATGGCAGAACCATTGCCAGGGTTACGAAAGCAATCTTCTAAAGTTGTTTCGTCGATTGCTGTGGTGGATACGTCATTTATGGAGAAATATAGTTCGTTATCAACTTTAATTTCCGTAGTTGCTTATTGTTTACGGTTTTGTCATAACACTCTTAACCTTAAACATAAAATTTTCGGTCCTTTATCAGTGAAAGAGCGTAATCACGCTTTGGAAAGACTGGTGCAAATTGTTCAAGCTCAAGCCTTTTCGAAAGATATTGATTTATTAAAGAAAAATAAAGTTTGTTCAGTTTCATTAAGAAGGTTGAAGCCATTTTTTGATGAGGTTGGCTTGCTTCGAGTCGGCGGTCGTCTCGAGAGATCTAATTTAACCTTTAACTCTAAGCATCCATTGTTATTGCCTAAATCGCATGCTCTTACCTCATTAATCGTGATTTATTATCACAAATTACATTGTCATGCTGGGACAACTGCCCTTCAGGCTATATTGCAAACTAAATTTTGGATTATTTCTGCACGTCAGGTTATTCGAAGTCATTTGTTTAAATGCATTTCATGTTTTAGGACTAAGGCCAAGTCAGTTGAGCCTGTTATGTCAGACTTGCCAGCGGATAGGGTGAATGCTACTGGCGTTTTCCATACGGTGCAAACTGATTTTTCCGGACCTTTTCTCATAAAAGCCTCTCGGCTCCGACAGGCAAAATCTTTTAAAGTTTATTTGTGTGTTTTTATTTGCTCTGCTACTAAAGCAGTTCATTTAGAAGTCGTAGGTGATCTATCGACGGAAGCGTTTTTAGCGGCGCTCTCCAGATTTACTTCTAGACGTGGTTTGCCCAGTGTAGTTCGATCGGACTGTGGAACCAATTATATTGGTAGTAGTAGACATTTAAACGAAATTCAGAAATATTTACGTGATCGGAACGTCCAAGAAGCGCTAGCAGATAAGGCCGGGGCTCAGGGTATTACTTGGAAATTTAATCCACCTGCAGCTTCTCATTTTGGAGGATTATTCGAAGCGGTTGTAAAATCGGCTAAGACTTTGTTAAAGCGTGTTATTGGAGAACAGGTTCTCACTTATGAGGAGCTCTCCACAGTTTTTACCCGCATAGAAGCAGTGTTGAACTCGAGACCTTTGTCTCCTTTATCTCACGACCCAGAAGAATTTGAGGTGTTAACCCCTGCCCATTTTTTAATAGGTCGACCTTTGTTTTCCGTACCAGAGTATAAATGGGACCAGATTCCTAATTCTCGACTGGGACGATACCAATTAGTACATGCAATTTCTCAACGGTTTTGGATCAAGTGGAGTGAACAATATCTTCACACACTTCAGATGCGTCACAAATGGACCTTAGTTACTGATCCTCCTAAAGTAGGGGATCTGGTGTTAATAAAAGAGGACAATCTGCCTCCATTAAGATGGAAGATGGCTAGAATTTTAGAATTATTGCCTGGGAAAGATAATGTAATTCGAGTAGTTAAATTAAGAACTGCTTCAGGTATTCTGACTCGACCAGTTGTTAAGATTTGTAGATTGCCTCTTGATTAAATGAATAAATAGAATAGCTTATTCATAGTAACTAAATTAAGTTAATATAATTGGTTTATTATTATTATTTTTTATTATTTTTTATTTTTTTTATTCTCTGATCATACTGTTTGGTTTTGATAAAGGCTAATCCAGCCTTTCTCGGGGGGAGGATGTTTAGTTTTGTTACCATTATTATTATTTTAATGCAACACACATTATACACTTGTCTCATTTATTTTATATTGTATATAATATATCTATTTCCCTCCCACTACTTAACGGGGATTGGTTATCCGCCACGCTCGCGTGTGTTAATTGGCTAGAAGAAAGCATGGACACAATGGCCGCCGTTACAAAGTTACGATGTTGTGCAAAACTTTATGTGGACTTTAAAAATTAGAAAACCATGCATAATTTTAGTTGAGTCAGTGTTAGTGCGCACTATATAGATAAACGCAGCCAAAGGGGTGAGTTTAGATATAATTCAATATATATTTATTATTTTCTGGTATTTTTCATCTTAACACGTGCCGCCAAGGTAATCTAAGTATCGCGTATAGCTTTTAAATACCAGCGACCTAAAATTCCTACAACCCAGGGTGTAGATCCAATCCGAGGTTATACAACTAAAGAAGGTTTACCCCACAATATGTAAAGTGGAAAGTACCTTATCCCTTTATGTCCCAGAAACTTTCCTAAAATAAAATGTAGCATTTATTTATCTTAGCTGAATTTTTAATGTGCTAGTAAAAGTATTAAATATAAAAATTGACCTTAAAATCCTTTTATTGTTAGTCTAAATTTGTTAAGTCTTTAGTTTAGTTTGATTCTCACGTGGGTTAGGTACGATAGGATGAGGTGCAAATATTGTAGTGGATAATTTTTAAAGAATGTACCTAACTTTTGAGTTTTTTGTTTTTATTATTCGCAGTATTCCAAGCTGATAGTACTTCTAATATATTTATATTCTCTAAGTTATATAGTTAATTATGATCTAGATAACTCAATAAGGCATACTGTTATTGGAAAAAGTAACCACAATTAATAGCATTTTCTTTCTGGACTTTAAGAGATAAATTGAACAATATTAAAATATTGATTGTTGTTACTCCATGCGAACGTTATAAGTTAGCAAAAATATCAATGATGACCATCATTTTTTGCTTTTTGCTAACTGCCAAGGATGGTTCAAATATGTGCCATACGATATTAGTAGGTACCAGAAGCAAACTTAAGCTTATAATACTTATAATTTAAGTACACAGACGTATGTACATAGTAGGCCTGGGTATACCGTAAACGTTTAAAAAACCTTTCACAGTTTATAATTTAAATGAAAAAAATAAAAAAAAAAATAAGTACATATGCTTGAGTGTTAACGGTCAAACTTAGAGAATTTATTTTCATATAAAAATTAAAAAAAGATCTATAATGCCGCTGTGTATGTAACCTTACATTGCTGCGGTCGCAGCCTGAAATATTGGAGGGGGTCACTAATATTAATACAATATGTCGAGTAAATTAAACTTTATTGCACTATACACAATTTTATTGCATACATTATACAACAAATGGAAGTCTTCTATTTTTATTGGTAAATCGGTTGATAATATTCGAGACTTCTAGGGCTGTTTGCTCTCAACCAAGTTTTTACAAGCTTTTGCGTAGAAAATGATCTTTCTGAAGTCGCACCGCTTATGCGATGAGTTGCCAGAATTTTCAGCAAAGTCTTTATATTTGGGTAGATATCATCATCGCACACTTCGATTGTAGACAACACACACTTAGGAAATTTTGTACGATTTGGGGAGGGGAGGGGAAGGGGGGAGGGGTCATGTCCCCTATGACCCTCCCCCTCGGACCGCGCCTGTAATAAGAGGATTTTTTCCTGAAGTTTTTGAGAAACAAGGGTAGAAAAGTTAAACTTGGTATTTATTAAGAGATTGTATAAATATTTAAACTACCTATAACTATTTAGCAGAAAGTATAACTTCTGGTATTCCGTTGTTGTATTTATTTAAGAGTTATAAAGAATTTAGTGCAAACAAAAATAATGGAAATTATTTTCAATACACATATGATTTTATTTCTTTATATATGTATTAAAGATAATGTCTGCTTATGTAAGAACTTAACAAAGAACATTAATATAGCTTATTGTAAAATTAAAAGTGTGTAACAGAGATCTAAGGTTCTCTTAAGTCGTAAAACTTAATATGTTTTATATATTAATGTGAATATTATAATGCAATCGTTATTTATTAAATTAATCATACACTAACAAATAATTATCATTATTATGGTCAATCAGGTGGTTATTAAATTGACGCGACTAATTTAATTCGCTATACCGCTTAGTCAGTATTTCACATAGGACATAACATTTATATAACTCTTTAGCAAAAAATCTGAAAGTTTATGAAAAAATACTTTTTTAATGTCGATTTGGTTTAAAATGTTAGCAATTTTTTCCTCCATTTTTCTTAATAGCACCCAGCAGACACATATCCAATTTAAAAAAATTGAATATAGCATTTTTGCATAAATTCCACCGGTCATACAAAAGTTATGAAAAACGATAATGGGATAACTTATTTCAAACGCGAAATATGATGTACAAAATGGACTATTTTTGAACGTAATATCACATAAAACTAAATTAGTATCTTGATTGTAATTAATGCTTTTAAAATTACTTGGCTTTAACCGTTTTAAATAAATTTGAAAATAGAATAAACCTACAGTAAATAATATAAGATTATGGCGCATTATAAAGCTAAATAAAATATTATTAAGTAAAATGGTTCGTGATAAGTACATTGAATTATTCATTAATAAATTAGAATCAAATAATAAAAATAAAAAGTTAATCATATTGTTCAATTTCACTAATATTATGATTCCGACACTAATTAATCTATAAACCCGAATTATTATCCATAGTGCCATTGTTAAACTTATTTTGTTAAAAGATATGGAAAGATGTGAACTCCTTCTGAAAAATGATGTTTGTCCTTGAATATGTTCTAAATACAAGATTTTTTTAAGTTCTGCTAAGTGAAATAAAATTCCAATAACTTCTGATAAATCTAAGCAACCAGATGCATCACTCATAATATTCCAAAAATGGAAATTGGAGAGAGAATGGTTGTCTTTAATTCTACTCAGTAGCACATTTCCTATCCATATTTCGTATCCTTTAGATACGAGACGGTAGGTAATTATGCATTCAACATCAGGTGAAATCGATCGACTTTGGCAAGGAAGTAATCTGCTTTCCGGCAAGTTGTTGTGATTGTTGCTTGGAGTATATAATGTAAAATGTTTTTCTTTGAAATCCTCTTCATTACCTTCATTTGGTTCATTGTTAGATAAGGAGTATTTTTTAATGAGTTGACTGTAATTTAGCTGAACGTCTTTGTTTTTCATAATCCATCTGTTTTGCGGCAAAATATTTTTTGATATTTCGTAATTACTATAGCTTTTCGATAAATTGATGAAATCTTCTGTTAAAGATAGTACATCTGATACAAAGTCGAAGTCAAAGTTGTAAATTGGACTACTGTGTACATTACTAAAATCTTTTAAATACAATATTGTTATAAAAAGCAAGAATTTGCTTTGCCTCACAATTAAATCACCATTAAACATCTTTGAGAGAATACTAAGTAAACCTTATAGAATGGAATACACGCAATTTATATAAAGTGCCATAATAAGTACCTTTACATGGATAAATGCTTGAATAGCGTAAAATTAAACAATTTGAAATGGTACCTATTGGTATTGAAACGCGGCTTAGCAATCCTTCATATGACATTTTTTATATTTAAATATAAGTTTTTGTAGATGCTAACTTTCCCTTCGTAGCGCGTAATATCTTTTTTTATTTAAATTGTAAAAACAAAAAATCATGTAGTCATTAAACTTTTTTGTTACATAGATCAATATAGATAAAAAACTATGTAGGTATGTGTGTTGTTTGCTGTCCATCGCGTCCGCGCTTTGCCCAACAGTTAAACAACATAAATTCATTAATTTTAGTTTCGTCTCAAACGAAAAATAGATAGCTTGATCCATTTACTATTTTAATATATGTCGGTAACAATTAAGGTATAGATGAGATGAAAAACAAAATGTTGCGATACAACAAAAATGAAATATCAATAGGTGCTCTATTTTATATTTATCTTATTCATGTTGAATTCAGGCGACATACGACATTTTAAAATATTGTTTTAATAATAAGTAATGAAAACTTTCTCCTTTTTGAAGAAGTCGGTTTTTAAAAAAAATAAGTAGGTATTTTGTTACTGATACAAAAAAAAAAATCAAATAAACCTATGAAAAAGTAGAATACGTATCAGTTGCGTATAACTTAATGGTAGGTGGAAGTTGAATATCACTACCTTCAAACAAATGTAGAGCATAGATATGTATGATATACATGTAAGAGGAAGATGAATTGTATGCCTGCAGATATTATCATTTACCCTTGACTGGGACAATTTTAGCCTCAATTTATCACTGTCTAAATAGCAGAGCTAATACATTTTGACAACCACGAAGCTTTGTAAAAAGTTTCACAGACACGCGTATAGACTGTTTTTGTCATTTATTTAAGCTAATATGTTGTTAGTATTTTTTAAAATAATCATAACATATTGTAACCTGGTAATAACCTGGAAACTATAATTTGTATTAGTACATGTGTAAAAAGTGAGGTATTATTATTTTATTTTTATGCAATATACAATACATATAATTTGTTTTTTTTTTTATGTATAGTGCCTTTTTAAGTGTTTCAAGAAAAATTTACAGTCATTATTGCAAATTTTGCAGTTTGTGCGGGTGGGGGCTGAATTTCATTTAGGGTCAACGATAATAATTGTCGTTGTCTCTACTAATTAATGATATGAAAAAAGTTTTTGTTAATGTAAAAGAGTGGTACTAATAGTAATATCTAAGTACAGGCATAGAAATATTTTTGCTATGAAAATCTTATACATTCTACTAATTTTAATATTGCAAAATTTCTGCTGTCACTATTTAAAATTTCTATATAGGTTTATTTTATAAAAGTAACTTATTGTATAGTGTAACAATAGTGTAGTAAATGTTATCATAGCTTTATTTAATGTATATGTAAATGGTGTATTGTTTTGTATATAATTACCTAAATGTTGGACTATAATTTGTTTGTGATGTTCTGATTGTTTCTGAGTTGTTACTGAAAAACAACTAAACATAATTTTATATCCAAATGAATCATCGAAATGAAAAGTGCTTATTTTGCGAACACAACATTCGGGGTATACAGTGTTGTGAATGTGCATACATGCATTGTAAAGTATCATCGCTTCTGACCCAGTTTTGACTTGCATAATATTTTTGTGCGGTGCAAAATATGTATAACAACTCCTTTGTTTTATTCTTAGCTATTCTCAAGTTGCAAATAGCGCAATAAGATTTTATGTACTATTTGCTATTTAAGCGTAGTATATTTTACTGAATACCTATTAATATATTCATATTTTTTATTAATAAGAATATGAAATTAGCGCAATAGGTACATATTTACTCGCTTTTTCTCTAGTTTAAGCACCGTCTGCGATAAATCATTTTAAGTCCTTATATGTTAATTAAGACACAGATCACATAATATTATACTAGCTATTAGGGTAAAGTTAATTTAGTCGTCGTCGTTAGCATTGTCATTGGTAGTTGATCTAGATCCTGACGCAGCACTTTTAGGTTTATTTTTTGTATTTTTTGTAATATTAAAATCTGAAAAAAGTTACGTAAGGCTAAAATTGTGTACAAAATGCCATGGGTTTAACAAAGTTTTCCTTGTTATGGTGTTTATTTTCTCCATCCCCTAAGCGAGCTACACGTTGATGAATTTTTCTTTGATTTAGCTATTATAAATGTTTAATCAAAAGTTCGTATTCATCTTTGATTGCTTTTGTTTTTTTTCATTTGATTTGTGAATAGTACGACAAAGCGAAGAATCGAAACTTCTAAAAAGAGTCCAAACCCGAAGCTTTTACTAGTAGCATTATATACTGCACTGGCTAGCTCATCTAATGGTGGATTTTTATGCTGATAGAAAATTTCATATTCACACAATATTTAAAATTGGGTTAAAATCGACATTCAATATTTTACTAAAAAGGTTCAAGAGAAGCTAATTTACGCGTATTTACAAAGTAAGAAACTTAAGAGAGATCTTATATATATCTTATATTTGGTAGCTAATCAGATATTTTTTTCATGCAAGACAATCAAATCAGAATTTTAAATGTAATGGATTGTTAATTGTGCCTTTTCTTTTCCTTTCATATATATAAACAGTATTTATTAACAAAATGTTAATATGTAGGTACATATGTACCTATCTATTGCGATATTTTATATGAAGATAGAAAGGAATAGTCGTCCCTTTAATCATACAGTCAGGGCCGGATTTAAGGGAGGGCAAGCGGGGCTGCAGCCCCGGGGCCTCCACAAGAGAGGGGCCCCCACAAAAGAGATTTTATAAAAAAAAAAAAACAAACTCTGACTGGTCGACAACTTTTTCGTTTTTATTTTTAACAAATATGATTGATTATACATATTATATAATTGTTCCTAAATATTAAAATTAATTTATCCATATTTGTTTACCGCAGTTCATCGTAGTCGGGTAAAAAGAAGTTACAGAGCGATTATAATTAATTAATTATCAAGCGGTTTTTTTTCACGTAAGTTTATTTATTTCATAATTTTTAGGTTTGCAATATTATCATTAAATGCCAATATCTTATAGGTGAATTCACGTTTGTTAATTCAAATTTGAAAGAATTTTTTTTCGATCCTTTTCTATTTTTGGTTTTTGTATTTTTGAGTGCATGCACATAACTATATCTACTCCATAGGTTTAGGTAGTTAACTAAAGATAAACAAAGAGCTCATGGGGATTTAACCTTTTATTATAAAAAAATTAACACATATTGTCAACTAGCGACTTACCCACGCTTCGCACGGGTGCGTCTCTAGGTACGCGGATTTTATTAACAATTTCATGGGTTTTAATTTTTTGCGCGAAACCCAGATTTTTTTCCTAAAATAAATGTAGCCTAAGTTATTTCTTATAACATCAGCTATCTTCCAGTGAAAGTTCCGTCAAAATCAGTTCAGCCGTTTCAGAGATTAGCCGGAACAAACAGACAAAAATTTTAAAAATTTAAACCGTATATGCATTTGATATGAATTTAGTAAAAAACTGTTATTTTGACATTACAAACAAACGTATAAATTTTATTTATCTGTAGGTATAGATAAAATAACTGCATTTTTTATTGAATTCACCCACAATTAACCACAATCAAAACATAACTAAAATTGATTTAGACGTATACAAATTCATAGACAATATAATACTTAAATTGATGATGTATGTTACATCTATGCGACGGAAGAATCTAGCTTAAGTGTAAAATACAATAAGTATTTAGACTCACAGGAGCATATCTAAAAGATTAAACGCACAATAGCTTAACTAATAAGATTGTTAATTAGAAATAAAAAAAAAAAAAACGAGGTTTTGTTCATTGTGTACCATTTATAGGATAGCCATAAAAGAGACAACTAGCAAGAAAAGCTAAGGAACAATCAACCAACGAGATTTTCATTTTGAAACCCTTAAATGCAGTCCACCAAATTTAAATTTAAAAGTTTCCATATGGTATATCCTGTTAAAACAAGTGAATAAGGTTTATTTATATGCTGTTGCTGATGTTATATAATATAGATGTTTGCTTTTTACCCGACTGCGGCAAAATAAGGATATGTGTTTAACCTGTATGTATGTCTAATTCTATGTTCGTTCGTAATCACTAAATGGCTTAACCGATTTTGATGATTCATACGTAATTCGATAAGTATTGATAATGCGAGTGTCATAGGCTATATAGATATTATTAAAAGACAAAAATGGCGGATCCTAGGTGCCAATTTGTGTATATTGAAAAAAAAAATTCATCCGAATAAATCGAGTGGGGTATCGAAATACAACTTATTAAGAGGCGATTACAGAAATATTTACAACTTATATGTTCAAAAGGAATTTAGGATAAGAAATTGTTAAATAAAACTAAAAATGTCTGTCTCTTAAAAAGAAGAGAACAAATTGACGAAGGAGCATAGTATTATGCAGTCGGAGACATACATATACTATGTACCTACATGTTTTAGAATAGCTGCGTGTGTGTATGTCTCTGACTATAAAATAATAATAACATTATGTTCCTTCGTCAACTTGTTCTCTTCTTTTTAGGCCGCTTTTTATGCAGTCGGTTTTTTGTAAAAAATTTTGTCATTTTTGTAAAAAAAAATTTCTGGAGTAGTTGTGTGTATTGTCCATCAAAAATCTCCGTAGTTTTAGTAAAACAGTACTTATCCACACCTCAAAATTATTTGTATCTATTCCCATATAAAAAATAGCTCTCCGGCTTCATTTAATCAATTGATGAAAGTAAAATATAGTTTTAAATTATTTATTGATCAACTACCTATCTTAATATATTTTATTTTATTAAAATAATGTATATTCTTTTACATAAAAAGTAATTTTATCATAGATTATTTATGCTTACATTAAGTCTATAATGTATATGGTCATTTTATTTATATGGGTAATTTAAGACTTTTATCTATACAGATAAATAAAATTGGAGTGTCTGTTTGTAATATTAAAATAACCGCTTTATACTAAATGCATATGGATGTAGACACGGTACATATACCAAAACAACATTTTTTACAATTTTTGTCTGTCTGTCTGTCTGTCTTTCTGTCTGTTTGTCTGTCTGTCTGTTTGTTCCGGCTAATCTCCGAAACGGCTGGACCGATTTTGATGGGACTTTCACTGGCAGATAGCTGATGTTTTAAGGAGTAACTTAGGCTACTTTTATTTTAGAAAAAGTATCAGGGTTCTGCGAAAAAAAATTAAAATCCATGAAATTGTGAACAAAATCCGCGTACGGTGTACGCACCCGAGCAAAGCGAGGGTATATCGTTGTATAATTTAAATGAATATCTTAGGAGTAGTAAGCTACTATTTATGTATAAACATAGCTAACCGTGAAAACGTACCTAGGGACGAACGCGAGCGAAGCGAGCGTGAGTCGCTAGTCCATAATATAAAAGCATTAACGTTCAGCATAATCATGAACTATTTTTTGACAAAAAAAGCTCGCAAGGTTCCATTCATTAACGCTGTAATTTAATTTCGAATAATTCTTGTATTTGACTACATATGTTTATTTAATTTGTTTCGCAATAAATACTTAAATCACTTGACTAAAAAAATTGTTCATTTTATTCGGAAAATAATTAGGGGCCTCCACTCCGTTGTCGCCCCGGGGCCTCCACACTCCTAAATCCGGCCCTGCATACAGTACCTGGCGACCGAGCTTCACTCGGAGTTCTTTTTTGTTATTTCGTATTTTTAGATAAAAAACTAAAAACTTGAATAAATACTAAAAAAAACGTAAAACTTTGTGTTCCGAACTCGGACACACCTATTGATTATTATTAATCTTACACCTTGGTCGCTTGACCACGATGCTTATGTCTGAGTGTAAAAAATTATCGAGCATATTCTGCGTAGAATAATGCAAAGGAAAACCGCATGAAAACTCGAAAAGACATGAGACTAATTTAGATCGATTTTTCGCCCTCGAAAACCCCCACATACCAAATTTCAGCGAAATCGTTAGAGCCGTTTCCGAGATCGTTGGTATAAATAAATAAATAAAGATATAAATATACAAGAATTGCTCGTTTAAATATATTAGATAGATAGATATAAATTGTTTTTAAAAATTATAATGTTAAAATTTTCTTTAACTTACTGATTGTGGAATGTTTTTTTTATAAATGCCCAAGAAATCCTATTTGCTGAATGACAGCACTTACGAACGTTTGACAGTAACGAAGATGTATTGAGATAAATTGTATGTTATACGACACACACTATGTTTTCTGATATTGTAATAAGTTATCTGATATTGTACTCGTATTTAATCAAGCTATCTGTGCAATTATGAACTTGATGAAGAATTATATTACAAGTGGCTGTGGTATTTATATATTATTGTACCGCTCCAGTAGTTTATCTATACAGATAAATAAAATTGGAGTGTCTGTTTGTAATATTAAATTAACCGCTTTTTACTAAATGCATATGAATATATACACGGTACATATACCAAAACAAAATTTTTAACAATTTTTGTGTCTGTCTGTCTGTCTGTATGTCTGTTTGTTCTCGCTAATCTCGTAAATGTCTAAACCGATTCTGACGGGAATTTCACTGGCATATAGCTAACGTAATAAGGAGTAGAAAAAAAAAGTTAGAAAAAAAAATAGGGTCCCACGAAAAAAAATAAAAACCAGTTTAATTAATTATTTTGTTTTGGGAAGCAACCTAGGGACGAACCCGAGCGAAGCGAGGGTATAGAGGGTAGCGAGGGTAGCGAGGTAGGGTAGTTCATATATATAATATAATTGCTCCTCTCCTAAAGGGCCGTAGCTTGATTAAAATTTAAAAAGATTTTTTCAAATCGGAAAGTACTTTTTTTCAGATTTGCTCTTTTAGCCAAACTTTTGTATATCTATACATAAATATAATAAAATTTTGAGTCGAGTCTGTACATTAAGTAAATTTTTTGGAAAATCTTATTAAAATAGTCATTATTACCGATACAGAGGCCGAATCTATACTTTTTAGAATTTTTGTCTGTCTGTCTGTTTAAGACCGCATTTCGGAAAAACCACTAGAGAGATTTTGATGGGTATGATGATAGCTGGATATCCGGGTCAACATATAGGATACTTTTTACTCCGGGATAATATCTCATCTCTGAGAAATCTATACTAAATATTAAAACTTAAGTAGGGACGAACTCGTAGTAGCTCCGCTCGGAGCGAGGTTGTGTCGCTAGTCATTATATAAATGATGCTTATTGACTAATATACCGTTAGATCTCTTAACAGCAGCTTTACTGTTAAGACTGTTCTTTCCTTGTAAAAAATCTTTATATTTAACGCCTAATAAAAAATGAAGACTACATACATATTTATAAATAAAATTAATATTTAGCTACTAAATAAAACCTTAACGTTTATTCAAAAACTAGCTGACCCGGCAAACGTTGTTTTGCCATATAAATAATTTCCTATTACTAAAATGGCTATTAAAAAATAAGGGTTGATCGTAGAAGGGTGAAAATTGAGGATTGTATGTATTTTTGTATGTTGTATCATAAAAAAATAGAAATTAAAAATTTTATCTAAAAAATAAAAAAAAAATTTAGGGGTGGACTACCCCTAACATTTAGGGGGATGAAAAATAGATGTTGGCCGATTCTCATAGATACCGGATAAGCACAAAAAATTTCATCAAAATCGGTCAAGCCGTTTCGGAGGAATATGGCAACGAAAACTGTGACACGAGAATTTTATATATTAGATTGTTTGTGTTTGTTGCATAACTATATAAGTTAGTTAAATTTATATTATAAAGCTCTAGTTTCAAAACTTTTTATGACTAAACGAAACTTTAGTTTGCTTACTTCCTGGTTATTTTAAATGTTGTTTTTAGTTTGAGTTTTATATTATATCCACTATATTTTATAATCGGTCTTCAATTTTAATAACGGGGTTTATAGTTATTTCAATCCTTACATACATATAATACTACGATGTGTATTTTATTCATATTTAAAATACAATTATAATAGTCTATAAGATAACGAGACATTGGCAACTTATATAAAAAAAAAATAAAAACCGACTTCCAAGCACAGAAAGGAAAAATATTACTAAACGGGGATTTTCAATTAGAATAGATACCTGATCAGATATTTTCGAAGTCGGTGTGCTTTGATTTGTATCGGCTGGCACCGACTTCGAAAATATCTGATTAGGGTATCTATTCTAAATAATACAGTTATTTGGGAATTTCCAGCTGACCTGACGGCGAGGTCAGAAGGTGGATAGTGGAATCTTTCAATGGTTGCTAGTAAACACTTTGAGTTTAGGCTTATTTATTTAAAAAATAAAAACCTATTTCTAGACACTAAGAAGTAAAAGAAGTCTCCTAAAATAACTGAACGGAGATTTTCATTTACTATAGAAATAATGTACCTAATATACCTAGTATGAACTTTAATTATAGTTATAAAATACATATATTACACATCAATTAGTGATGTAAATAGATAACATATCGAAATAGATTAGCTTTTTTTGCATCGTTTCGACTAGATAACACAATATGTTCCCTTCTGATTGGACATATATAATATGGATATATTATACATACATACAGGTCAAACACATAATCTTCCTTTTAGGTTTTGCCCACAAACGGGTATAAACGATAACAAACTTCTAAGTCACAAAACATTTTGTAAATGCATTGAAAAATAACCATTTTTATTCCTCAGCCTGCAATTTGTTGAATGTTGTTATAAGAGGATTTTATTTGTTACGCTTTCCACGGAAACGAGTTTTTGAAACCATTTCATGAATAAGCCTTGTGAATAATACTAGGGCAAGGGGGACTGGGTTTACTTAGAAAATTGAACAAATATTGACAGAATACTGATGCCAGAATTGACATTCTGTCTTTCAAGGATATAATTAAGAATTTTTACGTTGTTAATACAGAATTCTTTTACCATTTTTATGCTAACTAGGGCCTCTAGTTGAAGTTATACTTCTTTTAGGAAGTTTGGAAAAAATTATGGCAGTAAAATTTTTACGTTGCGCTCGTACACCGACAGCCAAAAAGCGACAAGATGAAGTTAGTTGAAAGCGACATGATGAAGTTAGCTGATAACTGTTTGTTGCCATGGTAACCATTGTTATTGTCTGACAAATGATATACAATATTATATTCTTTCTATAAATGATATTCTATAAATAAATGATTGTAATATGCCGAATTTTATTAATTTAACATTCCTTTTACAAACAGAGAGTTGTGATATATGGTATGAAATCTTTGGCTATTTTTGTTCTGCTACGCCAAAGAAGTATAACTTCTCACGTGCTTACATAAGTACACACACACGTTTTTTTAATTTTTTATGAGCTCATAAATATTACATGAAATATTGAATGTACCCAGAAAATCATGTTATTTTTGGTAGCCATGTCTCTACCTCGGCCTAAAATTTTCGTGTTTTATTTTTTAAGTAGATCAACATTTTATTTAGTATCGAAAATGTATTGAACAGATTTCTTCTAACTACTAAATAGTTTTGTCGTGGCTATGTGATTTATTTTATATTGATCATTGTCCATACTGATACTGAGACTATACAAACGGTAGGTATATATTAATTCATTTTAATTCATGGGACAAAGGGGGCAAACGGACAAGAGGTTCAACTGATGGGAAGTGATCACCTCCGTCCATGGACATCTGCAACACTCTAGGGCTTGCAGATGCGTTGCCGGCCTTTCAGGAAAGGGAAGGAGGGAGAGGAAGGGAGGAGGGAGAGGAAGGGAGGAAGGAGAGGAAGGGAGGAGGGAGAGTGAGGGAGGAGGGAGAGTAAGGGAGGAGGAAGTGGAAGGAAGGAGGGAGGAGGGATGGGGAGTGGGCCTCCCGCAGGGTAAGCAGACTGCAGTCTGCTCTCTAGCCGCTGTTACGTAATATAAAAGTGACGTTTGACAGCAGTGATCGCGCGATTTACAATTGTCGCAAGCCTGTCGCGAGATTCGTAATTACCCTGCCGGACTCTCACTTACCGGACGAAACGCGACAGCAAAGCTGCGACTTTACGCCTGTTTCCTGTGAGACTGAGAGAGTGGTACTTTACGGGGCGTGCAGGCCCCTTCGCCTGTTACCCGAAGGTAACAAGCATAGCACTACCACTTTAAAAAAATTACATACAATAATTTATTGTTCGAAAAAATCTTAATAAAAATATTTCACAAGCCGGCTTGGCACTGCAATTAACGCTTTTCGCTCCATGTGGCATATTTATAAACGCCTGTTGCATTGAGCATTCATGCATAATATTACGTCTAACCAAGTGTAAAAATGTGAGATTTTAAAGCAATTTTTTTATTTGCTAGGGGTTCCTATAGACCTTTTTATTTTTAAAGATAAACCTTTTTATTTTTTATTGTTGATTGTTTATAAGTTTAATGTTTGGCAAATAAGCCACCCGAGAGTAAACTTTAACTTTATCGCCAAAGTTATTCAAAGGAGCATCGAGAAACTAAATATATCCATTAAAGGTGAAAGTAAAATTTCCTAAACTAGCAGAACCCGCGGCTTCGCCCGCGATCAAACTTTGTTACTGGCAGAAATAAGGAAAACAAATTTCATTTTAGCGATTGCGACGCAAAATATCCAGTATCTTAAAAGATGTTACACGTATATTCTGTAAATAAAATTACACTTTAGATATTTAGCAAGCTCCACTACCTGTATTTTTTGCACATTTTTTTACTCTCGATCTCCCCAAAGTTAGAGGAAGAGAATACAATGATACAATCACATACAATGTTTACGATTTTACAGTCATGTTACTCGGTTAATATGGGTTTTTAACTAACATACTAACAGGCTAACATCTACGCTATTTTTAAAGACCCAATGCTATGTACACCTGAAGCTTACAGTCTCCCTCTTTCTCCTTTTTTTCCGGAAAGTAATTCTTACGGAGATCTTGAGTCATGTTACTCTATTTAAATATATTCAACAACTCCAACTTCACCGTCCCGTTTTACCCACTTAGGGGCTGAATTAAAAAAAATCTACAATCAATGTTTATTTCATTGCATTGAAGAACATTAATACCAAGTTTCAAGTAATTCTGATCATAAACAATTTTTGCCTCATATAAACAGCATAACCCCCTTTTACCCTTTTAAGGGGTGGATTTCGAAAAAAAAAATTGATATTATTTGTATTGTTTTAGTTTTCATTTTATAGGTAAATACTATTTCCCGTGCATCAATTACAGAGTTTTATACAAACTTTCATCCTCTGTTTGACAGCCTTATGGGATGAATTTCAAAAAATGCTAAAATACGTATTTATTGAATTGTATTGAAGAGCATTAATACCAAGTTTCAAGCAATTCTGATCATAAATAATTGTTTGCCCATATAAACTTTATCACCCCCTTTTACCCTTTTAAAGGATGAATTTCGAAAAAAATCTTATACATATATTTCTTATTTATCATCTTAAAGCTAAATACCGCTTACTGTGCATTTCGCATTAAGAATGACAGAGTTTTATACAATCTTTTATCCCCTATTTTACCCCCTTAGGGGATGAATTTCGAGAAATCCTTTCTTAGCGGATGCCTACATTGTATAAGGAATATGTCTTCCAAATTTCACGTTTCTACGACCAGCAGTTTAGGCTGTGCGTTGATCGATCAGTCAGTCAGTCAGGACAAAGCATTTTATGTATATATAGATAACTAACATGAAAATATTTTTTATAAAAAAAATATGCTTAGTTACTTTTACATTAATTGTTATGTGTTTATTAGCCTAGATTACCGTGCCTAAGGAACTAGAAGAAGTTACAGATGTGATTACTTCGTAACCAGGATCAGGTACTGATCAAACTAAGCCAGCGTGATTTTGCTAATTTCAATACAGTTACAATATAAATAATACAATACAAACCTTTTTTGTTATGAACGCTACATAGATTGAGCATCGAATACAAGTTTTTTTTTTAATTTGAGTAAGTCTAATACCCACAGACATACGTCCGTGCCTTTTTTTTGAGCTATTTTTATGTTTTCTTGTTATTTTTATTTTATTTGAGATGGATTCGTACGTGTACAATTTCAGAATCAGAAAATGTTGCGAATGAAAAGAAAAGTTTAGTCCACCCAAATAAGGTTAGAGTGTTTGTGCGAGGTTTCTAATAAGAGAAGAGAGTAGGTATCTTAAGAGTCATATCGAATACAAGTTTAGTTATAGGAGGTTTAATATGTAATTTAGCATCAGTGATAATAGAAAATCTATGCTTGCATATCTATACTTAAGTTCATTCCTTAACTGAGGCGGAGTTGGCAAAAATGTTGTTTCGCGCACCGTAGCCAGATTGTGTGTGGTGATATTGATTTTTTATTTGTATACTAATTTTTGTTTAAAAATAATGTATTCTATTTTATTCTTCTTTTCAGAAATAGGTAGCAAAAACAAATCAGTCCTATTTAAGGGATAAAATTTTTAAAATTTTTGATGTTCGTTAGCATAATCATAGTAATCTATATATATACAACAACGTACCGAGCGACGAACCCGAGCGAAGCAAGGGTGAGACGCTAGTAATCTTCTAAAAATTCCTTTTTTGTAATATGCAAATCATAACTTTCGTATAACGTAGAATTATAAGATATTGGTCTTTTATTAGGAACTAGTGACTTACCCTCGTTTCCCTAGATACGTTTTAAATAGATGTAAACAGTTATTGTACCTTAGGAGAAAGATCGATGCTATTGCAGATTTTTCTATAGGCCTTTTTAAGACCTACAATTTTCTAGTACATTTTTTTCGATGTATCTCTTAAGGTTTAGCCAGCTTTAGCCGAATAAATTTCTAAGAACGACTCAATGGAACAGTTATTGTGTTTTCCCATGGGAATAGAAGATTTTTCTATAGTAAGAAGTATCCTAAATATTGATCCGGGTAATAAGTTATCACTACACAAAATTTAGTTAAAGTCGGTCCAGTACTTTTTGCGTGAAACCCACACACACACAAACAGACAAATAGACATACACACAACATTTTTATTAACTATAGTTTTGGAGTCTATACTTTGTACACAACACATTACAACTTACAGTCATTGTTTATAAAAAATATTTCATGTACAGATTTCGCTAAGTTATTATAATATAGATGCTATTTAAGTTGTATACTCGTGTTAAATCAAGATCGTTATGTATAGTGTATGTATACCTATATTAAAATCCTTTTGTTACCAACGCTACCTAACAGCGAGATTGATGGTATTAATCAAATGAATAGCGTTCATAGCTAACGCTCTTTCATGTACAATAGAACAAGTTAGGTAGAAGCTGAGAAAGGCTTTTATAATCTATACATATTATAAAATTCTAACTAAGCCGAATCTGTACATTAAATATTTTTAAAAAAATCTGATTGAAATAGATATTATTATCGATACAGAGGCCGAATCTATAGTTTTTAGAATTTTTGTCTGTCTGTCTGTCTGTCTGTCTGTCTGTCTGTCTGTCTGTCTGTCTGTTACCGCATCACGGGAAAACTACTGGACAGATTTTGATGAAATTTGGTATGATGATAGCTGGCTATCCGGGTCAACACATAGGGTACTTTTTACTGCGGGAAAATATCTCATGCCTGAGCGCAACGTTAAAACTTAACTAGGGACGAACCCGAGCGGAGCGAGGGTGAGTTTCTAGTATTTTACTAAGACTAGACAAATACAAGTATTTAGAAGTATTATTTGGTCAATAACTTTCAAATATTTTTTTAAAAACAACCTTTTGACCAATTGTAAAGTGGACGTGGGGGACTTGTAAAAATAAGCCTAAGGTTGAATGTATAAGATATTATGTAATCAGTAAAGAGAAGAAGCTTCCATATCATATTTTGCTAGATCAATTTTTTGTATTCTCATCCAGATTTCACATACAAATATTCAAATCGATACAATAATAAAAAGCCGTCATGGGACGTCTGGCAGATGTGATACATCGAAATTATTTTGTATAGAAAATATGCATGAGAGGAGGATTTTTTAAAGGAAGTAAATATAGCATAATTAAAAATAAAATATGTTTTTTTTTATAATTCTTTTCTTTATTTAAAAAATACATATTACTTTAATACCAAAATTAAAAATTAAAATACGAGTTCAGCATAGTGTGAGAAAGAGAGAGAGAGGAGATCGAGCCGAAAAGGGAGGGAGTCTGAGAGTTACGAGCACATGACGACATGGCGACGCGTCGCCACGCCAACAGCTGGTTTGACCCGCCACATTAGATATTTCATATCAATTATAAAGGAAACACATTGAAATTACCAAAACACTTCATTATATATACAAAACAAATATACGCTTACACAATAACCAATTATATAAATTGACTTGCAAGGTTTGAAACACAGTATATTAATTAGTTATAAGTGAAGCTAATAAAAGTGTGTTGATAAAAATTGATCTCAGTAGGTATTTCATAAAAGGGTTAATACATTTTAAACTATTATAAGAGTAGTACGTTTAGGAACTATATAATTAAAACAATATATATACTGAAATCGAATTTTACATTATCTATACTAATATTATAAAGAGGAAACATTTTTTGTTTGTTTGTTTGTTTGTACCGAATAAGCTCCAAAACTACTAGACCGATTTAGATGAAATTTGGTAAGACGATAGTTTGAGACCCTGGGAAGGACATAGACTAGGAAGTCATCCCTTAAGGGGGTGAATATGGAGATGAAAGTTTGTATGGGGACTCAACATAGGGACGAACCCGAGCGAAGCGAGGGTGTGTCATTAGTATATTACAAAAGCAATAAGCTTATACAGCGATGCGATGTTTTTCACCATTCTCATCAGCGTTTGCTACGTGACTAAGCCTGGCTGCAGGATAAATTGATTGTATCTTGGTTTGAATAAATTATAACGTTTTATTTGTTTTAATTAAAAACGGTATAAAAACTCTAGAGAAACAAAATATAAACTCAAATTCCGAAATACCTACCTTAGATAATTAATGTACCCTGGTATATTTTTGGATTAATTTTTTATCTTAAAATATTTCGGGGAAATATCTGAAAATTCTGTGGAAGCGTAACTTCTGTAGGATAGTTAAAAGGAACTCTACTAGAATTGTATTACTGAGGTCTTTGGTTAATGTTTAGGTTGATCTTACTAATATAACACGAAACGGCCCATGCGCGATACGAAGTAAGACTAATTTAATTTCCCTTTTAAGTAATTATTTATTTATATTATTTTATCTGATGAGTAGATTTTTATATAAAAACAGTATTTTTATTACATATAGGGTAGGTTGGCTTATTGTTTTCTATTTCCTCTAAGTAATTATTTTTTTAACATATTCGTATCACGATAACAAAATACTTACTATAATAGTACTCGTAGTCATTGAATGAGAAGGCGAAATTTATTCTAAGTAGAAGTATTGAGTTTACTAGTAATACATACAAATCAAGGATCTTAATCACTAGGATAGGTTTACGAAGACTTAATGTTATCCCAGCGGTTCCATTACATTCCTATACATCTAATTGAAAGATGTACGAGTTAATAAAACTACATTAAGTAAATATAATATGTTTTTCTATTGTGCAATTACATATTGAGTTTATAATTTTCTTTACTTTTTCTTGTGAGGAGAGGATAATATTTATTTTAGTTTAATAATAATAATTAATTTGTCGTTTTGTCGGGCTCGGATTGAACAATAACACAGGAATATAAAAAGTAAATGTAAGAAAACGTTTTACATATTACACGATCTATTTAACTACATACTTAATTAGTTATCTTTAAAGTTTTAATAGTCGAATATTAAAATGAGACATTAATTTGAATCTGCAGAAAGCACATAATATACTAGAATTTCTTTTTTTATGCATATAAAAATGTCAGCAGCGTGTCTAGAGATCAGTTGAATTTCGGAGCTAAGAGAAGAATGAGAAGGAATACGAAAAAGTAAAGAAGAGTAGAGTAAAGTCATAGTAAAAGTGTAACTTGTGCTAAAAATAGTGTTCAAAGACTGTATTAGGCCAGAACTCTATATGTATACTATGTGTGCTTCTGAACCACTATAAATGACAGTTGTGAGCCATAAGTAATAAAATATCTGTAGTGCAGAAGACGTACCTACTTTAATTTCCGATCCTAGAACTCACAGAACGTAACAATATGCATAATGGATATAGAGATTATCAGAAAATATAAGAAGAAGAACAAAACAGAGATCAAAATTACTACTTAAACAAAATGTTAATGTATGCATACATTTACCTATGTATTATATGTGTTTCTACTTTCTAGTGAACATATTTTTATTCAAAATGTGAAAACCTACGAATATTATATACGTATATATAATAATAATAATGTCCTCCTGACCGTTTGCGGCCACGGCGGCCAATCTCATTGAGACTAGCCAACTGCGCAGGAGATATTATAGTGCACAAATGTACGCGCAGACACATGTGCACTCCCTATTCCTGTCACTCTCATACTCCGGTGGGACGACTACTCGACACGACCGGTGAGAGTTAAGGCGCAGGACCGACGGCTTTACGTGCTCTCCGAGGCACGGGGGTGAAACACCGCCAACTTCCCAACTCCGGGCTGTTACTGAGGCTTACTATACAGAAAGACTCAATAACTAAACTTGGCCCGACCCGGGACTCAAACCCAGGACCTCAGGATGTGCAGCCGTACATGCTAGCCACTACACCACCACACGTATATATATAAATAACCCAAGAACTTATAAATATTATTATAAAATAGTTATAAACTTTATTTGAATTAGACAGAGGCCTAGAACTCATTAAATTTAAAAAGATAAATGTATTATTTTATTTATATAGCTAACTCAAGTCTATAAAAAACTAAGACCTGGGCAATATAGAGATGTCCGGAATCCGGATGCTACTGACTTTATTCGCACAGAGGCAGATGCCAAGAGGAAATGAGCTTTTGCGTTGCTTCTCAGGACTTATGCACGATTGCTTGTGTAACAGTATGTAGAGGTGATTTAATGGTAGATGAATGTCTTTCTCTTTATTTTTATTGCTTGCAATTTTCATTAAAATAAATTTACAGAACTGTGCTATAACTTTTTATTAAATGGTTTTAGTATTATGTAAAGTACGTAAAATTATATGTCATTCTGTTTTTAATTAATTTTGGTAACCAAGAGGATGATATTGCCTGTGGACAAATCGCTTTTGTCTGTTTCATTACTTTATGTAGGTACGCTTCATAATGCTCAGTAAAATGTAAATGCACTGGTAGAGTGAGTATACGTACCTAATCGTATATGAACTAGCTTGTTTGTCAGTATATAGTTCCTAGGTGCGTAGGTACCAAACAGTATAGCTGCAAAAGTTAGATATATGTATTTGAATTCATGCTTGGCATTACAAAGCTTACGAAACAAGATCATTAAATTATTAATCAGAAATGTATAATATAATACTTAGATATATATGTCACCGTAAAATTGTAAGTGCCGCTAGATTGTAATCCATCTCGCGAGATTGTAAACTGTCGAATCGATAGTTTACAATCCCGGTAGATAGATTACAATCTAGCGGCACTTACGATTTTACAGTGACATATATAAATCAATATTCACAAATGATACTTTTATATTCAATGTGGAAAAATATAGGTGTGATTAAGAGACTAAGCTTTACATAAAAAATACGATTTAGTCATTTCACAAGTAGGTACTAAAAATAAAGTACTAAACACCTATGTTTTATGTAAATATATCATAAACATCGAGAATTTACTCTAAAAACATAACTTTTTCCTTGCAGACGGGTGTAAAAAGGTCAATGTTTCATATACATAAAGATTTTACAGCTATAATTATTAGCGTATGAAAATATGGCTTTTCGAAATCGTTATTGAATTCGCCTTTAGCAATAAATAATAATAATACACTAGTAATTTGTTTTGGTAAGCTAAAACATAAATACTAGAGATAATAGAGAGATATAAGAGAGCTAATACATAAATACTATAAAAACTAGAGATAATAGCATAACTATTAAGTTAAAAATCGATTTTGTAGCTTATGTTGTTGTTATTTATGTTTGTTTTGTTGATCCTCGTCTGGCATGGAGGTTGTGGAATCGCGTCTCGTTCAAGCCAAATATTTATACCGGCCATATAAGTTCGTACAGCTGTCATGGTTTGGGTGTAAATCCATATATAAATTTTAAGGAATTTAGAAAAAAGTAAATTTTCTGAATATTTATCCAGTAAAGTATGAATGAGTCCCTATATTTCGTATGTTTTTTTTTTAATTTAATTTATGGCTTAAGGTCGAATTTATAGTATAGTTTAATGTACTTTTGAAAGTATAGGCCAACCACAGTGACGCAGGGTCTCTGAACATGTATTGCCTTCTACGCGGTGAACCACAGGTAAATGAAGCATTACAATTCCTCTGTATTGACCACACAAATGCTTGTCTCGTTTAGACTAGATAAGTTATAGATAATTAAATATATGTAGCTAAGATAGTAATAGTAATATTAAGTTATAACTAATAAATATAATATCATTTTTTGATGTATGTATATAAAACAGATCATTAAAATCTTTTATAAAATTAAATAAATGATAAATTAAAATATTCAACTATCAACGTTGCTACGAGTATAAGGCTAAATGCATACTTAATATTATAAATGTGAAAGTTTGTTTGTTTGTTTGTTCGTTCGTTCGTCCGTCCATCCATCCGTCCGTTTGTTTGTTTGTTTGTTTGTTTGTTTGTCCTTCTTTCACGTTGAAACAAAGGAGGATTTTTTGTGTGGAAATACGAGTATTTGGAGGGTTGGACAGTGAGGCTATAGTTTAGTATATGGGTAGTTTAGTATATGGGTGGGTAGTATTTTTGGACAGCAGAGGCGATAGGGAGTCCAAATATATAAAATTTATTTTGAGAAAACGAAAGATTCAAAAGTTATAAAGACTTAAAGTTACAACATTTCCATATATTATTTTGACATTACTACCATTTTGACACTTGGAAATGTCAAAATGTCACTTCCAAGTGCCAAAATGATTTTCAAATAATGAGTCAGATCTATCACCGAATTTTAACTTAACATAAAGCACTAATGATAGCAGGGGTTTTGGGTTTGAAATAAAAAAAAAGACCTAAAGAGACCTAACGCCTTAACTTTTTCAATCTACGTTATCCAAGTCGGACTGTCACTTAATCGAAAATAAATAATACACTCTGATTAAAAAATAGTCTACTTACGCTTATAAACTAAAAATACACTAAAAAACCCTAAGAACACTTAAAACTATAGTTATACTGTTAAAACAAAAAAACTAGAAACAAACGTATAAGAAAATTAACAAAAACTAATAACTACTGGTCGGTGTGCTTTGATTTGTATTGGCTGGCACCGACTTCGAAAATATCTGATTAAGTATCTATTCTAAATGAAAACCCCTGTTTAGTTATTTTTTACTTTTCAGTGCCTGGAAGTCGGTTTTATTTTTTTTTTAAAGTTTTTATTTTTCCATTTTTAGTGTAGACGTAATAAGCAGGTAATTTGTAATTTATAAGAAGAAAGATTTTTATTAATAAAAACATATTTGATTTAGCCATTTATTTAAAAACCGCTTGACCGATTTCGATAAAATTTATATGGGACCACCGGGGAAGAATACCCTTTGAAAAAAAAAAGAATTTTTTAAATCGGTTCAGCCGTCTTCAAGTAATCCGTGAACATACATAAAAAAAAGGAAGAAAAAAGATTCCGACGAATTGAGAACCTCCTCCTTTTTGGAAGTCGGTTAAAAAGAACAAAAAATATGAAAACCTAAGCGAGTTTAATGTAAAAATAAAAGTATTCACAGATAATAAAATCAAATAATGGTTTAAAAAATTTTGCTAAATGTAAATTAATTATTTAACTCAATATTTTACATAAATCAAATAAAAACTCGTAAATGCACGCATGAATTGAAAATAACATATTTCTGTTTTAAAATCTTAGTAATCTGATCACTGATGACAATTTTCACTTTTAATATGCTCTTAACTAATTATTAAGCGATAATTTATCTATCATGCCATGAAAGCGGTATATAAATAAAACAGTAATTGACAGTTTTATCAAAATTTAAGATTATCTTGTTTAGGTTATTGTTTTTAGAGAAATTATTAAAATATGAATACAATAAAGCCTTTATTGTTATGAAAATATGGATTTTACACGAAAAAGGATGTTTATTATTCCTTAAAGGTATGTTTATCTTTTGTAATGACTTATTTAGGTATAGAAATGTATGGAAATATTATAACTTTAAGTCTTCATAACTTTTGATTCCTTCGTTTCCTCAAAATAAATTTTATATATTTGAACTCCCTATCACCTCCGCTATCCAAAAATATCACCCACTTCTCTAGAGGCCGCGTCCCATATACTAAACTTGTGCCGACAGTGACTTAACTACTTTTTACCGTTCATTCCCACAAGAAAAAAACGTTAATTTTTTTACGTTGGTAAATGCATTTACGCATACTACCTGCATGCATACAGGTGATTATGTGGGACTCACCGGCTACAAAAGCCAGTATTACCTACTAAAACCCAACAGAACCTACCCCGTCTTCTTAATGGGGCGTCGTGGGATCACAATAACCATGAGATTGCTCCAATGGTCCATTCTGCCGTCAGATAAGTACCAGGAGCAACCCGCATGGTACACCGCCCATCGATGTGGGTCACCTTCCAGTGCGCTTTATATCTTCGCGTCCGACTGGACCACCGGACGCTAATGAGCCCCCCCCCCCCCCCCCACCATGACACGATGAACGCATTATACTACAACCCACAACAACTTATCATACCCAGCTATAGCGAAGGTGAGTCGCTATTAAGTTTATAAAGTATTGAAATTACACAACATGACATAAAATTAACTTTAAAGTAAAGGCGTACTGTAACTTCAAAATGGTATTATAAAGTTTTTCAAGTGGGTTAGAATGGTTGAGCCACTTTGGTTAAGCGCTGGCTTCTAGAGGATAGTAAACTTAATTTGTTTCCGATTTAATCTAGGGTAATAAACTGTATACACGTATATATGCCACCGTAAAATTGTAAATACCGTTAGATTATAATCTATTTCGCGAGATTGTAAACTGTCGAAAGATTGTAAACCATAAATTAAACTTACAATTTAACGTACTATTTTTCGGTAGATGATAATTTATCGAAGTGAAACCGTCAAATTGTGAAATGGAAGAATTTACCATAGAGATACAAAACTATAAAGCGGACCCGAGACGATCAATTGCAATTGACAATATAGTAGCACTTTGACAATTGCGATTGATCGTCTCGGGTCCGCTTTACAGTAAGCATAATGAAAATAGTAAAAAAATAGTTGGTTAGGTAAGGTTAGAACAGTGACAACAACGCGATAAGAGATTTGTCCATTCTAATTTTTTACTATTTTCATTATGCCTACTGTAATAGTTTGCTCATTTCACTGCAGGGCACAGGCCCTACCTGTAAAAAAATGAGCAAAAGCGATTATTATTATTAATTTAACAGTACAGGTACAACAAATAAGTATAGTTGTGTAATAGTTGCTAGTAGGCAGAGAGTGGGAGAGAGAAATATTATTGATTTGTTGATAATAATAATAATTATTATTATTGTAGGTACTTCTTGAGTCTCTTCGATCTTTGTTACAAAGACGCAGACCTAGACCACTAACGAATAAATTACCAAAATACGATTATTCGATGTAGTATATTATTATACCTACTGGTTCGAAATCCAAAAGCGTGGTAGAGACAGGAATGGCCATTTGTTATTTTCAGTTCCCACACGGTCCCTGTGTCGATTAAAGTACTGGACGAAATAATGAAGTAATATAAAATGTTGTTTAAATAATACATTCCTATAAAGGTATTATTACACAAATAAAAAGTACTATTAATTTAACATGACTTGTACCGAGCTATTTTTGTAAAATAATATTTGGATGTCTATTGCATTTTAAGCTCTATTTATTTACCTGTGGATACAAGTAAACCGTTTACTTATAAAATTGGACTAGTATAAGATCAGATTATATAGAATAAGTTATTGTAAAAAACAAAGCTTATATAGCTTTTCCTAATTTAAAACACTAGATTCTGCCCGTGGCTCGCGTGAAGTATTTTTACCATTTCGTATAAGTAACGTTTTTGGCGTAGTTCTTCTTTTAGTAAGCTTAAAACTAAAACTGTTAAAATTATTAGTATTATGCGAATTATTAGGCAATGGTAGCCCAGTGGTAACGCGTTCGCTTAGGAAACCGAGTGAAACGGGTTCAAATCCCGGGACTCGCACCTCTGATATTTTCACGTGCGAATCACTTCTAACATGATTGCCACTTGCCTTACGGTGAAGAAAAACATCGTGAGGAAACCTGCATGTGTGAGAGAACCTAGCAAGTTTTAGAAAGACATGTGAAGTCCGCCAACCCGCACTTGGCCAGCGTGGTGGACTATGGCCTGATCCACCTCGTATTGTAGGGAGGCCCGTGCCCAGCAGTGGGACGTTAATAAGGGCTTAATACATGCGAATTATAGGAACACGCTGCTATTTATATACGAAGTATCCTATGGAAAAGGAGGAGGTTCTCAATTCGACCGTATATATGTTTTTTTATGTGTGTTCGCGGATTTCTTCGTCGTTTATGAACCGATTTTTATGATTCTTTTATTTGTTGGAAAGTAGATATCCCCAGGGTGGTACCATGATAAGGAAACCAGGATCTGATAATCGCATCCCAGAGAAATCGAGGGGAACCTTCGAAAATCGTAGTGGCGACTAGTGCATTGTTATTTTTTTTCATTAAGTATTTTAAAGCACTACTATTTAATGAAGGTTTGGAGTCGATCTGATGATGGAGCCGAAAGACAGTCAAGGAAACTCCTCAACGATTTACAGCAATTACCTGGTGTTTGAGCTTGATTAATTTGTATTGATGAGAACTTTATACCTAGATGGGTTGTGACTGCCATTAAGGGTTTGAATAAATGTCTTAATCGAATATGTTTTTAAAAATCTTTCGTCTTACAAATTACCTGCTTATTACGTCTACACTAAAAATGGAAAAATGAAAACCTTTTAAGAAAAAATAAAAACCGACTTCCAGGCACTGAAAAGTAAAAAATAACTATACGGGCGTTTTAATTTAGAATAGATACCTAATCAGTTATTTTCGAAGTCGATGTCAGCCAATACAAAACAAAGCACACGGTGTGCTTTTTTACTTCTCAGTGCCTCGAAGTCGGTTTTTATTTTTTCTTAATTTTAAAACAATTAAATGCAGTTATGGTTTTTTTTAAGACTAGCAGAACCCGCGGCTTCGCCCGCGATCAAACTTTGTTACTGGCAGAAATAAGGAAAACAAATTTCATTTTAGCGATTGCGACGCAAAATATCCAGTATCTTAAAAGATGTTACACGTATATTCTGTAAATAATATTACACTTTAGATATTTAGCAAGCTCCACTACCTGTATTTTTTGCACATTTTTTTACTCTCGATCTCCCCAAAGTTAGAGGAAGAGAATACAATGATACAATCACATACAATGTTTACGATTTTAGAGTCATGTTACTCGGTTAATATGGGTTTTTAACTAACATACTAACAGGCTAACATCTACGCTATTCTTAAAGACCCAATGCTATGTACACCTGAAGCTTACAGTCTCCCTCTTTCTCCTTTTTTTTAAGTTACATATATAAATTGCCAATCTTATTATGCTGTAGCTGCTGTGGCCAGCCGAAAAGTTATACATAATTTTCCTTTGGATTCGGAATAATTTCTACGGAAAGTAATTCTTACGGAGATCTTGAGTCATGTTACTCTATTTAAATATATTCAACAACTCCAACTTCACCGTCCCGTTTTACCCACTTAGGGGCTGAATTAAAAAAAATCTACAATCAATGTTTATTTCATTGCATTGAAGAACATTAATACCAAGTTTCAAGTAATTCTGATCATAAACAATTTTTGCCTCATATAAACAGCATAACCCCCTTTTACCCTTTTAAGGGGTGGATTTCGAAAAAAAAAATTGATATTATTTGTATTGTTTTAGTTTTCATTTTATAGGTAAATACTATTTCCCGTGCATCAATTACAGAGTTTTATACAAACTTTCATCCTCTGTTTGACAGCCTTATGGGATGAATTTCAAAAAATGCTAAAATACGTATTTATTGAATTGTATTGAAGAGCATTAATACCAAGTTTCAAGCAATTCTGATCATAAATAATTGTTTGCCCATATAAACTTTATCACCCCCTTTTACCCTTTTAAAGGATGAATTTCGAAAAAAATCTTATACATATATTTCTTATTTATCATCTTAAAGCTAAATACCGCTTACTGTGCATTTCGCATTAAGAATGACAGAGTTTTATACAATCTTTTATCCCCTATTTTACCCCCTTAGGGGATGAATTTCGAGAAATCCTTTCTTAGCGGATGCCTACATTGTATAAGGAATATGTCTTCCAAATTTCACGTTTCTACGACCAGCAGTTTAGGCTGTGCGTTGATCGATCAGTCAGTCAGTCAGGACAAAGCATTTTATGTATATATAGATAACACAATGTATCCTTTACGTAAAACTTGATAACTTCAATATTTAAGGTAAATTTCTTCCATGTAATGTATCAACATATTTATTTATTTAGTATTTATTATGTCCCATCCATTTGTTCCAACCTGCGTAAAACAAGATGGCGCTCCATCTTGTCTCGCGTCTTAAACGTGCCTGCAGTAAATTGTATAGAGTCAATTTTCGTAAGCGCTTGCAACGTTGACAAGAATTTCAACCATATCAGTGTTTTCTTTTATACTTTTGATAAAAGTGCAGCTAGTTCAATTTTGTACAATTTTTTTTTTTCATTTGTTATTTTTCAAGAATTTCAAAATGTTATGAACATAATATTTCAAACATATATGTATATAACTATGTTCTCTAAAAGCACGCGTAAAAGTCTTAAATAGATTAAATGGTATGAATATTATACAATTGCGAAAGTTTGTAAGTATGTTTGTTACTGTTTATTAACGCATCATCATGCGAAGGAAACGTGTTAAGACTTTTTACTTCATATCATACATTCTTATTTTATTTTAACAGAAAATATGAAATAATTGCTGCTTTTAACATTATTGAAATATTTTTTTAGTGCACTTAAATCATAATAATTATTGGCAATTTACGTTAATCTAATTTTTTTTGTTATTCAGCTTTGTAACTTATTTAGAAGTCAATTTAAATGAAGCAGTAGGTAATATTTTTCTTACTACATTGTATCCCGTAGAAGATCAGGGGATGACTGAAAGATGAAGTAATTCAGTGAAAAATATGTAGTTCCACACTGCAGTCCATTTTTTCATACGAAGCATATTTAAAACAATATTTATACTACATTTTAGTACTGGCTGCATATATCTCGCCGAGATACTCTGAGACATGTCGAGTGAGAGAGTGTAGGAGTCTCGGTAACCCTCACGTTGATAGCTACGCGAACAGATGACACAGAAGAACTGAGGACAGAGACAGAGAGACACGAGTTACACTTACATGTCGTCATAGATTAGTGATTCCTACGAATCACTAATCTATAAGTTATTTCTAGACACAAGTGATAAGAGTCATAAATTAATATTATCATAGCAAGTTAAAAGATAAAGTTTTTACTGAAACGTTTGTTACAAAATTTAACTATGATCAAAGGCTTAATGCTTAGTATGTAAAAAAAATAAAATTTAAAAAAAAATCAACTTCCAGGCACTAAAAAATAAAAAATAACTAAACGGGGGTTTTCATTTAGAGTATATAGTACCTAGTATATGTATGTATATAGTACCTAATCAGATATTGCGAAGTCGGTGTGCTTTAATTTGTATCAGCTGGCTTCAATACTTTGACTTTGGCTTTGAAACAATAAAAGAACTTTCCAAATTGGTTCAGGCGTTTACGAGTAAGTCGGTGAACATTCATGAAAAAAAAAAAGATTCCGACGAATTGAGAACCTCCTCTTTGTTGAAGAAGTCGGTTGAAAATAGGAACATGAACCAATATTGAAGTGTTCTTCTGAAAATGAAATTGTTTTAATTAATATTTTATTTGTAGTAATTGAATAGGCAATTGCAGTAGATCTAAAATCTGAAACAAGATTTTTTGATTCGTATTTTTATAATAACTTTAGTAAATATGATTTCTCAGTTCTCTAAAATAAGCTATTCATAATAAAAATAATGTCAAAAAAACATAGCAATAACAAGAGTGGGAGGGAGAAAGAAAATGAAAGGAATAGAAAACTTTTATCTTTCATATCATTGATATGTAAAAAAATATAAAGATGCGTAGTTCCATAATCGGCATAACAAATATCTTTTCAAAGAGTTACGTCATAAGCGACGGTAAGTCAAACCAAAGAATAAAACCCAAAAATCGTAAGTTCTGATTCTGGTAATACAAAATCGAACTTACGCGTATGAAAATAATGTGCGTTGTCACGTTTTTTTGTCTTTCGAAGAACAATCGTATTCAGAAGTTAAGCAGAATAATATCTTTATAGAGCGGCGTCGTTGCTAGGTATTTAATTTAGTTTCTATGAAAAAAATTGCAATTTGATAATATTGCCCTAAAAATTCCTATTATAGTTATTATATTTAAATAAAAGCGTGTTTCTATTTTTTTAAGTAAAATTATTTGTGTTTATTTAATGTAGAAATACTTTTTAATAACATTTATTACTATTAAAAATTGAGGGTTAAAAATGTTCTGATGTAGCATGGAGTACCACGATACTGCCAAAAAGTGAACTGAGTCATTTCCATAACAATAATATATGTAATCTAAAAACAATAAAATATCCATCTGAAGACAATCTTTCTGCATACTACTTTTGCGATACTTCTGCATGCAACTATTTTTGTATGTAGATTGTCTTCAGATGGATATTTTTTTTAATTATATATAACAATAAAATCTAAAAACAAAAAATATTCACCTGAAGACAATCTTTCTGCAAACAAAAAGCTTCGTAACATCTGCAACAGGATGTGTAGGGATGCCAAACGCCGTTATATTCACTCAACAATTCAGGATCTCTCCCAAACGCAAGTTTGGAGATTCCTTGAGTCGCTTGGCGTGGGCAAGAACCTGATTTCCGGCGAAGTCTCGGTTGACCTCAATAAACTAAATTGTTATTTTGCTACCCCATCTTTAACATTAAATCAACAAATCAAATCTATTAATCTTAATCACTTACCTAGTATTGTCCCACCAGACTACTTTCCTATTTCTTTCAAAATAGTCTCAGAAGATGTCATTAAGAAATGTATCCGTTCCATCACTACTAAAGCCATCGGTCGTTACAACCTCAGTCTCGACATGATTCTTCCTGTGTTGGACTGCATTGCTCCAGTTTTCACTCACATCATAAACTACTCACTAGCCTGCAATGTTTTTGCAACACAATGGAAGAATGCTTTAGTTGCATACCTACCCAAAACCGAAAATCCATCCAACCTCAATGAGTATCGTCATATATCTATCCTACCCATTCTATTCAATGTCCTTGAATCTATTGTCCATAATCAACTTTATTCCTACCTTACCTCATATAATCTATTATGTCCTTACCATTCCGGTTTTCGTCCCTTCCACAGCATAGTTGGTGCGCTGCTGAACATCACTGAGGACATTAGGTACGCTATGGATAACGCCAAGCTTACTGTGAAGGTACTCGTTGACTTTAGAAGCGCATTCAACTTTGTAGACTTCGACATCCTTCTTAGCACTCTTCACGCAGCGAATCGCAGCCTCATCCCCCATCATCCCCCTATCCTTCCTATCTGTATAATATATAATAAATATATGAATGTGAAAGTTTGTGAGTATGGATGTCTGTTACTCTTTCACGCCAGAAATCTGGATGAAATTTGGCACAGAGATAGATTATATCTTGGAATAACACGTAGGTTACTTTTTATCCCGGAAAAATATACGGTTCTCGAGGGATGGATTTGTTTTTTATTTTTCTAGAGGCGAACCCGAGCGACGCAAGGGTGAGCCGCTAGTATTTTTATATATTTATCTGAATGAACGTTGAATTCATGGATATGGATATAATATGTAACTTATATATCTTTTATTTCAAAAGGCTTTTTAGGAGCTCTGTACTTCGAAAAGAGGTTAACACCTTACGATTATAGCTGTACGTACGCTCGTTATTTACACTGAGCATAAGTCGTATAAATGTGATAGTACTAACGGTTTAAATATTTAGGTTGTATCGATTTTCCGTTAGTAAAAACTGTACATGTCTTTTATTTAATATATTTTTATCGTTTTGGATTGATAAGTTTAGTAAATCTCATCACATTAATATTATAAATGCATTGTTTGTTAGTGCATTCACTGCTATTGAATGTGTTTGTTACCCTTTATGCTGCAACGATTGAGTAACATTTGGACTAGAGAAACGAGTAGCTTATACATATATTGGATTAATAAGTGAGTAAATTCTATCGACCTACGAACTAAAACGAATACTTAAAAAAAGAGGAGTACTGAAAAAGTAGAATTCCAGAGAGCTTTTAACGTAGATTCATCTAAAGAGCAAAACTGAATTTCCTTTTTACGAAGCAGATATTAAAATAGCCATTTGTGAAGTAAGTTTTATTTAAAATATATTAAATGTATAAGTAATGTGTGGGTAAAACTGTGGTTTATTAATTATACACATCATTGAATAGTGGAACTATGGCTACTGAAACTGACTGGCTGACCTGCAAGTTTAGGCTTATTTGATTAATTTTGACGATTTTCATACATATACATTTTTATAGTATTTTAGAACTATAATAAATAAATAAATAACACATAAAATAATTACATATTAAAGTTAATTGATTGTAGGAAGCTAAACAATTTACACAATATCATATTATGTACGTTTTGTATTAAAGTAGACGCTCTAATACAATGATGTTATACAGGACTAGATAAGCATTGTACGGCGTCGATGTGTGACTAGGTTGAATATGTCCACAGGCATATTGGAGTTCAGTTGTCAGTCTGATGTCAATAGAGCGATTGCTTGGCGATAAAAAAATCTAAATGGTGAAATGTGTGGTTAAAGTGTGCCAATCACGGTCTGAAAAGATTATTAAAGCTAGTGGTGTTACTTTTCACAAATAAGTTTGTTCAATTTTCTTCAGATTATCCATAAAAACATTATAAAACGAAATAAATTTATCAAACGTCATTTGTGCCATCAATGTTACCAGTAAATACGATTTTGAATTTCCCAGATTGTTGGGAGCTTAGTGAATGACGTATGTATGTTAGTGTAAGTTTAAACTTATTATTAAAGTCTGTTTTGTTAAGCACACTAGTATAGTACTCACTCCCTGAACGAAAAAATAAAACATTCACATTTACTTTACCTTAATATAACATATTTTCTTAAATTTAAACACCTAAACCACCTAAGCAGTAAATTATATTTTATTTATATTTAAATGTAAAATTATTGTTATCGCTTATGATATGTGGGCAATAGTGTTGTGCTGTACGAAGAAAAAATCTATTCACTTTTAATTGAAGAACGTAAATTATTAATCCATCATTCATTAAAATTGTTTAATTAGGTACAATCAAATAAACTTGTATTTGATTGTTATTTAACAGTTTAAATTTCTAAATGAATTATTAAAGTACATTTACGAGGATTAGACGGAACGGGGAACGGTGCAGTTTTAAACAGAGTTAGGTATCTCTCATTTTGTTTTCCAGGATACCTAAAGATCGTAAGCGCATGGAGGAGTGGATAAAAATTATAAGACTTTTGCGTCAAGAAACCATAGTAGCATAGCAGCTATGTTGGTTTGGCTACCATTACAAGTCACTGAAGCTATATTAATGTTTACCTGAGCACATTTTTCTAAAGCCATATTAATTAGGTTGGCAAGTTTTGCTCTGGTGAGACCACGAGTAAAAAAGTAACCCATCGGTAATTTCTATGTCTGGTCTAAGCATACCAGTAGCAATACTAAACCTGAGGCAGCCAAATTTTTGCAATCGTTTTTTTCTTCTAAACCATAGTCAATAAATCCGTGGTGTTTTTTGCCATCAAAAATCTTGATTTTTGGTTCCCGAGGTTTCGAATGCTTTACAGCAATCATAGTCACGGGAGAGACTAAGGTGTTAGACATTTCAAAGGCGTTATATACTTATTACAGACAGTGCCTACCCACAATTTACAAAAATGATTTTGAAAATTTAAAAAATGGCACCAGAGTAGTTTACAATATTTGTTGATTTTAATTCTAAACATATTTAAAAAATTTAGGTAATAAGTATTATAATTAAATATTATTTGTTTAATTTTAGCTGTTATTATTATAAATATTACAATATTTTAAGAACTTAAAGAATTAATAATATAATATTATTTAGTAAGAAAGTATTAAGAAAGTATTATTTCACCTTGATTTTACAGTTTTGAAATACATATAATATACATTTACGCATTTTTTTTTCATCCTAATCTTCCTAGTCCTTATCAATTTCTTTAATTCTTTAATCTTTTGAAAGATCCATGGAACAATATTTCATAGTAATTAATACAAACATGGGCAGCAAGAAAAAAAATTAAACTTTCATTCATTCTGGGGAAATTATGTTGATTAATGTTAACACATGACAATTTTGTCAATGACAATGTCTTGTCTCTTTTCAACGTAATTAGTTTGGCGGGAGAAAAAATGAGACAAACATAAATTATTTGGACGAATTGACATATTTATGTATCAGTTTCAAAGCTACGTCTTTAAACTTGTAAGTGGTTACGTTTTTTGCAATGTTTTTGTTAGACGATGCTCCTCTAGTCTTTTATAATCTCATTGCTCTAATATGTTACTAGGACACATTCCATCGATGCTGCATAGTTTATATTAAGTATCATGTAACTAGCAGAGATCGTATCGTTCCTTTAACACAGTATCTTTCATGTTATAAAAAATTGAAAATATTTGATAATAATCAATACTTTAAGAAAGGGAAAACAAAAATAATGTGTTTTACATATATGTATAATGTATTATGTACATTATATTACATGTACAATGTATATATTATACATATGTATATGTTGCCCTCTGACCGATTTTGGCCACGATGGCCAATCTCACTGAGACTAGCTAACTGCGCAGTAGATATTTTAGTTCACAAGTGTGCGTGCAGACATAAGTGTATGTCTCTATTCCTGTTACTCTCATACTCCAGTGGGTCGACAATTGACACGACTAGTAAGAAATAGGTGCATGACAGACGGTTTTATGTGCTCATAGAAGAAACGGGGTGAAATAAAGCCAACTCCATAGCTCCGAGTTGTTACTGAGATTTTCTTAACAAAAGAAATTATAACTAAACGTGACCTAACCTCGGACTCGCACCCAGGACCAGGAGTTTATATGTATATTGATGACTTACAGATCGATTTCAACCACGCAGCGGCCGATCTCACTGCGACTTGGGGGGCAGAAGGCTGATTAACGCCCGGTAATCCAGTCGGGCGTGAAGCCAAGCGACCCATTGCGAGGTGGCCCTAGTTCGGTACGTGTACCATGCGAGTTACTCATGCATTCCGCTGGGTTTTAGTGGGTAGTGATTGACTTCTAGTTTACTAGCCTACTACTACTACTAGCTGAAAGTATGCTGGTGGTATGCGTAAATGTATTTTTCTCAACGTTATAAAAATGAATCTCTCTATGTAATGGTGTAATTTAATTTATAAAAATATAATAATTAGGTGTATTTTTTTTATTTTTATTTATTTAAGGTCTACCAGCAGTTTTACAATTAGTTAATAGAAGTACTAAAGTTAATAACATGGATAACATTGGTAAATTGTAAATCTATATTAAGGTAAACACAACATGCTTTAGAAATAGTTTACCAAAGAAGAAGAAGAAAAAAAATACATTATACGTGCTTATTTGCTATTTGTAGAAGTTGATACAAAATATTCTTTTTATACACCGAAATAGAGGAATTGAAAATGTCAATTGAACCACTGCATTGATTAAATATTTTTGTTATACGCGGTACAGTGGAGTTCGCTCCTAGCACCGTTTTTCTAAACATAATATGAAAAACATAACATAAGACCGTTTTTGCAAGTATGATGCGAACCACTGAAGCATTGTGCCCGACACTCCATAAGACGATAGCTTTTGCAAGAGATGAACATGGGGCACCCTATCGAAAGCTTTGCTTAGATCCGTATATATAGCGTCTACTTGATGACGTCGGTCAACTGAATCTATAATAGAATTGGTAAAAGTAACAAGATTTGTTATAGTTGACCTTCCTTTGACAAAACCATGCTGATGAATCGTTATTATGTTTTTAAAATGATAGTTAATAAACGGACAAACGAGGTCTTCGAAAATTTTTGCAAATTGAGATAAAATTGATATTGGGTGGTAGTTACAGATTAATGTTTCGTTTTCACCTTTATGTACGGGAACGATTTTTGCATCTTTCCACATCGTTGGGAATTGACCTACGTTTAAAGATTTGTTATATATTATAAATAAAGGCGTGGAGTGTAGCGTTTTTTATGTGTGTAACTGAGGGATGAAAAAATTAAAAAGTACTTGTCTTTATTGTTAGATTCTAAATAGAGATACATATGTATATCAACACCCCTTCACGCGTCGCATCGTACTCGTATATTAAATTGCTTGACTGCAATATTCTTCGCGTGAACGATCTAAGTCAAGTGATAATAAAACGCTATAGTGCATACTTATTAAATTCTTTTATTAGTAAGAAAGGATTTTTATCATTCGGTTGTGTGTACATAAGACTTATTTATCAAATATCAACATCAAAAAATATTTACAACTTTCCACAGTATTGTCAAAAAAAGATTTTATCATTATTTTCTATGGTTTTCTTAGAATAAAATTATTTTAAGTATGTTATTATTCAGAAAAAGTAAGTATTTTTAAGGTGTAAAAAACCGGACAACTGTGAATTTAACTGGTTCCGCACAGTGAGGGTTCCGTAGCATAAAATTTACATTATCTAATATATTTAAACGAGCAATTCTTGTATATTTATATCTTTATATATTTATTTATACCGGCGATCTCGGAAACGGCTCTAACGATTTCGCTGAAATTTGGTATGTGGAGGCTTTCGGGGGCGAAAAATCGATCTAGATTAGTCTCATGTCTGGGAAAACGCGTGTTTTCGAGTTTTCATGCGGTTTTCTTTTGCGTTATTCTACGCAGAATATGTTCGATATTTATGTTCGTATTTCTTACACTCAGGCATAAGCATCGTGGTCAAGCGACCAAGGTGCAAGATTAACAGTATATGGATCATATTGGATATTGGATACAAAGTTCTACTTTTTTTTTGTATTTATCCAAGTTTTTAGTTTTTTTTAATCTAAAAAATATGATATAACATAAAAGAATACCGAGCGAAGCTCGGTCGCCAGGTACTATTGTTTATCCGTACTAATTAGTTACGTTACCTCACACGTTTACGTGGACTTAATATTTTTTTCACCCTTCAGCTATATGTATGAAGTGTCTCCTCTATTTTTTTATTTTTTATAATTTGACTACATAATTCTCTAGCGAATTATAATATTATGAAACACCTTCCTTATAAGTTATAAATTTCAGCAATGTAGCTCTAATAGTCTTCATGTAAAATGCCTGTGATAGGTATACGGACTGACGGACATGGTGAAATTATAATCCGTGATAGCCATTTGGCTACGGAACCCTAAAAAGTCAGTGAAAAGGAAGTAAAGAGTTTATAAAAAAAAGTATCCACTGGAAGAAGGAATAGAAAAGTAGCAACATTTGATACTCTTAACTTTTTTCTTTAGTTAACGTGTTGATTAAATTATTAAAAAAGGCAAGAATTAGGCTTAAAAATTATGAAACAGTAGGGTCATTTAAGGTGATCTAATTATTCATGTAAAGTCTTCCCGAACGTGATTTTTCTTAAAGAAAATTGTTATCTAAGAAAAATGAGCGTTAAGATTTCGTTTTCTCGAGAGGTATCCTTTATTGTAGGTAAATTAATGTTGTTTCTTATTCTGAAAGATGTATATTGTAAATGATAATCTTCTTTTATATGTATAGAGTCTTCGTATTTATTTAAGAAATTAAGGCACAAAATAGGATCTTGAGAGCCACCCCTAATGACCACAATAAATTAGTAGGTATAATTAGTAACTAACACTGAAGTACACCTGCACTTGTCTTTTTTAATCATTATTTATATAAAATGACTTCACTAATTTTATAATTTTCGTATGATGAGAATAATATAATTTATTTCATGTTAACTGATTTTGCTTTCGATTAACAGCTGTTTCAGAGTACTTCGTGCGTTCATTCAATCATTTTGAAGTGCGAAATTGATCCCTTACTATTTATCAGACAATTAAAGTTTTTAGCATATATTAAATACCTATATTTATACCTTTTATTAAGTAGTACCTTATATTATTACTAGTTACATTAGTTAATTATTTTTTTGTGACTTAATATTTTATTAAAAATATATTTTACTTTAAATAAAATACCAATATTTTCATTTTTTTATGGTTTAACATTCTTGTCGAAGAGCCTCTCGTCAAAGAAATATATAAATAATATCGACATATTATTATTTAGGGATATTTTGGTCTTAATACAAGATTTTAAAGGACTATACACTAGAAGATATATGTACATATAACTATATCAGTTTAAGTCGCTTAGAATTTTCTGAGTAGATAATTTATTAATTAAATTATTTACTTAACACGAGCAATATACTATTCAAAAAGAATTTCTCGAGTTAAAGCAGTTATCTTGGGACTGTGGTCCTTACATTTTAACTGAAAAAGTACAAAGCTGCAGATTCACAGGCAAATATCACAATTAAGGTGAAAAAATTATCTCTCCAACTTAAGTGGAGCATTTTAATGACGAAATATTCTGTGTGTTGTAGGATTCTGCGTAATTAACCTTTTTCCCCTAGGCATAAAAAGTTTTTTATTTACGAATCCTCTTGTACGATATATAACTTTTATACCTGATTTGTAAAAGTTGTGATAATACGTATTAAATTTCGATTTAATTTCTTAATTTGATAAGTTTTTTCAAGTTATACCTATTGTAATCTATATATTTTTTTGGATATTGCATATTTTACTTAAACTTTGAATTTTTGTTCGTTTTGTTTCATTATATTTACAAACTTTACCAGAAATTTAAATTTATCAATATATAATTTTTCTAACTTGATACTTATACTCTAATTAACTTTATATGGAAAACAATTAAAAATTATTATTGTTTAATTATATAATGTAGCATATTTTGACACTTTAAGACTAAGTTACACGCTCATTCTGGCGTCAGTTCAGTCTATCAGTCAGGTCAGAATGACCGCAGAATGATCGTCTAACCCACGGACTGACAGACCGATGGTCCAGACTGATAAAAAATTAAATATTTTAAATAATTTTCGTCAGCCCATAATTACGACGTCAGTCAGAAGTCTACCAGACTGATGGATTAAACTGATGCCAGAATTAGCTTGTAACCTCCATACCTAATCCGTTCTCTAGAAATTCTTTACTAAATATTCCTAGTTTGGTAGACTAATGTAATCTTAGTTTATACAATTACGTCTGTGGTAGCGTGATGTTACATCGCCTATCAACCTTCGTAAATAAATAGGCTATACAATGTTTGTTTATACAGTATTTTATTAACAGAATTTCTCAAAGAAACTATAAAAAACAAAGGATATTATTAAATTGCATATAACTTAATTAGTAAAACGACTTTAAATTATATATGCATAGATGTAATACACCTTACACATTTATACTAGTACTACATTACTACATCTTATATATTTTATCATTATTTGATTTATTTCAAGATTATTTCTACACATTGTACCGAATGCACGTTCACATTCAGGTTGCAACCAAAAAAGAGAGGTCATATACATATATGAACAGTTGGTAGAGCTCCTGACGAATCTCACGTCACTCGTTTTATTTATTAAGTCAATTAATTTATTAAGCCTTTAAGTACCTGTAACTACACATGTTTTACGTTCACTTACTCATAAATTTAATTTATTCTTTTTAAAGACACTGTGAACATCAGTTATTATAGGCTCGCTAAAATAAAAAGGCAGTAGCGTAAAGAAAATATCCCAAACTATTCAAAATATGTACATGTATGTATACGTATAAGTTTTGATTTTTGTTATTAGGCTACGAAACTGTAAGATAACATTAACTTTAACTTACATTTAATATAAACAATTCCCCTTCGGGAGATATCTATAATCTACATATATGTACGTGTATGTTGCTTATCTTGATTAATTTATAGTCGCCAAGGATAAATCGATGAACCTTTCGGGCTAAATTATTGACTCAGATATTTTTTTGAAGAAGTGGCAAGAGTGTAATATAAATCTTATGAGATCAATATTTTACCACAAAATCAAGGCTTCTCCTTGGTGTTGAGAGTTCCTATCATTTTTCTATCTTTAAAATGTATACTGATTTCAGTGTCATATTAAAAGTAATTATAAAGCCCTTTGATATTAAGACAACATTTTATTAAATGCTTACGAGCATCCCATTGGTATCTTTTAATAAAAAAAAAAAAAAATAAAAATCGGTCTCTAATTTTTGGTACTTATCGCGTTCATAAAACATCACGAATTTTAAACCTGTGTTTTGAAATCTTAACACGTTCCTTTTTACTTAAGTAACAATTTTCTTAAATTTTGCTACATACAAGGAATAATAATAATATACGCGTACTAATTATGTTCAATGTGCATTAATTAAATAACCTATATATTATGAACCGTTGAATAATAATGCCATTTAACTGAAACTTGCAAGTTTAACCTAGACGTAACTAATTATGATGCATATCCACTAACATATACGACACTATTAAATCACGTAAGACAAACAAGGAGAGATTTCACTCACATCTATATAATGTCTTCTAATAAGAGCTTCCTCTTTAATTATATTGTCTTCAAATACAAGTAGGTAGGTACTCGTACATCTTACAACAGGCAGTCGGAAAATATTAGAAGCTTTAAGTGGCTAAAACATAAAAAGATGATTCACGAAAGCTCATGCGCAAATATCTTTAAAGATATAAAAACTGAGAATTTAATCATAAATATGAAAGTTTTGCAAGATGTTGCTACCCTGGAAAGTTGGACACTTGTCACGGGCAGAAACTAGTGCGATCATAAATCGTTTATTTTATTTTGTAGGAAAAGATTAGGTTCCAAATAAACTCACTCTAATGTTTTATTCACATTTAGTTTTTATATTTAAATAAAAATGTGATTGCGAGTCTACAGTTTGTTTAGTAAATTTGGAAATAAATTATTTCTGATAGTGTTTTGCATTTTTATACACATAATAGTCAATATGCACTATAGTTGATTGAAAGTTGTTTGCGTATCAATACGTATTTTAATGGTAACATTGTACTACAATAAACGTATCTATATGTATTTAGATAGATATCAAGTAAATAAACGCTTTTAATCGATCGACCCGTGACTCCTAGATATATGAAATTGCTACCATTTAAAGGTGAAGCTCAGAGGACGGCTAAGCATTAATGAATGTTCGATTGACATTATGAACGATTGTGTGAGATATATTATAACTAGTCTATTTGTATTATTTCAAGAATTCTGTTAAATGTTGCTCATTTTATCCTAAGATTAATGGATAGTTTTGTGAGATATTACCCAATGCCATGTAATATTCCAAAACAAATTGTAGCATAAACTCACTATGCTCTTACTCTTGTTTCATAAAGTTTAAAAATATAACAATTTAATATTGTTTTATTGCGTTTGCATCTTATGAAAATATTACGGTAAGCATAAGAAAAATAGTATCGTTTTATTCTTATCATAGCAAGAAAGAATATCAATATACGAGTATGTATGTACATACGTCCATACGTATTCTATATAATGTCATAAAAATAATAGCTTCTGCTTGTGACTTCGATCCTATGAATTTGACATATAAACTCAGCTTGATTAACGAATATATGTAGTTATATGAAGTTTCTTAAAAGACATTACGCGCCCTTTTATATCTTATCACCTCCACTGGTGACAAAAAGGTCTAAATAATTGAAATGAAATTGGAAAGAAGCGTTGAGATTCAGCGGGGAATTGGATTTAGTGTTTTTGGCGATATTTGCTGTAGTAAAGATACTTATAGATTTACTTTCATTGTAATTTATTAGTTGACTGCGGCAAGGCCCAAAGGAGGGTTATGTATTTGACCTGTATATATGTATCCGATCCTATGATCCCTCGTAATAACTAAATGGTTTCACCGATTTTAATGATTCATACCTCCTTAGTTTCGACTTGATAACGGCAGACTTCAGCCGCTGATTTGTGTTACTTGAAATAATTTGAGTAGTTGTAAGTCGAAGTTTACGAAGGAAAATAGTACTACGTGTACGCGTAGCCGATAAAACATGTGTTCGAACGCATAATACTATTTTCCTTTCTAAACTCGTTCCTTTCTTTTTAGTTTACTTTTTACGTAGTCGAGTTTTTGTAATTTTCATATTTTTATGCTGCTTTTTGTATTCAATTTAGACTATAGATATCTTTTAATGCTTTATATAAAGTTACGTTATTAACCGACTTCAAAAAGGAGGAGGTTTTCAATACGTCGGAATCTTTTTTTTATGTATGTTCACCGATTACTCGAAGACGCCTAAACCGATTTGAAAAATTCTTTTTTTGTTTCAAAGGGTATTCTTCCCCGGTGGTCCCATATAAATTTTATCGAAATCGGTCAAGCGGTTTTTAAATAAATGGCTTAATCGAATATGTTTTTAAAAATCTTTCTTCTTACAAATTACCGGCTTATTACGTCTACACTAAAAATAGAAAAATAAAAACTAAAAACAAAACCGAATTCCAAGCACTGAAAAGTAAAAAATAACTAAACAGGGGTTTTCATTTAGAATAGATACCTAATCAGATATTTTCGAAGCCGGTGCCAGCCGATACAAATCAAAACACACCGACTTCGAAAATATCTGATTAGGTATCTATTCTAAATGAAAACCCCTGTTTAGTTATTTTTTACTTTTCAGTGCCTGGAAGTGGGTTTTTATTTTTTTTTTAAGTTTTTTAACTATATCCTAAATTCGAATAACTTCAAGGTTAACCATTATTATTGAGCTTAAAATTAATTCTGAGTGCTTTTAGATTAAGGTGGATTTATATAAAAATGTATGCATAAGCCCAAAATACATATTTGACGTTGTTAAACATTAAAATAATTTATTTAATTATTTAACTTTTCAAGCTGTTTTTTAATACAATACAAGAGAACACTGCTTCAATAGAGTTATAAAGCTCAATATGCATTTTGAAATCTCAGAAATATAGTCAGCTGTAACTTTTATGTTCAATCATTGTTATGATAATTTTATAGATAAAAAAAGATGGACAATAATTTAAAATAAAAGTTTTAATTAAGATAATTTATTGTTTTTATAAAAAAATGCTTAGTTAGTAAATGTGTAAAGACAGAAAAACAACTTATATTATTATTTTCATTTAAATCAGGTTTATTAAATTTATGTGCTCGCACAGAACGTATCGTCTTGCTATATAAGTCTACAAACTTATTCAAACACGTGTGAAGCATTACGCTTCATATATTGTATAGCACTCAATCAATCGAATATATTTCAGGGATTTTATTTGAACATGAATGTATTTTAGTTTTACATTTTTAAAAGTAAGCCTGACACAATACACAGTAGTATTGGTAAGAGTTAACAAAATTTCATTCGTTTTGCTAAAACCTTCCTACGTAGCATCCTGTTGTATTGTAGTTTCTCCATTGAGGAATTAAATATTCTGCCTTTGTTACGTTAGTCAATTCCAATTTGACTGTTTCTTTCCGAATTTAGTAAATTCTTTAAAGGCCTTTATGGGAATTATTGCATGTTCACTTATATTAGAAGTATAAAGTTTTGGTCAATATTTTAAGTGGTTTAATTGAAAATTTGATACGATAATAATGTTTAATATGGTAAATTTGTTTAGAAGATCTGCTTAGATTGTAGACATTTTAACGTAAATATGATGCAGAGAGCTTATTATTCTTATTTACTGTTTTGCCCATGACCTAGTAACCTTTCATTGTAACACAATCACAAAAATACGAGTAAATACTATCCGTCCATTAAACCTCACCTAGTGCGTAGGCGTTGAACATTACCCAATAACAGTTGGATACGCTTGTATAAGGTGTCAAGAAAAGTTTCATTTCATTTTCTACTAAATAGTGTTATTCAAGTAGTCAGAACATAGAGTATGATATTAAATATTTTGCTTTTTGACACTTGATCTTGTGGTTACTTGTTAGAAAAATAATATGAAAATGGACAATGGATTCGAATCTCAGGTCAGGCTAAAAAGGGTTTTTAGATTTCCTTGACCCTTTCAGAACATTATTAATCTGGGGTTAAGTAGTTAGTGGTTTCACTTCTGTTTCTCAGAGAGTATATTGAGATGTCTCTATAGCGTCTAGTCAAGGCTCTTGATTCTATCGGATTCGCGGCTCGTCGGGCTACGAAAGAAAGAAAATTTATGTAAACCTTTACATATTTTTGTTCACTATGATATTTTCACAGTAAGATAAGCCTCAGAAAATAAAATTAAAAAAATTAAAAAATTAAGTGGCACTGCATACATGCAATAGTTGTTAAAATTTTCGTTGGTGAGTTTAATAAAGGACTTATTAGACTCACCAACGGAAATTTTATGTGTTTCGAAATTTATCATTTTCTGTACCTTATACCCAAAACTAATAATGTGACGAAACCTTCAAAGTTTTTAAGATCTTTCAAATTGCGGTAATGTACGGAATCCTCCCTAACTCCGTACTTGATAAATTTTAACGCACTGTAGATTTGAAAATATGTATAGGATTTTTTGATAAATAATTAAGTAATATTACTTTGCTATTTATATGATTTGAAGTTTTACGCTCCCTGAAAAATGTTTACAGCATCCCGCATCTCGTAACCCTTATGAAACTCAAGTTTACTAGTTAGAAGCTTTTGTTGCAGCTACTTCAACTACTTTTTTACGGAAAATATAGTTATATTACTATATGTAATATACATAATATACATTTATTTTAGATTATTAACCCAATTTATAAAATAAGATACATTGATGTTCCAGATAATTTGAACATCAATATCACAAATTGGTGATCATGACACTAAATGCTGTCCTGACCCATTACATATTATGCTAATAAGTAGATATACTAAACATGTGTATCTTTATATGTATTCTATACATATAATAAAATTCTGAGTCAAATCTGTACATTATATATTTTTTGGAAAATCTTATTGAAATGGTTATTATTAACGATGCAGAGGCCGAATCTATAGTTTTTATAATTTTTGTCTGTCAGTCTGTCTGTCTGTCTGTGACCGCATCACGAGAAAACTAACGGACAGATTTTGATAAAATTTCGTATAATGATAGCTGGTAATCCGGGTCAATATATACTTTTTACTGCGGGAAAATATCTCATCTTTGAGAAATCTATACTAAACGTCATACGTAACTAGGGACGAAACGAGCGGAGCGAGGGTGAGTCGCTAGTAAGTATATTATAAAAAATATATAAATACTTATTTATAATACGTATAAGCTTCACAATTGAACTAATATATCTTTCCTAATAAATTAAAATCTTCAATTGAATTAGATTGATCAGTGTACTTTATACATTTTACGTGCAATACTACATAGTTTTAAAAGAATAACTATTTAAAAGTAAAAATTACCGTACATAAATAAAATAATAACAAAAAAATCAGCTAGTATAATTTAACGGGTTAACTTTATTTATTAATTAATGTTAACCTATAAGCTTATAATGGTATTGCAATAGGTAATTACATTCCGAAAAAATACAAAAATCCAGAATGCAATATAAAAACAACTTCGAAATATTCAGCTTCATCTGACAACGTATGTAAATTCTATACGGCGTAAACTTTGAATTTTGTTTTTGTTCCTATATTGGATTTTCACGTGTCGTACAGTCTCTACATAGAAAACCACAAATACAAAAATCTGGTAGATTAGTAAATATTCAGTACATTTTTGCACGTGTTCTTGACTTGATCTATCTTTGCATTGTGTTTCTTTTTTACTTGTGAAAACTGTTTTGGCTAATGCATATGTTATTAATTCTATTAATATGTAATGTAAAAGCTGTATGTATGTATGACTTCACATGTCTTTCGAAAACTTGCTAGGTTTTCTCAGACATGCAGGTTTCCTCACGATGTTTTCCTTCACTGTAAGGCAAGTGGTAAACATGTTAGAAATGATTCACACATGAAAATATCAGAAGTGCGAGACCCAGGATTTGAACCCGCTTCACTCGGTTTCCCAAGCGAGCGCGTTACCACTGGGCTACCACTGCCTCAAGCTGTATGTTTTCCTAAATAAATAAATAAAAATAAATAAATATTCATACATGTTATACTAAAAAATAATATAAAAGTATTTATTTTCAAAAGTATTTTAGTATGTGCTAAATATAACAACAATAATTAAAGGGTCGTGAACCCACCACCCACGACAATCGAGATCGTAACGCGAGTCCCAAAACCAATTAACGCTATAATTATGATTGAATCACAAACATTCTACTCTGCTCAAATTTTAACTTTCACAACATTAATAGGATTTCAAATTAAAGAAATACTTTCCATAAATACAGAGCAGTGAAAATGTGGAAAAGAAAATCATTCTATATGAAATTTAATTCTCCTCTATCAGAAACTTTCTAATGAAGTGAACTACGTACATACATACTCGTATGTAGGCAGATAATTTGTAAGTTTGTTGCTTTATTATACAACAAACTAATTTATTAAATTAGCGTACATAAATACTAATATTTAGTCTATTTGCAATTTAAATACATATAACAATAAAATGTTAAATAATAGACATATGTATGTATTATATATAATAAAACATACGTATAAAGTTAAAAATAAAACATTTTAAGTATTATTGTCAATACATAAATCTATTGAGGACTGATTGCAGATTAAAGGCTTAACAACGGTTGATCGGATTTAAGTTTGATTCAGAATGTTATCTATACTATAATAAAGCAGTAACTTAGCGAAATCTGTACATGAAATATTTTTTAAAAACAATGACTGTAACGTATTATGTATACGATATAGACCCCAAAACAATAGTTATTAAATTTTTTGTCTGTTTGTCTGTTTGTCTGTTTGTCTGTTTGTCTGTTTGTCTGTTTGTCTGTTTGTCTGTTTGTCTGTACGCGTTTCACGCAAAAAGTAATGAACCGATTTCAACGAAATTTGGTGAAGTGATAACTTATTACCCGGGTCAACATTTAGGATACTCTTTATTTCAGAAAAATCTCTCTTTCCCACGGGATATCGCAATAACTGATTTTATCGAGTCCTCCTTAGAAACCTTCCGCTGGCTAAACCTTAAGACATACGTTAAAACAATGTACTAAAAAATTGTAGGTCTTGAAAAGGTCAATAGAAAAATCTACAACAGTGTATGTCTATCTCTTAAGGTACACTCGCAATACCTATTCTTATCTATACCTATAATAAAACTAACTTAGTCAAATCGATGTGCGCGTTTCACGCAAAAAGTACTGAACCGATTTTAACTAAATTTTGTATAGTGATAGCTTATCACTCGGGTCAACATTTAGGATACCTTTTACTACAGGCACATTTTTCGTTCCCGCGGGAAAACGCAATGACTGGTTCTATCGAGTCGTCCTTAGAAATTTCTATGGCTAACGGTGGCTGAACCTTAAGAGATACATCAAAACAATGTACTAGAAAATTGTAGGTCTTAAAAAGTTATACAGGGAAGTTCGCAATATTATACGTCTATCACCTAAGGTACATTCGCAATTACTATTTTTATTCAGTACTCGCGACTCACAGACTGACTTTTAGCTCAGTGACGTTTAGCTCAGTTCAGCAGTAAAACGTAACTAGGGACGAACCCGAGCGAAGCGAGGGTGAGTCGCTAGTCCACACTATAAATCCTGGATTGACATAATGTGAGCTACTCTCTATCGGTGTACTTACCACGTAAGCGGACAAGTGGTAATTAATTACACTATTGAAATTGAACACATCAAAGTCATTTTGAGAAGACGAGGAATTATTTTTATATATGAACTAGCTTTTGCCCGTGACTTCGTCCGCGTGGAATAGTGACTAAGATATTCATTGAAATCAAATGATGTCAAGGGCAATTTTGTTCAAAATTAAATACTTGTGATGAATAACGTATTTATTTGGATAAGAATTAATATCATGTTTAAAATTCACCTTTGGAAGTAATGCATTATTTTAGAACAAATTTGATTACTATAAAAAAGATAATAATAATAATAATTTTAATTCGAGGTATTACATCCATATTTGTTAGTAATAAAACAATTTAGCCTTAAAATACTATATTAGGTTATGGGATTATTATCAATTAATTCATTTTTATATTTTATATTGAGTATTTGAAATAATTTAATACATTATTAATTGGTTCGATTAATTTAATAGAAATATAAAATATAATAACCAATCAATTAATTATAATTATATACATTGAGTCAACCTTAAAAGATAGACATATGCTGTCGCGGACTGTTTTTAGAACTTTTAAAGGGGAACAATTCCGTCATACACTATTTTTGCGTAACTTTAGCTCTCAAAAGGAATCATTTTTTCCCGTTTTTGCAACATTTTTCATTTATTCTCCGCTCCTATTGGTCGTAGCGTGATGTTATATAGCCTAAAGCCTTCCTTGATAAATGGACTATCCAACACAAAAAGAATTTTTCAATTTCAACCAGTACTTTCTGAGATTAGTACGTTCAAGCAAACAAACAAAAAGACCAACAAACAAACTCTTCAGCTTCATAATATTAGTATAAATTAGCAGCTCACCCTCGTCGTCCCTATTTACCTAAGTTTTAACGGTTAGTATGGAAAAGAGCATTTATATAAATACGTGGGTATGATGAGTTGTTGTGGATTGTATTATAAAGTGTTTTCCCGTGGGAATGAGATAATCTCCCGCGGTAATATGTGTCCTATGTCACTCTCCAGCCCTCCAACTATCTCCACAGAAAAAACCACGCTGATCCGTCACTTTGTTTCGACGTGAAAGAAGGACAAATAAACACACTTTCATTTTTATAATATTAGTATGGAGTATGGATATGGATATGGATATAAAATGTTTTATTATGTAGTCGTTTATGTATGTATTTATGTAACAAACACGGTAAAGCCATATAAAACATCTAAACTTTATACAGTCTTAAAGTTATTGTACTTATGAAGACAAGTTTTACTGAAGCAGCATATCTCCTAAGTTTTGCTACATTAACTTGCAACCAAATATGCTTATGTTTTTGTAAACTTTAACATTATGAAGATATATAATATTGGAGTTCTATCAAGCCGGCAGTGAAATGTTAGCAACATCAAACGTGGGATTTTGCGAAATACGCGTGGGATTTTGTAGCTGTAGAGACAGGTACAAAATAAAAACTAAGAAGAGACCTAGAGACCGGTAGCTAGCTGAATACAAGTGTCCATGTTGTTGTGAAACATCACCAACCAGCAACAAAATCCATGACATCGTCTTGTCAATAAAAACTATGTTTCACGATAGTATCGACACTTTGCAGTCAGTTACCGGTTTCCAGGTTTAGTCGATTTTTAGTTTTGAATTTTTACATTGTTTTTTAGCAACAATTCAGACATCGATTTAATTCTTGCCAATTCCATCATTTTATGGTGCTGGATTGCTATGTTATGGTGAAGACAGCAGTAATTTGTTTTTTTGATAAAATCGAGGTTTTAGCAATTAATTAGCTACAAAATCCCACGTATATTTCAATTGATTCTGTAAACCTTTCATTGCCAGCAGATTCAATATCGGACTACTATTGTAAATACGAAAGTTTATATGGGCCTGTATGTTACTTTTGTAGTTTTTGTTCGCCGAAACGATTGGACGGATTTCAATGAAATTTAATACTGATAATGACCCGAAATAACACAAAGCCTTAGTACTATTACGCCCTTTACTTCCAGCTTGTATAAAATATATGTTTAACTTATTAATACATTTGATTGTATTGTAATCCAAATTATATTCCCTTTTATTCTAGAATACCAATAAATATAGCTTTTATAATTTATCCGAACGCTTCTAATCAAATAAAATTGACTTCAGTCTCAATATGGACGCTTGAATCGCCGCTTATAGATGCACGGTCACTGCTATGTACACTAGTCTGCTCATAGTATGCTGTCGGGTAAACAGAACACAGCAAATATTCACGTGAACATGCATATGTATTTTCTACGTAACTACTTTTACTCGCTTGAAAATGAAATTTCTTCTCGGATTTAATTTTTTAAACAAAGTTTATCCTCAAGTAAAGTTGTATTACTCTAACAAAATTATAGATGACATCATGTTTATATATAAAAGTGAATGACTTATTATATTGTTTGAATATTTTACTCTCAAAAAGTTCAATAGTACGCGTGATACGAGCTGTGGAGCACACTTAGATTTTTTAATAAAGGTTAATGAATAAATTAGCATAATAGATAAAATATTGAGGGCCGTTGGGATAAAGCGAAGGGAGGGCTAGTACCTAACAATTATATATTTTTTTTATAGTTATTACTTTAGGAAAGTAATAATTTAAAGTTAAGTCTCAGATTTAATTTATAGTTACGCTAAGCTTCATATCTCCGTGAATGTTATTACATAACTATCATAATTCTCATTTCTCTTTTGCTGTTTCCATATAATTTTAAAGTTAAAAGAGATCCATTATGCCAGAGCTATTATTTTAATTTATTGCTAGGCAGATTCGGAATGCGAATTGTTTTATGACATATACCTACCATAAAAATATGTTTTTAACCGACTTCCAAAAAGGAGGAGGTTCTCAATTCGTCGGAATCTTTTTTTTTTTTATTTTTTTTTTTATTTTTTTTTTATGTATGTTCACGGATTTCTCGAAGACGGCTGAACCGATTTGGAAAATTTTTTTTTTGTTTCAAAGAGTATTCTTCCCCGGTGGTCCCATATAAATTTTATCGAAATCGGTCAAGCGGTTTTTAAATAAATGGCTTAATCGAATATTATGTTTTTATTAAAAATCTTTCTTTTTACAAATTACTTGCTTATTACGTCTACACTAAAAATGGAAAAATAAAAACTTTTTTAAAAAAAAAAAAACCGACTTCCTGGCACTGAAAAGTAAAAAATAACTAAATAGAGGTTTTCATTTAAAATAGATACCTAATCAGATATTTTCGAAGTCGGTGCCAGCCAATACAAATCAAAGCACACCGACTTCGAAAATATCTGATTAGGTATCTATTTTAAATGAAAACCTCTATTTAGTTATTTTTTACTTTTCAGTGCCAGGAAGTCGGTTTTTTTTTTAAAAAAGTTTTTATTCTTTACAGTATACGTAAATTGCTGTCTCATTTATTATTATGGAAAATAATGCATTTTTGCTGTTTGTCTGTTCGCTAATAAACTGAATTTGAGAAAATATTGTCGTAAATTATAACCTACTAGCGACACACCCTTCACTCGGGTTCGTTTCTGGGTACGTTTTAATGGTTAGTATGGATATTCTACGGAAAACATACGTTTTTTCGGGACAAAAAGTAACATATCTGCTACTCCAGACTATAATCTATCTCTGTACCAAATAACATGTAGATCCGTTCAGCCGTTCTGGCGTAATAGAGTAACAAACATCCATCCATCCAAGCTTTCGCATTAATGTATGATATTTATGGGATTTATTGAGGAAGATTATGGGCTATTTGATATCATGCTACGAACATGCTTCAACAAAAATAAACTTGGCAAACAAATCACGGACAAAAGCTACAACATTATTATTAATTTAAAAAAAAACTGTCTCTGTGAAATTAAAAATTTCATTTGACGTTAAAGCATTTTATAATTTACTAAGGACATGCTTAAAAATACACAATCCACATTTAATAAAGATTGGGTTAGCGTTTTATGAGGGGTTAAGTTTATGTGTTGTCGTACGGATAAGATATAATCTTGCAATCTACAAAAATCGTAATCTCGATGGTTTTACATATCGTACTTTTCTGCTGTTTTAGTGTAAAATCGTAACGGACAAAAGCATTTACAAACTTTAACCTTTGGTATATGAACTTTTCATATATTCTTATCTGTTCTAAAAGAAGATAATTTTCATAGAAAAAACTTAACTAATTCTTGTACAACACAATATTCTGTTTCCTTATTGTTTTCCGGGACTTTATTTTAGAACGCTATGATTTTAAACTATGCGAGACAGGTAGATTCTTTTTAAAAAAAAGTTGGAGTAGTTTTTATTTCTATTAACTTTATTTTTCATAATTTTTAAATTTGCAAACATTTAATACAATTCTAACTCTGAGCTGAATCTGTACATTAAATATTTGTTGGAAAATCTTACTGAAGTAGTCATCGATACAGAGGCCAAATTTATAGTTTTTAGAATCTTTGTATGTCTGTTTGTGACCACATGACGGAAAAACCACTGGATAGATTTTGATGAAATTTGGTATGACAATAGCTGGTTATCCGGGTCAACATATAGGATACTTTTTACTGCGGGAAAATATCTTATCTCTGAGAAATCTATACTAAACGTTAAAACGTAAGTAGGGACAAACCCAAGCAGGATGAAGGTGAGTCGTTAGTATAAAAATAATAAAAAAAAATTATAATTTTCTTAATGACAAGTTATAAAAATTAATTAAATCTTTAATTTTGAAATAAATCATTCTTTTTACTATTGTTCTTTCTCTAGACAATTTTAATCGTTTGTGGCATAGAAATAAATCCGCCCAGAAAGCATTTCACAAACATAGCATTGTTGCGAAATAAGCGAAATAAAGGAGTAAAAATTTGTTTTACAAAACAGTATCATGTTTACTTTATTAAAAAAAAATGCTTTTGTAGTGCTTTGCACTATCCATGCTTACTGAAATAACAAGAGATATTTTAATGGTATAAAACTAAAAAAGTAAATCAGAGCAACTAAAGCCAACATAGACTCCACTAGTATAGATGTCGAACCAAATCCTTTAAGCCTTCTACAATATATTCCATACCAGAAGTTATATGTTTTGTTATACGTACTGCAGAAATTTTAATTTAAAAAGTATTCTTTTACTAGATAGTAACTTACTAAACAAAAAAGAACTCATGGTCTTAGATTCTAGGTAACTAAATCGTTGTTCTATTTAAAGTTGCTTTTATAATAGCTACTTGGATTTAATATTTATTTAAGTTTCGTAATCCTTGTTCTGTAAAATAGACAAATTGGTTTTGTTTGGCACAAGGCTCTCTTGTATTCCTAGTGTTAGTAGCAATCTTTTAATGTTTTACTAATCTTTTTATGAAATAATTTTCAAAAATTCAGTATCTCATATGAACTTTGATGAAAATATACGTCTAATATGCCTTTTTAATTTTTTTAAGATTTACCAATCTTACGTTCTCCACCTGCTAATATTAACAGGCGGTCTTCAAATGAACTTAGAATTTTCATCCTTTTCCGTATTATTGTCGTAAGTGAAAATGGAATCAGTTTTACCTAACATTGACATCGAATCCGAGGAACCTACATTTTCTTGGCGAATAGTTGTAAATTTAAGTCAGCTATGCGAGAGAGGAGTAGCTTTAATGCGCCACCATCTCCTGTACTCTAGAGGAGGTATAGTAGCAGGAACTTGAAGACTGTGGAGCTTTGTTACGAGCAATTAAAACCCACTCAGGGTTATTCGTAGAAACCTACGAGTACACTCCGGAGTATTTGTAGGAACCTACGAGTAGTAAATCCGTATTTTTAATTATAATAAATTATTTAATCATCATATATATTTTTTATGAGTTTTTTATGAATAAATTTCTATTTTCAGAATATTTAGATAACGAATCATAATTATTCAATTATACAGTGGCTCGGTATACCGTGTTCTAACTAATTTCAATTTTCCTTTGAATGGATTGCTTTTCCAGGTCAACGAACCAGTAGAAATATTGACTTAACTTCGTTAAATATTACGCCATGTAGATCAATTTTTTTTCTAGTATTATTTAATATATAATATGTTGGGACTTTAACACATAACACCATCCATTACAGTTCCATGGTAAGCTACAAGGCTTGTGCTATGGATACCAGATAGTTGATACACTATACACATATAACTTTAAATACATACATATTATAAATATAAATCCATGACTGGAATACATACATTCGTGCTCATCGCATAAATGAATGTCCCCAGTGGGGCTCGAAACCGCGACCGCTGGCACAGTAAATAGGTTCGCTACAAACTGAGCCTAAAAGAATAACCTATTGTAGGTGGATATGCTTTTGACACCATTTTCCTGGAGTTCTGGTCTGTTTAAGAATCTATCCGTTAGTAACTGTTAGTATACCGTGCTGAAATGATTGTATAATATACATACTTTGAAGAATGGCTATAAGACGACTGTATTAGAATAAATACGACATTAACACAAATAGAAAATACGTTACACACTTATAGTTTACCAACGACATTTTATTATATTGGAAACTCTGCAGGACTTACAAAAGTTATGCTAAATGAAACTTGGGATTAATCTTGTCCAAATCAAAGTCATGATTAGTTAAAGCATCACGTTTACCATGAGCAACATAACACAAACAATTCCAACCCGTTAAGCAGGCTGGGTTTACGAGTAAGTGGCTTAAGTAACTATACATACATTTCTTAACTTACCTTAAAAAATGTTTCTATTTAAAACTGCTTAAATTATCTGACTCATAGAGCTTAAACTTGAACACTCCCCTTATGGCTGTTTCAGAATTTAACGTTAATTTAGCGAGCGATCGCCAGCGAGTACTAAAGTTACTACATAAATCGCAGAAGTAAAGGCGTCCGGGTAACGGGTCATGCATTCAGACGCACTGATACAGCTTGAAAAAGTGTTTACTGCTTATTTTTTAAATTAAATCTTAAACAAAATCCTTACCCAAATATCTGAATATCTCAGCCTTTTCTTAATTTTGTTAACTTTGCGGCTACATTGTTTCTGAAGTACCCACTTAAAAATATTTGTATCCTTCCATTCTACCTCATGGTGCGCGCCAAGATCCTTTGATGTGTGCACGAAAAACCGACACTTTTCGGTTGGCCAGCCAATGTTGTCGCCAACTACCAACATACTGCCAACTAAGTCTGCAAACATGCTGGCTTAGCAGCTTGGCCCAATGTGTACAGCAGCCATAAGATTATTGGCCTTAAAGGTGTGGTCTATTTTACAACACCTGCTATTTCCATGCTTTGTTCCATGTCCATGCTTTGTTTGGCGGCACAGAGAACCTTTGGAGTAACTAAATGTTCTTGTTTATTATCTAATTAAATAAAAAAAAACTGTTTAATTAAATCCGACTAAATAAAACTGCATAAATACTGTACAGGATAAGGACGGGAAGCAAATATTCAAAATGAAATTTTATTAAACTGGTACCATACAAAAATGTCGTACCCTTGATCTATACGAGTATGTAGTATTAAATGCCTCGATGGTCTAGTGGCTAGCATGTCCTGGGTTCAAGTCTCAAGTTTAGTTAGTGAGTCTTTCTGTTAAGAAAATCTCAGTAACAGCCCGGAGTTAGAAAGTTGGTGGTCACCCCGTGCCTTTGAGAACACATAAAGACGTCTATCTCTTCTCTGATGTGAAGTTGGCTAGTCACAGTGAGATTGGCCACCGCGGCTGAATTCGAGCAGGTGGACGTCATATTTACACATTATGTATCACTTGTGACTAGTATAGTATTATAGTATGATCTGTGCCTGTGATATGAAGAAAAAAAAAACAATGAGCAACTTTGAGCAACACCTATAAATGTTTTATACGTATTGTGTAGTAAACTGTGTATGCATATAAGCCATAAAACTAAGGATTAAATTGCACTTTTAGTATTTTAATAAAAATCTATCAATCAAAAGCTAAATAGATTTGTTAATTAATTGATTAAAGTTCAATGCCGTTCTTATTCAAGTAAAGGTGATAGTGTATTATTATCTTTTATATATACATACATATGTAATATCTATATATTATAAAATACATACGATGCTACAGGTTACTATATATATACAATTATATAATTATATGATCCTAGCGTGAAAACTGTTACCAAGTTTATTAACATCTATAAAATGCGGAGTACGTGAATACATAGACTATCTGCTACTATAAAATGTTGGAATAACTTGGACAAGCGTTCTCCATTGTGTTGGTATTTGTATAATAACAATTTTAGTTGTATCATCCATTATAACAAATTGAAGCTTCTAAGGCAAACTATAAAGTAATGCTGTTTAATTAATATACTTTTTTCATTGTAACATAAAATATTTGATTTGAGTAAGTATTAAAGTACGAGTATGATGCTTTTATTAAAGAATGATCTAAATATTTACGATACTTTAATGATTAAAGTTACTGAAAAATATTGTAACGGTTATATTATGATTTTAACGACTCCAATAACAATAATTTGAAGTTTACAAAGACTGATAAGTTAATTATAATATTAACATTAAAATAGATATAAAAAATTATAATATTAACGTTGTTACTATTTGTTAGTCCTACAAAATAAATAAATACTTAATTTGAACTACAATATATAGACAAATCCTAAGGTTCTAACTATAAAATTTACATATACTACTTTAGAAAGACTAAAATCCGCAAAACAAATTAACATATTCAAGAACTAACCCCAAGAAGTTTAAACTCGTGAATACCACCTATACCTATTGTCTTACTACCTACATGTAAATCTAAATATAAAAAGCTAAAAAGCTTAGACTTTTATTACATTTGTAAAAATGTCTTTGTCAAAAATAGACCCAATATATTTACGAATACCATTCGTAAAATCCGTAGTAGCTTAACAACTACTAAGTTGTAGAGGATTTGTGACTAATTCTACTGAAGAAGATTTTAAAATGTACACTTGTATGCGCTTACTTGTTATTTTATATATTTATTGTATAATAAAGTTTTTCTCGTTGGATCGTTGGATTCGCTATGATCGAAACCTGTAATAAATATTTATGAAAGCTTCACATAAAAACCTAATCTCACAAGATATAAAGAAAGTTGTAAATGTGTTTTTTCTCAAACTAGTTGTAAAAATGTATGTAATCAAAAAATAATTATGAATTATTTTATATTACCATCTATTATTATAAAATCCGTTAATTTATTCATTAAATTTATCAATTAATTCTTGTTCCGTTTTGTCAAATCTCCATTATTTCAAATCTCCATTATTTCAAATATACAAGAAATGCTTGCAATAGTTACATGTATACATTTATTTTCTACGTTACAAAAAATACAATTCTAAGCATCACTTATGAATTTGCAAATAAAGTATTCATAAACAGATTACTACGCTACAACACTCAGAGCACGCGAGTGATAAATCTCAACTTCTCTGTATGTTAACTCGTATGTCATACCTATATATGATTTACTTATGTAAATTTTTGATCTTGGGAGTTGGGATCAATCTAGCTTGGAGCTTTGAGTAGCACGTGAGGCAATTTAGAGACTGGTGACATTTTTTTAAAAATTGCTGAATTTACGAGTATATAAATTTAACATCGCCTTGTTACATGATAGACTGAAATGTTATGTACATACATATACCTACTCGTATTAATATTAATTTCTTTCTTAGTCGGTGTTTTATGATAAGTACGTATGTATGTAAGACATGAAATATACAATATGTCTATCTGTGTTTCTGTCTATTAATGAAAGTTACTAATAAGTCATATATTCATCAAAAATGGAAATTAATTAAGCTAATATTGTAAAACTTCGAAAAAACAAATACTTTTTTCGAAACGGGAAACATGGCCTAAGTGTAATAGTTCAATTAGAAAATATAATCAGTAGGAGAGTTGAGATGCTTTTTCCATTATAATTCCCAATTTTAAATCATAATGTGAAATATATAAAATTCAGAAATCTGCTCCAACTGAAGTTATTGAAATTTGCTTTTTTTGAATAGCATTGTTCTACATTATTCAACGACAAAGGCAAGGTATAATAATAAAATCACAACAGTGTATGTATCTAGAATTATTTTAATAATAATCTGTCACATTTTCATTTTAATAATAATATTATACTTTGCTGGAGAGTGGAGACCATATAAGAATTTAGTTCCAATATCTTGTACTTCATAATATTTATTTTGTATTTTCATTAATATTTCAGGAAATATGACACCTTAATAAAAAGAGTAATTTAATATTTTCTGTATTATATTTGTGATATTTTGTAAAAAAAAGGATCGTTATGTTTTGATATAATTTGGCAGTAGAGAAATAAATAAAAACAATGTACTATCTCTAAAATGGTCGAAGATTTTAATACTATTTTATAAAATAAATCATTATAATTTATACAAAATAAATTATTATTTTGGGCTAAAATTTCAATATTTAAAATTACAGTTTAATTAAATATTGTATTTTACAAATATAGATTAATATTTTACAACAAGGTCATAGTCGTCAATAATTACTAGGTTTCAAGTGTGTTAAAAGCGTAAGCACGTTACTTTGGTTACTGATATATGTATTACGAGCGACTCACCCTCGCTTCGCTCGGGTTCGTCCCTAGGTAGTTTTTAACGGTTAGTATAAAATACAAATCTTTGAATTTCTCGGCTTTTCTGTACTATAATATGCATGTATTATACATATAAACCTTGCTCTTGAATCACTCTATCTATTACTGAGAACTGCATTGAAACCGTTGAGTAGTTTAAAAGGTCTAAGCGAACAGACAACGGAAGCGACTTCATTTTATACTATGTAAAGATATGACATCTCCGTAAACAGAATGGAGATCCTTGAGCCCAAATCTTCTATCACAGTAAGAATCTCTTTGATAACAACTTAATAATTGCCGTTACATACAAACATTCATGCTTCCATTGTAAATATTTATTTTTATACTTTACACGATTTACATTTTCTACATTTACGCTATCATCTAAACATGTATGTATGTTCTTTATCTACAAATATTTAATTATTTCTCTATATAAATTCAAAGTTACATTTGGCGTACAATATACATACAAATATTTATATACTATTACATAAATTCTTTGAAAACTCCGCCACTGTATCCATGTCATAATTACTAATCACGCATTTATGTATACCTCTTCCTTGTTAAAAACCGGATAGTCTTTAGGAGGTAACTTAAAGCTATCCCTTAAATATGAGAAGCGATGGAAATTATAGAAGTATTCGGTTCCATCAGGGGAATACTGAGGGTAGAGAGTGTAAGCCGGGAATTCTATGTCGGTAAGGGAGTCCGCAAGTGCATGTCTTGCGAACTCCTCCTTATATCGTCATGATTGCTCCCTGTAAGCTTGCTTCTTGGTACACTTCTCCTTTAAAATATAGCAGAGAGCAATTGCTATAAGCACAGCAATAGCAATTGCCATGCTTATGCTTATCCAGATAATCTCTTCGTTGATGCCACTTGTAGATTTGCCTAGACAAAGCAAAATTTATTAAGTTATATAAGATATATGTACCTAAACATTCTTATAAAATTCATATAGTGCGTACACTATGTCCGCGTAATGAAAGGCAGTTTATTTAATCCTGTCACTCAAACTGTATGAATACACGACCCAAGCTGTAGAGCTATATTAGGGTTATGAAGAATCATTCCAGAGAAAGTTATTCAACCTGTTATTTACCGAGCATGATTTTATGAAAGCAGATTTGTACGACCTTTTTGCTCTGATATCGGTTTTTGTTTCCTTTGTTATCTGTCTCATATTGTTATATTCACATATCGCTATATACTCCTAACGTATGATTTAAAGTTATTTTATTATGTTGTATTATCCTTGGAATATAATATGTAATAATATAAGCTGAATAAGTAAAATAATTATGTTCTAACCGCTCATTTTGTTGGAATAGCCGCCCATCTTGCCGGCTACTCTGGCAGAGGCGCCGCTGACCGCCGCCAGCATAACTGCCGACGTACGGATAGGGCATATTCGACCTATAAATTGTTGAAATTAAGTAAAAGAAAAAATACATGGGATACATATTTATGAAGAAAAATAATAATTTTATCTATATGTCACCGTAAAATTGTGAATACCGCTAGATTACAATCTATGTAGCGAGATTGTAAACTGTCCAAAGATTTTTCGACAGTTTACAATCTCGCAAGATAGATAAAAATAAATATGTTGGGACATTAGCACACAGCACCATCTAGTTCCATGGTAAGCTACGAGGCCTGTGTTATGGATACCAGATGGTTGATAGACTACACATATATAACTTTAAATACATTCATATTATAAATATAAACATCTATGACTGGAGTACAGACATTCGTGCTAATCACACAAATGAATGCCCCCAGCGGGACTCGAACCCGCGACCGCTGGCACAACAAGTAGGTTCACTACACACTGAGCCAAACGTGTCGTCTTGTCGTATGTATACATTATACATATAATAAAATTGTAATCGAACTGAATCTCTACGTTAAATATGTTTTGGAATATCTTTTTGAAATAGCGATCATTATCGATACAGAGACCAAATCTACTCTGGCCTAATCTAAATCAGGGGTCTAATCTGTCTGTTAACGGTAAAACAGATACACGGGAAAACCAAAATCTGCTTTTGAGTAAAATATATTTATGGAAAATTTTCCGTCATCCGCTTTATCAGTTTAACGACAGCAAATTTGAATTTGTTTTCTATAGTATCGTTAAGGAATATTATGAAAATATACGAATTTATATTTGTAGTTGATAAAATGTGTAATGTGATTACGATAGTATATTATTTTAGCGTCAACCTAACAAAATACATAAGTATAAATACAACACAACATTTTGTTAAACCCTCAGTGCCCGAGTCACACTGGCACTTGCCCGAGTTTTAGGTATATGTAATATAATACTACCGACTCACCCTCGCTCTGATCAGGTTCGTCCCTAGTTATGTTTTAACGTTTAATATAGATTTATCAGAGATGAGATGTATTCCTACAATAAAAAGTAGGTATCCTATGTGTTGACCCGGATAATCAGCATCATCATACCAAAATTGCATCAAAATTGCCAGTAGTTTTCCGTGATGCGTTCCCAGACAGACAGACAGACAGACAAAAACTCTAAAAACTAGAGATTCGGCCTCTGTATTGATAATAATGACTATTTGAATGAAATTTTCCAAAAATATTTAATGTACAGATTTGAGTCAGTACCTATTATATGCATACTCGTAGATATAAAGAATAAAGACCAGAACAAAAATTAACAGACATTTTCTAAAAATGGTTATACCAAAGAATATTACTACTCGTAGCATATACTGATATATAAAGATCGCGCTTTGCTCTAGAAGTACCATTCCATATTTTGAAAAATTCCATTTGTATATTAGAGCTTGGAGAAAGGTTAAAGACCATGTTAACAACTCGTTATAACCCTCTGGAGCGGAGAAATTATGCATAAATTATATGATAAGATGCGCGGGCAGAGTCCAGGGCAACGCTATATATCGTTTAATTACATTCATTGCGTTTTTACACTTTTTACTTTCGCCTAGGAGTGCACGATATATATATCGATTTTCATAAAATATCGATATATATACGCGATATATCGCTTCAACCGATATTGTCGAATCACCTAGTATCGATATGTACAATCGATATATTTCATCCGATATATCAAATATCGTGAGAAATTAAAAGCACACTCCATTTCTTTTTTTTTATACTGATTCCTTTATTTATGGTTGGCGGAATTGGAAGACAAATAAAACAGACGAAAATCTTTCAAATGAGTTGTCGGTTTATTTGAGGGCTCCGGTTAGCCGATTTAGTAAAAATCCTTTAGAAGTGTGGTTAGATTATAAAGTAAAGTTCCCAAAATTATATCATATAGCGTTTAAAATTTTAACTATGGTGGCTAGCTCTGTTCCATCTGAAAGACTTTTTTCAAAAGCCGCACAGGTTTTAACTCAGCAGAGAAACAGACTGCAAGCTAAAAGAGTTAATAAAATTTTGTTTTTGCAAGGTCTAGAGAAAAAGTATCGGGAGTAATAAATAAATAAAATGATTTGTTTCTTTACTACTGTTTTTACTCATATTAACCTGATCCCTATTTAATATTTAATATTATTGAATAGACTCGTTAACTACAAACATATTACTTACGATATATCGAAAATATCGATATATTTGTACGATATATCGCAAAGTATCGATACAACAGTACGATATATTATATCGAAAAAAATATCGATATTTTTTTTACATGAACATCCCTACCTTCGCCTGACACTGTCTGAAAATGATGGATGGTACCCAATGATGTATATGCATATGTATATGTAAATTATACAAAGGACACTTTTTTAAAATCTAAAGAAAGATTTCCCTGAACTGAAATCGACAATCGATAAGTGCTAAATTGCATTGAAACGATATTATGTTTGTTAGTTTAGGTTACGTTATGTCGAAACATATTTTTTTATTATTGTTTAACTTTATTATTAAAGCAATTTTTTATAAATATTATTATTCCCTTATTGTAATTATTATACTGTTATAGTCTTTGACAGTAATTCATTAATATGGATACAACAATTTTATTATTCTCCTCGAAATTGAAGAAATATGTGCTAACTAGATGCTTAAGAATGAAAACAACTTGTCTACGTGAAGTAAAGCGGTTCTCTCGAGACCTTACTCGTTATTCTTAATTAAAAAAACAGATGATACAGCAGAAGCTTAAGAAGTGCTATGATTAAAGAAAACAATTATCTTTAAATGTTTTAATATTTTAAGAATAATGACGCACGTTGAAACAAAGTATACTTTAGAAATGTATTAAATTATATATATTATTGTGCTTTATTTACTTTATAATGTAATATTTCCATAATTGTTTTAAATTGGACGATTTTTTATAAAGTTCAATTTATTTAAGGCGTAACATTACCGTACTAACTTCTTAATTTCACTTGCTGACTGAAATTTATAGTAAGGTCAGTTAGTAAGTAGTTGAAAAAAAATATATATGTCTGTGAGAGGCTTCTTTTTAAAGTACTGTTTAATGCTCTTTCTTTTTCTTATCTTCCTGAACCAGATAATTTTATGAGTCATTAAAGTCTCCTAATAATCGTGCACTACGATCTGCGTGCACCAGTTTGTTGTACTTGCACTTGCAATAGATAATTTAGCTCAATGGCGATAAAGCTGTGAAACAGATAACGCTTTATAAATAAATAAATAAATAAATATGTTGGGACATTACAGCACTATCTAGTTCCAAGGTAAGCTAGGAGGCTTGTGTTATGGATAGTTAATACATTACACATATGTAACTTTAAATATATGTATACACATTAAAAATATAAACACCTATGACGGATGCAAGCATTCGTGCTCAACACACAAATGAATGCCCCCAGCGGGACTCGAACCTGCGACCGCTGGCACAGCAAGTAGGGTCACAACAAACTGAGCCAAACGTGTCGTCTAAAAGTTCTTTGCTAAAAACTGTGAAACTAATATGTTCATACAGTGTCGTAATAAGTACTCTAAAAAGAACTTTTTTAATAAATTGTAAAATGGTGTGTAAAACCATTTTATATGCTAAATATAGCTACTGCATTCTTGTATATTTCATTTTTTATCATAATTCAATTTGAAAGATACATATTATTGTACTTTAAAATATAACTAACTAGCGGCTCACCCTCGCTTCACTCGGGTTCACCTCTAGAAAAACAAAAACAAATTTCTCCCACGGGAACCGTAATTTTTCCGGGATAAAAAGTAACCTATGTGCTATTCCAGACTATAATCTACCTCTGTGCCAAATTTCATCCAGATCCGTTCAGCCGTTCTAGCGTGAAAGAGTAACAAACATCCATACTCACAAACTTTCACATTTATAATATTAGTATAGATATAGTATGGATTAATGACGTACATATACATACGTGACGTACATAATATGTGTTCTGTATATTTATTTGGCTCAAGTATTTTTATTGCATAATATATAGTGAACCGGCAAAAATGGATTCTCACCATTCCAGAGCATGAATGAAAACTTATAGAATTGCTCTAGACTCTAGAGGAACTCAAATCTAGTAAAGAGATTGACGGTCGCACTTAGGAAAGGAGGAAGATCGGAGTTGCGAAAACGGTAGATACCTGTTCTTTTTGCATTATCAAATTAAAAAGACAGTTTTTATTTTAAATAAAACTATCTTTTCGGATTATTTTGCGGATTTATTTTGATTTTTGGTTCCCGACGTTTCGAATGCTTTACAGCAATCATGGTCACGGGAGAGACTGTTAGACATCTCAAAAGCGTTATATACTTGTTACAGACAGTTCCTACCCACAAATTTACAAAAATGATTTTGAAAATTCAAAAATGGCACCAGAGTACCTTACAATATTTGTTGATTTTAATTCTAAACATATTTAAAAAGTTTAATAAGTATTATAATTAAATATATTACAATATTTTAAAAAACTTTAAGAATTAATAATGTAATATTATTTAGTGTTGCTATTACTATAATATGTCTAACCACAAAGAAAATCAAAATATTAATTATTTATTAAATACTAATTATTTATTAAAGCATTATTATTGTTTTGTATGTAATTTAGAAAATTAAATTTTTAATTAAGATTTCTAATGTAATTTTAAGATAGAATATTAAGCAACACTATATTCACAGATAAAATATATATTAATCTGAATCAATGTTATAGCGATCCACACAGTATGAACTAACTACATCTACAGGTCTGTTATCTTTGTTTTTGCTGTTAGATTTTATTATGTTTATTACAGGATCCCACGATGATGGTAGTGCCCAGCCATCTTCCCTATTGAAGTTTGGATGTTTTTTTAATTTCAATAGCTTCGCGAATCATCCTGGGGCGATAACGGCTTTCTTTCGCAAATATTTGTGGATTATCAAAGCGAATGTAGTGGCTTGGGCGATCCTGGCTATGTTTACAGACTGCAGATGTTGTATTGCGACGGTGCTTCACATCAGCTATGTGTTCTTTGACCCGAGTTCTAATGGATCTCTTTGTTTGTCCGATGTAGGAGAGCCCACAATCACAATCAAGTTTGTATACCCCTGCATCTTGGAGAGGGATGTGGCACTTGACTGGTGGTAAAAACTGACTAATTTTCTTTGGCGGCTTGAAGTTAGTTTTGATTGAAGCACGCTTTAAGATGTAGCCAATCTTGTCAGTGACTCCTCTCATGTATGGCAGGACTGCAGGGACTCGCTCGACTGTGGCTGGTTTCACTCGGTCACTGTGACGCAGGCGCGGCACTTGCAGCTTGTTGTCTCGCAGAACTTGCTTGACATGTTGCAGTTCTCCGGCCAGGTGTTGCTCGTCACAGACTCTCTCGTCTGTGACTAGTCTCTCCCGTGACCATGATTGCTGTAAAGCATTCGAAACGTCGGGAACCAAAAATCAAAATAAATCCGCGAAATAATCCGAAAAGATAGTTTTATTTAAAATGTCAAATATTCGCGTAAATCTAAGAAAGTATTAAGACAGTTTTTATTTTTATGTCATAAATCATTATATTTATATAGCTCAGTGGTAACGCGCTCACTTGGGAAACCGAATGAAGCGGGTTCAAATTCGGAGTCTCGCACCTCTGATATTTACATGTGCGAATCATTTCCAATATGATTACCACTTGCCTTACGGTGAAAGAAAACATCGTGAGGAAACCTGCTTGTCTGAGAGAATCTACCAAGTTTCGAAAGACATGTGAAGACATGTGAGACATGGCGTACCTATGCGTCGGAGTTCTTCAGCTTGATATCGGCGGATAACTAGCCATCATAATTGCTCAAAGAGTACCAATTATTATGCATTTTTATATATGTAACCTCATTATTTTACTAGTAAAAACTGGTAAATACTAATAGTTGGCGTCTTGTCCAATATTATATTAGAGTAGGAAATGAAAAATTTGTATCTCGCCGAGGATTTAAATTACATGAAAATTCTAGAACAGCTGGTATCAAATGATTAGGTAAGTTGTTACACTGAGTCTGGGTCAAATTAAGATAATGAAATGCCATTAGATATATTTTTTTTAAAACGTGCCCATATTGTTCATTTTAAACGAAGTTTTACATTGATTTAGTATTATATATTACCTATTACGACGATCATCTTCATTCTGGTGCAGTAAATTTCTTACTAAATTATAAATGTTTTGCTTCACCCAGACAGCATTATTGTAAGATACCTGTAAAGAAGCAGACAATCATATTATAAATACTTACTTATATATAAACGTATTTTTATTGTCTTGTAATGAAATCTTCTAAGAATAATGTTTGATGTCAATGTAGAAATTGTGTTAAGCGTACATGGTAGAACCGAAGCGTAGCTCCAGTCTTTAATGTTTTCTTTAGGATCTTTTTATATTTGAAACTCAAAAAGACTTGTTATACACAGGGCAGTATTTGATTAATAAATGTACAGTCTGAGTCCGACGTTACATTTTACTATGTTTTACAAAACAGCTGATTCTTCGATTTTCGTTGCATGCTAAAGTTCAGAACGCGTTATGGCTTATCTTTTTAACCACAGCGTTATAGTCAAAAATAATGAGAGCAACGACTCGTATTTCGCATTGTGGCCTTTTTGAGTTAGGACGCGTCGATGTAGTTTTTGGTTAAATGATACAATTTAAACTAAATAAGTTAAATTATTAACTTAAAAACGGGTAATAAAACTCATTTTATTAAATGTAAAATGAACAAAAAACATAATATGTAAAAAAATGCAAGTCTCGCAACGCAGTTCTTCTACCTCAAAAAATTGTGAGATCTAATGTAAAACTAAGTCGGTTAATTTATTCAGTACCTACATATCTATGGAACCGTCTGTCCAACAACTTTGTCATAAATTGTTACCTAATTAGTTAAATAACAACATTTTATAGATTTACGCGAATATTTGACATTTAAATAAAACTATCTTTTCGGATTTTTTCGCGGATTTATTTTGATTTTTGGTTCCCGACGTTTCGATTGCTTGTGATATGAAACACCGGCGTAATGCAACATCTGCTGTCTGCAAACATAGTCAGGATCGCCCAAGCCATTATATTCGCTTCGATAGACCCCAAATCCTCGCGAAAGAAAATCGATATCGCCCTAGAATGATTCGGGAAGCCATAGAAATTAAAAAACATCCAAATTTCAATAGGGAAGATGGCTGGGTACTACCATCGTCGTGGGATCCTGTTATTAATATTATAAAATCTAATAATAAATCTAAACATAACAGACAGTTAGATGTAGTAAGTTCTTACTGTGCGGATCAAAATAACTGTATGTCAAATTAGTAATTCAAATTAATATTTTTCATTTGTAAATGTAATTATTAATTAATTTTAATTTTCTAAAGTACACAAACAACAATAATTTGGCTTAAATAATTAATATTTATTTTTCTTTATAGTTATAAATATAATAATGGCAACACTAAATATAGATTACTAATTAATAAAGTTTTCTATAAAATTGTAATAATTATAATAACAACAGCTAAAATTTTATAAATAATATTCCATATTTCAAGTATAAAAGTAATTAAAATTATAAAAATGTTTAAAATTAAAATTAACAAATATTGTAAGGTACTTTGATGCCAATTTTCAAAATTTTGAATTCATTTTGTTATTTTGTGGGTAGGCTGTCTGTAACAACTGTATAATACCTTTGAGACATCTAACACCTCAGTCTCTCCCGTGACCATGATTGCTGTAAAGCAATCGAAACGTCGGGAACCAAAAATCTAAATAAATCCGCGAAAAAATCCGAAAAGATAGTTTTATTTAAACATTTTATAGTGAACATATCAATATTAGATATCTCATTTCTTTTTGTAAATAGTTTTCGTTTTTTCTTTTCAGTTATTAGTGTGCGTATACCTAACTTAAGAGGAGGCTCCCCAAATTTAACGCTTATTTGCCTAAATATTCTATGTACACCAGATATCAAATCAATGTGATAATTTAAACATATGATTTTTCAAACCTTTTTCTATCGGACGTTACAAACAGAAACACAATTGAATGAAATTTTCTGAAGGGTTTTATTTTTTTTTAAATATGCCTTTTTTAGAGATTTATTCATTTTACTTGTAAATTACTTCATTTACATATGCAAAAAAAATACTCACAGAAGGAAAATATAGTTCATTATGTCGTGTTTGAATATCATTGACCTTGACCAATTATTATTGTCATAATAAATTAAATTAGATATTAGACTTACGTCCTTTAGTTCTGTGCAAGAATAAGATCGATCGAATATTCGATATTCAACCTTATTCGCTAGCGGCTTAGGTGCAACGGCGATAGTGATTCAGTCGGCTGCTGGCCCTTGACAAGGTAGGACCTATGTCGCTTTTGCTCGCGCACAATCCCCCCCGCCAATTTATCGAAATATTCATTCTTGGACATAGTGTAAAAAAATCAACGTTTTTTGCCTTTTATACATAGCTTTGTCAAAACAACTTTAAAACGTACATACATTTAAGGTTGAATTTACATTATTGTATACTTTTTTAAACTAGAATTACCTAAACACAATTAGGTTTTAAGAGAAATTTTGCATGGGATTGTGTATCTAGTTCTTTAGTGATCGATGAAATCATAAGTAAACAAATTCCGATTTGCCGTATACTACGGGTTTCGTGCGGCTATGCTTATGATTAATATTTAATATGAATAAATAATATAATTAATAAATATAAGTAATTTCTATACGCGTTGTATGTATGTGTGTGTATATAACATACATACGTACATAATATGTACGCGTATTACTTTCGTACTAGGTACTTTTCTAGAGTTTACAAGTGTGTTATCAGTATGAACTTTCGTTTCGTTTCGTGGTGGTATAAGTAGGTATGAAAAGGTTTTTATGTCAGATGTTGATAATATTGTAATCTCTGGTATTAGATAATTATTTTTTTTTAAAAGTCTATGTTGCGGGACGCAAACATACACCCAAACCTCTATATATGCTCTGTGCCCAAACACTATTATCGATTCTGCCACGACTTCATCAAGCGATTGTACGCGTAGGATTTGGACGCGGGTTTCACATAAATCTACATGTGACATACCTATCAAATTTCATAAATATAACGTGGACTTAGCTAACCGAAACTAGTACGGGTAAGAAAGTATATCATAACAAAACATAGGGTATGTTTGTCCCTCAAGGGTAATGCAGATTTCTATGACAGAAATAATTTTCAAATCGGACCGATAGGTACCTATCTATATATATATGTAGATCAGCAGATTATCTTCATACTTATAACTTTACCTTTTATTATGTACATATGCCATTTTAAATAAACTGAAGACATTTTGGGAATATATTATTTACATCATAACAACGTCAAAGTTTTTTTATGTAAAATAAAGCAGTATGTAAACTTAGTGTAAATATGTTATTTGAAGTGGCGTCCCTGGTGGAATAGGCACAGTGGTTAGTGAGCGCAATCAGCTGAGCCCGGGCGTCAGTTAGAAAACCAAGCGTGTGGTGTAGCGGTATGACCTCGGACTATAATAACGATCATCGTAGGTTCGATTCTCCATACGTGTAGACATTTTTTTTTCCTTTTTCTCAATTTATATATTGAATTTTGAATTTTCATGTACAAAGTTTTTTCGCATGCGCTTTAATTACTATTCCTTGTTGAAAAGTCCAAAATCCCATTTTTTTATAATTTCTATGCCTTTTGCATATCTGTACATATAAAAAAACAATAAATGATAATAAATAAAGAAAATATTGATTTCTTTGCATAATTGAAAAATGAAAAATATATAAAAATTGAGAAAAAGAAAAAAAGCCGTCTCGGTACAGGGGATCGAACCTACGACCATAGAATGTCTAGATCGAGCTTTCACCGTTACGCCAACTTACACTTGGTTTGAACATCGAAATAAGTGATTCATAATCATAGTCCTTCAATTGCTTTTCATTATTATTAATTCAATATTATAAAAGTTACATAATAATTTGTAAATTTCTAAACATTATACCAATAAAAACATAAGTAACTTCCTGATAAGATTCCTAAAGTATCCATATGAATATATAAATAATTGAATAAAATATAATTTACTTGTTCAATATTTACTCAAATTCATTTATTGCATAGGAATAAATGTCTTAGTTTTTCGCGATTATTACGTATATATTTATTATAATAAAACAAAGTGTTACCGGATCAATGCCCGTATTTTAAATTCCAATAATATTAAAAACAAATTAATGTAATAAGTTGGCCTATTGCCTACAGACGCGCTTGCGTACTCTGTGACGCTTGGCCTGTAGTTGTGAGTTCACGCCGGCGACGTGAGCGCACAGCTCGCTTTGCGGGAGGGGAGGTAGCGTTAAATGCCTACTTCGCGCGGACAGCCTGGTCTTAATCTAGACTGCTATAAGATCGCCAAGATCTCAACCTCATCGCTTGGCTTCGCTACGCTGTGCCGACTTATAAGTATAGTATAGGTATATTATTAAAGGAGACATTGTCTGTGACTTACTGTATTATACATACACTATTTACCTACCTATCCATTTGGGTACTTTAAGTGACGAAAAATTTAATGAACTACATATATTGCAAAATTTGATACTCTTGTGTCTGCTAGAAGTAGGTACCTTAGAATTTTGATGATCAGTGAGTGGGTCAGTGACAAAATTAAAGACATGCCATACTCTAACCTGCAATAGTTCTTAAGCAGTTCTTAAGCAACAGGTTCAGATTAATTATAAGCTAATATATCTAGTTATATTATGTCCACTTAATCACTCTGCACTTACTAGCAGAAGCTACGTAATATTTATAAAAATGTAATGTGTATATAATTTATATAAATGAATTATATTTGTTCGTCTCCTATGCGCGCATAGATCATTCATTCGTATACGTTTAATATTTTGTGTGTCGGGAAAGTTTCTGACGTAGCTCCGTCAAGGTAAGTTAATTAACGTACGAGTTTTTGGAGTAATTTGTGATGCACTAAGCAGTAAACAAGAATTTGGAGGTGTTTAGTCTATATGTATACCATTTTGCAGCATACGACTAAATACTCAGTAGTCAAGTTATTAAAAAATCTGTATTTATGGAAGATGTATAGTCACAATTAATAAATCTAGACCCGTGAGGCAGCGCTGTTGTTGAAAATTTAATAAATTTTATATTCTAAAATCTGGTAAGATAACGTCTGCTGGGCCACTTAATATTAAAATGTTTCTAACTTAAGTGACCCTTGCGTATTCTTATGACTCCGTAGCCAAATGGCTAAAACGGAACCCTTATAATTTCACCATGTCCGTCTGGCCGTCTGGTCATCTGTCCGTAAGTTTATTTTCAGAGTATTAGAGATACATATCCGAGATTTAACAGGTAGGTGTCTTATGTACATATATCGCTAGATCGTTTTCGTAGTTAAAACACAAAAAAAATAGAGGTGGTCCTCCATATAAGTAACAGAGGAGTGAGTTGTTCAAGACAATAGTTGGAGAGTTATATGCTTCTAATAAAGATAAAAAAAAATCCCCCCCTCCCCCCTCCCCCGTCCCCATCTAAAACATACCTATGGCGTGGAAAATTCTAAAAAAATTGTGATAATACAACTTCCAACACAATTTTAACAAAAATTACTTTGAAGAATATACATGCTCATGGGAATACTATGAAATACAAACTTATTTATGTCGTCAATATAATGCGATATTCATTTTTTTATTTTATATTCATTTCAAATGGATGATTATTTTATTCTTGTTATACCTGTATAGTAACAAATTAGTATATATAACAAAAGAAATTAAATGTTTTAAGCAACGAAACCCTAATTGTACGTAGTCTGCATCGCACTTTCCCGAATTTTTTTGCTCTTAACCGCTGCTAAAAGCTTACTAAAAGACCCATAGTATCAAGTCATTTTTTATACAAACTCCAAGTAGAGTTCAAATAGAATATATTGAACGGAAAAATACCAGCAAGAATCAAATTATAGTTTTCCCGCGGCTCTGACAGCGTAGTTTTATAATGTATTACTATATTCTTATAAATTATAGCCTATGTAATACTCTGATATATAAGCTGTATTACTGTAAAGTTTCATCAATATCCGTTCAGTAGTATTTGCGCGAAAGTGTAACAAACATACATCCATACATCCATCCATTTATCCTTACAAACTTTCGCCTTTTAAATATTAGTAGTATAAATATAATGTCAAAACTAACAAAAAAAAAAACAAAAAAAAGCAATTTATAAAAAAAATGCATAATGAAAATTATACTCAATTAGATATTAATTGAATAAATCGTAATTTACAATCAATTTTATGGATTAAATATTCAAACTACGTACAATTTAGGTAGATAACATGTAAAAGTTAATCTATACAGATAAATAAAATTGAAGTGTCTGTTTGTAATATTAAAATAACCGCTTTTTACTAAATGCATATGGATATATACATGGCACATATACCAAAACAACATTTTTTACAATTTTTGTCTGTGTCTGTCTATCTGTTTGTTCCGGCTAATCTCTGAAATGGCAGGACCGATTTTGACGGGACTTTCACTGGCAGTTAGTTGATGTTATAAGGACTAACTTAGGCTACTTTTATTTTAGAAAAAAAATAGGGTCCCACGAAAAAAAATTTAAAAAAGTTTGTTTTGGGAAGCAACCTAGGGACGAACCCGAGCGAAGCGAGGGTGAGTCGCTAGTAATAAATAAAAGCAGAATTTTAATGCACGTTAAATATTATTTTGTATTACGTATGTATTTTATTCTTAAGTTAATTTTAAATTTAGATTTTATTCGTTTTGACAGTGCAATAAAAGTTCGTGGCAACTGTGGGGCAAATTTCTTAATTGCATTTGCCCAAATGACCCGGATAGACCAGAAGCTTATTCCTTTTTCATCTTTTTTAAAAAAAATCATGAATCTAATTATAAAAAAAAATACCCGACTGCATAAAACAAATTGTCGAATGAGTATAGTACATCATTTTATGTATCTCTCCGACTGCATAATATGTACTATATACATATGTATATTCCTCCGTCAACTTGTTTTCATCTTTTTAGTTGGCTTCTATGGAGTTGGATTTTTAATTTTTATAATATACTAGCAGAACCCGCGGCTTCGCCCGCGATGAAACTACGAAAAAAATAAACTTTTTCGCAATACATACTCTATTACTTGCAAAAATATGTATAAGATGTTAAGCGTATATTCTGTAAATAAATTTACTCTACTTTATATCCCACATTTGAGCTATGTTACTCTATTTAAATATATTCAACAACTCAAACTTCTTCGCCCAGTTTTACCCACTTAGGGGCTGAATAAAAAAAAATCTACAATACATATTTATTTAATTGTATTAAAGAGCATTAATACCAAGCTTCAAATAATTCTGATCATAAACAATTTTGTCTTCATATAAACAGCACATCCCCTTTTTACTCTTTTAAGGGATAAATTTCGAAAAAAATGATATTTGTATTGTATTTTTCATTTTAAAGGTAAATTTCCATTAAATAACCATTTTCTGTGCATCAATTACAGAATTTCATACAAACTTTCATCCCCTATTTGACAGCCTTATGGGATGAATTTCAAAAAATGCTAAAATACGTATTTATTTAATTGTATTGAAGAGTATTAATACTAAGTTTCAAGTAATTCTGATCATAAATAATTGTTTGCCCATATAAATTTTACCATCCCTTTTTACCCTTTTAAGGGATGAATTTTGATAAAATTCCAATACATATATTTCTTATTTTTTACCTTAAAGCTAAATACCACTTTCCGTGCATTTCGCATTAAGAATGACAGAGTTTCATACAATCTTTTATCCCCTATTTTACCGCCTTAGGGGATGAATTTAGAAAATTCCTTTCTTAGCGGATGCCTACATTATATAAGGAATAAGTGCTCTAAATTTCATGTTTCTACGACCAGCGGTTTAGGCTGTGCGTTGATCGATCAGTCAGTCAGTCAGGACAAAGCATTTTATGTATATATAGATTTTTTTATTTACGGTTTTTTAGTTTTTGCCAATTAGATATTTGAAGTTATATTTAGCATTTTTTTATACAAAATACTTTTAAACGTATAAGTTGTATATATTTTTGTGATCACCTCTTAAAAATCTTTATTTTGATACTCCTTTTGATTGATTGAATAGTTTGAACGAATTTGTTTTAATTACACACAAATTGGCGCCTTAAAACCGCCATTTTAATTTTTAAGTATTTTTATTACCTATAGCCTATGACCCTCGCGTTATCAAGACGAATCTAACGAGGTACGAATCATCAAAACCTAGAGTGCCACAAAAGAATAAACATACATAGACTGATAAACACATTACCTTCCTGTGCGTCGCGCAATCGGTTAAAAAGGTACTTGCTAGTTGCTAATGTCTTATATTTAAGTATTTTTATATCATTGACAGATTTTTTATGTTACAAAAAATAATATGAATAAGAACATATTAACATGAATGGAGTATTTTGTACATATTTTAAAAGCAAAAGCAATTGTGGTAAAATATATGAAACTTTTTTCCAAAGCAGCTTTTTCGCATACTTTATATAATAGCCTCCCTTATCCTCCCTCGTATCGACGATGAGATTATCGTATCAAACGCGCAAAATATCACAATTTCATTAAATATAGTACTAAAACGTGTAAACACCCATGTCAACTTGAAATTCGATCAGAAGATATACCAGTACTTAATATATTCGCTGAATTCAGAGATTTCGTTTTTGCGGAGGAATTTTTTGTTTTTAGTTCATGAGCGTTTTCAAGCTACTATCTAAATTACATTAGCATTTGAATCAATGTTCTGATTTTAAATCATATTGAATTCATAACATGTTTTGATGTTTCGCGGTACTGTATTTATTGTTAATTTTTAAAATTATTAATTTTTTAAATTATAAACTAATTTTTATTTGTAAGCTGTAACAATGTGAATCTTTAAGGTACTTTTTTTAATATTCTAAATGTTCTTTTGCCTTTAGGGTCTCTGCCCACTACACCGTCTCATACCATGACCGTGCTATGAACGTATCAGGCACGGAAACGAGCACGGCACGGACTACTATGCCCACTAGACCGTATTAACAGCATATCATGCCCGTACATAACGGTTATAGTGACCGTAGCATCCGCGTATCATCCGCGTATCAACCGCGTATCAACCGCGTATCATCCGCGTATCAACCGCGTATCATCCGCGTGTCATATCCGTATGGTTCCCGTTTTAGTATTACCTGTTGTTTCTAGATAAATATCACTAATATTGAAGTATTAGTTACAATATTATAATATTACCAGACGAATATATTAATATTACCTAATCCTGAGAAATATCGGTACTAACCCATCTTTAACAACGATTATCGCCCATCTATACAAGACAAGTGGCAATACGTAACGGGCTTAGAACGGTCATCATACGCGGTTATAACGGTCATCATACGCGTTTATAACCCGTATGCTCACCGGTTCAACAACGTCGCGTGTCAGGCACGGAGCGTACCGGCACCGGCAAAATATTCTCGCCGACAATTGTTGACGCTCCGTGCACGGCACGCGACGGTGCCGGTCGGTGACGGAACGGTCTAGTGGGCAGAGTCTCATACATTTCAATACAAAGAATATTTTTTTGCCTGACACGCTCCTAGCACGGTCATGGTATGAGACGGGGTAGTGGGCAGACTCCTTTATATATAATATTTTTTTAAATGTCGTTATCACCTATAATTAAGGTACCACTCTAACTGCTCTATTTTCTGTGTATGTTATAATGTGTTTAGTTTGTACTTTGTTGGTGTTCTAATAAATAAATAAAATAAATTATTTTATAAATGAATATGTCATTTATTCAAATACGAGATGTCGTTAACTTCAGTAATAGTCCGGTCGAAATTAGACATAAGAATAGTGATCAAATAACAAAAACTCCGACAGAGCTGAATTTTGGTAGAGGCCTTGTTGGGTACACTAGTAGAAATAAAGTGCCAAAAATAACCATCGATCCCATGTGTGTTAAAAAAGTTATTCAAGGTTGAAGGACAAAATTTTCGTTTTTTTTTTTTTGGATTTTTCTCAAAAACGGTAAGTTTTAACAAAAATATAGTTCAGACAAAAATTGTAGATCATAAAATTATCTACAAAAATGGTCAAAATATTATTTTTTCCTAATAATAAGCATTCCTAAGATATCGTGATTCTAAAAGTTGAAGGTGTTTCATTGTACATGATATGCAAACAAATGCCACGTATATACATAATCAAACACTTAATATAAATAAAAATGCCTATTTGTGTCTCTTATATATAAAATATACAATTCTGAGAATATACACTCAAAAGAAACTTAATCCCTTAGCCAGACCCTTCTACCAGCATGGCCTTGATCAACATCTGCCTACTGTATTGTCCACGTGGCGACGCTCATATACCTGCTTTTTTCAAGTTGCTTTAATGAATTATTAAATTACAGATCAGGAGGTAGGCCTACCGGGAAAATCACGTTAAAAATGTTTGTGTGAATATCATGTAGAATGTAACCCCTTCAACTTTTAGAATCGCGCTATCTTAAAAATGGTGATTGTTAGGAAAAAAGTATTATTACCATTTTTATAGATAATAATATTTTTTATTGAAACTATATTTTTGATAAAACTTACCGTTTTCGAGAAAAATCCAAAATATCGAAATTTTGACCTTTGAACTTGAATAACTTTTTTAGCACACTTGGGACCGATGGAGACTTTTGGCACTTTACTTCTACTGGTGTACCCAAGGTATCTACTAAAATTCAGCTCTGTCGAAGTTTTTGTAATTTGAAATGTCTATTACGACCGGACTATAAATAAGCATTTAGAGACAAAAAGCGCATTAATGATTCCTTTAATTTTAAACTATTCATTATATTACTAATTAATTAGCAATTTGTTTAAGACTTAAGTTCAGAATATAAGCTATAATTATTCTAAATTTCACTCAAAACGTACACACACACACACATTCACAGGCTTTCCCGTTCATGATATTAGTGTGATAATGCTTCTATGAAACAAAACAATAGTACAGGATTTTGATGTCCCAGCCAATTAATTTAAAAGCAAAATTTGAAGCGTTATTATATGGTCCGTAGCGTGAGGGCAGTACATTTTATATCGGGGTCATGCCGTACTTTCATATCAGGAATGAATGAATTCTTTCCAAGATATCTGCAGAGTAATGATTTTCATATCAAAAATAAATGAATCGTTTCTATAAATGAATCGATATCTGGAAAATACACTGTAGAGCGCGGCGTGTGCATTAGAGACGTAAGGATCCCTGTAAGGAAGCTAGGGCGGTCCCGCCCTTCCTTTGCTTAGTTATAACAGTTATTTTATAGAAAACAGCACACGCACATTTGGGAATGATATGCTGGACTCCGGTCTATTTTAGTCTTAAATAAAAAAAAATATAGATATAATATTACATACATATGTATAAAAACCCAACTGAGCTTTTTCGTAACTCTTTTCGGTACTGAGGTAATTTCTTTCTAAGCTGGTTGCGAATTTTCAGTAGCTAAGTGAGTTTTATGTCAAATAAAAAAAATTCACTTTGACTTTCAACTATAAAAGATTAAAAATTCTTAGCTTTTGCTTTTCAAGTTTAAAGCATATACATATATCTTTTGAATCTATTCAGTTCTGTTATGAAGTTTGTGGAAGCTATGTAAAACAGCAGTACTAGTACACAAGATTAATGGCATCTTAACGACATTACTAATTGCGCTGGCTTCATTAGCGTTGTTCTTCTCGTAAAATCCATCTATTTGTCTTCAAACGAATATCTAATACTTAGCCCTAATTATTATCATTTTATTTCTAGTCACGTTAACAAATGAACTCAAGTAACTTTGCCAAAATAAATAAGAGAAGAAAAATAATTTAATTTACGAGTAGTATCAGTTTACTGCCACCGGCAATGTTCTAATAGATCCATTTTATTCTATCTTCACCTATTGTATCAAGCAAAAATGCTTTGATAGGATTTCTCAAAAACTAGTTAAGAAAACTAGTTAAGTTTAAAATCCTATAAGGAATTTAAAAAGAATTATCAAAAATAACACGAAGACTTAGTTTATTTTTATATTTCTGTTTTGATATTGTAACTTACGATTAAATATTATACTGACTTCTCATCCAATGTTATATAATGCTAAAAATAGAGCTTTGAAATGTGGCTTTCTAACGAATGTTTGGTGAACTGAAAACATATACGTTACATATATGCGTTTTTCAATCAACTGAAATGGGGTCGCTCATTTGTTGTTTTAGAAATTTAATCAATCTGTGAAATAGCATCGTGATTTATATGGGATAGAATTAATTTTCTCAGCTCATTTTTAAAACGATTCAACCATACCTTCACATATTATGAGCAGTTTTATTTGAACATTTCTGATTAAAATCATTTTTAGTTTTAAAATATTTATTCATTTTGATAAACATATGTGGGATGTTATTTAAAGTATAAAGCAAATCGTTATGATTTTGTAAATTTCTCTCATGAAAATCAGAAATTTTTAACTTGTTTCGCTAGGGTGCGTAGGGACGCATCATGTATCCACCATCTAGGGAGATGCCTATATGTTACTTGAAGTCACGGTCTTTATATGCCCTAAATTTTATACAGATCGCTTCAGCTGTATCTTTTAACTTTCACATTTATATAGTAGCCCGATTAAATTCAATTATTTTTATGTGTAATATTATATAGCAATCTGGTTTTGTTGCTGACAAGATTAATTCAGAAATAGGAATAAATGAGGTCAGAATCGTAAACGCAGATGTACAAATATTTATTTTTCATCTTTTATGGCTCTCTAGTTTATTATTCCATTGATTTTGAATGGTAATGTATAGACGTCATTAATTTAAGATTCGCAACCATCCGTGGAAAATCTTTATTAATGTTGAATATCAAATCCCTGCCTCATTAGAGATACAGCTCCCGAAGTCAGAGTGGGATCTAGATGATGTCAGAATTTTTGTGAACATTTCTGAAAGCAAATTACGCTAAATCCTTTAAAAGCAATATGGAGTGATACTCGGTTTCATCGCTCTGAAACTGACGCCTTTGTCGTTCAACACAGCATCAAAAATATGAAAATGAAGCAATCATGGCCATGTTAAATTGATGTAATATATGTGATATATATATATATATATATATATATATATATATATATATATACTTTTAAGTAGCTCGTTAAATTTAATACCTATGAGAGTAAGAGACAGAGATATATTGTTTATAGAGGCAAAAATGTGTGTGTAGGTGTTTTGTTTCCAATAACAACGTATTTAATTAATTTGCAAAACTTCTTTTATGCAGTCTCATGTCCACTTGGAAAATAAAAAAAAAGATAAGAATATGGATATAATTATGTGTATTCAGGCGATTGAAGTTAATCTTCACTTATATTTTAAATATGATAGGAAATAATGTGAAACATATAATTGACAAGTACAATTTTAAGTGATGCTTATAGGAACAGGCAGATGAAATTCGTTAACGCAATTTACGCAGCAAACTTATCGGCCATAATTTTACATCTAAACAGATTATGACCGCTTAGAGACTAAAAAATAAAGAGCCATCCTTATTCATCGTCCTAAATACTCGTAAGGTATTTGGATTAAATAAAGCCAAACGTAGCTATATAATAAATGCGCGTACTTGAAGTACTTTTTGGATGATACTAATAATGCACAGCTGACACAATTTCCTTAATCGGAATAAAAGGTGAACATCAAAACTAAACTCTAACTCTTTACGGATTAAACCAAGTAAATCGGTAGTTTCATCTGCGTAAAACAAGGACAAAAAATACACCTTGGAATCAATACTTTTCGTAAGGATTGTTGGTTTTTTTTTAAATATTTTTATTAATTTTGGTTTATATGGAAGTAGAAATTGACTGATAAACTTTATTTTTCATACATTTTCTTTCCTCCTTAAAATAAGTCTTGAATTCGGAAGAAAATTATAATCCAAAATTATATTATAAAGAGGTAAAGTTTGTAAGTTTATAGGTAGGAGGTAATCTCTGTAACTACCGATTCTGAAAAATCGTTAACTAATAGGAAGCTACATTATCACCGAGTGCTGTAGGCTATTTTGTATTCGAATAAAAATGAATTTACTGTCAAAAATTAATAACTTAAAATCGAAAAAAGTAGCAGTTGATTTGTTTTAATAGCATGCGCTGCCTAAACAGTTTGAAATATATTATTAAAAAGTATGACAACAAAAAGACCGCCAGGGACGCACCCGAGCGAAGTGAATGGAAAATAGCTACGTCTAACAAAATAGTAATAAAGCAAAATCTGTATATGAAATATTTTTTAAAAACTATGACTGTTACGTATTGTGTACAGAATATAGACCCCAAAACAATAGTTATTGAATTTTTTATCTGTTTGTCTGTATATCTGTGTGCATTCCGCGCAAAAAATATTGAATCGATTTTAACTACATTTTGTGTTATGATAACTTATTACTCGGGTTAGCATACAACATATACCTTTTACTACAATAAAATCTTTAAGTCCCACGAGAAAATACAATAATTAGAAGTTTGCTTTTATTATCTTCAAAAGATCTACAGAAAAGTCCGCAGTAGCATATGTACGTCTATCACCTAAGGTGCACTCACAATCACTATTTTTATTTATTTAAAACGTACCCAGGGACACATGCGAGCGAAGCAAGGGTAAGTGATGAAATGAATGAAATGAAACTCATTAAAGCTTTTAATAAAGCGATGAAAACTTTCCACTTTTAATACTCGATAACGATAATAAAATATTTTGCAATCTCGTTAAAGGTATTGCATTGTAAATAATGTAGTAGTAATTTTTAAATCTATATACATATATAATTGTTACAAGGTGAATTTAATTATTGAATATGTTTAGAATGTTAGTGAAATGTTTAGAATGTCATTGAAGTTGATTGCACAGTAAAGGAATTACACATACATACGGTATATGTGCGTCTGTTAAATTATTGTTTGATCCCGGACGGCTGTATGCATTCAAAGGAAATTTTTGTTGCACATTCTTAATTTCAAGACGAAGGTCACATAAATATAGAGCGTGGGCTTAATAAGTGCAACTAATGTATAGAATACGGATTTATTTTAAAACTAGCGACTCACCCTCGCTTCGCTTCGGGTTCGTCCCTAGACTAAAACAAATCTATCCCATGCGAACCGTACATTTTTCCGGGATTATATATAGCCTTCCTCAATAAACTATCTAATGCAACAAGAATTTTTCAAATTGGATTAGTAGTTCCTGAGATAAGCGCGTTCAAAAAAACAAACAAACAAATAAATAAACTCTGTCGCTTTATAATATTAGTATAGCCTAGCGACTAACCATTGCTTCACTCGGATGCGTTCCTAGGTGCCTCAAAGTAGCTTATGTGTGACTCCAGGTCATAATGTACCCGTATATCGTCCAAATCCGTCCAGCTGTTTCATAGTGAAGATATAACAAATAAACATACATACATTCATAATTACAAACTTTCGTATAATATTTATAATAAAAGTCCGATGTAATTTTAATTTATGTTACTCGAATGACAAAATTGGGTGTACATACAATTGACGAAGGTTCAGCGCCTTAAAAACCACAAAAAGATATGCTTGACCTTTTATTCGCCTATTTAGAATCTTCCCCAATATTAATCGAAATGTTTCCTTTTTGCTCATCTTCTGTTTCTTACGTAAATATAAAGTAAAATGCGTATAATTTAATAAATTTAAGGAGTCACCATTGGATATTGTACAATATTTTACTATATGGTTTAATCATTAATTACAAGATTTTTACTGTCCCATATCAATTGTAATTTATAGAAAACAGTATTTTAAACCATAATATGTAGTTACAATTATTAATATTAAAAGAGTTCATAACAAAAGTAATTAAAATAAATAAATTAAATTTGTAATTACCAATTTTGATAGAAGCAATGCGCGTACAAATCACTAATTAACCCTTTAACCACAGCATAATCGAATTACAAGTTCGCTGTTTCTATCAGGTCACCGGAACACAATGGAACACTTCACATTGTGAAATCGGAAATATTTGAAGCCACGTTCCGGTTTGCGATCATTGTGTTCCGAAGAAGTTCGATCGGTGGCGGATATAGAACGAGGTAAAGCGAGCATCCGAGACGCTGTCCGGGAGAGCACTGGTTAGCATCACGCGCGTGTCCCTGTCCTGTGTCCCGGGTGCCGCCGCGCCCAACCCGCCAGCTGGATCGTGTAGGTATTGTAGTGTTTTCACCCCTATTACCTTAATATTTAACGCTTTTCATTATAATTCTCTTCATATTTTCGCTTTATTATATGGCTGTCTGTAAAGCTTTGTTTTTAGTATTAGGAAATTGATATATGAAAATGTATTTTATAAAATTGAAAAACACTAATTTCGTTAAGTAACAGTTAGAAAAATGTAATTACATTATTGAGGGAACGCTTGGTAGATAAAAATAATGAGCGTTCTGGAAATGCCAGCCTCTAACAAGCCATGTGGTGAAAAGGCAAACTGTCAGTATTTGAGGACGAATAAACTTATCGCTTTGCGAATCAGAACAAAGCTACGATCCGTGAATAAAACCCGGCCCAAAACTCAATGTTAATATCGAATGTTTGTAGTTTGTTACATGGTTTACAGAAGAGTACCTACCTATCTAAATTTTATTTTCAGTGCAGATAAAAAATCTTAAAGGATGACTGATGAGGAAGTTGTCTTAAGGTACCTACTGAAAATGAACAGTACCTAAGTCTATTCGTTAAAATCATAAATAAGAAATGACTATGTTATTTTAAGTTTTTTTTTTGCTTAGATAATCCAAATCCCTAATAAATATAAACTAGTGAAAGAAAGTAATATATAAGTTTGAGAAAAGCTCTTAATGAAGTGGAGCTATCAACCCTTATAAAATATTTATAAGGTCGACCAATTGAAATAGCTTCTTATTCTGTCAGTATGAAAAAGTGACTAAGTACCTATTTATAGTAGAATAGTTAAAGTATATATATATATATATATATATATATATATATATATATATATATATATGTAATATTATGTTATTTGACATATTTCAATAGAAAATATATTTTCCTTATAAATCCTAATAAAACAGACCATTGCGCGATCATTGAATTAGAACCCAGTTCTTATTTAATTATGGAATACTTATTGAGTTACTTCTGTACCTGACACTATCACAGGCGTTATAAGATGTTCTATAAAAACACTGTCAGATAAAATGATTAAGAAGTGGAGGCGTCACAGCCTATTTTCTCCAAATTTAGTGGACAAAAAAGTTCTATTTGGTACTGACAGGATTAGATGACCCAAAAACGAATGATATGGAAAATACGAAAAAATAAATTCAGATTTTCGGGGTTTATTTTCAAGGGTCAAATCGGAAAATAAAACAAGTTCCCCCTGGTTACTCCTTTTTTAGTAAAAAATATTTGCATAGAAAATATGATGTAGCTTTTTTTTAAATCCCTTTGAAGATTTTTAAGTATTTATTTAATTCAATCCATATCCAACTTTCTTTTAAAATTTATAATCGATTTGATGAAACTGATCGTGCGTAGTAAAAAAAATTTGTAAAATTCGTGAATGCACTATTTAATTTAATATTTGTTTTGAAATTATGTACATATGTATGTATATATATTTTCGTAGCTTATCGTTTTACAAAATAATAAATTCATATTATATTAGATCAAAAAATTTAAGAATTTACCACATTCAATGTAAATGGTAATAGGCAGATCATTTCCCTCTCTTAAAAATAAGATGTGAATAAATCATCTCGATTTATTGACTGGCTTTCAGCCAGAGAATGGCGAGTCCAAATTGCCTCATTGTTAAGGGATTTATAATATAGAAACTTAATCCTTGTCAAATAGAAAACTCGTTGTCAAATACAAAGTACATTAAGCAAAAACCTTCTGAATCCAAGCAAATTCCCTCTTGTGCCCAGTTTCACTCATTCAGTCAGTCGCTTGATTGAGTTATAAGCCTGTGTATTTAAAAGGGTTTACGTTTTAATTTTTTCAGTCTATTATAATTAACCTACCTTATTTTAGGGAACTAACCAAATTGTATTACCCATTTTTATTGTATTGTGTTTTGTAAAGTTCTCTAATGATACCATATAGGTTTTGCTGGAAGATATTCTCGATTTAAATGATGCAGTTGACCCAAAAATCAATAATGGGCTGGCAGTATCTTTGCGCGCATATAAATGAATGGTGTCCATTCTCGCTTCACTCACTCCTCATCAAAACCATGTGTCACTGTCACCACAAAACCACGTACCGACTATTAAATTAAACTTTAGATCCCGACTTCCTAACATCAGCTTTAGATGATATCACTTAATAAATTTAAAAAAAAAACATTTAATATAAAGTTATTTTTTTATATACAATGATCATTTACTCGCTCTGATTATCCCACAAGGGATATATGTACATATGTATGTAGATAAAGACTGTAGCTACTTATACTACCTTACTTTGGAGCACTAAAGTCGTAGAATTTGAAACAACATTTGGGAGTTAATGATGTCTATTGTTTAAATTTTTATTACTATCCTAAATAGCTTTAACATTAAACTGAGTAAAATCGATATTTTGGATTTCATTTAACGTCAAAAGTAATCTTGTTTTTGTGAATTCGTACGAAAGTTCCCATCCTCCTTATTTTTAAGGATTAGGGCTAGATTGGTATAAAGGAAACCTTTTGAAATTTTCCTACTGTCTCCGAAGTTTGTAAAGAATACGAAAAAAGTTAAGATTATAATTTGGTTATATATCAAGCCAAAACTTCATACGCCATACAAATGCGTTATGAGATATTGGATTCAAACTTGGCCGTTTTATAACCTTATCTTACCTTATCCATATTAATATTATAACTGTGAAAGTTTGTGAGTATGTATGAATGTTTGTTACTCTTTCACAGAACGACTGAACGGATCTGGATGAAATTTGACACAGAGATACATTATAGTCTGGAATAACATATAAGCTATTTTTTATCCCAGAAAATGTACGGTTCCCGTGGGATAGGTTTATTTTTGTTTTCCTAGAGGTGAACCCGAGCGAAGCGAGGGTGAGCCGCTAGTATTAATATAAATGCAAAATGTATGATGATTGATTTATTTATTCTTTTATCACGCAGCCCCGGATCAATGTGATTTTTTCCATACTGATAGTTCATTTGTCGCAGAGTGACAAAGATAACTTTGTATCAGTGGATACCCACCTTCTGTTATTGTAAATATTTGCTAAACAATCATACTTAAGGAGTACTTAGTATTAGATTGAAGCGACGGCCGCTAATAATTCATAATATTATAGTAAACATGCACTTATACAGTCTATTACAAAATCACATATTATATGCCCGAGCGTAAGAAATTATCAACCATATTTTGCCTGGAATAATGCGAAAGAAAACCGCATGAAAACTCGAGAACACGCGTTTTCCCCGACATAAGACTAATCTAGATCGATTTTTCGCCCCCAAAAACCTCCACATACAGCGAAATCGTTAGAACCGTTTTGCGAAATCACCGGTATAAATAAATAAATATACAAGAATTGGTCATTTAAATATATTAGATATATAAGTATCTTAGTAAAAGATTTTTTAATCACTATGATTTAATTATATGCATTACGCTAAGCAAAAACAATGATGTTTTATAAAATAGATACGTTATAGATATGTTCACAAAACTAGCGAAAAAAGTGTTCCGAATCCAGCGGCAGCACATATGCTTACACATTTATTATTTTATTTAAACCACCACGTTGCCAAATGATGTGAAATCTCTACTTATTCGAAAGCGACTGAGGCCAGTGGAGAATATTAACTCCATTTCTGCGTTTCACTTTTAGAGCGCTAGTAACGTATCTACCTTTTTTTATTATAATATTGCATTGAGCAAAAGTCGAAATATAAAGTAAAGTACACTGCATACTATAACAAAGTTATCTATGAGCAGTTTTATTTTAGTATATTAGTTGGTAACTAGGTAATCCTAAGAGTCATATTAAAATAAATCAAAATTTTATGACAAAAGTTATTTAAAATATTATTACTTAATATATATTTTAAAAACAAAAAGGTTTGTTTTCACAGCACACTTTGCAACTAAAAAGTCGACTGAGTTTAGTTTGGCGAAGCATGATTAGGGTGACCAAGACGCGTGGCTATATATACTCGTAATAAATTACTAAATCGATCGTTTCGCGCAGTAGTTACGACAGTGTACCTAAAACTTGAAAATATAACTTTAGCGAATGCTTCTAAGTAAAAATGGTGAGAAGAACCTCAGAGAACAGCAAGGTGTTGATTTAGAAAATCATTAAAAGAACTCAATTTACATAAATGATAAGATGTTAAAAAATCATTGTTAAACACACTGAGAAAACACTTAATAATTCTCTTCAGCGATTGCAGCTAAAACAGCGTTTTCCTTTAACTATGTTTTAGCATAGTGGAAATGCTGTCTAGAACAATGGTAATAATAAATAATAATAAATGTTGGGACATTAACACACAGCACCATCTAGTTCCATGGTAAGCTATAAGGCCTGTGTTATGGATACAAGACAGTTGATACACTACACATATATAACTTTAAATACATACATATTATAAATATAAACGCCCATGACTGGAGTACAAACATTCGTACTCATCACACAAATGAATGCTCCTAGCGGGACTCGAACCCGCGACCTCTGGCACAGCAAGTAGGGTCACTACAAACTGAGCCAAACGTGTCGTCAAAATGATATATAAAATGGTATATAAATGTGTCTTAAAATATTTAATTATCTCATGTATTCTTGTACATCACACAAAAATTTACTAAAAACTTGTAAATATATTTGTATGGCGTAAATTATATGCAGTATTTTAAGATAACATCACGTTCAATCAATCAAAAGTAAAATTTTCCGTGGCATCAATACCTATATAAGTTTAAAATGTCATTACCTTTTATTACTTACTTTTATATAAATACAGTATATGTACAATAAATAGTGATGTATGGCATAACTGTAGTGACTGCACGGATGAATACTATTATACATATACTGTATACGAATTATTTATTCATATTCATATATTTTAATATACTCACTTGAAATGACGTAGTATAATGATATTTGCTTCTATCACTCTCTTATTTACTCAATAATATATTTGATTTCAAAAGTTTAAAAAATTGTTTAAATTTTTCTTACTTTTTATACATCCTTTATTTAAATCTCTAAAACAGTCTTTTATTAATATTTTTTAGGAAAACCAAGAATGTTATGTAATAGCATATTATGTATTAATACAAAATATAAATGTAGTGTAGGTACTTAGTTTTATTTTAAACATGCTGTTATATTATTTCATCATCATGCTTTTCTATACATATAATAAAATCGTAACTAAGCGGAATCTGTACATTAAATATTTTTTGGAAAATCTTATTGAAAAAGATTTTATTATCGGTACAGAAGTCAAATCTATACTTTTTTTAGAATTTTTGTCTGTCTGTCTGTTACCGCATCACGAAAAAACTACTGAACAGATTTTGATTAAATTTGGTATGATGATAGCTGGTTATCCGGATCAACATAAAGGATACCTTTTACTGCAGGAAAATATCTCATCTCTGAGCTAAACGTTAAAACGTAACTAGGGACGAACCCGAGCGGAGCGAGGGTGAGTTGCTAGTCTGATAAATAAAACAAGCAGGATATAATATTATAATCATAAAAAATGAAACCCATTTAAGATTTTCAATTTAGTATTGTAAAGCTTTTTATTTTCCAAACACATCGACTTCAATTTTCACATTCGGTCAATGGTATGATTTAATTTTCACATCCTACTCACATGAGAGGCTTCTATTTCAACAAAACATTGTCCAGAGTGAAACAGAAAGAATTTTTATAGTCTTTATTCTAGTTATGATTAAAATTATATACTTATTTTTGAACTTATTAGCACTTTGTAATTGTGTGAATTTGTAATTTTCAATAACGACTAAAAGCCAATATACATACCTATATAGATAGGTAAAGACAAAACAGATCAGTACCTTCTTGTCCTCTAGTTGTCAACCGATTTTCATTTTCGGAAACACACTTTTTTTTAAATAGATGGGTAAATTTTACTCATACGAGATATGTTGTACTCTAATTTTCAATAATGACTATGGACGACTTACGGCCGCTAGGCGAACACTAATTTCAAATCACACTTGCTTATAAAAATCTACGGAACTCTCCGGTTACGTGACTGACATTGTGAAAGTAGGTAATCTCCATCACGCTCGCGGCTTTACCACCTTTTATTGATGTACGTGACACATATTCTCTTAGAACTGCTAGTACTGTGCATAAAAATGGGTAAAACCACAAAGCCTAGTATGCCATTCACTATATTATAAAATATCTTATTCTTTACGAAATCCACTTTAAATATATGTTTGTTTGTCTCGTCTATTTAAACTCGTTATTACTACGAGTTCCTTGAATTAATAATATTCCTGAATATATAATTAGCTTACTAATTAAAATAAATATAAAGATTTGATGTAATATATAAAATATAATTGTTTGCAATGTCATTCAAAAAAGACCTAGTGTTTTAAGTAACTGTGTGACCTTAACTAAAATATTCTAAAAATAAGTAAGGTAACCTGCTCCTACTTTAGTCAGCTTAATTATACAGTTAACGATCACTGCTTGTACCAAGCAAGCGCTGATGAGAGCAAAATAAGTATAAAGCTTAATTTATTCTTAAGATACTGGCTATGTTCAGCATTATTATAATACACACGTACTAATATAAGTACAAATACAACTTCAAAATCATTCTCATAAACAGTTACAGAATCAAGAATGTTGTAGGGCTTTACCTCAGTCAATCCTAGTAAATCTCCATAAATTTATTATGTTCACTGACTGTTACAATATCTATACTAATATTATAAAGCTGAAGAGTTTGTTTGATTGTTTGTTTGTTTGTTTGTTTGGTTGAACGCGCTAATCTTAGAAACTACTAATCCGATTTGAAAAATTCTTTTTGCATTAGATAGCCTGTTAACTGAGAAAGGCTATATATCATCCCGGAAAAATGTATGGTTCCCGTTGGATACATATGTTTTTGTCTAGGGACGAACCCGAAGCGAAGCGAGGGTTAGTCGCTAGTATTACATAAAATATAGGCTTATAATAAATCTTCATAATAAATCTACATAAATAATAACATATACAAACAACCTTTTTTTTTTTGAAGTATAACTTGTTTAGATAGCACTCAAACGAACAATAGGCCTCTGGGAGTAAGCGAGCACGTGGAGCTTGAGGACTCTAGGGCGGTGATTACTTCGACATTAATTTGTTGGTAACGAGAAAAGTTTCTCTTAGGAGCGAATTAATAAACGTAAATAAGTAAATATAACAAAACGTACGAGTACATTCCAAATGAAATTACTCTACAGTTTCTATTTTATTCAGAATTTTAACCGACTTCCAAAAAGGAGGAGGTTGGATGTTCATCTGTATGAATGTTTTTTTATGTATATATGTTTTTAAATAATTATATTAATTATCAAGTAATTATATGTTTTTATAAAATAAATGCTAGAGAAAATGAAATGCAAACGCAATGAATGTATAATTCATTGCCTTTATCTTCAGTTCTGTTAAAGAAAACAGCAATAAAACCGCGAGAGATCTTAAATAATACTAGAATAAAAAATGTTTACAAGACCTTAGAAGATTTAACGTTTAAGCACAAAGAAGGCTGTGGCGCGCATTTAATATTTATCTTTATTTTATTATAACACTTAATTATAGGTTAACTATAAAAATTATGTTCAAGCTTTGTATTTCAAAAAGGTATCTAAACATTACTGAGTTTTTTAAACATAAAAGCATCAATATATATAGCTAAAACTATAAAAGTTAAATTAAGGTATTTGCGTTTTTTGTACCATTATCAAAAGTCAATATTTGTCATTTATTGTATTATTTTTACTTGCATAATAAACATACAACAGGATTCACTCGGTCAGCGTATGCTGATAAAGCAACCAAGCAGCGCTTTTTATACCGAATTGATTCACTAATACCGTCAGTGCTCCTAAAAATACCTGGGCAATTTTAAATACACATACCAACAAAATCACATCCAAATCTGTTGAGTAGTTTTTGTACATACGTACAGGACAGACGCTCAGTGCGAATTTCTCTTGTACGTGCATGACTTTTTCATATTAGAATGTTTTGATATATCAAGTAAAGTGAATTTCAGGGATTTACAAAAAATATATTAAATTACCACTATTTTGCTACATCTATAAGATTTCGCGAGAATAATAAATACAAATACCAGAGTAGGCGTTGCTAAAAGCGGTTACAGTCTAAGCTTATATTGGTTCAAAAGTCAGCCATGCCTCGACTATCTTATTTAGTGGTCCTTGAAGGACTCGAATTACAAAATTTTCTGTAGTGCCTAAAGAATCTACCCTAAAATGTTCACCAGCTCTCCTACCATATACATACATATAAAGTGTAATTTTATGCGCTATGACACATTACTGAAAAATCTTTTGACATACATCTTATTTGTTCTACAAAGTACAAAACTTAAATTACAAAACTCTTCAATTTTTTTTATTTAGTATATACTTGGTAATAATTGCTAAGCATTGCCTATTATAGTGGAATAATATACTATTGTACTGTATATGTAGTTATATTAAATCAATTTTGGTATTTCTGTATTTTAGCCTTTTTTATATACATATACATTATGTACATGTGTGTGCAACGCCTTCAAGTGTAATTTTTCATTAATAAAAATACGAGTATCCAAAATAAATGTATTGATGTAAATGGACGCTACTGTTAAAATACACGAGTATATCAAAAGTAGATAGTAATTTCAATTCAACGTTAAAACGCTAGTTATCTTGTTTATTTTTAAAATTTTATTTTAAAGTTTTATATATAATAATATTAAATTCCTATTTTTATATTTTTAATAAAAATTAAATTGAAGATCTTTCCGATAAGCCTTTGACCGCAATTTGATTTATGCTTAGAAATCTTCGTAGCAGCTAAAAACTACTAAAACTATTCAAAGATTAATTTACTTAAGGTGATTTCTTTAAATTGCGTCTAGATTAAATTCAAGTTTGAACTAACGAAGTAAAACTTGTCGGAAACAGAAATGCTTTTGTGTGAAAGTTTACAACACTTTTTGTAATAATAAAATGAGATCTTGCTTTTAATAGTTAAAGTTCGATATTTGGAAATCTATACATATAATAAAATTCTAACTGAGTCAAATCTGTACATTAAATATTTTTTGGAAAATCTTATTGAAATAGACATTATCATCGATACAGAGGCCGAATCTATAGTTTTTAGAATTTTTATCTGTCTGTCTGTCTGTTACCGCATCACAAGAAAATCACTGGACAGATTTTGATGAAATTTGGTATGATGATAGCTGCTTATCCGGGTCAACATATAAGATACTTTTACTGCGGGAAAATATCTCATCTCTGAGAAATCTATACTAAAGTAGTATCTAGTTAGAAATATAAAAAGGAATCAATCTTTAATATATATTTTAGTGCTTTTTTTTTAAATTGGGAAATGCATTTACATGGCGTCGCTGGATCGCTAACACACTCAACCACAAAGACCCGACGGCAGGTCTGCCGAAGCAGACCACACAACCCACGGTCCACTCTGCTGTCAGAGAAGTACCAGGAGCAACCTGCATGGTACACCGCTCAACGGAGTGGTTTACCTCCGTGTGTGTCTGTTGGCCTCGAGCCCGGCTGGTTGCCGGACGCTAATGAGCCCCCTCCCCTCGTGGGGGGGATTTATTTGATTTTAGCAATAAAGTATTAATTCGGCTTCGAATTAAACCCATATTTACAAAACGAAAAGGAATTTTGCTAGGCTAGACATTTGACGGCTATTATTATTACCCGTTTGACTGCTATCTAATTTGTAATTAGTGTTTCTGTTACCGTAGAGGCCATATACTCGTATGTTTGTTGCGGCCGGCATCTCTATTTGTTCCGTAAATGTTTCACGGTCCACAGAGAACGGGTAAATTAAAAGGCTACCGGCACGTGGCCTTCTAATTTATACGTGAGTGTGCAGCATAGCTGCTACCGTATATTACATAAAAAAATAACCGAGCAATTGTTAACATTCCTTAAAACTACATTTTAGTTCATATGAACACATCTGCATTGCTTTTAAAATGTTACCGACATAAAAAACGTCCGCAACCTTTTTCACTCGGAAGATACGAACGTTTGAAATATTTTAGAGTCATTGGAAATTCTGTTTGAAGTAAGCGTTATGAATTTTTAATAGAGAATTTTTTATTACCTTTGGTCGTGTATTAGAGCATGTTATGCTTTTTGCTTAAAAATATTTGATTTAACAACAAATAACAAAATGTATTGAACTGACACTGCCTTAGAAGCTACGAGTTCACTTTTGTATGGAGCAAGTTATTATATTGACTCTATAAATCTTTATAGATCTGTCTATAATACTAGCGACTCACCCTCGCTCCGCTCGGTTTCGTCCCTAGTTACGTTTTAATGTTTAGTATAGATTTCTCAGAGATGAGACATTTTCCCGCAGTGAAAAGGTATCCTATATATTAACCCAAATAACCAGCTATAATAATATTAAATTTCATCAAAATCTGTCCAGTGGTTTTCTCGTGATGCGGTCACAGACAGACAAAAATTCTAAAAACTATAGATTCGGCCTCTGTGTCCATAATAATGACTATTTCAATAAGGTTTTCAAAAAAATATTTAATGTACAGTTTCGACTCAGTTAGAATTTTATTATATGTATATATAAATAGGTAAAGTTAAGATACCTAAATCGTAATGCAGTGAACGGACATCAAACGTATATTGTATAAAAACTGTCAGAAAGAGACATGAAATATTTTTTTTCTCTATATGCTATAATTGTTTACAATAAGTACAGTTGTTTTAAAGCGTATAATCATTAACCTCAAAAAACCTACACATTAGTCATGTTATGAGGTAAAGCGAGATAATGGAATGCTACGAAAGTGCTACGATTATCGTAGCGTTTATTCGTAGCTTTCAATTCTACACTTTGTGCTTTTAGTTCATTAATTTCGAGTATTATTACTGTCGGCGGCGAAGACATTAATATTTAAATATCTATAAATAAAAATAAAACGCCCGTCTGAAATGTCATAGCTATTCTGTATCGTATATTATTATTTATATGGTACTGAACCCTAAATAATCAATAAAAAACATTTGTCTGCCCGTCTTCTTGTATTCATTAATTTTTGAACAGCTAAACCAATTCAATGACATTTCCATTGGTAGATTAGGAGACAATTTTGCGCGAAAGTGATGGAAATTACTTTTTCGCAGAGAAACAAAAAGTGCACGTACCTCACAAATAGAGGATGGAAGAAGAACAATTTATCCGATATAAAAGAAACTCTTACTGCAAATTTGAGTAAGAGACAATGATAATGAGTGAAGTTACAAACAAACAAACAAACAAACAACCAAGGAATCCAGTAAAGATTTTGATTCTACGTCAGAGTGATCCTATATTCCCCTCATCCTTTACTTGTACTGTAAGTATTTATTTATACAAGCCTGCTATTTTTGATAGTTTTTTTTAGGAAAATAGAAAGAACAATAATTTTATTGAAACAAAAAGCATAAATACTCGTATAATAAGCAAAAGCCTATATACACAATACGCATAAACATGTGCATAAAAGAACTGAATGACTCCTACATAATATCTATGTATGTATAACGTGTACGTAATCTTTGAGACGTCAAGCATACCGGAGCACTCGGTGGCTTGAATAGCTCCTATCTCAGATACTCGGATACTGTCACTGCTACGGAGATATAAGCATCCAGAGAATCTACAATTGTTTGATTAGCTGTCGGAGTGTCCATCTGTTGTTAACAATTGACGTGGGACTATTAAATGTTATTCTTCATACATTTTAATATTAATTTATAGTCTTTATTTATTAATAAATGCTATTCTTATTTTTGATATTTTCAATTAATTTCACTTTATTTCTTTTTTTGAAACGCGTCTCGTCTAAAGCCGCAAAATCAATTCAGCGTGATAAAAGGAACAAACACACTACTAGTTACTTATTAAGTATGAATTTTCGAAGTCAGCTAAATCGATTGTAGATTGTCAACTTTAGTATTTTTATGAATCTATCTATTTGAAAACTACTAGATGAAATAATCCAACTGAAAAACACATATATTGCTTATTTCCTTTTTTCTATGTATATGTGGGAAAGTCACGTAACTCTTAATATCTTTCAACAAACATTTACATTGTGTATATGGTCGTTAAATTTTGAACGTCTAACGTCTATAGATAAGGCAGAAAGTTATAATTACTCTCATAAAGCAACAGGGGAATTATTTCATATCATAAAATGGGTTATTATCATAATTTATAGCAGCTCCCAAGTCGCGAGCGGTATATCATAAGCAATACTGCAGCCTGACCCAGTTGCACCTTTGAATATTGATTGATATTGTTTGTGTATAAATATAGTGTTGTCCCTACTTCATGCCGTTGAACTTATTTGATATCAAAGTCTGTCATTTAAAAGAATATTATCTTTCATCAAAAATTACTATATATTTAACTGTAAATACATGTAAGTACTTCTTAGCTAAAAAAGAAACCCTGATTTCAAAGTCCTCTTAATTAAACTTCACTTATACCTTTAGTCAGTGGTAGCCCAGTGATAACGCGCTCTCTTGGGAAATTGAGTGAAGCGAGTTCAAATCTCGGGTCTCGCACCTCTGATATTTTCATATGCGAATCATTTCCAACATGATTACCACTGGTCTTAATGGTGAAAAAAAACATCGTGAGGAAACCTGCATGTCTGAGAGAACCTAGCAAGTTTTCGAAAGACATGTCAAGTCTGCCAATCCGCACTTGGCCAGCGTGGAGAACTATGGCCTGATCCCCCTCGTACTGAAGGGAGGCCCGTGCCCAACAGTGGGACTTTAAAAAAAAGGGCTGAATGCTATACTTTTATTGTAGACTAGCAGAACCCGCGGCTTCGCCCGCGATCGAACTAAGAAAAAAATAAACTTTTTCGAATACATACTTTATTACTTGCAAAACTAAGTTCGTGTAACTTTTATTATTTCTTAAAGATATATGGAAAACAAATTAAATTTTAGCAATCGTAACTCAAAATATCCAGTATCTTAAAAGATTTTAAGCGTATATTCTGTAAATAAATTTATTCTTTAGGTATTTAGCAAGCTCCACTACCTGTGTTTTTTGCACATTTTACTACTCCATCTTTTCAAAGTTAGAGGAAGAGGGTACAATGATACAATCGCATACAATATTTACGATTTTAGAATCTTGTAACTCGGCTAATGTGGGTTTTTTAACTAACATACTAACAGGCTAACATCTACGTTATTTTTAAAGACCCAGTGCTATGTACATCTGAAGCTTACAGTTTCCCTCCTTCTCCTTCTTTTTTAAGTTACACATATAAAGTGCCATTCTTATTTTGCTGTAGCTTTTTGCCCGCGGCTACGCTCGCGTGGACTGAAAAATTTGCTCAGTTTTAATTTCCATTGAATTTATATGTTATAGTTGTCGCTGCTGTGGCCAGTCGAAAAGTTATACATAATTTTCCTTTGGATTCAGAATAATTTCCGTTCTGTACTTTATCCCACACAGTAAATGTGCACTTACAGATAACTTGAGCCATGTTACTCTATTTAAATATATTCAACAATTCAAAGTTCAACGCCCAGTTTTACCGACTTAAAGGCTGAATTAAAAAAAAATTTACAATACATGTTTGTTTAATTGTGTTAAAGAGCATTAATACTACGTTTCAAGTAATTCTGATCATAAACAATTTTTTTCTTATATAAACAGCATAACCCCCTTTTACTCTTTTAAGGGATAGATTTCGAAAAAAAAAAGATATTTTTAATGGTTTTATTTTTCATTTCAAAGGTAAATACCACTTTCCGTGTATCGATTACAGAATTTCATGCAAAAATATCATCCCTCATTTTACCCCCTTATGGAATGAATTTCGAAAAGTTCTAAAACATACATTTATTTAATTACATTGAAGAGCATTAATACCAAGTTTCAAGTAATTCTGATCATAAATAGTTGTTTGCCCATATAAACTTTATCACCCCCTTTTACCCTTTTAAGGGATGAATTTTGAAAAAAGTCTTATACATATATTTCTTATTTTTTATCTTAAAGCTAAATACTACTTTTCGTGCATTTCACGTTAAGAATGACAGAGTTGCATACAATCTTGTATCCCCTATTTTACCCCCTTAGGGGATGAATTTCGAAAAACCCTTTCTTAGCGGATGCCTACATTGTATAAGGAATATGTCCTCCAAATTTCACGTTTCTACGACCAGCGGTTTAGGCTGTGCGTTGATCGATCAGTCAGTCAGGACAAAGCATTTTATGTATATATAGATTTTTCTTGAAATTTATATGGGAGCATTCTTGAGGCTTATTTATTAAAAAAGCAATAATAAAAATTGGTTTATAAATGGCAAAGATATCGAATAACATTCATCCAAATTATGTACGTTCTCATTTTTGTAAGTCGATCAAATTAAATTTCAATGATTACACATACTTGTAATCTTAACGCTGGAACTTATAAGTAAAATTAGTATAATTACATATATAATAAGTATCTTGAATTTATGATTATTAGCTATTAGGTACTTATAATGTACTCGAGCACTGAGCAAGATACGAAGTCTTCTCTATGTAGGCTGTGCATAATACATATTCTAAGGCCTTTTTAAAGCCCTCTAACCTAGATGCATGAGTAATAACAAAAGTACCAAGACGTTATAGTAATGTTTACATTCATATTTATTCATTTTTTATTTATTTATATTATATATAATATATTTAATCGAGCAATTCTTGTTTATTTATACCGGCGATCTCGGAAACGGCTCTAACAATTTCGCTTGGTATGTAGCGGTTTTCGGAGGTGGAAAATCGATCTAGATTAGTCTTATGTCTGGTAAACCGCGTGTTTTCGAGTTTTCATGCAGTTTTCTTTCGCATTATTTCACGCAAAATGTGGTTGCTAATAATTTCTCACGTTCGGGCATAAACATCGTGGTCAAGCGGCCAAGGCTCAAGATTGACAATCACAGGTGTCCGGGTTCGAATCCTGGTCGGATACAAGGTTTTTACTTTTGCTTTTTTTTTGTATTTATTTAAGTTTTTTTTATCTAATAAATACGATAGGTATAACAAAAACGAACTCCGATCGCCCAGGTACTATTATATTAATTGAGAATACTCTATATATACCACCTTATAAAGTTTTCTTTCTTCTCCTTGTTTTGTAAATCTAATATCTGATTTTATTTCCACAGATAAGCACTTAAGTAAATTATGTTAAGAATGACATGGGCTTCATACAATGTTACGTAATAAAATTATCAGTTTAATTTTCCAGACGAAGAATCATGTTTAATTATTTGCTTCAATACTGTATAACAAAGCCTTTGAGGTAAACGTGCTTGCATCAATTAGACGGGGTTGCCTCACTGTTTATAACAACGATATAGATATACTTTGTAATTTGCTCGTGTAATAAACGCTAAAGACTATTTCTAACAAACAATCTATACCGATTTTAATATCGTACATTCTATTCCAGAACAGCTACAATATATTTATATTGACATTAATTATATTTTTGTCTCGGTCCACTGCGATAAATTGCCACCTAGCACGACATGAGTAGCACAATAAAAACATGATGGCTTAATTAAGAGAATTATCTCTTACATTAATTCTTGAGTAGTTTTTAAAATATAAGCCATACTATAATACTTTCTTAGATTTACGCGAATATTTGATATCTCAAAGGCGTTATATACTTGTTACAGACAGTGCCTACCCACAATTTACAAAAATGATTTTAAAAAATTCTAAAATGGCACCAGAGTACCTTAAAATATTTGTTGATGCCTTTGAGATGTCTAAAACATTAGTCTCTCCCGTGACCATGATTGCTGTAAAGCATTCGAAACGTCGGGAACCATAAAATCAAAATAAATCCGCGAAATAATCCGAAAAGATAGTTTTATTTAAAATATAAGCCTTATATTACATACTAGCGACTCACCTTCGCTTCGCTCGGGTTCGTCCCTACTTACGTTTTAACGTTTAGTATAGATTTCTCAGAGATGAGATATTTTCCCGCAGTGAAAAGTATCTTATATGTTGACCTGGATAACCAGCTATCATCATTCCAAATTTCATTAAAATCTGTCTAGTGGTTTTACCGTGATGCGGTAACAGACAGACAGATAGACAGACAAAAATTCTAAAAACTATAGATTCGGTCTCTGTATCGATAATAATATATATTTCAATAAGATTTTCCAAAAATATTTAATATACAGATTCGGCTTAGTTAGAATTTTATTAGGTATATGTATTGGTGTATGTAATAAAACTAAAAGCTTTTGAACATTTACTGCACGCTTACATAGGACATATTTGTATTATGAACTCTGTAGATGACAATATTCTTTAACAATGAAGAGGGTTAGCGTGCGTAAAAATAATCACAATGTAACAACATATCCTAGAGAGCAAAAAGACGATACATATGTATATGCCATTAGTGTTTGAAATTTAAGATTAAGATACTAATATTTTGACTATTTTTTAAGTAAATTATATATAAGTAATCCAGATTTTATAAAGAATTTGCTGCTGTAAATAGTGCTTTATTTAGCCAACTTAAAACAAACGGACCACCGCTTTATTTAGAAGCGCATTGAAATATAAGGTTGACTGATCGAATTAGCTACACATATTAGGGTTCGGTTCAAAAGAAAAAAATGAAACCCTTATAGCATTGTGTGTTTTTCCGTATATGTATATCATAGGCTATTTTCTTGTAATATAATACCTGTAAAGAGTTGAAACTTGTTACATATGTCATCGTCGAATGATTAAATGATCCAAAACGTCTTCATTATCTGCCCATTGTGGACGTTCTATGTTCGTAATAATTTGAAATAACTCTAACACTATAAATGCAGTTGACATTAATTTAATAGCTACCAATTCGAATGAATTAAATTACATTTAGTTTTCAGAGAAACATTTGCATTTTAGAGCTGATGAGTTTGCGAGCGCACGCCATGTTCAGGCTGCCAAACATAACGGACTAAAGACGATGTCTTTAAAAACTCCATCCGGTGTTAGAATCCGTTGTTAGAACTCCATCTATTCCAATATACGTATAGTTATTTTAAATAAATTCATAATCAAACAATAATCATTTTTTATAAATTGAAACACAGCACAATTAATAAAATGATGTTAGAAAAATATATAACTAAACAATCTTCTTCGTGTCTTCTTCCATTCCACGTGACATTGACGAAGTAATCTGTGCTCAACTGGCACAATTTAAAGCCATTAGCAAGTTAATCCCATTGAATGGGAATATATAAAAAAATGTACGAAAATTATTTTCCTATTCCCGAAACTATTGAGGCTAGAATTTTAAAGAAATGAGATGTCAGGACTGCACCTAAAAATAGACGTACCATAGTAAGTAAACGAATTTGCACTTTACAGGATAAATATAATGGAAACCCTAACCCATTAAGAGACCGAAAACACCGTCGCATCGAATCTTAGACGCAAATCCTTATTGCACATTGCCAATTTTGTTCATATTAGATAAGATGTACCTATCGGTAAAACGTCATATTGAATCCAAACAGACTGAAAAAATTAAAAACTATGATAATAAGTTAATTCACATTTTGTAGGGATGTACTCACTCAAGCATCCACTCAATAAAAAAATTCAAAATTCAAATAATATATTTTATTACTAGCGGCTCACTCTCGCTTCGCTCGGGTTCCACGAGGACCATACATTTTTTCGGGATAAAAAGTAGCCTATTTGTTATTCTGATGTATGAACTATATCATTGTAAAGTTTCATTAAAATTCAATCACTAGTTTTTGTGTACTAAGCTGTATAAGTTACTATAATTTTTTAACTATCTCATGGGAAGTCTTTAATTTTCCGGGATGAAAAGTATCTAAAATGTTGACCGGGGATATAAGGTACCACTATCCAAAATTTCATTTAAATCCGTCTAACTGTTTTGGAGATTAGCCAGTACAAACAGACAAACAGACAGAGAAACAAAAAAAATGAAAGAAATCTGGATTTGTTCTATTTCTCTTCGTATATCCCACTAACTCGGTTTTTTGCATTTTTTTCTCTGTACAGACATTCGACCTCTACAGTTTTATTACATGTATAGATTTGCTAAAAGCAAACTTTAAAAATATAGACTTGCAAATACAAGGTTACATCGAATATTTCCACATCGCTGGAGATAAAATCTACTTTCTTGGTTAAATCTTATTTCATAGTAGTACCATCTAGTAGAAGCATTCCGGTAAAATTTATTTACTTATTTCGGAGTAGTCGAATGGGTTTATAGAGATCGTTAATCTACCAATCACACGTTAAAAATTTTCACTCTAACTTTATCAATTACAAGCGACTCACCCTCGCTTCGCTTCGGGTTCGTCGCTGAACAAAAATAAATCTGTCCCATGGGAACCGTACATTTTTACGGGATGATATATAGCCTAAAGCCTTCCTTGATAAATGGACTATCTAGCCCTAAAAGAATTTTTCAATTCCAACCAGTTGGTTCTGAGATTAGCGCATTCAACCATACAAACAAACTCTTCAGCTTTATAATATTAAGTATAGACTAGACGAAAGATTCAAAAAATGCAATAAGCTATTTACCTCAAAAATATCTTTTTTTCTCGTATACCTACAACTAAGATTAATAAATATCGAAAATTTTATCCCGATCGAACGCAAAGGGTTTAACTAAACATTATAGTACACCAGGCGCTTCTCTCCTAAAGGATCTTAAATATTAAGTTCGAATTCTAAGAACTTTCGAGAAACATGTGCATGTCACAGCATACTCTATGGATACAAGAACTTATATTTTTAAATCTTTGCCCCTTTTTTTAAATCTAAAATATTTTTCTCATATAGAAATCAACCTCGGAATGTTTAGCGTAATTGACAATGCTAGTTAGAGTAGTGTAGCCCTTAGTTATGACATTTTGAATATGTGACAAAAAATGAATAGTCTCAAGGAATATTATTTCTTAAATGATGTTTATAATGTGTATATTATAGATATGTACTTATTTATAATAATTATTATTTTACGTACACTGTTCATCAAAGTGATATATGAGACCAATTTGTTCACATTAATTGAGGTGTCACAGCTTGTAAGGATATGAGATATTACTGTTACTGCCCCGTGAAATTGAATTAGAGATTTAGTGTTATAATAATGTTAAAATGAAGGCTTCATTTGTTAGACTGTAGTTAAACACTAATTTTTTGTCTCTTGCCTATACATAAAATGAAATAAACAAAACGACTTCACAAAGCTACTATTATTTTCCAAAAATATGTTTTGACGTATGTAATATACTATTTGCTATGTAATATATTATTTGACATATGTAAGCGCTAATTAACAGTTCCAAAAATCCACCAGAATGGCGTTAGCGTAGCAAGAGGGTATAATATTTATTTATTTATATATATAATATTTATTTATTTTATATTACGTGCATGCAAAAATTATAATGAACATTTTAATGATATTATATTATTTTAATAATATTGACACATGTTCCATCATAAAGTGTAAAAAATTGATTAGAGAACTCATGTAATATTCTTTTATTTATTTAGCAGGTATTATTTATTTATTTTTTATTTTATTTTTTTGTAAATTAATTTTATAATGTTTTGTTTCATTATTTAGTCTTAGTTAATTTTTGTATTTTTTGTTTTTGTCAAATTTAATATGTTTTTTTTTTCCTTAGTAACTGTTAACTTCACCGCTCGATATGTTTTATGTATCAGTGGAAATTTTATTGGTCTATGTTCCATATATATAAACTATTGTATAAATATTTGTAAACACTGTTTGTTTCCCCAATAAAAATAAAATAAATAAATATGAATTTCGCAGTTGTAAATGTATTGAAATGTGCTAAGTAGAAAAAATTTTAGGTAACTTGAGTAGTTATTGAAACTATTTACGTAGTCCCAAATAATTTAGTAACTATAACTGAAAAAATTGTGGTCATATAAACGTAGAGATTGATTTATTTTATGTGAAATTTTAATAATACTTTTGGTGCTTTCTTCAAAATGCACTGCTACCGTGGCGCCACCTTATTTTAACGCATTTCGACGGACACTTTTTCATCACAGAGTTAGTTCTCCTTACCTTTACCCTCCATAATCGAAAGCTATTAAACATAGTAGAAGTCGATTAGTGAGAAGTCAGAGTTCCTACAGATAATAAATTAATAATTACCTACCTGTTAATGTTAGTTCCGAAAACAGCCACTAGGGGAATCTAATCACCGCCAATATGGATATTGGATACGTAACACGTGCGTAGTCGTACCAAAGTTTACAAGTTGTGCGTACACTTTTCCATGCTGTAACGGCTCAACAAAACTGATTGAAGTTCCGAAAAGAAATACGTAGTATCTTGGATTGATATACGAGTATACGCCACATTTTAGCAAATTAAATTCTTAAGGTCTTCATCCACATTCCAGCCAATAGGCTTTTATATAATGTAAGGTTGACTGTAAGCTAAATTCCTACTAGGTACAGTTCATGGCTAGCTAGTTGGTACTATATACATATTTTATAATAAAAATCAGACTCACATCCCAAGGGATTCGTACTGCCACAAAATATTATATTTGTCTTACGTATTTACCAATAAAATAGAATTTTATATTGAAGGTAAATGGATTCCCTACCGGCAAGTCGCAGAACTAACTTCACTATTCAGTTTGTGTATAATATTTATAAAAGCATAGAGAGAAAAATGTAAATTGCTGTAATTTCTAACAAAAATAGCCACCGGGTAGATCATTACACGGTCAACAAAAGTGGTTAAAATCCTTAGCGCGAGCTTAATTTACACTCGATAATTTTTTATCATTCATTATTTTACTTTAGAGTTTACTTTCCCTAAATAAAGAAGTAGATGTGATATATAAGTAAAACTAAAAAAAGGAATACTTTGGCCAATATTAGTAGAAACCAAAAGTTTGAATTGTTGTGTCTCATAAAGCAGAGTAAAATACAAGTAAGAGTTTACTTTTAGCCGGACGAAGATATCTTGGCTGAAAATTTGACGCCAAAGGCTTACCGAGACTACCAGTACATTTTTAGGGCTCCGATATCTAAAATTTAAGGTGCCTTAATGATCGCCGAATTTAGGAAGAAGACGAAGATAAATTACATTTTACTCATATCGTGGCCTATATGTTTATATGCCATTGTTTCGTCGCTGGATACAGCTCCACGCCCCTGCTGCTAGCTACCGATATCTTTAGCACAGGAGTTTCATCGGAAGCCACATATTTTAATACTATTATAAAACTGTTACTAACCCTAGAATAAGCTTATTGTTACTAACACATATGGATGTAAATCTGAAATAAATGTTTTATTATTATTATTATTATTATATGTATTGTGTATCCATATTTATAAAAACCTTCATTACCTTTTTATGTCTTCTTTTTCTATTATTTGTTAGCGGTTACCTGGCAGTAGTAACAAATATTCTATAGCAATTAAATATTTTATACAATACGATCAATACAGCCAGCAAAATACTTAAATATTATCGTTAACTCCCTTAAACAGAAACAATCTGTGACTGGATTGTGAAATAAACACTGACTAATGGCTACTTAAAGTTTGAATCACCGTTTTAAGGCCAGTTCTCAGTCTTGGCAAATATTTTGACCTATTTCTAATACATGAATAAAAAATTATACTAAACGTAATATACTCCACTACTAGGCTTGGGAATTGAACCCTATACTACACGGTACACGGTCATTAAGTTAGCCACAAGTTTGTCACATATCGTCTTACAATTCTAATTAAGACAAAGCGTGGCTGGGAAAAGGGTCATCTGCCATACTTTAGGCGTAGTTAAAGTAATAAACCACTTCGTAGTCTTAGGGGTCTACCGCAAATTTCAAGTAATAGGCACGTTTAATAAAAGATGTCTTATTCGCCTTTTTTATTAGCTGGCCTTTAAATTATGTTTTACCGTAACTTATAATTTCGTCATACCAGTTTCATAGAATCAAAAAATGCCTAAGTTAGTATCAAAATTATTCAAATATTTATATTATTAATAAAATTATTACGATAGCAAAATTTGGTTTTTTAGTTTAAATTGATTTTATATTTTAATAAGGCTATGTATGTGCTATTTCGATTTATTCATAAGTGTATATTTTTAGCAAATATTTTTATTAAAACTTTTTTATTTAACATAGGTATATTAATAAATTTTGACTTTAACTATTCTAAATAGTATCTCGGGATAGGGATTTGTAACATAAATTTCCTCAACCCTGATAGGGATTAAAAGATCAATCTGGCTCACCTCAATTTCACACTGATGCGTTCCACAGCGAAAGAGAAATATATAAATGAGTATACTCATAAGGAACTATCATAAATGCATAATATTATGTTATTTTTAGGAAGATATAATAACTAGGTTAAGTTTATAGTTAAAAATCAAAGTTAAAATAAAAACATTCAGTTGAGAATGAAAATTGGTACACGTAGGTACATCGTACATATAATGAATGCATTATTATGTTGAAATGTCAATAGTCCTCATCAATCTCACGTGTTTTATAAAAATATTGAAGAACCGTTAATAAAAATATTTTCACTGCTCTATATATATGACTTTATTGTTGTAGCGTACAAAGCTATATATTTTAAAAACTAACAATAACAATTTGTATGCAAGGCCATTGCGTAATATTTATAATATATACAAGAAATAAAAATTGTGTGGAAGAAACCCAACTTACATTTAGCTTCAATGAAAGCCAAATGTAAGTTTGGCTTTTTTTTTGAGCTTACTATTAACATTATTGGCATGTCTGAACTTATTTCTATTTTATTTACAAAAAAATCACCTCCTACATACATACTTTCAATTGTATTAGAATGAAGAAGTTAAAAAGAAACAAAGTTACACCAATAGTTTACTGCTTTGATTTTCTGGCAGCTATTCAAGCATCGAGCCTCGTTTTTGTATAGTAAGTTGCGTAAATTTTTGCTCTCTTTATAATCACCCTTGTCCTTTGGCACGCCGCTTCGTCGGCAATATATGTTACTCCACAGTACATTATTATTCCATTTGTTGTTAGTTTTCTACATGAGCCCAAACATTTTTTTATATTTTTATGGAATATTGTAAAATTAAACTCTTTATGAAGTTGTCAATTTCCACTTTATAAATTGCTAGCTCTGCTTCGGCTTCTCGACTACCCCAGTTGCTTATAGCTTAATATTTTTTTTTACGACGATCAACAAAACTTGGAATAAAGATTATTTTTCATATAAACCTCACTTTATCATTGTCTTAGAGTTGAAATGTCAAATAATCGTTTCTAAGTAGTTATGTATCTTTAGGAGGAATTCTAAAATAAACTACATATATACGAGATCTCTTTCGCTTCTTATTATCATTCTCTTCAACACGCTCGTCGGGGGGTTCTACAAAGTTATTTATCGCACATTAAAATAAATAATTTGTTATCAAAAAGTATTATGTAAATAATGATAACTTTACGGTTTTTTAGGATAGCTTGTTTAACTCAATTGTAGGTTAAACAAGAATCTGAAACTAAAATAGCAAGTAGCAAAATCTAACAACACTATATTTTATTTTACTGAAGAATTTTGTAGCTTTGCTATTCGTTACCACGTTACCTTTTAAAGCTTTACGAACCGAAGCATTTAACTTGACCAACTAAAAGCGGTGACTTCAATTACTTCTCTACGAAGTTGCAGTTTAATCTTACAGTTACTCACGAAACATATATCAAATTAGTATGTACATTGAGAACTGCATCGTTTATACGACATCTATATACTAATTAGAAAAAGATGTAACTAAAGTAAAACAGTATACAAATATACTACATATATGTGTTATGTATGAATGTATTTATATGTATATACTTTTGTCTTATGTATGTAAACGTAGATTTTCGTGTACCTATATATTTCATATTAATTGTACCGTTCCGTTTACGGTTCCAGTAATACTTTCAACAAAGGTTGTGTATAAGAGATTGCTCATAGCAATAAGAACTTTTGTTATCTTGTTTTTCATCTTCTATACTCTTCTTTTGTATGTGCAATAAAGTATCTATCTATCTAACATAATAAAAAATATCAAAACTCTTGAACAAGCGTTACGCGTGCATGCTTACACGTGTTCACATAATGACAGTTTAAAGTTAAAACTCCACAATACAGAACTTCTCTGTTTTAATAATATTTTTGAAGTTATACTTCTTTTGGGACTTTTAAAAAAAATATGAGAGTTAAATTTCAACGATGCGCGCGCACACCGACAGCCAAAAAGCGACAAGATGAAGTTAGTTGAAAGCGACATGATGTTAACTGTTTGTTGCCATGGTAACCATTGTAATTGTCTGACAAATGATATATAATATTACATTCTTTCCTTATGTGATATTCTATAAATATATTATGATTGTAATTTGCCTAATATATCTTATTTGATGATTTTTATTAATTTATCATTCCTTTTACAAACAAAAAATTATGACATAGGGGATGAAATCTTTAGCTATTTTTGTGCCGTTACGCCAAAGAAGTATAACTTCTTGCGTGCGTACATAAGTACACACACGCGTTTTTTCTTATTTTTGTACTTAAAGCTTTATTTATACTAACTAAATCACAGACATTTGCAAACTTGAAAATTTGTTCAATTTTATTACCTAATATAAATAAATAATAAATTAACACTACTTAAGATAAAGGGGAATTTTATAAAGCAGATATAATACTAAAATGAAAATCGCTTTATGAATACAACGAATACGTTTCTCATGATATCATTACTTTAAAATTCTCTTATTCTTCCCGACAGAGAAAAGTTAAGAACATTTGTCTAAACACTTGACAAGTAACAAATGACTTCGATATGGAAAAACGAAACTGAATTTTCAGTGTAAATTCCGAAGCAAGGACTTTGTTACTCTATTCGAGTTTTCAGCATTTACATTTTTTCTACGTTAACTACATATTGCAATGTAAGCCCACAATGCAGATGTGTGCATTCGTAAAATATTATACAACTAACTTCATTCGTGGAATGAATAATACTATTACGATTTACGAGCATATAATATTGTACCTGAGGAGCATAACACTGTTACTCCGTTTTTTACGAGTTCGTGTTTTTTACAGTATAATATTGTCTGTGTCCTTTTCTATAATGGAATTACACTGTTTGTAGCAAAATTAACTAACTATTAATTATTTTTTTACTAATCACTACCTGACACTTGGAAATGTAAACCTATAAATCATAACTACACGGTAATAAAAATTGTGTTTATTATTAATGTAATTGAAACTTTTTATATTATGTAATTGAAAATTACGGGAACTAGTTTCCTGTGGGGTCAAGTATCCTCACTCTCTCTTACATGTTTAGAAAATATTTTACAAAGAGAGAGAAATGTACACGTAATATAAATATAGATGTAAAGTCTCTATAAGTAAAGAGCATGTAGGTTTTAAAATTTAAAGTAACCAATATATGTAAATTATGATGTTACATAGTTGAGGGTGAAGAATGTTTTTATACCAAAATACCAAGCCTAATGCCTATGCTTAAGAACAGATGCCAAAACAGTTGTCAACTTATGGCAATCAACGACAAGAGTAGTTAATTGTAAATGGCAGTAAGTGAGAGAGGGCCAAAAGAATTTTCCAGAAAGGAATTGAGATACATAGAAATTTTTTGAATTTTCGAATACTAGAATATTATTTGTTTATGAATATAAACAGAACGGCAGTCTTTCGCATGATCAGTTGAAGGTCAGAGTTAAGTGAACATCGAGAAGAAATATGAAAAGGAGAAAACTGAAATAAAGTGAAGTGGAATAATAATGTTACTGAAGAAAAAATAGTGGTCAATGAGTGTACTTAGCTAAAATTTTGTTTATATGGTGATTGTTGCTAAAATAAATAAACGCCCATAGTGATAATGACGTGCTTTAATTTTCGATCCCAGAACCCTAGCTCGTAACAATATGCAATGAAAATATTAAATAATCAAACTGAATTACTATTGCTACTATTTAATGGATGTCTATAATTTTTTTATTATATCGTCATTTATTTGGATTGCATATAAAACTTTGAATGCTCTCTCTTGTTTGCTTATTTAGTTTATATATTCACAAATATTCATAGTCTCGCTGGAACACTTTTACGGACTTGTTTGTTCATGTCTGCCATACCAACTTTTGCAATATTGCACCTTAACAATATAATATTTCTTAAGAACCCTTACATACAGTACTCCTACTTAAGCATACATACATATACATACCATTATTACTTACATAAAAACAACTTTTCGTAAAAGCCTATAGGCATAAATGTATTTTCAGTACAATATTTCATATGAATACTAGCGACTCACCCTCGCTTTGCTCGGGTTCTTCCCTAGATACGTTTTGATGGTTAGTATGGAATAGATAGAGTGAATATATATACATGGCTACGATGACTTTTATATCTCTTACTTGAAAAATTATTGATTCCTCATACAAACTTCCACCCCCCTTTTCACCCTCTTAAGAAATGATATCCGGGGTAAAAACTATCCTATGTCCTTCCCAGAATCCCAAACTATCTCCATACTAATGTTCATCTAAATCCGTTCAGCCGTTTAGTCGTGAAAAGGTAACAAACAAACAAACAGAAAACTGAAACAAAACAAACAAAACTTGAAACAGTTCTGTCGGCGCTTGAACAAAATAGAAACATTTTTTATTTCTTTTATCTTCACGTCATTAAAGAAAATGATACCTTTATTATATTTCTTCTGAAATAAAATATCGCCTAACATTTTATTTCTCATTCAATTTATATAGGTAGTATTTAGTAAAATATGTGAATTACAAATGTTATAGGGTTATAAAATAGTTAAAATATTATATATTTTTTTAACTAAAAACTAAGGGTAAAAAATGATGAAAAATATAATAAATTCAAAATTTAGAAATTAACATTCTGGTAATATAATAAAATAATAATGCCATATAAAGCGCTGTTAGTGAATGGCAATACTATATGCCTGAGATCTCCTAAATGGAGGAAACTAAACCTTCCCCTGCCTCAGGCTTGACTTCATATACTGTCCAGACTGCATCGCTAGCGCTAAGTAATCAAAAATATGTAAGTGCTCTTATCTGCGAAGTAACGGGAAACCTACTTTTGAGAATTTTCAAGCCGAATACGCCGACATTAGGCAACATCGACAACTAAAAACATATGTAATAACGCATTATATAAGCGTAATGGCGGGAGACTCACCCAATAGCCCTTAATGGCCGGCGAAACATCTTTCTTAATTCCGTTTAGTTTTTCATATTTTCCATGATTTTCATGATTATCCAATCACAATGTAGGCACCTCTGGATGGTCGACTAAGATAGCCCCGGCTGATACGTTACAGTAAATAAATTTTAATCTCTTATGGAGCTTCATACAACCACGCACATGAGCACAGCAAATTTTCGAAAGATTTAGAACTAATAAAAACATACGAGTACATAACAATGACAATTATAATAATGAAAAAAGATATTATATAGTATTATTATTATTATTACCACCAAATAACAACGATGTATCTAGATTTAAAAAATCTTTAACACCCAAGATTTCACATTTACCTTTTATACAAAATCGAAGCTTTTGCTTTAGTAGAAAATATAATACAATACATATATGCAGCCACCCGCTTCAAAATCTACATTTTATTTGTATTGAGGATAGCATAGTAATATATTATGTACCTAATGTAACAAAGTTTGAAAAATACATAAAAAAGAATGCCATTACATGTATTATGTCACACTTATTTTTAGTAAACTATATAACTTAGAATAATATTATTTTGTGTCTGGAAAACATTAAATCTTTAAAAATGTGTTCCGATTTTCCACATCTCCGTTATCCTTTAATAAAACAATCTAGTACATTGTTTGGTTTCAAACGTTTTTGATCGAATATTATTCTAATACCTGTTATGATTTTCTTTCCTTGAATCGAGCAATAAGATCCCTCGTCAAATTGAAACTCGAATGAAATTGAAATATCTAGAAACGGAGTTTATTTATACAAAATATGAATATTTTATTATTATTAAAATTTAATACAGAACTTAAAAAATCTCATTCGTAGACATTAATTTTATATTTTAAACTAGAAGAACCCACGGCTACGCCCGCATTCAATCTACAAAAAACTCTTTGGCTTTATGCTATATAGCATTTATATTATATGTATTATATGCTTTATGTTGTATGTATTTATATAATAAATGTATATAGTTTTACAATAATGTATGAAAGTCTGCCCGATTTGTTGACATTTATGATTACTACTTTAATCCCTTGGGTAGCAGCATGATGATATAGCCTATAGACTTTCTCAATAAATGGGCTATCTAATGCAAAAAGAATTTTTCAAATCGGATTAGTAGTTTTTGAGATTAGCACGTTCAAACAAACAAACATACACACAAAAAAACAAACAAATAAATAAATAAACAAACTCTGCGTCTTTATAATATTAGTATAGATTAAAAAAAAATTACAGTATGCCTAACAAATGTGCGTCATCCTTTTTTGTCTATTCACTATTCATAAAGTGTCGTAAGAGAAAAAGGCCAACATCACAAGCAAACTTTATATTATACTTATTCCCTCCCGGACAAATTCTAAGAAATCCTCATAGTTTTCTTTACATAGCTTATTTGAGTGTATTGTACGTTCAAAGTCATGAGCATTGGTAAGAGTAACAAAACACTAAATATTTGACTGCCATAGTAGTTACAATATGCCGGACCTCATTCAGACAGATATTCCAAAATAGCCAAAAGTTATAAATAAAGTGCATTAAGTAAATGTGGTTTTAATAAAGGTAGCAAGCGTCAAAGTACTAAAACTTGGGATGCTTTAGTAACAAACTTTTTGCTCAGACTTTAGTTCAAAGTTTAAGATTTTGCTCTTCGAATTCCAAAGTGACATAATGGAGAGAGGATCTTTTAATATAGGCATTTTATGTGAATTACCTAAACAAAAAACTTTATTTACTATTAATAAATAAGATAATAACAATTTTTGTTTAGGAAAATTTTTTTTGCACTCCATTAATGATATAATGATTTAAAAACAGCCCACGCTACGCAATGAGGTTATATCATTGACGCTACGTGTCTTACACAATAGAAAAATGACATATTATACTTGTAGCCGCAGAACTCTGAGATACCATCCTTACCTTCCTTATTTTAGTGATATAGTCCTTTAGGCAGACACCTATTTGATGTCTAGAGTCTAGATTCTAGTCTAATGATTTAGATTCTACACCAATAGACAGCAAAATGTCTTTATTCTTTCTCACTTAACTTTTTAAGTCTAGTTACATATACCTCGTAATTTTATTTAATATAATTTTTTTTAATAAACTATAATTTTTAAACAATATAAATTTTAAAATTTTTATTAATAATTATTTTAATTATAAATATTTAAATTAAAGCTTATCCCTTAAAATATTTAATTTTAAATTTTTTTATTTAATTAATTAAATCAAAAAAAAATCAAATTTAAAATTAATTTTTTTTCTAAAGTATAAAGTATAAAAAGAATATTAGGTTTTTTAACGTTTCGAAATTTGTTGAGAAGTACATTTACGCATACCACTTTTAATTTTTTGTAACTCACTAGATTAGAAAAGGCAATACTAAGACCGTTTTATTGGAGAGCCGCTGGATCACTTTTGCATTCTTCTATGACACCCCGACGGCTGAACTACCGAGGCATAAAAAGAAATTACCTAACTAATAAACCCCGATTCTATAGTCGGACAAGCCGAGGAGATATGTACTTGGGCAGTGACCTACATTATGTAGCTAAGGAGAGACACGTGCAGATGAAATCCACAGGACAAAATTAAAATGACAAAAATTACATTACTATTGGATTTTCTATAGATGAGTTCGAAAACTTTTGAAAATTTGTTGCTCCTAAGGTAAACGTTAAAAAAAACAACTTCAGAAATGGCAATCAAGTATAAATAAACAATTATACCTACTATTTTTTAATTGTTGTTCAAGATACAATTTGCTCATCGTGTCATGGTTGTATCAAAAAGGGCTCAGACCGTGTTATTACATTCCTCCATTGTTATAACGTTTTGTGGTCGAATGTCAAGAAAACCATCATATGAATTCTTCAATCTTTCGGTATTTACCACAATACATCAAAAACGTTTTTAGCCATAACACGAAAATTAATTAAGTTTATATTTAAAAAAAACACAGCACGGTCTTTTTTTAGTTCTGAGACCATTTTGTCCAAGTTACCATATTATACTTACTCATATCATAGTGATTCGAAAAAAATATAAATTAATACTAGGTATTTCAAAAATATACCAAGTTAGTTTAACGCTAACTTGATTTTAATTATAATACTTTTTGTAGTATGTGTTATGTAATGCCTGCTTAAACGTACTTACTTCTTTTTTAATCATATACATATGATATGTACTTTTAGTTTATATAGGTCTTAAATAATAAATAAATAATATAAATACAAATCTATAAAAAATATTGATTCATAATAAGGAGACTAACAAATAATTCATTCTTAATTTTTTGTGAATAAATCTTTTAATAAAATATCAGTAAAATTATAAAATTTCCGAATAGATAATAAAATCACTTCGTTTTTTATCTCGCAATTGTACTGGGGCTATAAACAAATAAAAATCCCTCACTATTTTTTTTCCAACACTCATTTCTAGAAAGGTCAAAAGGCAAGTTTGGCTAAAAGGAGAGAAAACATTTGCATAGTTGGCTATCCAAATATAAATTGCAGTGATTGGAGCGCAGTCATAGTAATGTATTTTAAATAGCTGTGATTTAAGTCTTTATTTTTATATAGGTATTGAATATTATTCATTCATGTCTGAAATTTTTACATATAAAGTGCAAGAAGCAATTTGTAATGTACGAGTAGGTATATTTAGTGTAATATATTATTATTTAAATTAGTGCTTAAATTGTCGAAACTGAATTTCAGTTACATTGGTCAAGCCTACTAAAGTATAACCATAATCGCAAGAGTAGGTAATTAAAAATTAAGCAATAAAGTTTTCCAACCAAACTATTTTCTATCTACATTTTGCTGGAAATAGCTTCCTCTAGCGGGCGCCACCCATTTCCATGCTAAGCTAATCGTGTCTTAGTGTTGCATGCTACTTTTATTTCCATTTTAGAGAAACGATTTGAACATAAAACGTGATAATCAGCGTTATTTGCGGTCGGGTTGATCGTGTTGACACATACGTAGGAATTAAATTGTAATAAAATATTTGTAAAAAGAGACATTTTTAAAAACAAATGCTCTAAAAAGAAGAAAATAACCTTTAAATTAAATCAAACTCGTCAATTTATACATTTCACAATTTACCTAGGGAAAAGCTTGTCAGAAGATTTACCTATTTCATAAAAACATATTCTTTTTTAACATTTTATTTCTTGCTTATCTACCTAGTAACTACAAAGGTAAATCTCGCGACAAGCTTTTATCTATACTAATATTATAAAGAGGTAAAGTTTGTGAGTTTGTGAGGTTGTAGGGGGTAATCTCTGGATCTACTAAACCCATTTAGATGAAATTTGGTAAGTAGATAGTTTGGACCCTAGGAAGGACATACCCCCTTTTACCGCTTTAAGGAATTAATTTCGAAAAAAAAAACAAATAAATATATGTCTTACTTTTTATCTTAAAGCTAAAACCACTTTCTGTGTATTTCACATTAAGAATGACAGAGTTACATACAATCTTCAATGCCCTATTTTACCCACTACGGGGTGGATTTCGAAAAATCGTTTTTAATCGGATGACTACATTATATAAGGAATACGTTTCTACTACCAGCGATTTAAGCTGTGTGTTGATCCATCTCTCAGTTAGGACCACCACAGGATACTCTTCTAATTCTCAATTCTTCCTTCAGCTGGTCTTCCAGGTACAATACATTGCACAGTATAATACATTGTAGCGAACACAATAAAAGCAAAAAACTAGGTATGAAAGAGATATCACAATGAATTGCTTTCCCATTTTCAATCTTCCCCATTGTGTATGTAATAAATTAATGGGTTTGATTTAATTTAAAATTATTTTCTTCTTTTTAGAGCATTTAAATGAAAGCTTATTTTAATTATGATTTTTACAATTATTTTATTTTTTAGTTATTCGTATTTTTCCCAGCAAACCCTTTCATTAGATATCGTATCGTAGGGGTACATAAAAAAAACATAGTCCGCCATTTTTGGGAGTCTGCCATATCGGATTTAAAATGACGTCACTTTATTCATCGTATTTCACTCATCAAGCCCTTTCATTTGATGCACACATCGTAAGGGTCACTGTGGAATAATGGATAAATCGCAATTTTGTAACGTCCGCCATATTGAATTGAAAATGACGGTATTTAGGTAATCATGCATTGTCACGAGAACCAAATGCGAGTGCTAAATTTCAGTTCATTTGGACACTGAGAAGTGGGTCAAATTTAAATTGCAAAATTTGATTACAGACAGACACCGGAACAGGTGAAACTAAATAAAAGTTCGTAAAGAGAAAAAATATATAAGTAAGAATAAAATTTAATTTTGAAATTATATTTGAAAGTAAATTCATTCTTGCTTATAAAACACATGCGTTATGAAACAGTAAAAATAAACATTTTAACTTTTTTTTCGCGCATCATTGAAGATGTTTTTTCCTTACATTTTATATTGAGTGAAACAATTACTATTTTATCGAATAAAAATCTTAGTAACAAATCAAGGACGTTTAACTAATATTAATTAAATTAGCCTAAGTTGCTCCCTATAACATCACTTATCTGCCTGTGAAAGTTCTGTCACAATCAGTCCAGCCGCTTTGGAGATTAGCCAGAACAAAAATATAGACAGGCAGACAAACGCATTCATATGTATTTAGTAAAAAACTGTTATTTTGACATTACAAACAGACACTTCAATTTTGTTATCTGTATGATATGACGAAATTAAATTTTTAGCAATTAATTAATTAAAAAATAAATTTATATTTTATTAGTTACATAAAATTAATTAATCGTTTTATATACGAAATAGACATTAAATAGCCCAAGCATGGAAAAAAATTATATGCTTCTCAAAACAAGTGCTTTATTTTATTTGCAATTAAATACTACATGTAATAAATGATAAAATGAGGCACAGATCACCCCCAATTAAGCTACATTGATTTCAATTTAGACATAAGTTTATGTGATGGAGGAACTTGTCACTATTCATTAGTGTTAGGCTTCTACGCTTTGAGTACAAACACCCGTTAGTCTGTCAACACGTTGATCGTAAAATATTGTAATTCAAGTCGTCTATAAACGTAATGAAGAGTTATGGGTCTGTACTAGTCAGCTTTTTTGTTCATGATCTCCATCAGAATAAACTTAATTTTGTATACATGTCAACTTAAATAAATCGATATTATCAGGGCCGGATTTAAGGGAGGGCAAGCGGGGCTGCAGCCCCGGGGCCTCCACAAGAGAGGGGCCCCCACAAAAGAGATTTATTAAAAAAAAACAAACTCTGACTGATCGACAACTTTTTATTTTTTATTTTTAACAAATATGATTGATTATACATATTATATAATTGTTCCTAAATATTAAAAACAATTTATCCATATTCGTTCACCGCAGTTCATCGCAGTCGGGTAAAAATAAGTTACAGAGCGATTATAATGAATTAATTATGAAGTTTTTTTTCGCGTAAGTTTATTTATTTTATAATTTTTAGGTCTGCAATATTATCATTAAATGCCAATATTTTATAGGTGAATTCACGTTTGTTAATTCAAATTTGAAAGAAATTTTCTTCGATCCTTTTCTATTTTTGTTTTTTGTATTTTTGAGTGCATGCACATAACTATATAACTTTTATTATAAAAATTTTAACACATATTGTCAACTAGCGACTTACCCTCGCTTCGCTTGGGTGCGTCCCTAGGTACGCGGATTTTATTAACAATTTCATGGGTTTTAATTTTTTGCGCGGAACCCTGATTTTTTTCTAAAATAAATGTAGCCTAAGTTATTCCTTATAACATCAGCTATCTTCCAGTGAAAGTTCCGTCAAAATCAGTTCAGCCGTTTCAGAGATTAGCCGGAACAAACAGCCAAAAATTTAAAAATTTAAACCGTATATGCATTTAATATGAATTTAGTAAAAAACTGTTATTTTGACATTACAAACAAACATATAAATTTTATTTATCTGTAGGTATATAGATAAAATAACTGCATTTTTTATTGAATTCACCCACAATCAACCACAATCAAAACATAACTAAAATTAATTTAGACTTATACAAATTCATAGACAATATAATACTTAAATTGATGATGTATGTTACGTCTAGCGATGGCAGGATTTAGCTTAAGTGTAAAATACAATAAGAATTTAGACTCACAGGAGCATATCTAAAAGATTAAACGCACAGTAGCTTATCTAATAAGATTGTTAATTAGAAATAAAATAACGAGGTTTTGTTCATAGTGTACCATTTGTCGGATAGCCATAGAAGAGGCAACTAGCAAGAAAAGCTAAGGAACAATCAGCCAAAGAGAGTTTCATTTTGAAACCCTTAAATGCAGTCCACCAAATTTAAATTTAAAAGTTTCCATATGGTATATCCTGTTAAAACAAGTGAATAAGGTTTATTTATATGCTGTTGCTGATGTTATATAATATAGAAGTTTGCGGCAAAACAGGGTTATGTGTTTAACCTGTATGTATGTCTAATTTTATTTTCGTTCGTAATCACTAAATGGCTTAACCGATTTTGATGATTCATACGTAATTCGATAAGTATTGATAATGCGAGTGTCATAGGCTATATAGATATTATTAAAAGTCAAAATGGCGGATCCTAGGTGCCAATTTGTGTATATTGAAAAAAAAAATTTCGTCCGAATAAATCCAGTGGGGTATCGAAATACAACTTATTAAGAGGCGATTACAGAAATATTTACAACTTATATGTTCAAAAGGAATTTAGGATAAGAAATTGTTAAATAAAACTAAAAATGTCTAACTCTCTTAAAAAGAAGTGAACAAATTGACGAAGGAGCATTGTATTATGTAGTCGGAGACATACATATACTATGAACCTACATGTTTTAGAATAGTTGCGTGTGTGTATATCTCTGACTATAAAATAATAACAATGTTATCTTCCTGTGTCAACTTGTTCGGTTTTTTATTTTTGTAAAAAAAAATTGTGTAGTAGTTGTGTGTATTGTCCATCAAAAATCTCCGTAGTTTTAGTAAAACAGTACTTATCCACATCTCAAAATTATTTGTATATATTCCAATATAAAAAAATAGCTCTCCGGCTTCATTTAATCAATTGATGAAAGTAAAATATAGTTTTAAATTAATTATTTATTGATCAACTACCTATCATAGAATATTTTATTTTATTAAAATAATGTACATTCTTTTACTTCAAAAGTAATTTTATCATAGATTATTTATGCTTACATTAAGTCTATAATGTATATGGTCATTTTATTTATATGGGTAATGTAGGACTTCTATCCATAATAAAAAGCATTAACGTTTAGCGAAATCATCAACTATTTTTTGTCAAAAAAAGATCGCAAGGTTCCATTCATTAACGCTGTAATTTAATTTCGAATAATTCTTGTATTTGACTATATCTACATATGTTTATTGAAATAATTTAATTTGTTTCGCAATAAATACTTAAATCACTTGATTAAAAAAATTGTTCATTTTATTCGGAAAATAATTAGGGGCCTCCACTACGTTGTTGCCCCGGGGCCTCCACACCCCTAAATCCGGCCCTGGATATTATGCGTATAGCGACTCAAAAATAAATAATTATTTTCTTTCAAACCGCTTTGCCATGGTAACCGTTGCTATTGTCTGACAAATATATAATATTACTAGCGACTTACCCTCGCTCCGCTCGGGTTCGTCCCTAGGGCGGACTACGCTTATCATTTAGGAGTATGAAAAATATTTTACGTCCTATTCTAAGACCTACTGAAAATACACACAAAATTTCATAAGGATTGGTCAAGCCGTTTCGGAGGAGTTTTGTTACAAATACTGTGACAAGAGAATTTTATATGTTAGATTATATTCTTTCGTAGGTATATGATATTCTATAAATATATGATTGTAATATGCCTAATATGCCTTAGCGATATTTGCCAAAGAAGTTTTACTTCAACCGCGCGTAAAGGTTACACGCACCCATTTTTTTTTTTTGATAATCAATTTCTGTATTTAGTCCTTAAATGAAATAAAGAATATAATATCTTTAATTACTCATAATACTTATAACTAATTTTAAGAATATAATTTTACTATATTAGTATTTTATTTTAGGATTATCTACCGAATTTCTTTTTTGTTTTATTTTATAGCTATTGACGAGCTTAAGTGTTATTAATAAAAAAATTTTGGAATCATTTTTTTTTTATATATATAATGATGATAGTTTTTATTTTATACAATTCTCACGCTGTCGATCATACGATGATGTTACAATGTCAAAAACTAAACCTATGAAAACTTGCACACAACAACTCATCGAATATTGGAATGGATTTGCATATTGCACTGAATAAGCACATTGAAATTCTTAAATTTCACGGACGATTATGTTGAAATATTACTGATGAAATGAATGAGATACGATTCTGCAAACACAAAATTCACATTCTATCACAATAATTGAAATAAATATTATAGTTAATAATTAAGTTTGCATCAATATAACGTAAAAGACTTATTAAAGTTCTCTCTGTGTATATGAAAGAAATATGATAATAATTAAATTAACATACATACACACTTTATAATATGTTAATTAAACCTACTTTCTTCTGGCGGACTTCTTCTTTATACCAACAGTGTCCAGCGTCAGCTGAAAATAGATATTAAAGAGAAAAGTCGAACTTTGTAGCTGTAGTCTGTTCAGTCTCAAATCTTAACTCTTAGATGTCTTAAACTCAACAATTTCACAAACAAAATGGAAAATATCAATGTCATCAAAGAAGACACCATAACCTTACGACTTTTCTTCATTTATATTGACCATATTATAAACACAAAAAAGCCTAATTCTTTTCTTATTTCAAAGGAGCTTTATTTCATTATATTTCGTTTACGAAATAAATCTTTAGAGATTTATGTTCACTCGAAATAGGTAGCGGGAAACTCCACGCTGAATGTTTACATACATATATCTAACTGAACAATGATAAGCACGTATACTAGGCTCTAAGAACATGTAATTCTATAAAGAACATCTTCAAAAGACGTTGTATTTATAATGTTAATAGGTAAAACATAGGCTTAATTTAAACGTTACTCGCCATAACTTTCACTTCCTCCAAATCTTCTTGGCCATTCACTAAGCTTCAAAAAAAGAGGAAAATTTGCAAGACAAAAGCTTAAAAGCCCGCACTTTTCCTCTAAAATGTAAATTTTCCACAAATTTCAAATCATAAAATTTTTAAATATCTAAAAAGTATTTGTTTCCATAATCCAATATAAATTTCAAAAAAAACATTTACACTTATGGGTGGAATAATTAAATTTAAAGTGATATTTAAAATACATTATAATTATTATAAACACACAGACAGATAAAACAATTCTATCCCACGGGAACCGTACATTTTTCCGGGACAAAAAGTAGCCTATTTGTTATTCTGATGTATGAACTATATTATTGTAAAGCTTATTTAAAACCAAATCAGTAGTTTTTGTGTACTAAGCTGTATAAGTTACTATAGTTTTTTAACTATTCCATGGGAACTCTTTAATTTTCCGGGATGAAAAGTATCTAAGATGTTGACCGGAGATATAAGGTGCCACCATGCATTTTATTTAAATTGGTCCAACAGTTTCGGAGATTAGCCCGTACAAACAGACAAACAGACAGAGAAACAAAAAAATTGAAAAAAGAAACTGGATTTGTTCTATTTCTCTTCTTACATCCCCCTGACTCGGTTTCTAGCATTTTTTTTCTATGTACAGACATTCAACCTCTACAGTTTTATTAGATGTATAGATAATCGTAAATTCAACAACAGTGATAAAAGGATCATATAGAAACTCAAAAAGCTTTTAGCAAAATCTAGCTTTTGTTTTTATTGCCATCTTAAAATAAGTTATTTTTTTGAATGTATATGCTTTATTATAATTTATTTGCTATATATTACTTATAAATGCTTTTCTACGGCAGATAGCTTTATTGCTTTTGTTAAGAACAACTTAAGCTCGGAATGAACTATTCCACAGAAATCTGTTACCCTGGCGAACTGAATAATAGATGTTAACTACGTAGGAGATCTCTGAGGTCACAATTTTATGTTACTAGTGTTTTAAGGCAACATTAAAACCTTTACCGACATTATAACCTGCTATAATGATGTAATAACAGATTTGCCCAAGTGTAGTTGAACAATAATATATTAATTGTATAATAATTTGACATATTACCTTTATACTGATATTATTGATTTTTAGAAGTAAATATTTTATTAATTTTTATAGGTATATTTATGTAATAATGGCAGGACTTAAATACAAAATAGCTTTCATATTCGCTGTCTGTGAAGTCTACCAACTACTAAGAATACAATTTTAAATAAGAATAATCCTCACATAATGGAAATGTGAAAAGAAGCTTATGAACTAATATAAATGGAAAAACTTGTATGTGTGTTCAGAAACAGCTAAACGAATTTGGATGAAAAGTACATATGTAGATAGACTATTTTTTTTACCGTTTGATAGACCTTTGTTTTACCGTTGGGAAATGCGTTTAGGCATACCACCTGCATACATACAGGTGGTTATTTGGGACTCTTCTAGACACAGTGACGGACAAGGTCGCACATTGGAGGAGAGATAGACTATGACTTGAATTAACACATTAGTGATATAAGTTAAACGTCAATATAAAATACACTCAGCTTATATAAACTTTTTGTAAGTAATTACGATAAAAAATCCATTTTTTTTATTTACCCAATTTTATTATAAATAAGGAAGGACATAAAATTAAAGTGCAATTATTAAATATTAATTAAATCTGTTATTAATAAATCCATTCATAGAAAGTTACATTTATTATCTCTATTATAATTTACTAAATGAATAATAATTTTCTATACCTGGTTTCCACTAAACAATTACTTACGATCCCAAATGTTAGCACCTAATACACATAGGTTAGTACCTAACTCGCTAGTACTGATATAAATATGTATATGTATGTAAACAAAAAAGATAGATGTTTAGTATAAAAAAATACTGATCTTTAATTATAATGTTATTGTCATTTTAATTCGTAGTAAAATAATCTCTAAATATAATAATTATATTCTATGTGTATGACTATGTCAAGATAGAAATAAAAATTAGTGTAAAATCTGTGAGGATGCGTTGTTATAGCGTCTGTATTTCCTCTTCCGGATTTCAACTTAAACTATATAAGCGTCTATTACTCGTAGAACTTATCTACTGTTCAGAGAGAAACAAACATCCCCAAGGATCGTACAATTAAGATAAGCAAGCACTACGACCCAACTAATAACATAACCATAAATGGGTTTATAGTAAATCCATCCCCTAACGATTAATCCTATAACAGCAAAATCAAATAGGTATAGTATAGGTAAATCTTTATCTATTCAAATATCAAGATATTTGAAAAGGTAAAGATTTACCTTTACTCGTGGAAAAGAAAGTTTTTCCTGAAGTAAAAGGTATCCTAAATGTTGACCCGAGTAATAAGGTATAATTTTAACAAATTTCATTGAAATCTGTTCTTTACTTTTTGCGTGAAACGCGCACACACAAATTGACAAAAACTTTCATACTATTGTTTTGGTGTCTATATTGTGTACATAATACATTACAGTCATTATTTTTAAAAAATATTTCATGTACAGACTTCGCTAAGTTACTGCTTTATTATATGTATAGATTATATGGAAAGCTTAAGCTTTAATACAATAAAGTTAATTCACAAATGTGATTATATACTATGGTTCGTTTAATTAAATTACTATTATAAATGCGAAAGTTTGTGTGTAAGTGTATATTTATTACTCTTTCACGCTGAAACGGCTCAACTGATTTGGGTGAAATTTGCTACACAGATAGATCTGTAGTAGCATTTAAGTTATTGTTAAATTACCTAGGGACGCACCCGAGTGAAGCCAGGATATGTCGCTAGTTATTTAAATATGTACATTATAAATAATAAGCAAAATTAAATGTTTCCAACTTATTTTGCTGGTACATTAACGCCCAGTTAAACGGTGACACAGAATAGATAATAGTACCGACGACGCGACGGTGACACTGTTTAGTAGATAACAATTCTCAACATTTCTACCCCTTGTAAAAATGTATTTAAGTTCTTACATAAGATATTTTATAAATGATTATTAAACTTATTTTAAGCTTTAAATGTCTTCAATTTTAACAAAAATGTTTATCTTAATGAGAAATAAAGCAAGGGGAACGTAAAATTCCTGTCAGAGCGATTGTCCCTTCGTGTAGTAAGCATTTTCCACGCAAAATGAATGTGATTTAAAATCCTATCTTACCAAGGGTTGAATAAATATAACTGAGTAAATAAAGTGTTTTTGGTTCTTAAGACTTTGAAGTATCTTTTTGTTATTTTGCGTTGTCATTATTATTTAATATAATCAGATTGTGAGTTCGTATTTTCTTAGAAAACAGGGAATTTTCTTTCTTTAAAAAAGTCTAATGTTAATGGAAAGATTGGGTGAATGAACTCTTTTTTTTTTATTTTGGCCTTTTGACTTATTGAAAGTATCTATGGCTACCTAAAAATAAAGCTTTACAAAACAATTTTAATATAGGCATGTCTCAATTTATAGTTATTATAAGAATTATATTAGTTTCATTCAGAGTAGGAAGATGTATAACGATAAAGTTCAGACAGAACGGATAGTTCAGGTAGTTTTTTTTTACTTTATAGAGTAGCATTTATTAGATTTTATTAGAAAGGAGGAGAGGAAGCAAATCATAAAAATGCCTCCTCAGCGGAGCCAACGCCTCAGGATTCACAGGAAGGCGCAGTAATAGTAATAATGCCTTATAATGGCAATATATTATTAGAAATTTATCGCACAAAATTTTTTATGCCTAACATCTGAATATTATTAATGCTCATTAGCCATGCATATGCCTATGCACGATGCACGTTCCTTTTCTAATCAATTTGATATTATATTTCGCCCGCGGCTCTGCTTGTGCGCTAATCGAATTGAATCCGCAGTAAGAACCCCGTGAAAATCAGTTCAGGCGTTTTGCTATACTGAATAGTTATTCTTCTTTAGGCTTAAACGAGTTTAATTTAGATCTGCTGTGTTAATATCTCTGATTATTTTTTTGAGCATTGCGCTTAGATTTTTTAGCAATGGCGCTTATTATAATACGATCTCTTTTGTTTCTTTACATTACTAAACTGCTGATCTATATTAAGGGAGGAATTTTTATCTGAAGGAAGAAAGGAAAAGTTTTCGTTAGATAAATCGATTAAATCGTGCGTTACAAAAAGCGATTGGATAAGCTTTTAATTCCATATAACCTTTTTGTCACAATGTTTTTAAAATTCCACATTCAAATCACATTATATTATTTTATATTTAAACGTAATTTAAGATGACATTTTAATTGTTACATATTTTAATACAAATATGAATCTATAAATTAATAGATTTATGTTTAATTATTATTATTTTTTTTTGTTTTATATCATCATCATCATCAGCCTTTATCCGTCCACTGCTGGACATAGGCCTCTCCAAATGCACGCCACTTCGTTCTATCTTCGGCTTCTCGCATCCAGCTCCTGCCAGCCGTCTTGCGTATATCGTCACTCCACCGTGCCTGAGGACGCCCTCTATCCCGTTTGCCAGTTCGCGGTCTCCACTCCAGGACTCGTTTACCCGTTGTTTTATATACCAACGACAAATTGTAATAAAATTTAAGTACCTATAATAATAATGAAGTAGAAATTATAAATATACATATCTATTGTAAATATTATACTCGTATTTATACTAGTAATCGCCCCGTGGTTGAAAATCAACCATAATTCTATTATTAGATATTGAGGTTCTTTTTTCAAAGTTATATAGATAGCCTATGAAATCCATAAGGATTTTGAAACGGGCGCATAGATTCAGAGATTATAGGGGTACGTATAGACTAACTTTTTATCTTTATATTATGTAAGTCCTCATATCATATTGATGAAGGTTATTTAATACCATGCTGCATCTTTTAGCAGTGAAGGATTTATATATAAATAAAATACGCGAGCAGATTCGAGGGTAAAAGAAAGTCAATATATTTTAGTTTTCTGCAGTCCTTCTCTATATTAAACTTTAACTATGCCAAAGCCCATGCTCCTCCGTGCATGCATAGGGGCTCAAAGTTTTCTCTTCACGTATTAATGTATAGATATATAAAATATCGGAGGAGGATTTAGTTACCTTTTTCTGTTAGAATGTAAAACCTTATTATTGTTTAAAGTCACTATGTTATTTAATTTTGTTTTTATTGCTTTTAAATTTCGAGCAGAGGCTACGTCCCGAGAGGGGTCGAGACGCCATCATGACATTCATTTGAGATAGGTAAGTTGTTTAGTAAAGTTGGTTGATCACGAAGCATCATTTGGAGAATTATGTTTTGATATTATAGTTGGAAGTCTACGATCGATGTCGAGAACCCGCAGCTCAATTAAATTATTAGAATTACCGTTTCAAGTGTATAACATTGTGATTTCCCTCATTAAATTGTTATGAGCTGTGATTTTTTCATTATTTGAGCCCTGATAACACCCACAAGATTAGTAACCACCAAAGATGATGTTTGTAGAATATGGATAATACTACAAATATATATAGAGAGATTTAATATGACTGCGTCAGTCGGCGGCAAATCATTTTATACTTAAACTTAATTTACTTCTGAAACTTCGCTAAGTCCAGCTCATTCAAGGTAAATCTGCAGCTAAGCAAAGTATGCTTACATCATACATGTTTCTGAAAAGGGATTATCTAGATATGAGACCATTTTATTTTAAGGTTTTATAATATAAAAAATAAGATGTACCAAATATAAATAATTAATTAATGTATTTAAATTATGATATCTTATAGAGATTTTATTTTATACTAGCAACTTATGCGTACGTTTTAATGTTTTTAAGCGAAACTCTAATTCTTTTTCTAAATTAAAAGTACCCCAAGTTCCTCCATTTTAACATCAGCTAGCTATTTGCCAGTAAAAATTCCGTCAAAATCAGTCCAGCTTAATCGAAGATTAGCCGGAACAAACAGACAAACAGACAAAAATAAAAAAAATGCGTTTTTCTTCTAAGTACCGTATATAATTCATATATGCATTTAGTAAAAAGCTTTTATTTCGACATTACAAATAGACACTTCAATTTTATCTATTGTAGGTATAGATAAATTGTTATTCCAAAAATATTGTACTTTTAACTGATTTTTTTAGAGTTTTTTAATTAATTTCAGCGTGAAATTAATTTCAGCGTCTGAATATGTAACTCTTTAAAACTTAAGTTTATATTCTCTTTTTTTTTTTGTTTACTTAGAGATACCCCGAAGTATAATATTTCTTTACCAGAGTAATGAACACTTTGGTTTCTTTGATTGCAATTAAATGGGAATTACTTTTGACTTTTTAAGGGGTCGTTTTCCTAATTGTTTTTTAGTTTTTAATTAGAATTTAGAACACAAAAATTAACTTCAAAATTAATTATAAACCAACAGTAGTCGGACTACCGATTATCGGACGAATAGACAATTCGTTAAAGATTTTTCTTTAATATAAACAGCCCTAAATGCGCTTAAAAGTGAGAAATAACTGATGAGTATTTTTCATAAATAATAATAGGGCAGGTATCATATATCTTGACAGTCGATGTAAGGCAAGACAAGGCAAACAAAAATGAATAATCCATTAAGGATAGAAGGCATTAGCGTAACTTCAATTACGTAGTTAAAATAATATGGATAAGATGGTATATCTAATGTCTATTTATACACATATAAATAGCTTTGCATACATGTAGTGTTTGTATATTTAATCTGTAATGAGTTGTCTCGGGTGCACGGGTAGAGGATTGACACTTGACAGTTACGTGAGAGCCGAGGCGGTGCGAGCGTATGTGTTAATCCTGCATACTGGTGACCAAACGAGCCAAACAGTGTTTACTTGCATTATATGCAAATACTACAAGTGGTGACGAGGTGAATAGTGAGTGAAAATAACATATTTTAATAAAAAATTTTAATATATATTACCAATTAGCATTACGTATAAAAATGTTATTAAGGGGGATGGGTGCGTGTAGTGTTTGCGCACAGTTGAAGTAGGGCTTCTTTGGCAAATGTCGCAATTAAATCGAAACAAATTAATATTTAAATAAGGCATATTGGGGATATTGTAGTAATGTATTTGTGAATATTATTTGAGGAAAGAATATAATATAATATATCATTTGTCAGACGATAACAACGGTTACCATGGCAACGATTAGTCATAGTAGCTTTATTTAATATATGCATATAAATCCCATAGTGGTAAATATTTATTTTTATAAGTAATAACTACTATAAAATATTTAAAAGTAATTGTAAGGTTTTGTTTTTTTATAAAGTTTAAAAGTTGATTAACATTTTGTTAACATATATTGCATAGCATGTTGTTTAATGTTATTTTTCACTTCCTGTGTAATGTATTCTATCTCATTCTCTTGTCGGTTTAATCCTATATATTTATGTATTTGTTTCTTTCTCATATCGCATTAATTTTACGTTTCATTGAATTTCAAATAGTAGCGATGCTAAAGAAGTTTCACTTCAAAAAAGAGGGAAATACTTTGTAATTATAAATATCGAATGATTCATACATGTAACTTTTCTTTATAAATTCTACAGTGTGATAAACAATAAAACAACGCTCATGCCAGGTTGTATTTAAAGTCGTTTAAGGTTGATAATTAGGTACTATTATTAGTATTGAATAACATGTTATGTGTGAGTGTTTTTGTAATAATATCTATTTTAAAACTTGTAATAAGTATTCCGTAATTGTGTTGTATATTGTATTTCTATTTACATTTCTAGTACATATTTCTTATTTATATTGTATGATATTGTAATATTATATCAGATTAATGTAAGTATATATCCTAAGTTTATCACGTAAGGACTATAAAATTATAAAATTAATTATTAAAATGATAATAATATAGTAAGAAGATATAGTATATAATATTAATGTATATGTAGTTAATGTAATATTGTGTTGGGCAGTATGGGCCTTCATGAAATTGAGAACCATAAGTAATATTGTGTGTTGGGCAGTATGGGCCTTCATGAAATTGAGAACCATAAGTAATATTGTGTTGGGCAGTATGGGCCTTCATGAAATTGAGAACCATAAGTAATATTGTGTGTTGGGCAGTATGGGCCTTCATGAAATTGAGAACCATAAGTAATATTGTGTTGGGCAGTATGGGCCTTCATGAAATTGAGAACCATAAGTAATATTGTGTGTTGGGCAGTATGGGCCTTCATGAAATTGAGAACCATAAGTAATATTGTGTGTTGGGCAGTATGGGCCTTCATGAAATTGAGAACCATAAGTAATATTGTGTGTTGGGCAGTATGAGCCTTCATGAAATTGTAAACCGTGAGTAATGTTGTGTTTAAGGTAGTAAGCATACGTATAAATGTAAACTATACGTAAATATTTTGTTGCCATAGCTAAATTTTATTATTTAAAATCGCCCCAAACAATCTTGTAAAATGGTAAACTTACTTCCGCCACCCGAGAAGCTTGATCTTGAAGGAGCCAATGCTACGATTGCTTTAAGATTGAGAAAAGAAGGAAGACGGTGGAAACTCGAAAATTTGTGGTAAGACTAAGGAATCAAGCAGGGAAGTGTAAGTTATGAGTGTGGAAAAGCATTTAATTAGTTAGATTGTAGAAAAATGTTTGTAATCAGATCGTAGCAAAAGAATATTAACATTAGGAGATGCAGTTGTTAGAAATGAGGAATATGGTCAAAAGTTTAGACGTAATGTAGTAGATTTAAAAAAGATAGAAGGTGAATGGAAGGTTCAAGATGAAAATAATAAAATTGGAAAAAATAAATCAAAATGATATGGAAGGTAATTAATTACGTAAATTAAAAAAAAAACATCTAATGATTGTAATTTTCTAGTAGTATTCTGGTGATCTCATTTTTAGTTTGTATCAATGTAAAAGAAAACATTAAATAAAAAAATATATTAATATGGAAGGGATGTAGTGTTTGTATATTTAATCTGTAATGAGTTGTCTCGGGTGCACGGGTAGAGGATTGACACTTGACAGTTACGTGAGAGCCGAGGCGGTGCGAGCGTATGTGTTAATCCTGCATACTGGTGACCAAACGAGCCAAACAGTGTTTACTTGCATTATATGCAAATACTACAATACATATCTAAAGAGATTTGCTATACATAATTTTATTAAAATTGACTTGAGATGACATTACACCGTGACATATTTTACGTTTACCGATGTCCCCTTCATATTTTTATAGATCACATAAATAACGGCGAGGTTTAGCGCGTAACGAGACTGTCATGTGAAACATTTTTTATCAAAATTGTAAAATATTAAACGTTTAACTCTATTTGCACGTTATCTTTATACAGAAGCATAATTTAGGTGCATGGTGTAGATACGTTTCTCATATAATTTTCATAAAATTTTACTGATATAAAATTTTATCACAATATTTTAATAGTCTTTGTAAAACTCGCGTTTTACTGATCTAAAAAAGATCTAATCTAACTAAATTTCACACTGATATAATTTAAAAAATCTTCCAAGTGCGGTTGTTATAATCCCAAACGTAAATCTATTTATTTAATCGCTGAATTCTACTTCTGATATCACTTTCCTTTTTGGGCTTTATTTACTCGCTTATACTTAGTTTGTTGGGTTAAAAGTTAAATAAAATATTTACTCATACACGATATTCATTACGAGTATTACTCGTTACTATATCTTTGATTTAATTCACACATACAATTTTGCATACTGCTTAATATTGATATAATTAATTAAAAATATAATTTTGATTATTTTGTGGCTATGATAAATTATTATATTTTGAAGTAAATAATACTTACACGCAACTTACACTTGTTTTGTTTAATTAAAAAAAGCACAAAGTTCTTTCATTTTTTTTTTGAGAAATATTTAACGAGACACTCGACCTCTTTGTGTAAAAATATACAAATATTATTTAGCCTTTTTTTTTTTTTTTAACGTTGGGGAATGCATTTACGCACCGTCCACCTATCCCCAGGTGGGTGTGTGGGACTCACCAGCCAGAAGGGCCAGTACTACCCACTAAACCCCAACGATCCCAACCCCTCCGCCATAATGGGACGCCGCAGGATCGCTCGCGCATTCAACTACGACGCCCCGGCGGTAGGCCCGAAGGCCACCATCTGGTGAGGCCCCCGTAGGAACCCCACAGCGGCTGCAGTGGACAGGGCCCGAAACACCGGCCCTCTCCCCTGCAGCCCCACCGCGTCCGCCATCAAACGGTGGCGGCCCCGTCTGGGCCGCGGAAGCAGGAGACTGGCAAATACCACGACTCCCCTCCTGCCGCGGTCCACCCCTCTACCGGTTGCGAGCCTATTACCACAGACCCGCAGCCGGCATCCCCCCCCATCCAGTAGCGGGACCGCCGAAGCAGTCCCGCCACCGGCAGCCGCAACGCCGCAACCGAAGCAGCGGCGAGCGGCACCAAACCTCCCACCGAAGTGGGCAGGTCAGCCCAAGAACCGGGCCCAAATATTATTTAGCCTAGCTTTACCTGTGTGTATACAATATATTTTTTACGTATATATCTACTAAATTGGATTTCTGTTACATTTCACCTTAATACTTTTTTATGCAAAATAATAATACATTTGAAATGCCGATAAAACACAATTAATACGATTTTTTTTGTAAATTACTGTCTCTATTATGGGTGAAAGTTACGGGAAGCCTATTTTATTTTAAATATGGATATTAATAATGTTTAAAATGTGTTGAAATTGCTTTTAAATTCAAAATTAATATTTCACTTGATTATGATGAATGAAAACGTACAGTGCGCAGTGCGCATTAATCCACTGATCCTTAACATCAATTCAAAAGACTTCAGTTAAAACGTATAAGATCATTAGAATAAACTACATTTCCTTTTCTGAATGTTTAATGAACTAAGAATTACACGTAAAGCTACGAATAGCTTTTAATGCGCTGAAAATATGAACTAGAATTAAGAATTCAGCTCTTATTCGTTTTAACGTTTCGATATATAAAATTATAATACTTTCTTAGATTTACGCGAATATTTGACATTTTAAATAAAACTACCTTTTCGGATTTTTTCGCGGATTTGTTTTGATTTTTGGTTCCCGACGTTTCGAATGCTTTACAGCTTTATTATTTAAATAATATCAAACTAAATTAAAATTATTATTCTTAATTAATTTTAACTTTTTTAAATTACACATAAAACAATAATGTGGTTTGAATAATTAATATTTTATTTTCTCTTTATGTTATAAACATAAGATTATTTAAAATATAAAATTATATTTCAGTGAAATTTACTTATTTCCCTTTTCTTAATTTTGTTTAGCATATATAATATACATCGTAAAAATATTATCATATTTATTTGTATTTTTCTATTTCAATTTTCATTTAAATTATTTTAAATCAATAATATCTCTGTTGCTAAAAATATCTTTTAGTTTATAATTATATAAATAACCTAATATAAAATATATCTTCATGCATGTTCATAGACAATCATCTATACATATATTAAAATTCTGAGTCGAATCTAAACATGATTTTTTTTGAAAATCTTATTGAAATAGTCATTATTATCGATACAGACGCCAAATCTATAATTTATAGATTTTTTGTCTGTCTGTCTGTCTGTGACCGCATCACGAGAAAACCACTGGACATTATCAACATAACAGCTGGCGAAAAAATATCTCATCTCTGAGAAATCTGTACTAAACGTTAAAACGTAACTAGGGACGAACCCGAGCGGAGCGAGGGTGAATCGCTAGTATTTATCTTGCAATACATTTTACAAAAGGTTTTTAGAGTCTTTAGCATTTACACGAGCACCCGAGCAGGTCAAGTTTCTGAATAAATTATAACGACCTTCTCTGTAAAAAGTTAAGGTGAGCATATCTATGCAGGTATGATAAATTGCTGAAGTGTTAAGATAAAAAAGACTGATTTTTATCTACAATTTTATCGAAAATTATTAATTATATATTATTACTAGCAGAACCCGCGGCTTCGCCCGCGATCAAACTACGAAAAAAATAAACTTTTTCGCAATACATACTTTATTACTTGCGAAAATAAGTTTGTGTAAGTTTTATTATTTGTTAAACTATATATATTGGAAACAAATTTAATTTTAGCGATCGTAACTCAAAATATCCCGTATTTTAAAAGATGTTAAGCATATATTTTGTAATTAAATTTACACTTTAAGTATTTATCAAGCTGCACTACCTTTATTTTTTGTACATTTTTCTACTCAATCTTTCCAAAGTTAGAGGAAGAGAGTACAATGATAGAATCATGTAACATGGCTAATATGGTTTTTTTTAACTAACATACTAACAGGCTAACATCTACGTCATTTTTAAAGACCCAATGTACATACTGAAGCTTACAGTCTCCTTTCTTCTCCTTCTTACTTAAGTTACGTATATAAAGTGCCATTCTTATTTTGTTGTAGCTTTTTGCCTGCGGCTATGCTCGCGTGGACTAAAAAATTTGTTCAGTTTTAATTTCCATTGAATTTATATGTTGTCATATCGAATTTTTAATATTATGTTAAGAATAAAACTCTTGATTCACTTAAGTAAGTCTATACTAAAAATACCAACAACAAATATAGGTTAGGTTCTCTTTCTCGCGCTCTAGGTCTATATTCAACAATTCAAATTTCATCGGCCAGTTTTACCCACATAAAGGCTGAATAAAAAAAATCTACAATACATGTTTATTTAAGTGTATTGAAGAGCATTAATACCAAGTTTAAAGTAATTCTGATCGTAAACTAATTTTTCCTCATATAAACAGATCAACCCCCTTTTACCCTTTTAAGGGATAAATTTCGAAAAAAAATGATATCTGTATTGTTTTAGTTTTCATTTCAAGGGTAAATACCACTTTACGTGCATTAACTATAGAGTTTCATACAAATTTTCATCTCCCATTTAAACCCCTTAAGGGTTGAATTTCAAAAAATTCTTAAATACGTATTTATTTAATTGTATTAAAGAACATGAATACCAAGTTTCAAGTAATTCTGATCATAAATAATTGTTTGCCCATATAAATTTTATCACCCCCTTTTACCCTTTTAAGGGATGAATTTCGAAAAAAGTCTAATACATATATTTCTTATTTTTCAACTTAAAGCTAAATACCACTTACCGTGTATTTCGCGTTAAGAACAACAGAGTTTCATACAATCTTTTATCCCCTGTTTTACCCCCTTAGGGGATGAATTTAGAAAAATCCTTTCTTAGCGGATGCCTACACTATATAAGGAATATATCCTCTAAATTTCACGTTTCTACAACCAGCGGTTTAGGCTGTGCGTTGATCGTTCAGTCAGTCAGTCAGGACAAAGCATTTTATGTATATATAGATTAAAGATTAAACGTTCCAGGAAGATCAAAACTGACTGAATAATTAATATCTTTTCCCAAATTTTATTTATAAAGATAACTTTGAATGAGTCAAATATCATTACATATCTATATGATCTTAAGTACTTTTTTCTTTTAAAAGTAAATATTCCTTTTTAAACTTTATACCTACTATAAAAATAGAATCTGCATTAAATTCAACACAATAAGTCGAAAATGACGATCGAGCAGTTTACTTTTCATATTTAAAATACGTTTAACAAGATTAGTATATTTTGCAATAATTTGAAAGAACACTAGTTTCACGATAAAAGCAAACATGTAGAAAAAGTAACCTATTTCAATTTATTATTCGTGTAACGAGGTGCTAAACTACTAACGAAGTGCTAGCTTGCTGAAAACTACTGAGCACACATTCTTGTTTACGTTGTCTTACCTCATGGTCCTTTATATTTGTATGTTTTACTTACTTGTATTGCTCTTATATAACAAGACACTAATTGTACTTCATAATCTATACTAATATTATAAAGCTGAAGAGTTTGTTTGTTTGTTTGGTTGAACGCGCTAATCTCGGGAACTACTGATCCGATTTGAAAAAAATCTTTCTGCATTAGATAGCCTGTTAACTGAGGAAGGCTATAGGCTATATAGCATCCCGGAAAAATGTATGGGTCCCGTGGGATAGATTTGTTTTTGTCTAGGGACGAACCCGAAGCGAAGCGAGGGTGAGTCGCTAGTGCTTAAATAAACAAAAATAATCACGTTTTAAAAATGGACTTAAATTGATGAACGAAGAACGTCTTATATACTAGTGACCCGAGGTGTCTTCAGTCGTTAAAATTTATTTTCATGGTGACTAAGTAATAAATGTATAAGAAAAGAATTTTTATAAAAAATATTTTCTCCTTTCCCGTGCGATTCCCTTTGAATCTTTGAGATAGAAACACTTTAAGTAGAAAAATAGTAGTTGGATAGTAATTTCGTTTAAAATATTCTTTATTAAAATTAATGTTTGTTTATCGGGAAAAAAGTTTTCAGGATAAAGAGTAAAAATAATGATCTCACAACGATGTAATCTTGCAAGATTACATCAAAACGGTTCAGTGTGAAGATCTTCGAGTATAGATATCTCGAAAACTAATCGAGATATCGAAAAATTATGTAGTTATTTTTCTTTTTATTGTTCTAAAATATATCGAATTGCGTCAAAAAAAAGGAAAAAAATCATTTTTCGATTTTTGAATATCGACACCTCGAAATCTAAGCTAGATAATATCGTAAAATTTTATTCCTACTTTTCGTCTTATTTAGTCGAGATCTATACAAATCCGCCTTCAAATCATGCCGCCGCGCCGTAGAAACCGTAATCTTGCCCACATACGCACACACCCACACACTTTTTTGCAATTATAATAGTAGTCCTGGACATACCTACATATGATGCAAGCGAAACCGCTGGTAAAAATGCTTATAAATACGTGTCTACTTATAAGAACTTGATCATTATCTCTAACTGCTCCTCAAACTTCGATGAATGAGGCAAAATATCAGTACTTTTTTTATAAATTAGTCAATCAAAAAGATTTTGATTGATTAATTGTCCTAAAATGTTTTCAATCTCAAGTTCAATTTTCTTGGTAATAAATAATTTTATCTTTATATCTTTACCAGCTATACTCGTACCAATGAAATCTCTACGTTTAAAGTTTAAATTTCTGCTTTCTTAAAAAAACTTAAGAAATCTATTTCGTCACTAAGACAGTATTCTAGTTATTACAAATTTTATTCACTCTCCTAAAATTTAAAATGTAATAAGATATTATATATTATGATAATTTATAACTTTTAGTCTTTTTTTATTAATCATCATTAGGAAATTAGATAGTTAGTCAGTTAATTTGTCGCTAAAATCATATAATATCAGTTTCGATGAATTTAATAGAATTTGTTATCGACTAATAACACATTTAGCCGTTAATAAATTCCTTTTATACCTATATTAATATATGCACTGTAGCTTACTAATATCGGTTTCCAACCACACTACAGCTCTATATTAATTAGAGTCTAATTTTATACTTCATTTGAAAGCCCAATTATAATAGAGTAGATTGCAGGCGTTGTGACGCTAAAATTGACATTTTAAGCTTTGTACCTAGTAAAAAGCAATTACTTTATATTTTCATTTGAGTTGCTCATTTTACATGTACAATTCATTTCAAAACCTAAAAGTCTAAGTGTATTCATTCACTTTTTAACGTCCCACTGCTGGGCACGAACCTCCCTTCAATACGAGGGGAATCAGGCCATAGTCCACCACGCTGGCCAAGTGCGGATTGGCGGATTTCACATGTCTTTCGAAAACTTACTAGGTTTTCTCAGACATGTAGGTAAGGCAAGTGGTAATCATGTTAGAAATGATTCGCACATGAAAATATCAGAGGTGCGAGACCCGGGATTTGAACCCGCTTCACTCGGTTTCCCAAGTGAGCGCGTTACCACTGAACTACCACTGAGTCTAAGTAGGAGTAAGTATTAATAAAGTTTTACGAACACACCGACAACTTTTAAATACAGTTTTCCTCAAACATACCTAAAAATTGTCCCCACTAAAAAAGGTTTCAATTAAAGAAATCATATTAACAGACTCTACCGTGCAATAGACTAACAAATTAGGTCTCACACTTCTATCATTCTTTGTTTTTCAACAAAGCTTAATCATTTACATAAAGAGAAATATAATTTATTATTTTTAATAATAGATAATCAATAATTATTCAGTTATAATCTTACAGCACAAATCGTTGAATATGAAAGATACATATTATGTAAGATTTTCATATGTATTTTAAGCACGTCGCCACCACAAAATGGACTTTAAAAGAACGGCTAATAATTTCCTCTTCTGTAGAAAAATTTTTCCACTTACTAAAGGAAATTTACAGTTCTCATAATAGCCCAAGAAAGCTTTTATAAAGCATACACGGATATCAAGGTACTTAACTTAATCGTAAAATTTTCCGCGAAGAAAATGGCTATTATTATAGCGAAACGTTCTAGGATTTTTTAAAGCTTCGAGTTAGAAGAAAAATATTGTTAAAATTAAATGTTCGTAATATAAATATAATTGATCTGCATTGAAATGCTGCAATAACTTAGAACTTGAATCCCTCTAATATGAAATGTTCAATACATATGTATTATATATGAAGCCGAGATTATGATTGCACTAATATTTATGTGTAAAAACGTATGCTGTATTGCTTTATTAAAATGATAGAATATCCAGGCTTCCTGCAAATAATTAATTAATAGAGGAAGCTTCTACGTAGGTAACTAGCTATTACGGTTCGCTAAAGGCCCGCTCGGTAATTGAGGGCGTTCTGTCAGCTCCATGCTCGTTAATTTTCTCTCCAATTTTCACGGCAATTTTATGACATGAAATCTACTCACGTGTGAACACGACCGATGCACGACAGAAATTTCTATAAATAAACTCGTAACTCACAACGTTTCAATAAAATACCCGAGTGCTTATTCAAAGAAGTTTTATGTGTTTGACTTGAATGTATGTACGTATGTATATTTATATACATACGAATGTATGGTTTTACAATCCAATCCTTAAGTGATGGAAATTTGTATCGATTAAAACAATTTTGTCGGGGTTTTATTAAGAAAAAACAGGTATTTGTTAGGTGTACAAAAAAACATTCATTTTGCTTACACAAATCTAGTAATGAAAATATGTTAGTAGCGAGCGCCCCAATAACTTTTACGATCATTGATAATAGAGAAATACGTGAACAACAATTATAAAATACTGAGGGACTTTTATAAAGGATTTTAAACCTTAACCTTGTTAACCTAACTAATTTTTCATACCAATATAAAGTCCTATGATTGTCAAACGTATGTATGTATGTTACTGTAACAGAACAATAAAATAAGGGCTAAAGTATTTTGAGTGTCATTATCTCACTATAATTTAACACGGTAAGCATTATATCATTAAAGACATTAATTGTTACATCGAATAAAAAACATTTCATTACTTTTTTACATCAGTTAAAATGTTTTACTTCCAAGTCTTCTATATAATATATCCAAAAGAAATAAGGTCAACAGTACTTGACCGGAATAGATATTTATATGAGTGTAGGGAGTTGTGACCCAAACATTTGATACATAAGATTGATTGAAGAGAAACTAAATAAATATTATTTCAGATAAGTTAACAAGAGCGTTCAAACTACAAACGTATTTATTTATACTAGTGTTCGCCCAGTGGTCGAAGTTATTTAGAGGAAAATATATATGAAATGGATTTACCTATGTATATAAAAAAACTAAATGCATAAAAAAACTAGTATATAGCTACATTAATAGTAGAAAATCGGTTGACAAACAGAGGAGAAAAAGGTATTGAACTATTTTGTCTTTGCCTATTTATTTACAGATATACCTGCTTACTAAGGAATACGCGATATTGGACGTGAACATTATTGATTAATACTTTATAGCATGTTTCTTTCAGAGGAAGAAACACTTGAAGCAATTTTATGATTTTTAATATTGCGAGTCTTAGTATTTTAGAGTATATTCTGTATTAGTTTGAAAAAACCTAAAATCGGTGATTAGACCTCCTTATAGATAGGAAGATGATTTTTTTTTTTCAAAATAAAATTTGCTCTTGAAAATTATTACATTAAGTAACTGGATATATCAGGAATGAATTATTAAATTAAAATTATAAAGAAAATTATAAAATCTAATTAAGAAAAGCGATGCACACAACAACGCGGAAGTTTCATTTTTTAAAAGTCAAAATTATTGACAAAAGAATTACATGCAAATAATCCATGCTAATTAAAAATAACTGACTGTGGTATTGATTTAATAACTATACGAGTACAAACAGCTGTATCATATATAAAGAAAAATAATGTTATAAAATAATTATGTAAGGTATTCAGGCAATGGAAGGAATCTCAACAAGCAACCCTTGTCATTTATAAAAGTAAATTTTATTACGGGACTATGAAAAATTATTCTAGTTCAGACCCTTCGCAACATATAAATTTTGATTGATTTTACACGTACTTAGAATACTTTGACCGAATTTTGTGTGAGGTTTATATACATATACTGTAGTATGTATATCAACGATAGCGTATATACATACATATACTTATATAGAAGTAAAACTAGACAAATTGGTAAAAACTTAAGAACGGTTTAGAATGTCTCTTTATTATTTACTAGCAGAACCCGCGGCTTCGCCCGCGATCAAATTACGGAAAAAATAACCTTTTAAGCTACGCATACTTTATTATTTGCAAAAATAACTTCGTATAAGATTCCTTGTTCTTGATAATTATAAGGAACACAAATTTAATTTTCTATCTCTTAAAATCCATCTCTCTATAAATCTTGTATCTTAAAAGACGTTAAACATAGATAACACATTCTGTAAATGTTCATTGTAGGTATTTAGTACGCTCCACTACCTGTATTTTTTACTAATTTTTCTACTCCCTCTTTCTAAAGTTAGAGGAAGAGAGTACAATGATACAATAGCATACAATGTTTACGACTTAAGAATCATGTAACATGGCTAATATGGGTTTTTTTTTAATTAACATACTTACTAATAGGCTGACATCTACGTTATTTTAAAGACCCAATGCTATTTACACCTGAAGCTTACAGTCTCCCTCCTTCACCTTCTTTTTTAAGTTACATATATAAAGTGCCATTCTCATTTTGCTGTAGCTATTAATGGCCCGGTCAATTAGTGACCCGGTAAATTAATGGCCCGGTCAATTTATGGCCCGGTCAATTAATTTCCCGGACATTTAATGGCCCGGTCAATTAATGGCCCGGTCAATTTATGGCCCGGTCAATTTATGGCCCGGTCAATTAATGGCCCGGTCAATAAATGGCCCGGTCAATTTATGGCCCGGTCAATTTATGGCCCGGACATTTAATGGCCCGGTCAATTTATGGCCCGGTCAATTAATGGCCCGGTCAATTTATGGCCCGGTCTATTAATGGTCCGGTCAATTTATGGCCCGGTCAATTAATGGCCCGGCCAGTTAATGGCCCGGTCAGTTTATGGCCCGGTCAATTAATGGCCCGGCCAGTTAATGGCCCGGTCAATTTATGGCCCGGTCAATTTATGGCCCGGTCAATTGATGGCCCGGCCAGTTAATGGCCCGGTCAATAAATGGCCCGGTCAATTAATGGCCCGGTCAATAAATGGCCCGGTCAATTAATGGCCCGGTCAATTTATGGCCCGGACATTTAATGGCCCGGTCAACTAATGGCCCGGTCAATTTATGGCCCGGTCAATTAATGGCCCGGTCAATTTATGGCCCGGTCAATTAATGGCCCGGTCAATTTATGGCCCGGTCTATTAATGGTCCGGTCAATTTATGGCCCGGTCAATTAATGGCCCGGCCAGTTAATGGCCCGGTCAATTACTGGCCCGGCCAATTAATGGCCCGGTCAATTTATGGCCCGGTCAGTTAATGGCCCGGCCAATTAATGGCCCGGTCAATTAATGGCCCGGCCAATTAATGGCCCGGCCAATGAATGAATGAATGAATGAATGAATGAATGAATGAATGAATGAATGAAATAAACTTTATTCAATTAGACTTATTACAAGTGCTTTTGAATCGTCAATTTAATGTAAGCGTCAGTGTAGTCTGTCCGTGAGGAAGCTACCACCGGCTCGGAAAGCAGTTCTGCTGAGAAGAGCCGGCAAGAAACTCAACAGTTGCTCTTTTAAATATCGATATTACATTTATTTTATTAACATAAGAATATAGATAGCCCGCATATGACTCAATAATACTCAATTCCACACATTTTCATCAACAAGAAATTCTTGAACAGTGTAATACGCTTTACTCAATAAAACATTTTTAATTTTGTCTTTAAATTTTTGAAGCGGTAAATCTAGAACAATTTGTGGAATCTTATTATATATGCGTATGCCCATGAAGGATTTATTCACCTTTTGGAGCCGAAATCTAGGCGTAACAAGCTTATTTTTATTCCTAGTATTCAATGTGTGTCTATCACTGTTTTTTTCATAATTATTTAGATTTTTGCGAACAAATAATATATTACACAGTATATATTGTGACGCAACCGTAAGAATACCAATTTTTTTGAAAACATCTCGCAGGGAATCACGAGCTCTTAGATCATAAATAGCCCGTACTGCTCTTTTTTGAAGAATAAATATCGAATTAATTTCCGCGGCACTGCCCCAAAGAAGTATTCCGTACGATAAAATACTATGAAAGTAACTAAAATATACAAGTCGGGCAGTGTTAATATCTGTTATGTTTTTAACTTTCCTAACTGCATAGGCGGCGGAGCTGAGTTTACCTGCAAGTGTTGAGAGATGGGGATTCCACTGGAGTTTAGAGTCTACTGTTATACCTAGAAATACTGCTGATTCAGTTATTTCCAGTGTTTCATTATTCATAATCAGGCTAAAATTTTGCTTTTTTACGTTAGGCAATGTAAATTCGACACATTTTGTTTTTTTTGCATTTAATACTAGGTTATTTAATTCAAACCAACGAAGAATATGCGACAATGCACTATTTACTTCGTCATAATTAGGTTTATTACGCTCAACTTTAAAAATTAAGGAGGTATCATCAGCAAAGAGTACAATATCGCATAATTTATTTATGTAGAGAGGTAAATCATTAATATATATTAAGAATAAAAAAGGGCCAAGAATAGATCCTTGTGGAACACCCATTTTTAGTAGAGATCCAGAAGATTTTACATTATTTACATCAACCCTCTGGATTCTCTGATTGAGGTACGAAGCAACAAGATCAAGCGCGGCACCCTGAATTCCATAATGATTTAGTTTAAGCAAAAGTGTTTGATGATCTACACAATCAAAAGCTTTAGACAAATCGCAAAATACACCAATAGCATTCTGCGATTTCTCCCATGCATCGTAAATGTGCCTAAGAAGCGCAGAACCCGCATCAGTTGTAGATTTACCTTTGGTGAAGCCATACTGTTCACTGTGCATAACATTGTTACAATAAAAAAAAGTACTTAATTGGTTTAAAATTATTTTTTCAAATATTTTGCTTAATGCTGGTAGTATTGAAATAGGTCTATAATTACCAGGTTCAAATCTATCCCCACTTTTAAAAAGAGGTATTACTTTACTATGTTTCATTAAATCGGGGAACGTACCGCTATCTACACATTTATTAAAAATGGAAGCCAAATAAGGAGCAATATTTATTATAATATGACTTAGCAATTTTACTGACATACCCCATAAATCACCGGTCTTTTTTGAATTTAGAGTTTTAAATATTTTTACAATGTCCTCTGATGAAACGTGCTTAAACTCGAAGAAATTATTGTTATTTAATGTAACATAAGATTTTATTATTTTAATTGCCTCTGATGGAGATGATTTTAATGATCGAGTTACGGTTAAAGGTATTTCCGAGAAAAAAGTTTCAAAACTATCTGCCAATTTACGATCCGAAGTTATGTTAATGTTATTAATGTTTAAGCTAATGGGTTCTTTAGGAGCTTTAGATTTCCCTGTAATGTCAGCAATTACGTCCCAGGTTGCTTTAATTTTATTATCAGAATTTATAATTTTATTTCTTACAAATATTGATTTCGCGTGGGAACATACTTTTTTAAACAATTTTGAGTAATTTCTTACTTTACTAAGGAACACTGGATCATGATTCCATTGCTTCATACCATACAACTCATACAATGTTTCCCTACTCCTATATATTCCAACGGTTGCCCAATCACTAAATTTCAATTTTAAATGTTTATAAATTGTTTTTGTTTTAAAAATATTATTAAATTCATTCAAAATTAAATTAAAAAACTTTGAATATACGACTTTTTGAGCAACATTATTCTTAAAGCAATTTATTTTATTAAGTGTCATAGGTCTGCAGAAAATCTTTTCTGATTTTTGAATATTATTATCAATTATGGAAATTTTTTGACCACAGTGATCTGAACTTAAATTATTAATTACTGATTTTTCTAAAATATCACAGTGACAGAACACATTGTCTATACAAGTTGCAGACCCGCTGGTAATACGTGTAGGTTCGGAAAAGGCGTTAAACATATTAAAACATTTGAACAGACTAAGTAAGCGTACACTAAGAGAAGTTACCTGTAATATATCTACATTAAAATCACCACAAACTATTATGCACTTACTACTATTGCTGAGACGTTTAAGAATGTCCTCCATTCCAGCTTCAAAATCATCAAAGTTACCGGATGGCGGTCGGTATACGCATACAATAATATATTTATTGAGCTCAATGCAGGATACTTCAATAGTACGCTCGACAGAGAGGGCAACTATGTCCTGTCGAGACTTATAAACAATATCGTTTCTTATTAATATAAGTGAGCCACCGCGAATAGCCTTCTCTCTAACAAACGAACTTGACAGTTTATAATTTTCGACAGTAATAATATTAGTATAGTTTGAGAGCCAGTGCTCTGTGACACATAATAAATGTATAATGAATTTTTTTAGAAATAGTTCCACTTCTAATTCTTTGCCACCTAAACCTTGTATGTTTTGATGCACAATGTTAAGAGTATAGGGCTTAGGCTTTGTCTTAATACTCAGTTTAAATGGGAACTAATCATGTCAGTGTTGTTTATTAAAACATTACTAGTTATACCATGTATAACAGGGTTCTTCAAATTATATGCTACTAAAGTAGCAATTTGTTTTTTATAATATTTAGGTAGATACATTGTATCTTTTGTCAACTTAAAACTATAGTGAATAAATTTATTCACATCAAAATAAAATAAAGCGTCGCTATGACGGTGGATCATATTGTACATTGTCATATTCAAATTATAGATATAATTATTTTGTTTCTCTGATAGGGTACTAGAATATGGGAATGAGCAAATTATAAAACTACACTTTGTCTTATTGTGCATATCTAGTAATTTTTCAATACTTTGAATAACTTCTTTTTTCCTAACAGACAAACTGTCACCATGTAAAAGTACAATAGTACTATTTTCATTCAAATTCATATTTAGAATCTTATTGATATTATACTGGTAGCTGGCACCGGGCGAACATGTGTTATATACATTTTCTATTTCATTACTTAAAAGAGACCCGAAACCTTGACCAATTTTGTCAGAAATTACAATAGTTTTTTTTAAAAGGATATTGGAGGACTTATCACATACATATGGTTTATTATTACAAATAGTACTTAAGTTTTGAGTTTGTATGACCGACTCACCCAGCACCTCAGGACTATTTTTAGGATGTATAATTTTAGTTTCATTTGTACAACTACACTGGTGTTTATTTGTTAAGGATTCAAATCTTTCTAAATTATAATTACATAAATCTACTAAATCACTGGTGGCCAGAATGTGTTCTTGTATTTGGTTTTGTGAGGATTTATATTTTTCACTAATTGATGTCAAGGAGCATGTTAATTGATTTATCTCATCCTGTAAGCAGAGGGTGTCTCGGTCATATCTAGACCTGCTTTGTTTTAATTCTTCACTGTATTGTTTAACTTTATTTAATAATTTTGAGCGTTCACATCTCAACTCATAAATTCTTTTGACTGAGTATTTGTTATTAATTCGTTTATTAATTTTCTTCATAAATTTATTAATTTTAATATATTTCTTTAATTTATTATGAGATGAAAAGAGAACTGGGTGCTCACATGAGTCATCTTTTGTAAGGTCTATCAAAACTGGGTTTAAAGAATGTTCAAATTGAGAATTGCATTCAACCAGTTCCTTATATAAACATTGAGTTTGCTGTGTATCTTTAATTGCTTTAATTTTTTCAAATTTATTGACCGAGTCCCTAGCCTGATCTAAATTTAACTCAAGCTCAGAGATGCGATTCAGAGCTCTTTCATGTTCACTGGTGCACTGGTCGAATGCATTCACAATAGTGCTTAAATGATCTCGCTGAGCTACAATGTCCAAATAATTAATATGCAGCTCGGCAAGTTCACTTTTAAGGTCAGAGTTTTTTTTTACTATTTGCTTGATTTCTTCCTCACTATCCTCCCGTTCTTGTAAAAGCTGGTTGCATAAATCTTTAGTTGCTTTTAAATCTTGTAATGCCAGCTTTAATTTGTTTTCCAGTTCCTTCGCAGATGTTTTGCGGGTAACTATGGACTTTTCCATTGTTAATAAGCTGAAATATATTTTTGAAAGTTAGAGGAAAGAAAGTTAGCAATGAAAGAAATTAAGAAATATAAAAATAATTAAAAAATATATATATAAATACATAAAAAAGATATATGTATAGCTTCAAAATATTAATTAAGATATGGAGCTAGGAATATTAAGAAAACAAAACCGAAAAGAAATTAACAACGAAAAGACTATTTTACTAATATTATAAGGAAAACACTTATTAGATACTACTAATATTATAATTTCTGTATGTAGTTTAACTTATATAAAATAAATTAATTAAAATGTAGACAGATATAAATGTAGTTTATAGTATAGCATGTGCAGTGTATAGTGTAGGTTGTGTATGAGGCTAGTGTTTAGTCTTCAAACTTTGCTTCCAACTTGTCAAGCAAAGTGAGACAGTAACGGTGCCATTATGTGAGGATGGACGTTACTCACTGCAAAGTGAGTTATGATTAGTATTATGATGATGATGATTAGTACTATAATATAAAGTAGATGAAGAACAGAATTCTAAATAAAAGAATACTCCCCGGGTTACACTTGAAGATTTCAAAATCCTGCCGTTGGTCGATGTCGTTGACAGTAGCGAGGGGTGTTTGCCTCTAGGCACTTATAATTCGAATACTGCGATTGCAATCACTAATCACTATTTTTATACATCTATTTTACAATATAAACACAATATTACACTAAAGAAACTATTTAAAACCTAATTAATAATTTTATTTAACGGAGCTAATTATTTGACATGTCGCCCGAACCAGTGTTGTCCCGTAGTACTAGTAGTAGTAAGTAATGGCCCGGTCAATTAATGGCCCGGCCAATTAATGGCCCGGCCAATTACTGGCCCGGCCAATTAATGGCCCGGTCAATTAATGGCCCGGCCAGTTAATGGCCCGGTCAATTAATGGCCCGGCCAATTAATGGCCCGGCCAGTTAATGGCCCGGTCAGTTAATGGCCCGGTCAGTTAATGGCCCGGTCAGTTAATGGCCCGGTCAGTTAATGGCCCGGTCAGTTAATGGCCCGGTCAGTTAATGGCCCGGTCAGTTAATGGCCCGGTCAATTAATGGCCCGGTCAATTAATGGCCCGGTCAATTAATGGCCCTGTCAATTAATGGCCCGGTCAATTAGTGACCCGGTCAATTAGTGACCCGGTCAATTAGTGACCCGGTCAATTAATGGCCCTGTCAATTAATGGCCTGGTCAATTAGTGACCCGGTCAATTTTTTTTTTATTTTGTTGCTGGCTCTCTGGAGTGTCCTCATGTTATTTGCGATTAGCAACGAAATCCATACCATCGTCTTGTTAAAAAAAGTGCATGTTAATATAGCATAATACGGCTACAGGTCTCCAGGTCTAGCAGGTTTTTAGTTTTTATTTTGTTGCTTGCTCTCTGGAGTGTCCTGATGTTATTTACGATTAGCAACAAAATCCATGTCATCGTCTTGTTAAAAAAAGTGCTTGTTAAGGTAGCATGGATACGGCTACAGGTCTCCAGGTGTAGCAGAATTTTAGTTTATATTTTGTTGCTGGCTTTTTGGGGTGTCCTGATGTTATTTGCGAACAGCAACAAAATCCATGCCATCACCTTGTTACCAAAAACTCTATGTTAAGATAGCATGGACACGGCTACAGGTCTCCAGGTCTAGCCAATTCTAGGTTTTTTTCAAATTTTCTTACACTATTTGTCAGCAACAAATTAGCAACAAATTCTGATGTATAATTGCATTTAATCCGTGCCGATCCCGCGAGTTTACTGCTAGCTTAAGGTTAAGATAGCAGTAACTCTTTTTTTTTTAAATTTAAAAAAAAAAAAATTTAAAATTTTTAAATTCTAACCAAATTGAATATGTCGACGAATATACATATCTTGGACAAATTATTGCACCGGAAAATCAGATGCAGAAAGAAATAAATGTCAGAATAAGTAAGGCTTGGAAAAGATTCTGGTCCCTCAAAGAAATTATGAAGAATCCACACATACCCCTAAAAGACAAAACTAAAATATTCAATTCATGCATACTACCATGCTTAACCTATGGAGCACAAACTTGGGCCCTCACTAAGAAGCAAAGTAGAGCATTAAGAGTGTGCCAAAACAAAATGGAAAGAAGTATTCTAAACATTAAGCTACGGGATAAAATCAAACTAACAAATATAAGGAACAAGACAAAAGTTACAGATGTCACATATACAGTGAGAAAACTCAAGTGGAAATGGGCAGGCCACATGATAAGAAACAGGAAGGAAAAATGGACAAAAGATGTTACTGTATGGTACCCTAGAGATGGCAAAAGACGGAAAGGACGTCAAAAAATAAGATGGGAGGATGACATCAAACAAATAGCTACAACAACATGGCAAAGAAAAGCTGCAAGCAGGGAAATATGGGAAACCCTAGGGGAGGCCTATGCCAAATGGCAAGCTGATAATAACACTACCGATGTCAAAGATTAAATTGTTACTATAAAATAAAATTAAACTCAATAAAAAATATATGAATTGTACATAAGTGAAAATATTACTATATAATAATCAGTAATAATTCAAATTACTAGCAAGATTATATGCAAAATGATATCATAGTAGGTAGAATTAAAAATTAAAATAGAATTGAAAAAAAAGTCTGAAGTAGAATTAAATAATATAAAAATAAAACTATTATCATACAAAGACAAGTAATATTTTATAAAAAATAATAATAATAAATTACCATGATTAGTATGCAGAAATAAGAAAGATGTTAAATTAATAGAATTAAAATTACAAGTAAAAAATGGAATAAATAAAATATAAATAAAACTTCTTTCTTTATGTAATAATAAGTGTTGTTAATGTTAGTAAGTATGTAAATTAAAATGATATGTTACAATGTATAAAATAGAAATAGAAATGAAATTGTAAGTACTTTTGTAAATATAAATTAAAAATTAAAACTAAAATTAATATATTATAAATTAAAATTTTATATAAAAAAAAAAATATATAAATTAAGTTAATAGAATTAAAATTATAAGTAAAAAATGAAATAAATAAAATATAAATAAAACTTCTTTTTATGTAATAATAAGTAGTGTTAATGTTATTAAGTATGTAAAATTAAAATGATATATTACAATGTATAAAATAGAAATGTAATGTAAGTACTTTTATATAATAATAAATAATATTTTAAATTAGTAGCATGATAATATTGTAAAATAATATTACAGCATGTACAATAATTTACAATATGATGTAACAATAATAATTATCAAAATGTATTTAAATTATCAGAAATAAAGGCTATTTGTATTTGTATTTGTAACTCTTTTTTTTGAAATCGTTCAAAGCAACAAAATCGGGGTCTTAGCAACTAATTAGCAACAAATTAGCTGCAAAATACCATGTAGGTTTCGATTGATTCTGCTAACCTTTCACTGCTATCTTAACAGACCTCATTGAACTTGCATTCGAGACGGTTCGTAACACGAATTCCCGAAACAACTTGTAGACATGAATCAGAAGCGAGATGAGTCTAAAATTATATAGCAAGGCGTTATCGCCCTTTCTACAGAACAGTACAACTACGCTTCTGCTCCATAATTGTGGGGTTTTCCTTCGAGTATGATGGAATTAAGTAACACCTTCAGAAATTCAGCTGTTGTTCCACCTGCACCCGGTGCTTTGTTGTTCTTAATCTGTTTTAGTAACGTCTGGGATTTCTTCGGTATAGTGTCGGGATAGCCTTTTTTTTTTTTTTTTGATTCGTGGGGAAACCCATTTGTGTGTACCCGCGTGCGGGGGCACGCGGGGCATGTGGGACTCCTGTCGCGAAAAGTGCGACAGACTACCCACTAAAACCACCACGGTGATCCCTAATGCAAAAGACAGGGCCACGGGATCGCTTGCGCATTCGACCGCGACCCTGTCAGCGTTGCCCGACCGAAATCGAGCCCTCCCTACCAATTTACTCAAACCCCCCGAATTGTTCCACTATTGCCAAACTAGTCGACAGGACGATGCACCGGGATCACTTTCAGCAATGCATCATCCTCCCCCGGGGACCGTGTCCGTGTCGAGTGGTGGATTCCCCCGAACCCAACCACCCGACGGTCCGCACTAAGGGGGCATCAGATCGGCGACGTCGCGCCGCCGTCTTCGCCCCGCACGCCTGCGGCGAATCGGGTCGGCCTGTGGGTCGACCTCCCTCGCGCGCTCGGCGGCCTCCTTCTGCGACATCACGGATTCGCAAAAGGATAACATCGAGCGCCAACACCTCTCCTCGTCGACCATAGCTCGCACCACAGTCGGCAAGGAGAGATCCGGCCCCAAAACCTCCCTAAGGACGAGTCGGTGTTGCACCCATGCAGGGCAATCCTGAAGGGTGTGGCTCGCCGTATCCTCTGGGGCGCCACAATGGTGGCACTCCGGAGTTGGCTCTCTCCTGGCCACCTTACAGAGATACTTTCCGAAACATCCATGCCCGGAAAGGATTTGCGTAAGGTGGAAAGTAAGATTGCCCTTGCGCTTTCGCCCCACCCACTTCCTGAGCACGGGCCGAATCGCAGAAACAGTCTCGTGTCCAGCAGCGGGGGAGGTCAAGCGCTGCTCCCACCCGGTTAGTAAGTGCGCACGTGCACTTCGCTGACTCCGAATCTCGGAAGGGGAGGCGAGAGATCCCTGAAGCATCAACCTACGCGAAACGTAGTTGAGCGCCAGGATCTCCGCCTCCAGCTCCCAAGGCGGCATGCCCGCAAGCAGACACGCCGCCTCGAAAGAGACCGTCCGGTACGCGCGGACGACCCGAATCGCCACTATGCGCTGAGGCCGTTGAAGGAGCGGCCTAAGCTTGGCACTGATGGTATTATGCCACACTGGGGCCCCGTAGAGGGCCATAGAGCGGACGACTCCCGCATAAAGGCGGCGACAAGCAGCGCTTGGACCCCCTTTATTCGGGAGAAGTCGGCTCAGAGCTCCCGCGGTGGCGACCAATTTCGGCGAAAGCTGACGAAAGTGCGCAACAAAATTCCATCTGTTGTCGAGTACGAGGCCGAGATATCGCATCGTCGACTCGACAGCAATGGAAACTCCCCCCACGATGAGTTGCGACCCCTGCGGCGGGCCCCGACGAGGACCGTGGAAGCAGAGGGCCCTCGATTTATAGAGGGACACCTCCAGTCCCAGCCTCCGGATTCGAGCCACAGTGGTCGCAACCCCAGCCGTAGCCAGCCTGGCCGACGACCGATAATCCCCCCCCCCCCCCTGGCTAAAACGAGGGTGTCGTCGGCGTAGCAGACGACGCGCACTCCCGGCAACAACTCCCTCCGCAACAACTAGTCGTAACCGATGTCCCACAGGAGCGGTCCAAGGACCGAACCCTGTGGGACACCGCACGTCACCGGGTGATGTCCCCAGTCCCCGCTACTCGCGACGAACGAGATATGACGCTCGGCGAGGTACGAGGCGATGAGCCTACAGAGGTAGGGAGGAACCCTGTGATAACGCATGGCCTCCCCAATGCAAGCCCAGGGCAGGGAGTTGAACGCGTTCGCTATGTCTAGCGACACCGCCAACACCGTCCCGCCCCGAGAAACCCCCCTCTGCGAAACATCGCACCCGCTTAATAGCGTCCACAGTCGAACGACCCGGACGAAAGCCAAACTGATTGTCCGACAGGTCAGGACCGTGCGACTGCAGATGCCCGATAAGACGGCTCGCTACAACACGTTCGAAGAGCTTCCCGATCTCATCCAGCAAGACGATGGGTCTATAGGCAGGCGGACTGTCCGCTGGGCGACCCTCCTTGCGGATGAGCACGAGAAGCCCCTCTTTCCAGAGTCGAGGGAAGGTGCTCTGCCGAAGCGCCAGGGTGAATGCATTACGCACCACGCCCTCAAGCGAATCATCGGCTAGGGCACCCACCCAGACCTTACCCGGGACCCCGTCCGGCCCGGGAGCAGCGTTCTTACGACGCAGCCTCCGGACCGCCATACGTAATTCCCCCCTGGACACAGCCGGCACGTCACCGTCCCCTCCTGCCAGAGACAAAGTCATGGTCGGGGGGGAAAATTCAGCTCGAGCCGGGAACAAACCACCGAGGACACTTTCCAGGAGCCGAGGCTCCAGAGTTTGGGTCAACGGAGGTGCGCACGTACGCAATCTGTTGCGCACCATCAGATAGGGACGCCCCCAAGGATCGCGATCCAGGGACCCCAACATCTCCTACCGCCCAGCCTCTTTTGCTGAGAGGATCGCGCTCTTGAGAGCATCCTTAGCCGACTTATAGACGGCGTACAGACGCTCCTCCACAATCCCAAACTCCGGATCCTGGCGCCCGGTCCGCAGCCTGCGGTGCCTCGCATACTCCCGACGAGAAGCACTACAGGTGGAACGTAGGCGGGAAATCTCCTCACTCCACCAATATACTCTCTCCCTGGGAGGGGGAACACCGGCGCGCGGCATGGCCCCATCGCACACCCGGATAAGGGAAGCGCGAAGTAGAGCCGCCTGAGCGTCCACATCATCCTCAGCACCAGCAGCGGGGACAGCCAAAACCCACGCCTGCACAAGGATCGCCTCAGTCAGCAGATCCTTGTTCAGGCGCGATAGACTCCACCGCGGAAGCCGCGAGTGCCGTGCCATGACAAAGCGCCGAGACAGAAGGGAGCCGTCATCGTTGATCTTAAACCGGATATACCGGTGATCCGACAACGACTCAACCTCCGCCTCGACCCTCCAGTCATGGACAGCTCGCGCCAAAGAGGGGCTGGCGAATGTCACATCGACAATCGAGCCCCCCTGTCGGCGGACGCAGGTTTCTACGGAGCCCGAGTTGAGGACCACGAGGCCAAGAGTCACAGCCCAGTCCGCGAGAACGTTACCTCTTGCGTTGGTTATCCGAGACCCCCACAGCGAAGATTTCGCGTTGAGGTCACCGGCCACCAAGACACAGAGGCTCGTACTTTGGACCAGACTGGTGAGCTCCTGGAGCAGATCCTCGAATTCGGACAGCAGACGGTTGGGAGAGAAGTACGTGCCGATGATAATGGAGTTGTTCCATTTCACCGCAACGTACCCCCTCCCCCGCTTGACAAGCGAAGATGGGGTCGCTCGGTCAGAGAAGATGATTGCCACCAAACCGTCCAAGTCGCCAAACCAGGTAGACCTGGTGACGACGAAGTACGGTTCGGCGACAATCGCCACCTCGATCGACCACTGCGCCATGCTCTGGAGCAAAAGATCCCGAGCACGGGCGCAGTGATTGATGTTAACCTGGAGGATTTCATGACTTAAAGCCATGTTATCCCCACGTGCCCTCGCTGTCCGGAATCGCGTCCATTGGAGCCGCAGATGTAGTTGCGGCCTCAGATACGCGGGTCCTCTTTTTAGGCGGCGGGGCAGCGCAAGACTTGCTGCCCAGTCGATGATCCGCCTTCTTGCCGGCCTCAGCGCACAGCGGACACCTCGCGGCGCCCGAGCAAACCTTGGCCAAGTGACCCTCTTGTCCGCAACGGAAACATGTACCGCTGCGGTCGAAGAGCGCCGTGCATTGCGCCCTCACATGCCCCGGATGAAGGCATCGGAAGCAACGAGCCTCCTTACGCGGCAGCAGCCTAGCCTGCGCCGACACCCACCCAATTTGGACCCGACCCGCAAGGCTGATCTTGCGGGCCACAGCCACAGGACATCGCACCCAAGCGGCGCCGGAGCCCCAAGGGGAGAGGCGGACCTCCCCGACCGTCACGCTTGCCGCCGCACAGCCACCGAGCGCTGCAATAGCAAGCCCAATATCTACCGGCGACACTGAGTCGTCCAGACCGGATATGCGCAGCTCCGCGCACTTCTCCGGCCTGGAGACCTTGAGCACAGACCCTTCAAACACCTCCCGCAGTTTCTGTGCAAGGACGTCCGCCTTCGCGCCACTCGTGGCCCCCGGGACCTCCAGGATGCGACCTCCCGCGACCGCTTTTTTGAATTTAAGCCCCGTGATCCCGCAACTCGCCAGATCGACTTTCTGTCTTGCCTCAGCCAAGATACTGGCATAAGTCGTACCGCCCTTCTCCGCCTCAGGCAGCAGCGTAAGCACCACCGCAGACGATCGAGGCGGACGCAACTTGGCCACCGACGGTACAACGGGCTTGCTCCCCTTGGGTTTACTTTTCTTTTTAGTAACCACCTGCCACTCCGAATTCACACCAGTAGGTGCGGAGGTGACGTCCTTGTGCGGAGCAGAGGGAGCCACCGCCTCCGCCGCCGCCGCCGCCACCGTAGAACTCTCAGATTTACTGTTGTCCTTTTTGGACACCTTCTTCTTTTTCTTCTTCTCGCCACTAATGGCGGGTACAAGATAGGAGCTTTGAGGGGCAGCCGACGTCGACGCCGAAGGCCCCGGCCGGCCCGCAGCCAGCGGAGGGCGGGAGCTCTTCGGCGCCGGGAGCAGCCTCTCCTCGAGAGCACCTAGCCTTTCGCTCACCATATCGCCCACTTGGCGAAGAATGTTTTGACTCAGGATCTCCAAAGACTCCGTTGAGCTTTTTGAAGTTTCCTTCTTTCTCTTCTCTTTTTCCTTTTGCTCTTTTTCCTTCTTTTCTTTTTCCTTTTTGTCTTTATCCCTCTTGTTGCGAGACATATCGTCCCGCATTTGCGCTAACTCGTTACGCAGCTCCTCCAACTCTTTGCGTAGGCGATCGTTTTCCGCACGCATCTCTCTCACTTCGTCTGATGTCGAACGGTTGCAGAGCAATTCTACAGCAGAGCTGATGGAGGTCGCAGCCTCTTTCAAAGCACGCTGAAACGAGCCTCTCAGATTCTTTGACCCCCCCCCCCCCCCCGCAACTTTGAGAATAATGCCCACATCGTTTTTTATACAGTCACTGAGCGCAACTGATGCGCGCCCATCCCCGTTCTTCACTTTCGCCGCCCTTCTCACCTTGTGGGCTTGCGACGTTAAAGATGCCATTTCCTCTTCAGAAATGCCTGACACCCTCTCCTTCTTGCGCGGAGTGAGCTCCTCAAGAGTCTCTTCCGCGCTAGAAGCAGAGGACAGGATCTTTCTCCTCTTCTTCGTCTTCTTCAACGTCTGGTCGACACACGACGATGACGCCTTGGTCGACCCCTCCGTACGGCAGCTAGAGTCCGAATCTAGCACCAAGAGTTCTTCTAACTCTCTGTTCTCTATAAATGGTTTTATGTTTGTTTTATTTGAATCCATACTTGATCCCACGAGTATGGGGGATATACGTGGTCCATCCGCAGGGTGCCCCCTGCCTGCGGATAAGCCTAGGGTGTAACCCGCTAGAGAGACGGCCGGTTCTCTAGCGGGGGAAGCAGTAGCGACTGAACCACCCATCAGCCATGCATCCCCTCACGCTGCTACGCCGCTTGGGATTCGGGGTGATTTTTATAGAGGTTTTCTTCCTCGCAGCCCGGGCAATGAAGCCAAGGCTCTCGGTCCTAGCTACCGGCCGCTAGACATGACAACGACACCGGTAGCCAGGGTTACGAGGTTCGCTGGAACGCTGCACCCCTGTGCTGGTCCGGCTGCGCAGTGAAGCACCCGCTGGACCCGCTCCGCCTGCGCAAAGACGCAGAAAGGTGGGCAGATGAGCGCCCACCGAAACGCGAGTGTAATGCCCGGTCGCAATGCCAGGCTCCCCCAAACTAATTATTTACACTATTTACACAAAGTATGAAACTAATCCTAACTATTTATACCTATATACAAAGGTAACGCCCAGCAGTGCAGCGAGGCAGCCACCGGACCCACCCCAGCCGCAACAAACGCGGCCCGCAGACGCGTAGGCGCCCACCCCCCGGTGCTTTTCTGTCAGGGTGTGCTTCCTTAGGCCGTGGGGTTAACAAACCCCTAAAGGCACGCCCATGCCTACTGGTTTTGGTCCGCGCCGGATTACTCCGGTACCACCCACTCACGAAGAGCGAGTGGCGTTCCCCAATCCGCCACCTGGGGACGCGCCCGGTAGGAGTCCAGCAACTCCCCCGGGATAGTGTCGGGTTAGCCTGGTTAATTAATCATTGCCCAGACTGATAGGTTGTCGCGTTGATGTGCATGTCCATAAAATCTCTTGATCTCTCCCATAAATAAGCTACATATACCCATATCCCATAAATAGCTATATGATACAATGCTACTGTCGTCGGTTTTAAACTTTACTAGCCGGCTTTGCCCAATAGATAGATCAAAAAACCTCGAAAACCACTTAATAAGCTTTATTTTATCACTTTTTACTTTATAAGTTTTATAATGTTACTTCAATTTTCGTATTTCTATCCAATATTTCTATCCAATATAACAAAATTCAATGTAATTTTAACGATCACTTTATGTTACTACTATTTAACTAATGTGCAGGAAAGCGCTTTGTGTTTTCACTTATTACACATAAGTTCAACATAAATTCAATATTATTTTAACAACTAATACTTATCTTTTCTGCCGTAATGAATGTCTGTCCAGAAACTGCCTCTTCCAACGGTTACCTTATGCTTTTGTATCAATCAGCCGGAAGTGACATTTTAATTAAAATTTTATAATATCATCCTAAAAATCAGTTAAGTGTCCATAATTTATAATTTAATTTTAATAAATAACACAATAGTATTTCAGAATTTTTAAATGTAATAATATAATTTGAAAATTATTAATTAATTAATTAATTAATAATTATTATTTAATTTATTTTTTAAAGCATTTATTTTTAAGCATATAATTATAAAATTAGTAACTCGAAAATAAGTCTAATTTTAAGATATTAACTGTTAAATTATTATATTTTAAAATTAATATATTTTAAAAGTAAAATCAATAGACATTCCACATTAATTTGAAGTAGTCATATTATCTCTCATTAATTATATTAATTTGTCAATGACTTTTAATTAAAATATTATTATTAATGATTTCTAATTATGTATATTATTTTTATTTCTAATTATGTATACAATTTTACTTCGTGAAAGCCAGTTTATCAATATGTCGTAGTAAGGAAATTGTCACACATATTGTGTAAAAAGTGTACAAAGAAAACATTAGAATATAGTTTGTAATCTTGGCTCAACTTTATAATGAGGAATTAGTAGTAGACTCTTGATTTTTTTTTTGTGCAAAGTACTTATTATTTTAAGTAAACCCACAAAGTTTCAACTTAATAGGGTAAATACTTTCGGAAATAAAAAATATCAAAGTTTGATAAATATAACCTCAGTCTGCATTATTTTATTGCTTTTGACGTAATTTTGACAGTAGTGTTGCTATTTTAGGGAATTTTAATTATGCGTTTTGATTTTTAAGACAGAAATGTTGCCATTTTAGGAACTTAATTATGCGTTTTAATTTTGTAAATAATAAGTTGACGCACTTTTTAATTTTTATTTGAAGATTCTTAATGTTTTATTTGGTTTAATAAGTCATTAATTTTGACTAGTTAGGTAAGAAGTTTGTGGTTAGGTTAGGTTACAACTTAGGTAATTATCATCAAATTTTGGTTAGGTTAGGTTAGAACAGTTTTCATAACACACGATCCGAGCGAGCGAAGCGAGCGTGCCGCGGTAGCGGCCGGCGAGTGTCATAAACTCTAAATGTTATAAAACTAGAACACTAGAAAGATCAAATTTCACGCAAAATCGAAGTACACACTTAACAAAACATAACCTCAAAATAAGATTTTTAAAAATTCATAAAAAAAAAATATGCATCCTATTAACTTGTATTTTTTGGGGGGTGATTTACACCCCCTACCAACCCCCCCTACCCCCAAAAATATATAGATATTATTAATTCCTCTTTCAAAAGTCCTTCCGTAATCTTTATTGTAAACCATGTCTGAATAAAGGCTTATAATATTATTATTATTATTATTATTAGAATCCTCCTAATATGACAAAGGTGAAAGTTTGTATGTTTGATTCTTAGTTACTTAAAATTTGGGCGCACTCCACCCAACGCCACTTCGCTAGGCTGCGTCCTTCGATGCTACGATTATAGTGGCCGAGTGCTAGCTCGGGCTGGCTCTCCAAGAAGTCCAGCAATGCAGAAATTTGGTCCAATAGGACCATAATTGAGGATTTTTACGCGACCACGAACAAATTGACCTATCAAATGATATTGACATTTAATGTCAATGCAACAGTTACAGATGAAACTTATTTATTTTGGACGTTTTATTTTTTAGATTACACTTAAAATTTATCTTTTTAGCTTTTTATGATCATTTTACATAATGCTTAGTCTTTAAAATATAAATTGATAACATATATAATCGAACCTAGCCTAAAACTCATTTCGGCGAACGCTTTTTGAACTAATGGCAATACCGATTCCCTTTCCACTACAAGCCAACTACAATTCAACTACAATCCAATGACAAGACCAATGATCGACCGTTGTAAATTTAGTAGACTACGAAATTTTGGACCAATGGTAATTGAATTAAAATTGCATTGTTCCATAATGACAATTCATGTAAAATAGCAGACTTGAGGCCCAGGACAAAGCATTTTATGTATATATAGATAGATTACGAAGGAAAATAGCAACCTTAACATTATTTATGACTACATTATATCTCATATGATTAACGTTTAAAATTTTTAAAGTTTATCCATATAGGTATAAATATTAGATATTTACCTGGATAAGTTTTCAATTCTTCTATCATGTTTTAGAAGAAAGTAATCTTAATTGCAAGAAACACCATCTTTGTAGTAAAACTTTCAAGTAATTATTATATATATATATATATATATATATATATATATATATATATATATATATATATATATACTAATTAAATTATAATTTCTTAGATGTACTTATATAGAAAGAAGCTGCTGATTTTAGTTTCGATAGTAAAATATTAATTGATTTCATTAATTTTAAATAGTAGCGGAGATATCGCGCCTTATACTTACACACATTAAACACTCAAGATAAATAAGTACCACCTCTTTTTGAAATATGTTTACTGGCATACTTTTTATTTTAATTAAAATATTTATAAAGAAAACTTTTAATACTATGTAAAAGGATACCTTCCATAAATTACTACTTAAAATAAGTCGCAGAAAATTCATGAACATTAAATTAAATGTTAGTACAAGTTTACTTTTATTAAAATATATTTTTATAAAATGTGAATACCATTCCCCATCTTTCTAACCTTAGATATAAATTTTGCATATTGAATGAATTAAACAGAAATATATTTTATGTACAACCTCTCCTTGTTCCTTTTTTCCCTCCCAATTATTAGTAAATAATCCATACTAATATTATAAAGCTGAAGAGTTTGTTTGTTTGTTTGTTTGTTTGGTTGAACGCGATAATCTCGGGAACTACTGGATGGAATTGAAAAATTCTGTTTGTGTTAGATAGTCCATTTATCGAGGAAGGCTTTAGGCTATATATCATCCCGGAAAAGTGTACGGTTTCCGTGGGATAGAGTTGTTTTTATCTAGAGACGAACCCGAAGCGAAGCGAGGGTGAGTCTCTAGTATTTACTAAAATTATATTCTACTAGCGGCTCACCCTCGCTTCGCTCGGGTTCGTCCCTAGGTTGCTTCCCCATATAGACTTTCATCCCCATTTTCACCCCCTTATGGGTTGATTTCCGGGATAAAAAGTATCCTGTTTATATATGTCTTTCTATATACGTCCTTCCCAGGGTCCCAGACTATCTTCTTACCAAATTTCATCTCAATCGGTTTAGTAGATCCAAAGATTACCCCCTACGACCTCACAAACTCACAAACTTTACCTCTTTTTAATATTAGTATAGATTGGTGGCAGAGAAACAACCTTTCTATACTATTATTATACATTTATATAAAGGGTTAAATAGACAGTCTATAGGACTCCTTAGAACTTCAACTATGACTGATAAAAGCGAAGATTGCGTACAATAATAATATATGCAGGGATTGTTTCCCTAGGCATTCCTTCCTTTGTTACTACATAGTTAACTAGAATCCCACAATGAATACAGGGTTAAGATAGTTATTATATTATATGACTAGCATTGCCCGCGGCTCCGCCCGCGTTCAGATGATCAAAAACCAAATTCTTAGGTTTTACACATTAGTATACTCTTACATATACCACTTTCATTGCGCACCATAATCATATGATTGGTAAATAATGGTCCACTGTTAATCTCATATTTGATTTAGTAATATTGCACTTTTTATTTTAACAATAACGTTTATAGTATATCTATACTTCTGTTTTGTTTGTTTGTTTAGTTTTGGGCGATAAACTCTCAAGCTACTGAATTAATTTTAATCATTTATTTACTAAAAGACAGCTATTGATTAATTTATATTTAGCTGATTATTTAAATTACATAATAATAACTTTTCTTAATTAATAGTTAATTTGTCGTGAAACAGGGATGGGTTAACGCTAGTTAGTAATATATTCCGAAACGATTTTCAAAAGAAAGTGTTGGGGAAAGCGAAAGATTCAGAAGTTCGTAATTAAAGTAAATAAGTAAATAATTTTAAGAAAATTCTTTTGATTATTTCATATGACTATATATACTTATATATATACTTAGACTATATGATTTTATTGCGCCCTTTAAGCCTTCCACCTTTCAAGAAAAGGTGTCAAAAAATCAGAAAAAGTTGAGGTATAACAGTTTCTAAAATACTTTAAATATACATAAATTATTTTGCAGATATGGAATGTTTTTAGTTACCCGCTTTGTCAGTTTAACAACCATAAACTTGTTTTCCATAAAATGTAAAAAAATAATACAAAACAAACTTATTTTTACGGTTAAAATGTGTCGATATTATGAAAACGTAAATATTACTCGTATTTATTTTAGTGTTAACCTAAAAAAAATACGTAAATAAGAAAAACAACACAGTATTTTGCTATACGGAACCTATAATGCGCGAGTTGGACTTACATTTGCCCAATTTTTACATTAACATTATTTATTTTAGTTAAATTACAAACATTTTCATTTGAAAATTGTTTCGGCCAACAAAATATCAAAACAAACGTTTGCTTTATAGATAATTTGAACACGGGTAATTTAGTAGCAATTCTAATAAAATCATTGAAAAGTTATATCTGTACATTCAATTTTTTGGAATTAAAACTACGTAGTTTAAAAACACACGGCGACATCTATTGTCAAATATCTAAATAACACATAAATAAACATTTTTAGAATTATTTTAATGAATCAAATAGCGCTATTGATATTTATTTTTTAAGATAAGCTATTTTTAATAGTTTTTGCCATATTTAGTAAGTTACCTTGCTTAAATGTTTATAGTATCATCGTGGTTTTAATATAACCGGTTTTTGTATTTTTTCTCAGTAATTAAATATTTTCCCGCGGTGAAAAGTATCCTATATGTTGACCCGGATAACCAGCTATCAACATACCAAATTTTATTAAAATCTCTCCAGTGGTTTTTCTGTGATGCGGTAACACACAGACAGACTAAAATTCTAAAAACAATACATTCGGCCTCTGTACCGATAATAACATCTATTTCAATAAGATTTTCCAAAAAATATTTAATGTACAGATTCGACTTAGTTACAATTATGTATATAGGTAATATAGGTATATATTAATTAATATATTACTAATTTTTAAACCATATACTTAGATTTTTTTAGTTATTTGGGCACAGGCATGACCGCGTGTAATTCTAGTAATTCTAATAAGACCATAGAAAAGTCATATCTACAGATAAAATGTTTTTTTCGAATGAAAATTACTTATTTTAAAAACTCACGGCGACATCTAGTAATGGTTTTCTAAAGTACACCTTACTAAATATTTGTAGAGTTATTTTTATGTATAAAATATCGCTATTGATATGTTTTTTTTTCGAGAGAAGCTATTTATAATTATTTTTGACCTATTTTGTAAGTTGCCTTGCTATAAATGTTCATAGTTTCAGCGTGGTTTCATTCTAAGCAGTTTTCGTATTTTTTTTCTCAGAGATGAGATATTTTTCCGCAATAAAAAGTACCCTATATGTTGACCCGCATAACCAGCTATCATCATACCAAATTTCATCAAAATCCCTCCAGTGGTTTTTCCGTGATGCGGTAACAGACAGACAGACAGACAGACAGACAGACAGACAGACAGACAGACAAAAATTCTAAAAACTATAGTTTCGGCCTCTATATCGGTAATAATGCCTATTTCAATAAGATTTTCAAAAAAATATTTAATGTACAGATTCGGCTCAGTTAGAATTTTATAATATGTATAGAATAGCTAAATATTTTTATATATTACTAGCGTCTTATCCACGCTTAGCTCGAGTTCTTCCCTAGGTGTTTTTTGCTATATATTTTATTGTTTTATTTCAAACCGCTCAGCCAGCGCACGATAAACAGCTCAATTTCCACTATTTTCCTAATTCAATTTAATTAAAGTCATTATAATTTCTCGCAATATACACCTTCCATAAATTACTACTTAAAATATGTCGCAGAAAATTCATGAACATTAAATTAAATGTTAGTACAAGTTTACTTTTATTAAAATATATTTTTATAAAATGTGAATACCATTCCCCATCTTTCTAACCTTAGATATAAATTTTGCATATTGAATGAATTGAACAGAAATATATTTTATGTACAACCTCTCCTTGCTCCTTTTTTCCCTCCCAATTATTAGTAAATAATATTTACTAAAATTATATTATATTCGGAATAAAAACAGCCCATCGAAGTTAATGTAGCTTCCTGCTAAAGAAAAAATCCAGAATCGGATTATTTGTTTTAGAGATTTTCCACCTACATCCAAACTTACTAACTTTAACTCTTTAACTTCATAATATTAGTAAAGATTAGAATTATTTTAAGCACATAAGCAAATATTAAAAATAATTTCGTTGCAATTAAGCGTTTAAAAGATTGGCTTTATCCGTGCCAAACAAATAAACACGCTGGTATTAGAAATAATCCATTTTCTATGGAACCTATTTACCTATTATTCGATAACAGTGTGAGAACGTCTCTGTAGTTATTGTTTTAAGTGTTGTTAGGAATGAAAGTAAAAAATGAAACAAATTTGAATAATATTCCTTTATAGTAAAGTTTTCTTTTATAAAAAATAACGCGACCCTTTTACATTTAAGACTAACAATTTGATCGAACGCCGAATGACACCGTCCAGATGACTATTTTACGAGCCTACCATCAACTACGTATAGAGCTGCACTCGTATAAAAGAAAAGGAAGGGTACAGAATACACGAGCTTTTTATAATCAAAAGCCTTTCACTAACATAATATCTCAAGGGACAGCTACAGACTTGTAGATGTAAACGTTCGTCGAGAGTAGGAAGTGTGCAAATAACAAGAGGTCCCTTTTTATTATTTAAAAATAATATATTCAATTCAGTTCTTTGATATGTTGCTTTTAGGCGTATTTATCTCACATATTATTTTATAACATATTATATTTTAAGATAAATGTTATATTATATAATAAAAAGGATGACAATCAATAACAAAATAACTAATTACGAGTTATTAGGGCTCAAGTAGTAGCTTTGAATCTACGAATTTTACAACGATATCATCGCCATTACAAGCCCTTCCTCAATTCCATGCGCATAAATTTACATGATATTCATTTACATATATATCACACCACATCCATGAGAAAATAAAAAAGAAAATTTTAAATTGCTTAATTAATTATTTACAACAGTCGTGATACACGATATTTTACAATTTTTTAATAGAGAAAAGAAGGGTAAGGAATAAATTTTCTCTGTAGGTAGTACCTACCGAGTATAAGATATAAATTTTGCTAGATTTCATCCAATTTACTTAATTTTACATTTTTTTTTTTCAAAATATTATCATTTTAGTAAGATTCACAAACCTTTTTATATCAAAAAAATACTAATATAATATATATAACTAGTTACTCACCCCCGCTTCCGTCGGGTTCTCTTCCTTAGGTGCATTTTAATGGTTAGTATAGATATGTCACGGGAACCATACATTTTACATAACTTATGTGCTATTCCAGACTACGAGTATAATCTATCTGTGTGCCAAACATCCAGATCCGTTCAGCCGTTTTGGCGTGATTGAGTAACAAACATCCATCTATCCAAACTTTCGCTTTTATAATATTTGTGGAATTACGGGATAATTATTTAATACGTTTTTTTTTTTCAGTTTTAAAACATTTTTCTTTATTAAAAATAAAAAAATACTTTTACTTTGCGAATGCAAAATTGATAAAATTAAATTTATAAAACACATTAAATGTTATAATAGTTTACCCTTTATGAATATTTAATTTACAGCCTACGCATGAAATGTTGTTTTCAACGTTATTAAATTTCGCTAGAAAATTTTAGTAAGCTGCTGTATGTAAAAATACTAGTTGAATGGACTCTACATGAACTCCAGAATGAATATTTGTTAAGTTTTATTCACGTAGAAATGAAATTGAAACAGATTTTTTTACGTAGAAATGAAATATTATTTCTGACATTTTATTTGCCCAGTCACACAGACAGATCGAAATCTGTCTGTATACACCCCTTGGAGTTAAAAGTCTAGAAACCTAGTTTAAGATATATTGTGTAGGAACGGAGACCTTAAAACCTTATCACTAACCATTAAACAATATATAACTACCATAAGGAGGTCGGGAGCTATTTTTTGATAGCGTTGTAAAGTGCCTCTACCAAGAGTTAATACGCTTGATCCACGCCAGCACCCGCCATAAATTTGCATGCACAAATGAATAGTTTCCTTCTTTGTAAAATTTATGTTAAAATAGTTCCACGTATAACTAAGCATAAATGTTCTCTATTTTATGTATATATTTTTTTATTCTATATTTATAATGAAACTAGCAACTCACCCTCGCTCCGCTCGGGTTCGTTCCTAGTTACGTTTTAACGTTTAGCTCAGAGATGAGATATTTTCACGGAGTAAAAAGTATTCTATATGTTGACCCGGATAACCAGGTATCATCATACCAAATTTCATCAAAATCTGTCCAGCGGTTTTCCCGTGATGCGGTAACAGACAGACAGACAGACAGACAGACAGACAGACAGACAAAAATTCTAAAAACTATAGATTTGGCTTTTGTATCGATAATAAAGTCTATTCCAATAAGATTTTCAAAAAAATATTTAATGTACAGATTTGGCTTAGTTACAATTTTATTATATGTATAGATTTCTTTTTAAGTGACTTGAAACGCATAGGTTAACATGAACATATTTTATCTTAATAAACCTCTAAATTGACTCACCCCCACGTCTCCTTCTTTTTTTTAAGAACAGATCATAAACCTTATTATAAAAACGTTTATCAAAATTTTTATTTCATGTTTTTCTATTTCTCTTAAACACATTTTTATATAATGTAGTTTAAATAGTATCTACAAAACTACACATATTTTTATATGTTTTTTTCATTACAAATTTTCGTTCGAAAACAATTCCTTCAGAAGTTAGCCCGTGTGTGTTTCGGATTCTGAAATCGAATCAGGAAACCGTGCATGTGCGACAAGCCTTATAACACTTTTAGTACAGCAGTTTAATCGTCTTCTGCTCCATCACGGTACAAGTGTACTTAACTACCGTTTCTAATGACTTTCTCTAAGAAATAAAATTAAAATTTCAGTTTATGAACTCGCTAAAAAGCAATGCTTCGAAACGAAATAATAAATTAGGCTATTTTACCCTAACCAGTCCTCTTAAAAACCTATATCAAAAACCTGCTACACGCAGCTTTTTGTATAAAAATATATAGAAAGTACACAGCAGTAGTGAAAGAATTCGTTTTGCATCTTTATTTTAAGATACGGAAAAAATGACATCAAAAATATACCTACACACAATTAAAAGAAATGTCTATATCGATTCCAGATAACTATAGGTAAGCATAATAGAAAAATGTAATCGGAGGCTCGTCTACCTAACAAGCAATTGTGTCGGTCTGATTATAAGTGTCGTAGATATAGGTACCTATTTCTAGTACGAATCTATGGAAAAAAGGATGAGTTTAAACTTTTACAAATGCCATGCCTAATTATTATTCATAAGTAACTTTTTTATTTATATAACAAATAACAAACTACGAAAAAGATTTTGCTTATTGAGATTCTCTCAGTCGTTTTGCAAGCACAGCACATACATACCTAAAGCTGTCGAGATATTTCCCGCGGGGATTCCTCCACTCCCTTAGATAACGAGATAATTTGGTTTTCAGTTGCTAGCATGTGATTCAGTGTTCGTAAAATATGGTATAAATACTGAGATCTATAAAGAATTTGCTCCTAACATCCAAATATGTATGGTACATGGTATGACTATTTACTACAATTTATAACACACTACAACTTATATTAAAATATTATATTAAAAAATATATCTTATAGAAATATTAAATTATTTTTTAAGCATTTTTCGAAGCAACTTTTCTGTTTCATAAGACGTCGAGTGCAGCTACATATGTACGTACATTACTCATATATGTACCTTTCAAGTATTTAGATACAAGTATATAGTACCTACTATATATGATATAATTAATATATTGTATACATGTGTACACAGTTCAATAAAAAAGAAGAAAAAGTATAGATTTAAAAAAACAGAAAAGGTAAAACTTCATTAAATAGTTATATAATTTTGCCTTGTTTGTTATGTTCTTTATTATCTCAAATAGTAGAACGCTACACAACTTAAAGCTCAAGAACTTTTTAGGTTTCTTTGCTACTGACTGTAAAATATACTGAATATACTCTCAAAAACTTAGCGAGCTTTACAAAACAACAACAGCCAACAGGAACAACTGAGAATAAGAAATAGTTGTTAGCTATAATTTGTTTTAAATTTTAGAGTTGTCATTAAAGAATTTCAATGAAAACCTAATATTATCAGATTTTTTAACTCACTTTATTAATGTAACACAATAGGAACTTAACTATCCTACCAATATTCGAAGTAGGTAGTCAGTGATCGGAAAACGATCCCGCAATGTTCCGCATACTCTTCCGGACCGCGATTACATAATATTTGATTGCGTCTTATGCAATAACAGAGTAAATTAAAGAAAAATGACACAAAATACCACAAGCAAAATCATTGAGAGTATCTTTACTTTTATTTTTCACTAACGGCTCACCCTCGCCTCGCTCGGGTTCGCCTCTAGTATAACAAAAACAAATCTATCCCACGGGAACCATACATTTTTCCGGGATAAAAAGAAGTGTAAATGCTGTTCCAGACTATAATCTATCTCTGTGCAAAAAATTATCCAGATCCATTCAGTCATTCTGGCGTGATTAACTTACAAACATCCAAACATTTAAACTATCACATTTATATTATTAGTAAGGTGATAAATTCGACTTTCAATATATTTCATAATTTCTCTTTCGAATATGTTCAAAAGAAACCTCCACGCGATGAAAGTAGACCTATTTGTTCTCAATATTTAAAACCTCAACATGCTTAATATTTCGTATTAGGAACAACAAATAAGTTCAATCCATTAAACAACTTCGCATATTCAGTTCCATAAAGATGTTTTGCTGACACAATGACATGATATGGAATAGCTGTGCCAAAAAATCTCATTAAAGACTTTTATAATATTGTCAGTGAAGATAATATGTTCATACAATTTAAAAACTAAACCCAGTAAAAGTTTAATGTTTAACAAGTGTGTCTCTTTGATAAATGTGTTATTTGAAGATATTTATGCTGCAATTTTGACACAAAATAAAATAGAAGGTATTATCTTATTATATAAAAGGCAAAAGTGATTGACTGATGTATCAACACACAGGCCAAACCCTTAAGGCTAGCAAATTGAAATTTCGCAGGTGTATTGCTCATATGACAAAGACATCCACTAAGAAAGGATTTTTCAAAATTCAACCCCCAAGGGGGTAAAATAGGGGATAAAAGTTTGTATGATATTTTTTTTTCCTTGGACATATTTGCATGAAATTTCGTATTTGGCTAGTATGTTAATATTTTTCACGCAGTCCGAGTTTCATGCTCTTCTATATATATAAAACTAAATACCATTCACTCACAAAATGATTAATCATGAAATCTTAGAATGTATAAATGCTAAAAACTTGAAATTAGTAGACATAGATTCTTCATAGGGAGCTATTATTAGCTCCCTATGAAGAAGGAGTTGAAAGTCTAGGAGTTGAAAGTTTGTAAAAAAACTTTTAGGCATTACATCCTTTGGAGATGAAAAATAGGAAAATATACGAAATTGAAGATTTAATCGTTTTAAAAGTAAGAAACATGAAAATTGTTATTGACTTTAGTTTTTAGGTATGGTGTTAAAGAATCAACTATCGATGTATTTTTAGAAATAAAAAGAGGTAGGCACATAGTAAATAAATTATGCGGGCATTTCCGCTGTCAAACGCTAGCTTTTAATTACCTAAGGTGCATTGCTCCGATTTGTTGGGCGAGAAAGTGTTTTATTTTATTCAGTAAGTTGATATCTTAAGTTACATAATATATATGTATTCATACGTGTACTTGGTCACATTAAAAGAAATACCTAAGTACTTACATAACCTGACTCTACACCGTTCATGTATCGAAACTTTGATCTGCACCGGAAAATACATCGCACGTAGCATTAAAAGACTACTAACATACAACTTTGTTATCTTTCCACAATTTAAAAGTCGATTTTATCCTACTTCTAACTATCGTATTTGAAACTTCGGAGATAAAATCCCGGATGACAATACAATAATTTGAAGTAATCTAACTAATCTAATGATGGACCAGACTACGGAATTTCTGAAAAGATAGTAATAAAACCTTAAATTTGATTTATTTTCACTAGTTCCATATATTTGTGTGTAAATGTGTAAGTAACAACAACACAATATTCGGCGGTACGGAGCCCTCGATGCGCGAGTTACAATCATACATTTGCAAATCATTACAGCCATCAAATTATTACTAATAGCAAAAAGCTAAGGAGGTTTTTTGTAGTACTGAGTACATATTTGCTTGAAATTTCGTATGAAATGAGTACGGCAAAAATAATAAGTTACGTATTTCAGCGGTTTCCAAAATTCAACCCCTAAGGGGGATGAAAATAGGGGATGAAAGTTTTAAATAAACGCACAGACCAAACCCTTAGGGCTAGAAACTTAAAATTTCGCATACGTATTTCTCTTATGACGTAGGCACTAGGCATCCACTAAGGAAGGATTTTTCAAAATTCAACCCCCAAGGGGATGAAATAGGGGATAAAAGTTTGAAACTTTTTATTCCTTGGACATACGCTTTGCCGTGCGGTGCCGTGCTGTGCCGTGCCGTACGGTGCCGTGCTGTGCCGTGCTGTGCTCTGCTGTGCTGTGCTGTGCTTCTACTCTACACTACTCTACTCTACTGTACTCTACTCTACTGTACTCTGCTGTACTGTACTGTGCTGTGCTGTGCTTCTACTCTACTGTATTCTACTGTACTCTACTGTACTATACTGTATTGTACTGTACCCTACTGTACTGTGCTGTGCTGTGCAATGCTGTGCTGTGCTGTGCTGTTTTGTGCTGTGCTGTGCTGTCCTCTCCTGTCCTCTACTCCCCTATGCTGTCCTGTCCTCTCCTCTCCTCTCCTCTCCTCCCCTCTCCTCCCCTTTCTCTCGAAAAGCCCGAGTAATAAGTTATCACTACACAAAATTAAGTTAAAATCGGTTCAGTACTTTTTTCGTGAAACGCGCACACCCAAAAAACATACAGACAAACATACAAAATGCTTAACCCATTTGGCGCCTCTGTACCTGATTGGGTACAGCAAAAAAATTGAGGGTAGTTATCAAATTTTTATAGTTACTGTTGTTTTTTTCATTCGTTTTAATAGAGGACAGGTAGTATATTGAAATAGAAACAATTTAAGTGGGTATATTCTTGATAGCTGTCAGTGAGAGGATTTTAACTTAGGCTTATAATCATTACTATTGATAAGTACATTATTTTATTATTTCCTAGTGTTTATATATTACCAGTTTTTATTTGATGTATTTAGTTTAGTAAATTACGTCCTTATTTATGAAATAAATGACAATCCAGTATTTTTTAACTTACATTCACAAAGTAGACTTGCTAGAAACACAAGTGTACCCATTTGGGTACAGCGGCCGCATCCATATAATGTTTGCACTTTTTTTTTAGATTTTTCTATAATGAGTTCGAAACATTTGAAGGTTTCTAATAACTACAACGGCTTAGAGGAAGCAGTTAACACTGTTTTGGAAGACAGTGGTAATGAGGCTGATTACGAAGTCGCGATCATAGCACCAAAACCCAGTATCGTGACAGATGAAGAAGGTGCTGAGTATACTTTTACATCCCAAAATAAATTTGATGTGCAAGATAGACAGAGGAGTCTAGTGAAAGAACAATTCCAAAATCTCATCCTAGTACAAATATTTGAAAAAATACTAATGATGGGGTGATTAGTTTGATAATTACAAATACAATTTCATATGCTAATCAAAACAATCGATTTACTTTTCTAATAGACTTTGTTGACTTAAAAAGGTTTATAAGTATAATCATATTATCTGGATATCATAAGTTACCCAGATCTTCATCAGAAAATCTATACTGATCTTCTGATGAAGATGTAGGTTTCAAAATGGTATCAAGATCCATGACAAGGCAAAGATTTCGGGATATAAAAAAGAATCTTTATTTTTTGAACAACGACGAAGCTAGTGGTACCAGGAACAAAATGTTCAATGTTTGACCATTACCTGATATTCAGATGAATAAATTTCTGTTGTGGAGTGTGATGCGTGATAATATTTCAATTGATGAATCGATGGTAAAATATTTTGGCCATCATCTTACTAAGCAGTTTATCCGAGGAAAACTAGTGCAGTTTAGCTATAAAAACTGGGTAACCGCAAGTTCTACAGAATACTGCAATATTTCTTATTTATTTATTTCTTATACTGATCCTTTAGGTTACAGCATGGATCAGCTGATGCTTCAACGTACTATTGCGAAACTACTTATACCAGGAAACATAAGGTTCGACCTTCATCTTCATTGGTCCCAGGTTTGCCTCAAGATGGCATAGGACATCCTCAAAGCTTTAAAAACCATTACGATATGTTATTTGTCATGCAAGAGTTCACTTGCAATGCAAAAAGTGTATAAAAACATTGTGTGTAGAAAAACAATGTTTCGAAAATTTACACCTACAATACGCCGCTGTACTCAATTGGGTACACCCCCCTATAAGGGGTAGTAATTATTTTTTTTTACTTTTTTCATACTTTTATGTTTATTTGGTTTATAAACAATAATAAAATAAACATTTTGTAGAAATATCGCTCTTGTTTTCATTTTGGCGGTTAATGGGTTAATACGTTACAGTCATTATTTTTCAACGCTTTGCGTCCCCCCATTTCTCGGGGGTGGCTGGGCATCGGGGGCATTTTATGAATTTCTATTCCTTATATACCTGCCAACATTTTAAAATCATAAAACTTCAGGTTTTCAATATTTTATTTTTTCTTAAAAATAACTGCATTTCGCTTGGACTAATAAAAGGTAGGTACAGTTTTATTATAAGCTTTAAAATGAGAAAACATATTTGTTTTATCCAAGTCCGGATTTTTTTATTATCCCATTAACAAAGACGCGGATGCAGAATATATACAGTACATTCGAGCGAACGCGAGTCGTAAGTACCTACGTTAGCGCGTGACCTTAAACGAGTGACGGAGGCCTGGTAATATTTTCTGTCTATGATATAAAACTGCCTCGGTGGTGTAGTGGCTAGCATGTACGGCTGCACATCCTGAGGTCCTGGGTTCGAGTCCCGGGTCGGGCCAAGTTTAGTTATTGAGTCTTTCTGTATAGTAAGCCACAGTAACAACCCGGAGTTGGGGAGTTGGCGGTGTTTCACCCCCGTGCCTCGGAGAGCACGTAAAGCCGTCGGTCCTGCGCCTTAACTCTCACCGGTCGTGTCGAGTAGTCGTCCCACCGGAGTATGAGAGTGACAGGAATAGAGAGTGCACTTGTGTCTGCGCGTACACTCGTGCACTATAATATCTCCTGCGCAGTTGGCTAGTCTCAATGAGATTGGCCGCCGTGGCCGGAATCGGTCAGGATGACATTATATCTATGATATAAAATAAGCAATAAATAATCGCATGAATACAAAAGAAACACAATTCAGATTAATACAGGATTTATTATAGTTGTTACAATAGGACATACATACAGTTATAATATATAAATTAAATATTCGATTTAAAAGCAAACTCGTTGTCTCGCCGCTTTGCTAAATTATTCATAGACACTCCTCATGTTTAATAAGATGGCTGTTGCAAAATATTGCAGTGACATGCATAGATTATATTTTGCAGGCGATGGCAAATAACGTTCTACTTTTTTAATAATAAAAACGATAGCGTATTTCAACGTGTTTTATTTTTGTGAGCGTGTTAATTTTTTTATGACAAAAACTTATGCAATTAAAAAAGCTAAAGCTAATCTAACATCAAATTCAGTCAAATTTTTATTTTATTATAAATAATTATTTTTTATTTATCAGTTCATTGCGACAGATTACATAGAAATAATATCACATACATATATGTAGGCACAAAAAATAAGTAATGACCAAAATTTGATTTAGGTAGTGATATATTTTTAAAATAATTTAATAATGTATCTACTCACATTTTCATTTAGTTTGCGTCTATTAAAATACATACTCGAAAAATTTCTTTAATATTTGAATTCTATAAACATTTATAAAATGAAAAATAATTTGTAAAATAAAATAAATAAAATTTATTAAAAATCGCACGATTGTTTTACCACCATTAGCAATTAAAATTATTTTTTGATACAGTGATATAAACCAGTATAAAACAATCAATTTATATCTGTTAAATATTAGACTGATAAATGTCCCTAATATAAAATTATAAAAAAATAATTTTCGAAAGATAAAATTATTTATATTTGTTTGTAGCATAGCAACACTTCAAATTATTTATATTCTTTACTAATGGTGTATAATATTTATAGTATAAGCAATATTGAGAAATTTATTTACATAATATGTCATGGCACATATTTTTTTTTAATTCTACCCTTATTAAACTACAATTTACGATTCACCTACAAATGAGTGTTAAAAGTACTTCCAGTAAACTTTTGTTATAGGTCTCTTAAAAATATGGCATGCCTTGTTGATCATATATTTTCACTTCATCCTTCTTTAAACTTAATTCAGGCCTGTAAAAAAACAAAATACACGGTAAACAAAATGAATTAGGATTACTTTTAGATATTCAGACTCAAGAGCATTTTATCTATATGTCGCATTCGGGAAATGAATACGGACTATCAACGACACACAAACGTCATACTGGTGTGTACAGAGCCCAGTATTCTCAACCGTACGATAATTATCGTACATGTACGATAAGTTCATGACTGTGTACGATGTACGATAGTACACTGCTATTGTACGATAATTTCTATAGATGGGATGGGTTAAAATTTTTGTCAGGATTAGGTAATATTAATATATAATTTTGGCATGTGTCTGTTTTATAAAGAAAACTGTTTATGCCTTTGAAGTATTTTGAATTTGTAAGTACCGAAAACACGAAAATGGTCCTTTTTTTTTTGCTCTCCCGCCTTTACTAGGTGTAGCCACTAAGTGGTCTCTGCCTGCTAAAAGGTTGCCGACTGCTGAGCCGACCTTAGACAATCGGTTATTACAAGTCCATTATAAATATAAAGAAAAAAATCATTTATATAAAAATCGATTATTTTTCACATCTCTGATGTGTACGATAATTTTGATCCATGTACGATAATTTTACGGCCCTAGGTACGATAATTGCCTGACTTCAGGTTGTGAACACTGACAGAGCCTAGGCGGCTGGGAAAAAAATAGTAAAAAGAAGTGATCTGTGATCAAACTAAATTTGAATAGTTCATTTTGTTTTTTCATTCAATAAAGTCAGTGATAAGCTTAGAAAATGTGCTGTTTATGTGGGTTATATTGTGGGAAATTTCTAAATAAAGTGCTTGTAATTGTGAACTAAAATAGAAGTGTTACCTGTGAATAGTGAATTATAGTGTTATAATATAAATCAATAAAACTAATTACTGTGCGTTGTAGTCTAATTTTTTTTTTTTTTTTTTATATTATTCTGAATTAGTGCTTGACTACGTTCCACCTGATGGTAAGTGGTAACGCAGTCGTAGATGGTAAGTCGCACTAATTCAGTAGCCACCTATTCACTCTTGCCTTGAAGATACCCATATTGTAATCGGACGGAAACACCGACGCAGGCAAGTTGTTCCAATCCTTAGCCGCACGTATAATAAATGACGTAGCGAAACGCTTCGTCCGGACGGGTGGAATGTCCACGACATAAGGATGGAGGCTAGCCGTTCGTCGGGTTGTCCGATGATGGAAAGGGGATGGGGGAATTAAACAGTGTAGTTCCTGCGCACACTCTCCGAAATGTAACCTATAAAATACACAAAGGCTGGCAACCCTACGTCGGTGATCGAGGCTTTGTAAGTTAGCTTTTATTAATTAAATTCCCTCGTACACCAGAATGAGTGAAACAGAAAATAATGAGGATTTTTTTTTTAATTTTTTCTCGAAAAAATGTACGGTTCCCATGAATAAATTTGTTTTTCTCTTTAACAGAGCAAGCGATCAACTATCTATTCCATACTAACCGTTAAAACGTATCTAGGACGAACCTGTGCGAAGCGAGGGTGAGTCGCTAGTTTATGTATAAAACATAGACGAAATATCTTAATACAGATTTGTAGGACGATCTAAACGATCGATATATAGGTTTCCATATTTTAAAAATATACTTTAGAATTTTTAATAATCATTATCTAAAGCGGTAAGCTATAACTTATATAAGCTATAAGCAAAGTCACGTAATCTTCGGTAAAAATATTCTACATTTAAGTTTTCCTAAAAATGAAAAATTACAACTTTATACTTACAAAGTCAACTGTACAGTCTGTTGCGGAGCTGGAATAAAAAACTTGCATTAATAAAAATAGTAAAATAACCGGCGTAAAAGTTCTCAACTTGCGCTTGAGCTTTTACTGCACAGGCGTTTTTATGAAATTTTAAACGAGTCGATGGACAAAACTTTCTTAATAATATTAAGATGAGACAAGATTTTTTTATTAATAGCTATGAACTAATAAAAAATTGTTCTAACGGAAAAATTAAAGTCTGTAATTTTTAAATAGTTGGGTCATATCTAGCTAGTATGCCTATTTGCACGATACCAAAACATAAAATAATAATAAAAAATGTCTGTAGCCCTTTAATTCGCCTTCGATTAGGATCTCTTGAACTGATCTTTCTTTAAAGGGACTTTCCCTCGTGGTGAGTATACGGAATATACACATAGAATATTTTTGATCCCAAGAAAGAAATAGGCTTCCCTCATAATAGAGTATAGAAAAATGATTTCGAATTTTAAAATGCTTTTAAATATGAGGTAGTAGATTCAAGTCATATTTGGCGTTACCTACAAAGCAAGCGTTTGCAAAACTCAATATACGTACATATACAGATTTGGCTATCATTTTGAAGGAGTAAATAAATATATTCATGTCTTTTTTGAATTTGAAATGTACCATGAATATCAAATAACATGACGTATGTATATCTTATTTTATATGTGACACACAAAAATGATAGCCAACCCAATCAGAATTTTAGATTTAAACATTCTGGTAACAGTACGTAATCGGTAAATTCCGAACTCTTGATAATTAAAAAAAATACTACAATACAATAAGGCAATATTTCAAAACTTCACACTTATGTTAGGACCACACCAAAGCTAACCCTTACTACATTATCGTGATAATATTTAATGTGTAACAATTAAGCAATATTAAAAATATTAAGCTATAGTGTGGTCCTATCTTTACAAACTAAGATTAACACTCACCAATGACAGGCTGTTGGATGATCCCAGTGACATCGGACACATACATGGGATGTGTTGTTTGTATGAAATCCTTGGTCTGGTCGACAAAAGTTTGCTGTTGGGAAACTGTGATCTGTTGCTGCCTCCATTTCTCCATCGCTTCATCTTCTTGCATCTTCTGTAACCTCTCCACCCGCTTGTAGGTCGGCTCGCCGCCTATGTAGTCTCGCTTTACTCTGTTATGGTTACGGATCTCGTGCTTACGAAGGTCTGATCTGTGAAGTAGAACCAAGTATAGTCTAAGCAATGGAACTGCAGCTTTTTTTAAATACATAAATATATATAATATATTATGTTCATTTTATTTTCGTCAAAAAAAGTATAACTTATACAGTACTAATCTTTTTTATCAAGTTTGTTTGTACCGATTAGATGAAATTTGGTAAGAAAATAGTTTTAGACCCTAGGAAGGACATAGGATAGTTTTTATCGCGGAAATCATCCCTTAAGAGAATGAAAATGGGAATGAAAGTTTGGGGAATCAACCTAGGGACGAATCCGAGCGAAGCGAGCGTGAGTTTTAGTCAAAAATAAACTGGCTAACGCTGACTAAATCATAAGAGATACATCAGAACATGTACTAGAAAATAATTGTAGATCTGAAAAAGGCCTACTGAAAAGATTCGCATGTATGTATCTCCTCTATAACTATTTTCATCTATTTAAAACTCTTGTAGATAATATTATAAATAATAAAAGATAATTTAAGATCAGCCTACTTGTAACAAAAGTCCCGTCCACAATACGTGCATCTATGTTTTATATTCATATGCTTGGCGTCGTGATGCTCCCACAGCGCCGTGCCCGTGCGGAAGGCTTTCTCGCACAGCACGCACTGTAAAAACATCAATAGTAGTCGTGGATCGAAAAATATACTAAAGTTACAGTAAGCCAACATATTCATACTTTAAAATAACACTTTACAACACAAATTACAACGCTACTCTAATGCTGAGACCACAAAAGGTTAACCGCCTTACACACTTTGTCGCGATAATCTTAAATATAATCTAATAATCTAACAACGCGCTAATTTATTAAATTATGAATCATGTAGTATGTGCTGTGACTCATTTCCAACATGCTTACTACTTGTCTTACGGTGAGGGAAACCTGTATGTCTTAGAGGACCTAGCAAGTTTTGAAATGTGAATTCCGCCAACCCACACTTGGCCATCATGGTGGACTATGCCCGATTCCCTCACGTTGAGAGGACCGTGCCTAGCAGTGGGAAGTTAAACAAGACCGAAGGATGACATAATAACATCGATTTATTTTTGTGTAACATATAAATGTCACATTTTTGTTTATGGAAAGTGGCATGAAAAACTACTAAAATTCGTATACCTCATAAGAGTAATTGTATAAATAAAAATAAATTTATCAAGTGCGTATCGAACTAATGTAACAAAAGATACCGTAAATAAATAAACCTTGTTTTATGATATGATATTTAAATATTCTTGTAAAATATGCATTATGCCCACTAAATTCAGTATTAATAACATAATAGGAAAGTATCATGTACAGTGTATACATACCTTAAACTGTTTCTCCTGGTGGGTGAGCTTGTGCTTGTTGAGGTTGGAGGGGTGCACGAAGGTGGCGGGGCACTCTGCGCACTTGTACGGCTTCTCGCCGGTGTGCGTGCGCATGTGCATCACTAGGTAGTACTTGTACTTGCACTTGTACGGGCACAGGTCGCAGAAGAAGTTGAACGTGTTTGTGTGGACTAGCCTTTAGAAATGATTGCTAATATAATTCCATTAATATTATAAATGCGAAAGTTTGGTTGGATGGATGGATATTTGTTACTCAATCACGCCAGAACGGCTGAACGAATACGGATGAAATTTGGCACAGAGATAGATTATAGTCTGGAATATTACATAGGTTACTTTTTATCCCGGAAAAAATTACGGTTCCCGTGGAATAGGTTTGTTTTTGCTTTTCATTAGGGGCAAACCCGAGTGACGCTTTTTAATTTTTTTGCTGATTTTGATTTTTTTACAATTTTTTTGCTATACTATAAGTTTATAGATATTTAGAAACCAACAATCATTACTTCTCTTTATTAATCGCTTGGATGTCAAATTATTAAATAGGCATATTTGTATATCATAGTTATATTTGATGACACCTACCACCCTAAAGCATCATAGATGTGAAATTTAATGTAAAAAATTATATTTAAATTCAACCCACATGTGATTTTTCAGTCTTGCTATGTTAGGGAACTCCTTTCCACATGTGGGACATTTATGCACCACACTCTGCTCATGGTTGTGTCGCATATGCTGTGAGATGCTCCGCACAAGTTGCCCGCATATGTCGCATGCACGACGCATACACTGCCTTTCCCGTCTGTGGGCACTTAGCTTTTCCTATACAGAAATATAGAAGAAATAAATGTTTAAATACATGGTATTATATATAAGGATTTTTTATAATTTGCAAAAGGGAAAAGATAAAATTGACTCTTAATCTAATTTAATTCTACCACATTATTATGTGTGAAACTTGTTTGATTTGTTTTGATTTGAGGGTAAACTCCTTACCTTAGTTGGAAATGTTAAATCACATGGTGAACAATTGAACTCCTTTGCTTTCATATCCTTTTTCTCCATCAATCTTTCTTTCTTTCTCCTTTCTCGGTCAGCCTTTTGTTCTTCTTCCATTCTTTTTAGTTTCATTTGATGCAATATTAATTGAAAATCATGTTTTGAATATGGATACGAGTGAAGTAATGGGTCACCTATAAAATACTTGTATTATGTACAATTCAACTTTAATATGTATTAATAAATAAAATGTATCAGCCATTACTCTAAAAAAAATCATGTATGTAATAACATTGATATTAAGAAAATAATAATAAGTATTAGAAATATATTTATTATTAGACTACATTACTTGCCCATGGGATTCAATATTTTTCTAAATTTTCTATCTGCAGTTTCACAAGTTCTCTTAAATGTCATAGCAACATTCAGCAATTGTAGGCATTCATTACAAATATATTTAGGCAGTGAATCATCTGCACTTATCTGTAAAATGAATATAACAATTATTTGGAAAATATGAATAAAAACTCATTTAAAATATGACTTAAAATATAAATTAATGAATAAAAACTATGAATTTTGAAGGCTTATTAATAAATGTATGAATTTCAATAGTTTTATGTTACTGGATAAATATTTTATTTTCATAAACAACTTACAGTTATATTAGTGACACTTCGTAAAGCTCCCATAATGTCGCAATCATTAATTTTACTATACAAAGGTATGCTACCATTTTTCCCACACACTCTGCAGATCATTTCTTTTGATAATTTTAAACCTATTTTACTGAAAATATTTAGAGTACAAATATTAAATAATCATTTAACATTGATATATTTGAACAACATTTCTGAGACATATCAGCAATTGTACCTGTCCATAACAAGTTTCTCCCAGTGATCATTACTCGTATCACCTTCAATAGAACTTGTACTTGGATAAGTTATTTTGTTAAGTTTTGACATCATTGCTTTAGTTAGATAGACCGTCATGATAAATTAAACTCTTGGGAACCGTATACCTTTATATTAATTTTAAAGGACTAGCGTCGTCCTTATTATATAGCTAATATATCTTTTATATCCAATACATAAGATCATACCACTAATTTTAAAAAACACATCAACATTAGCATTTTGAAAGAAAAAAGAACAAAATAAAAACAAACATACACGAAATATCAATCACATAATTTTGTATACCAAACACCCTGAAAATGCTCAGAACTGAATTTTAAACACAGTATAATATTTTGCTGTAAACTCTACATAACAGTCAACGAGAGCAATAATTAATTATTATTTATTTATTAGTTTATTGAATACCTAAGTTTTTATTTGTTGATTTGTTACTATGGGCGACAAATAGCATTTTTTGTATTTTTAACCTGTGATTCACATATGTCAAAATTTACCACAGAAAAAATTTCGGAAATAAACTCATTCATAATAGTTCCATTCGAAAAAAACTCTAATGTAAGTAGGATACAGTATTACTAATATTTCTTTAAAGTTTGTGCAAGTTAGTCTTGAGTAGTACATGTACGTATTAGGTAACGATACATAACACTGTACTAAATGAAACGTTACCAGATGCCGACGGTTAATCGGACCTATTCGGACTATTAGTACACTGTACTATATTCACCGAGGTCCGATGTACTAATAACGCTTTATCACTTTGCCGCGTCGCGTGTACTATTAGACACTTTATTTCATTCCGCGCTTGAGTTGCTATTTATTAATTGTGTATTTTTTTTTTCTGTCCATCCCTCAGTGATATAAACTACTATATATTGCTTTTTAAATATCCCCAGATAGTGCTTTTATTTTTCAATAATGCAATTTGAAATTGTATAGTTCGTTGATTTTTAAAATAGTTGTACGTAAAAGAAATGTAGTTTTATAAACGGTACAATATTTTCTTGCAAGTCATTGAGTCAGTTACAAAATTACAAATTAGTTAAACAATTAAAAAACAAATCAACAATATCACAACACTATTGTGACTTCTATATACTGTTAGAATTCGTAAGAAGGGAAAATATGAAAATAGTTTCTGTTTTTTTTTTTTGCTCTCCCGCCTGTACTAGGTGCAAACACTTTCAGGTTGCTGACCGTTCAGTTGACCTGAGAGAATCGGTTATTAAAAATTGGTTATAAGGAAAAAAAAATATTTGTATAAAACTCGACTATTTTTGCACATCCCTAATATGTACGATAATTTTGGTCCATGTACGATAATTTTACGGCCCTAGGTACGATAATTGCCTGACTTCAGGTTGTGGACACTGATACTGTTTATTACTGGCTCCAAAAGTCTGTGTACTAATAGTACTAATCATGGATGACAAATAAATAAGGTATACTTTTCGAACTGTACGAGTAGAGTGCGCACTCAACATTGTCCGAATAAGCACAAGACTAGTGCAAGTGAGCGAACTGCGAATAATTGACATTTATAGTATCTATACATATAATAAAATTGTAACTAAGCCAAATCTGTACATTAAATATTCTTTGGAAAATCATATTGAAATAGTCATTATTACCGATACAGAGGCCGAATCTATAGTTCTTAGAATTTTTGTCTGTCTGTCTGTTTGTGACCGCATCAAAGAAAACCACAGGAGGAATTTTGATGAAATTTGGTATGATGATGGCAGTATATAGGATTGTTTTTACTGCGGGAAAATAGCTCATCTCTAAGAAATCTATACTAGACGTTAAAACGTAACTAGGGGCGAACCCGAGCGGAGCGAGGTTTAGTCGCTAGTTTTAAATAAAACTATTTTTTCGGACTTTTTTCGCGGATTTATTTTGATTTTTTTGCCCGACATTTCGAATGCTTTACAGCAATCATGGTCACGGGAGACACTGATAGTCTCCGAAATCCGAAAAGATATATTAGTTTTATTTAAAATATTACTGTGACGTCAACTTCTGTATTATTTAAATCTTTATCGAATTTCAATGACTTGGTTTATTTCTTTAACTAGCGACTCACCTCGGTTCGCTCGAGTTCGCCTCTAGGAAAACAAAAACAAACCTATCCCACGGGAACCGTACATTTTTCCGGGATAAAAAGTAGCCTATGTATTCCAGACTATAATCTATCTCTGTGCCAAATTTCATCCAGATCCGTTCAGCCGTTCAGTAACAAACTTTTACATTTTTAATATTAATACGGATTATTATAGATTATTAAGCGATAATGTACCTAGCAACTCTTAAGTTTCCAAGAGTTATATTACGTATTATGATATTTTTTACCAAACCTTTTCAAACCCAAACAAATAAAAATAATATTTATATTTATAAAATATAAATACATGGCACGTTCAAAATAATAGTACAAAAATCTACACATATAGAAACAGCCTTATTCTTAACTCTCAAGGCCAAATGTCAAAACGGATAAAATGTAGTCTCCATAATCTGTGGGATAAAAAGTAAAAACAGAATATTTTGGCTTATAATTTGTTTTCGAAAAACAATATATTTTTATATCGCTAAAGTGATTGATGAATATTTTAGGTTTAAGTTTACACACATAATGACATCTTTATTATTACTTAAATCAATGTTATTTGCAAGTGTTTTACGGAAAAACAAAAACAAAAAGAAAGTTAAAACTAAGAAAATGTAAGAATATTAATTACACTTTGCTATGTTAACTTATAATTCTTAAAATATCAATGATAATATTCTTCACACTTTATAATTAGAACCTAAATATATCATAGAAAAGCTAAAGCAATACATATTAAATATTTCTATGCTTATTTATTATTTATTTGTAGAGTTTCAATAACAACAGTTGATTTAAAAATGTGCAGAATTTGCAATGAAGAAAAGGGTGAAATCCCGATATTCGATAATTTTACTCATCCTCACATACCAGAAGAGATTAAAAATTTTTCAGGAGTATCTGTAAGTCCATATATTTAAATTATTTTTTATAAAAAGTTATTTATCATTATTATTTAAAACTAAAAATTGAAATCTTAATTTGTTCTCCAAAAATAGTTTATTTTATTTATCGTTTATAAATGATAAATGGTATGGTGAATTCATTTTCAGATGAATAGAGAAGATGATTTGCCTAAACTTATGTGTCAAAACTGTTTAGACCTTCTGAATGGATGTATTGTTTTTAGGGATATGTGCCAAACAAATAACAAACTGATGATAGAACTTACTATAAAAAAAGGTACATGATAATTAGAGTATAAAAAGTAGTTATTATTGTTACTATTTTATTTGTATTCCACTGTCTTACTTTCTTAATTTTCTTTTAATATATTTTTAACAATATATTAAAACATTCTTAAATTAAAAATTTCAGAAGCAGAAATTAATAATGAAGAAGAAAATGCTCATTACAGTGATGACTCATTTAACATTCCATCCCCAACTTTTTCAGAAGATAATTCGGAAATATGGGGATGCACAACATGTAACAAAGAATTTTTTGATATGGTACTAATTCATTATATATAGAACATAATATTGAAGGGTTAACAATAATTAGAAAATATTATTTTTTAAAATAATTTAAAACTTTAAATCTAGGTGACAAAACAAGCCCAAGCCATAAAAAGATTGGATAGCTCAAATTTAGGCTATATTCTTTGGGACATTTTTTTTCATAAATATCAATAACAAATTGATACATGAAATTCATCCATCTATTAACATTTATATGAACTAATTTTTATTTGTTATTGACGAGACACCTTGCTATTAATGTGTCTACCATCAATGTCAATAAAAACCATAACCATACCATAACCATATAATGAATAGTATCTTGAAAAATTTGTTTTAATAAAATTATAAAATAATAAATTAAAGAAGCTGCTGCAGTTTAATAATTTAACATTTTATTTTTTATGTTTAGGAGACATATAATATGCATTTACCAGAATGCAATAGACAAATAACGGATGTGCCTAAGCCTCAAGATGAAAAAAGCAAAAAGAATTTTTTATGTGATATTTGTGGAAAAACTGCCAGGTCCAATGCCAACCTTTTAATTCATATGTATGTATAACAAACACCTAACTATAATTATCTTATTTTAGTGATAATAAATAAATAATTTTATAATATGTATCTTTAATAATTATGGTTCTGATGTATAAGCTATATTACTGTAAAATTTAATTAAAATCCATTCAATAGTTTTTGCATGAAAGAGTAACAAACATCCATCTCACAAACTTTCGCGTTTATAATATTAGCTACTCACCCTCGCTTCGCTCCAAATTCGTCCCTATACAAAAACAAATTATCCGACGTGAACCGTACATTTTTCCGGTATAAAAAGTAACCTATGTGCTATTCTAATCTATAATCTATCTCTGTGCCAAATTTCATCTAGATCCGTTTAGTCTTTTTGACGTGAAAGAGTAACAGACATCCATCCATCAGATGCTCATAATACAAATTCACTTATCACAAGTATCTTAGTTTTGTATAAATGATTTTTTGTATTTTGAAAATAATTAAATTCATCCTCACAAACTTTTATATATTATTTTAATATGTATGATATTATTAGGATTAGTAAGATGTAAATGTTTTAAAATGACTGTTTTCGTTTTGTGTTTTTCAGGGGTATACACGAAAATGTATTTCCATTTAAATGTGAAGAGTGCCCATACCAAGGGAGAACAATGGATCTGTTGAAAGTGCACAAGAGGACACATATGGCCGACAAACCTTTTAAGTGCACTCAGTGTCCAAAATCAACAACGACATCTAGTAATTTAGCAAAACATATGAGGCATGTACATAGTACTACTAGACCCTATAAGGTGAGAGTATGCATTAGTGTGGATTGATATAGTCACTTTTTACCTAACTGGTTCAAAATGGACAAAGAACTACACAAAATAGAGAACACACAAGGTTTAAGTTAGTCAAAAATAATATCTTTTTATGAAACATAGCTACCAACCATGACTTCCATATACTAAGATGAAAATTAGAATCCCACCAAAAAAAAAATTAAAGAAGTAAAACTTCTGTAGGTTATCGGTACTCTTTATGAAATTCGATTTATGTTTTAAATGATTAGGATAGGTGAGATACCAAAAATAACGCATATTAGGCATATTACAATCATATATTTATAGAATACCATTTAAGGAAAGAAGATATTATATATCATTTGTCAGACAATAAACAACGGTTACCATGGCAACGAACCTACGTACATTTTTTCGTAACGCATTCACCAGCTTATCCCCCAAGTCAAGCGTGCGTAAAGAAGTTTTACTTCAAAAAAATACATGCGATGACGATTTTGTTAATAAAAGAAGTGAAATCTAACTGATGCCAAGTTTTTTTGAAGTTTCTTAAAAATTGTTATGTTCTTTACTACTTAATAGTGTGACGTGGCAAGTTTTTACCCACCAACTTTATAGACTTTAATATCAAATATTTCACTTTCAAAGATCGAAGTTTATCAAGTATTTAATTAAATATTATAATAATTAAGTTATTATATTCAGCTCGAGTCCAGGTCCGAGTCGACACGCATATCGATATCACGTTCACAAATACGTTCGTTCTATAATAACAATACAAAAATTATTACCGCCCATTTGCTTTGCGAACTTGGCTAAAAGACTACCGTGTATCTTCCTATTAGGGAAATAATTTTTAGAATCGGAATGTTAGTTTCGGAGTTTAGCTCCCAAAGTATAAGGGCACTTTACAAATACACAAGTAATATTAACATTTTCTTAACCAATCAATCATTCAATCTATTGTCTCTTTATACACTTTCAAAATAAATTTTACACGACACGATATTTATCTTGAAGATGAGAATGAGAAGAAAAGAATTAAGATTAAGAATATCGTGACAATTGACATTGTTTTGATTTGGTTTTTTATAAAGTATATTTTTTATTTTTTACTAAAAATACCTTTAAGTCTTCAAGTACAACAGAATACCACTTAAAATGAAGTATTTTTTTTTCTTTTCAGTGTACTTATTGTGATAAGGCATTTTCATACCAACACGACATGAAAAGGCATATACGAGACATACATCTTAGACAAGGCACGGTGGAATGCGATGTGTGTTTCAAAAAATTTAATACTAAGTAAGATTTTTATTAATTAGCACATTATATAAATAACATAAATTTTAGATTTTACAGTTAATAATGTTAACTACATTATTTTGGTACAAATGATTAGTTTTTTTTAAATTGTTTGAGAAAACTAGAATAAATGTAATATATTATGGGTAACATTAATATCCATCAACTACCCAACCTATGTGTTCCACTGTACCAGATGATCGCCTTCTTTTATTTTGAATCTGTCTTATCTTAAATCTGTACATTTACAAGACTATGTAAACTTTCAGGAAAATATTACAAGGACATAGATGGAAAATCCATAAAATCAAAGGAGAGAGACATGGACGCCTACCATCGTATTTACAATGTCAACAAGAGGAACAGACTGATAATAAATCTAACGAATGCGAGTCAATATACCAATAATTTATATAATCAATAAAAATATTTATAAAATAACTGTTTTATTATTAATAACTTCATAATAATTTTAATTCAAGTCATCAAGTGTGACACTATCTTTACAATTATAAGTCAGTGGACCTTTATCTCGGTATTTATAAGAACGTTGACACATTTTTATTCTTATAAATTCTTCAATATGAATCCTTTTCTAGCAGCAAGACACTTGCTAGTTAGAACTGGTGAAGTTAAGTCGAAATGAAAAGTATAGCCTTACTATTGTTACTTACAAAAACATGTATATCGTTCGATATACCAAAGTCTGCGTGTAAATCAGACCTAACTATTGATAAGAATCATTATAACAAGACTAAAACTTATGACGTTGGGTTTGCGTATCCAACTGACGCTCATTATGATACCTATGGAAATCTTTTCTTCGTTTTGTACGGTCGTAACTTTTTTGGATACCATTTCGACGTAAAAGTAATTAAAAATAATACAACAGAACCTGAAGATATACCCGGTGAGTAACAACATTGATTTACTAATATCATTTGTTTATGTTAAACTAGCGACTCACCCTCACTCCGAACGGGTTCGTCTCTAGTTACGTTTTAAAGTTTAATATAGATTTCTCGAAGATAAGATGTTTTCCTGCAGTAAAAAGTATCCTATATGTTGACCCGGATAACCAGCTATCATCATACCAAATTTCATCAAAATCTGCCCAGTGGTTTTCTCGTGATGCGATCACAGACAGACAGACAAAAATTCTAAAAACTATAGATTCGGCCGCTGTATCGATAATAATAATTATTTCAATAAGATTTTCCAAAAAATATTTATGTACAGATTCGACTCAGAATTTTATTATATGTATAGATGATTTGAATTACTGCTTCACACTACCATGAGTAGAAAGTATAGTAATTTGAAAGAAAATAATATGTAGGTACCTACATTAAATAAAATATATCCTATTAAACTCCTTTAATTAAAAATACAGTGTAATCATAGCTTTATAATTTTAGCCCACCTACTCGTATGTATACTTACTAATAACAAAATCGTAAAGAGTTCATGTTTATATATTGAATATTTCTCCCGACTCTACGGAACTCATCTACTACATCGATTTTAATCTTAATAGGCATGATAGTTACTTTATACTTAATCGTGAAGTCATTATTTAGTGTAACTTTTCATCTTAGATATTGAAATGGTCCCAGGGAAGGAGAAAATATTTTTATGAAAAAAAAAAACAGCATCGATTTTGATATAATAAAACAAAGTTGTTACTTAAAGTTAATTACAAAGCCATCATTCAGCGTAGCTTTTGTCCCGAATATTAAAGGTTTCTTCCGGAAAAGAAGAAACTACTGTATTAATTTTGATATGCAATGCCCATTGGGAGGGAGTACTTTAATAAATAATAACTAAGTAAAATTGCGTGGTCGCCATATCAATATTAATTGTAGGTATTTTTTATTCCGAACAATGAAAAAGTCTCTAATTAAAAAATTATTTAATGTACAAATTTGACTCAGAATTTTATAACAGTATCATCGCAACCGGTGGAAAATTATCACACATCCGTGGAAGATTTTTCACAATCAGTTCTCGTTACTATCAAGTTTACATTGGTGGTAGGCTAGTTACTATGAAGTAACTAATACCAAGTTGTTGTATAAAATAAATGCCGCGTGTATTGCGTGGGATAATTTGAGGTTTTTTTCTGTATAAATGTAATAACAAACTATTGTTATTTATGTACAGGTAGTGTGTTTAATGGTTTTTTACAATAATTTTTATTTCATATTAAGGTTTGCCGGAGGGTAAAAGTTACTCAATTGCTGTGGATAAAAAGGCTGCAAAAGTTTACTTTGGAACAAATAAAGGTATTTTCCTTTACAATTACGAGTCCAATAATGCCACATTAGTCTCTAAGCCAGATTTTAAATTAAATAATTTATATTTGGACAAAGATGGAAATAAATACATCACGGACAGTTCTGATGGTAACGAAGAGTTGTATCTGTTAACTGGCGATAAGAGAATTCGTTTTAGAAGTTTAGATGCTCTTAACGAAATGGCGATAGATGAGAATAATAATTTTTATTATATTAAAGAGAGCAAACTGTATGTTTTAAAATCAAATATATCAAGATCTATATTCATTGGTAACGTAACTTACGATGGCATAGCACAAATATCATTTTACGAAGAAACTGTTTTTGTCGCAAGCAAACACGTATCATATATTCATGAAAACGATACTGGACCATTGAAGTTAGTAAAAAATATATCTGAAATAATTACTGCTATATCTTTTGACCATTCCGGTAATTTTGTATTAGGAAGTTATGGAAAAATATCTAAATACGAAACACAAGACAACGAATGTTATCACAGAAAAAATTGAATCTGAAAATGTATATAATTTGAATGAATAAAAGATTGTTTGGAAATACTCCTTTTAATAGTACAAAATAAATTACCTATCTTATTATAACTCAAAACTCACCATATCTTAAGTTCTACAACAACTCGTAATTCAAACTAATATTCGTATTTTAGTGATGAAAACTATAGTATAATACGACAAGGTGGTAAAAGCGTCAAACAATAATTATATTTATAACTAGCTATAGTAACACTGGAATCAGTTTCAACAGAACAATTACGTAAATTACAGCAATTATGCTATAAGGTATGTTTTCTTATTAATTCTTAACAATTTTATTTAATTGGGATTCTATTGTACCAGTTTCAACATAACTCGCAAGTTTCCATTTCATTTTAATCTATATATCACAACCACCCAAAGTGTTTACATAGTTTATTAGACCAAAATTAGCCTTTTTATTTTAAATAAAAAGTATTTACAAATACATTAAATTTTGATTGTGATAGTAATTATAATCAGGACATCAACTATTTTAATATAAGAGCTGTTTATCTTAATAATATTTTTGGAGCCCAATGGAACAACACTTCAAGAGATTTCTAAAAATCAGAAATGCAAACAAATATTTTATATAAAACATGAAATATGAATATTAAAATATTAGCTGAAACTTGGAAACATTTTATTGTAGCATGACATCTTCGTTAGAAGCCTATTGTAATCACCTTTTTCATATACCAATACACCCTATAACTTATATAATATATATCATTACAATACTGCTTATAAATTCTTAGTAAACTTTGTATATGTCATACCTTTATATAAGTATTTGCACATTTTTTATGTAGTTGGTGTTTCCTAGAGAAAAGTGTTTATATATTAAGAGGAACATAACATACAGCTATTTATATAATATGGCTGCAATTACATAAAAAAATCATTTTCTAACACTAAATTGAGAGATATCTCATGGCTTAATGGGGCAAAATACTTTGAGAAATTATAGGGAATGTTAATGGCTGAGCCTGTGAGTTTGGCAAAGCCATTGGTTGACTAGTGCTAGAAATTGTTATCTGTTGAGTAGATGTTTGGTGTACTAGTTGTGGTGCTGAAGGTACAAGCTGTTGTTGAGCAGACTGCTGCGCTGCCAATTGTTGAGCAGATTGCTGAGCAACCATTTGTTGTGCAGACTGTTGAGCTGCTGCTAATTGTTGTGCAGATTGTTGTGCTGCTGCCAGGTGTTGAGCAGACTGAGCCAAATGTTGTGCAGATTGCTGAGCGGCAAGGTGTTGGGCTGACTGCTGAGCAGCAAGGTGCTGAGCAGACTGCTGTGCTGCAGCCAAATGTTGCACAGACTGTTGAGCTGCAAACTGGGGAGCTTGATGTTGTGAAGCCAATTGTGATTGCAAAGCTGATGTCTGTACTAATTGTTGTACAGCTGTCTGAGGTCCATTGCTCATAAGTTGTTGCCCTGGTGGGGCTAGTGTCAACTGTGCAGGAGTAACGGCAACTACAGTTTGTCCTCCCCCCATTAATGTTCCAGAGTCGCTAACTTGCATAAGTTGCTGAGCTCCAGCACTAGTAACTATTAGGGCTCCTGAATTCCCAACAAGTTGCTGAGTAGTACTAACTGTTAAAATTTGAGGAGCTGGAGTTAATAACTGAGCTTGAGATGCTGCAGGAGCTAAAGTTAAATTTGGTGTTGCTGCTGCAGGTACAAGTGTTGGTAAGGCACCAGCAAGGCTTACTACTGGTGTCACACTAACAGTGGCTAAAGACACAGGAGCAGAAGTTCCATGTCTTGAAGTTATCACACAAGGCTGATCACTTCTAACAGATGCTGTTTGTTCCAGTAAAAATTCATTCATTGATGTCAACTGAAGATTTTTCTCAGTCAAATCTGCAACCTTTTTTAATAAAACACTAATATTATCATGAAGTAATTTTACCTTATGATCCAGGGCTTCACAATTTGCACATACTAAATGTTGTGTGTCGATTCCTGAATCATCAAATGCATATCTTCTAAGTTTAGGTTCAGGAGGGGAATCATCATCTCTTATGTGACTACGATTAAACATATTCTTATGAATATTACGTTTGGAGTTTAATTCATTATTTGTCACATCTCTGGCGTGAATAAATTTACAGTCTTGATTAGAACATACTCCATGAATAAAAGCTTGGCATATAACTGGAGTGCTGCGGGGGTCTCGAGGAAATACCCCAGTATTATAAAAATGCTCTTCATCTTCTAAGGTTATGTGCATAAACTTACAATTTGGTCGAAAACAGCCTTTGTTTTGAAAATCGTGACAGAAACGAAAAAGCTCCTTCAAATAAACTTTCGGTGGTATTTCATGTATAAATCGGCAATTCTCTCTAGGACAGCAGCCTCTTATAAAATCTCTACAAAAGCTGCTGGCAGTTGGTATATTATCAGTGTCTTCTAGGGAAATCATTGTACCATCAGTATTTACAGTACAATTAATAATCATGATTTTTATTAAATATTACGTTTAATTTCTTGATAAGGTTAGTCCCATGATGCACTATAGTAGTTGTTAAATTGTTTGAAAAACTTGTATTAACTTTTCATCATTGCTGAAAATTTCATTTCCACAACAGAAGAACCTCATTATAAATGTTTGCATTTTGAGAGTGATATAAGGTCACATTCTTCTCGATCAAACAAAAATAAATTTATTTTTTATTTAGGTACAATAAGTGCGATTTCATGCAAGGGTTTTGAATTAAATTTTCACAAGTGAATAATTATACACATCCATTAAAACGCGAGGAAAAAATAAAGCAAGCGATTAAAAGTTAAAACACGGAAACATAGACATAGTCATAGATTAAAAACGATTACCAACGTAAATATTTGAGCACTACTGTATCTGTTAACACTACACATTCTACAAATGAGGGCAACCACGCGGCTCACCAAACTGACCCCTCAGGATATTTGTTTTCTAATTTTTGAATTTTTAGTTACACATCGTTTGTTCATCGTTTATTCTTGATTGTTCACCATAAATAATTCTTGTTCATATAGTGTTATAAAATACGTTTGTTCTATTGTCAAAATGCCTATTTTTTGTTTAATTAACAATTTTAAAAATGATAGCACATTAAATATTTACTCTTTGCGAGCTTTTCATTGTGGAATTTCACCAATCATTCATGATTATTACCCTAGTCGCCAGTGGCGCAAACTGGTACAACAACCAGAAACGATAAAAATTATCTAAATGCCACTCACGTTAAGACAAACTGTAATCTTTGGCTCTTTATTAATTATTACTTAGAAAGCGGCAACATTGGCTCTTATTGTTATTTATGAGCAGCGTTGCCAATTTGTGGGGAATTCCCCAAACTGCGGGGAATCTGAAGTCGATTGGGGATTTGTTGGGGATTGGCATTATGTGGGGAAAATGCGGGGATTTTGAACATCGATAGTCCGACCGGGTTCGAACAACACTTAAGCATTAAATTACTAATAAAAATCGTACATAGTTTTCACGTCTGAACCAATTTAGCTTTTAATTTAAGCTATACTAAGTGTTAAAACTACGCAAATTTTCTTAGTCCCAATTTCTTCACTAGTAACAATTAATAACTTAAATGACTCCTAGCAAGTCCTCCTAATTTAAACTTCTATATATTACAATAATAATAATTTTGAAGTTATATTTATAATTTTTTTCTGAAAAATTACATTTTAAGGTAATCACAGAAAAAATGGAACTCAATCAAAGTCTAATCTTATTTATTCATAATTCAAAAATATAATTTAAAAAAACAAGTTGATATTTACAAAATATAGTTAAAGTTTTGTTAAAAATCATAAAAAAAATGTCAAAAATGATAATTTTTTTTAAGCTACGCTAAATCTTTGTTGAAAATTTATTCAAATTTTTAACACTGCCTTTAATCTTCTGTGCACCCATAAAATGGCATAATATATTTAAAAAAATTTAAATCGATCAAAAATTAATAAAATATCGATAAATTCGAAAAAGTAAAAACTTAAATAGATTCTACGAGAAAAAATCCAAAAAATAGGGTTAAAATATACCATCCTCTACCTCGCGAGACCATGAAACAAATTTCTCGGAAACGGCTAATTATTTCAATTTCAAAAAAAAAAATTGCTTATTATATGTATTTCGAAAATTATATTCCTCTAGTTTCACTAAAACCAAAAGATGATTGCAGAAATAAAAAATAAAAAACGAAGAAATAATTAAAAACCGAGATTTCTGCCAATATCTCGAAAACTTTGAAGTTATTGTAAAAAGTGTTATCTATAAAAGTTGTAGATTTTTACTAGACCTATAACTTTCGTAGAATTTTTTTTCGATAGGACGTCACAGTAAGCCGGAAATTAAAAAAAAACTATTTTTTAATGCTTTGCATCTCCCCATTTCTCGGGGGTAGCTGGACATCGGGGGCATTTTACGAATTTTAATTCCTTATAAAGCTGCTAACGTTTTAAAAACAAAACTTCAGGTTTTAATTTATTTGTTTCCAAACCAGATTTCGATTGGACTATATTAATTTTATTTAGTCATTATATTTCTAACATAAAGAAAAATCCGTAAAAGATAGTTTCATTTAAAATTATTTAAAAATATAAAAGAAAAAATAAATATTATTTAAATACTTGAAACTTGTTTATTTTTAATTTTTTGAGGGGAATTTGTGGGGAATCAAGTATATTTTTGTCCCCAAATTGGGGAATTTGAGTTAGATTTTCGGGGAATTTGATAAATTGGTATTGGCAACGCTGTTTATGAGATAAAACCAAATGGCGTCTTGACGTTGGGGTAGTGGATTTGTTAATGTTACAAAAAAATATTTATCGAGTATACATACATAAACGTATGGAAGTTAAATTATGTTATTGGCGTGAAACATAATTTTTGTTAATGTTATCTTTAATTTTACAATTCATACGTTGCGAATTTTGGTAAGTTTTTATAATATAACACATTCTATCGTTCGTGTTTATAATGTAAATTGTAAACAAAAAATTTTTTTAATATGTAATTATATATATGTATGTTTAGATAATGACAATAAGTATTCAAAATGCTCAAACAACAATTGTCACCACGGAGTATTCACCCATATCAAACTACCGTTGTACCTCGGAGCGAGAAGCAATTCGTGTCGGCCACACAACAAAGGGCCAAGTATCCGTGGGCTGAAGACATTAATACTCCGGTATATCAAGTTCCAGGGACAGATAGTTCTACTTCAGAAAACGCTTATCATGTAAGTACTTTTTAATACGATACATAATAAGTATCTGTTATATTAAATGTATAATAATACAAGTAAAATATATCAATAAAAAATCATATTGGTATGGAAACTGAATTTCCAAAACTATATTTTCAGGTTCCTCAGTATTACCAAAGTTCTCGTAGGGATTATGGGCCACCATCACCAGTGTATCAAACTCCATATGCCACTGGAACGTGGCGGAGTTATAAAAAGAACGAGAATTTTACCACGAAACCAATCCCGTCCAATACATATTCGTTTCCTACATGTTCATCTGCATTTTCATTGCCTGCATGTGATGTGGATGGAAGAGCAATTAACAGATCTCCAGTGCCTACTGTACCTTCTGTGAGTCCAGAGGTTCCCATAATTGGTGCTTGTGGTGGCCATTGTCCTGGATTTGAATATGTGTGCTATTATATTTTACAAGTAAGCAATTCAGATTTTTTCTTTTTATTTATTATAATTTAAAGAACATATGAATAGTTAAGTTATTTACATCTGCTATAATATGGAAATTTTAAATAATTCAAAATCAACTTAAAATAACAGTAGAGTAGATTTATCTTTAATTGCTATTAAATTTCTCTTTGCAGGTGATATTTGTAGTAGGTGTATTAACAGGAATCTCTCTTTGTATTGCTGGAATTGTGTTAAGAAGAACTAACAGGAACGGAGACCTTGGGGTTTTAGTTTATATAGGTAAGCTGTAACAGAGTAGATATTGATAAATTGGCCATTGGGAATGGTATAACCCTGATACAAATATACTTGTTGAGTGTTAGTGGATACTTTCAGAGGACAAAAAATACTTAAGGTCCATAACAGAAACAAGTTACTATATAATATTGACATAATCGATTTTACATCCATGCTATATCACATTTTGTTCGCTATTGGGGTATAGAAAAATGAAATCATACGTTTCAATGATTCATCAATGTCAGATGTGAAAGGCAGAAAAAAAAAATAATTATTAATTGTATGCATATCTAAATCTTTGAATGCAGATGTTTAAACTAACAAGTTTGTTTTGACCCTTTAACTAGCATTAGTAGTTCTGATTAAAAATAGAAAATTTTTAACACCAATTTTTTATAATATGTACATCTAATCATTATTTTATATATGTATGTAGGATCTGATAATGCAAATAAAAGCACTTGATAGATCACCAACTATTTATTATATTGAAAATTATAGATATAATGTTCACGCGTATTATCGTGTCGCCATTATGACATATCATCCTTCTTTTCGTTTATTCCTCTTCCATTCCGTTGTTAAAATTAAATCATACATCTCCTTTTATTCTTAAAATATCATTTCGTGCATACTCATCTCACAAATCCCACATGTATAGAATGGTATTACATTTTATATAATTGTAGCGTGTTTTTTAGGTTGCCTGTCTTCTTGTGTATGTGGGGTTCTGCTTGGTGTCCAATGTTGCGTTCGCCGTGAGATAAGACAAAGGAAGCTACGTGCCAATTTACATATTCCAATGCAATCCATACAGGTGGTTATAATTTCTTCTCAAAAGCTTATAATTATTATTATTGAAAAACTAAATCAGTATCATAGTCTACTAATCAAAATAGACATCTAATCCATCTAGACAGAGTAATGGTGCAAGGCATGCAGGGTGACTGGCAGAGGTGCACCCAACTGTCTTACTTACTTTTACATGACAGTTGGGAAACAGAATTAGAGTTGAAGGGTGTAATTATAATTAAAATATTTAGCACAAGGTGGCACTATTGCTTAATAATCAAAACTATTCACTATGAAAATTTGTATTTTTGTTCTGACCCTACAAGAGCATAGCTATAAATAGCATTTCTGTAAAAATCAAAAGGGCTATTGTATGGATTTTTATACTGTGCTAAAATACTATGTGCTTTAGCATTTTGGCTATTACAATTATATAGAACATACACAGAAAATATTTGGAAAGTCAATGTAAATAGCATAATTATTATAATACTGCCCACCATTCTACTAATGGTGTTTGCCCTCGACTTCTTTCGCGAGGTAGGTACTTCGATAAAAGTAAAATATACACAATATATGATATTTTGATTTCTATTTTCATTCAAATCCATTAAGCTGTGGTTGTGTGAAAACATGGATAAGTGTCAAACACACTCATTCGCTCATTGTCAGATTTTCACATTTTTATAATATTATTTTTTCCACAGGAGGCTCCAGTCCAAGCTTGCCCGTTACTGCCATCTACATTACCTCATACTCATAGTCAAGTGTATAGGTGAGAATGAAAAAAGTTGATCTTTATTTTACTCGCATATGTATATATATTAGAGATGAAACGAATATCCGGTAACCGGCCGGATACCGGATAGTAATACAATATCCGCCTGGATACCGAATATTTAAAAACTGCGATTTTTTTCTTAAATAAACTGTAAGAAAAAAATATTTGTAAGGTAAATAATACAAAATTATCTTGTAAAAGCAGCAAGGTACTGAAAGGTACGCTCTGGCATACTTTGACAAGTGTAAGTACCCACCCACAATTGTCGAAGTATTGTATGTGTGCTTCGAGTTAACCGTCTACCAACTATAAGGGTTGCAAAGTGATTGAGCAAGTAAACAATTGACTTTCGTTAATCACTAAGTCATGATGACACCCGAATAAGCCTAAATTCTTACAGTAACATGTGCAACATAGAATTATTATCCGGCGTTACAGCTCGCCGGATACCCGGCCAAACAACTACCCTTTTCACCACTAATATATATTATATTCAATTTAGCTAAATATAATTGATTATTGGGAGTTCCAACTTAGTATTAATATTACCTACTGCACAAGCTATATTAAATTCAATATAATAACTATTTGTTTCTCTAATATGCATTCATTAGTATTCAGGTCCAGTAGCATTCAGTCAGGTTATTTAACCTTCCACTGCGGCCCTCAGGCCTTCCTCCAATTCGAACTACTATGAATTTAATTTCTCTCAGATATGCAGGTTTCCTCACAATTGTATATTTAGTTGAATGAGTGTCTTCTTGCAGACCGACCACTGCCGAGACGTACCCCGCGGAGGACGTCACGGGCGTCCCCTGGTGGCGCCGCACTAGAGACTGATTAGCTTTAAGTTTATATACAAATCGAAACTTGTATTATTAATGCGATTTTGTTAATAATAAATATTGCTTTACAATAAATTGTCTTCTTTTTTATAATTTATCTAATTAAGAATTTTATTAATTCTAATTCTAAAATAAGGAGTAGATACTACGTCCAATTAATAAAAATAACTAGTGATTTATATTCACTACTAGTGGCTCACCCTCGCTCCGCTCGGGTTCATCACTAGGTGTGTTTTACATAGATATTTAAAATAGTTATTTGTTAGCCATATAAATTTTAATATTTTTTTATTTTTAATTTTTCTGATGTTTTAATACTTATTATCCTATTCCGAACTAAGAGAAATCTAAAAAATCAAATATCATAAAAATTAATCCAGCCGTTTTTGAGTTATAAATGGTGTAACTAACACGACTTTGTTTTATATAATTATAGATTAAATACACGGAATGTGTAGTAAATAATAATTATTTATAATTATTAATTAATATAATTATTAATTAATATAATTATTAATTAATATATTTATTAATTATAATGAAAAAGAAATATTAAAGCAAAAATGAAAGTTAAGGCACCTTGGGGAATGGGGATGTTCTTTTTATTTCCGCTTTATTTTTAACTGAGCTTAAAATTTCCAAGCGTTCCATTGTAAGATGTCTGTAAAAACATTTCTGTCACTCCACTAATGGATCATTAACAATAACAACGCCTGACCTAAATGTCTTACAAAAGAAATGTTAGATTGTAAGTCTTGTGGATCTTACGATAACTTTATTGCATAATAACTTTGGTAATTAAAATCCAATTGGAAGCCAGACAATTACAGTATTGTAAATTCGTTTATGAAAAAATTCTGTGTATGTGATATACTCGTACATACAGCGAATTCTGAATTTAGATAAATTTTATTTATTGATTTATCGGTTTAAAATTAAGGAAACTGACTAAATTAAAATAGTTCAAATTCATGTATTTCACTTGAGTTAGATAAAAAATCATATTCAAATTGCATAGCAACAGAAATCTTACTCATACCTACGAAAGTAAAGTAAGAAGTAATTTTTATAGAAAACAATTCTTTACTTAATTTAAGTATTCATTTAGTCATACAGTAAGACTATGTATGAAATTGCATATGGCCTATAAGAAATTCATATGTAGTTATAACTTTTAAGTCTAACAGATATATAATAACACTATATGGTCTTCGTAAAGCGAACTTTACATTTCGAAGTTTACTTTTGCTGATTTCCTATAATTTCGCAGTCGTTTCGTAAATAGATCTAAGACCTTTACTTTGGAAAGCACTGCTTCTAAGTCAAAGATGACTAGAGCCGTTACGTTAAACGCATATAATTTATAATTAAATAATAACACACGTGATAATTTATATATGAATATTATTTTTTATTGGAACAAGAACTTTACCAAGATAACATTATAAATAAAACACAAATATAATAATTATTATTTATTGAAATGGAGATTGAAGACATTAAGTACACATAAATATTACAAAATAATGTACTTTAAGTACTAAAATAACTAAACTTAATATCGTCAACACACATCACTTGCACCACAAATTGTTGAAAACATAAATAAAATTATAGAATAAAAGATAAACGGTTTATATTAAATTGATTATTAAAATATAATATGCTTATGGCTACTTGTGTTTCGCTTAGCTAAATACTGCTTTTATTTACATTAAATGATTTTCTTTAATTTAGTTTTCAAGTACAATTGTGTGATGTTTGTTTAAGAATACTACTAATGTAAATATTATTTAAAGATTTAAGAGAGCTTAGAATACATATAATATCAATTATGAGCTAAAGTTTTCGAATTAAATGCTTAACAGTCCATTTTATAGCTTGATAGCAAAATATTGAAATACAAAGGAATTGTGAAATTAGATGTTATAGTTTACTGCCTGTTATTAGGGAGCTAAACAGTTATTAACTGAACCTAAGCATTAAGTTACAACTTAATGTAACAGTTATAAATTAATTATCATAATTAGAAAATATTACAATTTCTTTCTTACGCAACAAAAAACATTAGTCGTATATTCATTTAAAATTCAATGACACAATCGATTCGTTACGAAATAGTTTCAACTCCTATCATTTTGAATGTAAGCTGTCTGGTGTCATCGCGCTCACAAATACCTACTCTTAAAACTAATAAGGACGGTCTCAAAATAAAATATAAAAAACATCAATTATTTTAACTTAAAAATTATCTAAATCTAGTTCCAAATTGGAATATTCAATATAAAGCATACATATTTAAAAATTAATTGATGATGGATGTTTAGGTTCCTTCACAAATGATTTTAAATATTGCTAAAGTACTTTAATAAGCATATTGTTATAGAGTATGTAATATGTTGATAAGCTGTATGTATTACAAATGAGCAGATTCTCCGTTACTAGTCGCAAACTAATTTCGACCAATAAAGTTAATAAAAATATCTTTAATTTTATATCTGTGTATGATGTTTAACAAACTAGGGATTTAGAGACGATTAAGTAATCAGAAATTAGAACTATTACCGTCAAGTAATTTGTCTCGACTTTCGTTAGTTCCGAAAATAGCCAAGGGGAATATCTAATCATCGCCAATATTGCTTATACACAAATAATGAATATAACAAAACAAGGGAAGTCCCTTAACTTTGTTACGGATAGTAACTTTAACAAATCAAAGTGTACAATGTACATTCGCATCTTAAAAAATATATAGTTTGACTCTATCTCACTATCTCGTGCTCTAACGTGCAGTGCATAACTGCCTGCCGATGCATCTTTCCAAATAGCAAATAATCTTATATAAAAAAAACCTTGGGCCTTTTTTCTAGTGAAAAATAATGGTCGTTATGTATTTAAATAAGTTAGTTTTCATATAAAAATTGTGTTGATTTGCAAAATAAGGAAATTCAAACTGATTCAAAGGGAACTAGCGCCAGCGCTCTTTTAACATTATAATCAAACATTTTCTGCCTATAGTTTATATAAATATTGTAATATTCATTTTATAAATGATTAACATAATGCAGTTTTGCTAATTTTGTTAAAATGTTATAAATTGATAAATTTAGTAAATCATTTTTACTAAATTAATAAATATAATACATATGGCTGCACAATTAAGCTACCTTTTTGTATATACATAATTGTTGAAAGAACGTATTCTGCTGAATGTCTGTTATGATTTGGTCTATTATTATTTAAGAACCTAATAATTTAAATTAAATAACCCTCAACGATTTAAGAAGATATTTGCTTCTTAATTTTTTTTGAGTTGTCGATATTTCGGCATTTGCAATGGCAAAAATAATCAAAATTTCATATCTTTTTCTTTTAAAGAATAATAGAATTGCGTTATTAATTTACTTCTTAGATAAATAACAGCATTAATATTTAAAACGCAATGAAGCTATACTTTTTAAGAGAGAACAATACACATACTACATCATATGATTTCCTAATTGAAATACATGTACATACATAAGGATATTAAATCTAATTTATAATCTGGACGATAATTTGGCCACATGTCTTGTAAATTACGATTATTAACTATCAAATCTATATTAATTTGAATAAAGACCATGTGTATAACACCAAGAAAATATATCTGACATCGTCACATTCCCTTAATTTGAAAAAGACAAAATAAATAAATACAAAATAATGCTAGGACAATTAAAAGAAAAAACGTCCCAAATCAATAAAATTAAAACGCTCAAAAAAGATTCCATATTGAAAAATAAACATAAAATATCACACAAAAACGTTGCAAATACTTTGTACCGTAAAATGCAATCGAAATAATACCACAAAATATGATCCTTTCTTTTGTTAGGCAGTAACGAGTCATTACCGCGTACAAAACAGGTTATCCGATATCGATTTTTAAAGGCGATATTCATAAAAATAAATTCTTTACTTACACAAATATTTACGTACTAATGTACAGTTAGAGGGTTAAAACATTTTATAGGTGGACATTATTCAGGCCTCGCCTGTTCGCAAGAAAATACTTCGCTCGTTGTATTTACGCGACCGACGGCCGACCGTCCAACATTTTGTCACTCTCTTCTGCGCTGCTCAAACTGAAAATAAAAATATACATTTTATTGAACTGTGACGCTTAGAGAAAGTTACAAGACAAACCACATGTAACCGGCTTTAGTTTGACGAATGTTTAGAAGATTTAGTTGCTTAGTTCGTATTTAATTATATAACAAAGTTCAATATATACAAAGAAAGCTTTCACCAGACTTTTGGAATGATCTTATTTTTAAAATTTCCATTTAATTATTAATACAGTCTTATATAACACCATTATTAATAATATTCAACGTATCGGAACGAGTTTCACGAAAATTATTGGTGTGACTAAACCGTTGTTACTAAGGCTTTCAGTCTCGTAATATTTACGAGTCCCGGGAAAAAAAGTCGAGACTCGGTGTGGTCTCGAAATTCCCGGGAAAAACGAGACTTTCGAGACTACTTCAAAAATTGGTTTCATACTCATAGGCTAGGCTGTTAGGCAGTCGATGCAAGGTATTTCAATAAAGTACTTTATTAATCATACTGTTACAAACTCAAATACAAGTAAAATTAACAATTATTAGGTCCTTACATATAAAATTGGCGATTTTATATAGAAAACACAAAACGAAAAAAATATTTTTTTATATTTAATCAGTCAAAGCATTGTTATCTATGCACTATTGTATTTTTTTCCTTGCAAAAAATTGTCCAAATTCCGAAAAAGCGGTAATCTGTTTGAGCAAGGTATGGGGAGTACGGTGGGTGTCGGAAACATTCCAATCGCAGCTCCTCTAATTTAGCGACCGTCTGTTGTGCAGTGTGTGGTCTAGCGTTGTCCTGAAGCAACAGTGGGCTAGAGCAATTGACCAGTCTCGGTTGTTTAACGGCTACCTTTTCCATCATGATTTGCAATTGTACACAATACAGATCTTGCCGTAATCGTCTGGCCAGATCTTAGACCAGATACTTAGCAGTACCTTTTCCTGAGTATGAGTCAACTTTCGCTTGGGTCAGGAATTCTCTTGGATTCATCCATTGTTTCATCATCCATCCATTGTGATGAGCGTTTCCGATTATTGTAAAGGATCCGATGCGATTCAAAATCCCCTCGTTATTGTGACGGTTGAGTAATGTGTATGTTGGTGTGCTTCACTCAATTCATGCGGTACCCATTTTTCTAACTTTTTCACTTTTCCAATTTGTTTCAAATGAATTAAAATAGCTTTATCACTCACATCGAAGCTTGCCGCTAACTCTGGCGTGGTTTGCAATAGATCTGTTTCCACGATCACTTTTAATTCTTCATTGTCAATTAAGGTCTTCGGTCATCCACGGGGTTTCTTTTATAAGTCAAAATTTCCAGAACAAAAATGTTGGAACCAAAACCGTGTTTTCTTTTACAGTAGCTTCCCCATACAGATCATTAATCCTTCAAGCTGTTTCTGCAGCGATGGTGCCCCGGTGATATTTTAAGTTTTCCATATTATGAACAGAGTGATTCAAAGAAAAATCAAATGGCGCGAAAACAAATGAATCTCTAAATTCGAAAAACAAATACACAAGCCTAAAATTGAAATAAATTTAAATTTGAAATTCTTAACCAAACGCCAGATATTTGAGATCAAAGTATCCAGTTCGTCAAAACACCAATTTGATATGTAAGGACCTAATATTTATGAGTTTTTTTTTTTTCATTTTTACGGTAGGCATGTAAGCACAAAGAGTATTTAATGTTCTTTCAGACAGAGGATCTGATTTTATTACAAAACTTCTCCAATCAACACTCAACAAACTCTCTGTTTCTACGCTAGTATTAGATAGAGGATAGATATAAAATAGTTATATAGCGATGGTTTAGTAGTTCCCTCTGTGGTCTTATCCTAAGTTTCACTTTATAGTGCTGTGTACATACCGTATGCCGCAACCGGAATAAAAAAATGTAAAAAAAGTTAAGTCTCAAAAGTCTCGTTATTCCCGAGACTGGTGGTAGCAGTCTCGAGTCTCGAAAATTCGAAAAAATCGTCGAGACTCTCGAAATTTTCGAGACCGAGACTCCCGGGATGAAAGCCCTAGTTGTTACGCTAAGTTTATTATAAAGGATGCAAATGTACTTTACATTTTCATCCTTCATAATTGTCGTGATGGAGACAGAATGTAAAGAGGTAAACAATACTTGACAATGGGGTCCGACACGTGTACTCTTGCCTCACTAAGGGTTCCATCACAATACTCTTGCGATCCTTTGTATTATAAAATAAACAGCGATTTCAGTCCTACCATTTACGTAACCGTCATCATGTACCAGTTTGTTTAACATTATAAAGGCGTTATGGTATTACCTTACGTGGCAATTTCCTTAACGATCGTTTGTGTTAGGTGAAGGAAATTGAACAATAGTCAAGGTTATTAACATATTTCTGTTATCTATGCTTTCGAGGTTTTACGACTTTATAAACAACGTCTATTGGGAAAGTTTTATATACTTAAAACTATATGTATATGGGAATTTAGCCTTGATTGTTAACTCCATTTAGCTTTATTTAAAATCACGATTAAATGTTACCTTCAGGCATGTACAATAATCGATTAAAGTTCGTAGTGAAATCTGAAATAATAACTACAACTACCACAAAAACACTTCAATAATTTTTCCCACCTCAAACTTATCCTTTAAATATAAATATTGTTTTTTCCTTTTATTTGCGATATAGCAATTTTAATTTTTATTGGAAAAATGGCAACACGTAGACGTAACATAAATATATTGAAAAATAATCATAAGGAAACAAACAAATTAAAAATTGATTTATATATCTATAAATCATTTAAGACATCATTAATATCAAAACAAGTAATCCTTACCATTCCTTGTTGTCCATTAGGTTGCGCATTTCATCATCGGGTGCGGGGGGTGCGTCCCGTACGGGCGCGTACTGTGCGGCCACTAGGGGGTCTGTCGAGGGGTTGAGAGCTGTTAAGGCGGCGGCCCCGCTGGTTTGTGTCTCCTTGCCGCCTCCCCATCGAGCTGTCCATGCCCACCCACCGATACCTATAAAGCATAATTTTACTACTTTAATATTTTATTGGTTAGCTAGTTTCCGTCAAATAGAAGCCCCGAAGCAGGATACCGTATTCAAGCATTGCCTAGGCTTCTATCTATTATTATTAGTGTGTTTAAAATAAAATCATATACATATCTACAAATATGTAAGCTGTAAACTGCGAGAAAATTATTATTTATGTTCATGTAGCCTTTATCACAAAGCTATTGAAAAATCTATATAAAAATTACAAAAACACATAGGCTTAGTTTGTAATAGGGTTCCTATTCCGAATAAACCATTTGTTATGGGACCCTTAAACTGTATTATGATTGTATAAAACTTTAAATTAAATTTGTAATAATATACGAATGTCATATATTTTCAATTCAGCATTTACTTCCTTCCTTTGTATAAGTTCAAAAGTAATAAAAAAAAGTTCATGATTCATCATTATTCACACAATTGTGCCCTTCGTATTACTATTTCCGCACATTATACTACATAAATGTAAGTATATAATTAGCCTCTGATTTCATGTCACGTATATAGCATGTTTCAAATTGAAAGTGAAGGGCGTTTTATCAAGAATCATAAGTTTTATTAAAGATGATGACTCAACAACGTTTTCACGTATTGTTCCCTTCAATAATATTCAATAATATAAAAAAAAACTAAGAAGTTTCATTGTTATTTTTTTATTTGCAGCAATGTCCAAAAATGTAAAAAGTACCTACTGTTAATAGGTAGAGGCAGAAGAAGTCTTTTTTGTCTGTTTCTGACTTCGACACAAATATCTAATTAGATATCAACAGTAGGTAAATGGAACCCTAGTTCAGTTATTTTTTCTTTTTTTGTGTCTGATTTTATTTATATTTAAAAACTAGCGGCTCACCCTCGCCTCGCTCGAGTTCGTCTATAGACAAACAAAAACAAATCTATCACACGGGAACTGTACATTTTTCTGAGATAAAAAGTAGCCTATTTGTTATTCTCATGAACTATATATCTCATAAATTATATTATTGTAGTTTCATTAAAATCAAATCAGTAGTTTTTGTGACCTATGTGAAGTTAGAAACTGACTAAACAATAATTAATTTTTATCAATTCTATTCGATTGTACTAGGTTTGTACCGGATTGTACCGCTTGTTAAATCGTTTGTACCTCAGAGGGATGAGAAATAGGGGGGTTCGAATATATGTATCGTTCGCAGCCAAGCTAAAAATACAACATTTTTGTTGATGCCACCTGGAAGCATATCGTTTGTACCGGATTGTACCGCTATTTAAATCGTTTGTACCTCAAAGGGGTGAGAAATAGGGGGGTTCGAATATATGTATCGTTCGCAGCCAAGTTAAAAATACAACATTTTTGTTGATGCCAACTGGAAGCATATCGTTCGTACCGGATTGTACCGCTATTTAAATCGTTTGTACCTCAAAGGGGTGAGAAATAGGGGGTTTCGAATATACATATCGTTAGCAGCCAACCTAAAAATACAACATTTTTGTTGATGCCAACTGGAAGCATATCGTTTGTACCGGATTGTACCTCCTTTAAAATCGTTTGTACCTCAAAAGGGTAAGAAATATAGGGGTGTGAATTTATGTATCGTTCACAGCCAACCTAAAAATACAACATTTTTGTTGATGCCCACTATATCTTTTGTAAAGGATTATATGATTATTAGAACTAATATATATATATATATATATATATATATATATATATATATATATATATATATATATATATATATATATAAACAAGTTTATGACTATATGTACGTAATTTTTTTTCTCTACAAACCAAATTCTGTGGAGAAGTTAGCTTGTATCATCATTATACACATGCTAATTGAACTTTACGATAAGTTCTCGCCTTCTCGTCGTTTGTACCCGTTTGTACCGTGGAGAAGTTAGCTTGTATCATCATTATACACATGCTAATTGAACTTTACGATAAGTTCTCGCCTTCTCGTCGTTTGTACCCGTTTGTACCGTGGAGAATTTAGCTTGTATCATCATTATACACATGCTAATTGAACTTTACGATAAGTTCTCGCCTTCTCGTCGTTTGTACCCGTTTGTACCGTGGAGAAGTTAGCTTGTATCATCATTATACACATGCTAATTGAACTTTTACGATAAGTTCTCGCTGTCTCGTCGTTTGTACCCGTTTGTACCGTGGAGAAGTTAGTTTGTATCATCATTACACACGCGTAAATTGAATTTTACGATAAGTTCTCGGCTTCTCATCGTTTGTACCCATTTGTACCGCTGAGAATTTGGTTTGTAGAGAAAAAAAATTACGTACATATAGTCATAAACTTGTTTATATATATATATATATATATATATATATATATATATATATATATATATATTAGTTCTAATAATCATATAATCCTTTACAAAAGATATAGTGGGCATCAACAAAAATGTATTTTTAGGTTGGCTGTGAACGATACATAAATTCACACCCCTATATTTCTTACCCTTTTGAGGTACAAACGATTTTAAAGGAGGAACAATCCGGTACAAACGATATGCTTCCAGTTGGCATCAACAAAAATGTTGTATTTTTAGGTTGGCTGCTAACGATATGTATATTCGAAACCCCCTATTTCTCACCCCTTTGAGGTACAAACGATTTAAATAGCGGCACAATCCGGTACGAACGATATGCTTCCAGTTGGCATCAACAAAAATGTTGTATTTTTAACTTGGCTGCGAACGATACACATATTCGAACCCCCCTATTTCTCACCCCTTTGAGGTACAAACGATTTAAATAGCGGTACAATCCGGTACAAACGATATGCTTCCAGGTGGCATCAACAAAAATGTTGTATTTTTAGCTTGGCTGCGAACGATACATATATTCGAACCCCCCTATTTCTCATCCCTCTGAGGTACAAACGATTTAAAAAGCGGTACAATCCGGTACAAACCTAGTACAATCGAATAGAATTGATAAAAATTAATTATTGTTTAGTCAGTTTCTAACTTCACATAGGTGTTTTTGTGTACTAAGCTGTATAAGTTACTACCTTTTTTTTAACTATCCCACGGGAACTCTTTAATTTTCCGGGATAACAAGTATCTAAAATATTGACCGGGGATATAAGGTACCACCATACAAGATTTCATTTAAATTGGTCTAACAGTTTCGGAGATTAGTCCGTTCAACCAGAAAAAAAATCTGGATTTGTTCTATTTCTCTTCTTACATGCCCCCGACTCGGTTTTTAGATTTTTTTTTTCTATGTAACAGTCGACCTCTACAGTTTTATTATGTGTATGGATAATAATGTTTTATATTTATTTTTAATATCGGTAAAATTACTTTGCCTTCTTCATTGTTATAAATTTAATCATTTCTGTACTACTTGGGATAATCACACCAGTCCAGCTAGCGAGAACTATCAATGGCTAAAAGGTTAAGGTCAGATAACAATGTGATTACTTAGCTGAGCAGACAAAAAAATCTGAAATAGATCTATTTATGTACTACAATAGTATGTCTTTCTTGTGAAATAATACTGACTTTTTAAGATCATTATTTATTTATTTAATTAGGATCACCAACATGATATACAGTAACTTAACAAAAATACATAAATTGTACAAAAGAGGTCTAAATCCAACTGGGCCTCAAGTCTGCTATTGCAATGGTGTTACAGTTGTCGATCAATGACATCGTAATTGCTACTTTTTGCAATTTTGGTAGTCTACTAATTCAATGGTTTCCCGATGGCGTGTCACTGACACTCCAATGACACATTTGCAAATAATTGGTAGTCCCGTACATAATGACAAGCCAATGATCGAATTATTGCGTAGTCTGCTAATATTTTGACAGTTCTAATGACCAATGAAACGCCACCGATGGTGTGTCATTGACACCCCAATGACAAATTTGCAAATTGGTAGTCCCGTACATAATGACAAGTCAATGATCGAATGTATTGCGTAGTCTGCTAATATTTTGACAGTTCTAATGACCATTGGAACGCCACTGAACTATCATTGATGTGCCATTGTGCAGTCATTGCATAAAAGCCATGTTTGTTTGGTATTTTCTTAAGTTGTGAAGTGTGTGAACCTAAATAAAATGTTCAGAATAAAGTTTGGAGCGAAGAAATCGCCCTCCGCTGCTTGTTAAGGAGCAATATTGACCCCTTTCAGGATATTTCCGAGGTAGAATTTGTGAAAACATTTCGCCTCGGGAAGGAAACTAAGGGGGCTAGTGGAGGAGCTAACTCTACTTATTCCAAGACCACGTCGGAATGATGGAATATCGGCGGAGACGAAGGTTAGAAAACAACTTCAACTTCATTGCTTATCACTAAAGGCATAGCTATAGTCTAAGAATATATGATGTTGATATTAATGTAATATATATACACATATTTCTGTTGCAGATTCTGATAGCCTTAGCATTTTACGCATCTGGATCTTACCAGACCTTAGTTGAGCAGAGTGTCTATCTACACAATGTCTCACAGAAGACTGTGTCAAGAGCTGTGAGGCAAGTTACAGAGGCACTCAATGCTAAATTTAACAATTGTATTAAATGGCACATGGACCAGACTAGCTAGAGATAGACAGTTATGGAGAAAATTGAAGGAGGCCTTTGCCAACAAAGGGCAAACAGACAAGGTTGTCGAGGCAGAGTAATCTTACTCATACACACACAAAACAAATAAATAAATAAGTGAATAATAAATATATATATATAGAATAAGTAAAACACAATCAAATATATTGTTAAAACAGTGTATAAATAACTATATAATTTCAAGATGAGGAAAATAAGAGCACAGTAAATCAATGTAATAAGCTTTATTTTATCACTTTTTACTTTATAAGTTTTATAATGCTACTTCAATTTTCGTATTTCTATCCAATATAACAAAATTCAATGTAATTTTAACAATCACTTTATGTTACTACTATTTAACTAATCACAGGAAAGCGCTTTGTGTTTTCACTTATTACACATAAGTTCAACATAAATTCAATATTATTTTAACAACTAATACTTATCTTTTCTGCCGTAATGAATGTCTGTCCAGAAACTGCCTCTTCCAACGGTTACCTTATGCTTTTGTATTAATCAGCCGGAAGTGACATTTTAATTAAAATTTTATAAAATCATCCTAAAAATCAGTTAAGTGTCCATAATTTATAATTTAATTTTAATAAATAACACAATAGTATTTCAAAATTTTTAAATGTAATAATATAATTTGAAAATTATTAATGTCCTACTATTTAATTTATTTTTTAAAGCATTTATTTTTAAGCATATAATTATAAAATTAGTATAATAATTATTAAATTATTATATTTTAAAATTAATATATTTTAAAAGTATAAAAACTTTAAAAAAAAATAAAAACCGACTTCCTGGCAGTCGGTGTGCTTTGATTTGTATTGGCTGGCACCGACTTCGAAAATATCTGATTAGGTATCTATTTTAAATGAAAACCTCTGTTTAGTTATTTTTTACTTTTCAGTGCCAGGAAGTCGGTTTTTATTTTTTTTTAAAAAGTTTTTATTTTTCCATTTTTAGTGTAGACGTAATAAGCAAGTAATTTGTAAGAAGAAAGATTTTTTAATAAAACATAATATTCGATTAAGCCATTTATTTAAAAACCGCTTGACCGATTTCGATAAAATTTATATGGGACCACCGGGGAAGAATACTCTTTGAAACAAAAAAAAATTTTCCAAATCGGTTCAGCCGTCTTCGAGAAATCCGTGAACATACATAAAAAAAAAAAAAAAAAAAGATTCCGACGAATTGAGAACCTCCTCCTTTTTGGAAGTCGGTTAAAAATCAATAGACATTCCACATTAATTTGAAGTAGTCATATTATCTCTCATTAATTATATTAATTTATCAATGACTTTTAATTAAAATATTATTATTAATGATTTCTAATTATGTATATTATTTTTATTATGTACAATTTTACTCCGTGAAAGCCAGTTTACCAATATGTCGTAGTAAGGAAATTGTCACACATGTGTAAAAAGTGTAAAAAGAAAACATTAGAATATAGTTTGTAATCTTTATTGTAAACCATGTCTGAATAAAGGCTTATATTATTATTATTATTATTATTATTAGAATCCTACTAATATGACAAAGGTGAAAGTTTGTATGTTTGATTCTTAGTTACTTAACCGATTCATTGCGGGTGACACCTTAGGGGTGTCATACATTTCTTTCCTGTGTGGCGTGTGACACCCGAGCGGTGTCATAATTTAATTCGTCGAAACTATGTTAAAATGACATTTTTAAAGGTTTTCGCTAAATAAATCTATCATTATTTTATCACACAGATCATGCCTGTACCGTTCGTTTCAGGATTTAGTGTGAATAGAAAATTTTCAGGGGTTAAAAACCTTCTCATTGTTCCGGATACATTTCTTTCACGTGTGGCGGATGACACCCGAGCGGCGTCATCATAATCCAATCTGTTGAAATTCTGTTTATCGTAGAATAACGTATGGAACTGAACATTTTACCCGTTTTGCATAGTTTTATACCCGACTGCGACGAAGCCGAGAAAGGCTATGATTATGATGTATGATGTGATGTTTCCTCATAGCTACGGAACGGATAAAATGTTTTCTATAATGTATCGATATTGATCGCTAGATTCTTCTTTGGTGACGGAAATGTCCATGTGTAAATTATAATAACAAAATGCCGGGCGCTATCTTTTAGGCTTTAAATCTTTTTTATCAAAATGAAGGGGTCTCAAAGAAAATTTATGTTATATTCATATTCAAAATAATTATGTTTAAAAGCAATTTGTAATAGTACAATCTACATTTTCTTAATTTCTGTGCATGTCCCAATATCTTTCATTTTCTTTTTTTTTTTTAGGAAGAACATACTCTTCATATGATTGAGAGTTCTGTTCCAAAGTACACTGCGTTTCGTTTTCGTCACTCTGCGATTCAGGGATGTATGGGCGTTTTCGATTCAATTCAAAAAATTGTAACAATTCTTTAAGCTATAAAAAATATAAAGTCGCAGTGTATTACAAAATCCATACTAATATCCATACTAATATTATAAATGCGAAAGTAACTCTGTCTGTCTGTCTCCTTTTCACGCTTAATCCGCTGAACTGATTTAGACGAAATTTGGTATGGAGATAGTTTGAGATCCCGGGAAGGACATAGGATATTTTTTACCCCGGAAATCATCCCTTAAAAAGGTGAAAAGGGGGGTGGAACTTTGTATGGGAAATCAATCATTTCTCAACTAAGAGATATAAAACTCATCATACCTATGTATGTATGATGTATGTATATAGACTATATAGTCTATGTATTCCATACTAACCGTCATAAGGTATCTAGGGCCGAACCCGAGCGAAATAATAGACGTCATCTCAATAGCTAAACTCAATACTTTCAAACTTTTCTTGGGAATTTTAGTTGCCAATATTGCACCAAGTATATAAAAGAAACTTTGCAACACCAATTTCAGAACATATTTCAAAATATATTCTTAAGCTATTTAAATTGTATAGTCAAAGAAAAAAGAACACCAAATGTTTACAATATCTGATTCAAAATAGTAATTTCAAGTAAATCACTTATCTAAACACACGGAACTCACTTTAAACGAATTATCAAACTGCTTAGATCTGATAATAGATGCTGACTGAACAAAATCAAGTGTAAACAAGCCAAAAAAAGAAAAAAACCAGAAAGTTTTCGTATATGGCTGAAGGCACCGTCAGTGCCGGATTTACCTATGACGGGGCCCCAAGCAATTTCAGGTTTTTGGGGCCCTCATTCTGACATTAACCCCCCCCCCCCCCCCCCCCCAAAATTCAAAATAATAAATAACCAGTTAATTTTGCAAAATCAATATATTATTCAGTTTACTTATAATTTACTAACTAAATTACAACTTTTTCTAAAAATCGATATTATTTACCATATCGATGGATTGGATTGTTTTATTTTGGATTTTTTATTTTGTATTTTGTATTTTTTTTTTCAAATTTGAGAATATGTTTTCAAAATTTTGCAAATTTTGGGGCCCCTGTCCAAGCGGGGCCCCAAGCAATTGCTTCCTTTGCTTCCCGGTAAATCCGCCACTGGGCACCGTAGGGGTGTCATTTTAACGTATGGCGCGTGACGCCCTAGAGGTGTCATGAAAAATTTGTTCGCCGCCACGGGCCGTAGTTCGTAAAAAAGGCCGTCGCAATGAATCGGTTAAAATTTGGGCGCACTCCACCCAACGCCACTTCGCTAGGCTGCGTCCTTCGATGCTACGATTATAGTGGCCGAGCGCTAGCTCGGGCTGGCTCTCCAAGAAGTCCAGCAATGCAGAAATTTGCTCCAATAGGACAATAATTAAGGATTTTTACGCGACCACGAACAAATTGACCTATCAAATTATTTATTTTGGACGTTTTATTATTTAGATTACACTTAAAATTTATCTTTTTAGCTTTTTATGATCATTTTACATAATGCTTAGTCTTTAAAATATAAATTGATAACATATATAATCGAACCTAGACTAATACTCATTTCGGCGAACGCTTTTTGAACTAATGGCAATACCGATTCCCTTTCTACTACAACCCAATTACAATCCAATGACAAGACCAATGATCGACCATTGTAAATTTAGTAGACTACGAAATTTTGGACCAATGGTAATTGAATTAAAATTGCATTGTTCCATAATGACAATTCATGTAAAATAGCATTTATGCGCCATTGTGCAGTCATCTGTCATCGCAAATTCATAAGTGTTTCGATACCTCTCATTTGTTGAGCGTGCTTATTAAAGTTAAGTTGTGAAGTTATTGCTACATTAATAAAATGTTCAGAATAAGATGGAATATTTTGGAATTGGCCAACACCGTTGACGCTCAACAACGCCAGCGTTCGGAACGAAAAAACCGCCGTCGAGCCCGCCGCTTGTTAAGGAGTAATGTTGACCCCTTTCAGGATATTTCCGAGGTAGAATTTGTAAAAACATTTCGCCTCGGGAAGGAAACTGTGAGGGGGCTAGTGGAGGAACTAACTCCAATTATTCCAAAACCACGTCGGAATGATGGAATATCAACGGAGACGAAGGTTAGAAAACAATTCATTGCTTATCACTAAAGGCATAGCTATAGTCTAAGAATACATGATGTTGATATTAATGTAATATATACCTACATATTTCTGTTGCAGATTTTGATAGCCTTAGCATTTTACGCATCTGGATCTTACCAGACCTTAGTTGAGCAGAGTGTCTATCTACACAATATCTCACAGAAGACTGTGACAAGAGCTGTGAGGCAAGTTACAGAGGCACTCAATGCTAAATTTAACAATTATATTAAATGGCACATGGACCAGACTAGCTAGAGATAGACAGTTATGTAAAAATTGGAGGAGGCCTTTGCCAACAAAGGGCAAACAGACAAGGTTGTCGAGGCAGAGTAATCTTACTCATACACACACAAAACAAATAAATAAGTAAATAATAAATAAATATATATATATAGAATAAGTAAAACACAATCAAATATATTGTTAAAACAGTGTATAAATAACCATATAATTTCAAGATGAGGAAAATAAGAACACAGTAAATCAATGTAATAAGCCTTATTTTATCACTTTTTACTTTATAAGTTTTATAATGTTACTTCAATTTTCATATTTCTATCCAATATTTCTATCAAATATAACAAAATTCAATGTAATTTTAACGATCACTTTATGTTACTACTATTTAACTAATCACAGGAAAGCGCTTTATGTTTTCACTTATTACACATAAGTTCAACATAAATTCAATATTATTTTAACAAGTAATACTTATTCTTTTCTGCCGTAATGAATGTCTATCCAGAAACTGCCTCTTCTAATAACGGTTACCTTATGCTTTTATATTAATCAGCCGGAAGTGACATTTTAATTAAAATTTTATAATATCATCCTAAAAATCAGTTAAGTGTCCATAATTTATAATTTAATTTTATTAAATAACACAATAGTATTTCAGAATTTTTAAATGTAATAATATAATTTAAAAATTATTAATGTCTTACTATTTAATTAATTTTTTAAAACATTTATTTTTAAGCATATAATTATAAAATTAGTAACTCGAAAATAAGTCTAATTTTAAGATATTAACTGTTAAATTATTATTTTTCAAAATTAATATATTTTAAAAGTAAAATCAATAGAATTCCACATTAATTTGAAGTAGTCATATTATCTCTCATTAATTATATTAATTTATCAATGACTTTTAATTAAAATATTATTATTAATGATTTCTAATTATGTATATTATTTTTATTATGTACAATTTTACTCCGTGAAAGCCAGTTTATCAATATGTCGTAGTAAGGAAATTGTCACACATGTGTAAAAAGTGTAAAAAGAAAACATTAGAATATAGTTTGTAATCTTTATTGTAAATCATGTCTGAATAAAGGCTTATATTATTATTATTATTATTATTATTATTATTATTATAATCCTCCTAATATGACAAAGGTGAAAGTTTGTATGTTTGATTCTTCGTTACTTAAAATTTGGGCGCACTCCACCCAACGCCACTTCGCTAGGCTGCGTCCTTCGATGCTACGATTATAGTGGCCGAGCGCTAGCTCGGGCTGGCTCTCCAAGAAGTCCAGCAATGCAGAAATTTGCTCCAATAGGACGATAATTAAGGATTTTTACGCGACCACGAACAAATTGGCCTATCAAATGACATTGACATTTAATGTCAATTCAACAGTTACAGATGAAACTTATTTATTTTGGACGTTTTATTTTTTAGATTACACTTAAAATTTATCTTTTTAGCTTTTTATGATCATTTTACATAATGCTTAGTCTTTAAAATATAAATTGATAACATATATTATCGAACTTAGGCTAAAACACATTCCGGCAAACGCTTTTTGAACTAATGGCAATACCGATTCCCTTTCTACTACAATCTAATTACAATCATATTACAATCCAATGACAAGACCAATGATCGACCATTGTAAGTTTAGTAGACTACGAAATTTTGGACCAATGGTAATTGAATTAAAATTGCATTGTTCCATAATGACAATTCATGTAAAATAGCAGACTTGAGGCCCTGTTATCATACTTATATGTAACCACGACATGCATAAACAGTTACACGGAGCATTTAAAAATTAATAGTACTATAAGTAATAAAAAAAAATATTATCTAGACTTGGACTTGGCGTGTACATAATAAGGAAATCGTTATTTAATTAATTAGCAGAAAAAATACCGTTGATTTTAATTCAATTAAGTTATTGTGAAAATAATTAATATAATAATATATTAATTATAACAAATAGGTTACATTAGATATAAAAAACAAACAGTCATCTGCTAATGAGTAGCTAATAGCTACATCTAATATATTTAAACGAGCAATTCTTATATATTTATATCTTTATATCTACATTTATTTATACCAGCGATCTCAGAAATGGCTCTAACGATTTCGCTAAAATTAGGTATGTGAGGGCTTTCGGAGGCGAAAAATCGATCTAGATTAGTCTCATGTCTGGGAAAACGCGTGTTTTCGAGTTTTCATACGGTTTTCTTTTGCATTATTCTACTCAGAATGTGGTCGATAATTTCTTACATCCTCGTATAAGCATCGTGGTCGAGCGGTCAAGTCGCAAGTTAGACAACACATATGCCCGGTATCGAGTCTCGGTCGTAATACAAAGTTTATGCTTTTGTTTTTTTTTTGTATTTATTCAAGTTTTTAGTTTTTTTTTATCTAAAAAATACGATATAACAAAAAAGAACTCCGAGCCAAGCTCGGTCGCCAGGTGCTATATATTATAATATGTAACCTACTTACAGGTTTAGTTCGTTGTTTTTATAATTATTGTCAATATTTGTTTGTAAGACAAAAATATTAGTGAGGGCAATATAAACATTACATTATGCAAAATATGGGTATTCCTGAGTAGCTACGATCACATGGCCTATATTAGATGCAACTCTACGTTATTTATATATACATTAAGTAAACCTAGCGATTTATTTGAGTAAAAATAATGGCATATAATAAAATGTATCACATTTTTTTTTAAAACAAACACTTCTGGTTAAAACAAAGTAATATTATGTCAATTTTTTCTTAAGTATTATAGCTACTAAAGACGAAAATATTATTAAATAATAGATTACGTCATTATTCAAACTTGACGTTTTACCTTATCACATTGGAGCAACATTGCATTTAATTTGCAGTGTAACTACTTTTTTTAGAATATTATACATATTATACGTACGCACATCAATGATATCATCTAATGAGGATGTAAAATGAGAAAAAAAGCTTAAAATTTAAAATTGTTCTGATACCTATCTATTAAAATTAGTACAGTGTAGTAACCACTAACCTGTAAATAGAACTCCGAGGCACAATATAACCCCTCCGGCAATGAGCGCTCCAAAACCATTATCCGAGTCTTGTGGCGTAGGCGTCGCTGGTGACTTGGAGTACTGCACTCCACCTGCTATGAGGAGTGCTAGACCTGCAACAAGAGATAGTATAACATTCAGTAAAATATATGCATGTTCTTACTTCAATTGTTGATTTAACCAACTTAAATGAATGAAGTCTTGTTTTTCTTTCTTGCAGCAACCTGACGAGTGGGTGATGAGTCGATCTAATTTTTTGCATAGCGACAATTTATTAGCCGAAAATAGATACACTAATCATTTTTAAACCAGTAGATATAACAAGTGGTTCAATGGGGATCAAATCAAATCAAATTATTCGAGCGTGCGTGTTTGTTACTCTGCATTGAAGCCTTTTTAACGTCCCACTGCTGGGCACAGGCCTCCTTTCAATACTAAGCGGATCCGGTCATAGTCCACCACGCTGGCAGAATGCGAATTGGCGGACTTCACATGTCTTCCGAAAACTTGCTAAATTCTCTCAGACATGCAGGTTTCCTCACGATGTTTTCCTTCACCGTAAGGTCATCATGTTAGAAATGATTCCCACATGAAAATATGAGAGGTGCGAGACCCGAGATTTGAACCCGCTTCACTCGGTTTTCCAAACGGGCGCGATATTGGGCCACCACTGCCTTTGTTACTCTTCAAGCTGTAATATCTCCACAAATTCAAGACAAATTTCGAATCAAGAAGCTTACAACCTGAATTAAGAAAAAAAATTTAGAGACATCTACCAACTTCGTGAGATAAAGAAAGAATTTATAAAAGCCAAAGATTCGATATCATTAGATTAGGGTTTATTTCCATGATAAATGGTAAAAAATGATATCAGTAAAACCCACTTAACATGTCCAATGTCAAAAGCCTCATAAAAAATGTAATTTAATCGAAAATGGGCATCGTGTTCTTTCTTGCAAATCGATCAGTTTTTGTTTATTCTTCACATATTCTCCTTTGCGACGTAGCCATAAAGGTTTTCTTTAAACTACTATCGTCTACCGACTTCGATGAGCTAAGAAAATGCATTCCATTAAATCTTTAAAACAAGTCGTCTGCATTAGGTGTATATGTACGTCTGTTTATGGTAGCGTATCTATGCAGGTATAGTCAACACTTACAAAAATAAACGAAGCACCTTCTAGCCAGCTTCTATAATACCAGTAAACAAGTAAGTTTAAACTGGTATGACCAGTCTAAATGCAATTTAATTGATTCATTCACTGCTTTTGGACTAGATTACTTTTAGCGTGGGAAACTAAAAGGTTAAAATACGAATAACAAAGAAAGACTATATAGCCCCCTTAACTCTACATTTCAACCGTGCTAAGTTTTCAACAATTACGTTACTAATAATTATTTAATAAATAACATTGATAGAATACTTATATGTAGATATTTATTTCAGTATTGGTTTTTCCGCCATATATTTTCAATGCGAATTCCCAATTTGGCAACATCTGACAATGTTACATAAGTCTTGATTTTTTCTTAGTAATATTTTTTTTAAATAAATCTTTATAGCAAATTATTTACTATCCAATTATTTAATTATATATATTTATTCAATTATGTTTAAAAATTGTAACAGGTTAAATAAGGGTGTTACAGTTATTATTGAAAATCTCTTCAAGTAAATGAAGGCGAAGTAACGGGAGATTACTTATCTATTATAAATAACACTTATTGATATAAACAAGTTGCTGCCCGCGACTCTGTCCGCGAGTTTACAGACAGTCTACACTAGGCTTGGCAGATGGCCGGGAAAGTCCCGGATTTCGAATACCTACCACTAATTTTTTATCATTATGTTAAGAATAGGTACAATGCGCTACGTAAAAATACACTGCGTTGTATGAGTAATGTAGGTAGGTAAGTTAGTTTTTATCATAGATATAATAGTATGTTTGTAAAACTTTAAAAGTAAAGCGAATTACAAAAAAAATTTTTTTTTTTAGTATATTTTCTTATCGACCGAATTCGTAACCCTCAAACCCGGAAATGAAATACCTGTATCTTTCAACTCTAGTATAAACTGACTCTTAGCCCAACTTTTTAATATGAGAGTGCATGAGAAACCAAGCTGTGTCTTTGATATATCTATTAGTTATTACTAATAATTTAACAGTTAATAAAAAAATGAAACATAATATGTTTTATTTCAGTCTAACCTAAACATCATTAAAGTCACATTGAAATCGGTCCGGCTATTCTCGATCTTGAGTTAATCGTGGCTAAAAAGACATCTCTAAAATCTAGATTATAATCCAAAATCTGAAAGTATGGTAAAATCTTACACGACCCCTTCATTTTAAAATTTTTTATAATGGCTGTTAATGAACAATAAATGTTTAAATTATAAACTAGACCTCAGTACAATTTTATTCAAGAGATTAATTATAACAGTCTCCATCATTAAATGTCGGAGTGTACTTTACACCGGAACAATAAGTCAATAAATAGGAAATTCTTAGTGATCGACAACATATTTGCAGAACTATTAAATAAAATTATAATAAATAAATCAGCGTTGTTGTTTCTACTTAAAGGGCTTAATAATTGTTACCAGGAAACGGGAAATGGGTAATAAGAACTACACAATACTAGCGTTGTCCCGCGGCTCCGTCCGCGTAGTTCATTTATGTATTACTATATCTTTTTAAATTATAGCCTATGTTACTCTAATTTATAAGCTATATTTAATACCTACTGTAAGGTTTCATCAAAGTACGTTAAGTGTTAAATGGTTAAGGATTTTTGCGTGAAAGAGTAAGAAACATATTATGTACATGTTTACACCTCACAAAATTACACGTTTATAATATTAGTAGGATATATGTATGCACTACATTGTATATATATATAAATATTATATACATACTTAGTAGTCGACTTGCAAGTCTATGTAAAACTAGAAATACGAACCTGAAACATATTCGGTTTCAATACCGCATGTTAGGTTTTATTATTATATTGATTATTTTTAATTTCCTTCTCAACCGCAGTTACAACGTAGGTTCTCAATTTACATACATATATTATGTATTTTCATTTATTGGCAATTGACTGATTAATATTCAAGTAGTGACCCGCCGCCACTTTAAATAGTCGTCAATGACTATAAATAGGTACTTAGTATGACATCTACATTTATTAACATATATGTATGTATTTTGAATTATTACTCCATAGACCACAGTTCCGATCATCAAACAAAAATGCGGCAATAAAGTCTATGGTTAAAAGTCAAAATAAAATAAAAATATTTCCCATATTGGTACTTTTATATTTAAAAGTTCAATAATTATATTAGTTAACAATCAGAAATTAGAAAAATAACAATCGAGTTATCTAGTAGTAGGCATATTGTTACTAAAATATAAATTTTTATTTACGAAAACTATGAGATAATTAGTTCAAGATACATTATTGATGTATTATAAATATATTATTTTTAGTAATTAATAATATATACTTAATATTATAAATGTGAAAGTTTGTGAGCATGTAGGGATGTTTGTTACTCTTTCACGCCACAACGGCTGAACGGAACTGAATGAAATTTGACACAGTGATAGATTATAGTCTGGAGGTATTCCATAGGCTACTTTTTATCCTGGAAAAGTGTACGGTTCCCGTGGGATAGGTTTGTTTTTGTTTTCCTAGAGGCGAACCAGAGCGAAGGGAGCGTGAGCCGCTAGTGTAAATAATAATTGTTATGTCAGCATCGCAGTTGAACTTTTATATTTGTTTAAATATATATTGTAACATAAAGCTAAAAGAAGCTTAAAGCGCTAGAGCTTAATTATTAAGCTAAGAGTTTTACCACGGTATTTTACTAGGTTGTAAAGATACATCATTCGAAACCTATTTCTAAAAACACTAATGACCGAGTTGAAAACTGAACCACCTTGACTTGCGACTTGAGTTGTCAGGTCCGAATTATTATTTAATTTATTTAAAAACTCGTATTTTAAAGAAATCGTCATGTTTTACGTTAGTTTTACAAAATCGTATAATGATTATATTGGAAAATGAAATAATGTTTTTGAAGTTATACTTCTTTTGGCACGTTTGGAAAAAATTATGAGAGAAACATTTTTACCGACAGCCAAAAAGCGACATGATAAAGTTAGCTGCATTCCTTTTACAGAGAGTTTGACATACGGGATGAAATCTTTAGCTATTTTTGTTCTGTTACGCCAAAGAAGTAGGTATAACTTCTTACGTCCGTACATCAGTATTAAGTACACACACATGTTTTTTTTTTAATTATAATTTCACACACTTTACTAAGATATCTATAACAATCCATCTCTTATTTATACTAACAATACAGAAATGTATAAAAAGTATAAATATTAAATATAAATATGTGAATATACATTTTTTCAACCTACTTTTATACAATTTATATATAAAAAAAATATTTTGAACATAATGTACTGATAATGCTATTGTTATCTTGCTTGATAATATAAATAGAGTAGGCTCAATAAAAGTTGAAAATAATTACGGAACACTTCCAGTATTTATTGTAGCAATGACCTAGTTAGTAGGTACATAAAGTAACCCTCATGCATTCTTAATGTATATCGATTTCACGACACTGGTTAGATTTAACCGCTTCTTTAATTCAATCTCAAGGCTATTATGGTGTTAATTATCTGTTCTTAAATTTCTTAATTGAATATTAAAAAAAAAATATGTTTAATTTCAGTAACATTAAACTTACGGAAAATATTTGTATATATGATACTTACGTATAATATATACGTAATATATACGTTAGAAACACATTATATTTTTATTACGTACATATGTAGTACATATTCTGACCTTGAAGCGGTATAAATAATATTTACAACCTTGTGATAATAAAATCATTTACAAGCAAGGGTGTAGAGTGGAATGCTTAGTTTTACTTTATACGGTTGAGACTCTATGTACCTCACGAAACTTAGGACTGAATATTACTTTGTGTTATGAGGCTATATAGATTACGTTTTAACGTTTAGTACTTCTCAGAGATGAGATATTTTCCCGCAGTAAAAAGTATCCTATTATATATTGACCGGATAACCAACTATCATCATACGAAATGTCATCAAAATCTGTCCAGTGATTTTCTCGTGATGCGGTCACAGACAGACAGGACGACAAACAAAAATTCTAAAAACGAGAGATTCGACCTCTGTTTCGATAATGTTGACTATTTCAATAAGATTTTTCAAAAAATATTTAATGTACAGATTCGACTAAGTTAGAATTTTATTACACGTATAGATAATAGATATACTAAAACAGTAAGTACTCGAGTCATAAGATGCTAACTGTGCAAATCTAGTACCTAAGTAGACAGACAATCTGTATTCATAAATACTGCAAATGAGTACTAACAACAGTGACCTACTTCAAAATGCGCACGTCACCCCTTATATAGGGCCGAGGGAAACCGTTATGGGAGTCTTGTCTTTCTTTTGAAGAAAGCAACCAGTTACGGAGTTGGGCGTACGGTAGCTTGGTAGCAAAGATAAGCCCGTGCGTATCGTATACAATTAGCTATGAATCGTAAAAGGTATCGAGTGTCCGGTGCGGCGCTTGCGGCCGGTGACTCATCCGGCGGCTGCGTAGTGGGATCACGTACCTATACGATACGATACTTTAGAATTAATATACATATAGGTACATACTACATATGGATCATTACTATTACATAAATATATAATATGTATGGATTTATTTACAACTAATTGTAAGTTTAAGAAAACAATACCTACAAGGGTTTGTTTTCACGTCACCTTGACAACATAACTAGAGTAATATAATAAATAAAGTAAATATCTCAATAAATTCTTTCTTTTTTTTATTTAAGGTGATTGAACTTTTATAGTTTTTAGCGCAGTAATTTGGACATTGAATAAGACATCTAAATAATCATATCACAATCTATATTATGTATAAGCAATAGAATATTATCATAAATGACGTAAAAACAACGTAAATTGATTCGTAATATTTATTACTTTTGATAGTCTCCAAAGCTATATTATTCGTAAAAGCTACGTACGAAGGTCGACAAACTCGTCAAAGTGCGGCTACAACACGTTTCCGTAATACAAGTACCTCTTACTTCCTCGCTCCCTACAAATAAATGACTAGTGATTAAGACTGAATCATCGCAGAAAAAAGAATTAAAATGATTTAAATCATCGTAAGGGTATACCCAAATACCCATTAGGGTATAGGTATTATGGAAACATGTCATTATCAGAAATTTGAGTTACACAAAAGTTTAAGTATACTCATTAGCGTTTACGTAAATGACAAATAGTATTTATCATTACAATTAGTAAGCTTCTTAGTAAAGCAGCTAAATATTAGATTTTCATTTTAATTTAACACTGCAATATATATTTTCGTCATCTAATAAATATATTTACGTGTCTCCAAGTTTTTTATTTATTTATAAAGTTAACGACAGTATCTATAAATAGAAATATGTTAATGTTACGAACTTTGGAGACCTTTGAGTGAGTGAATTTGTAAACCAATCTAAATATATGTATATTTATAACAGATTTTATAATAATTTTGCCTATGGGCATTAGCTATCAATAAACTGGTTTACTTAAATATAATTTCTTGTTACCTGTATAAAATGTTCAAATGTACTCGTGTTTTATCACGTTAATATTATCAATTTTGATATTCTTGGATATTGTTATAAAAATATAATATGTACCTATAGGCTCATACAAAATATTGTCAACGCCTCCGTGCGAATTTCCGGGAAATCAATTGTTAAAATACACACCAGTGTGTATGCACCTCTCAACGGGTAAAAAAACGAACATGTGCTTTTTGATTTCTTTCTTTCTGAAAGTTTCATGTAATAATATCGAAGCGAATCGAAACAATAGTCTGATCGAGGTGATATTTTGTTTATTGTTAGAGGTAGTTGGTTCCTGAATAATTTGGGGAGTGTAGTCAGGGTCTAACAATAAGCAAGGCGAGAGCGAGTCGTTTGCTAGTCATTGTTGATGTTATAAATGAAAAAAGGCACAATGTTTTCCTTCTTTCACGCAGAAAAGCAACGACGTACATAAAAACTGTAAACAAATACATATTTAAGATCCAAGAACACAAGAAGGCAACTTTTTGAGACTCATATGTTACGGGATTCCATTGAATATTAAAATAATTAATAAGTATTTACAGCTGCGCCTAAAAGTAAAGTAAAACAAATAAAAGACAATAAAAGCTGAATGTTATACTTAAAGCATTATATAATTTTTCTATTATTAAAATAATACTTTACTATTGTTTGGATGGATTTAGTGCAAGTGAAAGTAGTTTTTGGTGCTAACGTTTCTACCCACTCCTTCAACCCACTACTGCCGCTGCTTTGACCCATTTTCGTAACCATTATGCATTTTTACTTAGCCATTATTATCTATTGATTGTTAATATACTTCTTGTTTGTTGTTTCATACAAAGTACACCCACACTCACTACATTTGTTTTGTTCTACACTTATTTTTGTAGGATTGTGTATTTCTGTTTAATCTTGCCAAGCACTCAGTAGAAGTTTACAAGCCTTTAGGTTGTAGTAATCAGATAAACCAACCACAACTACTGCTGTAGTTATGATTGAGTACTTAATACCTTTAGTAGAGTATTGAAGAAAAATGTATGGAATTATAAAGGTATTCTAATTACCATTTAGAAAATCACATAATTTTCTTTAGTTTTAAACTATGTATTTTTATAATAGAAACAGTAATTTAGGCAATTTTTTCTCTCTTTACTGCTTTTCAACAACTTGCACTCACTAAAACTAACATAGCACTGTGTATTCATTAGATTCTAAGAAATAAGTTGTTAGTTCTATAGGAATTTTGAAAATGCCTCTTAGTACTATAAGTCATGCCCAATGGACCAAATGCGAGTCTAAGTACGGAAAACGAGTCCAACATACAATACAATACAAGTCATGCCCATAAGATACCTGTAAATTAAGATCACACATTTCTCTTATTTACCTATACTTAATGAATATGAAACCTAAAGCATATGCCTGAACTTAAACTTTAACAAAAATTAAATTATTTTATGAATTAGTAGCAAAGAAAATTGTATTTAATATTTTATTAAGGTCAGTAGTACTCACAGCATCAGCACACTGTCAGATAAACTAAATAAACAAAATGCATCTGTAATGAATTATTGCTTTAAGGACATAAAGACAAAATGGATGTAATTAATATCAAAATGAATATTAACTACAATATTATGAATGCTGCTTTTTATACAAAATTGTAATTAGTTTAGTTTAGTTTCAAACCCTATATATATATATATATATATATATATATATATATATATATATATATATATATATATATATATATATATATATATAATATTAATCATCATTGAGGCAATCATTCAAAATTAAAATGATAAATTCAATGGTTATTAAAAACAAAACTAAAGGAAAATTTTCCATGTTCTAAACTGAAAAAAAAGCTTAATATAACTCTTTACTATATATTTGCATATAAAAAATAATAACGATTATAATAAAATCATGTTAGTAAACAAGATTAATTTCAAAGAGATTTAGGGGTTAAAATACTTCAAACTTTCTAATTACTAAAGAGATTCTTATTAGAATAATTTTAAGGACTACTACGCTAAAAATGCTTACCTATAATAAATAATGTGCTTCCAAATAGGCATAAAGTGAGTCGTATACAAAGTGCTCGATTCAAGCTACTTGTCACGCGCCTTGAGAAGTAGCTGATCGGGCAATTCCAGCGCTGATCATTCGGTTGCTGCTCATATGTCACAGTTGTAGGCTGATATACAGCACTTGTAGGCATTATGAAATTATTTACTAAAAATAGTTCACTCAAACTAAATCACCACTTCTTTGTGCACTCACTTCACTACTAATTGTGAATGTCGACGATATTTTACTCGTTTACCTATTATAATTGTGCTTCTTTAGCTTATTAATAAGTTTATTAAATTATAGTAATGATATATGTGTATTTTATTTATAATTATAACAAAACAAATGTTAAGTGACGCTTAAAATCGAAGTGGTCGCGTCGCGTCAAGAATCGAAACAGTCACGAATGATGTCAGACAGACTCAGTCGTAAATTGTAATGATTTGACAGCATTGACATAAATTCCTATATTGCCAGCAATAAAATTATAGCTACATACTGATACATCTTTGTCTTAATGTGTGTGCCAGTGTGGCTCACTGTGTGTCTTTAGAGTTAAAAACGTTGGACGCTGAAAGTACTATTTTGCAGTGAAAATAGTTGAACGCTTTATAATCATTTTATAACCAAACCTTTAATTAAATAAATAATAAAAAGTGGAAAGAAACGTGATCTGGATATATTTTAATTTCTTTTAAGCGTTCTAATAGGTTATCTGTTAGTGATATTGTGATGGCTGCATAATACTATATTAAATGTTCCTTCATCAATTTGTTCGCATCTTTTTAGTTTGCTTTCTACCATCTATCCTTTTTTTTTCATCTATGTTTTTTTTGCGGATTTTTAATTTTTATAAATTATTTTTTTATTTACAGCTTTATAATTTTGGTCAGTCAGACATTTTTAGTTTAACTAAATAATAACTTATCCTAAATTTCGTTTAAACACATAAGTTGTACATATATTTGTAATAGCCTCATAAAAACCTTTATTTTAATACCTCACTCGAGTAATTCGGATGAAAAACTTTTTTTCCAGATACACAAATTTGCGCCTTAGATCTGTCATTTTGATTTTTAATGATTTCCGTAATACAGATAGAGGGTATGTTATGTCATGTGACACTCATGTTTATGAAAACGAATCGAACGAAGTATCTTCAAAATTGGTTAAGACATTTAGTAATATATAGTTCTCGCCAAATATTTTGAGTATCGAGCGCGGGGTGCAGGGGATGCGGGTCCCCTCGGGGGTGTAGGCGATCCCGTAAACGGCTCTAACGATTTCGCTGAAATTTGGTTTGTGGTTTTCTTTCGCATTATTCCACGCAAAATATGGTCGCTAATTTTACACGCTCGGGCATAAGCATCGTAGTCAAGCGGCCAACGCGTAATATTTATAATGCCAGGTGTCCTGGTTCTAATCCTGGTCAGACACAGTTTTTTACTTTCGTTTTTTTTTCTATTTATTCAAGATTTTAGTTTTTTTTATCTAAAAAAATAATACATAACAAAAACGAACTCCGAGCGAAGCTCGATCGCCTACTACACATAATATTAAGATGATTTTTATACTATTGCTATCGATCAAAAAAGTACTAGATACACAAACCTATGCAAAAATTTTCTTAAAACTATCATTAATTGTGTTTAGGTCACAGATATATATGTAATAGATAACGCAAGTATCACGATTTGTATTGAAACCAAGCGTGCCGACTTTTTAACACCTACTGTGACGTCACAGCCGTAATTTAGTGCGGAAAATCCAAACCGATTCAAAGACATCGATGCCGCCGATGCCCCTCCGCCCCGCTACCATTCAGCTGGAGCCGCCGCCGTGATCGTTTCGCTCATACACATATGTATATTTAACTTTTTTCCTTTAATGAAACTAATATTTTCAAAATGTATAGAACAAATAGTACTGTGTTTAGTCGGGAACCAGTCTTTCCGTCCCGTGGCCGCAATTTTCTTTTATGATTTGATCATGTAGGAAACTAAAAAAATATTTTTTAAAAACAATAGAAATTTATAAACACATTAAATATATAAACATACTCGTATATGTTGAAAGGATAAACAAAAACACATTGAATACATGAACCCTAAAAATATTACCCTCCTTTTTTTAAAGCTGTCGTTTAAAATTAGGTCATGCATGAGTTTGTTTTATCTACTAAATTGTTTTTTTTTATAATATGTCCGTCCGATATCGATTATTGATATATGTTGTAGAACGAACAACATTAGTCACTAGATTTGACAGAAGAATGACAAATTGCCTGTATCACGAAGTCCAAGCGATGTGCGACAGTATCGCTTGTTCCAATATTCATCGTCTACTAACACACAACGTCAGATCAAACGTCCAAAGCAAACGCGGCAATGTAATGTGAATACCGTTTACTTAACGTTAATTTATAGTTATGTATATTCTGGGACTCACACACAGCTTGGAATACTTAAAAAACAGTTTTAATATGAATTTACGCATAATATAATTTTAAAATAACTTACCTGTGATAGAAAATATGTTACTGCCTTTGGGTGCTCGAAATTTTTGGGCTATTGCAGTTAATTATCACGCAACGAGGCATTTCATTAGTTTTTGCGGCCGTCTGGCTGCAACAATGGATGCGCACGGATTGAAGTTAGCGACGACCAACCTGGACGTTTGGTCGGGGTTCGGACACGCGAAGTACATGCATTTGCGTTATCTATATACATCTATATCTGTGGTTTAGGTATTTAATTATTAAGGTTTAATTATTCTAGTTGAAATAAATATACAACAATGTAAATTGAACCTTAAATACAATAATTAACATCGTCTTCACAAAAAAAATTAAAAGCGCGTCCAAATGTTCAAATGAGCGCTCATTCGGTGAGGACATTTTTTGTCGCTGATTTTGTATCCATATAGTACTTTTTGATCCATAAATATTGCCCGTAAATTATTGAATACTTTCCTTAATTAAATAAAAGGTACAAATTATAATATGGAATAAAATTGTGAGTGTAACGTAAAGCTGTGAGTACAACTATTATAACAAGTCAACCTTACCTCAAATAAGGGTAATGAGAAAGTAACGGGTATCTGCTAGTTTGATGTGAAATAAAAAACAGTAATATTGTGCAAAAATATTATAGTTTATTTTAATGTAAGTTTTATTATCATTAAAACATTTTACTTAGCTAACAGTCATGTATATCTAAAGCTATCACTATATCGTTATTTTATGGGTAAAAGGCACTCATTCTTGTTATAAATATATTTTCTCACATCATCTCATCATATAAAATCATTATATTACAATCATACATTTATGTAAAACATTTGAATATAACAAGTAAATTATTGAAATTAAATATTTATCTATGTTGAATAATTAATTTTAACTTGTAAAGTATAGTATATATGTACATGTATAATTCTTGATTTAAATAATAAGGCACCTTACGAGCAATCGCCTCAAATCCAATATGGAAATTAAATTCTTTAAACTACAACACATCACTTGTGCTTTGTACTGAAACAACCAGTTATATATACAATAACATGTACTATGATAATACTTTTTTTTTTATAATGACCACTATTTTTGTGTTTCTATTAAAAAAAATAAAACATTTGGTACTATAATTCATCAAATCACAAGCATACAATATTGACATTATTATTATTAATGAGCATAGCAAATTGCGCGAATATTTATTTTTATTATAATCAATGTAGCCAAATTTGCATGAAACATTTCAATTTTTGCTGTTATCTTTTATCTTAGACCTGAAAATATACTTTCATTGGGGCATTACATATGTATATGAAATTTCATAAGAAAATTGTGCTCTGTACATTGCTCAAGTGCTAGTAATATTGTAATTCGGAATAACTAGTAGTTACATAAAGAAATCCCATTAATGTGAATAACATTTCATAAATACTATTAAAATATCATGTAATAAGTAGGATAAGTTAAAAATAATGGAAGTACTTTATAATAATATTGGGTAGCTATATTTTAATCTAGTTTATAATATTCACGTTATAAGAAAACTAAGAGAACATTTGATTGAATGTGGCTAGGTATTTTAGAAGACAATGTAACTTTTTGAATTTTGTATTCATAGAATGTCAATTTCATAGAATCGTATACGATGTCGAATTTTTCAAAAAGATAATTAATTTTAAATAATTTTGTCATGTCCACGTATTCTTTATATTCGTCAGTCTCATAAATTGCTTCTTTTTTGTTAGCTCTCGTCTTAGATAATATTAATCGCAGTACAGCTTTATTTACAAAATGTAGAACACAATGAAAGACAACTAAGAATAACATAATATCATTCGACGGCGAACCCGGCCGTCTCTAGGACGGCTTGCTCGAGTTTGTCGTGTAGCTTTTCTTTATTCGGATAGGGGGGTAAGTCGAGACGATTGAAGCAGGTGTGCGCTTTGGGGAGTGAGTCGGGGGACGCGTCTGCTACTAGATGTAGAGTGAATAGTCTGGGTGCGGCGGCGCCGGTGGAGCCTTGTAGGGCGCGGAACCCAGCTAGGGGCACTCGTCGTGAACCGGTGACGAATTGAAGTAAACGAGCTCGCATTTCCGCGTCGAATTCTTCAACGATTTCCCAGAACCAGTTGACGATCGGCGCATCGGGCGCGACGTGCTTGAGGCGCGTGTGGCGCCGCCAGTCGGCGGGGTCGAGGTCGGCGCGGCCGGCCAGCAGCGGCGGCAGGTCGCGCGGCGACAGCGGGCGCAGCAGCTGCGGCGGCACGAGGTCGGCCAGCCCGCGCTGCAGCGCCAGCCACTGCCGCTCGGCGCCGCGCGTGAAGCGGTGCGCCACGTACAGCCGCACGTACTCGCGCTTGTTGGCGTCCGTCACCGCCTCGGTGGCGCCGCCCGGCCGCAGCTCCACGCTGCGCACCGCTCCGAATGATGAGCATTCCACGGAGAATGTAGTGTCTATCACGCCTGCTATGCTGTTGTCCCTTTATATGAAAATAAGTATGACTTTAGCGAACTTATTTTTGAAGATTCAAAACAAAATCTAAGGTAATGCAAATGGGTAATTTTTTTATAGAGAAATATTCTCATATAATAATTTATATTTATACATAAAAAATATCTAGATTACTCTAACTAATAGCAAAAGGAAAACAATAATTAGCTAACCATGTGGTACTACAGTCAAAGAAATATATTCTGAATAGTCATAAGACCAAGGGGGCTCGAAAAAGATGTCATTCTTTATAGGATTCATTGACAATACCAATCAATTAATATATTTTTATGAACTGTCAAAATTCGATTTTCTCATAGATTTTGTATGACAATAGAATTTGTAATGTCGCTATTTGCCAACTCAATCTATTCACTACTTGAAAATTTATCTGGTTTGTAAAGTTGTGTCTTGGAATTATTATTTGAGTCATTGGACTCAATAATTCAGTAGTTGTACTGAATATATAACTTATGGGCAAAGCTCCTCTTGAATACATTCAAAGATTTATTACAAAATTAATCATAAAATTAAAAATCTTTAAAACATGTTTGTAAGTACTCACAGCATCCACGATAATGATCTATGTAATTCAGGATCCACATCACGAATATCCTTCAGAGTTATTGGTCTTCCTAGTAACTGCTTATAAAAAGGTACTGTAAAGGCAGCATCCAGTTGGTGGCCGTGGAACAATGCCACTCCCAAGATACGACCCGCAAAATGGAAGTATGATAAGTGCTCAGGGTTAACCTTGTAATAATAATTAAAAGAAAAAAAGCTGATGATTTTTGTTGTTATGTAATACTAAGAAAATATATTTATAATATAAAAAACGAACTTTATACGTCATGAGTTCAATTTTTGCATGGAGACTATAAAGTTTAATGTAGTCTAATTAAGATAAAGCATGACTCTGAATATTCAAACTTAATGGAAATTAAAATTAGGTGTTGTCTTTCACTATCTCACCTTGAAAAGTACATAAAGTTACTAAAAAAATGTTATGCAAGAGATGCAGTACAGGTGCTTGTGCACAAATACATAACATTATACACTATTAGATTTATGTCTGTAAGGTTAGATACAGTGTGTTAAAAAAACCCTGTCCGATCGGAAACATTGCATCCGAGTGCACGCGTTGGAGAAATTGAGTTTTAACTATGTCGTATACGAATGCAGAGTACTTTAATATGTTATTGTGTTTGGAGAGGAGCGACTGCAATTATGCAGAGGCTCGTAGAGACTATGAAATGCGTTTCGCAGTTCCGCGGGGTACCACGGTGCCGTCAGAGCGTGCGTTTCAACGTCTTCACAATCGTATTTACACCACGGGGAATGTTCATGAGTCCGAAACGCATCCCGCTGATACAGAGAGACCGCGTATCAACATGGATATTGAAGAGCAGGTGCTTGAGTTATTTAATGAGGACCCCACCCAAAGTACTCGTTCTGTAGCCCGACAACTGGGCACTAACCATGTCCAGGTGTGGAAAGTGTTGAAAGAAGATGGCCAGCATCCTTTCCACTACCGTCGTGTCCAAACTTTACTACCCAGTGATTATGAACCTAGAGTGGAATATTGTGCATGGACTTTAAGGAAAATCGAAGAGGACGCTGAATTTTTGAAAAGGGTTATTTTCACCGATGAATGTTCTTTTCATAGAACAAGCGTCTTTAACAGCCGGAATGAACATGTGTGGTCGACGCTAAATCCTTACGCCATTAAACCAAGCCATTTTCAACATCGTTGGCGAATAAACGTTTGGGCTGGTATACTAGGAGACCAAATCATTGGCCCGATCTTTTTAAATGAAACGATGAACGGACCGAATTATTTATCGTTTTTACGAGAAGACCTAGACGAAGCATTAGAAGATTTGGATGTAGCTTGCTCATCGGTCTATGTGGTTCCAGCACGACGGTGCCCCACATTTTTCCCGAGCCGTGCGTGACTATCTAAACCAGCAGTATGGACAGCAGTGGATCGGTAGAGGTGAACCAATTTTATGGCCACCGCGGTCTCCAGATTTGACTCCGCTTGATTTTTATGTGGGGTCACGTCAAACAATTAGTCTTTACGAAAATCTGTGACACCGAAGCTGAAATGCGTGGGCGTATTGTAGCAGCGTTTGAAAAGATAAAATCAGACACAAATGTGCTTAAAAGTGTCATGATCACCTTTTGCGACGGTGTCAAGCTTGTGGAGGCCGTCACATGGAACAACATCTCCATCACAGCCATCGCTTTGGCATTCTCATCGAATAACAAACTACCTACCTACAAATAAATAAGCGTAGTTTGAGATCAACTGGGTTCATGACCTTATGACGTCACTTTGCGCCGCATCGCCCGCCACCAGTATTGCCATGTAAGTTTCACGATTTATGAAATATTTTAAATTTTTAAACGGGGTAATTTTTTTTCTTAGAATCTGATTTGCTTTTACATAAATAGAATCGCATTGCGATACCTAATAATACCTCCACCGGTCGGACAGGGTTTTTTTAACACACTGTATAGGTGTAGTACTTTAATGTTGTGAAACCTGAAAGGATTGTTAAAGTTCAAGCACCACTGACAGATTCTCCTTTTACTTCACTCTTTTACATAAGTTTTGAGAAGTTTATACAAGAAAAATTCATACTTTTTCAACATGGAAGTCAAACCTAGGGTATAATGAGAAGCACGTGTGTAAAATAGATCATAACAAACTTACGCCTGAATCTGCATTGATTTGCAAAGCATATCTGTCATCACCAGCGTTTGCATACTGGAACAGACCATAGTGAGGATTGAAGAGTTCCCTCCCCAACAGATGGAGCCACTCCCTCGCGACGCCGCCGTAGTCGAGCCCTTCCTCGCCGCGGAACTTGACCAGCAATCGTTTCCGTAACTCCTTTCCTCGTAACTTCATTACGAGCCGGTACGATTCTTCTAGTACTTCGTTACGTGACACCTGAAATATTTTTTATTGGTGTAGAATGTAGATAGTATTATTTCATTCATTCACACAAGAGGGATTCTTTAAAAAAATTAGCTATCAGTATGATGTTATTTTAGTATTAAAAGTGAAAAAAAAAAAATCCTTTTGAAAATTTTCCTCACCCACAATATTGTAAAAACAAGGGACACCAGTACAACATAATGTTACCTCAATCCGACAGTGGCCAGTCTGCGGCTGCAGCGCCTGCAGTTCGGCGCGCAGCACGCGCGCTTTGGCCGCCAGGTCGCGCTTGTACTTGGGCAACGCATCGGAGTCCGGCGGCTCGACGGCGGGTGCGGCCGGCGCGCTGCTGGCCGCCGGCGCGTCCGACGTCGGGCTCTGAGATTCACAGGTGGAACAATTGTATTTAGCTGAATCGAAACATTTTATAATATATATTATATTATAATAGTCTATATCCGACACTAGCTTTTACATGATAAATGGAAACGGTTTTTGTTTAGGTTTCAATACCGTGTAGAAACATGTATCGTCTTTAGCATCTGTGTACTTAGGGCGGTATCAAAGCAAGGCGAGAGTAGGACGCTAGCTAGTGATTTTATAAAAGCAGTTATTTGATAAATTATATGGATTGATCTTAAAACAATGTGTATAGGGTTCCCCCCGAATATGAGAATATTTAGAATGTAGTCCATCAATGTTGACTAAATACGTGTTGACTGACTTCACAAGACTTTCAAATTACTGAAGTTTTCTTATGTTTTCCTTCCCAAGCATCTAATAATTAAGATGGTAATAGCAGTAGTAGTAATCCAGTTGCAAATAAGTAATCACGTTTGTTATGGAAGTTATGTGTCATGTAATAAAATATTACAATTCACATTCAACAACACTACTCACAAGTCTAGCTGAGAGTGCGAGACGGGGGTCAGTGAACTGCGTAGTACGGTTGTTGTGGTCGACGAAGTAGGGTCTTCCGGAGGGCGCGTGTCGCATCTCCCAGCCGGGCGGCAGCGGGCCGGCCGTGGCGCAGTGGCGCAGGTGCTGCGGCACGCGCGGGTCGTGCCACGTCGACGCGCCGGTCACCTTGTTGTAGAAGTACACCTGGCCTTGGGCTGTTGTTCGCATTTCTGTTGGTAGATGAATGACAGCAGTTATTAAAATTACTATACGCTTGCGACTTACTCTAGTTTCGCTCAGGTGCTTCCCTAGATCTCCTCCGATGTTAGTTTGCCTTGTAGGGGCTCATTAGTCTCCGGCAATCTAGCCAGGCGCGAAACCAAGAGTCACACAGGGAGGTGGTCCACTTCGGTGGGCGGTGTACTATGCGCGTTGCTCCTAATAGTATTGTATGGTTCTCTGACAGCAGAATGGATCGTTGGAGCAACCCCTTGGTTGTGTGATTTGCTTAGGTAGACCTGCCGTCGGGGCGTCGTGGTTGTATGTGATCCTCCGACGCCCCATTACGACGGGGGAGGTTTTGTTGGGTTTTAGTGGGTAGTACTGGCTTTTTTAGCCGGTGAATCCCATATAATCAGCTGTATGTATACAGATGGAACACTCGAAATGCATTTCCCGAGATAAAAAAGACGTGTGTGTGTGTGTACTTATGTACGAACATAAGAAGTTATACTTCTTTGGTGTAACAGAACAAAAATAGCTAACGATTTCATCCCATACGACACAACTCTCTGTTTGTAAAAGGAATGCAGCTAACTTTATCATGTCGCTTTTCGGCTGTTGGTGTGCACGCGCATCGTGAAAATTTTACTCTCATATTTTTGTCCAAACGTGCCAAAAGAAGTACAACTTCAAAAAATACAGAAAAATTGTGTACCCCTCCTTATTTGAGGTATTTGCTATAGGTAAAAAAGACTAGTAGTATAATATAAAGTACAAATAATTCACCATATCCGGGTGGTAAATCTGTAGCTGCTATGGGTGTAACTGGGGCTGGTGATGATGGAGTAGGCGGTTGACGACTTCGAACTGCTGTTTGAGGTTGTGGTTCTGGTCTGAAATTTTAATGAAAATATATAATGTTACTCTTATTATTATAAAATTAATTAATATTTAATAAATTTATGTTTTGTAATGTGGTAATTATAAATAATGCATTTAATTTATTTTATATCATATTAGTTTAAAAGATTGTTAATTTTTTTGGATATTTGAAAAAAATATAAAATACTTTCAGTAAACAAAAAAATACCAGAAAACTATAATTAAATATTTAATGTAAAAAAAATATATATGTTTAATATAAAAATATATATAACCTTAATGAAATAGAAGCTGCGTGGCTCACATCACTCTCTGATACAGGTGAAGAGGGAGTCACTGGGGAAAGGGGAGAAAGGGGGGAGGAAGGGGTAACGGGACTGGTGCCGGGGGACGGCGATGATGGTGGCGTTGTTGTGGGAGGGGAGGCCGGGGATGTCTCTGCTGGCCGCTCCCATTGTGTCTTACGTAGAGCGTGATTAACATAATATGGCCTGGAATAAATATTGATATAATTAAAATAATAATTTTGGACAAAGGTGGACTTGTTTCTATAAGAGATCTCTCCCAGGCAACCCATGTATGTGGGAAATAGTGTTAAGTAGCTGGACAGAAAGAGAAAATGCAGGGGAAAATTGTAAAGTATATAAGAGTAAAAACATAAATACAAGTATAAAGATATATATAATATTATTATAGTATAGATAAACATGTAATATAATACAATACATACCAAAATTTTATAAATATGTATGTACATATAAATATCTATATACATAAACATACATATGTACATGAATAAAAATGTATAATAAAAGGGTAACTGATCACTGTCTTAATATAGGAGAAATTTGAGAAAAACTATTATTGGGAGTCTTTTTTAACGCAAAAGAACCTGAAACAGTGATTTTTAAAAATTTTGTCTGTTTGTCTATGCGTTTGTGCACACTAATCTGAGAAACGGCTTAACTGATTTGGGTGCGCTTTTCACTAATATCTTATGGTAAGCTTCACTTAACATTTAGTATTTGTTTTATTTCAATCGGTTCATATATAAAAAAGTTGTGTCAATTAAATACTCTTCAGTTGATTTGGCTGAAACTTAACTATATTATAGTTTGTAATACGATGATTGAAAGTTTATATGAACACAACAAAGTTAAAAAACGGCCAGTTTTGGAAATTAAGGAGCTTTCAATGTAAGTTGAACTTATATTTATATGGTCGACCATATTGAATAGCTTTCAGCTTTAACTGTTCACACTGCGGTTGGACTCTGGTAAGTGGTACCATCTTTTTACTACTTACTACTACTTACTACTTTTATTTTAAGAAAATAATTAGAGTTCGGTGCAAAAAATTAAAACCTATGAAATTCTGAACAAAATTGTGTATTATGTAGTATGGATATTAGTAGTAAATTTGTATTTTATTTAAAACCACTGAAAAACCCAAAAATTTGGTTATTTAAAAAGCACCAAAATAGTCTTTCAAGATAATCTTCATGAGATAGTCTAGTAATAGCCTACAGAGTTTATTCAATTACTCATAATAGTGTTATACAGAATGAATTAGAATTCAAGGATTAATTTGTTCTATTTTTGTCAATGTGGGTGTCCCCCTTTTGCACATACTTCTCAATTGAGTGAATAATTTCCACATGCTATAAATTGATTGTAACCTAATTTATGTAACACAGATTAGGAATTTTATGTCAGGAATATTCATGACTTTTTAAATAACAATTATCTAAAAAAAGAAATTACCTGCCACTGGAAGTACATCTTTCTTCCCAATGAGGTGGCAGTGGTAAATTGGAAATATTAGAGTTAACTGGTGGGTCTCTTGATGCTCTCACTTCTCCAGCTGGCCCAACCACTGCTAAAGGTGACCCTTCTCCTGCTGCAGAGGCGGGTTCTCCTCTGGTGCCATCTCGAGACAATAGAGATACTATGACTTGACCCTTTACACCACATGTTTCCCCAGAGTTATCTTCACATAATTCTAGGCACTGATCTGAAATCATTGTTATTGTTATATATAATAAGCAGTAGACATAGTAAAAGTAAATATATTTTAAGAATGTAATCCTAATGTTTTTACTTACATCCAGTATCTTTCAATTTATGAACTGTGGATGGTAAAATACGAACACAACCTAAAAATCCAGAACCCTGTCGCTTGTGCACTTTCCGTTGATTCCAAACACTGGAAAGACATAATTATTAAATAATTTAATTAATAATATAAATTTCTTATATTGATTTTCATTACATAACAAAAATAAATCATATAGATTTTATATTATAAAACAATATGAACTAAACATTTTCATTATTTTACTAACAAACCTAAAAAATAAAGTATAATAATAATAATGATACATACCTAATAGTAATTCCATCACCTTTAGTTAAATATAAGTCATAATGTGTATTCCATTTTGGATCTAGTGTAGCTTTAACAGCATTTGTAGAATAGACTTGGCCACTACCATCTACAGATATCTTTGCAAAAGGATCAGGTAGTCCTGTAGTAAAATGATAAATAGATTTAAAATATGAGACTTTAGAAGAAAACAAATAAGCAATAATAAAATCTTTAACAATAAAATTATAAAGTTAATTTCAATGTTTATTAATATTTATCTTATAACAATTGATTTGTTAGAGAACAACTTAATGTTTTACAAGTAAATAGCACACCATAAGTATTTCATAGCTTTGCTTAGAAAAAAAAGAAACTGCAATTACATGAAACTTACTTCCAAAACAGATGTTTAAATACAATGTAAAGGTAATATATTTGAAAAGTATTTTGAAATTAAAATTCAAGTAATTAAATACCCTTATTTATAAACAACTATAAGGCAAGTTCACTATACAAAAGCATGAAAGAAGGTAAAGAACATGTAAAAATTTTGTAAATAGGACATGTCATTGAAAGATATGTCAATCACTCACATTTGTTGTGACATAAATTTGTAAATCCTTATCATTTTATATTTCATTGATTGTATATTTCCTAACAATCACTTTTAATTTAAAGATTTAATATACAGGAACACATGTTCTATACAGAAATTTAAAAAATGGTTTGAATTGCTACTGTATAAAAGTTGGAAATATGAATTATATAAAATATTTCAGAAATTTGACTGTAAAAAACTACTAAAGAATTGAGATTGAGAATTAAAATTAGGCTTCATTTTAAAGATTAATTAAAATTTTAATTGTTGATTGCATATTAATAGGAATAAGAATTATTAAATGAACAAATAGTGGCCCCATTAAGAACATTTTTTATAATGTGCTTTTTTATCAAAAGTATCACAAATATCTCAAAGATAATATAAAATTCATATCCTTTGATGTTAATATCATATTATTATGACTGCAATACTTCCTGTGAAATCACTCAATACAGTTTCTTTCATAGTTGAAATGAAAATTGTTAAAAAATAAAAAAGGAGACACTTACGAAATAAATCTCTCCGGACTAAATTTCTCGCACATAGAACTAAAAGAAAATAATAACGTTAATAATTAGGGAGTGACAGACAATCATTCCACAAATCACATCAAGTTTGGAACATATTAACACAGTGAAAGGATATTACTTACTCGTAAGTCGAATTTTTTGAGCTCCATATTTACGATTCGATACAGGAGTGGACATTTTTAATAACTTCAACTAATCATTGCAGTTTTAAATATTTATTTCAACTATAAATTACGTTTTTAATTTATAAACTTATGACCACCATTTTTCTTTGCCATTCATTTTTTACACTTGCCAGTTGCCAGTTGATGTTTTGATTGCCAGTTCTATTATCGAGAACAGGCTAACAAAAATAATGTTTGTAAAAACTTTTTACACCAATTTGCCTTAATATTATGTATTTTTGGTTGCTGAAACCGTATTTGGTATCAGTTTCTTTTTATCACCCACAATTTTTTGGCAATATGACATCGATCATATATTTGGAAATATAGGGAAAATTTGCTATAAAACAATTAAAAACATAGTTTTTTTTATGAGTTTACAATTTTTACTTACAATAATATTAAATTACTAAAATGCGAATATTATGTGCTTCTTTTTTTGTATTTCCTCTCCCATTTTTCTGTAAAGTTTCTTACATAGCTCCGATGCGATGCATTTTGAGGTTCTCTGAAGTGACTAACAGCTATCACCCATCATGTTAATATTCCACAGTTTTTCCATGTATTTTATGTTCTGATAAAACTATTCCCCTTGCTCTTTACTCGCATCACCAAATTTTTTTGCGAAAAAGTTAAGATGGTTGCGCAAGAAGTGGACTTTAAAGTTTATCAGACAAACAAGATTCAACTTGTCTATCAGATTAGCTACGATAAGTTTACAGTTAGGGGCTTCCATATTGCCCAAAAACATAGTTTCAAGTTCTTTAAATAATATTCATTTCCTTGAAAGCTTTCATAAATTGTTGAACTAAGCTCAACTTTATGTGTAGTGGTGTTTGGTGGTGGCGATTTACGTTATTTTCGCGGATTTATTTGGATTTTTGATTCTAGACTTTTTCTAATGCTTTATAACAATCATAGTCACGAGAAAGACTAAGATTTCAGATGTCTCAGAGTCCAGAGATCATTATAGACAGCACTTACCCACTAAGTTACACAATGATTTTCAAAAATACATAAATGGCACCAAAGTAATAATACTTATAATTTTAATAAGTTCTATAGTTGATTATTACATATTATTTATTCAATTTTAATTGCTGTGATTGTAATTACTACAATTTTAAAAAATGTTTAGTGAGAAATTGTTCTTCAATAACAAAATTTATTTTTATTTAATATTAAAATGTGAGAAATTGGTGGGTGATACGACTTTTTAAGTATTATTTTCGGAATCAGTACACCAAATACGACAGGAATTAGTTAAAATCATTGAAAAAGTTTTTTCATCGTTGGCCTGTGTAAATGATCAAAATGTCATTATTATTAGTTAATATAATAAAATTTTAAATATTCGTTTATTTTATATAGGTATAATTAAATGCTTTATACAAGTATCCGCGAGGCTAACAACTCCAGACACATAATATTCAAAACAATTTTTTATGTAATGTTTGCTGTGATTTGTGATTTGTGACAAAAATTCGATCACTCGTACTCTTAAAGTATACATAAGCTTATGTATACTCTAAGCTCGTACTTAATAAAAGTCGAAATAAAACGATAGACTTTGATTAGTATAAATTTGAAAACTAAAAAATTAAAGTTCAAAATGGAGTTATTTAGGGATTGTGTACACAACGTCATTTATCGCGCCGCCGCGCCGCGCCGTCACTGCACAATGCACATTTTACGCTGAAAGGAGACTCAAAGAAGTCTGTTGAAAAGGAAACATAGAACGGTATTTGAACACAACTTTTAGTAAATTCGCAAACGACGCGTATATTATAAACGTACGCTACTTTATTTGTCATTCATGATACGCTATCTCCACATATTCTGAGTTGATTAATTTAAAAATGCATATTGCGTGTGATCGTATCGGTATAAAGGCCCATATTTTTATATACTAATATTATAAATAGGTAAAGTTTGTGAGTTAGTGAGGTGGTAGGGGGTAATCTCTGGATCCACTGAACCGATTTAGATGTAATTTGGTAAGGAGATAGTTTGAGACCCTGAGAAGGACATAGGACACTTTTTATCCCGGCATTCATCCCTTAAGGAGTGAATATAAGAATGAAAATTTGTAATAGGAATCAACCTAGGGATGAACCCGAGCGAAGCGAGGGTGAGTCGCTAGTAGGTATATATATAATGTTCAAATAACAGCTGACACATACGGAGGGTAGAGGTAAGGAGAACCATCTTATATATGAGACAAGTTGAAAAAGTGTCCACCTGTAAGCGGTAAATAACAGTTCTAAAACTTACTAAACTGGCGCTAGCGTAACTAGAGGGTATGATAATATGATTTTAATAGTTGTAATGCTGGGTACACACCGAGCCAACGAACGCCAACGAATGGGTTTCGTTGGCCCTGTTTGGACGACTTAGCGAAGGCCAACGATCGTTCGTTGGCGTGTGCCTGCGATCCGAAGCGTGGCGGTAACATCAAAGGACTCGTCCTATTATTAAGCTGGATACACACCGACAGGATATATCGAAGCGAATATAACCCCAAATCCTTGCGAAAGAAAACAGATATCGCCCTAGAATGATTCGGGAAGCCATAGAAATTAAAAAACATCCAAATTTAAATAGGGAAGATAGCTGGGTACTACTACCATTGTCGTGGGATCCTGTTATTAATATAATAAAATCAAATAATAAATCTAAATAAAACAGACAGTTAGATGTAGTAAGTTCTTATTGTGCGGATCAAAATAACAGTAATTCAAATTAGTATTTCAAATTAATATTTTTCATTTGCAAATGTAATTGTTATTTAATTTTAACTTCTTAAATTACACATAGAACAATAATATGGCTTAAACAATTAATATTTTATTTTTTATTTATAGTTATAAATATAATAATGGCAACACTAAATATATATTATTAAACAATAAATTTTCTAAAAAATTATAATAATAACATCTAAATTCAGTGGCGTAGCGTGCGGGGGGCGGTAGGGGCCGCGGCCCCAGGCGGCATTTTTAAAGTGGCGGCAAAATTTCACAATAAATATTGTGTACCAACATGAAATAGAGAAAATTAATTATTTGTCACAAAAATCACTACCAACACATTCTATCGGGTTATTGCTAAGTAATTTTCATTGCTGAATAGGAATTCTGATCATGCCGCCCCCTATATAAGCTACTGGACTATGATTACGAAAGACTTTTTACTTTTGAAATATAACGGTGCGAAAAAATTTAAAAAAAACTTGACAAAGAAGAACTACTTATTTTTATTATTCAACGAGGTTATAACATCATTGTTATTATTTACTAAATTATAAGATCTCATAAATAAATGGCTCAAACGAAATCTTTAAAATTTTGACATCATCATCATCTTTCGTCCATTTAATTTTACTCGGAAGTTTAGTCATTTTATTCGAAGACTAATAATAAATAATTAAAAAAAAAAACCTTTCCGCCCTGGGTGAATCTTCATACGCAAAAGGCGTGAAAAGTGGAAAACATGCAAAATTATAACACACAGTTATATTTATTTAGTTATTTTAGTGTGATAAGGAGTAGGTAGTTATAGTTATTATTAAACAAAAAGCAAATGTTTTGCATCATTTTTGTAATTACTGATCGGTTATTTTTCCACGATTAACTTTGGTTAGTATAAAATTGAAAATACATATTTTTGAGAATATTCTGTGTTCGAGTCCCAGTTTAGACCAGAGATAATAATTCTTTTTTCTGTGAAGAAATTGTCAGTAACATCCCGAAGTTGGGAAGTTGACAATGCTTCACTTTACCTCAAAGAACGCCTCAGAGAGAACGTTTTTCATGGAATATGCGAACACCACATACTCTTTTTCCTTGCCATTATTTGAGATTTTTTATTTTAATTCGGGCTAAATGAGCCCATTGTTGCAACTTTTAAGAGCTTTGAGAGCAGTTGTGCTATAAGTTAGTACTGCGCTTTCAGTTCCTCTTTGCGTAGAATGCTGGCATTTTTGGTGTAGTATGCCAGAGGGAGATTTCCTCTTTTTCTCAAGGTGCTCTCAGGTGATGTTGGTGTGAGATCCTGACATTATTGGTGTAGGTTGCCAGCTTCCCGATTGGTTTCTTTGGCTTCCTATGCTGGCACATTTGGTTTAGGATGCTAGCGTTCTGATTAACTCTTCGTCTTATCATCTTTAGTCATTGTAGTATATTATAGCCCTATTTAAGGGGTTTGGTTTTTCCTTCTTCCAACTTTTCTAGTTGCACGAGACCGTGCTTCACATTATAGAGCGTCATGTGATTGGCGGCGTTGCTCCATCGTTTGTTGCCCCTAATGTATTCTGATGTTGTAATGCTTTCAGCAAACCCTCGTTTCCAAGTTCGAAAGGCTTGTCTGATATTTCACATGTTGTAAGGTGCGTTTTCCCAGTTTCTCTCACAACCGCTATATATAGGCGTTTTGCATGTGGTGTCTGGTTTCTTTGGTTGGTGAGAGGTTTGGTGTAATAACCTGTCTCGTGTCGGCTCCTGTCCTATTTGTCTTCCTTGTAATTTTCACTTTTAGCTTCACCAGGCTTATCGGTGTTTGGGGCTGTTTGTGGCTTTGTTCACGTCCTGCTTCGTAAGCCTACCTACTGTGATCGCCATGGCAGGCATCTTCTGTTGCAGGCGTTTTGCGCTACTTTTCTCACGTCACTAGGATATGTGGTATAATGTTTCTGGGGATCTCCCCCGATCATATGCGTAGCAGACTGCCGATAGTATAAGCTGATGTAAATTACTTTCGTGTACGGCAGTTCGTTACGATGAATGAATTATATATTAATGGTAAATGTTTAACCTAATTCTTTAATTTCTATCCACAAGTCACAACCTTTGCTAGATGCCGTTCCAAGTTCTAGTTTAACCTTTTCACCATTCCATCAGACAGCAGATAACATGGCATAATTATCAAGCATATTGTACTCTGATATTATAATCTTACAAACTTCTTGAAGCACATGTGATTTACAGTTTCTTCTTTGATCGCCGTCATTTAATTTCCAAACAATTTATGATCCCGGACCTGTAGCATTATAGATTTTAACCTATTTTGCGCAATTAAATGCTTCTTGATTTGGAATAGCAAAAGCATTGGGCCTTATTGTTAAATGATTAATCCATAATAAACTGAATTCTCACTTGATGTGGTCGAATCGCTTGCCAAGTTATTAATCGGAAATGGTCCCGATTTATTGGCCTTAAATTAATTGAATTAATAAGATGGCGGCGAATTTGACTTCGGCCCCCGGCGGCATAAGTGCACGCTACGCCACTGTCTAAATTTATATAAATAATGTTCCATATTCAAGTATAAAAGTAATTAAAATTATAAAAATATTTAAAATTAAAAGTAACAAATATTGTAAGATACTTTGGTGCCAATGTTCAAGTTTTTTTTAAATCCATTTTGTTATTTTGTGGGTAGGCTGTCTGTAACAACTATATTATAATACCTTTGAGACATCTAACACCTTAGTCTCTCCCGTGACCATGATTGCTATAAAGCAATCAAAACGTCGGGAACCAAAAATCAAAATAAATCCGCGAAAAACTCCGAAAAGATAATTTAATTTAAATGTCAAATATTCGCGTAAATCTAAGAAAGTATTATGATATGTTTTTGTTAATCAATCTGTACAAAGAAAAGCCTCTAGTCTTTGGGACCCTACTAATAATTAATATAAATTAAAAATGAAGAGAAGTGATTGTTGGGCAGAAATTGCTAATATTTTATTTAATTGCGATACACATTTCTATTCTTAAAATATGTGGTTGTCCACTATCTCCGTTTTCGTTTAATTTTTCTTGTCCTTGCTAACTCGTTAAGGTATATAAAACTAACAATTATAATTATTTCGTCGTCGTCCATGACCAAATTGCGAATGCAAGCCGGAATCTGGTGCCAACGATCGTTTGCTCGACCACTAAATGTATTTGGACATATCTTCGAATCCTTCGTTGGCGTTCGTTGGGTCGGTGTGTACCCAGCATGGGACGATTCCTTTGATGTTACCGACACGCGTCGGATCGCAGACACACGCCAACGAATGATCGCTGGCCTTCGCTAAGTCGTCCAAACAGGGCCAACGAATTACGAAACCCATTCGTTGGCGTTCGTTGGGTCGGTGTGTACCCAGCATAAGCGGAGCGAAGTATGCTGAGTGTATATATATATATATATATATATAGTTTTGACTAGTTATTGAAACTATTTATGTAGTCCAAAATAATTTAGTAAATTTAACCAAAAAACTGTGGGTAGAGACTGATTTGTGAACTTTTAATAATACTTTTGGCGCTTTCTTCAATATCCACTACACACTTGCTCTTGTGGCGCTTCCCTACAACGCTTTTAAGCGGACATTTTTTCATCACCGAGATAGTTTTCCTTACCTTCATATTAATAATATCAAAATCGGCAGCGCGCAACATATTCGAAAAGTTTAATAAAATGGTATCTACAAATTAAAATATTAAGTGAGTAATTATTTATTATGTTTATATAAATACTTATGAAACATATATTTCTGAAGTTGCTATTAATTATGTACTTTATTATTTTAACACTAATTATCCAGGGTTCCATCTAAAAAAACAGACAAGTTTATAAATATGAAGAAAAAATATATTCTTTACGTGCATCTTTAAACTCATATCTATTTCATTATATACATACAAACTAATATTCATTTATATGGCTCCACAGAGGAAATTATACTTGAGACAAATGGTATTACTGTTAAATTACGCTGATGGCTGAACATCCATCGAGAGATTGCGCTGGGACGTTGTGTTGTTGGTACGCTATGAAATCAAAGTTCTCGAATCTCGATAGACATGGAAAAAAATTACTTTTAAATTAAATTCCTTAGAGAATATTGCTAGAAAAACGCCAGACCAGATGTAGATCATAGAGTAAGTTAATGTAAATTTCATCATTTCATCAAAATTATATTATTATTTTAATTTACTAAAATCATTTAATGGAATAATGCATTTGCTACCTTATTTTTCTGATTCTGTGGTACTTACAAAGCATTTATCTCCATAGTATTGGAATGACCTAAAAGCAAAAACAAAAAAAAAGATACCAGGAGGAATGCGTCAGTACCTTTTTTTTTAATGTTGGAAAATGCATTTACGCATACCACCTGTACACATACAGGCGGCTATGTTGCTGCACAGTCCACTCTGCTATCAGAGAAGTACCAGGAGCAACCCGCATGGTACACCGCTCACCGAAGTGGATCACCTCCCTGTGCGTTTCTTGGCTTCGCGCCCGGCTGAGCTACCGGACGCTACTGAGCCCCCCCCTCCCCTCCCGCCCCACCACCACGACAAGGTGAACGCACGTTGGGGGGGAATGTGTCAGTACCTAAAGGAGGACCTAACAAGTTACAACCTTAGTAAAATGGAGCTGAGAGTACTAAAGCTGTGGCACAAACAGTGGGTGAACTACCTGAAGTTCAAATTCCTGTTGAAGTTAGTTTGTTAATAACTATATTGCTAAATACTTTAAATTATTTTGGAATTTATTTTGTATAAAAACAAAATATTTTAGAGATATCTCTATTAAATGACAAATGACCAATGGAAAGTCCACATGTAGGAAACCCTGTGTTTGAAAAATGGCTGGAAGACAACATATCTATACAGATAAATAAAATTGAAGTGTCTGTTTGTAATATTAAAATAACCGCTTTTTACTAAATACATATGGATGTATACACAGTACATATACCAAAACAATATTTTTTACAATTTTTGTTTGTCTCTCTGTCTGTCTGTCTGTTTGGTCTGGCTAATCTCCGAAACGGCTGGACCAATTTTAACGGGACTTTCACTGGCCGATAGCTGATGTTATAAGGAGTAACTGAGGCTACTTTTGTTTTAGAAAAAGAATTAGGGTTTTGCTCAAAAAAAATAAAACATACCTACGACTGGACGAATCCGAGCGAAGCGAGGGTGAGTCGCTAGTCTCCAATAAAGTTATCTCACATAACATTATGGTGATATGGCAGTGAATAATTAACTGATAGAGAAAGGAGAAATTTCAAAAGCAAGAGCACTTAAAATTATAATTTTTATAAAGTATATTATAGCATGATTTGATATAAAACATACTTATATCTTCATAGTATTTTTTAGTTTTCCTTATCTATATATGACTTGTAATCTTGGTAAAACAATGTACTATTAAACTTGGCTTTACAAAACTTAAATTAGATTTAATTAAAGCTTGAGGATAATAATGAAATGATATTTATTTATCCATTTAAAATATTTAGTATATTATGTATAACAAAAACAACAATAATAACTGCATTATGTAAAACTGTGTTGCAGTTATTAACACCCGCCTCACTAGTGTTGTCTATGACAATAAACTAAATCTTACACATATTAAACAAAAGTAAGCATAGCAACAAAATCAAATATCCAATTAAATAAAGTAAAAATTGAATACAATAAAAAAAATATATTATGATGATACTGATGAGATGTACATATGTGTGAGAGCGCATGTGTGATTGTGTGTGTGTGTTTGTGTGATAAATAATATATGTATGTTTATTGTATACATAAAAGTAATATTTTCAGGGTAATCAGGCAGTAAGGTTGAGGTCACAGAGGAAGTTTAAGAAACTATGTTTTAATGGTATTTAAGATACATAAAATAATCATTAATTTTAACATGTTTAATTAATGGAAATATTACAATTATTTTCAGATGGGCTCTGACACTAGAAAGGAAACATTGCCGCAAGACTCTCGCAATGTAGAAGCAATTTGTGCAGCAGTTTAGAAATTCCAATGATGAATTTTGAGAGCTTAAAAACACTATTGCAGGATGTGTAAGTATCTTATATCTATAAAACATATTCTTAATGCAATTTTATTTTTTTGTGATTAAAATTATTATTAGACATTACATTGATATGGTTTTATACTTTATATATTGTTATAAAATATTGTATACTTTGAATTTGATTCAGGAGGCACTGGTAGTCTTGGATTTTTTCAAGTAGGGTTTTTTTTGTATTGTGAAAATTTTATAGATTAAAATTAGATCATAGTTTTCCTTGCAATTATTATATTTAACCATCATGTATACTTAAAGTTGAAATCGCTTTTACTTCAAATTTATAAAATACTAGCAGAACCCGCGGCTTCGCTCGCGATCAAACTACGAAAAATACGCTGTAAAATATGGTCCATGTAAAAAATACATCAATACAAATTTAACGTTACACGGATGTCATAAAGTCAGAATTATAAAGTGCGAAAAAATTCCAACAAATGGAACAGAATCAACGCACGTAACCCGAACAATTTAAGCAGCCAAACGATAGTGTGAATATTAAGTTTAGTAGGAGTCTTTACAATTGGAATGATTTGTAACTCCTACTGTTAATTAGATACGTCTTAATTTAAAAACTCAGTTTACGGTGATTTCTCAACAAAATATCAGTATGTGCAATACAGTGATAACAATTATTATAATGTCCTCCTGACCGATTCCGGCCACGGCGGCCAATCTCATTGAGACTAGCCAACTGCGCAGGAGATATTATAGTGCACAAATGTACGCGCAGACACAAGTGCACTCTCTATTCCTGTCACTCTCATACTCCGGTGGGACGACTACTCGACACGACCGGTGAGAGTTAAGGCGCAGGACCGACGGCTTTACGTGCACTCCGAGGCACGGGGGTGAAACACCGCCAACTTCCCAACTCCGGGCTGTTACTGAGGCTTACTATACAGAAAGACTCAATAACTAAACTTGGCCCGACCCGGGACTCGAACCCAGGACCTCAGGATGTGCAGCCGTACATGCTAGCCACTACACCACCGAGGCAGTTAACAATTATTATATAATGCAATCCCATCCTTTGTTAGCGTCTTAGATGTGTGATTTTTGCAATTTTTAAACGAACGCTACGGTATGTTTACCATCGGAGCGTTCGAATGCTACTAAATTAAAAGCGCACCCAAATGGTCAAGTAGGCGCTCATTTGGTGAGGACATTTTTTGTCGTTGATTGTGTATCTAGTTCTTTTTAATGATCAATGCTAACCTTACCATCAGAAACAAAGAAAAATAGTTCAAATAAATGTCTGTAGATGGCATTACATGTATCGATTTTTATTGAATCCTGTGTAAAAATAACAAAAAAAAAAAGAAAATAAATCCCACAATATTATGATTTTAATAAATAGTCTCAAATTATAGGGGGAAAAAATTATGCGTTTATTATCAAAATTTTCGTAATTGTACTGATTATATATTAAATAAAATCAGCCATGAGGTAATGAGTTTAAAGTTCGTATTCACAGATGGCGCTGTTTCATTTTATGAATTGAGAATCACGGTTAAAATCTAAAAACAAATTATTCATTAGTTGTTTCAAATCTGAGACTGTTTTTCTAAAATAGCTATTATTAGACTTAAGAGTTAGACTAAAGCTATGACAAAATAATAGATATTCCATTAATGACAGAACATCAATTGTAAAGTTATATTTATTTTTACAAGATATGAATAACAACATTTTAAGCAATGTATGATTGAAGTGATGATTTATGTTAAACATAAGATAATCGGGAAATAAGTTAAAAAGTAAACGGCAAATATAGTGTTGCCATATTATAAAAAGGGTAATTTTAGTGGACACTGCAGTTCTCTCGCTATAAAAATTCCTTTTGTTTTCACACTATTAAATAAAGTTTTATTGTTTATAAAATCAATAAAAAATAAGGACTAAATATTTTTTATAATTGCAATTTTCGTCATACGGTAAACCTGACGTTGCTATTACAAATCTAATCTATTTTCGACGAGCTAACAAAATAATAACAAATTTGACATAAGTCTTCAATTTCAATAATTACTTTATGCAAGTTTATTATTATTATTTAGTGCTATTAAATAAATTTATTAAGATAGCACAAACTAAAACGTAAGTATAATATTAACTAATGCTTGTTTACAGAGAGTAAAACTTTCTGTAGAAATATTAAATAAGTGTAGGGAAACTTCTATTTATTTTGGATGATCTTGGGCATTATGAATATTATCTATAATATACTAATCTAATAATTATGAATACAATTAATAATTAAAAAGGATTTTTTTTGTCTCAGTATAAAAACTGAATGCTTTGTTACCCTTTAATTAGATAGGTATCACATTATACAATCACATTATAATCTTTTTAGATAGTTTCAAGTTTATTTTTGAGGATATGTAGGTACCTATTACCCTTTTAGAGAGCTAAAAATATTCATAAATCTACGCAACCTACTAAATTAATTTATATCAAAATTGAACGATCTAAAATGATTGCTTTTAAGTCTAAAGCCTTAACTATAATCAAGACAAAGATAAATTGTACAAATAGGACTACTGTGACCTTTGCAAATTATCATTTATCTTATAATATTAAATGAGCAATTCTTGTATATGTATATATAAATTTATTTCGCATATTTACAAAACGGCACCAACGATTTGGATCAAATTTTGTATTTAAATAAGTTTTTGCTTTTTAGGTTTATTTACATAGGTGTCTTTTATGAAAAGTTTGTAGTGTTTACATTAATATATATTTAACGACACGTTTGGCTCAGTTTGAAGTGACCCTGTGGAGTACTTGCTGTACCAGCGGTCGCGGGTTCGAGTCCCGCATTCATTTGTGTGTTGATCACGGAATGTTTGTACTCCAGTCATGGGTGTTTATATTTATAATATGTATGTATTTAAAGTTATACAATATGTGTAGTGTATCAACTGTCTGGTATCCATAACTCAAGCCGCATAGCTTACCATGGAACTAGATGGTGCGGTGTGTTCATGTCCCAACATATTTATTATTATTACTATTTCTCAGCTTAATCCTCATTTTATTTAGACAATTTTATGACAATTTAATAAAAAACCATTTATTTAGAAATTTACGAGTGATACTCGTCCAAACGGATAGACAGAAAATAAATCTGCTAAAAATATTATTGGTTTAGCTTCCTCTTTCCCAAACTTCTCGAGATATACGTTTTTATTTAGGTACATACAAGAAAGTTTTTAATACGATTTATAACTAAAATAATTATCGTGGTTGCAGATTATGATAACGGCATATCTTTTTTAGTTAGCCAAGAGCTATAAAACTTGAATGAACAAATAAATACCTATATATTGCATATTGTATAAAAGGTACATTTATTTTCCATTACATATTTATTTGAGTTGATAAGCTCATGTTTAATTGTAGTCAGCTCTGTGAACATTTGTTTACTGATATCTATAGTCCTTTGTGCTGTGGAAATTAGTCAGTGTAATAAAATATTCTAAGTTAGAATATTAAAGAATAACAAGTGTAGCCATTTTTTAGAAATCTGCTATGGAGCCTGTAATTATTGTCCATGGAGGAGCTGGTGACATTCCTCAAAGTCGTGTACAAGGAAAGTTAGATGGGGTCAAACTCGCAGTTATTGCTGGGCATAAGATTTTAACTCAAGGTGGCACTGCCTTGGATGCTGTGGAGGCAGCAGTTGTATCCATGGAAAAAGATGAATACTTCAATGCAGGTAAGTCAACCTTAGTCGCTCATCTAAATTGAAAGTGTATACTAATTTACCCACGCATAAGGTATACAAAATTTACCAATCGCAATTATTGGAGTGAAACTTCTTTTCGAGCATTATGTAAAATTTCAAGACCGCGTCATGATAAATCGTCACGAAAAACCGTCATGCCCATGACCTATGTACCACTCATGCGTCATGGGATAGCTTAGAGTGTATGCGATAGATGTTTTAGTTACCAAAACGCCATAATAACAAGTATACCAATAAAAGCATCGACAAATAATAATGTAAATATCGAAGAAATAAATTAAAAAATACAATTTATAATTAGCCTTTATTTTTCTTATGAACATCCTTTGAATACACACATATTTCACTTTTTACCTCATTCTCTGACATCTATCTTTTATTATTAATTTATTAATCTTACGGGTTTGAATATAAATAGCCAATGAAGTTTCACACACGCACTTTTTTTTATAGGGTATGGATCCGTTCTAAATTTACGTGGAGAGGTCGAAATGGAAGCCAGCATTATGTGTGGTAAAAATTTAGACGTTGGTGCTGTAACTTTGGTTAAAGATTTTCTTCATCCCATAAGTATTGCACACAAAGTATTAACAGATTCTCCACACTCACTCCTGGGGGGTGAAGGTGCTAAGATATTTGCAATAGAAAAGGTAATTTTTTTTTCTTCATTTTTTGGAAACTACATATATGAAATACATAGACATAGAGAGTGGACCGAGTGTTTCTTTCCCAGCCGTCAGCTAACAATTGCGCAAAAGCGAAAGAGACGAAACGTATGTGCGGCCAGAAGTCTTCTGTATTAATTGAAATACGATTAATGAAGATAGATATTTTATTTTAAATTCTATACAGGGTGGTCCATTTATAGTGGACCAAGGATTTTTCGTAGGTAGAGGACACCCTAACAACCCATTTAAAACAAACATTAGTTCCGCGAAAATCAATAGTTTAGAAGTTATGATTTCTTTTCTTTTTCTTTGAGAATTGTCTACTCCAATCATACAAATCAATTTTATTTAAATACCATTCTACTAAATCGCATGAAATTTGGCATGTGTGTAGAGAAGTCATGTAAAAAGCATACAATGTAAGATTTGTATGTTTTTTTCTTAGCATTTTCTATTGTTTTAAAATTGTTGATGATTTATTTATTTTTGTGGCAAAAAATAAATCCCTTTGAAAAATCACTGTCGTAAAATTGTTACAACTAGAAATTTGCTTACGACTTTTAAAACTACCTTAGGATGTAGTGATAGCCTAGGCAAAAAATAGTAGTGATGAAACTACTAACATCTTCAGAAATTCGCATTGAAATAAACTAAGTTGTTTTTTTAAACAAAAAATTTAAAATGTTTTATTTAGAAAATAACTTAATAACTACCTGAGTTCCTTTTAACCGATTCATTGCGACGGCCTTTTTTACGAACTACGGCCCGTGGCGGCGAACAAATTTTTCATGACACCTCTAGGGCGTCACGCGCCATACGTTAAAATGACACCCCTACGGTGCCTTCAGCCATATATGAAAACTTTGTGCTTTTTTTTCTTTTTTTGGCTTATTTACACTTGATTTCGTTCAGTCAGAATCTAATATCAGACCTAAGCAGTTTGTTAATTCGTTTAGAGTGAGTTCCTTGTGTTTAGATACGTGATTTACTTGAAATGACTATTTTGAATCAGATATTGTAAACATTTGGTATTCTTTTTTCTTTGACTATACAATTTAAATAGCTTAAGAATATATTTTAAAATATGTTCTGAAATTGGTGCTGCAAAGTTTTTTTTATAAACTTGGTGCAATATTGGCAACTAAAATTCCCAAGAAAAGTTTGAAAGTATTGAGTTTAGCTATTGAGATGACGTCTATTATTTCGCTCGAGTTCGGCCCTAGATACCTTATGACGGTTAGTATGGAATACATAGACTATATTGTCTATATACATATATCATACATAGGTATGATGAGTTTTATATCTCTTAATTGAGAAATGATTAATTTCGCATACAAAGTTCCACCCCCCTTTTCACCTTCTTAAGGGATGATTTCCGGGGTAAAAATTATCCTATGTCCTTCCCGGGATCTCAAACTATCTCCATACCAAATTTCGTCTAAATCAGTTCAGCGGATTAAGTGTGAAAAGGAGACAGACAGACAGAGTTACTTTCGCATTTATAATATTAGTATGGATATTAGTATAGATTTTGTAAAACACTGCGACTTTATATTTTTTATAGCTTAAAGAATTGTTACAATTTTTTGAATTGAATCGAAAACGCCCATACATCCCTGAATCGCAGAGTGACGAAGACGAAACGCAGTGTACTTTGGAACAGAACTCTCAATGATATGAAGAGTATGTTCTTCCTAAAAAAAAAGAAAATGAAAGATATTGGGACATGCACAGAAATTAAGAAAATATAGATTGTACTATTACAAGTTGCTTTTAAACATAATTATTTTGAATATAAAAATAACATAAATTTTGAGACCCCTTCATTTTGATAAAAAAGATTTAAAGCCTAAAAGATAGCACCCGGTATTTTGTTATTTTAATTTACACATGGACATTCCCGTCACCAAAGAAGAATCTACCGATCAATAACGATATATATATTATAGAAAATACATTATAGAAAACACTTTATCCGTTCCGTAGCTACGAGGAAACATCAAATCATACATCATAATCATAGCCTTTCTCGATTTCGTCGCAGTCGAGTATAAAACTATGCAAAACGGGTAAAATGTTCAGTTCCATACATTATTCTACGATTAACAGAGTTTCAACGGATTGGATTATGATGACGCCGCTCGGGTGTCATCCGCCACACGTGAAAGAAATGTATTCGGAACATTGAGAAGGTTTTTAACCCCTGAAAATTTTCTATTCACACTAAATCCTGAAACGAACAGTACAGGCATGATCTGTGTGATAAAATAATGATAGATTTATTTAGCGAAAACCTTTAAAAATGTCATTTTAACATAGTTTCGACGAATTGAATTATGACACCGCTCGGGTGTCACACGCCACACAGGAAAGAAATGTATGACACCCCTAAGGTGTCACCCGCAATGAATCGGTTAAAACTAGTCGAGTGCGAGTAGGACTCGCGCACTAAGGGCTGCGTACCTTAGTACCACCGAAAAATAAGTTGAACTTAAAATGTATTTGGTTAAAACACCGCTGTATGAAGACCTCTCTTCTGCTTTTATTGTGTTAGGAAAGAGAACGCAAGCACTGCTTTGTTATTCTTAATCTGTTTGACGGGTTACCTAACCTGAGCGGGGCGACAGAATTATCTAAGTAGTAGTTCAAATGTAATGAGTACTGAAATAAAAACAAACAGTAAAAATAAGATATTTATTAAAAATTACAAATGATTACATTTTATATCAAATGTTCAAATTGTCTTCCACAGTTCATTATGCATTGACGACAATGACGTAAAAAGTGTCTTTTCAGCCTGTTAAATGACTGTCGATTCATTCTAATTTTTTCTATTGCCACCTGGATTTTTTGGCGCAACTCTCTTTCAGTTGTGCATTCTCGGGCATAAACAATTTCTTTAAAAAAACCCCACAGGAAAAAATCTATGGGGTTTAGATCTGGGGATCTCGGTGGCCAAGCGATTGTGCCACCACGGCCGATCCACCTCTCCAGATATGTCGCATTAAGGTGCGCCCTTACTCTTAATGTACTGTGACATGGCGCACATGAACTCTTGTAGATCTCTTGCTGTCACATCACGATTTTTAATAAATATCTTATTTTTTACTGTTTGTTTTTATTTCAGTACTCATTACATTTGAACTACTACTTAGATAATTCTGTCGCCACGCTCAGGTTAGGTAACCCGTCAAACAGATTAAGAATAACAAAGCAGTGCTTGCGTTCTCTTTCCTAACACAATAAAAGCAGAAGAGAGGTCTTCATACAGCGGTGTTTTAACCAAATACATTTTAAGTTCAACTTATTTTTCGGTGGTACTAAGGTACGCAGCCCTTAGTGCGCGAGTCCTACTCGCACTCGACTAGTTTTAAAAGGAACTCAGGTAGTTATTAAGTTATTTTCTAAATAAAACATTTTAAATTTTTTGTTTAAAAAAACAACTTAGTTTATTTCAATGCGAATTTCTGAAGATGTTAGTAGTTACATCACTAATATTTTCTGCCTAGACTATCACTACATCCTAAGGTAGTTTTAAAAGTCGTAAGCAAATTTCTAGTTGTAACAATTTTACGACAGTGATTTTTCAAAGGAATTTTTTTTTTGCCACAAAAATAAATAAATCATCAACAATTTTAAAACAATAGAAAATGCTAAGAAAAAAACATACAAATCTTACATTGTATGCTTTTTACATGACTTCTCTACACACATGCCAAATTTCATGCGATTTAGTAGAATGGTATTTAAATAAAATTGATTTGTATGATTGGAGTAGACAATTCTCAAAAAAAAAGAAAAGAAATCATAACTTCTAAACTATTGATTTTCGCGGAACTAATGTTTGTTTTAAATGGGTTGTTAGGGTGTCCTCTACCTACGAAAAATCCTTGGACCACTATAAATGGACCACCCTGTATAATATTAAAGTTTTTAATAAATTATAATATTATAATTTACTTACATTCCATTTATGAATTCAAATTGGAATATAAGGCAGGTTTGGGCGTACGTTCGCTTACTCTCTTTCTAGACAGTGGTCATGAATTTCATGACAGTATTGTTCAGTTCATTCTCTCGGTCTATGATGTAATACAGGCTAATAACTAAATTTTTTAGGGATTCCAACCTGTACCCCCCGAATCTTTAATAAGTGAAAATGCGAAACATGCTTTAGAGAAATTTTTACAACATGGAGAGTTTGGCAGAACTGAAATTGGAATTAAAGATGAAGTAAGTATTCATACGATATCATCTTGCGAATATTATTCATTAGAAAAAGTAATAAAAATTCTAGTACATATACATAGTTACATTTTATATATCTGTGAACTCCCAATTTAGAAAAAAAAAAAATATTTTGTAGGGTGGTGTTGGCACTGTAGGCGCAGTGGCAGTAGATAGCCTCGGACACGTCGCAGTGGCTACAAGTACTGGAGGTATGAGTGGCAAAGCTGTAGGCAGAATTGGTGACACTCCTCAAATAGGCAGCGGCACATATGCAGATGACAATGTGGGTGGTGTTTCGACAACAGGTTTGTAGAATTATAAAGTCTAATATGAAAAGTGCATTTGCTTGTAATACTGATTTGTTTTTAAACATGAATAAGCTAAACATATTTATTATTTTAATAGTGTAAAGTGTAAACTTTAATGTTTTGGTTTAATAGCTGTAGATGTGGTAATCTTCTTTGAAATTGATAAACCCTTTTGTTTATTTTTTGCTTTCGTAATACTTATTGTTATACTTAGAATAATATAGTGTCAACACTTTCTTAGGGGTGTTGCAGTGTGAGCACGAGCAATCATGCAACGCTGTCAATTTTAATGAGTAAAAAAGGCATCATAAAGAGAAATATCATATTGGGGATTATTAGAATTAATTTATAAGTAACATCACTTATTGGTAAATAAGTATAAGGAGTATTAGTAAATTAAGCTTTTGTTTACAGGTCATGGAGAATCCATTTTGAAGTATTGTTTAGCTCATAGCATAATCAAACTTATGGATAATGGAATAGATGCAAGCACAGCAACAAAAATGGCAGTAAATGGTAAGCGTGTTACAATGATTGAACAAATATGTAGGTAAATTATTTTACGACAATCTAGTTCAAGTTATTTTTTGTTACAGGAATGACTGAAAGACTCAAGAATACTGCTGGTGCAATAACATTGTCCAAAAATGGCGATATCGGTGTTCATTTTAGTTCCAATAGAATGTCTTGGGCGTATATTAAGTCAAATAAAATGTGCTATGGAATTGAGCAGAATGAAATTCGTGAGGAGCAATATATTAATGTATAATAAAGTCTGAAATTTCTTTTTTATTTGAAGTATGTTTTATATTATAGAATAATTATTTTTATATTATATGTTAAAGAATTAAACTAAATATCTAAGATATCATTGATAAGTACGACTGTGTTTAATAAATATTTGTTTTATACATATAATCTTTATTTAAATAAACTTTATCGGAAGTACATACAATGAATGTTTATTTATTAATTAGATTTTTTTTGTTTAAAAAAAAAAATTAACCTGTTATGTGTAGTGAACAAACAATTTGTGGCAAAAAAAAATCTTGCAGGAATCGCCCTGACTGGATGTAAAAATTCATTCAGTGTGAGTTTTTTACCCGACTACAGCGAAGCCCAAAGAAGGGTTGTGTGTTTTACATGTATGAACGTACGTATGTCCGATCCTATGTTTCCTCATAATTACTCGTCTTAATAACGCGAGTGTTATAGACTATATGGATATTATTAAAAATCAAAATAGCAGATCTCAGGCGCCGATTTGTGTTTCTTTAAGAAAAATTTTTTCTTCCTAGCCGATCAAATGAGGTATCAAAATATAGAGTTTTAAGAGAGGATCACAAAAATATATACAACTTATATGTTTAATAGTAATTTCCCTGTTTAAAAACTCCAATAGGATCCCATCGAAAGCGACAAAAGTCACATAAAAAACCAATAAATATTTATTCGTATATGGTGTTCTATATGGCTTTTGTCGCTTTTGATGGGATCCTATTGGAGTTTTTCAAAAGGGTTAGGACAACATTGTGCAATAAAACTCTAAATGTATACTTGGCTTGGCTAAAACAAAAAGAAATAAATTATAAAGTGTAAATCTAGCAAAGTGTGGTGAAAGTGACCTTTACTGAATTAACGCAAATATACAGCCAATCGCGAAAACTCGCACTCGGCATACTGTATTATTTAAATATTTGATAAGTATCTAGTTTTGTTTTCTTTACTGTTGCCAGTTGTACATATGTTTTTGCAGTATAAGAGACCTATGAACAGTTGAATTTACATTGTGTTTGCCATTACTTATTATAATGCCTTATGAACCCAATCTCAGTATCTATCATGAAATAGTTTCGATAAGTTGTATGTAATATAAGTAAATCTATATAAGTAGGTGCAGTCCCACACTACACATATTTACACATATTATTGACTTGCAGTTCACCCACGCTTCGCTAGGATTCGCCACTAGGAAAACGAAAACAAACCTATCCCACGGGGACCATACAATTTTTCATTTCATTCCATTACATTTATAAAAGTAGCCTATGTGTTATTCCAGAGTCCAGACTATAATTAAATAAATAAATATGTTGGGACATTAACACACAGCACCATCTAGTTTCATGGTAAGCTACGACGCCTGTGTTATGGATACCAGATAGTTGATACATTACACATATATAACTTTAAATACATACATATTATATATATTATAAATATAAACACCCATGACTGGAGTACAAACATTCGTGCTCATCACACAAATGAATGGCCCCAGAGGGACTCGAACCCGCGACTGCTGGCATAGACCGCTGGCACAGCAAATAGGGTCACTACAAACTGAGCCAAACGTGTCGTCCTACTATAATCTGTCTCTGTGCCAAATTTCATTCAGATCCGTTCAGCCGTTCTGGCGTGAAAGAGTAACAAATTTTCACATAATTTATATATAGATTGTTGGTTTTTAATATGGATTATGCAGGATAGAGGGGGAGAAGGCTTCTCTGTGTACGAAAATATGTCCGTGAAAACGCGTCCAATAAGAGTGGTGCTGCGGTAGGGTAGGATAAATTTAATTTTAAAGGAAGCGCCAAAAGTAATTAGAGTAAGATAGAGAAATAAACAAGAATGGTTATATTTTTAAATTATTTTAGACTACGTAAATAGTTAGTATACTCGTATTTCATTTACTACTTTAGTCATGAAAAATTTTACGTTTTTGAACTCAGTACACTTCACTTTGTCTACAAGAGCTAAATTCATATTGTAGTTTTTCGTACGTCAGCGCCATGTATTTTCAGCTATAATTTTAAACAATTTTAAACTACCAAATGTAAGACGGTCCTCCTTACCTCTGCCCTCCAAAGTTTTTACTTTTAAATTTTATGACAATTGACATCTGTGAACCACGTGATGTTTTGAAATTTGAAATGACAATTGACGTCTGCGGTCTGACAGTGACGTGAGAAAGTAAAATATCATTTGAATGGTTAGTTTATTGATATTTGATAATCCCTAATAGGAAAATGTTTGCGAAAAATACGTTTTATGACTTATTTTAATGTAAAATTAGCAACATAATTGTAGACTACATTAGCTATTTATATTTCATTAACGTCAATATGTCCTTTCGATTTAAACCGACAGAATTGCAGCATTTTAATTGGATGTTTAACTTAGCACCGTGCTTTCCAATCAATGCTACAAAAATAAATATAATAACTGACCCTCGTAAATTTTATGAAACACTATGTGAGCGATTTCAAAATGCTAAACGAAGAATATCGTTGGCAAGTTTATATATAGGGACAGGTGAATTAGAGAAAAAATTATTGGAGGTTACTGTACATAATATAAAAAATAATGATGTTAATTTTCAAGTTTTACTTGATTACCAACGAGGTACAAGAGGCAAATTTAATTCTCTAACGTTATTTCAACAGTTTGTTAGCAATGTCTCTGATAGATGTAACTTAGCTCTTTACCAAACACCAAGACTTCACGGGTTCTGGTCCAAAGCCCTTCCTTCACGTTATAATGAAATTATTGGCCTTCAGCATATGAAACTGTATATAGCAGATGATTCTGTTATATTGAGTGGAGCAAATTGTTCAAATGATTATTTTCATCAGCGACAAGATCGTTATATTGAAATTCAGGATGTTGATCTTGCTAATTTTTACTCTGAACTTATAGGTATGGAAGCAGTAAGTTGTTGTATTTGTTTTTTTTTTTTTAAATTACAATATTATTTCTATGTTCTGTAATAATTATTGAGTAATCCAAATAAAATTAATTTTATTTTAGATGAAATTGTTAAGTATAGTAAGCAAGATGGGAAAAATATAAATTCTAATAGTACAAAGGATGCCTTGATTAAAGAAGTTAGCAAAAGTATTGAGTCTATTATAGATAGATGGAAAAATGAACAATCTATAAAATTATCTTCTTTAATTGATGGTAAGGCTAAATATTAATTATTATATTTTTGATACAATTGTCTATTGGTTAGTTGTCTACTGAAGTAAAAATATTTTCTGACTACTATATATTATATAACGAAATATATACTTTACATATCTTTTTATCCCAATATTTCTAGTATCGTTGCAATTTTTTTACAATTTTGTTTTCTAGACCAATCAGACAATAACACATGGGTGTTTCCTCTTATACAAATGGGTGAATTTAAAATCAATCAAGATGAGCAAGCAACTTGTAATATTTTATCGTCTGCACCTAAAGGCTCCTATTTTCGCCTTGCAACAGGATACTTTAATTTAACTGAAAAATATGCTAAAATTTTACTTAGAGATTGCAAAGCCAGTATAAGCTTATTGATGGCACATCCAAATGTAAGTATTCATTTTATTTTCATTAAGTTGTATAAATAATATATTCATAAATGCAGGCTCTGGTTTAGTTCAGGAGACAAGAGTTCAACTTTATTTTTTGACTCTCTTGTACAACTTGCCTATAAAACAATTTAACCTCATGTATTGTTGTTTAATATAGTACAATAAATAAATAATAATTATTAATTTCATTTAAAGTTCTTTTAAGATTATAATAACTTACTAACTTTATTATTTTAATTCTAGGCTAATGGATTCCAGGGCGCTGCAGGGCCAGCTGGTGGGATTCCTCATGCTTATTCTTTAATAGCTAGGCAGTGAGTTGAAATTATAATATCCTATACTTAATTGTTAACTAAGTTGTATCAAAGTTGCTAAAATTCGTAGAAAGTTGTTAGAAATGTAAAATGTTTTACTTATTTTCATTTTTGAAGAAAGTTTACAATGATATTACTCTTTTATTTATAGATTTTGGCAAAAAGTAGTTGAATATAATCAAAGTTGCAGAGTGCAGGTGTTAGAGTATGAAAGACCTGGATGGACTTTTCATGCAAAGGGTCTATGGTAAGTCTGTAATAAAATTTTTTGTGCTAATATTCATGAGTTTTATGTATTATTGTTGGTTGCATGATATTTATAGTTTTTTAACACTACAACCGGACTACTATTATAAATAAATTGTATTTGTGTTTGCTTATAGTTCCTTTATATAATGTTTAGGTAGAATATTTTAGAACCTATGGACGCATTTGAACATCGTAAACCATTAGTTATTATAACATATTCCCTATTTCTAATTAGGGCTTACACCTGACTTTTTTCTCCAGAGACTTTGTTTCATAGTTTTAGTAATAGATGAGTTTTTTATGTGCCAGGTACTACCCCCCCGGCAGTGGAGTACCGTGGGCAACAGTAGTGGGGTCTGCTAACTTGGGCGAGCGCTCGGTACGTCGCGACCTAGAGGCGCAGGCCGCCATATTTACCTCATCACCTGATTTACAAGTAAGTTATCACAAAACATTATAATTGTGGAAATGACAGAAAAAATAACAGTTGTCTAACGATGGTGTTAGCAGTCCCGTCTTTACTATAAGGGCACACGGGGCATATGCATAGGGCCCCTAACCTCACAATGGCCCCGAAAAACAACATTTTCGTTTACATGGAAAAGAGAGAAGCTCAATTTTTAACCGACTCAAAAAGGAGGTTCTCAATTCGATTGGTATTTTTTTTATGTATGTACACCGATTACGCAGAGATTTATGATCCGATTTACGTAATATTACTTTAGTTTGATGCGGAATAGTTGCCATTTGGGCCATAAAAATTTAACATAGTTTGGCCCAGTAGTTTTCATTTTGTTTGATTTGACAAGCCCAATACGTTAGAATCGGATTTTAGAGCCAGACATTTTTAGTGTTACTAATAAAAGCGAATTTTAGTTTGTCAGTCTTCATACTTTGCTGCTACTATTATGTCTACAATAAAAAGGGAAAAATAAAAACTTTTTAAGAAAAAAATAAAAACCGATTTCAAAAAAAGCACTAGTTGGTGCCAGCCGATACAAATCAAAGCACACAGACTTCGAAAATATTTGATTAGGTATCTGTAGTAAATGAAAACTACCAATCAGTTATTTTTTAATTTTTAGTGCTGTTTTTGAAGTCGGTTTTTATTTTTTTCTTAAAAAGTTTTTATTAGTTTATAATATACTGCACTGTGTACTATAGACTGAATAATATTTTATTCCTTCGTCAACTTGTTCCATCTTTTTAGCTGACTTCTTTACGCTTTTGGTATTTTTTTAATTTTTGTAGATTACTTTTTTTTATCATCAATATTTTTTAACGTGAGCCCAGGGGCCCCCGCATGGCTTAAGGTGCCCTTGGATGTCACGGCAAATGTGCGGCTAACATTCGTACTTTTATATGACAGTTGGGAAACGGCTTTAAAGTTGACGGGCATTACTGGAACTTGCCACGAGATGGCACTGCAGTACTTTAACTTTGAAACCGTTCGCCATGAAAATAAACTATATATTTTTTGATAACCCGTGCATTTTACTGCATAGATTTTTATATATATGGTATACATATGTGTGATTGTTTGTTTGTGAGAAACACGTAAAACTAAAATAAATTTATCTAAATTCTAATTTGTAATTATTGCAATATTTACCTATGTGTGCGAGTTTCGTAATAGAATATAACATATTGTTTTTTTTATAAATATTAGCTTTTCACCTAAATATTTCTCTTTTATTGCAGAAAAGACTTCATAGTGAATGTTCGAAATTACACGATTTCGCTACAGAATGCAGCAAAGATTTGCAAGAGCGACAGGCTCCGTTATGGGTACGCGTTACAGTTGGTCTATTTAGAACTTACTTTTAGGCAACAATAATGAAACGGTTTACAGCAGTATTTTAAATATTGAGCAGATATAACGTATTGGAGTCAGAGTAATTCAACTGTTAAATCAAAGTAAGCTATCAAACTCGATAGAAATGTGATTTAATTCTTATATTCTTCTTAGACAAAATAAGATTGTTGAAAATGTAATTGAATAACAACTATGAAACTTTAGTAAGATATATACGTATATAATGGTAAAGTATTATCCTTAAATATATTGAAATCTTGTCTGTATGTCACATGAAAATTTAATATTGTTTAACAAAATGAATGAAATCTCGTAAGTCTGTATTATGTAGTTATCTATTATATATATCTATCACTATATTTAATAAGTACAATAAAAAATATAAACCTATTAAACTGTCTGAAACAGCAATCAGGCTGTAAAACATTCACATATTTTAATAATTAGTTACTGTGGTTATTAAAAAAATACTTCCCTCCTTCTGTTATAGGTAAAGTGTAAACTATCAGATTTTTTCGGCTCATTGCTAAAAATATGAAGTCTTAATGAATTTATTTTAGTATGTATTACACAAAAACATACATATATTTATATGTAAAACGGAAATGGTGAAAATAATGACAACTCAAATTGTCGTCGTTTTCACAATTGGTAATTTATCATACTGTTATGTTGTTATTTGCATGCTATAATTATGTCGGCGTTACAAAATATTTGTCTACTTACCGATGTTTTTTATGTACATGGATGTAGTCGAAACATATTTAATGATTTTTAAAACTCGAAAAAGACAGGTTAGAGATGTTGGAAAATTCTACAGAAAAATTTCAAAAAAAGTAACAAATACTGATGGTTGTACGGTTTCATATAGCATTTTATGTCAGGCTTTACGAGATTGAATAATAGACTGCAAGAGTAAAATGATCTTAATTCAACATTTTACATTTTTGTAATCTTTTTAAATTGATTAATATCATTTATCTCATAAAATCTTCAGTTAATCTACATATTATTGTCTATTAAAATAAGTCACTTTTTTTTGAGATCACTAGTTATTTCCATTAGTTCCATAGTTGCGCTTAATTTAAGAAAATAAAGTACAAAGTATAGCAATCACGCTTATTATACTGTAATAGTGTATCTAATTGAGTATTAAGTAAATTGAACAATTTGTTGAAAGGCTTTGTGCGTGTTGTAAAACAACAACACATGTTGTATAATGTGTTAATATGATGAATAAAATGATAATATGGTATGGAAGTTTAAAGTGATTTTATTTAGTTTAAAATATGTTTATTAGTTTTGAGAAGTATTTTCAATATTGTTATTGTTTCTAACAACAAATAAAATGTCATTTATACAATAATGTTATTTATTAATGAATGGAACATCTGTAAAAAATAAATACCAAGTTTGTTTATCAATCACTTTTATTCATATTCAATCTTATTTTCTTCATATAATCACATAATTATTATTTCGATTCACGCTTAAAATAAATTTAAAATAAATTAAATGAAAACACTCTGCAATAATAATTTACACAAAAAAATAATCAGTCGGTTTGGGACATTATTTGATTCATATTAAAAGTATACAATTAATTTACATTAATAGGAATCAGGCACATCATATAAATTATCTATTTACTAGTGAGTAGTAACGTCTGTTAAACTGTGAAACATCAAGCGTACCGAGGAGGTACTGAGGAGGAGCTGGGTCCCGTAAAACAAAATCTCACCTTTGAGCATAATCATTTTAAATTAATATAACCATTGCAATTGAGCAATCGCACAACATATGCGTTTACAACAATCATTTGTAAGTTAATTCAATATTTTTTTTAAATCTGAGCAATAATTGAAGCAAACGTTTGATAGATCAGTTTCGATCGAATTGAAGTAGACGCAAGAAAATTTAAAAACTTGAAGCATGGACGCCATTTTATTCTAATCTTTGGTGTTCCGGGCGTAACAACACTGACGCTCAACCGAATGCCTTCAACGGTATTGTAAAATCAATACTATATTACGTACGTATAAAACTCCTATATAATAATTAAATATCTCGAGCTGTCGGCTGAGCGCCAGGCTGTTGAGAACGTAACATACTGTGGTGCGGTAACGCCTTCGACCTAAATACTACGGACGCAGATAGTAGGTACAAAAATAGTTCACCTATCGAATATAATTAAGACTACTTAACAATTAAGTATCGCGAGGAGGCCGATGAGGAAATAACAGCGACGACCCTTGAAATGCAAGAGCAAACTAACATAATAACAAAGATTCATAAATCTTAAGTGGCATCGGTTTCTGACTGCACCGAGGGCCTCCTCAAATAATGCTACTTATCGCGTATCACACTAAGGTAAATTGACTAGGCGTGTTGAGTCGTTCACGCTGACGTGACGACTTGGACTTCGACTCACAACGGATACTACAATAGTGCAATTCAGTAAAGCGTGCTTATCTAAGGTTGGAGTTGGAATTAAATCGGCTTTCGAAACGTACGGAATCAACTATTAAATGAGCGAATATATATAATGATGTTGGCGTGAATATGTTCATGTCTGTCAATTTTACAGTTTGACAGGTTTATATTAAATTAAATTATTTGTTAAAATTTCATATTTTATTATTATCCATAATTAACGTTAAATATGAAATTTTAACAAACTGTGGGCCTGTAACATTGACATTTACCTTACACCGTATTCACGCCAACCACAAAATCTCGATTGAGGACTCATTCGCACTCATCACCCAATAGCACAATTAGTATAAAATGATTATGTAAACTTGACTGAAGACTCCGCACATATGATAGCACATTGGCAGTACGCGTGGTCGAAGCGTTCAGACGAGGGGGCCGAGGAGGGCCCCTAGAAGCCGGCGTCGGGCGGCGGGTCGGGCGGCATGTAGTGCAGCTCGTCGGTGGGCGCGCTGAACACGTTGTAGAGCACGGCGAAGAGCGTGCAGGCGGCGTACGCGCCCAGCGCCGCCCACCACAGCAGGCGCTCCCACAGCCGCTGCTGCGCGTGCTTCAGCACCAGCAGCCCGATGGTGAGGCCGGCCAGCGCGCCCGCCACGTGCGCCGCGTACGACACCGGCGGCGCCTCCTGCACAACGTACAACATTAACTTACTTCTTATATAATAGCAAAATTTCGTATATTATTTTGTTGGAATTTAATTATGAGAATGGATAGTCTTAGAAAAATAAAAAAAGGCGTCGCGGGACGCCTGGCAAATGTGAAACATCGAAACTATTTTGTATAGAAAATATGCATGACAGGATGGTTTTTAAAGACAGTATGTATGACAATTAAAAACAAAATATACTTTTTTTTAAATACATTTTAATTTAATACTAAAATAAAAATAAGAGTTCAACCCGGTGAGAAAGAGGAAGGAGGGGATCGCCGACCCGAGTGGAAAGAGTCCAAGAGTTTAGTGCGCACGTTGGCGCAACAGCCGGATTAACCCGCCACATTAGATGTTTCACATCAAAATTTGTCGTTGATGTATAGTCATACTTTATTATTTTAATCACTGAGAGTGTTTTCAATAAATGGCGTTAATAGCAAATTTTGTATTCACACTCTTTTCCGATCACCGAAGAGAAGACCAACCGTATTTGTTAAAGATAAGTAACAATTTTCTGTGCAGAAATTTGCGACTTCAATATATTGCCAGATACATATCCAACGTACAAACATTTGTCCGGTATTGATGAAAATAAGAAAAAAAAAAAAAACAAAAACACTCACCTTAGTATACCTAGCGTGGACAGCAAAGCCCACATCACAGGACGCCACCGCCAGCGCCGCGACGAGGCGCACGGCGCCGTACCGCATCGCGTGGAAGTTGAGCAGCGCGTTGGCGAGGTGCGCGGCCAGCAGCGCGTACACGCCGCCCGACGCGCCCGCCAGGCACACGTCGGGGTCCAGCACGGACGCCGCCAGCGACCCGCCCAGCACGCCCGCCAGGTACACCGCGCCGCACCGCGTCGCGCCGTGCACCATCTCTAGGGGGAGGCCCACCTATGTACACGGACATATACTCAACATTATTGTCTTGTTTCATTTATATACATATTATGTTTAAAACGTTCAATAAAATTTTGTACAGTATTTATTTTGACAATTATAAACAATTTTCTTTTCAGAGTTATTGGGTTTTTCTATCAAGAAATTTTCAGCAACGGGAGTTGGTGGTGTTATACCCTTGTGCTTCGGAGAGCAAGTAAAGGCGTCGTCTGATCTCTTACCGTAAGTGTCGAATTGTTGTTCCACCGAACTTTGAGACCGAAAAGAATGGAGAATGCACATACTAAAATATTCAGTCTCAGTGAGAATTGACCGCCATGACCGAAATCGATAAGGAGGGTATTATAAATACAAATGTTTAAAATACTAACCGCCAACTGCACAAGCAGATTGAAGACGAGGTGCAGCCAGCCGGCGTGCACCACGCTGTAGGTGAGGAAGCGCCACAGCTCGCGGCGGCGGTCGGGGCGGTACACGAGCGGCGAGTCCACCGGCACGGGGCCCGCCGCCGCCGCCACGCCGCCCGCTCCCCACGCGTACCACGCGAACACACCCAGCTGTATATAACAACATTTCCTTTATCTATTCATAGGTACTAATACTAGCTTACCCTATGGATGGTCCATAGTCCATAATGATATCCATGTACTTAATTTTATCCAAATCCGTCCAGCCGTTTCAGCGTGAGAAAGTAACATCAACAACAACACATACTCGTACCTATAAACTTTCACAATTATAATATAGTAGTCTAATATAAAGCTCTGGATGGCTCTGATTATTTGAACGCGCTCATCTGGAACTACTAGTTTGATTTGAACAGTTCTTTTTGCATTTTATAGTGTATTTATTGAGGAAATTTGTTTATACTTAATATGTGCTATTACGCTAGGTTACAAGTTTTAGGAGTCGTAAAATTATACACAAACAAACTAAAATATAAAGCTTCTTTTCCTGATTGATTCATCGCGCCTAAATTATTGAGCTCTAAAGCCTGAATTCTGTATTCCCATAATAAATTCGTAACCGCCAAAAAAAAAAAATGATTTTTAACCCGTTAAGGAGATGAAAAATAATGACGGAGTTTATATAGAAAATATGCTAGTAATCTTCATATATTATCATAACTTTGCAAGACATGTAATAAGCATTTATTTCGCCCAATTGCGTAAATCTCAAAAGTAAAATGTTCATAGGAAGTATATTTTTTATGTTTTTTAGATTGTTTGGTACCTACTTTAGAAACATTATTCAATATGTAGAAGTATGATCTTCGGGCGCTTTATATTGCGAGGTAGAGGGATATAAAAAGTTTATTATCCAAATTGCTTAAATTCATTATGTATAGGTATTATTCCATCTTAAAATAAAACGTAATTTTGGTTTTGGAACTCTTCAATTTTTCTTGTTATCTATATTATTATTTTTTTCAATTTCAAAGTTTAATACTATTAATAACATTATATTATCTAACGAGTCGTCTGTTTTGAGTTTTCTGCAGTAAAATATTAAAATAGTAATGCAATCACTTTTGCACTTGTGGGTGACGATTTTATTTAGTTGTAAATAAAATATAATCTAAATAAAATCGTCACCCACAAGTTTATCAGATGTCATAAACACGAACACTATGCGTACAAATGGAATATTAGTGTTTTTCTCAAGTATAAAAGCAATTAAAGTTGTGAGAAATATTTACGTTTGACACGCAAAACATTGAAAAGTTTTCCAAATTGTTTTATATGAAAGTGTGTCATAGTAAGAAAATATAAATGTATCCGCTTCTCAACAGTAAGCTACAGTAGGCATGTATTTTAAATTTTAAAACATTGATGGTCGTATGAATTGAAAAATTGGGAAAAGTTAGATAATTTTTTGCGATTAAAGCGGAACAAAAGTATTCAAATTCATACTTTAAGTAATTAAGCAGACAAGTCATTTATTGAAATAGCTTTATTTACGATCCAACTTGCGGACAAGACATTAATCGTAAAGAGGAAAACCGTTACTCGTAGCCTATGCGAGTATAGCGGAAAGCACCTTACAGGAATCGTGCGTATGCAGTGAATCAATGTGTGACGAACTGACGAGACCGTCGCGTCCATACTGAGCGTGAACAGTTCGAACGATTGTTATGATTCACGTAAACCGCTTGTACGTGCGGATGTGAAATCCGCAATTACACTTTTTAATTAACCGAGGTAACTGGAGCGGGGATCGAACAGCGGTGTTTGGCGTGTAGAAAGTGATGCACCGATTTTCTAGTTCCCCTAACGGCAAATAATTAATTCATATTCACAAAACCGTATACGCGTAATTGAACTGTATGTCCATCATTTTTACTGAGGTATCTAATATCTTAGTGAAATTAGTCAAGTGTTTGGTGATCAACTTACCTCTAATAAAGTGACGCATATAATAAAGAAGGGAGGTGGGCAGCATGTGTATCTCTCTTGATAATATTTGCGGTCCCTCTCCTCGGGGAGGACTTCCATTGCTACGAGGTGCACCATTCTGCATAATAACGTATTTATATTACTTAATATATTAAAAAAAAAAACAACTGATGGGTGTATAAACATAACAACAGTATAAGACGGCGAAATATATGTTTAGTTATCATAGCATAAACATAGGTTTAGATATCATTGCATATGTAATGTTAGATCAATGTTTCTACTCTACAATGAAATATAATTTCAAAAATAAAAATATAGAAGTCGGTGATTAAGAAATTCATTACTAACGATATTAATGGGGTTTATTGTCGCTGTAGCAATTAATTAAACGTTTTAGTACAAGAAAGCACAGTACATGACAGATTGACACGACAAATATACATAAATTTTTGTAGCAATGTCAATCAAAATTGAGTTTATTGTGAAATTAAATTTTACGCTAATAATTTTGAATACTTTAATTTATAACAAAAATTATTAAGTCATACTGCACTGATAATTTTATGTATCAGACATTATAATAATGTTTATTATGTATGCTACATTATCCTATATGTAAAGGGTTTTGTATTGACGTAAATTAATTGAAGTCACGGCGTACCAGATTTAATAAATCCTAACTTTTTGGTACTTAACTGACAATTATATTTTAATGTATGCCTTGTTATAATGTTGTGTTTTTTATCATTTATATCTTTTAATTTTATGGATAGGTAGGTTTATAAGAAAAACACTAATTATAAAATTCAATATTTGGTTTTACTAAACTATGTACACAATTTCATTGCATAATATAACATTTAATACGAGCCTTACCTGGCAAAAAGTGTGGGATCCTCTAGTAGAAGATGAAAGTCGTTTTCAGAACTGACCTCGCGGTCTCTTTGATGCACTGCACATCTATAGCTGCGCGTACGCTTGCCGCTCATCTAAAAAAAAGAATTAATAATTTATGAATAATTACTTATAAAAAAAAGTTTATAATATATCATTACTTAAAGATCAATACAACTTTATGTGAAGCTATTATACAAAATATATACCTAGTTATAAGAAATAATTGATTTGTAAGTTATTCCATCCTTTATTTATTAAAATGTAGGTCAGCATAGGGAATTATTCAATGAAATAATTTAACTAACCGCAATAACGTACGAATAGGTACGTTCATAACAAAGATTATAACTAACCGGTAAATAAGTAAACAAATCTTTACGCCAAATGCGTAATGCAGTGAACAATACAAGAGTGTACACTATAAACATATAAATCAATACAAATATTAAATAATAATTAATAAAGTAGCTAAAGACCTAAGTTTCTACGGCAATAGATATTTTATAATTTGTGATAGGAGATCAAATAACAGTTTTTGGAATTTGTATAATATGTAGGATATGTTTGCTTAATTATTCTCGCATCATTGTAAAATTATATATGTATAAAAAATACGGTTTTATTCCGATAAGTATACCTTATTTTACTTACATAATAGGTAATGTTAATATTATTTTCATTTTAATTTATTAAAAGCATCCAAAGATATATTTTTAGCTGTCATGTTTACCTACTGGTTCCGAACAAAGCGAAAAACTCCAGTCAGTCAAAGGCAGAAGTGATTTTATAAACTAAATACAGTATTGTGATTTAAACTACAAAAATATTTAATAAAGTTTATACTACTCTTTTGTTTGGCTTTTTTTTAAAGAAAATTTAAAAATTGGGTAAAATCGTCGCCTTGTCATCCTAATGCTACGAACTACAAACAATCGATAGAAAAAAACGTAAGTACTTATATTTATGTAGAGTCAATAATGTTGTAATTAAATTAGATTATATAAATAATTTTCCTTGTTTGGAGCAAAAATAAATGCGAACAGGTTTCAAGTAACTTTAAGTAAATAGAATACTATTTTAATACAAAGAGACAGTTATTGCATTCACATGGCTTAATTAATTTTATTTTGCAAATAAGTATAATAAATAATAATTATAAACACACTTATAAAGATAAAGAATATAAAAAGTTACGATTAACTAACTGTAAATTCGAAAATATCTCAACTTTATGAGAAATTTTCATTGAATGCGGCGAAATAATGTAGCTTTGTAATTATAGTTTTAGAAACTAAAAGAATTATAATGGGTGCAATTTTTTATTCATTTCCTGGCAAAAATTAGTTGTAATATAAAATAATAGAGCTAGCTGGCAGTTAAGCGTCGCGAGGGTGGATTAATGTCACGTCGGCACAGTTCGCGGGCCGGCGGCGGCGATGGCGACGGCGGGCGGCGGCTAGCTGGCGCGCGTCCAGGCCTATCGAGTTATCGACCGCCACCCTCGTGACAGCATCGACATCGATAAACACATTAGCCGCCATTTACGCTTATTTTAAGGCTATCGATATTTTAAGCGTTGTATGCATATGAAAGACTGGAAACTATTTTTTCTGTAAAAAAATGATTTTTAATTTTTTTTTACGTTCACTCCAACTTACCCTGCATTATAATATGCAATATGATATAATATTAGATATATTATATATAATATTATACAGTTTTACATGACGACTGTCGTGTTAGTCGAATAAATTTTAAGGTTTTCTTTTTAGTATTATCGGGAACATTTTGACGTTGGTCTTTTGTTAGGGAAGACTTATAGGGTTAGGGGTATGCATTTTTTATTCCCCATGCGAAAAGCATAGACAAGTAGGGTTGAATAAATTTAAGCCTGCAGAACCGACTTAACATGTACCTATAAACATTTGAAATATTCATGCATATGATAATAAAATAACAAAAATGACTAGTACGTAAAGCTAGCCGTAATACGTTTATGAGTAAGTTCGCGGTTATGGGTTCGCGGTGGTAAAGAGCAGGTCGCAGGTGGGCGGCGCGGGCGGTGCGCCGGTGAACGACTGGTCCGCGCCTCGAGCCGGCCCGCAAGCCGTTGCAATCCACCGTATTGTCTCCGCAGTCGTTCAACTCAGTTTCCCACGACACTGCGAATGTCCAATGCCAAAACCTAAATAGCCTAGACGCGCCGCAGACGCCGGCTATATCTGTCGCAGCAACTGGCTATACTGCATATACCTAGTTCTGATTTTGAATATGGTGACGCATTGTCAAGTATGCAATTACTAATTGTACAATATTAATACAATATCATATATCACAATACATATTTTAAATAATTTATACTACATATTATCAATGAAATATAATCAATCCAACATAGTAATTTTTTGATCGATGCAATCCAAACAAATTTATAAATATAGATCTCATTTGAGTGGTAAGGTATTATAAAATAAAAGAAAATTAAGTCGCTAAGCAAATCAAAAATCAGGTTGTATTAAAAATTTATCGATGTTGTGATAGAACAATAAATCGATTTTCCGCGGGTATTGCGCGGGCTGGGCGCCAGTGGGCGCAGTGAATCCAGCGTGGGCGCCGCGTGAGTCACTTCGACATCCGACACGTCCGATTCGTATCCGGAACCACTAACTAAGCACTATTGCCGTCTCGTCAAAGAGCGCGCGAGCCTACGCGACGCGATACTCATTTCAATAACCCACATTATTATTCGTAAACTCATAAGATACTATCGAGCGCGTGCTGCTTGATAAGTTTATAGATTTTATTTTCTTATTTTTAGCGATTTAAAGTTTATTTTATAAAACTATTTTCGCCTAAACTTCAGGTAGGAAATGACTCGTGCGCTGATTCAATAATGCTATGATAAATGTTTTACTGCGCATGAGGATACGGCAGAATTTTATTGTAAGAATCTTCAGTCTTCTTCAATCTAAATTTAGATGAAGTTAAAAATAGTGTACTGATTTAATTATGGTATTTTAATTGTATAGAACAATTAAAATAAGCTCATTTCCTCTAATCACCAAAAGTTAATAGCTTCTTTAGAAGCATATCACTAAATGGGAAGTTATCATCTAAATCTACCACATTAACGTTGGATTTTAGCGTGGTTCTGATGTGCTGGGCACGTGAACGCTGGGAGCGTTCCCACGCGCCCACCTCCGCACTATTATGTTCTAATCTCTTAGAGTCTCTTTGCATTATTACGATGCTGTGAAAGTACGTTGTATATTTTGCAAGCGAGAAGGCCAACAACTTAATAAATTGTAGAATTGGATCATCGAAAGAAGAATACGGATATTTGCCCATACTTTATAAAATCAATTTGATTAATATCTGTTTCCAAGCTGCTACTTGGTAATTGATTAGATTGAACAAACTTATGTATTAAAATAAAAATAAATAAAACTTTAATATAATATAGAAGTGTCAATTAAATATGAAGGTTTCTTCTGAATCCGGACATAAGATTTAAAAGATTAGTTAGATGAAAAAATTAATATATTAATTCTATAAGGGCAATTAAGTTAAATAGTTTAACTGGCAGGGTTTTCTAAGTACTATAATTTTAGATAGTCATAATTCATAACATTAATATAAATTGGAATAGTTTGTTTGTTACCTGTAATTTTCCTTTAAACGGCGGTGACAGAGAAAAAGAAGAAAGAAGAAGAAAATTAACAGACTAACACATATACCATGCCACTTTTTAAAGAGGTACCTATGTACCTAGGGAAGCGTGGACAAATTCAATTATGTTATTCATGGTCTCTTGTTCTTAATTTGTTTAATTCTTTCTTTTTATTTCTTTGTTTAATTTGTTGGGATAAAATCGTGGTTATAGCTAATTAACAACATAATTTTTCATCTGCTATGCCCGAATAGCCTATATAATTTCAGTTATTTTCATGCAGCACTTTTTAGCGTCCCACTGCATGGCTTACAACGGGTCTCTTCGCAATGAAAAGGGGAATAGTGAATAGTTTACCCAGGTTAGCTAATAACGAACTTTGCCGTTACCATAGTAAGTAGTATTTATGTTGAAGATGAAATTAATACATGGAAATTTCAGATGAAAGAGCCCGGTTTGAACCCGCTTCACTTGGTTTTTCGAGCGAGCACGAAGCCGAGCGTATTGACTATAAAGACATTAACAATTGATTTGAACAAAAGTATTGTAGATTGACTAAGTTCTTTTATTAATTACCTACTTAAAATTAAAATATAAAATATTATAAGTATTTTTCATGTGAAAACTCATTCTATTCCCGGGATGTAAATAACAATACTCGTAAACTAAGTTGCCTGAAAAGTTGTATATTAGTTTGTAAGAAGCCCGTGCATATTGGTTCAGCCGCTTATAACATATACACATTTTACCCGGTAACTTGTTGTGACATGTTTATACCGATTCCGCTGCAAACGATCTCAAAAGTTATTGCGTAATATTATTCATCAATAAAACTGAAGTAGGTATACGGTTCAAAAAAAACTTCAACAATGCTTTCGATCATTAACGTACAATCAAAGCTATGTAGGCTGTAGTTTTTGTTTCAGTAGCTCAGTATTGATTTCATGTTACTAATTTTACTTCAGACCTTGTATATCGTTCAAAGACGAGTACAGTTCCTGTGTACGAACTCTACTGCTCATTACTTGATCGTGAGCGACCTATATAACAAAAATATTTTTATTTAGCAATAAAACGTGGCACTTTTGTATCATTTATTTATTTAAACAAAAATAATTATAGTAAATATTTAAATTTCTATTTGAACAATATTAACTAATACATGTCTACTTATTATACGCATGTACTTCGTTAGACGTTTATATATGTTGCAATCTAATTATTACTATTTAATGTTTCACTGGGTGCAAGTAGAACTACTACTTTTCTTACGCAAATTTTATTTATCAGTAAATATTAATAAGTATATCAAATAATTTAAGCGTTTAAATTCGATCATACCATTATAATTAACAGTTTTCATTCGTATGAAGATAAAATATTACTAATATCTATTTATATAAATTATAAAAGCCCAATGTATGACAGAATAAAATATATTATGTTATGTTGCGATGCAAAAATTATTAAAGTGCTCTGAATTCTGAAATGTCATTATAATCGATATTATACTAATGTAATACTGACAAAATCGATATTTACTAATGTTAGTTAACATGGTATAAAGGTACATTTATATATAAATACATATTATTATTTCGAATTGACAGTAAAATAATATCTTTCTGTAATAAACTGTCAAAAAATAAGCCACTATTTTAAACTTACCCATCATGTATGTTATTTTATTGTTTTCTTGCAACGTAAATTAATGTTCGTTAAACCATAGATTATTTTCACAACACCTTGTAAACGTCACTATAAAATGAGGTAGATAAATACTTGTTTAAAGAGTTTTGGTTAGTTAATATTTTATCGACATTAAAGACGCGAACATTAGTAGTAGAAGTGGGGAGCGCGTGTAACACAACCTCCCCGTCTGGTGGCTCAGCGCAAACTGATTTTGCCGATGATCGTCTGCCGAGTTTAGTTACATTGGGTCGGCCGCATAGACGTTTTTTACTGTCAGAAGTGGTGGTTGGTATTTGAGAGGGTGGTTCCGGTTCCGAGGGCGTATAGTTTTCAACAATTTTTTTGTCGGTTTAGGTATTAGTCTATAGCGATGTCGAAATTTTATTTATATATTAGTTAAAATTTAAAAGTAATCAATGTAAGAAGTGAAAAAGAAATATCTAGTGAGTATTTTTAATTTTGACATTAGAAAAAACTTAAGTTTCTAAATTAATTTTTACACAAGATATAGTTGTATGTTTCATTAACATTGGTTTTAATTTAAACATAGTCAAATGCAAAAACAAAACAAAAAATGTAAAAGACATTTTTTTTTAATTACACACTATTATTCTCATTAAAGGTTAATATTCCGCTATAGTAGGTAACCTATTAAATACAGCCTAAGAATCCGCCTTTTATCCAAATCGATTTAGCAGTCTGTATAAATAATAACTTTTCAATTTACATATTCTTCAAAATTTTCCGAATTTTCAAAATTAAGTTACGTTGGAGCTTATTTCTAGCTTTACTTAATTTAGAAAATTTACAAATCTTTCAATTTCTTTAAAGGACGTTGAATGATTTCTAATTCTTTTAGAAAAAAAAATAAAAGGAGGTCCGGAGTGTTGTATATTTTTGACCATATTTATTAAATCATTTTGAGATAGAACCTTAGAAATACTAAATATAATAGGTTCTACAAAAACATATTTTATTTATTTATTTACTTACAAACAAACTTAATAAGAATATCTTTATCAAGTAAATTGAAAACAACTCTTAAGAAAAAACACAGATGGTAAATATAATGTAATTTCTACAATGCTTTATGCTAAAATAAGAAAACTTAAAAATATACCTTTGATAATAGTTTCTTAATAATTGTATAACCTTTTATCTTACTATTTGGGCACTATCCAACATCTGCAGAGGATGAAATTTTATCAGTGATTAATGCAAAATAGTAATCCATTCCAGATGTTAAGTAATAATATGGGTAATAAGCGTAAAAGAGAATAGGCGCATTTCTCAGGTAAAATGTTAGGAAAACCGGAAAAAAACGATACAAAAATTAACATTTTTTTAATAATAATCAAATAATAATTATTATTTCATTATTATTACTGATATGTTGTTATGATTATAATCATAACAACATATCAGTGTCATATAAATACAATTGTATATGTATTTCAAATATCATTTTTTGTAAGTATGAAACAAATAAAGTTGATAGATCAGAAATCATAAATTAATTATATTATATTTTACTCTATAATTTTTTGTGTTATTATATTAAACATAATAAAAGTAATAATACTTATTAATCGGCATCGACATGATATCAATATACTCCAACGTATACCCATAATAATTATGCTAATATTTCAGACCCTGCCGTAACAATAAAATTAAAATTGGCATTTTGAATGCAAACAACTGTCGGTTCGGCAAAAATGCTTGATCCCCGCAATGACATTTCACGGTTTGTTAACAATTCCCTAAGAGCTTATCAGTCGACACATGGGCTAGCTATTAGTAAAGCCAGGTGGGCGCCAGGAGGTTAATTTGACCAATATTTATTCGCAAGATGGCGTCAACACAAATCGTAAGTCATTACGACCGTCATTCGGTGAGGTGCCTTTCCTAATGGGCTTTGATGTCTGATATGGCTAAATAAATTATTTGTACAATTTTTTTTAAATGTTATCGGAGGGATATTATCATAATGTTTTTCTTTTACACTTATCATTTTTTTTAGTTTTAATGATGTTTTGTTTTACTTAAAATAACGATACGAAGCATCTTTTCCAATTCTAGTCACTGGAAGTCATTAGGAAATCATTGACTGTAGCTATTTTGGTTTATTTAAACAAACCTGACCTGCCCCTGTTTAGTTTCTGTCAGAATCAGATAAACTAAACTATTATTAAATGTATAAAAGTAAGTAAATCTTTGGAGTTAAATGTAACTAAGTTATCCAAAACTCCCAAATATTTCTTTTTTAATTTTGTTAGGAGGGGTTTTGGGATGTAGGTAATGAAAACTAAATTAAACTTTATGTATTTTATCTGTGTTATTGCTGTAGCTTATTACTTGAGTATAGCTAGACACAAGACAGTTTTGAATGGGCCTCTTTATTAAATAGCTTTAAATTAAAAACATAGTAAAAGTATGTTTTATATCAATCTAGGTGTCGATCTAAAAACTATAACTTAAAGTTGTAAGCTTTACTAAAATAAAGCTTTAAGCGGTAGACGGTAAGCCGTCTAAAGTGATTATATTATTCCGTGTTTATAGACTAAATAGATACAGACACGCGAAAGATGCCGTATAACAAGGTTACAGTAGTTTTTCGTAGGCGACTTTGATGTTTAAATATTTTTAGGTTTATGTTAGTCAAGAAAAAATACAGTGTGAACTTTTTTCAGTCCTTTCAAATTTTAATTAAAAAAAATATTCTTTTGATCTCTATATTAAATCATAGAAATATACTGTCCATGTTTTAGCTTTATTAATTTAGCGGATTGTCAGAACAAGTAACTTTTTGTGTAAGCATGATAGATATAAATAATATTACAAGTAACAGTACTTCAATATACCTTGTGCGCGTTAGTAAACGACCCCAGCATATGGTGTAGCCTGTAGTATAATTATCAAAATGCTTGATAATCCGCTTCAAACATACACTCATTCCCCTTTTTTTCTTGCTTCCGGTATTTTTGTACAGTCATTATTAGTAGGCTCATGTATAACCATATTTTTCTAAAATATCACGATGCAATTACTGGAAAAATATAAATCAGTCGCCCCCTGTTAGTATTCCCATTTTTAAATTTAACTTAACGTATGTTATTTGAATAATAGTCTCACTACTTTTCTGTTGCTTCACATACAAGTAAAATATGACAACTATCAATTGCTACATAATTTTCACAATTTTTTTTCATTATTTGTAATCCCAACGTATAACTTTCGTAAAACCAAGACCTTATATAACACAAATACATTAAAAATTAAAATGTTAAAAGAAGGAAAAAACAAATCTATAATCTCTGGTTTTGCAACCAGAGCAATAGAGAAGCTACTGCGTCTGAACTCAGAAGGTATATCATATATCATTACATGATTAGCAAAATTTTTTATTCTTATCAAAAAGAAGTTTGGTGGCTGACTAAAGCAAATTGGCCGCCGTCATAATTTGAACAAATCGATTTAGATCGGGCGCACATCAGGCGGCGCTTTTGTCCAATGATTTAGTAGCGCCGACAAATTGGGCCTTCCTGATCAACTTAAAACGATACATCGGTCCTGCACACAAACTGATGCAATTACAAGGATATGAATTTAAACGGTCGGTAATTTTTATAATTTACCCATCATACTATTATAACGTTTAAAATATTGTTTATCAGTGCTTTTAAAAATATTTAGTCTTATAATATTTTTAAAGAGGATCTAAAATATGTGTAAATACTGACGTTCTTTTTACTATTTCTATATATATAGGTAGTATACGTTTTAGCATAACGAAAAAATAGTTCGTGGATCAAGAGTCAAGACGAGAAAGTGACTAAATCAGTGATTCATACATTACACCACGTTACGCACGTCTATTGCTAAAGTGACTGACCGGCCTTGCTGCTCTCATTATTCGAAATTCGGTTACGTTGTTGATGCGTGTATTTACTAATCATATTATTAAGAAATGTGACCAGAGCTTTTTAAGTGTTCCTCAACAGCATTACTTTAATGTAAATATTAATTGCTATAGTTTTGAAAAATAATAAGTTTACCTATACTAATTCACTTTTTATAACGTTGCGTGCTATAAACCATAATGTAAGTATTATTCCGAAATCCATTCATCAGTCAAAATAAACAGAAAACCTTTTCTTATAACAACCATTCGCATTTCCATAAAATGGATTGGTAAAAGGGGAAGTTCTGTGAATAATATCTGGAGGGCAAGGATGCGTAGTGCATTGATCTGGACACGCATCCGTCAATATCCTAATACATATATTGCTCTATTAAAGAAAGTTTTGTATATACCATTTGCTATTTTTACCATAAATTCAATAATAGCAGTCTTATTTGATTGTTTTAATTAATTTCCAAAATGTTCTCTGACGGAGTACAAAATAAATATTCGTTTAAGACATGTCTGTACCCTGTCTATTGCGGATGAAATTTTGACCGGGCTTTATGTAAAAATTAGAACGAGAGAGGCACGAGCGCCCGCGGCTGCGCTACTGACTGCACAGTACATGCACCTAAAGTCTGTATTATGGCTCTTGGTTGTTATTAAGTAACACGCAATGCTTAATCGTTTATTCAATTTTACTTATAAGTTTTAAATCTCAAACAATTTAGTTATTTTAGTAATACACGTTGTAGCAAATTGTTCGATTGTAGAATGCTAATATAACTAAATATAAATTATAATAAAAGACTCTCTAAGTTTGTCATTAGAGAAAATTCCTTCTACGTCCTTATTACGAGTAGGTACCTACTTAGTCTAAATTCAAAAGTACAAGTAAATACGTTCTTATTTTTTAGCATTCATTTCTGCATTTGAATTTCTTTCTTATACGAGTATCTTCTTCGCTAATGTTTTCATTATAATCAAACGCTAAACCCCGAATAAACATACACATTCTTACTCGTTGTATTTGATTATTAAATAGATACCTACGTATATATAATCATATATAACCTATGTGATTCCTTTTGCAAAAGGGCTTAGGTTATGGTTTCAAGTCACGGCAAGTACGTACTGGATTATTGGCTCATTTTACTGATAATGCTATACTGTGGAAGGTTTTTATTAACTTTAAGTAACATGCGTATGTAAATATCTATAATAATGTAAATATCTATAATGTAAACTAAAATTATAAAGAGTCGTCTATAACTTTGAAAGTGGAAGGTAAACTCTCCAAGTACTGCCCCGATAGCCATAACTACATATATGTAGAGCAGTGGTAGTACAGTGGTAACCAGTTCGCTTGCGATACCGAGTCAGGCGAGTTCAAATCCCCGGTTCTCGCACCTCTGATATTATCATATGTTTATCATTTCCCAACATGATTACCACTTGACTTACGGTGAAGGAAAACATCGGGAGGAAACCTCCATGTCTGAGAGAACCTAGCACGTTTTCAAAAGGCATGTGAAGTCCTTCAAATCGCACTTGGGCAGCGTGCTGGCCTAATGATTAAACCTGAGCGATTAATTTTTATTTTAGTACATTAAATAGTTTCTTAAATATATTATTAGTTACAATACAAATAATTATAAGGTGCGCGCGGGGTATAGTTGAGAGTCCGAAAGAACGTAGATTTTGACCCGCTATACCCGCTATACTCGTAAAATAGAGCCGGTACTCAATTTCCTCGTGTGTTGTATTGTGTATGTTACATGATATCTTCGTCAATTCTGAACTGATTTTAATTTTTTTAAAGTTAAGGTTATATCTTAAGGGGGTTATCTTATGGGGTCACTGATATAAATTATAAAAAGTAATTTACCCCTAAAGGCGGATTAATTTACCTTTTAAACAATATGGTATAAGGAATGTTTTTAGTTAAAAAGTAATAAATGCAGATAACATAGTTGAAACACGAGGGTGTAAGCAGCTTTATTTTGGATTGTAGCTTTCGAATAATATAATCACTTTTCTGTTGACAGGATTGACATTAAAATAAAAAAAAAAAATAGAAAAATTGTTCTAGTAGGTCCTATTGAAAAGTTCATCTATCCACTATCAGACTCGATCAGGTCAGCACCATATTATATAATTAAATTGTTATTTTATCTTTCGGATTTTACCTACTTACAAAAGATTCAAATAGAAACGACTGCAAGAAATTGGTTAAAAACCACTTCCAAGATTCAATTACATGGTTGGTTTATTAGTTACAAGAGAAGCTAATAAAAGCGATTTAAAAAATGAAATAACAACAAAACATATGTTCCATATAGTAGAAATATATTTTGTTTCAAGCGATATATACGCGATTACTCAGATATTGACATCTAAAACGCAGGATTGTTACCGTTAACAATGGATGAGACTATTTATTATGATTAGATGTTTTTATCAGAGAATGAACGTGACTTCTCAGATCCTCACATACATATTATATTAATTATGGTTAGAAATTATAAATGGATAATGACTGCATATGCAAAATAATTTCTATCCTATTTAAGCGAATATAAATTAGTTTGAATAGTAATAATAAACTCTTTATTGTACACCAAGAAAAAAATAAAAATAAATAAATACAGAAAAGGTACAATGTACATGAAGCGGCCTTATCTCCCAAGCAGCCATCTCTTCCAGGTAACCTTTAGGTGGAGGAAATAACAAACTACAAGAGAGAATAAGAGGGAAGGGGTGAAAATAATTAAGTTATGTCACTATAAATATATATACATACATACACTTATACACATACACATATACATACATAATTTTGTTTCATTGTAATATCACCAGTATATATATTATATACTAGCGGCTCACCCTCGCTTCGCTCGGGTTTGTCTTTAAACAAACAAAAATAATACTATCCCACCGGAACCGTACATTTTTCCGGGATAAAAAATAGCCTATTTGTTATTCTGATGTATGAACTATATTATTGTAAAGTTTCATTAAAATCCAATCAGTAGTTTTTGTGTACTAAGCTGTATAAGTTACTATAGATTTTTAACTATCCCACGAGAACTCTTTAATTTTCCGGGATGAAAAATATCTAAGATGTTGGCTGGGGATATAAGGTACCACCATACAAAATTTTATTTTAATCGGTCCAACAGTTTCGGAGATAAGCCCGCACAAACAGACAAAGAGACAGAGAAACAAAAAAATTGAAAAAAATCTGGATTTGTTCTATTTCTCTTATTACATCTCCCTGACTCGGTTTTTAGCATTATTTTTTCTATGTACAAACATTGGACCTCAACCGTTTTATTATATGTATAGATACTGGTAATATTACAATAAAACCGCATTAGAATTGATGGCAAGAATGTTCTTCTTACTATCACTTTCTGTAAATTGATTAAAGAATAAACTTGGATTATTAGGAGAAGGTAAAGCTGAAGTGATATTAATAGCTCTTAGCGTGGTTGCCTTATCAATAGCAATAGAAGAGAAAAAATTTTTGTTAAGCTCGTTCGAATTGATATTGTGAAGATTTACGCTGTTGCGAGCTTTTTCCATTCCTATAGATTTAAGAAATTTCCAAACATTTAAAGTGCCGTTTTCCTCAACCACGAATTTATGAATATGGCGTCGTTGATTGTCTCTACATAAATATTTCCATTGATTGCGAACTTTCGTATACTTACGATGGTTTTCATCATTTGCATTCATACTACACTTAATTTTGACTGCATTTTTCTTAACTTGTAGCTTCCTGATTTCATCGATTAAACAAACAGTTCCGTCAGAAGCGAGTTAAATGTTTGTAAAGTGAAAAGGACACAACTGATTTAAAGAATTCGCCAGTGGATATAAAGCTTTATTATATAAAGCTTTAGTATCTAGTCAATAATAAACTCAATTAATATTCAACTTAAATTTTAAAAACTAGTTAAATTCGTATATCTGAATATTATTATATCTATGTATATTCTATATTTGTTGTATATATGTATCATTGAACAAATAATAAATCCAACAAATATGTTTCTTGTAGAGCGGCAACTCTTAATTTTTTACTTTTGTTATCTACATATATGTATATTAATACGTGAAGCAAAAACTTTGTGCCCCTTTTTACGAAAATTGCGCAGACGGAGGAGTATGAAATTTCTCACACTTATAGTTTATATAGAGAAGGAGTGCAGAATGCTAATATTTTTTTTAATTATGCATAAAAATACATTAAATCAATAAAAAAAACATTACGCACACTACCATGTATTTAACACCCACACGCATATATACTCTTTTGTTTATTGTTAAAGTCTGTGGTCAAATTGAGAATAGATTAATATTGTAACATACGCGACGATCACTAGTTATTTATAAAAACACATATTTTGTAACAAAATATGAATCCATGGTCTCTCTGGATACAGAATTCTAAAAAAGTATGCTTATAAAATATTATTCACTTTAATAGAAAAAAATCATTGTTACGTTTTTGTTACAGTTGTTATGAGTGAACCTATATTTTGTTTTCTGTTAATTTACATTACAAAAAGCGCATTGCGCATCAGTCTTATCAAGACTGCGGCAAGATGTATACGATTATAAGGGATGAAATATTTTGAGTTCGTATGCAAGATTAATACCGTCACCTAAAAAATAGTTTCTATGCAAATGTGTATCTCGTGCCCACGACAGGTGATATTCGGCAGCCTTAATTTTTTTTTTTCAAATATTTAAATATTATGATGTTTTTTCTCGAAGTTTTTGTTCTTCTCTCTGACGGGTGCGTGCCAGGTGGTCTCGAAAAAAATATTTTTGCTTTCTATAACAGCTTGCTTTTATATAGAATATAGTAAATAAACTTCACTATGTAGTCAATCACATAGTTTCATGGAATTTCTAAGTTTTTAAAATCTAAAGATATAGATAAAAATTAAATGCTTTACCATGATTTATAAATTAGTTTAATATAATATTATAATATAAAAACCCATTGTGTAAGGCTGACCCTTAAAAGACCAGTTCTGAAATGTTTGCCTGTTTGTCTGTTTTATGAAATTGATCTGGGGAAGGGTTAATCTGATTATCCATTTAATATCATTACGAATATTTTTTTTATTTTAGCTTAGGTAGGATTGTATTTTTTGATTTCAGTTATTGTTTGATTTTATTATTATTGATTAGATATATTCTACTTCACGGCTTCACTACAAGGGGGATGTGGATGGAGATATTTTCTATTGAAATTTTTAATAGATGAAGAAAATGAAGTGCATAAATAATGGTATGAGCACACATGATCTTAAAAAGTTGTCGTTTAAGAATGACAGCTGCCGCGTGTTTAACAATTTGGAAAATTGATGAGCTTCCACTTTGTTTTTTGGACGCATGCAGTATTATATACATTATACATGTTTTAATATTATTTTTAAGTTAGTTATTGGTAATATCTAATAAATAGAGTAATATAATTCATATAAAATGCTTTGATTTGACCGTCTAACCTGGTTGGCGTGTGCGGCTGGCGTGCGTCGACGCGCGCGCACCTGCTTTACAATTATCTGGTCATTAGTCGGCACGGAACCTGCGGAAACCCTAAATTACGGCTTGCACAACCTTCATCGCACTCCGCGAACTGGATCATTGTACAATTGTATAAAGTTAAAGAAAATGTTTAGGGATAAGAGGCTTATTTTTGTGACCACACATAGTCCGATTTTATCTTATAATTGCAGGTCTCGCGATGAATCCTTCATTAGGGGCAGTTGGGCCGGGCGGGGTAGAGAGGCGCGTGGGGGAGGGGCGGGTGTGAGGACACAATGGGCGCCCCCCGCGGTATTGTGCGCTAATGTATGCGCGTGCGGCGTCGCCGACAGCGGCCGCGACGCCACAACACAAACATTTCAACGTATCTAATTTATTGTCGTGTCGCAGTGAGCCGCTCGCGCAAAAAATATTGTCTTAAGGTCCAGCTCTGCGTACCTTGATAATGTCACGTGCGAGGCGGTGAGATGGCGGTGATAAGAAAACATCATCTTGTTAGTAGCAATACTTTCAAATTAAAAACTATAAGGTTCAATATTCGTTTTAAATATTCGTTCATTCATTCATTATAATATAATTTCAATCAATATATATAATTCAACATACTTGTCAAATTGTAGGTAATTATTTTTTTGGTACGCATCACTACGAAGTCTGGGCCTACGTTAATTTTTGGAATTATTTTCCTGTATAATTGAAAATTAGAACAAAATGTAATTTACTAAATTACATTCCTCGCAATTATGTTGAATGAAGTATTTATTTGATTAGGTTGGATAAAAAAGGCAAAACATTATTTTTTTTTAATATTCGGAAAACAAAAAAATAAGGCAGCTACACCTTAACAAAACAGAACACAAGATCTGACGGAGGATGACTCAGTTGTTGAGAGCAATTTTTGAATATTATAATATGTAAACTAGTTGTTGTTCAGTGAAGCATTCATGCCGTTGTCGTCTATACATACAATTAGTGACATTTATTAGAATAGCGATTGTGTTTGGATGAATGACTGTTTATATTTTAATATTTATATTTTAAAATGATAAATGAATAGACACAAATATAATTTATATAGAGAATCTTTTCTTCATAGAAAACGTTTAAATTGATAAGTATAACTAATATATGTAGAGAAATGTGAAATACAAATGAAACATAAGAGAATTTCAGTGTACCTTAGAAGTAAGTTGGGCCACCCAGTCGAGAGAGCGCTCGTTCTGCTCTTCAATTGGTAGTTGCAAAAACTGCATTTGCATAGAGCGCGATGCTTTTGATAGCGGCCACCGCGAGTTCTACTCAACGCTTGGACTACGAAGGTTTGGATAAGACATCAAAAGCTAAATATTATATATTTTTCAATTACATCGCAAACATATTTTTTAATTATTTTGTGAACTATACTTTGCGCGAATATAGCTTGTGTGAATAACTAGCTACCTATGAGTATCTCATACGAAAAATCCTTACTTAACGATGTAATAAGTAGCCAGAAATATCCCTCCTTGGTTTGAAAAAAAAAATATATTAACTCAAAATTACTTGAAATCGTTGCTATATTGCTGCGTGATAGAAGGAAAACCTAAATAAATTGACGACCACAGTTTTGTGTTAACACAGTGACTAAGGACAAATTTCAGGTAGTTACCGTTACTGATTTATTTTTTACGAAATACTTTCAAACTTATTCTATGTAATAAAATGTAAATAGTCATAAGCGGTTATATTTGACTTGAAATTTATACTTAATAACAACTTTGATTTTTAAATTGTCTATTAAATCTCTGCTCGAGGTAATTTGGCTCTTAGGCCGCGGTGACGAATGTAGATGCCACCCACTGTACGCACGACCCCATCTGCTCAGCTCAAACAAATACGATATTTATGTACCTGCTGTTGTGCTTTTATTTGTTGTACAGTTTTAATTAAATTTATTGCAACTTGAATATTTATAATTAAATCACAGACAAAAAAAGACATTACAATCGATATATTATTTAAGTCATTTATTAAAAGGGAAAACGTTATTCCCTTTAATATTCGTATTTTAAATGATTTGGGAGAGATGAGTAATTTGAAATTATAATGCATTTTGTATTATATGTTCATAAATTGTACCTAAACAGTAGTATGTAGATATCTACCAGCGCTCATCATCTGTGTAATCTGAATATTTATAAAAATATAACCAATTAAAATTCTCGAGTACGCAAATCTAAAGCAAGCTCTGATGTGGAGCTTAATTGGCCGGCGTGTAAATTAGAGGACAATATAAAAATATACCGGCGGCGGACGAGGGACGGCTGATCAGTAATCTCGCCTTTAATCATCGCGAGATTAATCTGGTTCGCACGAAAAGTGACAATGCGAAATATAACCGCCACGGATTATATACAAATAGCTAATTTTATTTATTTTTCTATTTTGAGACTTAGATTTTACGTAAGTAGTTGAACTATTTTTTTACCTTTATCTTTAAAATATTTCATTTGGTAGGTACTTCGGTTCCTTGTGAAAAAATAGAAAACGAAGAAAGAGTATGGACTTTATAAAAAAAAGTTTTAAACAAAAGTTGTAGAGAATAAGTGAATCTCTAAAAATGGATAAATGCATTTTATTGATTAAACCAATATTTTAAGAGTTATCGGCCGAGGTAGAAAAACCGGTTCATTAAATGGGTCATAAATCGTAAACGGTAAGTTTTATAAAATAATTTTATATAAGATAAAATATACAAAATTGTATTTTCTAAAAAAATGGTCTCAATGACTTTTGCCCTAAAGTGCATAGTTTTCGAGATATCGGTCAAAAATGTTTTTTCAAGATGGCGCCTGAAGCTCCACTGGAATGTGAGCATTTTGTGATTTTATACTCAGTAAGTAATCCTAAACCTCATAAAAACAAAAAATTGTATCGGAAATTTAGTGCAAAGTTAAATTCTATTTTTCTGGCCTATATGTATTAAGATATTTTAGTTTAGTCAATAGGTGAAGCAGCCTACATAAAATAAGGCAATTTCAGCGACATTACCAGTCAATAAAGCGGCAGTCTCAAAGCCTAAAGCCAAGTTTGAGGGGTTGCTTGAGAGGGACTGACGCCACTATCGCGAAAAACGCGTTTTATTCGATATCTCCAGAACGGCTCATTCTACATAAAAAACTACAGAAGCCTTTTCTCTTTTAAATTAAATTTCCTGTCTTTTATTTTTTATTCTAAATAATTTTAGAATATTTATCGAGATATCGCACTCGAAACGTGCTAATTTTATTAACTTAGTCGGTTTTTTGCGATTCCTTCCCTAACCTTTCACTTTCATGCAATTTTATCTCGCGATATCTCGAGAAATATTAATTTTAGAAAAGAAAGTTTTAAATAAAAAAGATAAGAAATTTAATTTAAAAGAAAAAGATTTTTTTAGTTTTTTTTTTACGCAGGATAAGCTGTTCTGAAGATATTGTATAAAACGAGTTTTTCGCGATATTAGGGCCAGCACCTCTCTCACACGACTCCCCACACTGGCTTTAGGTTTAGAAAATGTCTCTTTATCGAATGGCATTATCGCGGAAATTGCTTTATTTTGTGTAGATTTCGCTGTTTTTCTCTATATTGAGTGGATTAATTTAGTTAATGGTTTAATCTGTTAATAGAATAGCATTTATAAAGGTACTTAAGTCCTTTTTATTTTAAATCTCACCTAATTTTTTCATTAAATACCAAATATGAGTGGTCCATTATGAGTGCATTCCGGAGTGAAATTATTTATTTTGTGCGGGCGTGAGTTACCGGCGAGCCCGCCCCTTCGTTACTATGTTAATCGGCTACCTAAACGGTATACCTGTTCAAATGCCCTACCATAAATAAACAAGAAAGTTTAAAATAATTAAAAAAAACGTTTAAATAAAAGTTTATTATATCCTACGGAAAACCAAGTGTTTTATGTAAAACGCCTCAAAAATTGCGAGTCGGTTAACAAGTGATTTTTTTGCGTCATACTTTAACCATAAAGATTTTTCTGCTGTACTTATTATTTTTTTTGTTTTCTTTGGATAAAGTGAATATAATGACTAATAAGATTTGACGAAAAACTTGTTCTCTTATTTCAATGTAGTCAAAAAATTATAAAAAGAGATTAGGTTAGACATTTTAATTGGTTATTAAAAAGAGCATATATCACTAGGCACAAACACTAGAGAGCCCGAGCGCGTGGGAGACGAGTTGTACGACACGCCCCTTCATTAACATGCTAATGCTATCTGGAGCTGCGCTTACGCCGCCGGCGTGAGTTGAATTCATATTATGTGATACAATTAACACTAGATTTAAAAGTTATCAAAATAACAAAAGTAATAATTTTTTAACTTATTTACATTGTAATTTCCTCGTAAAATACAAGTTCCCGTAGAAAGCTTTCTAGTTTTGTGCCATCAAGTATATTATATGTACATATATTGTATATGTACTATAAACGCTTATACAAAATATAAAAGGAAAATATAAATAAAATGGTTAAATGGTACTCATAAAATTATACGGAGAATTAAATTCATTAAAACATTGTAAAAATAAACAAAGGACATTAAAACTCAATAGTTTCGTTAATATTAATATAAATATTAAAGCGAGAATAATTAAGGTCATTTTCAATTGGCCGTGGTGTTGGGGCATGCGTGTGGCCGTGAGGCGGGCGGCGACAATGCTTGTTGTAATATATGCGCTCCGGGGAGGTCCTCCACGTGGGAAGAAAGAACCCACATACACTTTTCTCTTTTACCCAATAATGGACCATTGAGACAGTTGCCGTATTTGATACTGACATTAGGCTGTGCCTACGCCTAATGTCCATTAAACGTCATAGCTGCTTAAGATGTTAAAGAAAGTGCTTCGGTTTTATTTGATGAGCCACTAAATGCTTCCATTACTACTTGGTTATAAAAAATGCATTTCTCATCTGTATCTATGAACACTACAATAATTTCTATGCGCTCTGTGCTACGTCCTCATCGTAGCTTCGTAGCACATTGTAGTGCAGTGCTCTATGTCAGATATGTTTCCTAATCATGTGAAGAGTGTTTTAATTAACCATGATTAAATCTTAATAAATCGTTTCCACATGCTACATGATCGCAATTACTCTGCTGGCTGGTGCTATAATTTGCCGATGCCTGCGGCGCACGCAAAAATTACGTTGTTTCAGAAAACTCTCTACGATGGAAGCGGTGGAGCAAGTGTATGCGGCACAGGTACTATAATCTACCAATGTTGTGAAGACTGAAATAGCTTTGGAAATAATGTACATATATAATTTCTTATTTTTTTTTAAGATATCTGTTTAATCTTTTTAGTATGCTTACGAAAAATTTATATATTTCATTCTTCTAGTGATTACAACTTAAGTGTGAAATGATTAATAAATAGATTAAAATGCAAGGCGCACTTACTTGGGCCATACATTGTATACGAATATTGCGTGCACGTGGCGGGCGTCTCGGTCGACCGCAAGCCGCGGCGTCTTGAAACGCACTCTTCAATTATCAATCGTAAATTCCGATGCCACTACATTGACGATACAACGACTGCGATTAACTTATTGTGTACCTGTCTTTTATTTATCTTAACATGCTTATTATTCGAAAAAGAAATAATTCGAAAAACTCTCATTTAGTGACGAGCATTTGAAATAAATCCCAATACACTCGTAGTTTTAAAAATGTATTAAAGATAAAATAGTGAAATTACTACTTTAATAAAATGGTATATCTATAGGCCATCAAACATCTTCTAAGCGTCTAATTACCTAAGGTAATACAGTTCTTTTCGGCACGTAATCTGGCCGTCCAAAACTAATTTATATTGGAATGTGATATACGCAGGAATGAGAGCCTGAGGGCACGCGCCAAGCGGGCGGTTTTAATCACCTTAGCCCGGGCTAACTGCTGTAAAACACTACCGACGCCCGTCAATGTACCGAAAAGGCGCCACGCCTGCGTTCCGCTACCAAATATTTTAGATACTTATCTATCTTGAGTACTTTTTTATGAATGGTTTGAACGCTTTTTATTTGAAAATTATCAATAAACGACATGCTGCTGAGCTTTTAACAGTATATTCTGGAACGCTGTATAGCTAGTTATAAATATCCATTTCTATTTACATTGTGCAAATAAACGTATAATAATAATTTAAAACGAGGAAACTAGGTTGTCGATTTCGCGGATTTCAGAATGTCATAAAGCTATTTTTTGCTACATTATAAGCGACAATCGTACGGTTCGGGCGCGAATTGATTCGTTCGATTCCCGTGTCATATTTGAGCGCAGGAGTGACTGTAATCGGTAGTCAGTTGTCACGGTCTAGGTGATGGCGGACACCATTCTCACGGGGCTGGCGCCGACGGCAACAACCTCCTAACGCTTGCGGTTTAATTCAGTATAAAGCCGATCATTACTAGCTTTTGCGGCTAGTTAGCCACTCAGTTTGCCCATTGTTACCATTATTTAGTTTTTGGAATCGACATCTTATCTCTCTTTTATTTAGTATTTCATATTTTAAACGGAAATATGTTTTGTAATATTTTCTATTTTTCATACAAACTTCAAAATCGTCTGGAGATTAAACTACGACAATATTTGCAAAATAGTATTTTTTGAATGTTAATGAAATGAAAATATGAATCATTAGCGGCTTACCCTCGCTTCACTCGGGTTCGCTCGGGAAACAAAAACAAAGCTATCCCACGGTAACCGTACATTTTTCCGGGATAAAAAGTAGCCTATGTGCTATTCCAGACTATAATCTATCTCTGTGCCAAAGTTCATCCAGATCTGTTCAGCTATTCTGCTGTGAAAGAGTAACAAACATCCATTACACATACTCACAAACATTCTCATTTATAATATATATTAGCATAGATGATATGTCAGACGTTCCAGGTCAATACTATGAAAATAGGTCGCTAGAGAATGGTCGCCTCCGCAATAACGATAAATATTTCGATTAATGTATAAACTTATCTTAAGTGATGATGTATTTGTTTGAGTAACTTTTTTGATATAAATAAAGTTTTCTGTTAATTTGGTTAGTGTTTGTCATTGAAGCGTTAACATTTCGCGTGAAAGGCTAATAGCAAGCACTTTCGACGAGGATTTTTTTTTTCATAACTTTTAAGAAAATTTTCATACTTACCGTCTGTCAATTTTTTGACCTTGTAAGATTTCTACGCTTTCGTGATATTGACCTCAAGGTGTACATCACATGTTTGGACAAAGACTTTTTTATTGAGTGCATTTTACATCCGTTTAATTTTTTTAATTTTATACCCATCTATTAGCTATTGAATATTAGTTATTGCTTAAAATATCGAAAAAATAAACAAAAATTATTACAATAATTATTGTTATTTGAGACATACATTTATATAAATGAAATTGTTTAGTAAACTGTGAAATAAAATATTTTTGTTGTTTCTTTGTGTTGGTGATAACTTAATACATATCTATGAATGTAGTTAGAAGTATATGTGTTATGGAAAAATATGGCCTCAAATATTATGTACCTACCAAATTAGGTAGAGGTGAAAGTATAAAATATAGTTGACAACGCATGTATATATACGTACACGTGTCTCCTTTGATTGATGATAAACGATTGTTCTCTAACAATTGTGTGTAATTGTAGAAAAAATCATATTATAGAAATAAAAGCTACTTAAGTAAAATTAAGTTAACAGTAAGTATTATTTACGAATATATCGAGTTAAGTATAATCGGTATTATCCTGATGTATCGATATCTATATCGAAGCAGTCGGTACGACACGCGGCAGGTGCGGGCGCACCTGTGCGGCTGTGCGGCGATTGTTGCATTCCGCCGATGTTGACTGCCGACCGCTGACTCTAGATTATCGGGATCAGGATTCTTCCTTAATAAAAGCTCTTTCACACTAGATGTAATTTATTATAATGTGAAATCAATTTATAATTGATATTCCAAGTATATTTGGTATCAGAAAATTCTATTATATTTGAATATTTTTTAATATTTATCAGATTTTAGACTTTCTAAAAAGATTTCAAGTATTGATTGAAATTGGCAGGTATAATAATAATGATCATAGAGATGTAATGCATGCATAATATATTTATTTAGCATATGTAAATATATTGTGTTTTAATATATTACATTTGAGGAGCGTCATATTTACCTTCAAATTTCCATTTTTTAATAAAGCGCTTAATTTACCACTAATTCACAAATCTTGTATTTCAGGATATATGAAGAGCCCTTATCATTTCCACTTTGTGATAACGAGATCTTGTTTTCCGCCAGTTGTAAAGCGAGAACAGTCTCATTAGGAATGACAAACCAGTTCAAACACGAGTTAGACACAGTTAAGGTATGGTGAATAGTGGATAAGGACTATTATCTGACGGCTGTGATTTTTATCACTGCATAATCACTGGATGTTAACTTTACATTAGCTTATAAGATATATCGCCTGATATAAATAAGACGGTAGGTATTGTATATGCAGTTTTATCGTTGGAAATACTGATATATCACTGTTATCTGTTTGAGAAATAAAACGTAATATCTTGAGAAATATAATATATCAATCTTCAAATTGTATTTTAAAAGTTTTCACTAGGTTTAATTTATGACCATTTTTCTTATAGCAGCCAAAAGTAAATTCAATCTTTATTTAAAGTGCGTCTGTAATGTAACTACACTGTCCGACGTATATTATATATATACATATTACAGCTAGTTATATTGTTATTTCGCAGAGAGATGCGCTTGCACCGGACGGACGCGCCGGCAGTCGCTTGCATACCAAGCGGTTCAGTTCCGAAGCTCATCTAATTAATTCTATCTGTGCACTTGTACATTAAGTTGAAATTGTAGCATTATTATTAAACCCATAAAAGATAGTAATTAAAAATTATTACATATATTGTTTTCTCAATACATATATGTATACGCTTCTATAAATAGATAACATTATTATCACTTACTCACTGAATTAATTGAACTGAATACAGTTCAATTGAAAGCTTTTGGCTTTTACGCGTGACTCATATATTTTGTAATATCCTATTATTACCTACTACGTACCTTGTACCTATTAATCTTAAATACTGTATAAAAATAAATCTTAAACTGCTGTTTTTAGGTAAATCATTTCTTAATGTATTCAATATACGTAGAAGTATTTATCTACGTATGAGTATACTTATAATTATGTTTTAAACCAGAAAATATGCACGTTTTAAGGGAATACAATAGCATTGCAAATTAGATATAATTGATGCATTAAACAATAAACAAGATTAAATTAAAATTACAATCCTAGTTGAATAATGAATATCAAATCAAAAGAAAAGTAAATACCTGCACTTGACGTATATTTACCTGCACTTAATGTATAAATTTCTTACACTTAGGTACACCTAATAAGGTGCTTTTTTAACATGATTTCTCGCGACGTCTTATCTAAGGTATTTCCCCGAGCGTGGCACAAGTGGCAGCGGCACGCGAACGGACCCGCCTGTTTGTGGTTCCCAGGCGATAGCCGCTATCTCCCGCAAACACCTCCTTGTTTGAACCAACCGACACCACACCATACAAAACATTTATCTAAGTACTTCTTGCGAAATTCAACTTTATATAATATTAACTTAAGGCTGTTACAAATCTTCGCGGTTAAGAAATTGGTATAGCTATTTTTAGTATATCTACAGAAAAGTATGATATCGTTTGCTTGACACGCGTCTATGCTTATCAACAGATTTTTTAAGACATCACTCAGTGTTTGCATTTTAAATCAGCAAGTGTCACTATTATTGGAAGTATGTTCATATTTATGTCAGGTGACATAAGGTATACACCATAATGATACCTCAAGCAAGTTTTTTTACACTATTGTAATGTGAATCGTGACTCTAAGTATAGTTTTAAGATGCCACTTTCTTCAACGTTATCGATGTCTTGTATAATAATGATCAGATGTACGGTATTAAGATTCAGCAAATACCACGACACATTGTAATCTTCTTTATTTCACTATTTGATTTTATAAGTCTTTTTTGACCTCTTAATTCTATGATATTATTTAATTAATTTTCGTATAAGATAATTTGGTTTGAAATTTGATAAACTTAAAGATCAATGTTAAATAAGAATATAATAATCCATTAAAATTTAATGACGAACCATTTATACTAGAGATGTATAAAGTAGAGACAAAAATTCTGACAATGTTAGTATTAAGGCACCTGCATAGGCTGCATCTGCAAGGCCACGTAATAGGTCACAAGGCCGGCTAGTTGGCACGCCTCTTACTATAACAATTCAAGGACTACGTACTCACCTGCAATCTATTTACGTAATACAGATGTATTCAAGCAAATATGTATTCAAGCATTCAGTGCAGCACATACATACATATATTAACATCATGTAAAATCAATTCAATAAGCATAGATCTATAAAAATGCTATTCCAGACTATAATCTATCTCTGTGCTAAATTTCATCCAGATTCGTTCAACCGTTCTGGTGTGAAAGAATAACAAACCTATCCCACGGGAACTGTACATTTTTCCGGGATAAAAAGTTGCCTATGTGTTATGCCAGACTATAATCTATCTTGTGTCAATATCTTGTCACAATTGTGTCAATTCCATTCAGATCAAATAACAAATATCCATACATACTCACAAACTTTCACATTTATAATATTAGTATGGATAGATATTGTATTTATAGAATGAAAGTAGATTTTCTTCGATAATGCGTAACGGAGAAGCTTTAAATATTGTTTCCGCCCGTAAACTGCTTGAAGGCCAAAATTAGTTCAGACAATTCGCAACATGAGAGGCTCGCTGGCCGTCGCGAATCCTTTACAAGTGTCTAAATCTGGCGACATCCGCGTCGCCGTCGCCTCATTCACTTGCTCTCTTTAACATTGGCTTACACTAATATGCAGCAGTACTCTTTACCCTCTTTCTTTTGCATTAATTCCACCGGATACATAAATCTGGTTGCAGGAATGTGTACGTTTGATGTACATTTTACTGAGTAAGCTTTTAGAATATTCTAATTATACATTTAATTACAGAAAAATTATAATTATAATAAAAATAACAGAATAACGAAAAAAATAATAGAAAAGTTATATACTAGTTATATACTATAAACTTGCCCCTAGCTTCGCTCAGGTGCGTGTCTTTTGCTTTTATAATATTACACTCAGTTAGCGTCAGCTTTTGGCAAATTTTATTACTGACATTAGCCTATGTGTTACTCCAGGTTTATGTGTACTTAATTTAATCCAAATCGGTCGAGCCGTTTTAGCGTGAGGAAGTAACACACATCCATACATACATACACATTACACATACAAATTTTCGCACTTATAAAAGCGTGATAACATACCCAAATATTTGAGGGCTAAAAACAAACTATGTTTACGTATTTTTGTTATGAATGCCTATAACGACTTATAATTTCTTACATTCTTAAGTTTGAAGCTTATTTTTTATGTGTTTTGAATGTTCGTCTTTCTTTCATACAACGGGTCAATGTAATTTTAATCCCGTCAACAAGTGATACTCATGCTAAAAAAGCTAATATTAATGGTATTACCGTATTAAAAAAAAGGAAGGTATATATTATATTCAGTGTAGCTAGCAAGCTATTCAATATTTACATTGTTACAGCTAAGTTTGGATAAGTTATATTAAAGAAAGCTATTCAATTAATAGTTTATCTTTAAGCATAGATAGAGCATGCCGTTTAACTCCTCGCGGACCGCGAGCACACCGGTGTGCTAGATAACAATTGAATTCTCGGAAATTCGCACGGATTTCTTAGAATTTGTCCGGGAGGGATTAATAGACATCATAAATACATATGTATGTATATATGTGTTTAGGCAACATTGTAAAGAGTAAAGCTCGCGTGTGTCACGCTAAGATACGACATGATTGACCAAAATGGGGTAGGTCATCACTGTCTGCTAGTATCGATTTATTTTATTATGAGAACGTACCTAATTACAACATAGTTGAAATGAACCCTGCCTGGTGACGACTCCAATATGATTTAGCATTATTCGCAAGCTCCGCAAGTTTTAAGAAACATAGAGAACTTATTTCTCTAATACATATTAAACTTTATAAATCTACGAAAGCAATGAGCTCTTCTTAACAATGAATGACTCAATCATAATTACCATTGTGAAAAATAAAAATATTTATGATAAAAATATGTTATTGTCATATCTATTTTTGTAGCGTTCAAACTTCATTCGAACTAAAACGATGTACACAATTTATTATGCGATAGAATAGAGCTAAGTTATTTACAATCTTAAATTCTACTCTGCGACGACCAAATAACAGATCGGTATCGAGTTAGTTTATACGATAATTTATCGGATCGTTGTGGGCGGCGCATTAATAGCCAGGACAATAAAAGGCTCTCTCGTGATGTCTAAATTATACGAGTTAGGTAGTAAACCAATGTTCTTATAACAGGAAAGATATTTTTATTTGCAGTACTGAATGTACAGACAGATAAGTGCGAAGTGGTTTTTATCATATGCACAATTTTAGTATGAAGTTACTTCTTAAAATTGACATATTTTATAGGTATTTTATTATTAAGTTCTTAAAGTATATCATATTTCTTAGATTCTTAGAAATTTCATTTCATTGACTATGATTATTCGATATAAAGCTAAGAAAACTTGCTGGCCTAATAAGGTGCTATTATTTATATTAATATTATTATATTGTTACGAATGGATGGAAAATGGAAAAATTGGAAAAAAAAATGGAGTTACGAATATACGCCAGCATCGCTTTTTGAATACCATTCCATAAATAAGATGTGACACTGATTTGGGCTTAATTGATTGTTACCACAAAAGCCTTCTTGGGTTTAATGTACTTAATTAATCTATGACATTACACAAATACAAGTGTTAATAGTCCAATTGTGGCTATTGTGGAATAGGTAGGGTTAGAGAAAAGTACACGGTTTGATGTTCCCATGCCTCCTACGCAGTGCGTAATTATGTTATGATTGCGCCACTCTGATGCTACATTGTTCAACGTAATGTGTCCTCTAAATCAGGGCTCTGCAGTGCATCATGTGTGTACTTAGTCTATTGTAACGCATGGTTCACACGCACTCTCTAAACTGCTCCCACGGAGCGAGTGTAGCATTCGAACCATTTGTCCAAGCATGCAAATAAACTTCCAGGTTCGTTAGGTTTATCTGTAACTATCATAAAATGCTTCCTATGTATTTACTTAGGTATTTAGAATAATTAACCAATACTTAAAGTTTATGCAAAATAATTAACGATGAAAAAATCGAATGTAGTTATAACCTAAAAAGGTTATAAAAACCTAACACTATAGGATATTTTGAGAAATTGAATTAAAAAGAATTAGTTACAAGAACCGAAAAAAGAAGAAGCAAAACCGTGTGGCAATTAAATATCACAAAATATCCAAGATATATCTTGTACATTTAAAACTTTTTTCAATCCAAAGTAAGAATAACACTTTCCTAAAAGTAAGAATAACATATTCTATTATAATTTGAATTAAGGCTTAAGTAGGAAATGTATGAACATTAAATAAAACATGTTTTTTTTTCAGGATTTCAAATCACACAAAAGTTTTACGCCCTAAAAGGTGTATATAGTACACATATTTAGAAAGCGGAACGGCGCATAGTTAATTGTTCATGTAGTTAGATATAATAAATGACGTTTAAAAGAGGATTTTTCACAGCAGTTGAATAGAATAATTACATGGTTTTTAACAAATGTATATTTCAATATAAAGTTCAATGTCTCTTTATAAAACACTCGTTATATAAAAAAGTTAAATCAGAACGAAGGGATGACAAGACGAAGTGGAATACAAAAATGGAATTTTTAAGTGGAACGGAACACACTATGTCGATTTTATATTCTTTATCTTTTGTTTGTAAGGCACTGTAAATAATCTATAAGTCAACAGAGACGTAGCCAGGCTGTCTGTTTAGAATCACTTCGTGTGTTTCGATCCCATTTAAAGCTTTTCATGTATGATGTTTTTCTGCTAACAAAACTTGAATGGTACGTCTTTAAAGCATAAGTAACTTGTATTCAGTGCCCCTATATTACGACATAATTCTAACATTTGTCTGTATATAAAAAAATAAAAAGTGAGTTTCACACAATATTGTCGAATTCACTTAATGACTATCTATCTATATAATTATATTTAGACGATAATCCAGAATAAATGGTATATGATGGTGAGAAAAATAAACAAGATAAAACAAAATAAAGAATAATTGCAAGAACAGTAGCGCGTTGTAACTAGTTTAGTAAAAAAACCGGTATGGGCGATGTTACATCGTTTTCCGCGCACGCGTCATTCATTCACTGGCACTTGCAGAAGCGCGGGCGCAGGTGGCCAGTGTCCATTGATATTCGATACATCGTCCGCTTATTACGGTTTTTATCCCCGTTTCCTGTGGCAGTATCGACATTCTTGAGATTTCTTTTAGTATATCAGACATTCTAACCTTACTGAAATATTACTCATATTACTTAAAATTAGGTACATACCTACATGTTATATTATACAAATATTGTAATCTTTATTTTTTTTTGTACCGAAAAATTATAGGAAACGTACAAGTTATTAATTATCAGACTATTTAAATTTTATTAATTAAATTATAAGCATTTAAGAAATAGTTATAAATGCAATTGATATTGATTGAGATGCAGTTAAAGATGCATAAACTTTTGATTACTGCCAAGCACCTAAAAATAATATTATAATTGTTTTATAGAGGATTTTTTTCTCAAAAACGAGTACAGCTTTTATATACAGAGAATTAAAAATACTTATTAATTAATTAAAGTTGTTATTATTTTGGTGCGGCCCATAATTGCTTTTCATTATCGCTCGAAAATTGTATTATATGTATGTATTTACTGTTATCTATACTCTTCTGTTTTTAAGCTGTAGGGTATATTTGTTTGTAATTCGATAAGGACAAAATTTCAAAAGAAATATAATGAATTCCAATAAAGCATTCAATACAAAAAAGTAAATAAATAGTGCAGGAAGTATGCACTGGCGCGTGTATCCTTATTTTGTTAAATATCTATAAAAACATCCTTTTGGCCTTCATGAAATCGTTCGTGATGAAATGGCTGGTATGTATTAATCTTGCTATTCAAACAAGTGATGTTGGCAGGGTTTAGCGTCCATAATTAGAATTTAAAAGGCATTGTATGTATAATTCTATCCTACCTAATATTATAAACGCAAACATTTTTGAGCATGTATGCTTGTTACTGTTTCATCATTGATGTATAAAAACATAGATACACATTTCCTCACAAATATCTCTTCAAAAAGTGGCGTCGACATGTAATGTTAAGTCAAACCAAAGAATATATAATAATTCAAAAATCGAAAGTTCCAATAGTTTAAACACAAATTCGAACTTATGCACACCACATACAGTACTTTTTTAAACGAAACAACGTGCGTTTTAATTTTGTCATCCGAAAAGCAATGAACCAAAGAGATTTGAAAAAAGCGTAACTCAATTTCGAATTGTGCACATCTTTTCGATGACACTTTGAATGTTTTTGTATATCAATGTCTTTCAACAACAAATAATACTGAACGGATTTAGATAAAATTTTACAGTGATATAGTTTATACAACAAAGTATCATATAGGCTAAAAATTATAAAGACAGATAGTAACACACAATTGAAATTTGCGGGTAGAGCCGTAGGACAACGCTAGTTTTATAAATTTATATCTATATAAATAACCTTAACCTATTATTTAATGAATAAATATGTAAAATGTGTACATATTACAATTTTAACAAGATGAGAAACCCTATCAGGTTCATAATGAAAAATTCCCACAAAAAAATATGTCCTTCATCAATATCCATATAAGGCACTCAAATACTAAATTCCATGCTTCTAGAGTCTAGAATTAAGACTCGGAGGTGTAACGATCTATCAGTGTTACAGTTTTAAACGAGAATTGTGTAATGTAGTAAAAGTAATTTATTTCTTCTAGTTTCGATTCTCACCCAAGGAAAATCTTTGATAATAATCAACCTAAAGAAAGGTTGTCTTAGAAACCTAAAGAAAATATAATAGCTTGCATTGTAATATTAGTCATTTATACTCACTTTCGTCGGTAAGATAACTCCCACGATTTCCTTTATCGGAAGCTTTCTTTTCTCGATAAGAACGAATTGACAATAATCGAGGAGGTTAACAAAGAAATATAATAACCGTTATTTGTTAAATAAAACTAAGTGTTATTCTATATTGTTACTTTTAATATCGTTTGTTTTATAGAATCTTAACGAACTACTGATAAATATATTAACTACGAGTGAAGCATAAAGCTATTAAGTTTTACATCTTAAACCCGCATAAGTCACCAATGTAGATAGATCGGTGTCGCTTATCCGAGATATTTATGTGCCCCTCATTGTAATTATGGAAATTGTATACACCTATGAGTTAACGTTTTTTTAATATATAGGAAATACATATTAACCTATACTAAACCTTATATAACTACACTATACTTATCTATACTATAATAAAGCAGTAACTTCTGTACATAAAATATTTTTTAAAAACAATGTACACAATATAGACCCCAAAACAATAGTAATAATTTTTTTTGTCTGTATGTCTGTTTTTGTGTCCGCGTTTTGATTTCGACGAAATTTGATAAAGTGACAACTTATTACTCGGGTGAACGCTTAGGATACCTTTTACTTCAGGTAGGTACATAGAAAAAAATGCTAAAAACCGAGTCAGGGGGATGTAAGAAGAGAAATAAAACAAATTCAGATTTTTTTAGAATATTAGAATATTAAATGCGAATCTTCTGTCTATCTATCTTTCCGTCACTTTTTCACGCTTAATCCGCTGGATCGATTTAGATGAAATTTGGTATGAAAATATTTTGAGACCCTGGGAATGACATAGGATAGTTTTCATCCGGGAAAACATATCATATATAAAGGGGTGAATATGGAGGTGGAAGATTGAATGGAAAATCAATCATTTCTCAAGTAAGGAATTTAAAAATATTTTTTTAATTTTTATAATACTTACCTACCTTTTTATACTTATGTATGTACATTGTACATATATGTATTTATAGTCTATTCTATATGTACCTACTTACCGTTAAAACGTATCTAGGGACGAACCCGAGCGAAGCGAGGGTGAGTCGCTAGTACTATAATAAACCTATAAAAAATCACATGTTTGTTTCTCATTTGTAAAAATCGACCAATAATTAAGTAGGTAAGTATTATTTAATATTTGTGAAATAAAATTTAATATAAAGTATAGCATGGCGTTATTTTGAAAAATCCATGGTATAAATTATTATAAATTATATTACTCACCCTTATTTTACCAGAAAATAAATAATATTTTGTATTTCTTATCGAGTCCGTCTAGGCGAGGTGAGGCATTGACCGCTCGCCCTCACACGCATTCAAATAATTTCTTTATCATATTTCCCATGGAAATATTGGGTGCCATAAAGTCGTTGCTGAACATGCAAACTATTATTTAAGGCCGCGATACGGGTTTAATGTGAGGACAATTTTCAGGCGACTTCGATAGGGAAAATCGAACTTGAATTACGGAAGTGACGTGTGTTAACGTCGTCTTTGCTTTTTAGGTACCTATTCTGATATTTTTTGTTGATGTGGGTGTCTCATAAGGAAATGAACCGTATCGGTATCGAAAACTACAGTTTTTAATTATTGATGTTTATAGAAATGTGACATTATTAGTTAACTTACAAAAAAAGTAACAAGTAATATAAATATAATTGTATCTCTGTTAAAATTATTATTTAGCGGTATCTAAATAAAAATAACTATTATTTACATATATTCATATAAGACGGTAAATTATCATTTGAAATGGGGAAATCATGTGTACAAATGTTTATAATTACGTATAATTTAATGCGTTGTCCAATTTTTTCAAATAAAATTTTGTTTAAGTAACATTACTTATTTAAAAATGCCAGAAAAGTAACTAAATATAAATCAGTTTCCCCTATCACCGGCATCGACGCATTAGTATCGAATTGCAATTTTGGAGTGAAGAAGCCACCGCGTCGCGACTCGAGCTTTTTGCTCTTGATGGGCTTCACACGTTTTTTTTTTTCTTGAGACATTGATATCATAACGAAAATTTTCATAAATAATTTTCTAAATATCCTCTAATAATATTCAATGCTAACCATCAAAGTTAGGATAAGAAAGCTAATATAAAATATAGTAAATTTCACTACATCATGCTATCATCAATATTTGCTGTTATTGTTACATATGTATTTTTTTTTGAATACGTCATTTATTTTATACGTTACTTCATGCATTATTCAATACGGAAAAGTGCTCTTTATCATAAATCAATGGAACTATGAGAAAGTGAAGCAGTAAGTCATAATGAAGTGTAATAATACCTAGAAAGAGTACGTATTAGATAGGTAATAGTAGGTCTATTCTAGGTATCTATTCAGCACCTACCTAGCTTCATTGAATATGAGAGTTTTCTACCTATATTCGGTATTCCGCTCTAATCAAATGGTCACCCTATATTTAAAATTGATCGTTAAGCAAAAATTGCTTTCTGAAGCATATTTTATGTCTAGACGCACATTAGGAAGGACCTTTTAGATAAAATCTTAGTAGCTATTTTATATCAGGCTTTTTGGCGCCGCCGTCTACCCAAATCTTCCATTGTCATGACCTAGAAAAGGATCAAATGGGCAATGTATAAAAATAATTCATAATGACGACGAGTGTGCTATTTTTTCTGTCTACGAAATATCCTTAATTTTTGTGATGTAAGCAAGATATTTGTAACAAATAACACATAAATATAAACTAAGTTTATATTGTATAAACTAAAATTGCTTTAATAAAATTATGATTTATATGTTGTGTAATGTACTATATACAATATTTATTATGTGCAATGTACATACATACCACATGAAAAAAAATTCTAGGATTGAACTTGATAAAAAGATTTATCATAAGGAGCAAGTTAAATTAAGTTATGTATATACCTAATAGTAGTAGGTTTCTGTCCTCTCCGAATGTAATATTAATATTACAAATGCGAATGTGTTTTTTTATTCTTTTACCGAAACGGGGTATAGAATCGATCTTAATTTTTAATTTGCTTTAAGAAATATTAGTTGATTGTTAAATACGAGTTAACTCTAAGTTTTATTGTTTTAGGTGATGTTTCGGTAGCTTAGATCCTTTTATGCTTAGCATATAAAATAACTACTTAATAATACATATAAAACTACTTAATTTGTGATATTTTATTTAAACAATTATAAAGTACGTCAGAGAAATAATTATACTTGTCCCTTGTTATAAAACTTGCAATGGGCCACTTTGCTTAATCTAATAGTACTTAATTGCCCCTGCTCACTCTTTATGTCAATTTTGTTGTTAGAGACCACTCAGTTCGATGAGCAGCAATGGGCTCTTACATAAATTAACTATAATTATCGTAAATAATTTTGTTGCTTAAATTTTACCAACGATCTCACAAAGGATCTAGTGAGCGTGATATTGGAAAAAATAGTAAAGTGACTCGGTAATAGTTGCCATTCAAAGATAATCCTTTTATATTTTACTAACGACCAACATTCATAAAGCTCGGGAAAGAAATACCTTTTAAATGTATTTTTAATTTTAACCAATACTATACATATTTAAAATCTTAATCCAGTTCATCTCTAGCCATGCGTGAACAATATAAATCACAAAATTACTATAAATAGAAACATAGTTTGAAACAAAGTGCCATAACATATTTCTCTCTCACGTTTTTCTCGCGTTTTTGATTAGCTTAGATTAGTTTTCGTAGCGCAATGAATAGACGTTTTTGTAAAAATAATTAAAGGATATTTGTAATAACTTTCAAGAAATTGTACGAGTACCTATATTAGACGAATGGGGGAATACGTTACAAAACATTGTTATCAATTTACATCTTATCAAACTATTGCAATATTGAAAGGCTCATCGCTGGGCTTTATCAGAAGCGGACTAGGAAAGAATCATCTGTATGATTAAGGCGGTGTCTGCACACAAAGATACTTGCACAAATATCTGAGTAGTGCGAGAATTGATTCTGGGAACTCTGATGTAATTGCACAGCTTAAGATGTATTTTAAGTTTCTCATGAGGATAATTTAACAGTATGATAGCTTTACATTCTTTTTCAGTCGATACCAAATCTTTTACCGTGATCGCCTCACGCTTATAAAATGATCTCCCTTTAGCAATAACTCGACTTTTTTTTTATTTACACCTATTCTATCTCAATTTATTTTGTAATTTCCCAGACTGATTTACTGGAAAAGATAGTCCTTTTAACGATAGCGTCGCCATTTTCGTACATTTTCTAATTGTATGAATGCATTCGATATCATAAAAGATATCGAATGCATTCGTACCTATTAAATAAATATTTTATAAACTATATAAATAAATCTGTATAAACACAGGTTATTTCAAAATAAAATCAAAGTAAACCTCTAAAGTTAATACTGAAAATAAAAAAAATAATAGAAAAAGCTCCCGTCGTTACTATTAATTACCGTCGCGTCATGGCTTTTGTAAGGGACACAAGAAGGTAGATGTTGGCAAATAAAGGTGTTGTGTCGGGAAGCAAATAATTTTAAATCAACTAAGCACTTAACTTTGCCATTGACAATTTACATAATTTTATCATATTTATTAATGTAAATACCATAACTTGAAAATGGCTCAATGAAATATAGGATACCTATTATAAACTTTATTAAAAAAAATACGAAATATATTTTATAGTTTTAAATTATTATCAATATGTTGACAAAGAAGAAATAAGATAAAAGATATTACATGTAACTGTAATATTTTAATTTAACAAAACAAACAAACATTTTATGTCTTGTATACAGGTGCCAGAGCGAAGTGGATTTCAATTGCAATTTAGTGAAAATAAAGAAAGTGCAATACTAGCTACTAGTACTAGGAAAATTTAAAAATGACTTACTAGTTCAGAGTATGTTTCGAAACATATTTACTTTAAATTTGGAACAAAAAAAAATAACAATGGCCTGCAAACAATGCTTACCTACATTTTAAGTGTAGAGACCGAAGGGGCTCGTCTAAAGTGATACATTCAAATCACGGCACAGGCGCCGTAAACACCTTGCCGTCAGTAAATTGGCAGTAGCACATGTCTTAGAAAAAACGCATTAACACCCGGCTAATGCTCTAGATCGTCGTCGCGCCGCGCGCGTGCACACTCTTGTCGGTTCAGTGGCGGGGAAATAAAATTTGTCGAATGGGTTTCATCTCTTCTCATCCTACAATAATGTTATAATATCGTATAGTATATACTAAATTAGTAATTCCGTAATATGTAGATTTTTTTTATTTTGTAGAGTCGTATGGAAAAAAGCTTAAAACATATTCAAATTAAATTTTAAACAGTTTTTAAGACAAAAACTGATAAACTTTTAATTTATTTCAGCATTATGTTCATGTTGTGAACACTTATATAAATCAATGTTACATTTTGTGATATGCTAAAGCTTTATTTAATTGAATAATTATTTACATATTACAGGAATCAGGTACTTAGGGCGCATTTGCTTGCCACATTCGGATATAATTATAAGGTACGATGAAATACAGGTAAAAATCTTGAATAAATAATTCACTGAAAGGCAACGTACGCCTTTAATTAACGGGTCTAAAATAATAAGTCAATAAAAATAACGTCCTCTTGGCTCTCGTTTTACTTTCGAAGTACATATTTTCAAAGAGTAGTCATCGAAACATGTGTGTCAAATATTTCAACAGTAATTCTAAACACCTTAGGATCCTTGCACCAGATGTTATTGCGGCCAGGCAAAGTGAATTGATCCGTTGGCTGCATATTTACAATTCATATATAATCAGGTAATATATTTTGTACTATACTACCATTGTAGTAGTTTTTTAATGTATCTATTCTGTTAACAATTAAACAATTTATTTTCAAAGTAAAACTGATAAAAAAATTATATGGCATCACTTTAGACTGTTTGCAAAACAAAATAGACTCCTTACTTTTAGTAAAAAAACTACGAGTATACTGTATCTGTAGCTAACCTATAGATGTTTTTAACATAAATAGATTAAATAATATGTAACAAAATACATTTTTATTGATGTCTGTTAAAAAATATTAAAAACTTATTTTATAATTTTATTTTATTTCCATATTATGTAACGTACTCTCTATAAAATCTATATATACATAAAATGCTTTGTCCTGATTGACTGATCGATTAACGCACAGCCTAAACCGCTGGTCGTAGAAACGTGAAATTTGAAGGACATATTCCTTATACAATGTAGGCATCCGCTAAGAAAAGATTTTCCGAAATTTATCCCCTAAGTGGGTAAAATAGGGGATAAAAGATTGCATGAAACTCTATCATTTTTAATGCGAAATACACAAAAAGTGGTAGTTAGCTTTAAAATAAAAAAATAAGAAATATATTTATTTGATTCTTTCGAAATTCATCCTTTAAAGGGGGTAATCATGTTTATATGGGCAAAAATATTAATTATGATCAGAGTTTCTTGTAACTTGGTATTAATGCTCTTCAATACAATTAAATAAACATGTATTTTAGAATTTTCTAAAATTCAGTCCCTGAGTTGGTAAAACTGGGCGGTGAACTTGGAGTTATTGAATATATTTAAACAGAGTAACATGGCTTAAGTTCTCCGTAAGTGCACACTTACTCTGTGGGATATAAAGTAGAGAACGGAAATTATTCCGAATCTAAAGGAAAATTATGTTATTATTAATCCAAAGGATAAATAGGGCTGACCACAGGGCCAGCCGAGAAGTTATATAGAACATATACGTCATACACTGCTGTCAGTGACAACTATAACAGACCTAGAGCGCGAGAGAGAGAACCTAGCTAGATATAGATAGAGAATATCCTGCTATCTATATCTTCCTGAATCTTATCTGAAGGCTTTGCCATCCAGCAACTGTAATAAAAAAATCACCTAAGCTATGTAACGGGATTAGACTGTGAGTCATTCATTAAACATCATATTGGCTACTGTGTTTGCTGGATGTGCTCAGGGGGAATCAGAAGTCATACCTTGAATGCCACTACTATCTTTGTGGTTGGTTTTTTAGCGTAAACTAAGTTAAGTGAATCTAGAATTTTACTCTAGACATAATATTAAAAATTCGATATGACAAAATATAAATTCAATGGAAATTAAAACTGAGCAAATTTTTCAGTCCATGCGAGCGTAGCCGCGGGCAAAAAGCTACAGCAAAATAAAAATGGCACTTTATATACATATGTAACTTAAAAAAGAGAAGGAGGGAGACTATAAGGTTCAGGTGTACATAGCATTGGGACTTCAAAAATAACGTCGATGTTAGCCTGTTAAGTGTTAGTATGTTAGTTAAGAAGTCCATATTAGCCGAGTTACATGTTTCTAAAGTCGTAAACATTATACTCGTATGCTATTGTATAATTGTACTCCCTTCTTCTAACTTTGGAAAGATGGAGTAGAAAAATGTGTAAAAAATACAGGTAGTGGAGCGTACTAAATACCTAAAATGAAAATTTATCTACAGAATATACCTATGTTTAACATATTTTAACATACTGTATATTTTGAGTTACGATCGCTAAAATTTAATTCGTTTTTCATATATCTTTAGGAAATAATAAAACTTCACGAACTTATTTTTGCAAATAATAAAGTATCTGTAGCCGAAAAGTTTATTTTTTCCCTAATTTGATCGCGGAAGCCGAAGCGAAGTCGAAGCCGCGGGTTCTGCTAGTATTTAGATAAAGATTAAAGACGTCTATCTAAATATTCTAGCCTTTTTGCAGTTTATACTGTTGAATGGAGCGGAAATAAATAAGTAATTGTTTTTGTGTAAATAATTTGTTTTATTGTATCCATATGTATTACTTTTTTCCTTACAAGCGAAAATATCTTTTATAACCAAATTTCTTACACTAACAATAAGTGGGAAAGATGTTAGATAAACAAAATTTGTATGGCACAAAACGAGTGATAACTATCATAAACAGCAAACGCTGTTAAATTACATTATCTATTTTTCTTCACTGTGATAGAATATGTATGCAACCAGGTGCTGTAAAGAATTGTGAATTAATGTGTTTTCACTTTCTTTTCGAATTTAAAAATCAATTACGATAATAATTATTACCATATTATTTTAGTCTTTGTTAATCACTTTCAATGACATATTTTTCCCTTATTTTGATAAATATTTTAAATATAATCAAAAAACACATTTTCGCATTTATAATAATATAATAATTTAAATGCACAATATGTAGGTACTTCTCTTTTATATAAAATAATAATAGTTTTTTTTTTAATTATGTTCAACATCTAACAAAACCTGACTCTAGTCACCAAATATAACGTAAATACTAATATGTAATGTCAGTAATATATGTAAATTGATAAGATAACGTTTTGCCAGTCCTGATTGTATCACAAAAGGACAACAGGATTACAAAGGAAACACAATGGATCATAGCTAAGGAGCTAACAAACTAATCTCGTTTTACTCCAGCTTTTACAATAATAAGATTAAATACTTGACACTTCTACTTATTTCATGCAGATAAAGATTTTTGATTTTGAAATATGAGCCATACTGCTTTTCTTAACGTTATAAAGCAATATACATATAATATATGGTTGGTTTCAAATAAGACATGACATTTGAAACTAATCATTTTGTAGATTTTTTCCCCGAAATGTATTTGTTGTTATGATTTTAATTTTACACATCGGAAGCATTTCTCTGGCATTGATTCAAGATTTGTGTTTATAACCTTAAACAAATATACGATTTTACCGAAAGACGGAGCGCCACTTGCGAGTTACAAACATCAATGAAATTCCTTAAAGTGCTTTATTTAAAACTGCCTTATAAAGCGTATAATGTAGTAGAATAATAGTTTACCATTTTACTTCTTTTCTTATCAATTTTAATTACTGTATTAAAATCAAATTATACATTTTTATTTTAAAGCGCGACAATCCTTATTCACTATAATATTTGTTAAAATAATTTGGAAAGTGTTTTTTGTTCATTTGTCATTCGTTCACGCAGCGATTAAACAAAGATCACGTCGGTTTAACATAATTTTTACGTGATATAATTTATGGGTCGGAGAGTTACGTAGACTAAGTTTTATCTTGGTATAGTCGTGTTCAATCCATGGGAAATTAGCCTGTTGTAAAAAGAAACCAAAGGACTATTCAATCAGCACTAGTAATATTTTAAAATTAACGTACTTAGTCCATAGGATGCTAGTATAAGTCTATCATCACTGCCACCTTCCTGTTTGAATCAACGGCCCATTAATACCGACCTTTATTAAATTTCCTCCGTTAAGAACACTGGAAGACGAGCGATTAATAATCTCGGATGATACAAAGACACAGTCGTGTGTCAACGTAGGAAGCTATTATTAAACGTTGTTCTTCCTTCAAATAAATAGGTTTTTGTGATATTAGTTGCTTTTTTTATGGCTATCCTTACTTTATTTACTTAATAACTGCCCAATAATAATTTGTTTGTTATGTTAAAAATTTAACATATTTAACGTATTAAATTTTGTTTGTATTGTTCTTAGTCTTTATCATGATTATCGATCGATCGAATAATTGCAACATCTAAGAAATTTACTTAATATATTTGAAGCATATGGTTTTAATTTCGTTAAGATAAATCATTCGCTTCTATAAATATTTTGAAACATCACTTTTTATATTCAACTCTCCCTTTGCATATTTAAAAATAAATACTTTTTATAACATAACTATTATAATTTGTTCTAAATATAACTTGTGACAGATGCACCACGCGACAGTGAAGGATAAAAAATGTTTATAAGTCATTTTATAAATTGTGAACACTCTGCACGTCCTCCTCGTGCCATCTGGGAATCTTACATATAAAATATGTCTTCTCATATGCACAGGCAAGAGAAGAAAATCAACTATCAGTCTATAAATAAACTCAGCTGTGTAATGTTTTAATTAATTATTATTTTTCCCTCATTTATACATACTTCGTAATTGTATTATATTCTGTAATCATAATAAAATCGTAGTGTAAAAAAAATGTATTTAAAATTTTGATAGTCGCTTAGATTAGCTTCAGTCTTAGTATATGCTAATGTATAACAAAAAAGTAATAGGTACGTCTTTTAATTTTTTTTTTAGATTAAGCCACTATATTACATACACACAGTATATAATTATATATAGTTAAACATGTGAGTTTGAAAGTTTATACTTCATATCTTTATGTATTTATAATATGTATGTATTTAAAGTTATATATGTCATATGTGTAGTGTATCAACTATCTGGTATCCATAACACAAGCCTCGTAGCTTACCATGGAACTAGATGGTGCTGTGTGTTAATGTCCCAACATATCTATATATTTATATCAATTTAAGATTTAATTTAAGCCAAAATTTCAATACACGTCTGACTTATATACAACCCACCACTTAGCAACTTTAACAGAATCTATGTAGGTGCAATCAAAAAAATTTTACATACTAATATCACAAGAATATTGATATTTTTTTATTTTATAAAATAACAACAATATAAAATGAGGTTTCATAGGGAAGATATTATCACTACGCAGCATCCTAAACAGGGGGGCAATCGACAGCACTATGTAGAATCGTTGAATAAGTTATAAGCTCTCTACAAACGATTCTAGAATCTACAAACGATAAGTGCGTTTAAGTAATATAATTATCGTCATATTAATCGGACACATGCTAACTCATTTAAAGCCTTCTAAGTACAATGCATAGTTATCCAAGTGGTGAGGCCTGTAAAACGGAAATGAGCTATTAGATGGCGTAGCAGCTGACGCGGCGCACGCGCAGCTGCCGGCCGAATTTCATCCAGAGATCGCGAAACGCGCCTTCCGCTTCCGCTCGATTGTGTTCTTCCACTCAGCCCCACTTTAGGGTGAATGTATTGACATTGCGAATAGCGGTTAGGGGGCATTTATCGGATTCTTGTAAGTCAACCATTTCAGCGGACGTCTTGTTTAACCCCTGCTTAAATCCACTTCCTTCCTTGTGATTATTTTATATTATGGTTAATCAGGCAATAGTTGAGTACAAAGTATTGTTATTAAATCAAGAACAAGGCGTACACTATTTTATTCATAAACACCTTCCATACTTATTTTTCTATACGTTTTGCTTTTCACTATTTACATATATAAAGGTTAAATATAGGTAATTCAATATCGTACTTGTCATGTTGAGGACATTAGGACATAAACCGGTATGAGACATTATAGCGATTGTTACACGACATTGTGACAACTTGCTACTTGACGTGGCTTCCACGGTAACTGCATTAAGTATTGTCGCCCACCATTGTTTAGTAAGTTGGTACTTGGTAACTAGTCGCTCTGTTGTCAGACTAGATCTACTAAGTAGTGATCCTGTTCGCATACTTACAATAACGCATATTAACACTGTAGTAACAATTTATTTTTATTTTAGTAATCTTTTAAAATAATATTTCTTTAATATTTAATTTAGGTTTTTTTATAATAACATATTTTCTAATCTGTTTAAGTAAATTCTTTAAGACAATATTATTGAGAAGTCTATAACGTCATGAATAGAGATTTTATGGATAAAATTAATTGTTGAATATATTTAGTATCCTGTACTGCATTATATTAATCTATACTAATATTATAAAGCTGAAGAGTTTGTTTGATTGTTTGTTTGTTTGGTTGAACGCGCTAATCTCAGGAACTACTGGATAGAATTGAAAATTTTTTTGTGTAGGATAGTCCATTTATCGAGGCAGGCTTTAGGCTATATATCATCCCGAAAAAATGTACGGTTCCCGTGGGATAGAGTTATTTTTGTCTAGAGACGAACCCGAAGCGAAGCAAGCGTGAGTCTCTAGTAGTTAGTAATTTAAATATATTCGCTAGAATCTTGCTTATGTAACTTTTAAGCTTCTGTAATCGATAAATCAATTAGAAAATATCTTTTACAAAGTTGCTGTGAACGGCACGCGACCTACTTGATTATCCGCTTACTCCACCATCGTAGTAATGACCAGAGAAAAAACAGGTTTCTTTATAATTTCCATAATCATCAAAGCGTTAAAAAACTATTTTGAAGCAGGTGGAAATAATAGGTATCACCTTTAGTAAAGTGAAGTACGAGTGCGCAAATGTGCGTAAAACAGCGTCAACAGAGTTTTTGGTCATAAAATAAGAATTTATTATTTATATTATTATGATCATTTTATAAGAAATCAATAATCTATAATAAGCGATATTATTTACTGAATTGTTTGATTTTCATTAAATATTAAATACCACATTTGCACAGAGCTATTAGATCTAAGCAAAAAATCATTTTTAAAATAGAAATCGATATTTGGTTAATCCACATATTCCGTCCTACGTCACACGTGCGTCCACGCACCTGCCAATAGGGCCCCGCCTCCGGCCTGGGGTGGATACTTATTTTATCTAGTTGATAGCGGAACATATTTGTATATAATTGATATGTTCTTAGTCATGTATCTACTACTGATAAAACCTTGTTATTATTCCCCTAAGTTAATCTACATTGCTATGTAAAGATTATGTCAGATTTGATAAAAGCCATAAATAACAAAAAAAAATCTCATTGTTCATTTTTGTTTTTATGTTAAATTGATAAGAGATTTTTGGAAACTTATACCTTATATTACCCATAAGATTATACAGATATAATTACTTTAATATAAATCGACGATGTAAAAAATTGAGTCGCTTTTACGATCGTTCAAACACCAATTAGTATTTATAAACTTTTCTTTTCATGCTTCTAATAAATAAATAATAATCATTTATTTAGTATCTGCTTACTTAAATGTGTATGCTTTGCATAAAGGTTTGTACTGTTTGTATATAATTTTTTAAATAGCTTGAGTAATGAGCATACTTAGTTAAATATTTAAATATTTGTTGAAAATGTTATTTTCATCGACCTTAGTAGTCTATGCACTTTGCATGTAGAATAGTGTAATAAGGATCCTAGCAGAGTTAGTGCTGTTAATGAGGGGAAAGGACAATGGCGGTGCGGAAGCTCGTGTGTGACCGCCGGATGCCGACCTGCTATCGTACATTTTGCTGTCAAACAACGTCAAGCAGTCAGTCATAAACTTTGAGTATATACTTTAAATTTAATTTCTTATTTTATTATGTATGTATAAAGACATTTTATTGGAGTCATTTATTGATATTTCTTTTTGCATAAATATTAGGTATATACGAATAGGCTGAGACATTAATATTACTTTTATAATCTATTCAAACGACAGGAAGTATAATAAAAGAAGCAACATTGAATGATTCTTTCCCACGAGCAGCACAATTAACCTCCTAATTGCATTTTCTTGACTAAGCTTGTAACGTGATTATACGCAAGTTTGGCAGCTTAAGACGTCTGGTAGAGCGGCAATATACATTGTTTATGACACCTTTACATAACACCGCCTACACAATAAAAGCAAGGTTCGTCTGTCGTGTGCCTGCTTTGTAATAGACACGTAGAAACGCACCTTCGGGATAAAGTTTGGTTTAAAACAACGTTCTCACGTTCTCTATCTATTGTAAACACTAAACGCTGGGGACGCCCGTTACGTTTCGTTTACTGCCTCTATTGTTCTATTCTACGCTTGTGAAATGTAAACAACGGTACCAAAGTCATGTATTCGCTGAATAAAACAGCTTACAAAAGAACTTACAATTTTGTGAATTCTAATCATTGTCCATAGAAGTTGTGAATGAATTCGACATCTTGCAGTTCTGTCACGTAGGTCTAGCCACGCCCTACTGTGTTCAATTATTCAAATAAAAAAGTTAGCTTTATAAATCATAATTAGTTAAAATTCTCATATCAATGCTAACAAAACGCAACTAGTTAAAGTTGTTTTAATTATTTCATTAATAAAATTAGAAATATAATATTCATTTGATTTTAATTAGAAAACTTTAAATACGTACTTCTTTTAAAATTCTCACTATTTGTTACTGTTAAAATAAATCCAATGGACGTGGCGACAATGCACACCTAATATAATTTACATCATGAAATATTTGTAAAGTAATTATGTATTTTAATTGTAATTTTTACTGAATCATAATGTACAAAGCGTTTGCGGTCAGGTGCGTTATGAAAGCACTGCTAGGAGCACGATTGGTACCGGCCGACGTCATTCATGTCCGGCTCGTTCACTTTGGCCTTCCGTCTAGCGTTCGATAGAATTTCCGTCACGAGACAACAAACGCAGGATATGGTAATTCCCATAACGTTATAAATATTCCATTATTTCGTGTACATATTTTATCCTGAAATGCTGTTATATTCGTATAAGAGTAACATATTTCTTCATTAATCGATATACATACAAGTATATATCATCAACTCGTTCCAAGCTTCCAAATTGAACATTCTGACTTACTATTTATTAATCATTTTCAATCACTTTCGTTGAAAAATGCAAAGAACTCCCAGTTCCGATAATTATTTATTGATAAAATTTTCTATTAAAAATAACGCACTAAAGAAAAGAAATCACGTGGACTTTAAAAGGCATTATTGAAATACTAGCATATATTACGTTCGTTGAAAGTTGCAGTTATTTTTTATAGGAATGCTGTTTTATTATTAAACAAGTATGTATATCTTAGTTAAATAAACATATTGTATTCGTTTGAAACAATTTGTCACGGCTTATGTACGCTGCGCACGCGCAGTCGGCGGTTTCGTTTTGGTGTAGTCCTTTGTGTCTCATTCATAGCATTTAGAGTGCATGGATGGTTGCATGGGATATCCGCTGCGGAAGTCAATGGGTTAAAACTGACTGACGCATAGAGCGATGATTGACGCTGTTATAATTGCCTAATGCTTAAATAATTTTATAATACAAATCAGTTACACTCGTATATACCTATGTATCTTTTCGACAGGTACATTGTACGTACGTATAGTATTATACTTTTTTAGATTTACGCGAATATTTGATATTTTAAATACAACTATCTTTTCAGATAGTTTCGCGGATTTATTATGATTTTTAGTTCCCGAATACTTTACATCAATCATAGTCTTTCCCGTGACCATAATTGCATTCGACACGTCGGGAACCAAAAAAAAAATCCTTAAAAAATTCCGAAAAGATTGTTTTACTTAGGTGTAATATCTAATATGTTATTATCACGCATGTTACGATATAACCAGCGAATTCAATCAAATAAAGCTCAAGATGCTAATGATGTTTTAGAAATTGAAACTAGTAAACAGTAGCGTGAGCGTAAGTAGAGCTCGACGCTCTAGTTTTTGCACTTACGTTGTTTAAACAAATATTGCCTTGTATCAAATTAGGCCCTAAGGTTACGTCAGTAATGCAGTGAATAGTTAACGTGATTTCTACACTATTTAACATCATTGCATGCATCAATACTGTATGAACATTAAACAAAATTTGTTACGTTCATGTTTGCTATAAACCTTAAACACTGTATACTTTTTAGTTTTCAGTCATATATTATTTACTTATATTAATCAATCATTACAAACAATTCGTATAAATCATTTTTCGTACGTTTTTACTATGTAAATATTTCGCTTATACCTATGTAAATATCTTATATACATAGAAAATAGGTAGGTACATCCTTTTGCTTAAGGAATTATTATTAATGTATTTAATTAAATATAAAATAATAAACTTGAATCGAAAAACGTCCGTAATCTACTCTATAATATGATTTTTATAGCGTAGTGCAGTAACCTAAATACCTCTTTATATAACATTTACTTCTTTCATGTCATAAACAAATGGAGTAGGTACTTACTTAATTATATAATTTCAAAGTACTTTATATTCGCAAACAGAGCAGATAGAGACTTTCCGCTAAAGCGCACACTTTACTTAAATAAAAAAGAAATAAGTAAATTTTTGATAGAGAAAGTTTATTACTATCATAAAACGTAATCGCAACTATTTTATCGACCTTAAGCAGTTAATGCTCGAGAAAATCTTGATATGTTCTTAATAATTATTTCACATAACAGTGTAGAAACTAAGTAGAAATTCCGAGCGCGGGTATTGTTGCGCTACGTTACCGTGGGAATATTGTCCGAGGAGTTTGGTGGGTATTTGCAATTTGCACCTCGCGACCCTGCCACCTCGCTTCGTAGGCTACTTCGCACCCGCGCAGCACTTCTAGTGAACTATCCTATCTATACCCAATAAAGCCTTTGAAAATCAAAAGTCATATCCTCATATTTACTGATATACTCAGTTGCGAATTAAATTTTAGATCAAATCACTTTATTTCATTTTAAACAACAATTAAATTCCTGTTAGTAGTTCTTGGCGACTTGGCAACATGTTGCATTGTTATTGCGTATGCTGAATCGGCTTTTAATTATCTTTTGTTTTCGTCTTCCATTGTGAATTAGTTCATTCAACAGGTTTTTGTGATGTTAATTAAACTTTTCTTCATTCTTTTTATTAGTTGAAATACTTAATGATGCTAATTTTTAGAGTCCCGCATTCAACCAAAAAGTTTATCCTACACGGATAAAATAAACTCAAAGTATGTGAAATATAGCCTTCGTTTTCAGCTTTACGCTGATATTAGAAAATCTTAAGTTCTATTCAATGTTTCAATGCAAAAGTGGAACTCGAAGTTTACAATATTATATCACAAAAATGAAAAATTTTACGCAATATGTTAAATGATGAAATGTGCAGATTGCAAGAAAATCAACAAGATTGAATTAAGAAATTTAGTTGTTAGAGTAGCATTTGCATTTTGTAATAGTTTTAACTAATTCGTTATTATGATTGATTAAAAGCTTAATAATTTAAATTTAAAGAATATATGAAAGTTTACAATGTACATATAATTTTACGGATCGCACTTGACCGATTTTGTAAATGATTTCTTTGGGAAGATAACCACTATTTTACGAATAATGAGTAAAATAATTTGATGATTTGTAGCTTAAAATAATTCATATTTAGATTATTTAAAATAATGACTTATTTACATATATTTTGCATTATTATACATTATCAGATCATCGTTACTAATTAAATAATATGTAGATATATTTTAGACTGGCTTAATTAATTTAATACTCATTTGTATTATGAGTATATTTATAATTTTTGTTGAAAACTTAAACAAAATAGAATTTAAAAACAATATATAAAGAAGAAAAGCTCGTGAAAGCTCCATCACAAAAGTGACACATTCTACGTCGAAGTTGACAAACGCTGGAATACTTTCCAATATGAACTATGAACCACCGCTGTTCAAATACATCGTACCGGGGGTGTGATCTGTAACCAAGCCTTCTCCATTACAGATCGTGGGAAAAAGCGCTCACTAAATTATTAACAAAAATATTGACCCGCTGCCTACTTAAAAGATTTGACCACGAGTTGTTTGCGCTGACAGTTTGCCGCTCCCAACAAAATATTTTCAAACTCTATATGAAACCGATAGACAACATAAGGGTGTTTCGGCGTATTTGTTTTCATGGGAATTGAGAGGCTCGATCATCGTCAGTATACTTAGTTTGGTGAATGTTTTTTTATGGAATCGTTCACACGACCTTTTTTCATACAACCTTGTATGTTTTATGTTTTGTTTTATTAAAAATGTTGTTTTTAATAAATTTACGATATACACATTTTACACACACAGCCTATTTTGATTTTCCTGGTCTCTGCCATTCAATAAATACTTATAAGACACTAATGAGCCGGTACTAGCGACGATAATACGATAACACTTGGAATTAACATTTCTTGATTACTTATTGTAACTTACATAATAGGAAATACCTATATAGAAGGAGAAAAAACCATATCAGAAATGAAAAACCCGGGATTTGAACCCGCTTCATTTGGTTTAATATATGAATATATATCAATATTTTTATGTAATTTTTACACAGAAAAAATTGTGTTATATTAATATAGTATTTTAAATAAACACTATCTCTCAATATTATCCGGTAATAATATACATTTATAATTATAATTAAAAACAAATTGCTGTTTTTACTAACAGTACCTGTGCGACCGAGCTTCGCTCGGAGTTCTTTTTTCGTATATCGTATTTTTTAGATAAAAGAAAAACTAAAAATTTGAATAACCACAAAAAAAAACAAAAGTAAAAACCTTGTATCCGACCCCGGGCACCTATGATTGTCAATCTTGCACAATGGCCGCTTGACCACGATCTTATGCCCGAGCGTTCGAAGCGAAGCGAAGAAATTATCGACTATATTTTGCGTGAAATATTGAGAAAGAAAACTGCATAAAAACTCGAAACTCGTTTTCCCAGACATAAGACTAATCTAGATCGATTTTACGCCCCGGAAAACCCCACGTACCAAATTTCAGCGAAATCGTTAGAGCCGTTTCCGAGATCGTCGGTATAAATAAATAAATAAATATACAAGAATTGCTCGCTTAGATATATTAGATTAGATTCTTAATAAATATTGAAGATTTAGTATTATAATATGAGTTATATTTCATGAAAGGTTTAAAATTATTTTATTGGAAATTAAAACGTTTTTAGTGCATAATTTTTAAAGATGTTGTCGAGTGTTAAAAAGCCTAATCGCTTTTTGCAATCAAAAATGTCAATAAATTCTAATTACATAATTATTATTTTTTCAAGATGTATATCAGGTTTAATGCATGTGATGCTTTGATTCAAAGCCGCTCTTAGTCCATTAATTAACTGAACAATTCACGTGACTCTCCAAGCGTGGCGGTCGACAGAAAGTGGCAAAGAAAAAAGTCGGAAAACGGTCAAACCTTAGCCAGCGTAAATTAAGTTGGATCTGGGGTTTCGATAATGATCTTATGATTAGTTATAGTTGATATATGCAAAGAAAAACTGTGCAATTAAGTCAGATCTGATTAAATTTACTACACGATAAAGAAATCAAATCAAATTAGTAATTGTTATTATACCTACACATATGAACAAATTAATTATTGTTAATGATTACAATTTTATATTCCCACATTAAAAATTGTACAAAATTTGTTTTGTTATCTCTATAAGCAGGAATATTTTATAAGTTTATGGCAATGTTGTCAGCGAGAACCAGAGCCTAGTAATATAAGGTCAGGCAAATGTCAGTTCACGACCCTACGCTGCTACAGATTTCTTGGGCTGTTGTTAATAAAGTTTGCATAATAAATAGACTTGCAATATTATACATTTATACACTGATATTTTGTATCAATTATTTCAAAATAAAATAAATATTTTGTTACGAAAGTATGTATGTTTGTTACGCCTTCTCGCATCAAACGGATGGACGGATTTGAATTAAAAAAGCAGCTTCATTTTTATTATCATAATCATAACTAAAAAAAATATGCTGCACAATACACATATAGTTTTATAATTTTAAGATAAACTTGTGTAAAAACAAATTGATTTCTTAACATAAATTCAAGTGTAAGATCGCTTTGTCCTATGAGTTTATATTTAATAATTCGATATGAGGTACACGTTGTTTACTAGAAATCAAGAGGAAGCTCGCATTATGCGTCGACGCGCGTAGCTATGACTACGAGCAATCATTCAATCACGCAATTGATTGAGTCAACAGTACTCAGGAGTCGGCAGGACACCGCAGGATTGCTTATTATCCAATAAACACTGGCGCCCGACGTGAACTACTTAGGTACTTTTAATAATAACATGTATGTAAGAATCATCATTTTATTATTTATACGGTATTCATTTATCTAAGATTTACATTCCACTTAGTTTACTTTTATTTAAAAAAAATCCATTCATTATTAATAATTACATACATTGAATATTCTTCATTTGTATGTTTTCACTTTTTCAAAATAATACTGAAGAGAATATATAATAATTCTGTATTACGTTTGTACTTTATTAAAATTAGCTACATGAAATTAAGCAACTCAGCATTTTAGTAACGAGTACATAATGTGTGTAGACAAATACACTGTGCAGGTCACCGTCAACATAATATGTCATTCACTAGACATCCAAAGCATTTCCTCATTGTCGCACGCGCTGACAAGTCCCTCAGCTTTCTTTTTGTGGCGGTACTTGTAATATTAATGAGCGTAACTCCTCTTTTATTTTTAATATCATTTTATTTTTACTCTCTTCAATTATATTAGATATTTTCAAACTAGGAATGTCATATTAATTTTGACCACTTTCTTAAATATATACACAAGCATAAAGTTTATTACGAAACCGAGTAAATTAACAATGAAATAGAGAAGGCGTAGGCGAATGATGCGATCATTTTACAAGCACTTATTACCTACATCCTGTCTTCAATTTCCGGCTCCTACGAACACTAACACTGACCTAGATTCCCGGAATATGGAGATAATCAGGTCGATAGTCAATCAAAACGTATCAGCTGCAATGACAATATGTCATGCTGTCGCTATGTATACCTAAAATCTATATTTTAATTTCCACACTCCGGTCCTAAGCTGGTAATTTTGGCTTTTTCCAAACGATATAATTTTATTTCTCGACCACGTAAAAGGAATGAAAAAAAATCGTTTTTGCATCATCCCATTGAATCAATTTAATGTTTTTTGCTCGCGAATTCGGAAGCCGCAGGTAGAGGGCCTAGATCCGGGTCTCCTTTGTGTTACAGTATTCGTAAGAGTCTGTTATGTTTACAAATTCGCAATTTGGAAAGCAATAACTGTCAAAACGCATCACCTGCCTTATTGGGCAAACAGAGGTTCTCTCAACAATGACATTAATAATAAAAATAAATAATTTATCTACAAAGACGACGACTACAACGATAAGATAATATATTCTCGTACATGTCATTTTTTTGCTGTATAAACTTATCAAGCAATTAAGCAAAAACATAATTATTTAATTTTTGTTTCCCATTAACATTTTAAATAAAATTAAAACAAACTTTAAACAATTTATATTGAAATAAATTAAATTTAATATAAACTTAATATAACATTTTCACAAAAATAACTAAATGTCATCAAGGAGCTGATAAAATACAAATAGTAACATAATTTGCAAGTGCCGTCAAGCGTAACTGCGAAACGGAGCGGTCGCAATGGTATGTGGCGGAACAAAGTATTCATATTAGCATTTACGGTAATTTACGGTAAACTTACAGCAATCTGCTCATCAGGTATACGCAATACTCATTTGATGCTGATAAAAATATTCCGAAAAATAAACCTTAGTTTAGGTAAAAAAATATAGATCAATTATATCTTTAGCTCTACATTCTCGCTCTCATATCAAGCGAGCGAGGTTACGGTTCTAATAGAAAGAAGTAGCCCAATGAAGCCGAGAGCAGTACCTAGTATGAAATAAAAGGGTAACTGAATAGAAACTAATCATGTAAAAGCTTGAAATAATGACCATCTAAAAATTGTACAAATATGTACCTACGTAGGTACTATACAAGACGGCCAAATTAGTAAAGTTGTTAGTACTCATTTTGTAATAGAGGATTGATTCCATCAAACAAACAAAAAGCTCAAAGTGCTAACTAAGTGCAAAAAACTGAGAAACCATCATCGTTCATTATGAGTTATAATATAGTTTGAGAAAACCCGCCCCCTGCCGCCCGCGCCGCCGGCTACAGCGCCAACAGCGGTAATGTTTACTTTGTCTCTGCGGCACGCTCCTATAGGTGGTAATCCAAAATAACAAATTATGAAATGGATGAAAAACTCCAGTTAAGCTGTCGGCGATCCCTAAACATAATGTTTGATTGTACCCTAATGACAAGGCGCAGACTTGAAGCCATCTTTTGTGTTAAGCCGACGCGAATATTGACAACAACGACAAAAATTAAATTGTATTCATATTGACCATAAAGTTGAAAATGAAACTGGAGAATAACTGTCATGATTTCTACTAAGGAGGTCCTGGTAATTGAGCAATCATCTACTCTAGCCGCTGCGGTGAGCTATGCATCGGAGTAAATGGATTTTACTATTTGTTTATTTATAAGATACGTTGTTTAAACATAGATTAGAATACTTTAGTGATTAGGAAGGCTTTTGCTAATATTTATAGTGCTTCGACAAAGGCAAAATCTAATCTAATGTATTTAAACGAGCGATTCTTGTATATTTATTTATTTATTTATACCGGCGATCTCGGAAACGGCTCTAACGATTTCGCTGAAATTCGGTGTGCGGAGGTTTTTGGGGGCGAAAATTCGATCTAGATTAGTCTTATGTCTGGGAAAACGCGTGTTTTAGAGTTTTCATGCGGTTTTCTTTCGGATTATTCCACACAAAATATGATCGCTATTTTTTTACGCTCAGGCATGAGGAACGTGGTCAAGCGGCCAATGCGCAAGATTGACAATCACACGTGTCCGGGGTCGGATACAAAGTTTTTACTTTTTTTTTGTATTTATTCAAGTTTTTAGTTTTTCTTTTATCTAAAAAATACGATATAATAAAAAAGAACTCCGGGCGAAGCTCGGTCGCCCAGGTACTGTTAGTAAAAACAGCAATTTGTTTATAGATATCAGAATAATATTGAGAGGTAGTGTTTTTTTAAAATACTATATTTCTATAACACTATTTTTTCTGTGTAAAAATTACATCAAAATGTTTAAATGTAGTCTTATGTCTGGGAAAACGCGTGTTTTCGAGTTTCCATGCGGTTTTCTTTCGCATTATTCCACGCAAAATATGGTCACTATTTTTTTACGCTCAGCTATGAGGATCGTGGTCAAGCGGCCAATGCGCAAGATTGATAATCACAGGTGTCCGGGTTCGAATCCCGGTCGGATACAAAGTTTTTACTTTTGTTTTGTATTTATTCAAGTTTTTTTTTTTTTAAATACCATATAACATAAACGAACTCCGAGCGAAGCTCGGTCGTCCAGGTACTCATAATAATATTAGATTTTTACTTTTACCCTACATTACATTACCTAATGATGACATTGTAGTCAAAATTTTCTAATCAATAACTATAATATATAATAATAACAATATCCTCCTGACCGATTCCGACCACGGCGGCCAATGTCATTGAGACTAGCCAACAACGCCGGAGATATTATAGTGCACAAGTGTACGCGCAGACATAAGTGCACTCTCTATTTCTGTCACTCTCATACTCCGGTAGGACGACTGCTCGACACGACCGGTGAGAGTTAAGGCGCAAGACCGATGGCTTTACGTGCTCTCCGATGCCCGACCCGGGACTCGAACCCAGGAGTCCTGTACTCCTGGGTTCCGTGGTTCCGGTACATGATAGCCACTACACCACCGAGACTGTTAGTTATTACTATATATTGAAGCTGTAACCTAGTGATAATCTAATAAGTAGCAGTGCCAAGCAATATAGACAGAAACACTAACGGATTTAGTGTTTATAAGTTATAAATAATAGATTACATAGTGCACGCGAGCGAGCCATAAGCCGACCTTGTGAATGTCGTCGGGCCCGGGTCTGTAGCAATGATTCATGCTTGAATAATTTTTGAAATATATATGTACCTATGTACAAAGGAGAACGTATAATAATATGAGAAATTAATAAAATATATAAAAGAAAGATATTATATATTTTTTAAATTTAATGCTATACGACAAGAGAAGGGTATACGTATTATTACTAGTTTATATACTCGCTTTTGTTGTCGACTTTGCTCGCGTGGTATATTTATATATAATTGTTCTGCTCCACAACTTAAAAATATAATGTTAGATTTTCGTTAACCTTCCGCAATACATAACCTGTAAAATGCAAAAAGAATTTTGGAATTCTAACTGATAGTTCCACAGATCAGTAATATTAGTATAGAGAAACGAAAAAAAAAACAGAACTAAAATATATAACCAGTACAATATTTTTTTACAAAATTCATATTATTTTACAACAGCTAAACTCTCTAATACATACATACATACATTAATATGAATTTAGAATAGCGGAAATCGAACCCATACGACTTCAACCTGATGCGTTAAACTTAAGCACCGACATCAAAGTTGCCAGAATACGAAGATACACAACTAAGGTAATTATCAAGTGATTAACAGGAGGAAGCAGGGGAACAGGATACAATACATCAATTTAAAATAGCTAAAAGTAAAGCAAGTTTGTTTTGTGAAGAAAGAAACAAAAAAGTATATTCAATGCATTGACTTACCAATAATGCCATAATATTTCACAAATAGGTACTGCCCGCGACTCCGCCTGCCTGCATTTCTATTCCTATTATGACCACAAATAATACGAAAGAGCCTGTCGTTATGTAAAACCAAGTAAATTTTTATGTTCTATTTCAAATTTTATATTTGGACTTACTGATTTGAAACTGCTATTTTTCAGATTTTATCCCAAACGCGAAATTAAAAAGAAAAGAATCCAATTTTTTTAGGTCGTATTACATCCTAAACGTTTTTACTTAATTTTAATATTATTGTAAGTACTAAATAGTTAGTACCTATAGATAGTGCAATTCCTAATTGTTAAAAAGTTTAAAATAAATAACACGGCATAAAAATATATTTAAAACGTTTTGTTTCATGTTTAAATTTTATTAAAAGGTATTTAAGTTCACTTTAACTGAGAGATTGAAAGGAAGAAAAAGAATTGCAAAATGTTCATAATATATTATATCGATTAACAGTCGAGCTACATAAAATGCGAGAGCTTTGGCTTTAGCACCGCATTTGAGTGTCGCGACGTGAGCGAGTAACAAAGGAGCTAAACAGGCCATTAATAAGAGACCGGGCACTTCCGCCGCGTTCCCGGAACACCTACACTGAGACAAGACAGGAATAGCGGTGTATAATGTGCGTATACAATGCTGAAGGTGAATAGCGATTGATTCTAACTCTTACCTTTTATTCACCTAGCCGAATTTGTTTTGGAATTGGGAATAGTATTGACTGTAACTAGTAGCTGCTTACTATAAGATTGTTTCGTATTTAAAGAACAGCTTCTTAACACAAAACAGTCCTCTCAAAGATTTTAATATATATTTTGATTTTAATATAATACTAATAATTAATAATTTGATTGCTTTTTGTTAAGAATATTTGTAATAGTATAAATCAAATCAATCGAACATATTTTTATATTATTTTTATATTCATTACTGATTAAAAGGTGCTATTATCTACTCAAAGACATATCTGTAAAGAAAAGATTTTGAAATATGTTCAATTTCATAATAATAAAGAAAATGTAACCAAATCGATGTCCCTTAAATTTTCACACGCTAGATATAAAATCGTTCAAAACATTGCGCACGATTTTCTAATCGATTTTTTGGTAATAAACGTGACTGAAGTACTCGCAACGTAAGATCTCAATATAGCTAAGTTCATTGTTGGTAATCAGTCGAATCGCCATCGATCCGAAGCGTATCGGTGCGGTCTACGCACCTGTCACGACGCGGACGGTAGATCACAACATTTGATCGGTGACGAATTGATTTCTTATTGATGACGGCTTCATTGGAATTTTGGACTACAACCTGACTAGGTTCATCCTTATTTTTTATACATTATATTTATAAATAATTGTAATTATAATTAGAATATAATTTCCAAAATAATGTTAATCTATATATATATATACATAAAATGCTTTGTCCTGACTGACTGATCGATCAACGCACAGCCTAAACCGCTGGTCGTAGAAACGTGAAATTTAGAGGACATATTCCTTATACAATGTAGGCATCCGCTAAGAAAGGATTTTTCTAAACTCATCCCCTAAGGGGGTAAAATAGGGGATAAAAGATTGTATGAAACTCTGTTATTCTTAACGCGAAATACACGGTAAGTGGTATTCAGCTTTAAGATGAAAAATAAGAAATGTATGTATTACATTTTTTTCGAAATTCATCCCTTAAAAGGGTAAAAGGGGGTGATAAAGTTTATATGGGCAAACAATTATTTATGATCAGAATTACTTGAAACTTGGTATTAATGCTCTTCATTACAATTAAACAAATATGTATTTTAGCATTTTTTGAAATTCATCCCATAAGGCTGTCAAATAGGGGATGAAAGTTTGTATGAAACTATGTAATTGATGTACGGCAAATGGTATTTAACTTTAAAATGAAAACTCAAACAATACAAATATAATTTTTTTCGAAATTCATCCCTTAAAAGGATGAAAGGAGGTTGTGCTGTTTATATAAGGAAAAATATCTTTATGATCAGAATTACTTGAAACTTGGTATTATTGCTCTTCAATACAATTAAATAAACATGTATTGTAGATTTTTTTTAAATTCAGCCCCTAAGTGGGTAAAACTGGGCGGTGAAGTTTGAGTTGTTGAATATATTTAAATAGAGTAACATGGCTCAAGTATGGGATATAGAGAAAATTTATTACAGAATATACGCTTAACATTTTATACATATTCAAAAGTTTAATAATATGTTTTTGTCAGTTTGATCGCGGGCGAAGCCGCGGGTTCTGCTAGTAATAAATAATATTATAAATATGTATATTCAAAATTATGGATTTTGTAAAAGTAAACATATAATGCACTTTGTTTATTTTTGTAAACACAACGTCAATGTCGTAAATAAAGAAATTAGGATTTGATATTGGGTAAAATAGGACAACAATATCAAATAGGCGTCCTTAACTAGCGCTTGTCCTTTATTTATTAACGTCCATGGTGATATATCACGACAGGCCACCGGGGCCGCTCGACACGCTCCCAAACTCTTTATTGAGACGTGCCAGCACAAAGGGAGCAGTGCCGGATTTACCTACGACGGGGCCCCAAGCAATTTCAGGTTTTTAGGGCCCTCACAATGTTCACAACCTGAAGTCAGGCAATTATCGTACCTAGGGCCGTAAAATTATCGTACAACTGAACAGTCGAACGGTCAGCAACCTAAATGTGTTTACACCTGGAACAGGCGGAAGAGCAAAAAAAAAAAAAAAAAAAAAAAAAAAAAAAAAAAAAAAAAAAAAAAAAAAAAAAAAAAAAAAAAAAAAAAAAAAAAAAAAAAAAAAAAAGGCTACTTCAACAATTTTCTTATCCTACGAATGCAATCCCTACGAGCGGAAGAGCAAAACAAAAGGAATTTTCATGTTTTCCCTTATTACAAATCCTAAATACTTCAAATCCATAAGGAAACAATTTTCTTTCTAAAACATTACCTAACCCTGACAAAAAATTTTTAACCCATCCCACCTTCACAAATTATCGTATTTTATTTTGGAGTTTGTATTTTGTATTTTTTTTCTCAAATTTGCGAATATGTTTTCAAAATTTTGCAAATTTTGGGGCCCCTGTCCAAGCGGGGCCCCAAGCAATTGCTTCCTTTGCTTCCCGGTAAATCCGCCACTGAAAGGGAGTATGTTTGTGTAAGAATGATAAATAAAGAATCTGAATCTTTAAAAGTGGTTAAAGCCAAAATCTATTTACATGAAAAACTTATTTATATTTAATAAGATAAAGTACAATTTAGTCTGTAGTCTTGATTAAATCAAACCGTCTAAGTAGTGAGTATTTGTGTAATTTTTCACATAAGTGGGAGACGTGAGCAGCAGGAGGGCGCCGACAAAGTCCCCGGGGTGCAGCCACCGCTTCTAACCGAACGTGAGCCTCTGCCATATTATATAATATAGAAATATTCTAAAAATCTACATCGTAATAAAACTGGAGTACTGCTTATTACTATATACTTGAAAGTTGGATAAATATTTAAAGTTATAAATGATTTACAAACAATAAACTGCAAAAAAGGGGTTTGTCAACTTTGCCACCACCTAAAAAATACTACCCTTTTAAAACAACATAAATCGGTTTCAACAGAACACGATTTATTCAATGATGTACCTTACTAACATAATATAGTATACTTATACTCATTATAGGTATTATTTACTACTAGCGAATCACCCTCGCTTTGCTCGGTACTTTATCACTAGGTACGTTTTAACGGTTAGTATGGAAAAGATAGACTATATATTATATATACATAGGTATAGGTAAAAAAATATACAGTTCTGAACTTTTCGATTCCAGCTGTTTTTAGGGTTTTCCCTATTTTTTATACTTAAATCACACCCCCAACAAAACAAAAAAAGAATTATACAAATCGGTCCAGCCATTTCTGAGTTCTAGCTAGACTAACGAACGGTAATTGATTTTTGTATATATATTATTTATTATTTCTCTATTTTTGTATTTTGAGTTTCTATTCAAAAGGGGGAAAAACGCTACCCTTTTATGATCATTCATGTGTTTGATAGTTAGTCATTCTAACTATCACAACCTATCATCTCCGATTTTACTGAACAGAAAAAGTTAAAATTTATTACTTAGTTACTCGTATATAGGATGATGTAGCCCATTTACAGACGTAAACCGTGATAAATAAATTGTAATGCTAGGTGTTATTTAAAAATTCGTAGTTTAAAATGTAAGCCCACTCCACTATTACTTTAAAATTAGCTATGTTGGTTACAAAGAATTATGAAAGTCGGTTCAAAATTGGCGAAAACTTCGCATTAAGCACACAAAAAATTCCCTCTGAAGTGCCTCAAAAAGATATTAAAGAAAATGAACGATATTTGGGCACGCCCCTTTATCTCCAAAACTTAAAAAAAGAAGTAATATTTGTACCTCATGTATTTAACTTTCTTATACCTTTTTTAAACCCCCCCCCCCCCCTCCCCCCACACACACACACACATAAAGACTTTATATCGCTAAGTAAACAAAAAAAGAGAATTATATTAATCCATTTAGAGCTTAATGAACAGTTTGGTTTCATTGGTTACAAAGAAATGCGACTATTAATACTGACTTTTGAAAGTGGTTGACTTGGTTTGATTTATGTAAGAGAAGGATTTTTATTTTTCTAATTGTATTTTTAGGTTTGTTATTCGTTGGAGGTTTTTTATTAAGTTAAAAACCTTCGTAAAAGTGCCAACAAAGACTATACAAAATTTCAACACAATAATATGAAGGATACCCGAATATATGTATAAGGAGGAATGAACAAATATTAATTTCAAGAAATATGATGACATTTTGCATCGCAAATGCAATATGTAGGAACAGTATATCACGTGCAACTTGTGGGTCAGGGCGGTGGCGGTGACCGCGTAGGCTCGGGTTTTGGCCACTCCGCCCACCCTCATCTATTGTCTACCCACATGCAGACGTGCTGGCGTGATCTCACTCTATCGACTAACGATCTAATTAGCTACCAAAATATCATCATTATACTGCGATGACAGAATATATACTTTCTTAAAAAATACCCTGTGGAATAACTTGCACCGACAGAAGATCGCCGTAAAATATACCTAATGCTTGATACCAGCATAATACTTTTAACGGTAGATTAGGTCCAAATTATAATAAAGGGAAATAAAGAAAATGATAACGTATTAAGGTATTTGCTGTGAAATTTTATTTATGAATGAACTCGTATTAAATCTTTGTTGAATAGTCTTGTCAGATTAAAATGCCGATGGGCCACACCGCGTTAGCATAAATCCTACACAAAATGTCATTATTCACTTTGCGAATATGGAACAAAGACATCTATTTCTGTAGCGACTAATGTAAGGTAAACATCGCATTAGTGGTAAGGAACAATTGAACACTATGTCCGGTGAGGCCCTGGCTTATGGTATATTTATGACGCTTTCCCAGTAATGGCGGATTAGGAACAAGGAACATCTTGTGTGGTGCGGGGGCGGATAAAGCTTAGTTCCGTTTGCACTAAGAGCACTTAGGGACATGACACATTTGCTACGTCTTATCTTAGATTTACAACATATCATTGCGATAATGCTAAAACTAATGAGATGTATTTATCTTAATCGAAACCATTTTAGTGTTTTGAATGTTGTCCTAAGCTATTTAAATACTTGGTGGGCCTTGAAAAATATAATTATACACTTCACAAAGTGATTAAAGGCAGATATTTCTAGGCATCAATATAATAGAAACAATAAGGCACAGTATTGAACAAGAATGGCTTCCACGTGGGCGTGAGAAAGGTGCTGCAATGCATCTCCGCTAATACGCTGCTCAAATACGCGTCTGGGCCGCCACACCAGATCTCTATATGTACATACGCACTGCCTATTAAAATAATTTAAAACAAACAGGAAAACATATTTAATTAAAAATTAACTTTACTTCATAACAATACTTCTAATATACGTTTCTGATTCTAATCAGTACCTATCTGCTGTATGATAGTAAAATTTTCTTGCACAAAACATTTTCTACTTAATAAACCAATTCAATAATCCTTCATGTAAAGGTCTACATTAGTTCGTGAGAAAAAAAAGCATATGTGATGTGTGACCTGCTCCCATCACTGGCAGATGCTATCTACTCTTGCTACTCTCACATCGCGCTAACTAATTGCTTTGTTCACCCTCCATAAAATTACACAACTTATGCATATACATTATACATATATGTACCTACAACAAAACAATGACCTACAATATTTTAACATTTCGCTTTTTAGTTGCCGCTGATATAAAAAAATAATTTTATGTTTTGTTTGTTTCATTTTTAAATAGCGTAACGATTTATTGAAGGATTATTACTTTGGGTTTGTTGTTTGATTGTCCGCGGTGATTCCACGCCGTTGCCGAACAAACGCTCGGGGCAGTATGACGAATCCAATTAACAGCACTAACGAATACTGTCGGACGTACACTATTTATGTTTCCTCGCAGTCACACTGTAAATATTTAGTCCTGGACGCGTCTGGCGTAGCTCTTGTCTTATCTCGATCCATCACGCCTGTAAACGATTTGATGAGCCGCACGAGCTTTCAGCACCGGCGTGCAGGATATAGGTCTGTAAATAACGTTTAGGAAATGGCATCTGATAGATTATTTTTTACTCACTCTCTCTAACAGATATTTTCTTTGTTCGTATAAACTTGCATCTTACGTAGGCGCGCGGTTCTGCTACAATAGAAATACCTATTAAATAGTACATCAAACATCGGCATACACAGCCAGGTAAGCTACGGCACTAGACGTTAACGTGAGGTATGGCGTGAACGAGCTTCGCGCGTGGGCATAGACAGGTGATGTCGGTCGATTATCTGCTAATTTATACGCGCCGCTTAACTTCTGTTTTCTTATATGATATTATTCGTTTCGATACACTCGTAAACGAGCTAGGCTAAATATAGAGGACAGCATTCCATGGACGCCATCGACTCGGCTAACTGTTCGATTGTATTATGCCTTTTTTCGAGTTAACTCATTTAAATGTCACTTGCTCTCTGAGATGGTGCGGGGCCTAGCGCTTATTTGGAGTGATGTTTACAGCCGTCACCGGGTGATGTCACCGGGCGCGCCACCATCGCAAGGGGGCCTGTTTTGGAATCTTTACGAGCGACACCTCCACACTATATTCGCAACAGTTCATTCACCGGTACAATAATGTAGGCACTAGAAAATATATACATGTCAATTATATTTAAAGTTCTATTAATTTATTAATAATTTTATTATATGTTTTTTTTTTGTTTTAAAAGGTATCAAATATTTTACTTATCCAGAGACTTTATGTAGCACTTCTTGTGATAGATAGTCAATTAATCTATATTTAATATTATAAAGACGCAGAGTTTGTTTGCGTGTTTGTTTGTTTGTTTGTTAGTTCGCTCGTTCATTCGTACGTTCATTCGTTCTTTCGTTTGTTTGTTTGTTTGTTTGTTTGTTTGTTTGTTTGTTTGAACGCGCTAATCTCAGAAACTACTAATCCGATTTGAAAAATTCTTTTTGCATTAGATAGCCCGTTTATTGAGGAAGGCTATAAGCTATATATCATCATGCTACTACCCAATAGAGCGGAGTAGTAGTCATAAATGTCAACAAATCGGGCAGACTTCCTTAAATTATTGTAAAGGGAAGGATCTAGCTATGTATATTATTTGTCATACTTAAACTGTGTGAGCTGTTTACGAATATTGTATTCATAAAGACAATATCGATGTCAAGGCTCTAAGCTAATTATTCAAACCGGAAATCAAAAGTAACATCAGACCCTGAATATTTAACAATGAGATACTCAAAGTAAAGGACAATTATAATATCAATTATGTAACTTGTTAATGTTATTTAGTTTTATTTAAAACATTTCCTAATAATATAATAAAGCATAAATAAATATAATTAAATAGTACATAATTTGCGTAATTTATTCCAAATAATATTGTAAATAGAGTAACAATTTCAATTAAAATGTACCTAATCTTTTTCCTCCATAGGATCACTATAATTGCCTTATCTAGTGTAAAGTTCTATTTAGGTTTCCATAATACTTTCTCAGATTTACGCGAATATTTGACATTTTAAATAAAACTATCCTTTCGGATTATTTCGCGGATTTATTTTGATTTTTGGTTCCCGACGTTTCGAATGCTTTACAGCAATCATGGTCACGGGAGAGACTAAGGTGTTCAACATCTCAAAGGCGTTATATACTTGTTACAGACAGTGCTTACCCACTATTAAAAAAAAAAATGTTTAGAATTAAAATAAACAAATATTGTAAGGTACTTTGGTGCCATTTTTGAATTTTTGAAATCATTTTTGTAAAATAGTGGGTAGGCACTGTCTGTAACAAGTACCTATATAACGCCTTTGAGATGTTTAACACCTTAGTCTCTCCCGTGACCATGATTGCTGTAAAGCAATCGAAACATCGGGAACCAAAAATCAAAATAAATCCGCGAAATAATACTAAAAGATAGTTTTATTAAAAAAAATTAGGTTTCTTTCCATAAAATGTAAAAGGTACAGGTGTGTGATCAACATCCGTGAAATTACTGTAAATTTACCGCGGTGTGGTCTGTGGAAAAAATCGTTATGATTACACGAATCATCAACCCCTGGCGACGATTCTCCATGGTGATCTCTGAGGTTATCATCATTTGTCCCACGCGGCACACTGAGGGTAGTATGACCTATTTTAATATCTCAGGTAAAATTTTAAACTTATTCTATATATTTTCAAGATGCACAATAATTAGTAACGTTATCAAAAAAATGGGTCTGGATACTTCTATAATATACGAGTATGTGTTGATTACACGTGGCAATTATAGGTAAGTGACACAGGAAAATGAATTCTTAAGAATATTAAAAAAAGTGTTTGATAAAAATGGATATCGATAAATAATTATGTTTAAAGAACATTAAAAACTTAATAAGCTTAAGAAGCTTCCTTACTTCTGTGACACTAATTACTGAATTCCTAGTAAAGATATGATGAACATATTAGCTTTTAGTTTGAATATACTATTTTTTTTCTGTTGTCATTTAAATAAATCAAGCGCATTCAGTAGGTACTTTTGTTTCAAAATGTCATTAAAACTGATAATGGATCGAAGCGGGCGTCGAGAACGTAGCAAAGGTCCGGCCGGGCGCCAAGATCGCAACGATATCGTCGATAGAACAGTAATCGTCAATAAAATCTCAATTTAGATGGCACCGATATCAGGTGAGTTACGGACGGACAGTCCGAAAGAACACGAAAACCTACTTGACGGAGGAATGCGTCTCGCGACAGGACCACTAACGAATTAGGTACTCCAAATTGGGCGTTACATTAATTTTATTTTTAATTTACGATTTTATAAGATAAACATCGCCTCTAATAGCGATGATTTAGGCTGGTTTACCTACACAATATTTTTAAGTATAATTTTCGCATCGGAAACCTACTTCAAAGCTAATTAGTATTAATGACAATTTGACACCTCATCGACAGCAGCACGCTTAGCGTATTAGATGAAACTTTAGAAAACCCCTTTGTCTTTTTGTCACCACCAAGATAAGAAGGACGTCTAAGTGGACATTTAAAAATAAATTTGTCTAAAGTGATAAATGATGAATATAACTTTTATTATTTCAAATTAAATTAACGATCCAAACCGAACGTCTACCTTTTCTCACATTAGAGGTATCTTATCTGAAATGATTGCTTCCATTACCTCAGAGAACAGACACGTTGTTTTGTAGGAGAGGGGAGATAAAGAGATTAATGCGTAAAGCAATTAATTTTGATTGAGGTGTGTTTTATTAAGTAATTGTTTTTGTTCCCGATGTGAATTCGAAACGCATCGTGAACTTCTAACATACATATGTGTACAAATTATATTGCGCAGCGTCATAATGGAAATTAATAATTATATATTTGTTATCAATTTTGCTTTATTTGAATTTAATAAAACTTAACCTTATTATGGTACATAATTTTCTACTAATCATGTTTTCATAGCGTAAACATAATATATGGGAATAAAGGTCACAAAACATACCCTAATTAGATTGTAAAGATATCAGGCGATTTCTTTAGATAAACTTCGTCAAAAGGAATAATATAAAATTATGAGTATTCTAAAGTGTTTGGCGTTTGGCTCGTTCCCACAGCGAGCTTTAATACATTTTCCATGTTCCAGTTAGCGCCCCATAAATTGATTAAGGGTCTGCGGCGGCGCTCAAAAGTTTTTTGTGCTATGAGACAGGTATACTAAGCTCTACTCTGCCCAACCCAACGTTCAAGCACACATGTAAAACTTAAGTAACCGACAATATAAAATATTTACACTTAACTGTGGACAATTTGCAGCTAAATCGCTATAATGGAGTAAACTAATTTCCTGACAGGAAATTGCTTTTCTTGACGAGTGCGTATAATTTCCCTAAGAGCCCCACTCTACGTCACCATTTTAACATCAATCAACTATTTGTAAATAAAGGCAAATAAACTCTTGCTTAATGTTTCGTTTAAGATTCAAACACGTTATTTCTAACTCTATTAAAAATATTAAATTCATATCCACTGAGATTACCACGATCAATGTACCTATAACATATTGTCCGATTTCTTTGGGAGACCACCTAATAATAATAATATATTGTGGTCTGCAACACAAAGAGATTTGGCATATGAAATATCGAGATGAGTTCAGACAGAAATTTAGCCGAGAAGTTTTGGTAAATTCGAACAAAAAAGAGGAGGTGACAATATAAATAACAATTTGGCCCACCCCGTTCGAATGTGGATCGCTGGATTAGCATAAGAATGCCGCATCACGGACGCCCACAAGCTCCACTGTCCCTCGTTGTCTCTTTGTACGTCGAATTTAATTTTGATTTACGATTATCTATACAATTGTACGCGAAATATTTTTTGATGTAACTAAAATATTATATCAAGAATTTGGCTGTAGATATCGTCAACGGGGATCTTAATAATATGATTTTTAACACTTTAAACGTTACCCGCGATAATGTTAACCGTTTTATGCCAACTCAAAGATTTAATTTTATTGTTAATATAAAATCATACGATCCCTTTTTGCTGAATTGGTTTATTTTTATATTTATTATTTAGTAACATTTTGTTATTTGAATTGTTTGTTTTCAGATTGGTATAAAATTATAAATAATAGAATATAAACAAGCTTAACAAACCAAAATTTTACAGTAATTTTCTCAAGTTTTGAAAATTGTATTTGCTTCAAAAATGTGAAGTAAGAATTTAACTCGCGTTATCTTTTACAATATTATCTAAATATACGTACCTATATATATTTTAATTTTCAGGCTCAACAATTTAGAAGAAAAGGATAGAAGTAATAAAGAAAAAAGAGAAGGTAGATGCCAATAAGGGTTATAATATTATATTATATACTATACTAATATTATAAACACACAAATAAACAAAATCAAATCTATCCCACGGGGACCGTATATTTTTCCGGGATAAAAAGTAGCATATTTGTGATTCTGATGTATGAACTATATTATTGTAAAGTTTCATTAAAATCCAATCAGTAGTTTTTGTGTACTAAGCTGTATAAGTTACTATAGTTTTGAACTATCCCACAGGAACTCTTTGATTTTCCGGGATGAAAAATATCTGAAATGTTGACCTTTGATGTTGGGGATATAAGGTAACACCATGCAAAATTCCATTTAAATCGGTCTGACAGTTTCGGAGATTAGCCCGTACAAACAGACAGACAGACAGAGAAACAAAAAAATTGAAAAAAAACTGAATTTGTTCTATTTCTCTTCTTACATCCCCCTGACTCGGTTTTTAGCATTTTTTTCTATGTACAAACATTCAACCTCTACAGTTTTATTATATGTAGAGATGTGAAAGTTTGTGAGTATAGATGTTTGTTACCTACTCTTTCACGCCAGAACGGCTGAACGAATCTGGATGAAATATGGCACAGAGATAGATTATAGTCAGGAATAACACATAGCCTTCTTTTTAACCCGGAAAAATGTACAGTTCCTGTGGGATAGGTTTGTTTTTGTATTCCTAGAGACGAACTCGAGCAAAGCGAGGGAGAGCCGCTTGTAAGAATATAATAAGACCTCCGAGTACTTATAGCATTCTATAATTATTACTACATATAAGAACAAAAATCATAAATGAAGTTCTCCAAGGCCTTTCGAAGACTTTTAAACTACAAATTATGTCACATTCGTAAACTTAGACAAAATCATTCATCAAAAAATTCATCATTAATCAAAAATCATTGTACTTTAATTAATATCAATATTATATTCACGAAATTTTAATATACAGTAGTGCAGTAACCATAATTTACGGGAAACTTTTGGCAGACATAATTAAGTGCTCCTTAAGATTCCTTTATGCAAATATTGTTGGAAATGTTCCTCATATAATTAATTGAGGGTAACCTTGCGTTTGACATTATAATGATGCATACATCTTAATCAGAGCGTCTAATTATCTTAAAACGCCTCCTAAATTAAATTTAAAGCCTTTTATCTGATCAACGTGACATGTTTAATTTTATGATCATGATGCGATTTATATATTTACTTATTAAACCCATTATCAATTAGATACTTCTTTTTTAGAGTTCATTATTTTTTGTCCATCTGTCCATAATATTCATAACCAAGACATGTATTTTGTTATTATAATGAAACTGAAATTAATAATTGCGCCTTTATAATATTTTGGCAATTTTAATGTGTGTTATTATTTTATGTTAATAGTCCCTTAGATATAATAGTCCTTTACTTGTAACTTATTTACTTCCTTTTTGCTGTATTAATTTATATAATTAATCCTCATGAACATTTTTGAACGTGATAAGATATATAAATCGTAAAATGACAGGTAGGAAATAATCAAATAAAATAAATAATGTATGTGTTCAGCAGTGTTAATGTGCATTTATGATAGTGTCTTTTTCTACTTATAAAAAATAAATCGAAGCGATCCTTGTAGTAGTTCGAGGCAGGACAGTAAAAATTTGATAAAGATACAAACCCTTTCCGAGAGCATTTTATTTTCGAAGCTTTTTCGTTTATAACAACTTTTCCTAAGGAATATTATGTAGCAGTCAGTGGAAATGTTTTATACTAAGGAGAGTATGTTTAAAATCACCTACTTATTAATTGTTTTCTTTTCCTACATATTAAATAAATAGCATTTATCAAGAATATTGTTACAGTATTACTTACCACATTAACAAATTCTTGAAAAGTAATAGCTGGACTTGTCGCACTACGAGCTTTATCCAATAGTATCTGTGGAATTATAATGCTTTTTCATATTTTTAAGTTAGGGCAATACAATTCTCCATAAATAATGATTATATTATATTTTATCTACGAATATAATATATACATATGGATATTATAGACCTGATTGGTTAATTAACACTCAGACTAAATCGATAGACTTATACGGCTAAAATTTTGCCTTTTCCCATTCAGCCTATTTCTATAATGACATAGAAATCCTCGTTTTGAAATTTTTCCCTTTAAATTGTAAAAAGGCAATCTTTTTTCGAAAAATTATATTTTTCTTGCTTTCACTAAAAACTTTGTAATCAAAAAAATTAATTAATTAAACACGTACAGGATTTCAAAATTCAGCCCTATAAAAAACCAAACGTTTAGTTTCGGGAAGTGATGTATTTGAATACATATGGATGTGACATATATATATATATATATATATATATATATATATATATAATATATAATATATATATATATAATAATATATATATATATAATATTTCTATGTTTTATTTAGGTAAATTCTATCTGCACCAACCCAAACGATGTTGCATGTCTGGTACATTATGGACCTTTATCTAGATACAAATCTATCGACGCTACCAAACTTGATATAGCCGCTTATTAATTATTGTACAACTTTTCTGTAATATTATGAATTGTATTTAAAAACTACTTGCATAAAAGGAACAAAAAACATTAGGACTAATAATAATTAATAAACTAAATAAATAATGGCTTACATATTTTACAAATTTTACATAAACTATAAAGTTATTCTCACCTCACGTTTGTGGGGCGGCACCTGCGCTATAAAATCTGGATGATGAAGAGTCTGTAGGAAGTCTGGCCATGGAATCTCGCCAAAGCCTTCCGGATCGAACTATAGATAACAAAACACACAATTAATTGTTAATATAATATTCACACCTTCAACCCACGATTCGGTCACGTACAAAACCATAAAATTTAGTTTTCAACAGAGCATCTGAAACGTCATAATCACCAACCGTTCTGGGACTTCGCATTATTATGTGTATGATATAGTTGTAATAATTTTGTTCATTTCCAAAAAGAAGAGAACAAAAAATTTAAAGGACCCTATCAGTGCAGCAGTATTATCTCAATGTTTCCTACGTGACAAGACATCGTTTGATCTGCGGCGCTACCGCCACTGTTTATCTGTTTATAATTTTTTTTGTATCCCGCTTCTGTACATTTTAATCAAGCAAAAGGTAAAAAACTAAAAACTTTCTCCGAATTCGTTTTTACATAATAAACAATAAAGCTTATGAAATACGCGATGCTTGTTTATGCACACAATAATTTATACGGCTGTGACTCAATAAAGAGGTGTCTGATGGCATCTTTCTCTTTAGGGGTCATAGGTGATTTTTATGCGGCGTATATAAAGCATACGGATTTGTTTGCTTAATTGAGTTATATGTACATACGTGCCAAATTATTTATGAACCCACATAATACTATATAAAATAAATCTATACATATAACAAAATTGTAACTAAGCCGGATATGTATATTAAATATTTTTTTTGAAAATCTCATTGAAATAGACATTATTATCGATTCAGAGGCCGAATCTATAGTTTTTAGGATTTTTGTCCGTCTGTCTGTCTGTTACCGCATCACGGAAAAACCACTGGAGGGATTTTGATGAAATTTGGTATGATGGTAGCTGGTTATTTAGTCAACATGTAGGATACTTTTTACTGCAGGAAAATATCTCATCCCTGCGAAACTATACTAAACCTTAAAACGTAAGTAATTCATATAATTGAAACATAGAGTTACACCATCAAACGACTTATAAGAAATTAGATTAATTGAACATCGGATTGAAATTCATATTCACATCCGTGTTCAATTATGTATTATTATTTTTATAGCTTTTCTATTTATTGTAAACTCTTAATATAAAATTGTTAAAACATTAATCTCTAAAGCCTTTGTTATCTTTAGAAATAATTCAGTTTCACTTTCGACGATACCAAAATAAACATGATTACTTTTGGATTGATTTTAATATTTTATTCACCTTAAAATTATGCAACATTGTTCAAATATGCAAATATTTAATTATTTCCAGTATACAATAATGTCGGTATATATCGATAATATCTTTCATCATGGTCTAAATTTGACAGTATGATTTCATAGCAAAGTTATTTAATGAAATTAACATATACGAATCCATATGATGATATTTTGGAAATAATATGAAATCTGTGACTCGTAATTGCGTAAATGAAGGTTCCGTACATTATTTTTATTTATTAATATTATGGGACGTACTAATTTTATGACTTACATATGTTATATTTCTCCAATACGTGTGAGTTAAAGTTTTATATTCTTTAGTATTTTGGTTTTTAAACTAAGTTTCAGAGATAATGTCCAAATTATCTGTGCAAATTGGAATTAAAAATACAGAAAAAAGAACTCATTGAATATGTACCGCGAGGCTCTTGATAAACTTTTATTTTAATTTTATAGTATAATCGCCATAAGTTATAAGTAATTTATTTATTTTTGTAAAACGTCCATTATTGGGTCAGTCTATGTAATATATATACCGTACCTACCAAATTTTAACTTTTATCATGTATTGGAGTACCTATATTACACACGAGAGAATGATGCAGACCTATATAGAAATAAGCAAAAGCTATACGTGTTTGGTCTTATTTTAAATATGACTAAAAATCATTAAGACATTGTATAAGGTTAGATATTTTATCTTTATATGTACTTAAATCATAGACATTGTTCAGTCACATATATCACACTATTATAAACCGGTAAAATTTGTGTGTTTATATCTAATCAATCCAGTGGATATTGTTTAAAACTACTGAACATAATCTAGAAGTAATAGATCACGTCTACGCATTCCCGAAATCGAAAACTTCAAAGTAGCTAAGCATATTATAAACGAAATAATTAATATCCACGTTGCTGTACCTGGAGTAAAATTTAATTATTTTTTGTGTCTTACCCTATCAAACAGGAGACGCCATTTCTGAAACAACAGAATACAGACTAAAATTTTTGCGATAACTCTAGATTTTAAGTTTAAACCAAGCAAACAAATAACAAATACGATGTAATAAAATTTGAATTAAATACGTAATAGACATGTATTCAGGCATATTCAGGCTAAGGAAAATATTGAGGTTTTGGAAATAAGTAAATTGCTTGTCTTACGATGCATTATTACGGATTAAAATTGTGATATCATATAAATAAAGAATTTCCGAAAATAATTCTCCTTTTATTTCTATTATAAATTATAAATAACATTATCTAAGTTTTATTTGAGCGTGAGATTAAAATATAACTATTAATTCAACATATTTCCATATATTTAGACACACACAGATTGATTTTCAAAAAAACGTTACTGTATTACGTACATCGTGCATCAACTCTCTTCGAATTTCCGCCTCGTCCAACTCCGAACCGAGATCTGTATGGTCTGTATCATAGAGGGGTTCAGCCGCTCTAGAGAGCGATCCCAAGGAATCTCGCGCCGACGCGAGCGATCCCGTGACAGTCGGGAGCACCCCGGCCTCGATCCCGGACTCCATGGAGGTGTTTGCTGAAAGGACAGTGGCAACGGGCGGCGCTCGAACGTCGCCGCCGCCACTGCCCACCCACACGGACATCTTGCTGACAACACCATTCACACGGCACTTCGTGTTATATAATAAATTTATTGGTCAATATTTATTATTATTTGGCATATCATTTTTTAACTAATCATATTGAAAGGTAATACCAAAAAGGATATCGAAATTTTGGACAGATATGGACCGAAACTTTTCTGTACGTAATGGACAGTTCATTTGGACATTTTCTCCATAATACATAGGATAGATGAAAATAGACAAAATAATATAAGGCACGTAATTCGATAAAGCTCTAATCAGTGACTGGAACGCCTGAAACAAAAAGAAATATACGAGTAAATGTCGAGTTTAAGCTTGAAGTCTGCCTTAACTGTATATCCCTAATGTCGAAGTCTTTAAGGTTTTTCGTAAGTTCATGTTCATTGATATCTGTTTAGCGACTAATAACGATTGAATCGAATAAATATAGGTAGGTATAGTGAGATTTTAAAAGGAATTCTTCGCTCATTACAAGCAAGTTTTACTACAATCATCGAAAATAAATGTTATTGTAAAACAGTTTAAATATTGATTTTTTTTTTTTATTATTTTCATATTATTATAATTATATTCATTATTCTAAATTAAAACCATGTATTAAAAATTTAACTAAATTGCCTTTTTGTACGAAAAATAAAAAAATAGGGGTTGCACTCCATTTTGTATCTGAGGTATGAAAAAAAATTGTGGGTCCCTTAAGCGTGTAGGGTATATTTGGATAGGTCCGTAAAATTGATGTTATTAGGGCAGTTTTTCATTTAAGCTAATAGATGCTGAGTTATAATATGTTTCTATAATTATAAATTTTCATTCGATCTTTTTTGAAATGATGTCATAATTTCATCGATGTATGTAATAGCAGTGAATATTTTTTACACTTTCTCGATATTAATAATTGTAAGTAGTAGGTAGTTAGATAGGTTTATAGGTTACTCTAGTGGCTAGCATGTAGGTACGGTTGACTGTTGAGTATCCGGATCGTGACCCGTCTTGGATCCGTCCTGGGTTCAAGTTCAGAGTCTATTTTTCCGGGTTCCAGATTTATTGTTTTTTTTTTGTTATGAAATACTCAATAGCAGTCCAGAGTAGAAAGTTAATGGTTTTAGATCAGAATCAAAAACGTAAAAACTTATATGAAGGTTCTTAATAGAGAGTACCTAAGCATCTGTTATGAAATGATTTTACCAAATTTAACCCCTAAAATGGTATAAAGTGGTTTGCAATAATTTTGATACTTATATTCTGAAGAGTTTACGAATAAAAAAAAAACTTTATAGCTTATTTAGTGAGGAAGGTTAGAGGATATCAACATCAAATAAAATATGTGTATGAAGCTGCGGGCAAATGATAGTAGTAAATATAGAAAAGGAAGACATTGTGTTTACACAAACACACTTGGTCACTATAATATCTCATGCACTGTTGAGTAGTCTTAGAATATGGGGGATAGTGTGTAGTCGTAGCTGAAATCGGTCAGTAGGTACTCAGGAGGATATTACATATTTGTAGATAAACTGGATAGTTCTGGATTATGGTCGAAGTGTAAAATATAAACGTTTTAATTTTATAACACTGCCTACTCATTATCCTCGCTTTCTAACGGAACTACAACCCACACGTCTTTAAGTAGCTTTTATTTTATAAGTTATTCATTTAGATAAATGTTACGTTTATATACACATAGGACATATCTAATTTTTATTTAAAAATCTTTGACTCCAAAGTTGTCCGACCAACGTACAATATTAAAAAATAATAAATCTTTAGTCAATTCAACTCCTTATGTTTTATTCTTAAATATTATCTTCAAATACAGTTATGTAAAACTGTACTTATGAAAAAAGTGTTGTACAGTAAAAGATATAAGCAGATTTAAATATTTCCGCTAGACGCGTGATTTAGTTTTGAGGGGCCTAAGCGAAATGAAGACAGGCTTTTAAATTAAAAACCTATTATTTTCAGTAGGTACCATAGAGCGTGAAGAATCAAGCAGGTGAGGTACTCTCAGATAATGTTAAGAATAGATGGGAGGACTATTCTGAAAGGCTTATAAATGAAGAGAATGAATGGCTTGACAAAAATACTGAAAATATAGGACTAGTAAGAATAATAAGTATGGATGAAGTGAAAGTATTCATAAATAGAATGAAGAACGAAAAGGCGGTGGCCGGTGAGGCCGGATGAAATACCAATAGGGGCATGGAAGTAATTGCAAGAGGATATTTCTCAATAAGTTGTTGCAGGAAGAAGCCATACCTGACGGATGGTGCAATAGTTCACTGGTGCCTATCTTTTAAAATAAGCGTAATGTGCTAGAGTGCAACAACTATAGAGGAATGAAGCTAATGTCACATAGTATGAAAACTTAGGAAAAAGTGATTGCGTGAAGACTAAGAGAAGAGAGTGAAATTTCACAAAACCAGATCGGATTCATCGGTCACACAACTGATGCCATTTTCGCAATACGCCAGTTATGCGAAAAGCACAGAAGTGCACATAAGAACTTGCACATGGTTTTTATTGATCTGGAGAAGACGTACGAACGGATACGTCGTGAGGTTTTGTGGTGGGTCCTTAGAGAGAAAGGTGTGCCTGAAAAGTATGTGAAGTTGATCTGAGCGATGTACAGTCGATGCAGTAGGTACTCAAGTTAAGTCTACAGCTGGCACCACTGCTAGCTTTAGTGTGGCTGTAGGTTTGCACCGAGGGACTGCTCGACGACGACTTAACGACAGACATACAGGATACATAAGAGGAAGCTTGAAAATAGCCTCAGTGACAAAAAAGTTGAAAAAAAATCGTTTGAGTTGGTATGGACATGTGAAGTGAAAGGATAAAACGCATGTGACGAGAAGAGTGATGGAAATGAATGTAGGTGGATGGAGAGGTAGAGGAAGACCGGAGAAAAGATGGATAGATTGTGTGAGACAAGACATGAAAGAGAAAGGGGTGAATGATAAGATGACGAGTAATAGGGAGAGTGGAAACTCGCAAGACTTACTGCACCGACCCCAAATAAATTCGGAAATGGGCAGGAAGATGATGATGAGAGCGTTAGAAAATTAAAAGAAAATATATAAAAGTATGTAAAAAAGTCAAAATATGTTATCTAACCCTCATATTATATACAATAGACTCGGAAATTTTGCAAGAGTACCTACCGAGCTCCTACATATTTCCGATGACAGTACAATAATATTATTTAAATATCATCAAGATGATTCAAAAATGTATCCAGAAATTTAATAATAGTACTCCTCTATAGCTACTTGGTTTGGTTTGAGTTTGGTTAGTTTGTGCGTAAGATTTTATGTGCATTATTGTCAAAAGCGCGTTTTCTTAAGTTTTTTAGTAAAATTACAGATATTTAACTAACTTAAATATACATATTGATATAGCTTGCTTATCCAATAATGGCTGTTCTAATACCCCTAAAAATAAATAATAATAAAAAATAATAGCTCAAGTCTCATACAATCTCGTGTCCGCGTCACAAGAAAGAAATATATTTTTTTTAATAAAGTAAATGCTAGGTAATTTTTGGATAAAAGTATAAATTAAAAAAGATTACCCAATATATAAAAAAGAATTATGTAAGATTAAATGAGGCAAATAAACTAATTGCGCAAAACAAAGTACCTACACTTTAATTTATAGTGAGGCAATAAAAGGAAAGCGCATTCATCCAGAGGGCTAGAGCCCTTAACGTTGCTATGGAAACGTCGCAGTTTCATTCACCGTGCAACACCCCCTTGTTATAGCACGTGCAAAATCAAGATAGTTTACGTGACTACTTAACTAAAACTAGAACAAAATTTCATTTTTTGCAGCATCCTAATCTCATAATTCTCAGCTCAAATAAAAGTCAAAGGTATATATATTTAAAATGCCAACTACCGACCACCCAGTCGTAGGTTTACGGTTGATTGCCCATTTTAATTCAAATTAAGCAAGGTGACCCTCGCTAAAACGTACTCATTTAAAAATATTGAAATATATGTATATTTTCTATAAACAAATTATAATTAATTCACGTATTTTAAATTAATATTATAATAAAAATAGAATTAGAATTGTTTACATACTTTTGTAAATATTTAAAACAATTATGAGAAACCTAGTTCTATAAATCAATGGCTTACCTTTATTGTTATTGTTCACTCACTATCATAAGGAAAATTTCACACTGTGTTGCATTTCCAAAATTTTATGATTTAGCATTTCGTGACAAGATCTCATTAGGTTTAGGATTGCGGACATTAAGTATACGTCAAAACATGTCGAGTTACATTGAAAGTGAGAATGGCGTCTAGATTTTTGCGCATGCGTATTTAAAATTTCATCCCTAGGGTGCAATGGAATATTTAATGGCTTGACAGAAAAATCAGAGAGCACTAGGAAGCCGATAAAATACATATATTTATATAACATAACATATTGTGAACCTTGTGTACTTCGGGTATAACTTAAATGTTAAATTTCCTTACTTTAGCGCCTGGACAAGCGTATTGGCAATGTTGTTTATATGAAATAAAATAAAAACACATTAGTACTCTCATAAATGTAAATATAAGGCAAAATTTAATCAAAATCTTGTGATATGTCAATATCTGAAATAGGATAAAAATCATATTGACGATTTCTGGCATTTTTATTATCAAATCCGTTGTGCATGATTATGCATCCCACACAGACAGAGGTCTATCTATGGCATCCCCCATGCCACTGTTCAAAGAGAATGTCACCACTACATTTCCACTGTTAGGCTTAGGGGGGCTGAGCTAATTTCAATAAAGTATTTTTTTACAAGTGAAGCCTGAATTAAAAAAAAAAGATAAGTCATTATAATCAGTCCAGCAGAAACAGTTTCTATTTTTCATGTAATCTATCTATCGATATCTATACATACAATAAAATTCTAACTGAATCGAATCTGTACATTAAATATTTTTTTAGAAAAACTTATTGAAATAATCATTATTATTGATACAGAAGCCGAATCAATAGTTTTTATAATTTTTGACTGTATGGTACCGCATCACGAGAAAACCACTGGGCAGATTTTGTCAAAAGGTATGATGATAGCTGGTTATCCGGGTTAATATATAGGATACTTTTTACTGCGGGAAAATATGTCATTTCTGAGAAATCTCTAATGAACGTTAAAACGTTAAAATCCGAATGCAACGAGGTGAGTTATTAGTAAGATCTAAATACGAACACGGGCCGAGCCACACAAAGTGGCTAGTAGAATATTATTATTATTTGTAATATTTGAAAATAACTGCAAAATATCTGTAATATTCAAATAGTAAAAAGTTAAATTACGTGGGAAATTTACTGTAATTTTAGTTAGCTTTATATAGTAGTCTATCATAATTTATATTATAATACATTTGTAAAAAAAATCTTTATAATAATATTTATACTCTATAGTTCCAATCCTATTAATACTCTGCCATGCCATATGAGAGAAAAAACAAACAAATAAATTAATGTTATTGTTATTCTGTCAACTGTCACATTTAAGGAACTTTCAAATTGAATTTTTAAATTTGTGAAAATTAATGGAAGTGTGACGTATTTTGTTACATTCAATTATTATTATGCCTACAGGCCGTGCCGTTTTGTTATTACGACGTTTGTCGACGGGTGATAATAGATTCAAGAACATAAATTTAAATCAAAGTACTTCAAAAGATTCTTTGCTTTCACACCCGGTATGCTTACATCGGGATTTAATCTATAACAGAAGGTAAGATATTTTAGATGAAGTTACTTCGTTATGTAATACTTATTTCTGAAATTCACTACACCGTCAACAAATTAAAGGTTACGCATTATTTTATACATATCAACTATAAAAACATCGTCGTGACCTTGTTATTTATTATAAGCATTTCGTTCATTTACTGATGTGATAAAAATAGATATATAAGCAATGTTCTAGTAGCACCATATTTAAAGTAAATAAAGGCTAATTACTCTTACCATAATAGATTCACATTTTGCCGTATTCTAATGTGCACTATATTATAAGAACTAATAAAATACTCAAGTTTTAATATTGATGTGTGATTAGCTTGCATTAACAATCTTCTGTTGTTTGTTGTAAGACTTTAGTATATCCTCTAAAGTATTTAATAAATTTTATTAATAAAGATAACAGCTTTGATGACCATTTTTGAATAGTTACTTGACCGCAATGCTACTACAACTGATTGTTATGTTCCATTGAATAAATTTGTTCTTTTTTAAAAAGCATAATATATAATGAAGTCAGAGCAAGATTTTTAAAAAATGAAAACAGTGTAATATCAAGGCTTATGTTTTTTGAACCAATTAAATAGTAAAATTATTCAAAAGAAGAAGATTTTATAGTATTTTTTTGTGTTAAAGACATATTTTTCAATACTTATTGACTTAAATGAATACAATTAAGAAAATTTAAAAAAAAAAAAAAAAAAACATTAAATTAAATAATTCCATTTCTAAAGTAAAAAAATATTAATTAATTTATTATTATCATTAGCAACTCAGCTTTGCTTCGCTCGGCTTCGTCCTTAGGTGATTCTTTTAATTGACATAACTTTCATATTTATGCACCAATTGAAATAAAACAAATACTAAATGTTAAGTGAAGCTTAGCACAATACATTAGTAAAAACTGCATCCAATTTCGTTAGGCTGTTTCTAAGATTAGTATACACAAATGTACACATAAATAGACAAAATTCTAAAAATGATTGTTTTGGGTTCTATTATGTTAATAAAAACCCCGAATAATAGTTTTTCTCAAATATCTTCCATGACAGCGATTAGTTACAATTTTATTATATGTATAGACTTTAGAACAACAATTTTGATTTCAACAAAATATCAAGATAACAATTGCTTTAATTATCAGTTTACTTCATTTAAGTATTTACTCAATTAATAACCAATTTTTTTTATCTGTTTCAAGAGTTTCTTCATTCGGCCATAATAATTTAGTGACATCCCAACATACACGAAGCATTAGTGACAGTATTATTAAAATGGCTACAGGCAATTCAGAAACAAATGTATCTAACAAAGAAAAACATACAAACAGATTAGTAACTGAGAAATCACCATATTTATTACAACATGCTCATAATCCTGTGGACTGGTATCCTTGGTGCCAAGAAGCAATCGATAAAGCTAAAAAAGAAAACAAGTTAATCTTTTTGTCAGTGGGGTATTCAACATGCCATTGGTGCCATGTAATGGAAAAAGAATCTTTCGAAAATGAAGGTGTTGCAAAGATCATGAATGAACATTATATCAATATAAAAGTCGACCGAGAAGAACGACCTGATCTTGATCGTGTTTATATGCTTTTTGTAATGGCGACCACAGGGGGAGGAGGGTGGCCAATGTCAGTCTTCCTTACACCAGATTTACGACCAGTAACAGGTGGGACTTATTTTCCACCAGAAGACCGTTGGGGTCGTCCTGGGTTCAAAACTATTCTCCTCTCTCTAGCAAAAAAATGGAAAGAAAATCAAGCTCAGTTCTTAGAAGCTAGCAATAGCATTATGGATGCATTACAAAATATATCCAAAGTTGACAATGAAACTTCGTCAGTACCAGGCGAAGCAACTTGGAACAAATGTGTAAGACGTTATATGGCGTTATTTGAACCAGAATTTGGTGGTTTCGGAACGGCACCTAAATTTCCACAAGCTTCCATATTTAATTTTCTTTTTCACTACTATGCACGTGATAAACAGGATCCAGAGGGTAAAAAATGTTTAGAAATGTGCCTGCATACCTTAACGAAAATTGCAAAAGGTGGCATACATGACCATGTTTCGAGTGGTTTCGCGCGTTATTCAGTAGATAACCATTGGCATGTTCCTCATTTTGAAAAAATGCTATATGATCAAGCTCAATTAATGGTCGCGTACACAGATGCTTATCTTGCAACAAAAGACGACTTCTTTTCAGAAGTAGTGCGCGATATTGTAAAATATGTTAATAGAGATTTAAGACATGAAGAGGGGGGCTATTATAGTGCAGAAGATGCTGACTCCTACCCTGTTCCCGGTGCGCCTCATAAGAAAGAGGGTGCGTTTTGTGTTTGGGAATATGATGAACTCGCATCTCTCCTTGGAGATAAACGCCTTGGTTCCCTTTCTTATTTGGAAATTTTTTGCGACTACTACAGTATCGAAGAAACAGGAAACATCTCACCTGAAAGCGACCCTCATGAAGAATTAACCAATAAAAATGTCTTGATAATATATGGAAGTAAAGAAGAGACAATGTCCAAATTTGGTATTAATGAGGAACAATTTAATAGCGTTATATCTGAGTGCATTAAAATATTATACGAAGCGCGTTCAAAGAGGCCCCGACCTCATTTGGATACTAAAATGCTTTGTTCGTGGAACGGTCTTGCTATAGCTGGTTTAGCGCAAGCAGGACAAGGACTGGGAGAAAAAAGTTTTGTAGATGATGCAATTAAAACTGCTCAATTCGTAAAGGAATATCTGTATGACAAAAACAATAAAACCCTTCTCCATTCTTGCTATAAATCTGAAAATGGCCCAATTGCTCAAAAGTAAGTTTAAAATTGATTTCTTATTTTTATAATCTTATGATGATTCTAATGATGTTTACATTATCACTGGTTTGTCCGCGGCTCCGTTCGCTTGTAATCAATATACTTCATTAATAATAGTTAAGGCTAAGCACAATTCAAGATATATTCGGAACGTACAATAAATAATATATGCATGTATTCGAAATTTAACTGAAGTCTGTTAAGGCATTAGCGTCGGAGAGGTAACAAACTAACACAGAGATAACAAATTACATTTATAATACTACTTATTGTGATTTCAGTTCGCAACCTATACAAGGGTTTTTGGATGACTACGCATTTTTAATCAAAGGTTTACTCGATTTGTATGAAGCATCGCTTGATTTAAAATGGCTTAACTGGGCTCGTGAACTACAAGCAAAACAAAATGAAATATTCTGGGATGACGAGAATGGCGGATTTTTCACTTGCTCTACCGAAGACAGTACCGTCGTTTTACGACTTAAGGAAGGTACGTGTATAATGTTTTTTTATATATTATTTATTTTGACTATTCTATTTACGCATAGTAAGAAATATATTTTTCTCTATTATCCTGTATCTAAGCCGGACAGTGATAACTGATAACTTGTATCAATATCTGAATGAGTTAAATGTTTGTATAAGGTACAATGGTGCTAAGGCATGACAAAAATCTGATGACGATATTAACATGCAAGATGCGTCTGATGAGTCTACGCTTCTACCTTTTTTATATTGACAGCTAATCACTAAGAGAAGTTTTTTCGAACGCCAATTTAAGTACCTAGTACAAAAACATTAACTGGTTTAAAATATTTCAAATAGGTATTCTACCTATAGTAATACTTTCTTAGATTTACGCGAATATTTCACATCTTAAATAAAACTATCTTTTCGGATTTTTTCGGTGGATTTATTTTTTGTAGATCTTTTTCCCGTCTCTTCTTTGAAATAAATTTATTTGAAAAATGCAAAAAAATAATTTATAAGTGATGTCAATTTTTCGAAAAATGTAGGGGAGACTGGGTACGGTTGTAACAATTTTTCTTTAAATGTCCACAGTAAAGCTATTATAGTTATAAGCAGCGATTAAAGCCTTTGCGATGAAAGCATAATTATTAGTCTTTAAAATAATATCAAAACCAATAGCTCAGGTATAACAGTTTGGCAGGAATATGTCATTTTAATGAGTGTGTGCGATTGTTACAACCGACCCCCATACCAGGGGCGGTTGTAACACCAATTGGGGACAGTTGTAACACTCAAAAATAATACATAACTCAAGCATTTAAAATCAGTTTTAATACCTAAGAATACTGAAAATGTGTACTTAAAACATATTAAAAATATTTAAGGCGCGTTTAAGATAGATAATTATTAAAACTAAACTAAAACAAGTCAACAGAAATAATATTTCTTTCTTTGGAGTGTATCACTTGAGTAGTTTTATTATTAGACTTGCCAAACAAAAATAATTCCTAAATAATTATTAAAAAAAAAAACTAATCAACAAAATCTAAGTTAAAACAAAATATTTTTTCCGTGTAATATTTACTCAGACTCATCGCAGTTATGTTATATATAATATTTACTCCCATCAGTACAAGCTACGTGAGACTATTGCTTGCAGCCCCCTTGACACTGGTTTCAACTCTCTCCAGATCGACTCGCTGAATACGTCTTGGCAAAAAAGACAATAATATTTTTATTCTTCAGATAATTCGGGAGGTGGGTTAGTCTTCTTGAGCAGAAAAGCAGCTCGTCTTAATGAAGTGCCTAATTTGACTTCATCGTAAGCGTTCTTATACGACATTATATCAGTTTTACCTCTCGAAGTTTTTCTTATACGTTTCCAAGGTATCTGCAATAAAAAATATTATAAAATTACTGTTACAACCGTCCCCATGAAAATCGTTACAACCGTCCCCACACCCCTTTTTTGGTCATAAGGCTGTCATAGTAACGAGATAACATAACCTATACAAAAATGAATCAGCGTATTATAATCTCTAAAATACGAGGATTACGTAAATACATTTTGAAACACAATAATAATATCCATATTTAAGCTATATCATAAATAAATTCGCCAAAAATACTTACTTTTGCTTGGCAAAAGACAATAGGCCTCCTCGTAAACGCACTCACCGCGCGAAAGACGAAGCAAGGCTGGAGTCGTGTTGGGACTTGTTCCCCGAGTATTTCCTCCTTTTGTACCTTGTACCTACCACGCATAGGTTCGGTGATATTCGAGTTGTTACAACCGTACCCTGTTACAACCGTACCCAGTCTCCCCTACCTACTAGTAATTTTTTTTAATGATTATTTTTTTTTTAAATTAAAAAAAATCATTTTCGATAACGCGAAGAAAAAGTTTTTTCCCACCCTCCGAATTTTGCCGCTCTTAAAAATTTGCCGCCCTAGGCACTAGCCCCGAGTGCCCCTAAATACAGCGCTGGTATTACCAGTAAAAAAATGATTATAGTCGAATTTCGAAATTAATAATAATAATGTCCTCCTGACCGATTCCGGCCACGGCGGCCAATCTCATTGAGACTAGCCAACTGCGCAGGAGATATTATACCTAGTGCACAAATGTATGCGCAGACACAAGTGCACTCTCTATTCCTGTCACTCTCATACTCCGGTGGGACGACTACTCGACACGACCGGTGAGAGTTAAGGCGCAGGACCGACGGCTTTACGTGCTCTCCGAGGCACGGGGGTGAAACACCGCCAACTTCCCAACTCCGGGCTGTTACTGATGCTTACTATACAGAAAGACTCAATAACTAAACTTGGCCCGACCCGGGACTCGAACCCAGGACCTCAGGATGTGCAGCCGTACATGCTAGCCACTACACAACCGAGGTAGTTCATTTTCGAAATTATAGTTGTATTAAGTACTATCCAGAATTTATATAGGAGATGTTTTTAACATGTGCTATAGAGATTTTAACAATAAAAGCATTTCTGTTGGTCAACCGTCGATGTATCATAAATTCCTTAATTTACTATATTTAAAATACTAAAAAGTAAAATGGGCATCTAATTTCCAGATCAAGATGGTGCCGAGCCATCTGGCAATAGTGTGTCATGTCACAACTTGTTGCGACTCGCCGCCTATACGGATAAAGTCGAGGGAGGAGACTCTGAGAGAGACATGGCCAAGAGAGTATTCACAGCTTTCTCTAAACGATTGAACGATACACCCACCGCTCTGCCCGAGATGATGTCTGCGCTTATGTTCTACAATGATTCTCCAACACAGGTTTGTCTATGGATGTTTTTGATTTTATTGGGAACTAGCGACTCAGCCTCGTACCGCCCGAGTTCGTCCCTAGATACGTTTTAACAGTTAGTATAGATTTCTCAGAGATGAGATATTTTCCTGCAGTAAAAAGTACCTTATGTGTTAACCCGGATAACTAGCTATCATCATACCAAATTTCATCAAAATCTGTCCAGTGGTTTTCTACTAATACATTCCCAGACAGACAGATAAAATGATAGATTTTACAAGAAATATAAATATTTAATGCACAAACTTGACTCAGAATTTTATTATATGTGAAGATTTGAAAAATGTGTTTTCTTTTGGTAGGTTAGGATGATAAACTTATTTAAAGTAAAATATTGCAACTATCCGTTTGCTATGTGCAATCACTCAAAACCGATTGATTGGCTTTAAATGAAACTTTATTGCGTTTCTAGGTTTATACTATAAATTGGAATTACTACTAATTGGAAACATATGTAAAATAGATTATGTATGCACATATCGTTTTCATTTATTATGAGGGGGTCAATATTGTTGGTCACAGGTTAATATATGAATATTTGTAACTAAGCAAACATGCTATATAAGTTTTTATTATTATGTTTACACTTTACACAAGTTTATAAGAATCATTAAATTGAAAGAGTGTTGTTAATACAGTTGTTAGCAAAACTTGCCAAAGAAAATATTCGTTAAAATGACTTATTTTAATTTAGTTTACACAAAAACAGAAACAGGAATCGGTGGCTTTGAAGATTTGCCACACCGGCTGTGTGCAATAGTGTACCTACTATTGCACACTTATATCAAGCTTTGTCTCTGCAGGGATATTTATTCATCTACATCTATAAACAGATAAAATTTGTATGTTTGTATGTAGGGGGTAATCTCTGAAACAACAGATCTAATTTTGTAAATTCTTTCACCGCTAAAAGGCTACATTATTGTCGAGTGCTAAAGGTAATTTTTTATTCAGCTAAAAAGGTACTCTCAGAATCCGTAATAATTTTAATCGAAATCGGAAAAAAGTGACAGTCAAATTTCTACATCGGCTACTTCTGGGTATTTAGGAACTACCCAAGCGAAATAAGGGAAGGTTGCTAGTGTGATAATAAAAATGAGTAAGTATATAAATAAAAGTGAGTAAGTATATAAATCGGGCGCAGGTGCTGATAGCGGGCGGGTGCTCGGACCCGCGCACGCTGGAGCTGGTGCGCGCCGTGCGCTCGCGCCTGCTGCCCGGCCGCGTGCTGGCCGTGGCCGACCCCGCCGCCGACCCGCCCGCCGGTATGTCCGACATATGTACGTAATCCGACTTACTAACATTCGCCACAGTCTACTCATCCATACACTCATCTTACAAAGACGTCTAGATTCTAGACAAAACAATCGTGCGGGCGACACGCGAGTGAGGCGCACCCGACTGTCATACATACTTTTATACAGCGTTGGATTTACACTAGGGGCACTCGGGGCTAGTGCCCAGGGCGGCAAATTTTCAGGGGCGGCAAAATTCGAAGGATAAATAAAAAAAATCTTCTCGCTATCGAAAATGCTTTTTAATAAAAAAAGTGAATATTAAAAAAAATACTATTTTTTGTATTTATCGTAAAAAAAAAGAACTTTATCGAAAGTAACCATTTTATGCAAAAATTCGATAATAGATCGGCATATCTTACATTGCCCAGGGGCGGTGCTAAGGTTGAATCCGGCACTGCTTTTATGACAGTCGAGCAGCTACTTTAGGGTTGACACCCATAACTGTAACTTGGCATGATATGGTGATGGCTCCAATTAGAAACTCGCGCCATGAAAATTGGTATTTTTGATAAATTTTGCATTTGACAACATTTATGTTGAAAAGGCGATCACCGTCTGTATGGATTTGTATACTGCGCTCTGCTTTGCTCATATTGGATGGGTGCTTTTGCAAATTATGTCTATTGCTATTTATTATTCATTGATACATAATAGTTTACTATTATAAAGTCACAAATCTTAGTCTTTATCTAAATATTAAATAATATTAGTAAAGAAATGTTATATTATAGTTCAGAGAATTCTAGCGAATAATTTGTAGTAACTGCAAGATTTTGTAGCTTCCAAACAGGTAAAAATAGATCGATCTTAAGACCTAATCTAGCAGAGAATAAAATTCAATATATTTTCGATTAAATTACTTCGTCCGATGAAAATGTTTTCAAAGATTTCCATATGTTGATTTAGTTTTATGCAATTTTTCATATTATTTAATTTTCTTATAATTTAGTTACGTACTATCAAGATCTCATCAACTTACGGTGTGCCAGAGCTTGCGTTATCTCTGCTGCGCTTACAAAACAAAATAATTACCAAAATACGAAAATTTTATAAAATTAAAACAGGAAAACCAATGTAAAATTCATCAACACTTAGCTCATCGTTACAATGATGGAAGGATGAAATGGGGGAAGTTAACCCCTTTTCATTTTACATGGTAAATTTCGTTGGATTTATGGGCTTAGCATGCAAGCATGATTGTTAAAACAACTTATTTCCAGTACTCAACCGCATACGCAGCGTGGGGGACGCGCCCACGGCGTACGTGTGCCGCCGCTACGCGTGCTCGCTGCCCGTCACCGATGTCAAGCAGTTAGAGAATCTGCTCGATGAACCCACTCCCGCAACAAATAAGTAATATTATCTATTTAGATTATAATCATTTAGTATAATAATGGTATCATATGCCTTCAGCTAAGAAGGTCTAACCCACATGTAATTGATTCTTAAAATCGATATAAAAAATGTAATGTCATTTAATGTTACTAAAAAGCAATTTCTTTTTTTATTTATTTTTTTTTTTATTTTTATTTCCTAATGATTTTTTTTTTCTTTATTGTATTAACTATTAAGTGTTGACCGCTTTTGCACCAATAATCTTATTTTACTATTAATAATTTAATATTTTATTATTCTTATTGAAATATGAGGTATAAGTTTTTTTAAAAGATATTAGAAAGCAATTTCTTATTTTGTTGTTTTTTTTTAATTGTACTGTAAAAATATTGAAAAATTGTGAGTGAATGTGCGTTTGTAACTTATTCACGCTATAACACCTTAGCAAATTTGAGAAATTTCGCACTGGATTTATGTAGTTTATAATTAAGAGCTGATTGTCGAGCAAAAAAGTAGATACGTAGACGTATCGACGTCTAAACCGACCGGAACTGGTAAATGTTTGAAGATTATTTGACTACCTAGATATAGATATATATACTAGGAAAAGTACATAACCAGTAATAAAATTGCAGATTGCTAATATTAGGTAGTAGGTACCATCATTAAAAACTTAGTGTTAGTTTTACTAATTCCTCATTATAATCTACATTTTTTTTAACATTTACGTTTTGTTAAAAATATAGCTACATGTTTATATAGTGTTAAATATAATGCAACATTGATAAAAAAATTAAATATAATTACAAAAAAAAAAAAAAACAAAAAAAGACCATTGTTTTTTTAATCATAAATGATTTTGTGTATTCTTTACAATAATGATTTATTATGAGGAGTCTGATTTGATTTTGATGATATAATCATGATTTCATTTCATTGTAATTGATTCGTAGTGAATTAGTTGTGAATTAGTTGTTGTAAAGCCAATATAATTAAAAGTAAATATAAAAAAATATTTGAACATTAAAAAAGTAAAATACGTGTATTGTAATAGAAGTATATACATACTTCATATTTCAAGTTATAATAAGGGTTCCGAATATATTACCTAATGACCTTTATATAATACTCTTGACTTAAAATAGCTTTTTGTTAAATATAGTATTGTAATTACTAATTAGTTTGCATGACAATAATATTTAAATACTAATATGCAAGCTGCTACATATAATTTTATAAATTATCAAACTGTATGTAACAGTAGTTGCAAATATTTTAAATTATTTTTAATTGTAGTACTTAAGATCTCTTCTGTCCTTTACTTCATAATCGATAAAAAATATTTTAAAATATATGCATTGTTTATAATTTTTATGAAGCTCATTATGTACAGAAATATTTTTTACCACTTAGGGGTAATAATGTCTGATTATTGTGATAGAAGTAACTCGAATAAAGAATATGATATATTATGGGAATTAAAAATTCACAATATTGTAAATTAAATTGTTAATAGAAGGTATATATACCTTAAAATATATATATGTTTGTTTATATATGTACTAGTGTATTATTGTACACATTTATGTAACGTATCTAGTGGTAGCGTTATCTCTGCTTAGAGCAAATTTTTGTAGTTGTGATAATAATATATATTTAATCATCCTCAACTTGTTTTATTTCTGAAAGGAGAATAATTTTGTCATCCCTAGTCCCTTATAAATTAAGACTTATTCACATGACATCGAGGTGGTCACTTTGATTATTCATCCGTTACACTATTTTAGTCTAAGATCCCGATCAATGTAGTGGACCCCTCACTTTTTTCCACACGAAATATATTTTTTAAACCACAAAACATATTAACAAACACGACCCAGCGGGGTTGTCATCAAAATTTGCTCTGCGCTATTTTTAATTCATTTTTTTTTGGGTTTCACCAGGTATAAAGAAAAATTTATTCATATAAATATTAATACATAGCTTTATATTATGTATTCGATTTGTTATTGAAGTTTTAACATCATTTAATAGCATAAAATCGGTCGCAAGGTATGTTATGGTTTTAAAAATATTCGAAAGTAAAGGAAAACAAATTATGCATTCGTAAAACAAATTTGAGTAGCTTTACCGATTATTGAAAAAACCAGCCATCAGATAATAGGTTTAGTAGGTATGCACAGATGGCGCCATTTACTTTTATGAGTTGTTAACTAAGGTAATAGATTTGAACCTCACTAAAGTTTAGATTATTTAAATGCAGAAAGAATTTTGCTATATTTAACATATTTTAGTAGTTAGTAGTGCATAAAACAGTTCAATAGTATCCGGAACAACGCCATCACTATTGAAAAACTCCAATAGGATCTCATCAAAAGCGACAAAATCCACATAGAAACCAAAAAATATCTGAATGAGTTAAATGTTTGTATAAGGTACAATGGTGCTAAGGCATGACAAAAATCTGATGACGATATTAACATGCAAGATGCGTCTGATGAGTCTACGCTTCTACCTTTTTTATATTGACAGCTAATCACTAAGAGAAGTTTTTTCGAACGCCAATTTAAGTACCTAGTACAAAAACATTAACTGGTTTAAAATATTTCAAATAGGTATTCTACCTATAGTAATACTTTCTTAGATTTACGCGAATATTTCACATCTTAAATAAAACTATCTTTTCGGATTTTTTCGGTGGATTTATTTTTTGTAGATCTTTTTCCCGTCTCTTCTTTGAAATAAATTTATTTGAAAAATGCAAAAAAATAATTTATAAGTGATGTCAATTTTTCGAAAAATGTAGGGGAGACTGGGTACGGTTGTAACAATTTTTCTTTAAATGTCCACAGTAAAGCTATTATAGTTATAAGCAGCGATTAAAGCCTTTGCGATGAAAGCATAATTATTAGTCTTTAAAATAATATCAAAACCAATAGCTCAGGTATAACAGTTTGGCAGGAATATGTCATTTTAATGAGTGTGTGCGATTGTTACAACCGACCCCCATACCAGGGGCGGTTGTAACACCAATTGGGGACAGTTGTAACACTCAAAAATAATACATAACTCAAGCATTTAAAATCAGTTTTAATACCTAAGAATACTGAAAATGTGTACTTAAAACATATTAAAAATATTTAAGGCGCGTTTAAGATAGATAATTATTAAAACTAAACTAAAACAAGTCAACAGAAATAATATTTCTTTCTTTGGAGTGTATCACTTGAGTAGTTTTATTATTAGACTTGCCAAACAAAAATAATTCCTAAATAATTATTAAAAAAAAAAACTAATCAACAAAATCTAAGTTAAAACAAAATATTTTTTCCGTGTAATATTTACTCAGACTCATCGCAGTTATGTTATATATAATATTTACTCCCATCAGTACAAGCTACGTGAGACTATTGCTTGCAGCCCCCTTGACACTGGTTTCAACTCTCTCCAGATCGACTCGCTGAATACGTCTTGGCAAAAAAGACAATAATATTTTTATTCTTCAGATAATTCGGGAGGTGGGTTAGTCTTCTTGAGCAGAAAAGCAGCTCGTCTTAATGAAGTGCCTAATTTGACTTCATCGTAAGCGTTCTTATACGACATTATATCAGTTTTACCTCTCGAAGTTTTTCTTATACGTTTCCAAGGTATCTGCAATAAAAAATATTATAAAATTACTGTTACAACCGTCCCCATGAAAATCGTTACAACCGTCCCCACACCCCTTTTTTGGTCATAAGGCTGTCATAGTAACGAGATAACATAACCTATACAAAAATGAATCAGCGTATTATAATCTCTAAAATACGAGGATTACGTAAATACATTTTGAAACACAATAATAATATCCATATTTAAGCTATATCATAAATAAATTCGCCAAAAATACTTACTTTTGCTTGGCAAAAGACAATAGGCCTCCTCGTAAACGCACTCACCGCGCGAAAGACGAAGCAAGGCTGGAGTCGTGTTGGGACTTGTTCCCCGAGTATTTCCTCCTTTTGTACCTTGTACCTACCACGCATAGGTTCGGTGATATTCGAGTTGTTACAACCGTACCCTGTTACAACCGTACCCAGTCTCCCCTACCTACTAGTAATTTTTTTTAATGATTATTTTTTTTTTAAATTAAAAAAAATCATTTTCGATAACGCGAAGAAAAAGTTTTTTCCCACCCTCCGAATTTTGCCGCTCTTAAAAATTTGCCGCCCTAGGCACTAGCCCCGAGTGCCCCTAAATACAGCGCTGGTATTACCAGTAAAAAAATGATTATAGTCGAATTTCGAAATTAATAATAATAATGTCCTCCTGACCGATTCCGGCCACGGCGGCCAATCTCATTGAGACTAGCCAACTGCGCAGGAGATATTATACCTAGTGCACAAATGTATGCGCAGACACAAGTGCACTCTCTATTCCTGTCACTCTCATACTCCGGTGGGACGACTACTCGACACGACCGGTGAGAGTTAAGGCGCAGGACCGACGGCTTTACGTGCTCTCCGAGGCACGGGGGTGAAACACCGCCAACTTCCCAACTCCGGGCTGTTACTGATGCTTACTATACAGAAAGACTCAATAACTAAACTTGGCCCGACCCGGGACTCGAACCCAGGACCTCAGGATGTGCAGCCGTACATGCTAGCCACTACACAACCGAGGTAGTTCATTTTCGAAATTATAGTTGTATTAAGTACTATCCAGAATTTATATAGGAGATGTTTTTAACATGTGCTATAGAGATTTTAACAATAAAAGCATTTCTGTTGGTCAACCGTCGATGTATCATAAATTCCTTAATTTACTATATTTAAAATACTAAAAAGTAAAATGGGCATCTAATTTCCAGATCAAGATGGTGCCGAGCCATCTGGCAATAGTGTGTCATGTCACAACTTGTTGCGACTCGCCGCCTATACGGATAAAGTCGAGGGAGGAGACTCTGAGAGAGACATGGCCAAGAGAGTATTCACAGCTTTCTCTAAACGATTGAACGATACACCCACCGCTCTGCCCGAGATGATGTCTGCGCTTATGTTCTACAATGATTCTCCAACACAGGTTTGTCTATGGATGTTTTTGATTTTATTGGGAACTAGCGACTCAGCCTCGTACCGCCCGAGTTCGTCCCTAGATACGTTTTAACAGTTAGTATAGATTTCTCAGAGATGAGATATTTTCCTGCAGTAAAAAGTACCTTATGTGTTAACCCGGATAACTAGCTATCATCATACCAAATTTCATCAAAATCTGTCCAGTGGTTTTCTACTAATACATTCCCAGACAGACAGATAAAATGATAGATTTTACAAGAAATATAAATATTTAATGCACAAACTTGACTCAGAATTTTATTATATGTGAAGATTTGAAAAATGTGTTTTCTTTTGGTAGGTTAGGATGATAAACTTATTTAAAGTAAAATATTGCAACTATCCGTTTGCTATGTGCAATCACTCAAAACCGATTGATTGGCTTTAAATGAAACTTTATTGCGTTTCTAGGTTTATACTATAAATTGGAATTACTACTAATTGGAAACATATGTAAAATAGATTATGTATGCACATATCGTTTTCATTTATTATGAGGGGGTCAATATTGTTGGTCACAGGTTAATATATGAATATTTGTAACTAAGCAAACATGCTATATAAGTTTTTATTATTATGTTTACACTTTACACAAGTTTATAAGAATCATTAAATTGAAAGAGTGTTGTTAATACAGTTGTTAGCAAAACTTGCCAAAGAAAATATTCGTTAAAATGACTTATTTTAATTTAGTTTACACAAAAACAGAAACAGGAATCGGTGGCTTTGAAGATTTGCCACACCGGCTGTGTGCAATAGTGTACCTACTATTGCACACTTATATCAAGCTTTGTCTCTGCAGGGATATTTATTCATCTACATCTATAAACAGATAAAATTTGTATGTTTGTATGTAGGGGGTAATCTCTGAAACAACAGATCTAATTTTGTAAATTCTTTCACCGCTAAAAGGCTACATTATTGTCGAGTGCTAAAGGTAATTTTTTATTCAGCTAAAAAGGTACTCTCAGAATCCGTAATAATTTTAATCGAAATCGGAAAAAAGTGACAGTCAAATTTCTACATCGGCTACTTCTGGGTATTTAGGAACTACCCAAGCGAAATAAGGGAAGGTTGCTAGTGTGATAATAAAAATGAGTAAGTATATAAATAAAAGTGAGTAAGTATATAAATCGGGCGCAGGTGCTGATAGCGGGCGGGTGCTCGGACCCGCGCACGCTGGAGCTGGTGCGCGCCGTGCGCTCGCGCCTGCTGCCCGGCCGCGTGCTGGCCGTGGCCGACCCCGCCGCCGACCCGCCCGCCGGTATGTCCGACATATGTACGTAATCCGACTTACTAACATTCGCCACAGTCTACTCATCCATACACTCATCTTACAAAGACGTCTAGATTCTAGACAAAACAATCGTGCGGGCGACACGCGAGTGAGGCGCACCCGACTGTCATACATACTTTTATACAGCGTTGGATTTACACTAGGGGCACTCGGGGCTAGTGCCCAGGGCGGCAAATTTTCAGGGGCGGCAAAATTCGAAGGATAAATAAAAAAAATCTTCTCGCTATCGAAAATGCTTTTTAATAAAAAAAGTGAATATTAAAAAAAATACTATTTTTTGTATTTATCGTAAAAAAAAAGAACTTTATCGAAAGTAACCATTTTATGCAAAAATTCGATAATAGATCGGCATATCTTACATTGCCCAGGGGCGGTGCTAAGGTTGAATCCGGCACTGCTTTTATGACAGTCGAGCAGCTACTTTAGGGTTGACACCCATAACTGTAACTTGGCATGATATGGTGATGGCTCCAATTAGAAACTCGCGCCATGAAAATTGGTATTTTTGATAAATTTTGCATTTGACAACATTTATGTTGAAAAGGCGATCACCGTCTGTATGGATTTGTATACTGCGCTCTGCTTTGCTCATATTGGATGGGTGCTTTTGCAAATTATGTCTATTGCTATTTATTATTCATTGATACATAATAGTTTACTATTATAAAGTCACAAATCTTAGTCTTTATCTAAATATTAAATAATATTAGTAAAGAAATGTTATATTATAGTTCAGAGAATTCTAGCGAATAATTTGTAGTAACTGCAAGATTTTGTAGCTTCCAAACAGGTAAAAATAGATCGATCTTAAGACCTAATCTAGCAGAGAATAAAATTCAATATATTTTCGATTAAATTACTTCGTCCGATGAAAATGTTTTCAAAGATTTCCATATGTTGATTTAGTTTTATGCAATTTTTCATATTATTTAATTTTCTTATAATTTAGTTACGTACTATCAAGATCTCATCAACTTACGGTGTGCCAGAGCTTGCGTTATCTCTGCTGCGCTTACAAAACAAAATAATTACCAAAATACGAAAATTTTATAAAATTAAAACAGGAAAACCAATGTAAAATTCATCAACACTTAGCTCATCGTTACAATGATGGAAGGATGAAATGGGGGAAGTTAACCCCTTTTCATTTTACATGGTAAATTTCGTTGGATTTATGGGCTTAGCATGCAAGCATGATTGTTAAAACAACTTATTTCCAGTACTCAACCGCATACGCAGCGTGGGGGACGCGCCCACGGCGTACGTGTGCCGCCGCTACGCGTGCTCGCTGCCCGTCACCGATGTCAAGCAGTTAGAGAATCTGCTCGATGAACCCACTCCCGCAACAAATAAGTAATATTATCTATTTAGATTATAATCATTTAGTATAATAATGGTATCATATGCCTTCAGCTAAGAAGGTCTAACCCACATGTAATTGATTCTTAAAATCGATATAAAAAATGTAATGTCATTTAATGTTACTAAAAAGCAATTTCTTTTTTTATTTATTTTTTTTTTTATTTTTATTTCCTAATGATTTTTTTTTTCTTTATTGTATTAACTATTAAGTGTTGACCGCTTTTGCACCAATAATCTTATTTTACTATTAATAATTTAATATTTTATTATTCTTATTGAAATATGAGGTATAAGTTTTTTTAAAAGATATTAGAAAGCAATTTCTTATTTTGTTGTTTTTTTTTAATTGTACTGTAAAAATATTGAAAAATTGTGAGTGAATGTGCGTTTGTAACTTATTCACGCTATAACACCTTAGCAAATTTGAGAAATTTCGCACTGGATTTATGTAGTTTATAATTAAGAGCTGATTGTCGAGCAAAAAAGTAGATACGTAGACGTATCGACGTCTAAACCGACCGGAACTGGTAAATGTTTGAAGATTATTTGACTACCTAGATATAGATATATATACTAGGAAAAGTACATAACCAGTAATAAAATTGCAGATTGCTAATATTAGGTAGTAGGTACCATCATTAAAAACTTAGTGTTAGTTTTACTAATTCCTCATTATAATCTACATTTTTTTTAACATTTACGTTTTGTTAAAAATATAGCTACATGTTTATATAGTGTTAAATATAATGCAACATTGATAAAAAAATTAAATATAATTACAAAAAAAAAAAAAAACAAAAAAAGACCATTGTTTTTTTAATCATAAATGATTTTGTGTATTCTTTACAATAATGATTTATTATGAGGAGTCTGATTTGATTTTGATGATATAATCATGATTTCATTTCATTGTAATTGATTCGTAGTGAATTAGTTGTGAATTAGTTGTTGTAAAGCCAATATAATTAAAAGTAAATATAAAAAAATATTTGAACATTAAAAAAGTAAAATACGTGTATTGTAATAGAAGTATATACATACTTCATATTTCAAGTTATAATAAGGGTTCCGAATATATTACCTAATGACCTTTATATAATACTCTTGACTTAAAATAGCTTTTTGTTAAATATAGTATTGTAATTACTAATTAGTTTGCATGACAATAATATTTAAATACTAATATGCAAGCTGCTACATATAATTTTATAAATTATCAAACTGTATGTAACAGTAGTTGCAAATATTTTAAATTATTTTTAATTGTAGTACTTAAGATCTCTTCTGTCCTTTACTTCATAATCGATAAAAAATATTTTAAAATATATGCATTGTTTATAATTTTTATGAAGCTCATTATGTACAGAAATATTTTTTACCACTTAGGGGTAATAATGTCTGATTATTGTGATAGAAGTAACTCGAATAAAGAATATGATATATTATGGGAATTAAAAATTCACAATATTGTAAATTAAATTGTTAATAGAAGGTATATATACCTTAAAATATATATATGTTTGTTTATATATGTACTAGTGTATTATTGTACACATTTATGTAACGTATCTAGTGGTAGCGTTATCTCTGCTTAGAGCAAATTTTTGTAGTTGTGATAATAATATATATTTAATCATCCTCAACTTGTTTTATTTCTGAAAGGAGAATAATTTTGTCATCCCTAGTCCCTTATAAATTAAGACTTATTCACATGACATCGAGGTGGTCACTTTGATTATTCATCCGTTACACTATTTTAGTCTAAGATCCCGATCAATGTAGTGGACCCCTCACTTTTTTCCACACGAAATATATTTTTTAAACCACAAAACATATTAACAAACACGACCCAGCGGGGTTGTCATCAAAATTTGCTCTGCGCTATTTTTAATTCATTTTTTTTTGGGTTTCACCAGGTATAAAGAAAAATTTATTCATATAAATATTAATACATAGCTTTATATTATGTATTCGATTTGTTATTGAAGTTTTAACATCATTTAATAGCATAAAATCGGTCGCAAGGTATGTTATGGTTTTAAAAATATTCGAAAGTAAAGGAAAACAAATTATGCATTCGTAAAACAAATTTGAGTAGCTTTACCGATTATTGAAAAAACCAGCCATCAGATAATAGGTTTAGTAGGTATGCACAGATGGCGCCATTTACTTTTATGAGTTGTTAACTAAGGTAATAGATTTGAACCTCACTAAAGTTTAGATTATTTAAATGCAGAAAGAATTTTGCTATATTTAACATATTTTAGTAGTTAGTAGTGCATAAAACAGTTCAATAGTATCCGGAACAACGCCATCACTATTGAAAAACTCCAATAGGATCTCATCAAAAGCGACAAAATCCACATAGAAACCAAAAAATATTTATTAGTTTCTATGTAGCTTCTGTTGCTTTTGATGAGATCCTATTGGAGTTTTTAAATAGGGATGTTTCGCGTATTCAAACAAACAAAAAATCGAATTAGCGCTATGTATAGGATGGGGCACTATTAGCATAGTATTGTCATTTAATTATTAAAAAATCTTAGAGAACGGCATATCCACTTGTGTCATACCGTCATATCTAATAATTAATTAATAATAAAATATAATATACCCACTGACAATTTAGCAGTTCAGAGAATTTCATTAAATATTAGATCATGAAACTTGTCGAAAATTATTTATTTCACGGACGATTAAAAAAATAATAACAAAAAAGACATTGAGAAGATTATATGTATATTTTATTTCTATTACAGGTTTTATATGACATACAGTATTACATTTAGATAGAAGACACTGTAGATACATTGGTAGGTAAATAGATGTTGATGAAGAAATTCATGTATTCTTATAATAGTCTTTCTTGATAAAACTTCAGTTAAACATTACAAGTACCTTACACATCAAAACACTTATTCTGAAATACCTGTATGAATGCCTGAAATACATACATATATACACCTACTACATTATAATATTTACCAAATATAATTAATAAATGTAGATCGTTTAATCATTTATATAATAAATACATTGTGATAGCTCACCTATTACGTTACGATTTTAAACAACAATTACTTGATTAGGCTCGGATCTGAATCACTAAAATATTAGTAAATGCAAATAAATGGTCTTGAGTCTAGCAAATTGGTGAAAATCTAAAATACGATAATTTAAACACGCGATGTGATCTTCCTTCAATGTTTATATAAAAAAGCATATTACACGCGTCGAATTATACGAAGTTCTTTGGTTAATAAAAAATGCAAAAGCTACATATATAAATATATTAATTAATCTTTTTAATCGAAATCATGGTGCATTAATAAGGCTTTTAAAAAGACTTTCTCTCAAAAAAGCTATTTTTTCTTATTACAAGGGACCGTAAGTAAGATGTTACCTTTATGATTACACTACTTTACAAGATTTTTTACCCATAGATGAAACTAATGTGAATCGGTAGAGTAATAAACCCTAAGTGAGATACTGAAGTGGAAAAAAATATAAGACGTCAAATTTTTTAAATATTTACTATATTTGGTTTCAACAATTTCTTATATATGACCCACGAAAAAAATGAAAAATGACACAGATTACTCATTCTTTTATCTGATTAGCGTCAGTTCTTCTTAACATAGATCAGCAGTGATAGGCTAACATATTTTAATCCCAAAGAACTTGGTAACTCTTTTCATAATTCTTCAAATTGATGAAAACATTCACCATCTTCAACGCTTGCGGTTCCCATGTTCTCAGGTAAAAAAACCCAGGTGCGAATGTATAAAATGATTTTTAACGACATCATCACCCCTGTTTTGTGGTAATTCCTCAATAAATTGGAAACAATTTTATTGTTTTATTGTTGACCAAGAAATTTTTCACCTCTGCTTTAAATGAATATCAAGCATCTTTTTCGACACTGAATAAGTGACCATCAAAATTTTCAATGTTTAATATTTTTCTTATTTGGAGCCCCACAAAGATTCCTTCTTTGACTTTAGCATCAGAAAGATTAGGAAAAATATTTTTTAAATACTTAAAAGTATGTCTATCTTAGTCAATATGCTTTGATAAAAATTTTCATTAATTCTAGTTTGATATGAATCACATGCAAGTGCTTTCCTTTTCCTGCAGCCCAGTTCAATAATGTACTTCTAGAATTTTCACATACTACTCCAGGAACCCATTTTTTATCAAGATTTGTCATCGATATCTCGAAGTACTAGAAATAGGCTCGTTTTACGCCTTCAGTGATTGGTCTGTTCTTTTTTGACAGGATAATTTGACCACAAACACAGCAAAAGCATTGGACACGGTCTTGAGGACATTTTGAAATAAATTAAAATGTTTAAATAATAGAATAGCACAACAATAGTGAATAATAACCCAGACACGAGTAACAAGATAGCCAAATAACTTAATGAGGATATATTAAAAAAACTTGACGTGATAAAAATATAAGACATATATTTTTTTAGTAAGAGTGTAGGTAGAAAACATATTCAAAATGAATTAACTTTGGGTAAAAGAAAAAAATTTTTTTTGTAAAGTAGTGTTATCAGTAAACACATATTTTATATTAATCAGAAAAGTTAGATGATCACATATTATAATAATTATAGATCAAGATTTTTAGTTAAGTAAGATATAACACCCTAATTCTAGTACTAATATGTGACATGTTGACAACAGCCAGAAAATACTCAAATTATGATTTTTTTTTTAAATCTTTTAAACAGCATTTATTTCTCAGCTACAGACAAATATTTTACGCACCTTAAATCAGCTCCGACAGAGTGGTAATTTACAAGTATGTATCAATAAACTGCAGAATATCAATAAATAATTAATTAATTACTTAGTATCCACATATAATAAAAACACAATAATTTTGCACAAGAGGGAATATGCGTGTGATTTAAATAAAGGTGATTTTTTTTTTCTTTTATAATCTTTATTGCTTTTGAATTAAGCCTATATTAATATTTTTTTATAATTCCTTTTTGATTAAGAAAATAATTAATAAAAAGTACAAATACAGGTGGGAAATTCAAAGTAATTGAAACGCAACGCCATTGGTCAGACCGAATGTGACGTCAAAATATATCATAAACAGAGCGATAAGCGATTTTGTCGCTTCAAATTGCAAAAGTCGTCATTTTTTTGCGTATAATTCACTTTGAAGTCACGCTAAGCGCGCGAAATGGCTTGCGTTTAAAGTATTTGTATCGGTATATCTTTAATATTTTTTTATGCTAAATTTTAATTTATTTGGCGCTGGATATTTTTTTTGTAATTTAATTTATCGATGTAAGCTATTGTAAAAAAAAATTAAAACAAAATCACGCATATTCCCTATTTTTAGAAGACGATAGATTTGAAGGAAAATTTGATATTAATGGTGTACGATTAACCCTATCACAATTTGCTAGGTGATCAAGCGCCACAGGCCAATGTAGGAGATACTACTAGGAAATAGAATTCATACAAACTAACTACTTTAAATACGGGTTATAAATATTAAATATCACATTAAGCTAATGTCAGTTCAGTCGAGGTACCTACGAACAAACCTACAGAATACATTAGATATACACACAGGAACGAAATAGTACATTACCTTACATCCATATATTGATGTCAAACTTACATAATTATAATATATAAATACTTGATGACTATGTGCATCAGTATATAAACAATATATTTGATACGGTTAATTTATATTCCCAATTGGATAAAAACTTAATTATCAAAAATTTAAAGACAATATACTTTAAGATTTATTTCGGTGTGCTAATAAAAAAACAACAATAACCTAATCTTTTTAATTCAACTAACATAGTTGCGGTTATTAATAAAAAAAATCTGTTATTTTTAATATTCACTGAAATTATTCTTTAACCGTAACATATACATTTTTTACCAAACCTGCAACCTTCGAGGTAAATACTAGTACTATCTCTTAAATATTGACAGATAGAGATAGGTAGAGACAGAACTGAACTACAACTGTCCTTTTCACCGAACAAATTTTATATATGTATGTAAGGTATAACCCGACCAAAATATCTATGTACCTCGCGGGAAATCACGTTTCCATCCACTTTGTCCAATTTTCATCTATTAGTACCATTTTCACTACGTAGAATATATATATAGTATATAATGTCTTATAAAAAATACTATTTAATTGTTGAATGTATCTTTAATTTGCTATTAGTTATTTGACGTATCAATAGATAGATATTTTAGTCGGGTCAGATATTTAATTATGTAATTCACATCATTATAATAATTTTAAGAAAACTTTATTACATCATTTAATTAAAATAAGTTTTCCATATTTTAATAATAACATCCAATATTAAAATTTCATATTTAACTTAAAATTAAAGACTATAGTTTTATTTCATTACAATGTTTGTCCATGAACATTACACCTTACTTCAGTATAGGTTAAAAAAGGGTATACGTCTAGTATGCCCAAATAATCATCTTTAAGAGGTATTGTACAGGGAATGTAATTAAAATAACTCATGTTTAATTTAAGACAATTACACATATACAGTGAAGCATTATATAGGGCGATGGATTCGATGAAATTTAGAAACAAATATGTTGACAAATTTATATGTCATCATGTTTCGACATGTCAAACATATCAATGATTACCCTTCGAAAACTCAACCATTATAAAAAAAAGTATATTTTAACCCAGACGCTTATAGAAAATCAATTTAAAAAAAAGCTTAGTTTCTATAATTGCTATTACTGACCATTGATACCGAACACATAATATGTATTTGTCTTTAATAATATTGCAAATTCATGTATATATTTTAAACAATTCATCAAGCATTCGCAATGTAGAGGGATTTTTGCACAAACAACGCACATGCAAATAAACAGCGAGGCAGTTTCTTAATTGTCCTTCATGTAATAATGAATATGTTCGTCATATGAATAAACAATTTTAATTTTAATATATATAAAATTTACACTGATGTAAACTAAAAGTACCGTAATATTTCTGGTGCGAAATATCAATTAATAAAATAAAATATAAAATGATAGAGCTCAATAAAGCCTGATAAAATTAATAAAAAAAAACGTGTGTATACTTATGTACGCACGTAAGATGTTATACTTCTTTGGCATAACAGAACAAAAATAGCTAAAGATTTCATCCCGCTTCATCCCTTGAGAGTCACAATTCTGTGTTTGTAAAAGGAATGATAAATTAATATTTTTTTTTTATCTCCACTGATATAAAACACGTGTTATAGATTTATGAATATTTGAGAAACTAATTTAAATATAGTTTTCACGGGTACCGAACAGACAGACAGTTATCAGCTAACTTCATCATGTCGCTTTTTGGCTGTCGGTGTGCGCGCGCATCGTAATAATTTTACACTCATATTTTTTTCCAAACGTGCCAAAAGAAGTATAACTTAAAAAAAAAAACATTACTTGAGAATTGTTTCGGTCGACTACATATAATTTGACAAAAATAGAAATTAACTTATAGTTAAAATAATGACAATAAACATGAACGCAAAGCATTAAAAACATTCAAAACTAGGTTCTAATATCACGTGATTAAATAAGATTTTACCTTTCAAATTGAATTCATTCATTGAATTAAAAAATATATTCTTTTCATATCCATTTGTACGCGAATATAAATCAAATATGAATAATTAATTTATCAAGTAATAACTCTTGCAATTTATGGCATATTTAAGTAAGGTAGGTAGGTAATACATAACGTGTAGAAAGAAAAAAGCTATGTGAGAACATTGATTACCTTCACGTTATACCGATATGAGTAATTTTGACTTCCGATAGAATTATACAATCAGTTTAAGATACTTCGCATTCATATTCCAGAACAGTCTTGTGGTAGAAGAGAAGATATCTGAAAAAAATAATAATAACTAATAATCAAACGTTGTTTTATCAACCTTTTTTATTAAGTACTACCCTCGCTTCGCACGGTATGCCCTATTGAAAAACTCCAGTAGGATCTTATCAAAAGCGACAATAGCCACATAGAAACCAATAAATATTTAATGGTTTCTATGTGGCTTTTGTCGCTTTTCATAAGATCCTATTGGAGTTTTTAAATATAGTGTATAGGAACACATAGATGACACACACACAAAGGAAAATCTTGTTTTTTTGACAAAAACCTTTTGTTCTGTATGATCATGACACATTTTTAGACTTACGCGAATGTTTTACATTTGAAATGAAACATATATTTTCGGATTATTGTCGCGGTTTTTTATATTTTGTTTCCCGGCAAATTTAAAATTGTAAATAATTTTGGAATTTATAATTATAGTAACATCAACACTCAATGAGATTAATTAATAAAAGTCTATTAAAAAAATTGTAACAATTACAACAATGGCAACCAATATTAAAATATAATATTGAATGTTCAATTATATAATTTATTAAAATTATCAAAATATTGTAATGTACTTTGGTGCCTTTTGTCTATTTTTTTTCTATAATAACTTTTGAGACGTCTAAAACCTTAGTCTCTCCCATGACTATATTTGCTGTAAAACATTCAAAATGTTGGGAATCAAAATATAAAATTAAACCACGCCTCTCGAAAAGATGAAATCATGTTATTTTAATTTATACTAATAAAACTGAAGTACCTATCTTCGATTAAAATTATCTTGCCTATATTTATTTCAAATCGCTTAACACGCAGTAATCTTTGCAATGTTTTAAGTTTTAACCAATTTATAAAATTTTTGTCTGTCTGTTCCGGCTAATCTCCAAAACGGCTAGACCGATTTTGATGGGACTTTCACTAGCAGATAGCTCATGTTATAAAGTGTTATAAGGAGTGAGTTAAGCTTCTTTTATTTTAGAAAAAGAATTAGGATTCCGCACAAAAAAATTAAAACCTTTGATATTTTGAACAAAATCCGATACAAATAATAAAATAACAAGTGAATAGTATGTAGTTTGTAATTTTAATTATACTAGTGATCGCCGCGTGGTAGAAAATCAACCATAATTCATTAAGTTATATGTATTTTTATTGTCTTGTGTATATTACAATATTAATCTATTTTCAATTTGACCACAGACATTAACAATAAACAAAAGAGTATATATGCGTGTGTGTGTCAAATACGTGGTAGTTGTGTAATGATTTTTTATTGATTAAATGTATTTTTATGCATAATAAAAAAAAATATATTAGCATTCTGCACTCCTTCAGTATATAAATTATAAGAGTGGTAAATTTCATACTCCTCCGTCCGCGAAATTTCCGTAAAAACGGGTACAAAGTTTTTGCTTCACGTATTAATATAGTATAATATAGATTTAATATTATTTAACTATTTTTATCTGTTTAAAACGTACGTAGGGACGGACCCGAGCGAAGCGACGGTAAGTCGCTAGTCTCTTTAATATAAATTTGAAAGTACCGGCAACAACTAGTAACATATAAAGCAAAAAAACATAAACACATACCCTTCACTGTCCAAGACCTCACGCAAGGACGCTCGGGTAATCATATGGTCGTCACATTTAAACCAGCTGCCCTTCATCTGGCGTACGTACGCTGTATAATGACCAGCGTCGAGAGATCCCAGATGATTTACCACAGCAAATAAAGAGTATCTGTTATCTTCAAATACTCCTTCAGGAGCATTATTATTATCAGCGGCATCCACAGCTCTTCTGTGAGTGGACATAAATGGCGTCATATCTAGTTCCGCTGGAAAGGATATAAACGCGGATATCTTCCTATCTATTTGTGATGAGTGCTCAAAGCGTTTTAGGTGGAAACTTGCGACTATTGGCAAAGTTTCTAGAGTTAATTGTTTTGTGGACTCCCGGTAGGCTCTGCAGTTTGAGCATTTAATTTTTGCCGCCGAGCCCAAGTGTTCGGCTCTGGTGAAACGTTCTAAGCAGGCTTGTAGGGAGCCCGGGCCGGCCACGTCCAGACTTATATCCCAGAAGGGATCTATAGTAGTGGACACGCCTGAGCAAGACGTACATACAACATCGCTCTGCAACCCGCCGGTGAATATTTGGTCTATTATACAATTGCAGCGACCATTTTCCTTCTTCTCTGTGTCTTCAACTCCATTCATGCAGTGCCTGGAATGTGAATTAAACATAAGTAAAGGATAAAAAGACGAGAGTATTGCTGTATTTCGACGTAGTAACAATACATAGTTACTAATACGACTTTTCCTTTGGAGTTCAAGTAAATCTTTAACATTTTCTATTTTTATTAAGACAATGAAGGTATAAGATAGGTGTGTATCAAATACCAATTTCTGTGTGGACTAACTGAAATATCGCACAGTCTAAATAAAACTTCATCAGTTTTATTTAGACTGTGCGCACCAACTAAAACTTCCACCTGCCTAGTTCACTTCAATCAGAAAAAAACGCAGACTAAAGAAGTGAACCACTAAGTCCTTTCCATTTACGCCACAAGCAATATTACAATATATAGATGATACATTTTTAATCGTAAAAAGGCGAATTGCCTGTCGAAAATTTCTTGCAGCATTTATCCCGAGAGAACGTTATAGTTACATTCTGTTTGATAAATCCATTGAGCATCTGTGAAACGTATTTGATTGACAATGTAAAATGTTTGCGCAACCACTTATTCAATAAAACCTATAATGTTAAAAATACGCGTAAATTGACTTGATACGCGTTTCTAGACCCTTTTTGCAATAAGCTATCCAACGGGATCCCACTTTATGTACTAGAATAGAAAGTACTATTTGTCACTCTGCAGTTTATAATATTTTAACTATACTTTTCTCTAAAGACAAAAACTAATACCAACACTTTGCTTTGTTGCTAAGTGATAAAAAAAAAACATATTTTTATTCTAATATTAGTAAAACTAAATATTAAAAAAGACTAAATAAATAGATTTTGACCAACCGCATGAAACTCCATTATTCACATACTTGGCTATATGAGCTCGATGTCATCAAGTTATATTGTTGATATTATGTCAATTACAAGAAATACGTACACATGAATCGATAGAGGAGATTTATACAAACAGAAACCATTCGCAATATGGTTCCCTAAGGAGTTACGTTTCTGTCATATTTTGAAGTAAAGATCGCTGTATGAGAGCTACGGAAATTTTTATATAAAGACAACTAACACATTATTTACACGTAATGAGCCCATTTTCATATTTCATCGTTTTCATATGGCGATATTTATCATCAAATCAAATCTCAAAAAATGACATTATAAGACATCATGTTGCAGATATTTTTTTATTTATTTAAATTCATATATACTTTATTGCGAATTTGGGTTATAATACCATAGATTTAAATATTAATAGTAAAAATATCCAGCCAAATTCAGCCTTAGAGCATGCAATAATACATTTTAATAACAATTAATTATAATAACTACAATATACCTAAAATTACATGTTAGAATTTATCCAAAATATACTCATTAATGGAATCGTCGTAAATACGTCTTTTCTAATAAAAAATTCTTCAATCTCCGTTTAAATATATTAATTTCATTAATTTCTAGAATACATTTAGGTAAATGATTATATAAAAGTGGTCCAGTACAGAAAATACTCTTCGAGAAAAGGTTAGTCTTACATCGAGGGTGGCGAAGTAAAACCCCATGTTAAATGTATTCTATATATACATACTCGTTTCATAATACGCTGCAAGTTTAGAAAAAAAAATGGCGGATGGTTGGCAAAGCCACAAAGGTTTTACCACCTTTTTTTTAAAAAAAAACAAACAACACACCTATGTAAGACATCGAGTGTAGCAATGAAGAACTCATGCGCGTCCTGCTGCTCGTAGCCGGCGAGGTGACGCGCGTGAGTCCAGATTAGATGCAGCAGCCGGTGCAGGGTTAATGGCGTCTTGGCACCGGAGTAGAACTCCTGCATACACACACATGTACATAAACTCTCCTCGTTAATGATAATAAATAAAAGAACAACGATCAATAACCCTTATTCAGCACCTATTTTTAACGTCCCACTGCTGAGCACGGAGGGCAGCAGGGAGGCCCCCTTTAATACGAGGGGATCATGTCATAGTCCACCACGCTGGCCAAGTGCGGGTTGGCGGACTTCAAGTCTTCCGAAAACTTACTAGGTACTCTCTCAGACATACATTTTTCCTCACGATGTTTTTCTTTATCGTAAGGTAATCATGTTAGAAATGATTCGCACATGAAAATATCAGAGTTGAGAGACCCGAGATTTGAACCCGCTTCACTTGATTTCTCAAGCGAACGCGTTACAACTGGGCTACCACTGCCTTTTTAATAATTGATAAAAAAATCCTTGTTTTGATAATTGATTGATTAACCTCTTTATCTTGGTTCTTAATATTATAATAGATTTGCGACTTCACTCGCATGGTGAGCGTGACGAAACATCATCATTCATTTATGATTGAATAAATGATGATTTTTTGTCACATAAAAACGGACGAATGTAAAAAGGTTAAACACGGACTGGGAGGTACACAGAGCTACTTTTATATTTATAATAATAGTATGCAAAAGCAGAGACGAATTTCGACAACAGACAATCCAAGTATCCATAGACCATAGAGATCTTTAGATCAGGCCGCCTGAATCTGAAGGTATCTATTTTTTGATAAAGTATATTATATAGGCAAATGCACTGTTTAGATATGAATCTTTAAGAAATGGCATTCTTATCTGTTTTTATGGATCACAAAATAATCAACCATAAGATACGTGACCAATTATGGTATTAAAAATAAAAGAACAGACCAACAGACTGTATAAATAGATTTTTATAAAAAATATATAAATTAGGGCAGGTGAAACCAAAAAAAAAAAAAAAAAAAACAAATAGTTTAAAGTGTAAATAAAATCCTTTTCATTATCTAGAATTAAATATTAACCGTACAAATATTTCATTTTCGACATAGGTACATTTTATAGCGATCAATGAACGATATGAAAGTAAACAATGTAGATATAATACAAAATTAAAGCGTTTAATTTGTTGGAGTACAGACAGTTTTATAGTGAAAAAAATATTTTAATAGAGGTAATATATAAGAAAATAAAATGGTACGACTTAATCCACTACAGGCAAAAAGTTATTAAAAATACATATACGTATATGTACTCATAGTACGAAGAATAAAATGAAATTAAAAACAAAGGCAAAGTTCCACTGCGCATAGCAGTAATCAATAAAATATGGGTATAATTAAAACGAACATTGCAGCGAATAGGTCTCGATATCACTGCAACTTCAACACAGATTCAGGTTTGTAACAAAATCAATATTTCACGTGGATGCGAGTTATTTATAGCGCTTACCTGGAATAGCTTGGAAACTTCGCAAACAAGGCATTTTCCCGATCCCTGTGTTTTGCATTTGTGCTTCTCTCCTAAGAAATAGTCCCTTAGTAATGGCGTATGTATTAGGGTCTGAAATAAATTTAATTATCGTATCATAAGATATTAGATTATTATTATATAATATATATAAGATAAAAGAAATCATAAAAACTATGAAGTCGCCTTCATTTCGCTCCACCTGTTCCAAAAAAGTAGCCTACAACGCTTTTAGGCGATTAACCTAATATCTTTACCTACCAGTGAAATTCCTGTTAAAATTAAATCAGTTCAGCAATTCCGTAGATAAGTGGAAACAATCATAGAGACAAAAAAATCACGGTTGTTTGGGCTTCGTTATCGTGTAAATACTAAGAAGTTATTTTGAACAGACTATCTGAGTCTATTCACAAAAAGATACTTCAAATCTTTCCTGCCAGTGCAGATTATTGAAAACAAACGGAACAATAAGTATTTCATTGGTACCTACGCTTTATATTATTTAGTCATTTCAATAGCTTAAAATAACGTACATCAGCCGTATTATGTAAATACATCGCGTATTTACTGCTGTCATTGTAGAATTAGCTCGAAGTTGCCGGTTCAATACCTGATCCGTGCAAATACATATTTAATACTTATATTGGGTATAAATATAAATTATTATTAAATAAAAGTAAATTGTTTTCTATGTACCCGGCGCGGCGAGGCCATGGATTGAAATAAAATATGTAAAAGTAATAAATAACCTTTCAAGTGATCATTTATATATTTATTGTACTTTTTTCGGTTTTATAGCTTTTTAATAAGATGTTATGTGTAAAAACAGAGTCTATTGAATATATATTATATTACATAATCTATGATTTTTTTTTAAATGTTGGGAAATGCATTTACGCACACCACCTGTAGACATACAGGTGGTTATATGCAATCGCGGATCCAGGGGGGTGGTCATGGAGGTCATGACCCCCAAAAGCCAAATTTTTTTTTAAGAAGTTTGAAGTTCGGGAACAAAAGGATTAATACCAAATTATTTTTTTTAAGTAAGTAAAATTAAGTGTTTATTCGTTGTTCAGTTGATCTTTAATTAAAATATGCGCTATACAAAGCATAAAACTATTTTTCTTTCTATCATTTATAACTAGCAGCTTACCCTCGCTTCGCTCAGGGGCGTCTCTTTAGGTAGTAGGTACGTTTTGAACAGATATAAATAGGTATTGCGAGTATACCTTGGAGAAAAACTAATGCTATTTTAGATTTTACTGTAGGCCTTTTTAAGACCTACAATTTTCTAGTACATTGTTTTGATGTATCTCTTAAGGTTTAGCCAGCACCAGCCATGTATAGGACAAAACCATTCCCCATACAAACTGGGGCCCGGTGTTAGAGGCTTGAAAACTAGTTATAATATAGTTTAGAGAAAAGTCATAGGCCAATTTTCACGGTCCAGCGGTGGCCAAGATTAGTAAAATCGGGTTTTAGAACAAATCCAGATTTTTTCCAATTTTTTTGTTTCTCTGTCTGTTTGTTTGTTTGTACGGGCTAATCTCCGAAACTGTTTGATCGATTTAAATGAAATTTTGCATGGTTGTACCTTATATCCCCTGTCAACATTTTAGATACTTTTCATCCCGGAAAATTAAAGAGTTCCCGTGGGATAGTTAAAAAACTATAGTAACTTATACAGCTTAGTACACAAAAACTACTGACTGCATTTTAATAAAACTTTAGAATAATATAGTTCATACATCAGAATAACAAATAGGCTATTTTTTATCCCGGAAAAATATATGGTTCTCGTGGGATAGATTTCTTTTTGTTTGTCTAGAGACGAACCCGAGCGAAGCGAATGTGAGCCGCTAGTATGTAAAAATAAAAGATATACTTGGATGCTATAATTTATTTTATAAATTTTTATTGTGATCAGAATAACATATTAAAATATTGTCTAATAGTTGTGCAGGAAGTGATATAAAACCTTGGTGTCGTGCCCAATTAAGAAACCATATTATGCTCATTGTGTGGGTTCAGCAACCGACTGTTCTTTTTCCCACAATATAGTTGTAGTAATATCGCAATATTGCATTTCTCCCATTTAAAGAGCTGTCAACTAAAATATTAACAAAATATATTTTATTGTTTATATGTCTTGATTTTATTCTTCCTTATAACCATGTAGATTGAGATATTGACAGACATCTGCCTGACATCTACCTCCCTGTACACTTCTATAACATAAGAGCCATTTTTCCCAACTTATTCCCCATAATATAAGCGGGGCTTGTTTAATTTGATACGTACCCAACGAGACAAGAATTAAATCACTATAACTCAGGAAAATCTTTTACATTATTTGTCAACCGACTTCCAAAATAGAGAAGGTTCTCAATTCGACCGTAATATATGTACTAGCGACTCACCCTCGCTCCGCTCGGGTTCGTCCCTACTTACGTTTGAACGTTTAGTATAGATTTCTCAGAAATGAGATATTTTCCCGCAATAATAAGTATCCTATATGTTGACCCGGATAACCATCTATCATCATACCAAATTTCATCAAAATCTATCCAGTGGTTTTCCCGTGATGCGGTAACAGACAGACAGACAGACAAAAATTCTAATAGCTATAGATTCGGCCTCTGTATCGATACTAATGTCTATTTCATTAAGATTTTCCAAAAAATATTTAATGTACAGATTCGGCTCACTTAGAATTTTATTATATGTATGTGTAGATATATTTTTTGTGTGTTCGCGCATTACTTCGTCATTTATGAACTGATTTTGATTATTTTTTTTTGTTGGAAAGGAGATATCCCAAGGGTCGTACCATGATAAGGAAACCAGGATCTGATGATGGCATCCCAGAGAAATCGAGAGGAACCTTCGAAAATCGTACTTAATGAAAAGAAATAATAAACGCACTAGTCAGTGCGTTTATTATTTCTTTTCATTAAGTATTTTAAAGCACAACTATTTAATGAAGGTCTGGAGTCGATCTGATGATGGAGCCGAAAGATAGTCTAGGGAACTCCTCAACGATTTACAGCAATTATCTGGTGTTTGGGCTTGATTAATTTGTATTAATGAGAACTTTACACCTAGATGGGTTGTGAGTGTCATTAGGGGTCTGAATAAATGGCTTAATCGAATATGTCTTTAAAAATTTTTCTTCTTACAAATTACCTGCTTATTACGTCTTCAATTAAAATGGAAAAATAAAAACTTAAAAAAAATTAAAACCGATTTCCAGGCACTGAAAAGTAAAAAATAACTTAACGGGGGTTTTAATTTAGTATAGATACCTAATCAGATATTTTCGAAGTCGGTGTGCTTTGATTTGTATTGGCTTTGCGCCCGGCTGAACTGCCGGACGCTAAGGAGCCCTCCCACCACAACAAGGTGAACGCACGTTGGGGGGATAATCTATAAGAATAACTTGACCTATTGTACATATTTAAATATATCTACTGTTTAGTTTTATCACATAATAGGTCATTTATCATATTGTACATAACAATCTATAAAACGATACCTGACAAATTGATGGAAGTATAACTCACAGGCCATAGCCTTAACATGCCGAGTAGGTATCTGGTATATACTGAGAATTTGAGCTAAGTAAGGGTTTACAGAAATTCCTTTTCTACGGGGGTAGTGGAGCTAACATGGACAGATATATTTTTTCGAGTTACTAAGTCGATATTCTGTACGTACTATTAAATAAAATGATTCATTATATTTGTCTCTCAATTATAAGTGGGTGAATGTTTTATGGGAGTGGAAATTTGTCAAAGTAAATTTTTAATTCTCTTCGATGTAATTGAGGAAACGATACAATTTCTATTTTTTTTAATACAACCTGTGTAGAGAAAGCCCTTTACAGTTAAGAATCTATGCTACATAATAATACTATTTGGCTTTTTTGGCAGTTTTTTTTTTGATCAAATAAAAAATAGTTGTGAACTCGACACCTCAAGACCATAATTTCAAAGGGAATATTTATCGACAAATGGTACACCGACCTCAATATCATTTATAAGTAGAAGTAGCTTGAGGTATAACCTATTCCCCCGAATATGGACCTCGGGAGATGTACTATGTGGGATGCACTTAGTACTTCTCTGATATCAGAGAGAACCGTGGGAGTAACCCCATGGTTATTATAGTCTGCCTCGACAAGCGAGCCATCCCGTCGGGGCGCCGTTGTTCAGTGCGTAAGCGATCCCGCGACGCCTCATGAAGATGGGAAAATTTCCATTGTGTTTTACTAGATAATACTGACTTTTCTATCCGATCACCAAATATTCCTGATGTCCGGGTGGTATGCATAAATGCATTTTCTAATATTAAAAATTATATACCTAACCTAAAGCTAAAAAATAATTATGAAAATCAAGATCTAGTGAAGATATCAATCCCACAAAAAACGCAGCCAAATTGAACCTCTCCAGCTTTTCACTTCAGTCAAATATGTAATAGAATAGTTGAGGGCCAGGGACTGTACTGTAATTCCATGTATTTTATTGCTATATTTTATTAAGGCAGAGATATAACATGTGATTGAACCTAAGAAAATAACTATATGTTAAAGTATTTTTTTTTAAATAAATCAGTTATAAAAATGAAATATTATAAATTTAAAATGTTCATTCATTATTTGTTATTATTTCATCATTGGCATATATTACATTGAACTGATAATGGACAATTTATTTATTTCAGTTATTATGACTGTATGTAAGTTTCACAAACTAAAATAATAATTTATAAACAATAACACCCAAAGCACATTAAAATTCAATATCTTAATCATTAAATTGTAAATATAGTCTAGTCATACCTGTATACAGAGTAACATTGTGTGAACAATATGACAAAATATTTAGAATCAATATATTTTTCATCAAAATATAAACAGACAGTATCAAAAAAAAAACATATCTATTGCAAAGATCAACTTAAAAAGCATAGGCAACTTTTATAGTTTTTGCTAAATGGTACACTAAATGAAAATTTGCCACTTTCTAATACCAATAAAGGCCCAGCTCTATGAAAAACTTGTTAGAAGTCAATGTAAAGGTGGTTTTTTTTTCATAATTTTTACTTTAGGTGAGGAATAAACAAAATTAATTTCTATATAAATGGCAAATATGATGTTCAAAACTTTTCAACTTTCTTTCGATATACAATATAATAAACTTATTAAAAACTTACTTGAACAATGCAGTTCATGAAACAAGTAGAGCCCAGGTTTTGTAGACCTCTAAGGCCAATTGTAGTGTGAGAACTAATAAGTCTGCGTTTTCTTAAGCGTCTGAGAGCCATGGCTTCATTATTATTAGGCAACCAAGGAGTATATGGTACACTGATGCCCAAAGACCTGATTAACATAAATATAAAGATAGTATTATTTTGAGGTCATGTTTATTTATAAGTATAGCACTTTAGTACAAAGATTTACTTACTTAGCTTCCTTTACTCTGTGAGTTCTAGATATGTCAGTAAGTTCCCTGTCATATATATAATCTTGGCATTGTGCACAGAAAACATTGCCATAGCTGAGGTCCACATACAAGTAATGTTTCTTAGTCTTGGCATGGTCTTGAATATGTCCACCATAACAAGCAAAAAAAATGCAGTGGAGACATGAATGCATTCTTGGACCAGGTTTTCCACAGGTAAAGCAAAGACATGATGTAGCCTAAGCAAGAATTTTTCATTGAACACTTCCATTTAATTTAAATACCGAAAATACTATTCTAAATATGTAGTCTAGATCAAAAAAAAAATATAGTTAAGTGACTAAACATATGTTATGAGGTCAAAGATTAGTAATCAGCTGATTACTTACAGCTGACAATGTATAAAGTATCTATTAGTATAAGTATATAGTAGTATAGTATAATCTAGAAATTGATGCTTTGAAAACTTTGCTTATTTATATTCTTTCTTATTTAATACGAATATAATTTTCTTAGATACAAAAAATTAACTGCATCCTAGTTCATTTACCTTGTATCTTCTTGCTTCATATGATGTGCACGACACAAAAAATGCATGCACGATTTTATAAGGACTTATTCCTTTCGCGGCCTTAAAATTGTTTAAATGTATACATCCACTGTCATTCATTATTTCGCTTTGCAAGTCGTATCACCGGTAATGCAAAACTATGCCTTTTTTAAAGTGGGCTAAAATAAAAAACAAATTCCATAACACTTAGTACTTTTTGGTGTAAACAATTAATATTCTACGGATTATAATTATAGCCCAAAAACCATACAAAGGCGCGAGCAGTTCTATTTTTCGCCATAAAAAATTATGCACAGAAAAAAATGTTTATGAGGATGAGATGTACTATCTCACCTCACACACGATTCACTTTGTTCTACTCAGCTACTGTGTAATATAAAATATTGCTTGTGAGCTCGTCAGTCGTCTCTACAGCTCTACGAGCCTGACCTGTCCCCTGAGAGGGCTTGAAAAGCAATATCACAGATTAAGGAGACTCATTGAAATAAAGCTATAAATATATAGGTTATTGACATGAAGTTCGAATAAATGAAAGAGAACTTCTCACTCTATTAGAGTACTATTTCTCTTTCTAAATTATATAATTTATAAAAACAATAAAATAAAAAATATTTAAATGCTGGATAATATTCATTAATCGTTACTTTGTCTTTTGTTATTTTATGTATTTTATATATTTGCTTGAATATAAAAATACCCTATACTAAGAAAATAATAGATTAACTGTAAGACTAGGCACACACTTCGAATTTTTGGTCGCGTGGCGAAATAATCGCTGCTGCTGTATGGCATCACGCCGCAGTATTGTAAATAGTCAAAAGTAATAAGTTTAAATCGTTTGCGGCGGTTGATCGTCTTTACATAACAGCATTCTATAATTTTTACTTTATAATAACAACTATAAGTACCTCTACGAACTTTTTTGCGATGATAAAAAAAAATAAAAGTCGTATAACCTGTATACCAAGTTTCGTCCAGATCGGTTGTAAAATACAACCAATTATTAATATTTTTTGTTATAATATTTCTTGATCTGGAGAAGTTGAAAGTAGTTAATAAGACATAACTTTAGAAGGATACAGCGACAGGGGGAAGAATATTCAATTTGTTACTAAATCCAATTTAAAGTATACGACTTTGACAAATTACAGTATTATTAACAATAATCCATGTTTTCCAATTACAGAGCATAATGCCTCACTTTGTCGCACAAACACGAACAAATAACACGAATATTTTCTACTACTAAGTTGGTTGGTTATGCCAAAGCAATACTTTTCAAAGTGCTCGATTGTGTGGAGCGTTACTGTAGTTGAAAAATTCAAAATTGATCATTATACCGCATAGTGCTTTAGTGCTGTAATTGAAAAACAGGCAGTGAACCTGTTTGCTGTGTTTTTATTATTATGCCGAGTTTTTGGCTACATGGAAAATAAATGTGCATGCGTGTGCATTGCACGTTTATTTTCCATGTATGATGTAGCCAAAAACTTGGCAGTCTGCGCCTAGCCTATCAATAGATAAAGTCAAATGTCACTGTCAATGTCAGAAAGAAAATATTTCAGTCCATAGTGAAGAGTGTAGCCACCTTTATAAAATTCGTAGACTGGTTGTTCGTATATGGTAAAAATAGTGGTTAAATTATTATATATATTATAGTGATTGAATAACAAAATAAAATCAAATACATGCTTCTTCTTCTTTAATTAATGTTTCCTTTCCTTACGCCAGATAGATATAGAGAAATAATATATTTATTAAAAGCAAAAATAATTATGTGTAATAGTTTTAGTCCTTGTTATATGCCATCTATTGAGTAAAGTCAAAATTACTGCAATTACTTTTTTACTTCTTCCTAAGCCTGTTTGCATATTATTTAGATTATATAATCAATTAAAAATAAAATTAATATAGTAAAACACCCTAACTTATTTGATTATGTTATATTTAAACAAGATTAGAAAACAATAAATTATATATTCTGTAAAATTTATTTCTAAACGTTCGGGAACGCGCTGCTAGCTCATGACTAACTTTGAGTGACTGATGAATGATGATGTCTGATGTAGTAAATAAATATGGCTGCCAGTCAATTTTAACGATGTAAACTTTTGTTTACTGTTTTTTAGTCAATATAAGAAATGATAAGTGAATTTGAAAATTTGTCTCTTGGAGGAAATAACACTGCAAGCAATCATGCAGATCCTTTTAATCATACGGGTAACCAAGCATATATTTAGTGAATTTATTGCTTCTTGACCTCAATGTATCACTCTGCTAGGCAGGGCAACTTCGAGAGCCAGTCTGTACAATAATTGTTTGAGCAGTATGTACTGTTTCTTTCAGAGCTGACACCTGAGCAGCAAAAAACTTTAATTGATATACGACGCCGGAAAACAGAATTACTTTTGGAAATACAGGTTAGTTTAAAAGAATCATTGTTGTTATCAAAGTACAATAACAAATCTCAATATATAAATGTATTTTTTGTGTTAAGTTTCGCAATGTAAACTGAATATTTTAAGTTATATGTACCCATATCTATTAATAATTGCATTGTACATTTGTATATATGTATTGAGAACATATTTCCTTTCTCATTTCCTATTTATTAAACAATATTATTGCTTTCTATTTAACAAAGGCCATCTATTTTATACATTCAGTCAATTTAAGTAAAATAGTAGTAAAATATCTATTTGTATGATTGATTTCTCACAAGTTCACAGGTTATGTTGGCTTTCTTGTCATTATCAATAGTGTTAGGGGCTTTCTTATAGAAGAGTGAGTGATGAATGTTGGTTGCTGAACTGGAAATTTAATTATTAAATATAACCAGTTTGAAATTTTTATGCTTACTAGCAGTACCTGTGGCTTTCCTCCCGTCCAAACTTCCAATTGCTATCAAACTTCACAGGATCATTCGCTGGGCTAACCTAAAGATCGCCTGAAAATTTCATCAAAATCGCTCCTGCTGTTTTAGAGTCCATAGGGAACATACACATATTGATTTTTATTTTATTCTACTGGGTCCAATTACGTTTTCATACCATCCAGAACTTATTAAAATATACATAAAAAATTTCATCCAAATCGGTCTAGCCGTTTAGGAGGAGTAAGGTGACCACACACATACAGAAGAATTATATATACATAAAGATTATAAACTAGCGACTCAATCTAGGTTTTCTTCAGGTTTGTCCATAGACAAAAACAAATCTATCCCACGGGAACTGTACATTTTTCCAGATAAAAAGTAACCTAATGTGCTATTCCAGACTAATCTATCTCTATGCCAAAGAGTAGCATCCATCCATCCTCACAAACTTTCACATATATAATAGTATGGATTATTGAATTTATATAAAATCACATATCTATCAAAATTTAGTTTCTGGGTGTCAGAAAGGATGGATTGATATATTATATGCATGTTTTCATTTTTCAATCACTAGTTTTGAGCTATTACTTATTCTTTACTTCTTCTTACTAGAATATTATAAAGGTAAAGTTTGTAAGTTTTGATGTAGAGGCTAATCTTTGAAATTACTGATCCAATGCTGAAAATTCTATCACTAATTGGAATCTACATTATAGCTGTGTGCAACTGTTATTTTAGTTCATATATAATGTGTTTACTGTCAGAAATGATAGTAAAAAAAATTGGAGTCAGAAATAAATGAGCCACTGAGTCACTTTATTGACCTGTGTTGTCTAAATAACTAAATAAAGCAGTTTAATGTTATACAGAAAGAGAGTTGAGAGAAGTGATGGTATGTTGTTAGTATGGAATAAAATAGTTATAGGACAAAAATTATGGTTTTTAATAGAAGCTCTTGCTGTTGTCGTGTCATTGTTGGCTCAACTCAATCAATAAAAATAAATTTTAACATTGTTGATTAACTAAAAAATAATGTAAATAGTGAATAACACTTTAGTTTTTAATTTTTTATAAAGTTTATCTTGTATAATAATATGATAGGAAGACATATTTTAAAAACAAAGATTTTGTTATCGTTTGTTACGAATTTAAACTAGAGAACATTTAAATGTCTAACTATAATGCTAGACATAGCTAATTGTTAATTGCAGACTAAATTATTGTCACAAATATTAAAAATGTAGATTCCCATGGGATTTTAAATTTACCTGTTACCATATTAGTTTATTGGCAAAAATATAAATTTTGTAGATCATTATAATATGTACCTATTATACATAATCGTAAACGATGACGGCCACTAGTCAATAACCCCACGTGCTAGAGATGAGCGTTGAATTAACGAACTAGTTGAATCAACCGTTGATCTTCTGTCAACGTATTAACGTTAACTGTCTAAGAATCAACTAGTTGAATTCGTCAACGACGTTTATTTTAATTCGTTAAATTCGAGAACGCAAACACAACGAACAAATTAAAAAACTTCATTGTAAATAATGTCATAGATTGCGAGCGACTGTCGATTGTCATCTAATAGAATAGAATAGAATTTGAAGTTTGAAGTTGAAATCTAAGTAAATTTATCCAAAAGTAAATTTTTGAAATATTGAAGTGAAACTTCTTTAGAATCTTTGTGGTTTGAATGTCGACAAAAAGACAAGCACATAAATATATAGGATTAAGCCGGCGAGATAGAGATAACAACACTCGTTAAACGTTGAAGCCGTTCAACGAATGAACGTTGCAAGTTGTCATTAATAGCACGTTAACTCGTTGACGAATTTAACTAGTTAATCGACTAGTTGACGAACGTAAATCAACGTTAACGTTACGTTGACAAAAAAACCGTCAACGACTCATTACTACCACGTGCCCTTGAAAGGGACAAAAAGTCCTTTACGGATATTCGTAAACCAATAGATTCCCTCGGCCCTTTCATTCAAAACACTGCAGAGCGCACTGACGTAAGCCGTCAATGCTCGGTTTACTACGACCGAAAGAGAGGTATGTAGTTTAGCCAGTAACTGCCGGACCGCGATGCGGTTATGTCGTGTGCGGGTTCAGTGTCGCTTTTAGAATAACAAGAAATCGCGGTTTTTTTTTGCTAGTTTTATAAAAAGTTTATAAAATTACATGAAGTGACTTTTCCGATAAAGTATTACGTTTTTGCATAATATAGTGTCTTATTTATTATACATTTTTTCAGTGATAAGGCTGATAAGTGGAAATTGCTATGACAACCTCGTCGTCATTTGTCTTTAGTTGTGTTGGTCAATTTTAAAGAAGACTGCCAAAACGTGGAGTTATCGATATTTGTTATCAATGATGATTCATGTAGACGGTTTTTTAAATTGCTAATTTCTTTTAAATATAACTTATATTGTTAGGAATTCCTTTCTCAATAATTAATGTAATGTATATTATATAGTATTGCTGTCGTATTTTAATGCATTTATATTTTGGCATTCAATTTATTCCATTATGTTGCTTTCAAACAAGTTAGCCTTCAGTAGTTACTGTAACTAATCAAGTGTTAGTATTAGTATTTAGTATTATACATAAAACAAATATTTGGTCTAGATCTAGAACAGTAACTGTTGTTTATAAAATTTTATGATGCACGTTATTGGGCGTAATAATTTCGGGTGTAGTTTTCAAAGACAATTGTAAAATATGGTGATTTCTAATAAATGTATCATGTTATATTTACATAACAGTTTATTACTCTACTATGACTCAAATTTAATTTTTCTTTTATATGATACAGTAGACCGTATTTTAGTAATACATTACAAATTACATATTAATTCGCTGTAGCCATTTGCGTTCTCAAGTATGAGCCATGAGTCATTAGACTTGTCGGTACATCATTCATTACAATGTTGACATTATGTCAATGCCCTTATCTTGTCTAAAGTCCATTAGAATTTAATTTTATTAAAAGAAAATGCCTTCATAACCATGCGAAGTAAGGTATGATGCGCATGAAAAAAACTAAAAAAGAACTATTAAATTTAAATGACTAAATAAGGATTTATGACTAAGGATTTGCAGTTTTGATATATGTGTAATGTTCCCTTTAACTGGACAATGGACGCGATTCATCGTTGTTATCAAGTTTCCTCTGCTCACTTCCGGACTGAAGCTGGTAGCATTGATAGTGAACACGGACGAACCTAATTTATAACTAAAGTATAAAGTAAAGTTATAATCAATTTTTTTTGGTAGTTTTGTATAATAAGACTGTTTTTATCTTAATTAATAATTAAAATATTATTACTAAATGAAACAGACTTATAATTTTAAAGTTTTGCCAATTACTTTTGTACATTATGCAGTAGCATAAATGCAATTACAATTTTGCTATCTGCCTCTTTTCTAAACCTGTTATAAGCGTGGCCATTTGCATTACCTATATATACCTATAGAGTACGATAACGTAAATAAACAATATAAAAATACAACTAATGATAAACGTCAACCTAAAAAACGATTGTCGCAGACGTCGCGAAAGATAATCTACGTATAGTTGTCACGGTGCCAAATTCTGTAGCGCCCGCGCCTCTCTTCAGTCGAGTGCGTTCCTTAGAGGGAAGTGTATGGCGCGCGATGTGTTTGCATGTTCGGCTGCTGTGCGGCGCGCTCTGGTGGCCGGTGCTGATGCGCTGCGCCCGCGCCGCCCGCACCTATGACGACGATTATGATCAGGTGTGTCTACTGTCACAGACCTAGCTTGTTATGCACTGTGAAACTTATATCGTATAGCTTCACCTGTATTTTGGTAAAGATGACGCGGATGTCGACGAGCCTTATCTTCGATGTATAGTCATACACTTTTCACTTATTTTGCTTTGTTTACGCAAGTTTATTTATCGATAGTGCTTGTAGGTTTGAGTGATTCAGCTTCGCTAGTATCGGTTTGTTATCGAGGGTGAGACCCACTTTGTGTGATATTGTGATGTGCGTGGTGCGTTAGCGCTCTTCAAGTTATGTTTATCAAGGCCGTGCCCGTGGCCGCCGAAGAGGAGCGTCGTGGATCAGTGTCAAATTGGTTTTCGTCTTTGAGACGTGGTGGACGGCGTAAACGAGAAGATAACGGAGTTCCGGCAGGTTATGGATCGTTAGGCAGAAGGAAGGACGGTGGGCAGTCGCGCGGCAAGACACGATCGGCCTGGGATCTTACCACCGTCACTAGACTGGTCTGTATAATTAACAATTTCACTATCTGTTAGTGAAAGGCATTTTGAATGCACACACCACTGGAGACTACAATTTTGGCATTAATCCAAATGCGCTGGATCGATCTCGCTTTTGAGTCTGCGTGTGAAACGATTGCTATTCAACTTCGGAGACTTTTAATGTTATTACTACCTCCGTTATACTCCTAAAAAATTTAAAGTAACTGTTTATCTTTTTCATGCTTACCTATTATGCTTAATTGAAATTTTATTAACATAATGAAGACATGCGAGTGTGAAAAATTTGTATTCTATTTCATATAAATGTGAAGGTATATTTAATTTCTCTGAATAATATTATTAATTAAATGGTCAAAATACTTAGGAAAAATCGTATTAGTGTTTGTTTTAAATTATGACTTTTAGCTAATTTCTTATTCTACGATATTGAAATTAGGGATATAGTTATTTCCTAAATGTAAATATATTGTTTAGTTATTTATTTTATCAATAGCCATGAAAGTGACTAGTTAGCACGATAATATATTGCACTAGTGAATTTTCTTCCCTTTTCACCCCCTTAAGGGACGATTTCCGGGATAAAAACTAACTTATGTCCTTCCCAGGGTCTCAAACTATTGTCATACCAAATTTCATCTAAATCGGTTCAGGGGATTTTTAGTTTATCTATTACAAACAAACTTACAAACTTTACCTCTATAATAATATAAGTGTAGATTGTCTATCTGCGGATGAAGGCGTAGGTAAAGGCTGGTATGATAATAATGGTCAAAATTAATAATGAATAAGCAAAGTAAATATTTGATTTTTGAAAATTCTTTTAATCATATTCTTCTTTCTGTTCATACAGAACAAATTTTAAAAAAAATAATTATAGTTAATAAAACTATATGTTCTAATTCCTGCTTAAAATGAATTTCTTTAGGTAGAATAGAATAGGTGATATCACAGTTCTTTATATTTGTATGCAAATCACGGCTATTGCCGCTTCACATGTGTAGTAAACATTAGCAATGTATGGGTAGCGTACTAGTTAAGAGTTGTAAATAAGGAGCGAAAAAAATATAAATTTAAGTGTTTTAAGCACGCAATCAAAGTAAATATATATAGTAAGTACATTAAATATGTTTTCAGTTATGTGAAGCTAGAGCAATATTTATAAGACCTAAATAAGTTCACATGTGGACGGTAAAACAATGAGCAAGACGCCGTCATACATATTTTATACCTACTTAGGCGACAATATAGCATATGTACCGTCGAATTCGCGTCATCTTATATAGTTTTCGAGAATTTTCACATTTACTTCTAAGAAGTGTAAGGTTATTTTAAAAATATTATTGCATTCACAATTTAGTTTTCAAGCTACGAATTCTAATAAAAACGGCCCAAACAGCACTCCTAGGAGCCTTTGAACATAAGAATTAAATTGAAAAACCCCTTTTATTTATTTAATTTCTGGCCACATTTACGCTCACATAATATTATGTATCACAATAACATTGCTACATTTACAGTCGCGTCGGTACTGTTTTAAAACTAATAAAAGGGCTCGATGAAATATTTTTATATATCACATATTATTTGCTCGACATCGGCATACAGTAGTTGTTTAAAGAGGGTTGCATGGTTTTGTTTTCTGTTGGCGACGGCGCCGCTTGTACGAAAGTATCCGCATTGATTGCGGTCGCCGATCGTGACTCACGTCATTTGTTTTCAAAAGCAGGCGAGTTTGTGCTGGGCGCTATACATTGCATCCTAGATTGAAATAACAAGAATTATAATGTAAAGAAGTCATATATAGTCATATATAGTTCTATATAGTATCTTACTACTATTATAAATGTAAAAGTTTAAACGGATGGATGTTTGTAACTCAATCACGCCAGAACGGCTCAACGGATCTGGATGAAATTTGGCACAGAGGTAGATGATTATAGTTTAGAATAGCACATACAAAAAAAGAAAAATGTACAGTTCCCGTGGGATAGATTTGTTTTTGTTTTAACAGAGCCGATCTAGAGATTCGATTCCGTGATCGTTAAAACATACCTAGGGACGAGACCGAGCGAAGCAAGGGTGAGTCACTAGTTAACAATAAATTCAATAAATTTTTGAGTTTTCTGAATATCTAATTACCTGCTAAAGTTAAAAATATGGAGTATGGAAGTAGGACAGTTCCTATAATTTTGAAAAGTGTTATTGCAATTAAATATAGAAATCTGAAAGTGGATCATGTCTTCTTTTCTGTTAGCTAGAATTAAAATTCTACGGACGTAAACGTCCGTTAAATAAATGACATATCAATTATTATTATAACCAAAACGACTTATTCATTCATTCTGGATTTTCCACTTGTATCACTCAGAATTCGGAAATTTTAAGATAACAGTAAACAATGTTATATAGCTAAATTAGATATAATAAGTATGAAGAACGAGACCAAGATCTCGCGAATGAAATACTTTTGAATAAAAGGATCGTTCATGTATGGCTGAATACGTCATTTCCCTTTGTGTTGGTTTGCTTTGAATTTGCTTCAAAAATTCATACGTGGTCTAGTTTATTCCATCCGTGAACGAGGATGTTGTCACAGAAAGTGACTTTTTTTATTTGGAAATGAGGAGCAGATTTGCAGCACAAACATCCTTTACTCGCTTTTAAACAGATCTTTAAAAATGAAGATCTCAGGATTTTTGTGATCCACATGTCTAAATATAATTTTTTTAGCTAAAATATTTCTTTTGATATTCGGAATATTCAATTTCAACATAACTGCTATTAATTGTCGTATTCTCAAACATATACGTATACTAAAATATGTGAAATAACGGTATGCACAGACGTATGGGTTAGCTATATCTACTTCCTTTACTTCTATATTTATTAACTATTTTTTTATGTAAATAGAGACCTTGTTAAATAAATAAACTAATAGAATCCGATATCCGCATTGCAATTGGCAAGTGAAAAATTCTAGGCTAGTGTTGATAGAAAGTGTTGTTTTAAGGACGCCAAATGAATATAGTTACTGAGATTTGACCTTGGTTTGTTTGTTTGTTTTTTGTTTGAATGAGCTAATTTCAGGAACTGCTTATTCGATTTGAAAAAATCTTTTTGCATTAGATAGCCCGTTTATTGAGGAAGGCTATTAGACTATTTATCATGCTACTAAAGGGAGCGGAGTAGTAATATAATATATAGTATATCTATTCCATATTAAACATTAAGACGTACCCAGGGATGAACTCGCGCGAAGCGAGGGTGAGCCGCTAGTCAGAAAAATATATTAAACGTTTAAGTGACAAGGTTGGTGCGCTTATCGCTGCTATGCAAATTGCAAATGTTCTTGCTCTCTGGTGCTCTATATTTAGGTTTGTATCCTAATTGCAGTTTACGTGAATTTACGGTTATGATTTAAAATATACATAAGTTTCGGTTTTAATGTTCGAACCTATTTTGAGAATATCATTTTATAATTTATCATTCTATTTTAATCTTATCTTAATGTTGATACGGCACTTTTATAATAGTGAGGTTATCTTTATTTGTCTTTTGCTAGCATATTTCATTAAGATTGACTTGCGTTTACATGTTAGGATTTTCGCCAATATTATTAGCGTACTTTGCCAAATTTTCTTCTGGGGAAAGTGGGCTTAGAGCCAAGTGTCATTTGCCCGTTTGCCGAGTTAATACTATAAGCGACCCATGTTGTTTTACTAATAATTAAGCATTACTAATGTACTGAAAAGGTTGGCTATATCAAATAAGTTCAAATCAAATAAATCATATAAAAGCGGAATTGTGAATGCACTCCTGGTTTACTGCTTGTGAGCGGGGAGATGCTTTGACCTTGCCGGGGAAAGGGGGGCTTGCGAACGTACTGCACGGTCACCGACTTGCCAAACGAGTTAGCTTGCATTGCTACATAATGAGCCATACTAGACTTAGATAGTTTTGATACTGTATTGGGCATTCTATCATTAAAGTAATATTACACTGTAATAATATAACTATGTTAAAGTCCCAATATTACACTTTTTTTTTGGATAGTGGACAACTATAAAGAAATATCGTCACACTTTTCACTTGTGGTGTCTTTCATTTTATTCAAAGGCTACGATAATTGTTTTTTTTTTTTTGTTATATTATATATTAATTACTTTAGCTAGATAATAGATTATAATGTAACCAATTGACATACCAGGATAAAAAATATCATAGGTATTCCCGGTTGCTTAATTACTTCTATGAAAAGAATCACATTCATCCGTTGCTCTTTTTCTGTGTATGGGAGAGATAAACTAATGAAACTTTCATATTTAGTATTTACCCCTTAACTACCGACCCGCCCTCACCTTGCTTAGTCTTGACAATATCATTATAAAATATCGACCTTTATTACTTTCTATAGATATTATGCATGTATTAAATATATTATAAACTTTCCGGAAGACGTCTTCTAAATTATAGTGGGAACTGTATTAAATTTCTGTTATTAATTTTCTGTTTCGTAATTCAGAAGAACAAAACGCACAAATATACAAACGTGAGCGACTTCGTTTAATACCTTTTAAAGATATTAGTAAGGATGAACATTATTTCACAAGACCATTAAATTTTGAAAGATCATGTGCCGGATTCAACCTTAGCGTCGCCCCTGAGCGTAGTAAAAAATGCTTCCCTATTATCGAAATTTTGCATAAAATGGGTAAAGTTGTAAAAAATAATTTATAAAGTTTTCGAAAAATTTACTAGTTAATATTTTTTAATTATTCATTTTTCGGGAAATAAAAAAACCATCTTCGATAACACGAAGAAAAAAAATTTTTCCACCCACCGAATTTTGCCCTAAAAATTTGCCGCCTTGGGCACTAGCCCCGAGTGCCTCTAGTGTAAATCCAGCGCTGATCATTTCCATGCTAGTTTTAAATTAATATATTTTTCCTCATAAACATGAACGTGGATTTTATAATCCATATAAGTGTAATTATTTATATAATATTCAAATGAAACAGCAATATTAACAAAAATACTAGCCTTTAAATGTATTGTCAAAGTACGTGTAAATTTGGACCTTTAGAATTCCCCAAGGAGCACATTACGACGCGACGTACTGTTTATAAAGGGTAAGGACAACATAGAACTATTGCTGCGAACCACCCGAAATATTTTGTTTAGTGGTGATAATTTATCGTTCGTTTTTTATGTTTGTTTATTTCTTTTTCTGTAATATTCTGCACTAACAATTTTACCCGTATGCCATAATGAGCTAGCTATTTTTAGACAAACAGAAAACATACACATCAGTTTATAAACGCTGTGAGTTGTATTTGTGACACGAGTGTTTCGGCATGTTTTATGTCAATGACGTACCATTTTATTTTTATCCTATTTGAGTGACTGCAAAAAGGACTTGGAGAATTCTCAATTCGGCATTACTTTTTTGTGTGTATCTTACTCGCTCCTTTTTAGTAGGTAGAGATTATAGTTATCTTTATCTGAAAGGAGCGCGTAGGTATAGTAAGCTTTGGTAATTTTTTGTACCTACCTAAACAAATTAAATACATATGTACATTGTACATACATATATCCCTACAGGTGTAATAAATTAAACCAATAATACGCCTATTTATTACAACTGTAATTAAAAGGTATATTTTAAGCCGAACCCTAGTTACTATACATAGGGATTCTTTTTAATTACAATTAAAATAAAGTAGGAATATTTAGCTTTTTCCTTGCGGTGCCATTGAATCAAATAATTGAAAGCTATAATGTCCGTGAGATAGGTACTTGTCCTTAGTCTCGATTATTGACCACATGTCGTTTTGTCTCAAATGGGTCATCGCAAGGAGTCATTGTAGTTATTAATCAATAGCTTCTCAGAACATTTGTTCACATTCCTAGTATATGATGTCAAAGAGTGTTTTGCTTGGTTATAAATGGCGCCGGCTGTTAGTTTTGCTAATTGTTCTGTAAATATGTAAGATTAAATATAGGAATATTTCAAATGGTATTAAAATAAACCACGGTCATGGTCAAGTCCACACTTCTAACGTTATAACCCACCATATGCTTTTACTAGACCACTTTAGAATGTAAGCAAGGTGCTTGTAAGTTGTATTCTAAACGAGCTTCCATTTGTAACTATCGTTAATAATAACTAAAATAGTTTTATTTTTACGACATTAATTATAAAGGCGCATGTTTTTAAGATCCGTTAGTTTTTCACCTGCTTGGTGGCATTTCAAACATAGTCAAACACCTGTAAAAGTTAGAACCAATCTAATAATTTTAGTTCTTTTATTTTATTGTTGATCATTAATTTTTACTTAATTAAACAACTTTTATTATTTAAGTACTTTTTTACATCAGGAGATATAATTGAGGCATGATGATGTCTAGCGGGATTTTTATCTAACGGTATAAAATTTGCATTACTTACAGCAAACATAGTAAAGTGATTTTCCGTATCCGTATCATTCTTACATTTTTTATGTGTTGACTGCACATCAAGTAATAATAAAAGAAATATTACATTGTATTATTTCATATTGCGGACTTTACTAAAATATTTAAAAAATATATGTATATTATGTAGGTACTATTTTTTTCTCGAAGTTCCAATGCACCGTTCGTAAGTCTATTAAAGATAGTAAATAAGTATCTGTTAATCTAGCTCAGTCAGGTTAGCATTGAACTCCAAAAAAATTCTAGGCCAAAATATTATTTCACCACCCTTTGGAAGGAGTTACTGGAAGTGTCAATTTTAAATTGCGACCAAACTCGAGCGGTGCGTTAGCCGCTATCTTGATTTTAAGGGGGAATCGTTTTTCCTCAATATCTCGGCCATTTTCAAATTTTCGAGAAAAATCATAAGTACTAAAGTTGTACTAAAGTGTTCATTATTCAATTCTCTACATTTTATTTATTGAGCGATAAATGAAATGTTGACTTTAGGGCCTAAATGTACAGGCATAATGTTGTGTGGAATTAAAATTCCTACAACTTTAATGTCCACCATTTTTTTGGCAGCTTTGAAGTTTAGGTATTCAAATATTTTGAGCCGTTTAAAGTTTAAACAGTGAAAAAGTAACAAACACGCACACTAACACACGCAATATTAGTGGACAATGTTAAATGCTTTGTAAAATGATTTTTTATCTATTATACTCACGTTGGTATTATATTAAGCGTTTCAAATTTCAATAGGGCTGGACGTCAATGACGATGGTTCAATTTGTGGGGGCGATGGCCGATGCTTTTACATAAGTACGCGCCACCGCTCCCATACCAACTGTCTCATTAGCTCCCTCTGCAAATATTTTTACTCTTATTGCGTCTGCTTAGTATTTGTTAAATATATAATAAAACAAAGTGCTCTCCAAGTATTAATTTAACAATATGTACCTCATATCAACGTACATTATTTAAATCAGTTATATTAAGTGAGATTCCTGTTTTTTTTTCATTATTTTAATCATTAATTGGTGATTATTTTATTTGTTTATTGATGCTGAGGTAAAAAATCTATTGAAAGTTCACTATTTTATGACTAAGTATTTATCTCTATGGTTAACAAACATTGTTAAAGCATATCTATGAAGTCGTGGCATTCTATCCTTTGGCTACCAGCCAGTCAAACAATCGGTATTCACTTACACGCGACTCATCTGTGCGAAGCAAATATCTTGTAGAATTCCCTGCGTTCGGTGACCGCTGCTTTTGGCCGGAAATATGAACCTATTGTTAACGTTGTTACTTTTATGCTTTAAGTACGTGTTGCAATTGTTGTTATTTTAATGCACTTTAGTTTTTATGCACTGCGTCACGCTATTGTGTAATATTTTATGTATATTGTAAAAGAAGTTTAATTAAACTTTTTATGGGTATATAATAACGTGTAAATTGGTGCAGTGGTAGAGCGAAGTGAGTTCATACCCGAACAGATCTCGCAACTATGATATTTTTATGTGCAAATCTCATCTTTAACATTATCACTTGCTAATTCAGTAAAGACTAAAAGTAAACATCGTTCACGTCTAGAAGAACCTAAATAGTTCTTTAAATATTCCTGTTTTTTAAAAGCCAAGTCGCATTTAGCCAACGTGGTATATATAACCTAGGTACTCCGCCTCACATTAAGGCGAGACAAGTGCTCTGCAAAAGATTATTACAAAGATTTAATTGTTACCTATATTATGTTGTATTTTTAAAAATATAATTCAATGTTAAAGAACAATATACTCATAACTATGTATTATAAAATCAGTTCATATCTTTTAATACTCGATAAGTACCTATAATAAAAGTATCGGATAATCGAATGACGATGAATACGTGTCACAGACGTAACTCGTATTTGAAAGAATCTCACACGAGAAGTGAATGCGCGGATCGAGAATGCAGTGACAGGCAGCCAATCGCGGTCGAAAGGGCATCGCAGTGGTCGAAGGGCAATTGATGAGTTGACTGCAAATTAGGATTACTTGTTTATTTTAAAATGTTATGTCCCCAATCAGATGTAGGTAATAAATATTTTCTTATAGTATATAGAAAATAATATATAAAAATTAAATAATATATATAATCACAAATTTATATTTACATAATTAAATTTACATATTTTTAAATCATTATTTTTATTTATGAGTTCCTTCCATACAAGATAGAATGTGGACGTTACAAATATGCATAGCAAAGTAAAATCTGTGAATTGCGGCGCACCTTCTAGACAGTGCCAGTCAGACACATGACCTAATCATATAAGTAGGTACCTCAACGAACTTTTATTATGAGCATGGACGGAAAATAGTGATTTTACTAAACATGCGAGGATTATTTGTGTTAGTAGTTAAAACTTAATAATAACTTGACAAATCGTCAAGTAAAGTAATAAATGCAGTAAGAATATAGTATGTTTTTTTTTCATTTACGAAAATAAAAAAATGCAATAACGAACTGTTTTAAAACGTGATATTTATCATTAAATTTTGCATTTGGACTTCAATCACTTACTCGGATAAAAAGGCAAAATAAAATACATCGTTTTGAGATCGGTCTCCTTTGTATGTTCATAAAATTGTGTCTAATTTTAAATCTTTAAATTATGCTTATCATTTATGATAAAATGTTTACTTTTTAGTGTCAGGTGTTTTCTTTCCTTTAAATAATATGGATAATATACTAAGCATATAGTTGGGCTTCAAACGTGCGCTTTTTATTTAAGTAAATACTTAAATTAACCCTACATTTTTTAGGATTTATAGTAGGTACCTATCGAAAGAGATATTCAAGCAAAGACAATAAAAAAACCGTCCAGTAATTTTTAGTCATTATAGTTAACTTAATTATATTTTTAACCGACTTCCAAAAAACGAGGAGGTTTCTCAATTCGACCGTCTAAAGTACCAATCAGTTATTTTTTACTTTTTATTGCATTTTTTGAAGTCGGTTTTTTTTTTTATTTTTTTTTTAAGTTTTTATGGTCACGCATATTCTTATCATCTATATTACATATTTATTTTTATTTAACATAAGGAGAAATTTTGTAACGTCTCTTACGTGCTTATAAATGTGTTTGTGACAATGTTAGTTAATTCTAAAAGTAATTACGAGTTAACATTCAGTATAAAGTTGTTTTTCTCGGAATACATTCCTGAAGGTCAGATTTGTCGATGTCATACGATGAGGTTACCTCTAAGCAAATTCTTTGCGACTTAGTTCATCGTAATACCTTTGTTTACGCTTACAATAAAATATTTCTATGAGAGTCCTTCCGTGACTACAATGTCTGTTAATATGTCATGATATAAATAAGGAAATTATTAGGTATTCTAAAAAATAAAATACAATTATTCGAGTTTTTACAAGATAATTGTAATAACGTGTATTACTCGATGACCGGTGTATTTCCACAAGCAGTTCGTCTGACAAAGGCCTCTAAAGATATCCATTAAGGTCTAACCCATTCATTTTCCAAATGTTTTATTTAACGCCTTTTTCCGTCCTTTAGGTACCATTCTGCTATGATTTCTTTTTATTCTAATAGTACTAATCTTTTTAGCAGGTATATTTTTACTGTTGTGTTAAAATAATAAACAAAGTCTATAAGTTTTAGGTACATAATAAATAGGTAAAAAAATACAAAGTTACAGCATAATTATAGAATTTTTGTACAATAATATTATTGGTATCGTGGGGCTAATAAACTTAATTTGTTGTTTTATTTTTGAGTCATTGAAAGATTTTAAATATTATATGATTTATTTCATACATTGTAAAATTTATTTAATAGTAATGAAACGATTTCAAAATTAAAAAATAATTATCATGAAATTTAACAAAGCTGGGAAGTATAAGCTCTTTCTTACAATATGACAAATAATGAAGTGTCAAGTAAAACGTTCAACGTATAGTCTATTTTTTCTTACGTGTCTTAAATAGTAAACAAATATGGCGTACAGGTGACCAGAGATAATTCATAGAGATGTGCATGACGAATGAATGACTGAACTTAATGGTTTTTAATTTTTATGCAGTGAACGTAAAGTATTGGGTTGAAATAATACGACAAGTTATTTTAATAATTTTATTAGTCTGATTCCGATGATAAATTACTCGACTCTTCTGATATATGTATTATAAAATTAGGGGTCGGTGTATCTGTTGCAGCATCTATTAAGCCGTCAAGCTGCAACATTTTGTCTTCTTCTTTTTTCACATGTTCAATACAATTTATCCAAGACGCCGTACCAATTTTTCTTAATCCTTCTCTGACTAGCTCCTTGACTTCAGCCATTTTAAAACTTTTATAATTTTTTCCTACATGTGATTTTAATTGTGCCCGTATTAATTCTATTAGATTTAATTCACAATGATACGGCGGAAGGCGCAGAACGATTATATTTTTATGAGCGGCCATTTCATCAATAACTTTTTTATTATAATTGTCTTTATTAAATTTTAATTAAAGTTGTCAAAATGTCACTTGTCTATTTTAAAATCAATGACGTGAAAGTTTTTTTAAGATTTTTTTGGCCTTAATATAAACTCATTTTTAAAACTTTAACCTAAAAAAGCAAAAAGCGGTCGGAAGTCCCTCACTCCGTTTTAATAAACTGTGCAATAAGATACGAAATAATAATAATTACAATAACAAATAAATAATAAGTATAAATTCATTAAAAGCAATTAAAAATCTTCTATATTCTACAGAAGACATTACTATTTTTAAGCCTAATAACAATTTGAACAAAATATCGTACTTTGTAATTTAAAGATATTGTTATTTTTAATAAGTTCAGTTTTCACTCTCGATAATTCATTCTAAATGTACATCTCTATAATTCAAAGACAAAGTAGCGTATCGAAACGTCAAAATGTTGTGTTCATATTTTTTCTGTGGAAGTTGGTTCTGTCAATATTTCAATTTTAGCAAAAATAATGTGTTTAAATCAATAATTAACAGCTTTTATTAGTGTAATTCGTAGCGTGTGTGTTTCTGAAATAGTTATAAACGATAAAACCAAATCTAAAATGTATGATTGTCCGAAAACAAGTGATTTTCGTTCATGGTAGTGTTTGTTTACCAATTAGGACACGTAAGAAAAAATGGACTATACCTGCTGCACTTTTTGCCTATTTTTGAGCGATGCATGTTAGGATTGTAAGTAATTGTCCGCACTGCGCCAATACACTTAGGCTGCAATCAATCCAACTTGTTAAAAAGTTTTTAAACGCCGGTAGCAATTATAGACTCAAAAATATTAAACCATGAATATTTATAATGGCTAAATTGAATGTGAACATTATAATATTAAACTTAGGTTAGCTTTGTTGTGATAAAAGTATTACAAAAACTTCAAATAAATATTAAATACATATCGCATTGGGTAAATCTAAGTATGCTTCAATGTTCTAAAAAATATACCGAGTGAACTAAACTGCTATCGAAATGTAACTTTTTTGGGACATATCTTGTAGATAATAATGTAATTCTTACATACATATATTAAAAATACAATATGAAAAGAGCCATTAGCTCATGTATTTCTTTCATTATTTCTTGAATTCTCTTGCATTATTTAAGAGCTGTACACAACAATACTGACGCTCGTCTCTATAACCTTTCACTATGCACTTGCATAATGCTTAATTATTATCTTTGTTCTTGGCCTCATTTTTAACGCCAGAATAATGACTGCACCAAAAATTAAGTCAAAATTAAGATATCGCTATATGGATGCTTACAATTTTTATATAAGATGTCCGAAAGCAAATATTCCGTTATCAATAAAATATATTTTATTCATCTTTCTAGCAGTAGTAGGTAAATATCATAGTTCATCCTAAAATGGCCGGACCAAAAATATAAGAGTTGGCAGTTAGGCAGAATACGAACCGCGCATTTGTAAATATCACTAGGGCAATGAAATAAATGTATATTTTTAGCAAAAATGTCTACTGTTTTATTTATGACATTAATTTCTATTTCCTCCCAGTTCACATTAGAAAGATAAATCGGTATATTAAATTAATATTTTTGTATAAGATAGTATAAAAATAACTTTTTTTCGCTTTATTGCACAATAATTAAATAATATAAAAAATTACAAAAGGCGAATTTAACACTAAAACTAGAACGTCCTACAACAAACAGAAAGTCCACATATTATTATGCATAAGCGGTGAGCGAAGTATTAAAAAACATACTGAACACTTAGAGTAAAAAAATATAAAATATATTTGTAGAATTTTTATAAAACTGTAAATCTTTAAATTTCTTAACGCGAGAGTCCTTCCTACTTGCACTATAATAATATTTTTGTATTTGTACTTGAACATTTAGTGAAAGCTCTCAAACATTTTGCTTTTTGTCTTTTAGTTACATCTTCTTTTCTTAAATCTTTTCAATATTTTTTGTGTCACTTTTTCAAAAAAGTTTTTATATTCACGGTCATGCCAAAATGCCTTGCCGCAGGTAAACAAGCAAGAACGGATGAACGGTCATAGTAGATACTTATTGAAACAAAATATATTAATATCCTTGATGTCTTCATGAATCGTTGTTTAACTACACATATTATGCTGAGATTTTAAGGAGTCTTATAACATTTTAGAAATATCGTGATTATTTTAGTTATCCTGACGTGTCTCGTAATCAATTTTCAAACCACAGCACAATATCATGCGTATCCGGCTGCGAAGCTGAAGTTAAACTTGGGGAAAGTGAATTAATAGGGGAAAGTCTCCAAGGATTCGCAAACTGGTTCACTTTGAATTGTTAAATGCTTTTACCTGGTTTCTATGTGGTCAAGCTAACTCAGGACTATAATGTTCCTAATATATGAAAACGTAATGAATATAATTTACAATACATATATGTACACATATGTATCAACAATAAATATTGTTCTGTTTCCGTAATATATTCATATGAATTAAAAATTGAAATAGTGATTTACAGAGTGTTATCCCGTAGGGCTTAGAGGTTATCTACGTTCACCTTAAACCTTTGTAAAATTGTATCAACTACATACTAAATTGCTACAAAACATGCTCTTAATTAAATAACAACTTGTAATGCGGTTAACCGATAACTGGGCTGAACGAGCGAATCATATGGACGGAATGGCGAATAGATATATTGCAGTTTGAATAACGTGATTGCCAATTGTACTATTCCTCTTGATATGAATTTATGAAGTATTTTAGTTACTAAATTGTATGATTATGCGTTCTAATTTAAAGCCATCTTTTATACAACAGGCAAATTACAATATGAATTAAATTAATTGAAATATATATATATAACTAGCATTTCCCGCGGCTCCGCCCGCGTTCATATGACCAAAGCCAAATTCTTAGGTTTTACATATTAGTATACTCTTACATATATACCAATTTCATTGCGCATCCTATGATTGGTAAATAATGGCGGTAATTGACAATGTCACAAAGGTTCTTCGGTTAATCTCATATTTGATTTAGTAATATTGCACTTTTTGTTTTCTATACTTTTGTTTTGTTTGTTTGTTTAGTTTTGGGCGATAAACTCTCAAACTACGGAATTAATTTTATTCATGTTTTACTAATAGACAGCTATTGATTAATTTAATATTCTAAGCAAATACTTTTTACTATTTTATATGGCACGGTTAATATGATTAAAGTCGTAAGTATTTTACTGTGTCCTTTAAACCTTTACCTTCCAAGAAATGGTGTCAAAAAAAAAAACTAAAAAAGTTGAGGTATAACAGTTCCTAAAATACTTTTTCATAGTTTTTGAGATATGGAATATTTTTAGTTACCCGCTTTGTCAGTTTAACAGTCATAAACTTGTTTTCCATAAATTGTTATAAAATAATATGAATCGAATTTATTTTTACGGTTGATAAAATGAGTCGATATTGTGGAAACGTAAATATTATTCGTATTTATTTTAGTGTTAACCTAACAAAATATGTAAGTAACAAAAACAACACAGTATTTTGCTATACGAAACCTATAATATGCGAGTTAGATTTGCATTTGCCCAATTTTTACATTAAAAGATTAAAGAAATTAACATTATTTACTAAACAATAAAAATTTACAAATACTTTCATTCGAAAATTATTTCGGCCAACAAAATATTACTAATTTATAAAGCCAAATGTTTGTTTTATTGAAAATTTAAACACAGGCGGGGCCGAGGATAATTTAGTAATAATAATTCTAATAAAGTCATAGAAAGGTACATTTTTTTTTGGATTAAAACTACGTTTTTTAAAAACACATGGCGACATCTATTGTCAAATATCTAAATAACATATAAATAAATTTTCATTAAAATAACTATTTTAATGAATAAAACACGCTATTACTATTTCTTTTACGATAAGCTTTTTTAAATAGTTTTAACATTTATAAGTAAGTTGCCTTGCTAAAATAGTAGTATCATCGTGTTTTTATTTTAACCAGTTTTTGTATTTTTTCTCAGAAATGAGATATTTTCCTGCGGTAAAAAGTATCCTCTATGTTCAGCCGGATAACCTGCTATCACCGTACCAAATTTCATTATTTATCGCTATATCGCTAATAATGAATATTTCAATAAGATTTAAAGTAAAATATTAAATTTACGGAATCGGCTTAGTGACAATTTTATTATATGTATAGTTACTAATTTATAAAGCCAAAAAGTTGCTTCACTGAAAATTTGAACACGGGCGGGGGCTCCGGATAATGAAGTAGTAATTCTAATAAAATTGTAGAAAGGTCATATCTGTACATTCATTTTTTGGGAATTAAAACTACGTATTTTAAAAACTCATGGCGACATCTATTGTCGAGTATCTAAATAACACATAAGTATATATTAATTAAAATAACTATTTTAATGGATAAAATAGCACTATTGATAATTTGATTTACAAGATAAGCTATTTTTAATACTTTTTACCATATTTAGTAAGTTACCTTGCTAAACTATTTACAGATAGTATCATTGTGGTTTTGTTCCAGCTAGTTTTTGTATTTTTCTCAGAAATGAGATATTTTCCCGCGGTAAAAAGTATCCTATATGTTGACCCGGATAACCAGCTATCATCATACCAAATTTCATCAAAATCCCTCCAGTGGTTTTTCTGTGATGCGGTAACAGACAGACAGACAGACAGACAGACAGACAAAAATTCTAAAAACTATAGATTCGGCCTCTGCATCGATAATAATGTCTATTTCAATAAGATTTTCCAAAAAATATTTAATGTACAGATTCGGCTTAGTTAGAATTTTATAATATGTATTAGATAAATCTATCTTGAATTCTGGAGGCTGAAACGGCCTATGCTATTTATCGCGCGAAAAATCCTCGCTATCCTCATGTTTCTAGATGTTAAACTACAAACAAACTTAATTGATAGTCAAATATTAAAGAAAGTGTACCTACCCATAAATATGTATTTTGGTTATGAACTAATTTTTATTGATCAACGAATAATAATAGCGGATGTGGCATTAGTACGTATCTGTAGATCACGATAATAATTAAATTTATTACTAAGTTTATATTAATTTAATTATTACAGAGCGTGTTGATGAAATAGTGAAAACCCATTAATTTTTATTATTTATTTAGATATACATACATATTAATATGTACAATGTTATATATCGTTACTATCGAAATTATGATAAATATAATATTTTTCGTTTTAAAGTTAATTAGTTCGCAAAATATGATTTACATTCTTTAACAAATTCTACTATTTTAAAATTATTTTCAGTACTTTTAAAAGCAATATTTCAGCCTTTATTAGCTACTTGTTTATATGAAAGTAGGTCATGTGTTTTTCACACTGTTTGGCTGATGGCTCATTTGTTCTTCAAGGGGTTAATACTTTTGTATAATTATAACTACATATTATATTCCCTGACCTAGTAGTAGTACTTTCCTAGCGCTACACTGTGTGTAGTAGGTTAGTTACGTTGATGTATGTATCTAAAGCATTATTTAAGTGAATTGGAATTAGGACACACAGAATATTTATATTTACCTATTATATTCAAAAACTAGCAACTCACCCTCTCTCCGCTCGGGTTCGTCCCTAGATACGTTTTAACGTTTAGCTGAGATGAGATATTTTCCCGCAGTAAAAAGTATCCTATATGCTGACCCGGATAACCAGCTATCATCATACCAAATTTCATCAAAATCTGTCCAGTGGTTTTTCCGTGATGCGGTAACAGACAGACAGACAGACAGACAAAAATTCTAAAAACAATAGATTTGGCTTCTATATCGATAATAAAGTCTATTTCAATAAGATGTTCCAAAAAATATTTAATGTACAGATTCGGCTTAGTTACAATTTTATTATATGTATAGATATACTGTCAGCCTACATTAATGCTAAGGTTACATTTATATTATGACTAGAAATCCGTTACACGCTCAATGCGTCTAGACGAGATAAACCTTTCAAATCGAACGAGTGTCTGTAAATTAATCTTCACAACGGTATCGGTTTTAACAGAAACTTTTTCTATATTGTGATATGATACATGGATTAAAAATTTTGGTTTTTTTATACTTTTTCATTTTAAGCTTTCATTTTCTTAATTTAAAGGACTTTACTATGACCAATGAAATATTGAGCCATAGAAATACAAAAAAATATTAATTTCTTGATTACATTATATTATTGAAGTGACCACATTAAAAAGTTTGTTTAGAATATTTTGTGTTAGAAATAAACAAAATACCTACTACAGATTAACATAAGCGTTCAAGTTGTGTATTTATTGACTTTAGTCTTTTCACCTTCACTTTTATTGGTGAAAGGTTGATATTTTTAAACGATGTTATAAAAAAAGCATAATATCTTTTTTTAATTTAATCGAGAAAGCTTGACTTTTTATAACCAAAACAATATTTATTTTTATATGTAAAACTTTGAAAACACATTTAAAGAATTAGTTATGAGATGGCAATGAAAATGTTTATTACGTAGTAGGTATACTGTATAACGTATTGCACAAATAGTATGTTTACATTAGCAAAAGTATTACTCTTTGTTAATTCAATTAAATGTATTTTATAGAACACTAATATTCACTGTTTTTATTATTTTTATAATCACTGTAAATTGTGCGATAAATGTTTTTAAGACGCTTGAAATAAAATCGCGTTGATATTTATTAGGAGCAATGCGATTTGTATTATCTACATATTTTCCGGTTCGTTTTATAAGAATTTGTCCATACATCGGGTGCGTTCAGGAAAAAACTAGTCTAGACAGCTACGACATACACGTCGTAGTACTCTCGTTATATACTATAAGTAATAATATTTATGTATACATTATAATAAAATAGTAGAAAGACAGTCGCAAGTTCCCACTGCACTCGTTGCTAATACAGTACGATAATGCGTATTATTATAATAAAATAATAGTAACAAATCTGTACTTGAAATATTTTTTTAAAAACTGTGACTTTTACGTATTGTGGTCGGAATATAGACCCCAAAACAATCGTTGTGGAAGTATTTGTCTGTATGTCTGTTTTTCGTATATCTGTATGCATTTCACGCTAAAAATAGATACTGAACGAATTTTAACTAAATTTTGTGTAGTGATAACTTATTATTCGGATCAACATTTAGGATACCTTTTAATAAGGAAAATCTCAATTCCTAAACACTGGTCGGCCCAGTTGTCTTTCATAAAAAAAATTCAATAATTTATTATACAAAATCTATTAGTAGCAATCTACTTTCTCATTTATATCTATACAAAGTATAAAACAAAGTCACTGTCCCTGTCTGTTTCTCCGCATTTTTTTTTTTTATTTCTGGGTTGCGGCTATAGCTTCGACCATTTCTCGTGTATTGTGATCTTTTCTAAATCACGTGCCTGATTTTGATGCGGTTTCCATTAATAGAAAGAGCTATAAACGAGGAAGATTTGTTTGATGCTTAATTTGTAAATATTTTGTACAAAACAAGTGTATTTTGTACGAAAACTGATTCATATGATTACAAGGGTAACCTTTAGGGCTAAATTTTAGAGATATGTACATCACAACAATGTACTAGACAAATGCAGGTCTTAAAAAGGCCTCCAAAAGAGTCCGCTATAAATCTCATAGGATTCACTCACAATAACTATGTTTATATATTCAAAACATACCGGGACGCACCCGAGCGAAGCGAGGGTTAGTCGCTAGTAATAAATAATTTTTAATGCGGCATCAAATCATTTTATTTTTCTAAGAACAAATACGTGTAGTATAAAACAGTAATTTATATACCTATTAGGTATACGTATGTAATTATTATTTTCCGATGATAATTTAGCATATTTTGTTATTCTGTTAATCTAACAGTGGTTTATTTTAACTGAAACTGACGTAAATTTGCATTGTTCTCTTTATGATTTTTTATACTCATTTTAACTATCGTAGATAGGGTTACTGTGTTATATGTAAACGCCACTTTGGACAAAGAATTCAACTTGCCATTAAAGAGCTTGAATTGTATTGGAAGTAATAAAAACTGTTTAAACTATTTAACTCGTATGTTAGTTATTTTTAAACCAGCACTAGATAATTATAATATTTTTTTTTATATTTAATGTAATACTTTAAAAGAAAGTCCAAGTCCACACCGCACATGTTATATGCTGAACAGTACCTACGTATTTTGTAATACTAAATTTGATTATATCAGAGGTACGTAATGAACACAAGTTCAGAGTTTATAAATAACAATCATTCATTCATGGTCATTTTAAAAAATATAATATACTTGCGACTAACCCTCGCTCCGCTCGGGTTCGCCCTTAGTTACGTTTTAACGTTTAGTACTTATAGATTTCTCAGAGATGAGATATATGCCCGCAGTAAAAAGTATCCTATATGTTGACCCGGATAACCAGCCATCATCATACCAAGTCTCATCAAAATCTGTCCACTTGTTTACTCGTGATTCGGTCACAGACAGACAAACAAAAATTCTTAAACTATAGAATTGGCCTCTGTATCGATAATAATGACTATTTCAATAAGAGTTTCCAAAAAATATTTTTATCTACAGATTCGACTCAGAATTTTAATATAATGTATAGATTTAAATAATGTTATTTTGTAACATTAATTTCTTTTTTTCTCAAATATCCTTTATTAGTACTTGCAACTTCTAAAATAGAAAGAAGTTTTTATTATTAGAGCTGTTTGTTTACAATAATTATTTATATTACTGGTTCTAATGTAATTGACTTATAACATCTCTTGTATAAAAGGAATTAGTTAATTTATGTTTGTAATAGTTTTTGTCATAGTCTAGACAAGGAAGACCGGTATCATGTCTCTTGGGGAATGGGTTGCCGACCGCAAATTATGTTAGCGCGTCGCTAGACCGTAGCGCACCACTTACTATGTATTGTGAGTTGTTTTTGTGTCTATACTCTATAGTGTCTTATGATTACTTATGATTATGTGTTTGATATAAGTATCACAAAGTGTATATGTGTAATTAAAAGTGTAAATTAAAATACAAATGGGGGCTTTGTTTAATAACCATCTTGATCTTTACTGTTTGTAGTAAGTAGTTTTCTTTTGAAAGCAAATGTAGAAATGCAAGATTTATCGTAGTTATATATTATCTGCATATAAAAATTAACAATATTTGAGTTAACTTTTAGGCTGGTGTAACTTTCATGAATTCCCTTATTCCAAATCTTTGCGGTAGATTTTTTTTAATTTCTATATTTTTTTAAAATTGGCTACGGTAAAGCGCACTTTACAAAGCGATACCTACTCAAAAAAAGAACAATCTCATTTTTTTAAATCAGTTGCAAAGTATTTAGTTGTTATAAAATATTGAAATATAAATGTGTCCCCGAACACTTTTAAACGGCCGAGCATTTGAAGTGTTTGTATAATGATGAAAATGAAGACTAAAATATGGCGCGCTCTTCACAAGTTAAAATGAAATGCACTTAAAAGTGTAGGTTATATTACATAAAAAATATAAATATTAAATATGAGGTGAACATCTAAAAATATTTCAAATGAAGAATCACGGATGAACAAAATGAAGATCTTTAAAATTTAAACCTAGCGGCCTATCCATTATCCTCGTTTAGTAGTAAATGCAAAAAGCAGTGTTCTTTTGTAGTATTCTACGTTGAAACGAGTTTGTCTAGGTATAATTTTAAAGAATGAATTGTGGACTGGTACGTTTTGCCCAGACTATGCTCGCCATTATTTTCAGAAGTCACTAGTTGTGGCCTTAGTGAATAAAGAATATCTTTTGTGCACCTTTCGTTGTGAAATTTGATGTTTAAATGAAATATTCGCTGTCTTATTTGCTTCTTGTCTTTCTATATCTAAGAATATAAAAGCTTTTTGACTAATTTAACTTTCATTTCTGGAAAACCTAAAGATTATGATGGTCAAATTAGTAAAAGTTGGTTATATATGAACATAATGTTTTCAATCCAAACTAGATTCCTACGTATATAAAATATCAAAATATTTTTTGAATATTATATTATTATTGTAGATGTTAATTACTTTGTAGTCGATTAAGCCGCATTTGTATTCAGTAAGTCACAAGGAGTAACGAATACACAAAGGCTAACAAAAACAAAGGGGTTTCATTAAGATTCAAAATGGGGACCATTTAATATATGCAAAAATAGCGACTTTCTCTATACAAACTTGTGAATCATGAATAGGTATATCTTGGCGTGACAAAATCGGCAGATATTATAATAGTTTTCTAATTTTTATTGTATTGTGAAAATTATTAAAAGCAGTATGTATTTATAAAATTATAATTTTGCGTTATTTATTATACGATTTACTAGCGATATACCGTGCCAGATGTAAAATTGGTTTTATTTTCGTATCTCCAGTTTCAGTAATCGTAGTGGGATAAATCGTATACATATATGTATGTATCGATATATGTATGTTCGAACAAGCAAATTTAAACCAACATATAAAAACACGAGACGTCTAAATACCATCATATGTATAAGCTTTCTTTAAGTACCTATCTATAATTAATACACCTCTACTACAGTGTTGTAATCGTGTCAATAAATTATAATTATTGTAAGTTATAAAAAATAATAGTAAATTAACTTGCTACTATTACGATAACTATTTCTGCATTAACAAATTTGTTTTACTAGATATTTAAGCTAGTTTTGTATGATGGGAAGAAGAGCACTTGCGATTTCAATAGGTCACTAAAACGACTGCTGAAATTCGCTTAATAATATGATTAAGAGTGCAATATTCCTAGTCAATTATGTATGTACATTGACTTGTTATGGTTGCGGTTTGACCATTTGACGCAGACAACTTGGGGAAATATTTTATAAATTGATTCGATGTTTTGTCCGAAAAAGCTATAAATGGTATTTGAGATGAGAAATATAAATCAATGCATTAAATTATAATAAAACAATAATTTATGTTAAGAATATGCAGTAGGTATAACGTGTTATAGGTAATTATTACAGTAAATTAAATTTTATTTTGTTGTTTTGCTATGAAACGAGAATCTAGGTAAATAAAAATGAATGTTCTAATCGCAAAACTTGAGAACGGCTCGACCAATTCAGGATTTTTTTTTTCGTATGTTCCTTAAGGTAGGTAGGTACCTACACGGAAAGTTTTAATAAAAGGAAAAAAAAGAAAATAACCTGCCTACTTTTCTATACCTATGTACCTATATACATTGTACTTACTGTCAAAACGTATTTACCTAGGGACGACCCCGAGCGAAGCGAGAGTGAGTCGCTAGTATATTGTAACGAAGCAACACAAACGATTTTGCGTGACACCTTTTCAGTTAATTACATACAATCTACCCTACTAATTAGAGTTGTTAATTTTTCATCGAATACTTAACGGTAATTTATTTAAGCATGTCCTTGAATTATAAAGTACTAGCAGATCACCCTCGCTTCGCTCGGGTTCACCCCCTAAATAACAAAAAGAAATCTATCCCACGCGAACCGTACGTTTTTCCGAAATAAAAAATAGCTTATAGTTTGAGCTATATTATTATAAAGTTTCATAAAAAATCATTCAGTAGTTTTTGCGTGAAAGTGTAACAAACATCCATACATCTATACATCCAGACATCACACATCCTTACAAACTTTTGCATTTATAATATTAGTAGAATTAGCCCTTAACGTTGTGTTACTTCGTTAGGTTTTTTAAATTTTTTTACTCATTATAATTTTCCTTCTTTCCAGCAACTCAAAGATGAGCTCGGTGAAGTGGTGGCCGAGCTGGAAGCCCTCGACGGGCAAGAGGAATGTAAGCAGAATAGTAAAGCCAAACAGATGAGCATAGGAAGAAAAAAATTTAATATGGACCCTAAAAAAGGTAAGATAAATCGCTTGCAATGTATTAAATTTAAAGAAGAATCAAAAGGTAATACGGCGTCATAATGTGTTATATTTATTTAGTGTACAATTTTATGTGTATTTTTTTAAAACGAGTAAGTACCTACTAATACTTTTTTATCTGACGTATTTTAACAAGGCTATATTCTGATAAGGTTGTATTCCGGTTTCAATAAGTATATTTTAGTATATTTACATATACATAAGTAGCTTAATACAAATCTTCCGGTTCACTCTAAGAGTAACTATCAAATATTAATATCCACTTTAGTACCTACTAAAAATTACAATCTGTGACGTATTTAACGTTACTAGGTAGTATTGTTACGCGACTATAAAGACCTTGCTGCAATTGCAGTGTTTACATCATAGCAGGTGCGCCGTTCCCACGGATGGGATGGTCTGCATTGTTGACATATACGGTAAATCAAGTATGCCAATGCTAAATCAACATTTTTACACCTGCTATGTGAACCATAAAACTATGTCTACCGTTTTTATATGGTTAATCATATACCTATTTGTTTATACAAAATTCTTGAAATTTAACGTTGTCGATATTAAGCTTTATTTCAAAACTTCTCTAAGATCTTTGACACTATTAGCGTCTCTTTGATTTAAGTACTCTTGATATAACCGAGCCCTTCAGCTTTTAAGTACCATTCGCAAAGACAGAAGTGCCGATCATCAAGGAAATAGGCAGACATTCGATATTATTTATCGGGTTTTTTATGCCTTTCTTCCGTGATTCAACGTCATCTTCGTCTATTTTCAAAATAATCGATGTGAATTTTATGAGTTGGCCTAATAATTTCGTTTTAAGTATTCTTTATACTGAGGCTTAAGCTAAAAAGGTTTAAAAATATATACTGATTTCAAAAAAAAAAATTAAAAGTCTATGGCTAAGAGCATATTCATGCACATTGAATGTGTGTAATATGTGTGGTAAATCCCTATAAGGATGCAAATGACGTGCCATTGATATGTGTAATTATTTACTCATAAAATTCAAGCTAGCACTATACTCGTATTAAGCATTATATGCTTTCGCCTAAGTATTCTGTTCATAAATAAAATTTAAATAATATAATGATATCATTATATAATATGTGTAATTGTTCATTATACATCATGTATAACACTTTTGTGACTACTAACTACTACTACTATACTTCTATTTGGCAAGTAAATACCTATTATTAAAAAGTCATTGTAAGGAGAATATTAAATAATACTTTTTACGCCTTAACACTTTTTGTTATTTTACAACTTGTGTTTTAATGAATACTATATTAACGTACAACGCTATTATACCTACTTAAGAGATGATAAATCGTTTTATGAACATCTTGTCATCTGCTCATTTATCAACATTAATATTATTCTCGAAGGTCAATAAAATCAGTGCAATGTTAAGAATTCGCACAACGTGATTACTTTAACTTAATGATAAAGGAAAAAACGTAACAAGGGAACTTATTTTTATTTTCAAACCCTTAATGATAATAACGTACCTCAGCTAATAGTAGAAGATAGACACGTTATTATGCATTACAATCCATCATTGTCATCTTTACTTATGTACGTTTTTGTAGTGTAAATTATAAAAATAACATTATAAATAAATCTAACGATCTTTTTATATTACTTGATAATGTAGTAGGTATAAGCTATCATCCTTTTTTACAAAGTATAAGTATTAAAATAATTTTTCTTCAGTATTCATAAAAAAAGTATTTTTATCTTTATAAGTAATGTGCTACCCTTTGCTGGAAAATCTTTCTTAAGGCGTATGACGTCAGTAAGAAACGCCATTTATGGATCCTGTGACGTCAAACAGTTAAAGCAACATGCCTTCAACGATACCCGTTTATTTGTCTATAAATGAAAAAAAAATAGAATAATTTAATTTAAAGTAAATGCAGAAAACGTTTGAATTTTTTTAAAGCTGTATCCAATTTTGTAGAACATAAAATTTACCAATATTAACAGGATTTACTAAAATATTTTCATATTGAGAATATTAAACTGGTTTCATATTATCACGTGTAATATAGGATGGGTATTTAAATAGCAAGTGTTTGCAGTAAGCTTCGTTTGGCTGGAATTTGTCTCTTATTACATTATTATCAGTAGCGTCAGGTCGTATCAAATATCTTTATAATGAAAATAACATATTTTAAAAGTTTCAACGAAAGAAGATTTAATAAAATACATATTATAATACATCTTCTATCGTCTCAATATCATTGACTATTTCGAAATATTTTGATTATAATTTTGAAGTCGCCATGACTTACCCTCGACTAGGAACGTTTTATATATAAATTATATTATACATATAGTTTTTGAGAGCATACGTTAGGAGACGATGCCTGACTTTTCTGTAGGCCTTGAAAAGGCCTACAATATTATAGTATATTGTTTTGGTGTATCTCTTAAAGTTTAGCAAGCTTTAGCCATGTAAGAGTAAGAAAATATATGACTCATTTTTTATGACATCATTACAAATCTTTGAAATTCTCGGTTTCTCTCTATATAATATACATGTATTATACATATAAATCTTCCGAAAGAAATTCTCTAAATGATAGTGAAAACCCAAAATCCGTTGCGTGGTTTAGAAGAAGTTAGCGAAGAAACAGACAGACGAAAACACCGACTTTGCTTTATACTATCTATGGATTACATAATATCTTAAACCCTAAAGTTATACGGCAGAACAATCTGACATTATATGTATGTTTATTTCAGGGATTGAATACCTATACGAAAATGGACTTCTACAGAGGACGCCTGAAGACGTAGCACAATTTTTACATAAGGGTGAGGGATTAAGTAAAACAGCGATAGGTGACTACCTCGGTGAGCGGTCGGACTTCAACGAGGCAGTACTTCGGGCATTCGTCGAGTTGCACGACTTTACGGACTTAATACTTGTACAGGCATTAAGGTACCGTTGGATTTTATAATATTACATTGATCGAACAATTTTAATATCATGATTCGATCGAGTATTTATAGAACTTTGGGGATTTCCCATCAGCAATACAATTTTAAGAGTTCAGGAAAAATGATGTTTTTCTAGACTAAGCAATTAAGGTTGTGCGTTTCAATCAATTAGTGTTAGTTTTATATAGTAAAAGATTCTAAATCTCTTCGTTCTTTATAGAATTGTTTTTTTCTTTGTAAAAAATCTTTGTTATACTTACGTGTATGCTAATTACATATATATCACGTGAGTGTGCTATATCATGTTGCACTTGTTATGCGTTTTCCTTCTTCCGTATACCTATGTATAACAAAGGTAAAGAAAAAAAAAACAACTTTTCAACTTTTCATCCGTATAATTCAAAAATTGTAGGTAGATATTGTTGTGCGAATATATTTGCTATACCTATAAAAAAATTATAGCATTATTTAACAAATATTCCATTTGTATTTCTTAAATAAAACTCGATATATTTTATAAAAGTAATTCAACTTAACTAATTAAAGTTTATATCGAACGCAGGCAATTCCTTTGGAGTTTTCGTCTTCCCGGTGAGGCGCAGAAGATCGATCGTATGATGGAAAGTTTCGCTCAACGCTACTGTCAACTAAACCCGGATATATTCACAAATGCAGATACTTGTTATGTGCTAAGTTTCGCCATAATAATGCTGAACACGTCGTTACACAATCCCAGCGTGAAGGACAAGCCCACGCCCGAACAGTTCGTGGCTATGAACCGCGGCATCAACAACGGTGGCGACCTACCTCAGGAATTACTCTTGGTGAGTTAAGTTTTATTGTTATTTAATTTGTTGGGAAATGTCTTTTTACAGAGCAAAGTTTTCAACGTTAAATTATTTTTATTTATGCAATTTGTATTTGCAACTGATTGTGCAAAAATTAATAGCAAAATTGGTTAGATTTATTAATTTAATTAGAACGTTTAACATGCTTAAGCTGTCAATGACCGCCGAGCCACCGGTGGTCCAGTTAACAATTGATTTCTTAGAAATTAACCAGGAGGTGATAAATTGAAAATATAATTTAACGCAAGTTTTGACATTCACGTTCTTTTTTCCATTTATATTAATAATTACTATTACTATTGATTATTTTTATTATATTAGTAAAGCTTTCTTTAATGTTAATCTATACTAATATTATAAAGCTGAAGATTTGTTTGTTTGGTTGAATGCGCTAATCTCAGAAACTACTAATCCGATTTGAAAAATTCTTTTTGCATTAGATAGCCCGTCAACTGAGGCAGGCTATAGGCTATATATCAACCCGGTAAAATGTACGGTTCCCGTGGGATAGATTTGTTTTTGTTTAGGGACGAACCCCAAACGAAGCGAGGGTGAGTTGCTAGTTTATACATAAAAGATATACTTTATTTGCTCAACACAACATTACCATATCAATTACGAAGGGTAGTTTTAACTTTTAATCCGACGTATTAGCCTTAAATCGTATCAACTGACATGGATTATGCTTGTCCTTTGATCATCCAATACTTACCATTTCTTTATAATACTTTATATAGCTTCAATACACGTGTAAATATATACCTTTAAATCGATTAATATTAAAACTAAATGCTTACCTATACATATAATATTTCCATACATTATTTCGACCTTATAAGAATGAATATTGCATATGTTAAACTTGTTATGTTTACCTCAATATAGTCTAAAAACAAATAAATATTTGTTCCAATAAATATAAAATACGTGTTTAATAACTTTTTGCAATAATAAGTAGTTGCAACATAATTATTATTTGAGTACCGGTTTGTTAGCAATGTTATCTGTAGTACAACCGTTACTTGTCATCAAAGTACACAAGCGGTGTGCTTAAGTTTGCTCAGTAATGGTGTCAATGTATAATATTTATCATTACATTTTATGGATTTTATACCGAGCGATAACATATTTTTTTTTATATGCTTTACTATTTTCAAAGAACTTTATTTGTCCCACTACCCCGCTTTAGCTTGCAACTCGCAGAAATAGGCGTATAGTTTTAGATACAAAGGCAGAAAGTTAACGTCTAAAGTACTTTTTTTCTCATATTATTGTGCTCCATAACAAAAAGTCGGTTGCTATGCGAAATATTTTATATTATTATTTGAAATATAGAAAAACGTTTTTTTTTTAAATCACGCTATTACCGCATGTAAAGGTACTGTGTAGATATACCATATGAATTTATTCAATCAATCGAGTTACCAATGACGTGATTCTAAACATTCCATTCATTATTGTATAAGTAAATACAAGCGCTACTTTAGCAGATATGGAAAAGAAGCGTAATAATATTATTAGTAATTCGTAACCATGAATAAATTGTTTCTTATTATTATTATCTAATACATATATTTAGAGTAAGCTAATTATTGTGACCCAACCTTGTTTATTGCGATAAGACCAGTAACCCTTAATGACGCACTCAGATAATAGTGGCAATAAAACAACTCCTTATCGTACCACGAGTATACGCTACGGTTTCTCTCGCCATTTATTCTATTAATACATTCTTAATTCATGAAAATATATATTATGATTAATTATAAAACACTTATTTATTTTGTAATTAGTTATAAAATTATATGTTACGTAAAAAGTAATAATATAAAAACTTTCATATTTAAATAAAATCTATTACGAGTTTTATGATGTGTATCCAAAAACTCGTATTATACTTAATAGTTGTGAAAGAAATTAAAAAACGCAATTTCCTGTTACACAAAAACAAATTCTTCGATTTTACTACATTTATAGATAAACTACATTGATAACGTTCATTTTGAAAAGTTAGTTTGGCGCGGTGTTCGGAACAAGTAGGTTGATTGTAGATAATATTAAGTTAAATATTGCATGTATATTCAAAACAATACTAAATGTTTATTGAACTTTATAATTATATCATATAACGTACTTTATATTACAAACAAGAAGTAGTAGTGAAGTTTTAAGTGTTTTCAGTGAATTTTAAATGTATATTACTATTATTATGTTTAGTGTTTTGTACCTTTGAGTATTATATAAAAGTAAACAAACGTTATTATTAAATAATTTTATTTTATTAATAGCGTCGGTCTTGAAAATTTCAAAAAGAAATTATATTTTTAAACTCTTCTTTCCAGTCTTTATACGAGTCGATAAAGACAGAGCCTTTTAAAATACCCGAGGACGACGGTAATGATCTCATGCATACTTTCTTCAATCCAGACAAAGAGGGATGGCTGTGGAAACAGGGGGGAAGGTATGTTGAGGTGTTAATCTCATATAATATTTTTATTAATTATTATGTATATACTTTAACTTAATATGTATTGTAAAATATTTATTAAGAAACCAAAGCTTGTGTTCATCTTCATGAATTTAAACCTTCATATTATTGAATGAAGTATTTTAATATTAATTGTAACATTGAATTATTTTAGTTACCTCGTAACCAACTAGACATTATACCCTGCTCTGGTTGTTATTTCGAAGATTTTTTTCTTCTTATATACCTACTTATGTTTAAGTTTTTCAAAGTAAGCCTCACACAATATTTCTGCTGAAAGTATGTATATCGGTAGTTTCAATAATGCATAGGCCTCATACGAATAAATATAATAAATACGCTACTATGGACACAGTGATATTTAAATAGTGTGAAATAATGTCGTGTTTCTAAACGTAATATTTAAAATCCCTTTGATAATAATTATTTTAAGTGTTTAAGAAGCACGTATGTATATGTTATGTCGGCGCGTGACCTAAAATTCTCTCAGATTCCTCAATCAAAAAGAGAATGACATTACACATAACTTACAATATAGCACGATCATTATAGCACTTCTTACAAATATAATTCATATTTAAATTACAAAAAATATATGAAATAACAATTTATTTCAACAATAATATCTTACCTAAAATGACCATCTTAGTTTTGATAAGTTTTGGCGAAAATCGTGATTAACTTGAATCCATTTTACATAAAAAATCATGTTATAAACTGTAAATCAGATTTTATTATCCTATTTTACTCACTAATTTTACAATAAGATGCTGTTTTAAAATCACAGAATATTAATATAATTTGTTACCAATATTTTAAACTAGATGGCAGAATAATCGCGCACCTATATATACATTGGCTTTGGCTTTACTTTTTTAGCCTGACCGATTTATATGTCATTTTCTTAATTTGTTTTATTTAAAATTTCAGATACAAGTCATGGAAGAGAAGATGGTTCATATTAAACGACAACTGCCTCTACTACTTCGAGTATACAACGGACAAAGAGCCGAGAGGCATCATTCCATTAGAAAATATATCGGTATGGATTCTTAATGGTCTTCCTTTAAGTTTTAAGCTAATTCTGCCGTCAAATTGTAAAAGAACCCAACAAATTCTTTTACTTTTTTCAAAATTTAGTTAAATATATTTGGTGCTAGAAGATTTAGTGTCATTTAAAGGATTCAAAATTAGTATTTTTAATTACTAGATCATTAATAATAATGACTACTATTCAGTAATATTTTCCTACGATACGATGATCATTTGATAATCACTAGCTAGTAATTTGTTTTTGTATTTTCGCTGCTAATTTTATTAATTGGTAATCAATAACAGTCAATATTAGTTCTAATGAAAATATAATTACTTGCGATTTCCTTATTTTGATTTTAAAATTAGTATGTACTTAATATCATATTAAAAACCAGATAATATTCTGTTCATTGGTTTAATACTGTACAGTAAATAAAACCGGTTATGTAACACTAGTGGCTGTATTACCTACCTTATTAATAGTTATATTAATAAATGAGTTGTTAATAGTTATATTAATGAACTTTAAGTATCAATAATTCTTTTTCTAGATTTTTTTTTACTTTATGTAATTTTGTTTTGTTTTTATTAACACTAATGAAATGGCATTTCTTTTTTAAACTACAATCATATTTTTTTATTATGTGATAAGTGTTTGTGATTTTGAACCCCTTTATTAAACTGATGTGACTGTTTGCATCAATGTAACTCTTAGGGACCATTTTTAAGATAATCTAAATTCTATATAAAAATTATCGCACGAATTTTAATATACACATGTATATTACAAATATATTTATAGTACTAGCGACTCACCCTCGCTTCGCTCGTGTTCGTTTCTAGGTTGATTCCCCATACAAAGTTTTATCTCCATTTTCACCCCCTTAAGAATGATTTCCGGAATAAAAAATATCCTTATGTCCTTCTCAGGGTCTCAAACTATCTTCTTACCAAATTTATCTAAATCGATCCAGTATTTTTTGAGTTTTCGTTATAAACATGCAAAAGTACAAATCTTTCTTTTTTATAATATTAGTGTAGATTAATTATTCAGGGATAACCCCTTGGGCAGTGGTAGCCCAGTGGTAATGCGCTTACTTGGGAAACCGAGTGAAGCGGGTTCAAATCCCGGGTCTCGCACCTCTGATATTTTCATGAGCGAATCTTTTCTAACATGATTACCACTTGCCTTACGGTGAAGGAAAACATCGTGAGGAAATCTGCATGTCTGAGAAAACCTAGCAAGTTTTCGAAAGACATGTGAAGTCCGCCAATCCGCGCTTGGCCAGCGTGGTGGACTATGGCCTGATTCCCCTCGTATTGAACGGAGGCCCGTGCTCAGCAGTGGGACATTAAAAAGGGCTGAATACATACATACAATACAACCCCTTGGGCACGATTTTAGTTTGTGATATTACTTCTTCTCAACAGAACTGCTTTCCGATCTAGTAGTAGCTTCCTCATGAATTGATTACACTCTTTCCATTGAATTGGCGATTCAAAAGTGCTTGTTTAAGTTTAATTGAACAAACTATCAATTATTACTAGTAGTTTTGTGTTTAGTAGTAGATGCTCGTCAGATCTTCACCAATTTTTTAAAAAAGCAACTTAAAATTATTACCTTCCAAATAAAAAAGGACCATCGTAATCGGATCTCATAAGGTGGAGATATCGAGTAGTCCCCTTTTTGCTCCTTCTTGGAGGAAGTGCCCCTCCAATAAAAAATCTCTTACGACACAAATTTTATAAAGTCGTTAAACCTGTATTATAGTGTATACCAAGTTTCGTCTAGATAGGTTGTAAAATACGACGTATAGAGGAGTACCAATAAACATAAAGAGGAAAGCAATTTCTTCCAATAATTTCATTTTATTTCACCAGGTGCGCGCGGCGAGCGACCGGCAGCGGCCGCACTGCCTCGAGCTGTACGCGAGCGGCGGCGCAGACCTCATCAAGGCGTGCAAGACAGACTCCGAGGGGAAGGTGGTGGAGGGCAAGCACACTGTGTACAGGTTGGTACATGACTGCCCCGTTGCTATAGGGTCTAGATTCTGGTTAGTAGTATGAAGTCCTAGGTTTGAATCTCTGATAGGGCGAAAATCTTTATTGATACGACATGTAATAACTCAATAGCAGCTTTAAAATGGGAAATTGACGGGATGCCCCCGTTGCTTTCGGACTTGCCCGCATTAGGGCTAATCTAAGATAGTACTGTGCGAATTTTCACACTGTTTCCATTTATAGAAATCAGGAGCATTTAGAAAGGTTATAGACTATTGATAATAATTTATGAATACATCGTGAAAGTATGTATTCGTTATGGAAATATTTGTGAATTAAATCAGAAAATATCATACTTATTGGGGTATTACGTGATATTAATATTGCGAAGGACATCTAGGGACACTAGTCTACACATATAATAAAATTCTGAGTCGAATCTGTATATTCAATATTTTTTGCAAAATCTATTGAAATAGTCATTACTATTGATACAAAGGCCGAATCTACAGTTTTTGGGATTTTTGTCTGTCTGTCGTGATCACATCACGAAAAAACCACTGGACAGATATTGATGAAATTTGGTATGATTATAGCTCGTTATCAGGTACTTTTTACTGCGGGAAAATATCTCATCTCTGAGAAATCTATACTAAGCATTAAAACATAACGTGAAGAGAGTGCGAGTGCGCGATTGTACCCTCAGTCAATGCTCTATATATAACTAATCAGTGGGATGAATGAAGCCGTGGTCAAAGTAAACTGAGAATGGTTAAATAATAAGAAATCCGGATAGCTATATTCGCTAACATTGAAATACTGTTAAAATGATTATATTACAACATTTAAAACTGTAGTGACATTAGCCCAAAATCAAATAAAAATTATAAAAAAAAAGATAAGTCATTAGTTAAAAAAATATATATAAGTTGCGTAATGTGTACTTTATTAAAAGTACAAATATTTCTAAAACTTGTAAGAAGAAACTGTTGATATATAATTATTTCTTTATATGGGAGACATGTGCGTAATTTAATACTTACATACGTATACGTATACAGTATACTTAACTATGTTACTGCATACCAATAGAAGAGTTCGAGAATTTCTAAACAAATTTATGATTACATTAGTTACACTGTACATGATAATGCTCCATAGTGATGACTCACAACTATATTTGTAGATGACAGTACCTTACCTACCATACCTTAGCCAACATTATTTATAATGTTGATCTTTGTATCTGATTGTAAAATACAACTGCGGTATACTAATATGTTAACAGTGACTAATTTAACATGTGTGTGCTAAGGACAAATTTTAATAACTCTTCGTCATTATATACACTCTTTAAAGAAGACCAAAGTACAAGCAAATATACAATCTGATAGTAGTGTATAATTTTAAAATAACATACTTCTAATTCATTTAATTACCCTACTTTTGTCATATCTATTGATGTTTTGTAAATATGAATGACGATAATAATAATATGATACAATGGAGCTGATCTGCTGCCATATGTTTGTATCCATAGTCATAACTCATGAGACATGAGTGAAATCTTCGAGCTTGGCCTCATTTAATTCGTTTTAACGCGTTCTATAGACTATAACCTTTTAAAGTTACAATTATTTGTTTTAGAATGTCGGCAGCTACAGCAGAAGAACGCGATGAATGGATCGAATGCTTGCGTCGTTCTATTAGCCACAACCCGTTCTATGACATGCTCGCTCAGCGTAAGAAGAAGGCTCAGCACAACCTGCACTCCGGTTCTCACTAGCGAAACACCGGTCCACAGCAATACTCAGCGCTTTCCAGGACGCGTTCGCGTTGTTTTCCGCAGGATGCTCATTCTGTGTCAGCGCCAGTCAGCGCTTTAAAGCGCATGTTCGTAATCTTAAGCGTTGCTTGCTCATTTTGTGTCAGCGCCCATCGGCGCTTTATAGCGCACGTTCACAATCTTAAGCGTTGGTTGCTCATTTTGTGTCAGCGCCAATCAGCGCTTTAAAGCGCATATTAGCCCGTTTAGGACAAGTTAACACTCTTCAACGTACGTGAGCGCTTGTCGGTGCACTCAACTACATATTACTTTCATGGTTTTATCCTAAACATTAATTACCTGAAAGCATAAGAACATTTTTTTCAACACCAATAAATTGATTAAGTTATCGATAGACAATATATTTGTGTTGAAACTAGATTTACAAATTTAAAGACTAACTTAGTGGAAAATATACTATGAGTCTATGTTAAGTGTTGTAAAATCATGAAATATAATAATAAACCCAAATTTACCTGCATATATGTTGTATAGACATAAGACAAATATTTGAGACAGCTGACATGCATACATCGACATAGGTTATACAAGAGTATTTTTTACAAACAAAGTTTTTACCAATAAATGATAGTGCTTAACCAAAAACTAGGAACATTCATTAAATACAGCCGTCTATACTGAAACCTACGACAAAGTAGTTAACAATTAGCGACTAGCTAAAATGTAGAACACCAATCCTTATTTATATGAAGCTAGAATTTCTTTTTGAAATGTTTTTAATGTATTGTGGCATATCGAGGTTGAATAGAAATAGGAGAATAAAGTATCAAGAAAGTTACATTAACAAGGAGTGTATATAGAGATGAAACTTAACAACTACTATTAATCGAGCATAAGGGTTGTAAGAAAAGGGACATCCGATAAGTAGAAGTCAACAATGTTGAGAATTTTTTTCTTACTTGTTATTTTAATAGGTTTGTCTTGGAATCGACTAATTAATATTATCGACTGAATAAACAATTCAAGAATATATATTACTTTAACCATTCTTGATGGTGGTATTGAACATCCAAAACACTAATAGCTTTCAGCTTAACTATTTATCAAATCTTACAAATGTTGACAACATATTTAACTAATTATAAGATCAAAGCTTGAATAATTGATTGTACGAAAGAATTAAAATGAAAACGAGTTCGATATTCTTGTTACGGATAAGACGCCTTTTGGACTAACTAATGTTCACACAAATCACTTATATCTGGGCATTTCATGCTCTAACTTGTTTTTTAACTATTTATTTCATATTTCATAAGAAGATATAAGTGATTTGAATAATATTCTGTGAAGTAATTACAAGAATAACAGAAAATGCGCCTAGTCTCATAATGGATAATTTTTTTTGTACTATTTTGTATGAACGGCCTCATTACTGAAACTTAGTAGCCATTCATAATTAAGGTGAAGGTCCAACATTATGTATCTACATAACACATCGTTCATATTATAAAAGATACAATTTTGCATGACCACATTGTAACTAAGGTATTACTTATTTACTTAACAAATTTTATTTAACTTTTTGGATTCATATTATACTATACATGTATGATATACAAATGTTCCTTGGGTACTAATTTGTTAAAATAAAAATTCAAATAACAGTCATGCATAAGAATAAAACAATGGAGAAACATGAATAATATTGTGATATTTACAGCCATAATACGAATTGTAGTTGTATACTGAAACGAACAATACAATATACATCATCAGCGAGTAGTTCACGGTGTTTGAAATATGTCCATGTAAATAACGAAAGCAAGACTGAAAAATTATTGTATGAAAACAATTGCGTCATTCGTAGATTATATCATAGAAATACAATCCTTTTTTGTGATATTTTTGAGTTCTTTTATATTTTATTTGTTATGTATTAACTGTACAAATCTCCTAATATCATGAATTTATTTAAACCTTATCATATAATTATGTTCATCTAAAAATATGTTGTTTATTGGTCACAAATACATGAAATATTTAATGATCATTTAAAAAATCTTGTGCTTTTATGATATAATTTATTAAAGGCTGCAACATAATATAACCGCCCTATTATTGGCATAATTTGCAATGTTATTTAAATTTTGAATGTGATTTTTTGGTGTACATTATAATTGTAATAGTTAGGATTTTACAAATTTATTGATTGCTTCTCGTTGCTTTGACAATAATTCGTTTATTCAATGGTTTGCCAAAAATCGGAAAACCGTAGGATTATAATGATTATTATTAATTATACACACCATATATTATATCCATTAGTCGAAATTTGTATTTATTAAAAGTATTACGTCATGTATGATATAAATAGTATAGAGGTAGTATAGTGTACTATATGTAGTTATCGTATATATTATGGTGTACATAGGGCTTGGTAAGTTTTAGAAGGTAAACTAGTATTTTAATAGAACATTTGCTATTTCTTTAATTTTTACATTTATTTTCAATACTTCCAAATTATTCTAAATATTATTTATGAAATTAAAATTTTAATTTAGTTATTTTAAAACAGATTATGTGTTTGTGCAAATGCATGTAGTTTGTGAGAATATTGCGATGGACAATTGCGTATTGTTGTTGTGATGTCATATTGTTTGGATGTAATTTGGATATAATATAATGATTTGACAGCTAATTCTTTTGTTTCTGATTCATTTGCAATCTTTCTCTGTATTCTAGTTTTCTTTCCTGTTTTTTTTTCCTTTAATCGAGCAATAGCAGTTAGTCTAAAGAGTTTTGTTATAATTCATACCGACTCGTCCTCCAATAGTTTATACAGTCTATTTTTCGAAATGTTATTTATTAATTTTTATCAAATAATGTTTAATTTAGCTATTGAATCATTTTAATGTAAACATTTGAGCCAACGTGGGAAATCATTATTGCACAACATTATCGTCAATTTCATAATGAATGTAAATATTCGTATAAAATTAGTTGTATTTAGGTTAAACAAACACGTATTTAGGGAAAGGTGCCTAATGATCTGTAATTAGGTAAGTTAGAGTAGGGCGTAGGCTAAGCTGTGTACATTCGCGTTCAATATTAATTTATCTCAATTGTAATTGTAGTGATTTATAATTGTGACAACAGATGTGCATAATAATGGCGTTGTAAATAATTTTGTATGAAACAAATACATTATTATCATTATTTATTGATTTGTTTTTTTTTCTATCCTCTACAGGGTTTTAATATAATAATATGTGGCTACACAGATGTCAACTACATTTTTACAGTCTCGTTATAATGTCAATGATCTCAATATATAATATATTAATAAGTACATATTAAGTAAGCAAGGCCTTCTGACCGATTTCGGTCACGGCGGCCAATCTCATTAAGATTAGCCATCTGCGCAAGACATTATAGTGCAGCGCGTATGCGCGCAGACACAAGTGCACTCTCTATTCCTGTCACTCTCATACTCCGATGGGACGAATACTCGACACGACCGGTGAGAGTTAAGGCGCAGGACCGATGGCTTTACGTACTCTCCGAGGCAAGGAGGTGAAATACTGCCAACTTCCCAACTCCGGGCTATTACTGAGGCTTACTAAACAGAAAGACTCAATAACTAAACTTGGCCCGACCCGGGACTCGAACCCAGGACCTCCGGATGTGCAGCCGCACATGCTAGCCACTACACCACCGAGGCAGTTAAGTACATAGTATTATCATACTAGCAGAACCCGCGGCTGCGCTCGCGTTAAAACTACAAAAATCTCATATGATAGGTTCCGTACAAACTTTCTTCCCTATTTTACCCCCATTTTGAGATGAATTTCGTGAAATTCTTAAACGCGTATTTATTTAATTGTATTTAAAAATATTTATACCAAGTTTCAAGTAATTCTGATCACAAATATTTTTGGGTTGTATTATAAGTATAACACGTGTTTTCCCGTGGAAATGAGATAATATATCTCGGTAAAAAGTAGCCTATGTCACTCTCCAGCCCTCCCAATTACATCCACACAAAAAATCATGCCAATCCGTCACTCTGTTTCGATGTGAAAGAAGGACAAACAAACAAACAATTACACTTTGAGATTTATAATATTAATAGTATGCATATCATAGGTCTGTTTTACAACACGTTTTGTTATATCTGTTAATATATAGTATGTACTTTATTTCGACGAAAATTTAATTTTCTTAATACAATAAATTTCCTTAATTCGCCATCTATAAAATAAATATGTGGCAAAAGGACATTTACTGAACAATGCTATGAATAAAATCAAGTAAATTTTTTTATAGTTATGACCTCAGAATATTTAAATTTTTATATTTTTATTGCATAACTCAAATTACATGTACTTATGTATGTATGAATAATTTAGGTACCTAATAACATATGACTATTATGATCGGTCTTAATTGGTATTTAGTATTATGATTGCGCATCGTGAGTTATAAATTATGTATAATAAGAAAATAATAAAATTTATTTTACTACAGCTATTATTATTTATTGTACCTATAACTTTATTGAAAAACAAACTAAGACGCAATATTATAAAATTATTTATTCAGACTAATCACATATTTTATACCCATCTTTTTATCGATAGTTTTTTTATATGAGAACGTTGTGTATTCTATGCTGCTTTAATTGCGGAATTGCCAGTGAAAGCTAATTACTGTACTACGCTAGTTTAATTATTTTTTTCTATTAAAGGCTTTTAACCGATTTATTTTACCTAATGGAGACTATACAATGTTTATTGATTTTATAATAAATATTGAGATACTGTATGTATAAAATGGCATTGGCTATTCTTATCAACGTAACACGCGAGCAGAATCGGTGACAAGAATTAGTCTAGAATAAATACGTAGCGTAACAACTAATAATAATAATAATAACAATAATAATATTTTGAAGTTTAAATAATTTACGTTTATTTAACTTATTCAGGATTTAACTCTTGCTTAATAAAAATATAGTAATAATTCCCAAATATACAGACCACTCTCTGTTACAGTGCTTTTCTGTAAGCACTTATGAAGTTATGTACGAAAGCGGAATCTGCGAAAATACTTCACGTATTTAACATGAAGTGTGTGTGTCAGTTGTCGGGTTACATAAAAGTTAAAAAAAATCCATTGCTTTAACGTTTATTCCGTCATAATCGTTTTAAGCTCAATCATTTGTATATCAGTTATCACGTCGAGTAAACACAACCTTACGTGACTGACATATTATGGCCCAAAGAGCTCGTTTACACACATTTTAACAAACGCTTTTCGACCGTGACGTTCAAGTTGGTTTCCTTTTCCGTTGGTGAAACGTTTCTTGCGTAAACTCGCTGAAATAAGTTACTGGAAATTATTTATTGCAATTCTGTTATGTACTTAATTTAACAGAATATAGAAGTCTAGGTCAAATAACGAAACATTTGAATAAAAACAAAAATAATGTAACTAAGTATTATACATTATATAATCCAAGTATTATCTATACATACGTATCTATTATAAAATTCTAACTTAGTTGAATCTGTATATTAAATATTTTTTGGAAAATCTTATTGAAATACTTATTATTATCGATACAGAGGAAGAATCTATAGTTTTAAGAATTTTTGTCTGTCTGTCTTTCTGCCTGTCTGTCTCGGAACGCATCACGAGAAAACCACGACAGTTTTTGATGAAATTTGGTATGATGATAACAAAATATTGCATCTCTGACAAATCTATACTAAACGTTAAAACGTCACTAAGGACGAAGCCTAGTGGAGCGAGGGTGCGTCGCTAGTACATTATATAAATCTAAAAATATAATTAAATAATTTGCGTGAATATTTTAAAGACTTTTTTATATGTAGGTACCTACAGTTGAATTATTCAAGTCGCGGCGGGGATGGTGAAGTTTGAAATTATAAAAAATGCTAAATAAAATACTTAAAGAAGTCAATGTCAAATAATAAGCGATGTATATACGCTTATAAACATATAACCTTGTTTAAATTACTAAATTATTCTATTTAACCCGCATTTATGCATACAAAATATGTATAGGTACATATATATGAAAAAAATCCGACTGCGTAAAAAGGGAACTAATTAATATGATCTGCAACTCTATTTTTCGTCTATGTTGAGAGATTGCTACGGCTTCTAACGGTAAGGCCTAAGCTTTGATTACCAAACCGGGACGAACATATGAATAAAATCCTTATGGATTCTCCTTCTTACAGAATCGAACCCATACAATGCCCGTTAGTAGTACTATCCTCAAATCTATAATTTGCTATAATAGTGTTGCTTATTAGTGTTTTTAGTATAAAAGCGTAAGTGTTTCGTGGTTGTGTTTTTCTTTAATGTAGCTTTTTTATATATGTCTTGTCTGGATTAGGTTTGTAAGTCGGAGAGTAGATACATACATAGTACACTAAGATACTTTTTACAACATAATCGGTTCCTATAGGTATTTATTTTTATAATGGAATATTCTAGAGACTACTAAACTAAACTACTTTTTTATAACTTAAACTATGAAACGATGCTGCTTTTCAAAGACTAACAATAAAACTTATTATTAGGTGATCTGTTTGTGTGGATGATCCACATGTTACATACACGTAGAACCTGTTTGGATCTTGCTGATTGCATTTCAATTGAAAACTCGATAATGACAAATCATCAAGCGCATTCTAGATTGTTTTCATTACGTAATCCTATGTTATAAATTAAAGATTTAATATTCTTTGTTTACCTAGTATAAACACAATGGGTACCTAGATATTCATACAACATTGTCTCAATCATTATACGTATTAAATAAGTATGTATATATATTATATAGGTATCGCCTTGGATTTTTTGTAACCACATTGATACTTTACCATAACTATTTTATTGACAGTTAATCATAGATATACACCATAATATCAATATCAGTAATATATCAGTTTGACTTTTATTATTATGTAGGTACGTTTGTTTTTCTTATCCGCTATAACTACAAAAATATTTTAATCAAAGGAATACTACTTGCAATTAAATATGACTAATTAAATACTTGAATACTTATATACCTAACAACTGTGTCAACATTATTTATATGTTAATTTGCATTACAAATTCTTCATGATTCAGTTTCTTATTTATAAAAATGTTACAATAAAGGATGAACATAAAAGACTAGACTTTAAGTAAAGAAATAATTTAAATACACATAAATAACAAACGTCATTCCAAAACACCGTTACCTTTTGATAAAAAAAGTAATTCAAATATCAGTTCTCTATATAAGAAGTAAATACAATTTATTTTAAAAAGATATTTTACCCTGTTGTCGAGATAAATCAATATATTAACTGCAAGTTACTTAAACTCATTAACTAGCCGTCGAACAGCATATTTAATACTAGTAATTAAACTGTAAATGATTTCTATCTTTCATAAAGGGAAAAATTGTTATTGAATCATATAAACAAAATAGTTAATTATTTTCATATCTTTAGAACCAATTTGTAGAGTCAATGTTTCCATCTTGGAAGTATCGAACCTGTTGTTTTCAGCATAGTAAGCATGCCACATGTTTCACTTTGTACTATGTCATGGCTATTAAGTAATAGTTTGTGTCTACTTATAACTTATAAGTAAAAAACGAAATAATCTCCATAAAATTCGTTTATCAATCTTTATTTTATTTTATCAGATACTAGCGACTCATCCCCGCTTCGCCCGAGTGCGTTCCTAAGTACGTTTTAAATAGATAAAATTGTAATTGTGTGTGTATCTTAAGAGGTAGACACATGCTATCGCAGACTTTTCTTTAGGCCTTTTTAAGGCCTACAATATTGTAGTACATTGATTTGGTGAAGGTATCTCTTAGGTTTAGCAAACGACATGTGTACGAAAACTGTTTTTTTGACAAAACATCATCACAGTTTAGCCATTCTGTACTAAATATTTGCAAATTATAAGAAAACCTTTCTCTTTTATCGCTCTTGCTATTAATGAAAACAGTATCAATATCCGTTGCGTGATTTAGAAGAAGTAAGCGGAGAAACAGACAGAGGAAGAATGCGTCTTTGTTTTACATTATGTGTAGATATGTATAAATCATCGTCTTGCATCCGAAATACATAAATTTTGCATTTTCCTATGAAAATGAAGATTTTACCACACTGTTAACTATATAAATTTTTAAACTCTGCTTTTTGTGTAAAAAAAAAACCTTAAAAATTTTGTGTGCGGGACAACTCGGCCGATCCAGTTGTTGTGTTTTCCCGTGAGAATGAGAGATTTACCTGTAGTAAAAAATATCCTAAATGTTGGCCCGAGTAATCACTACACAAAATTTAGTTAAAATAAGTTCAGTATATACAGACAAACATACAAAAAAATTCTACATTTCACTCATTATTTAATAAAAAATCATGTACAGATTTCGCTTTGTTACTATTTTATTATATGTAGGTATAAATTATAGCTTTAAACATTAATTAAAATATAGAGCCTGATTTTCAGTGTGCTAGTGCTTTCTTTATAACCAAATAATCTTTTTAATTATTTATTGAGTTATTAATGCTGAAAATTACCTTCATAGTTTAACAGTTTTTGTACATGACGATCGCCACTTGACCTCTACAAACGTCAAGGACGTGGCATTTAACATTCGATAATAATATAATACTTTTATAAGATGTCTATCGATAACACTTATTGAAGTACTCTCCATTTTGTTTTTTCATTAAATTAAGTAGAAATTGAAATACAGGGTAAATCTTTAATATTTTTTATAATTTGATGTAGTTTATTTACGTGAGTAATTTTGTATTTGCTTTTGTGGTATAAGCTTTGGTATTTTAACTTTAAAGCTTTTAATTTAAGATACTGTATTTGGAAGAAAAAATAAATCTTTAGCAAAATAGGTGACTTAAACCTTGTGTAAATTAACTAGATTCACAGATTATGACTTTTCGTTACGAAACTCTAACAGAGGAGGTGACATATCGTTGTCGGTCAATTACTGCCTCTTCGCTAAATATTTACAATGACACATTCAACTGTAAAGCTTCCAATCTTAATGTAGGCATTTAGTGTATTATAACTATCTACTAATAATAAAATGATGGCCATTTGACAAACAGACCATGAGCAGACCATGAGCGCAGAGCGGATCTTCGCTAGGTAGCCTAGGCGAAAACTGTCTCACATTCATGCCCGTTGTACTACTTTAATGCATGTATGCCATATAAGTATTTTAAGAGAGAGCCAGGTAACAAAAGTAGTAAGATCTGTGAAGGACCCGAAATCCTCTCTATTTACATATATATATATATATATATATATATATATATATATATATATATATATATATATATATATATATATATATATATATTATATCCTATTTATAATCAAAAGCTTAGCCTAAACTTATTCTAAAAGTTATATGATACATTGTTATTTATCAATTGTAATGTAATGTTCTCCTGACCGATTCCGGCCACGGCGGCCAATCTCATTGAGACTAGCCAACTGCGCAGGAGATATTATAGTGCACAAGTGTACGCGCAGACACAAGAGCACTCTCTATTCCTGTCACTCTCATACTCCGGTGGGACGACTATTCGACACGACCGGTGAGAGTTAAGGCGCAGGACCGACGGCTTTACGTGCTCTCCGAGGCACGGGGGTGAAACACTGGCGGTGTTTCACTTCCCAACTCCGGGCTGTTACTGAGGCTTACTATACAGAAAGACTCAATAACTAAACTTGGCCCGACCCGGGACTCGAACCCAGGACCTCAGGATGTGCAGCCGTACATGCTAGCCACTACACCACCGAGGCAGTAAGATTATCAATTGTACCTATACATAAACCAGGCGATTATAGAGACTTTGTCGTAAATGAAATATGATATGTAGTAACTTAGTGAAATTCATGTGCGCGTTTCACGCAAAAAGTACTGAACCGATTTTAAGTAAATTTTGTGTAGTGATAACTTATTACTCAGGTCATTTATAATAAATAAAAGAATTTAGAGTTAGAATGGCTGATCGGATATGGATGAAATTTGACACAGCGATAGTCCGAAAAAGGCTACTTTTTATCCTGGAATAAATGCACGGTTCCCGTGGGATAGATTTGTTTTTGTTTTTCACAGAGCAAGCGATCGACTATCTCTTCCATACTTACCGTTAAAATGTACCTAGGGACGAACTCGAGCGACGCGAGGGTGAGTCGCTAGTGGTAAATAAAATATTTAATTATTCTAAAAAAAAACTTTGTGTTAACGTGGCTATTTCTTAGCGCATGCATGCTATCATTTACGTAATTGTTATGAAAATTCGCTCACGTTCGAATACTATTCGGGAATACATTTACATTTAATATTAGGGTAATATTCAAAGTGGTTAAGAAAATTATTTTTACTGCTGCGCACGTCAGCCTTAGGATATGTTAAAAATATTATTTTACTTGTACAATCTGCTGGTGTTTTTAATATACATATGTATAGTAGTTAATTATTTATGAATAGTATATATACATTTGGAGTTTTGCTTCTTCTTAAATTCTTAATTTAACATGGGCTGCTTTAAATAACTGAAATATTCTAATATCTTTAACTTTACATTTAAAAAAATATTTTTATGGCATTGGTGCCAATGCACAATGTCATCAAAATAAGTTGATTTTCCTTTTGTTATTATGAGATTAGTATTATAAAAAATATATTAAATAATTAAGAAATATCCTTGATGATGTTTTAATGGTTTTTAGTAATTTTGCTTGCCTAATATTGTTGCGTGCATATACTTAAAAAAAATATTTTGAGTGATTAAACTTAAGTCTCAATCTACATAATGAATGTATACGATATGTAAGATAAATTTTATTTTGCAAGTAGTAATTAAAAAGTAAGGATACTAATAAAACTTAGTAAGTAAATAGATAGGAATTAAACACTTAGTCTTTTGATTTGTGATTACGGTTATGAGCTTTTCCACGTAATAAGGTCGACATTAGGTTAGGTCAAGTCTTTTGGATGTTAAGTAGGCTTATGTTTCAACTGTACTGGAGAAATATGTTCAATGAAATATATCACAGAGTTTGCCTACGGGAGGAATGTAGCTTGATATTTGATTTTACAGATTTTAATTGTTTTAATATTTAAACAACGTAATAGAAACAAAATAAAAAAATAGAGAAAGTAAATATAAATTTAAACGTGGCTATAAGTATAGTAAATTTTTGTGTTACACGCAACGTCTCGGCAGTAATTGATAGCTTCAGAAAATTCGTATCCGGTGTACCTACTCGGAATGAGTTGCTATAAAATGAACTATTAAAGTATAATATTGCTCTTTTAATATATTATGTACCTCAGATGTACATGTTTTAAAATTAAATGAGCTCTCAATGTATTTATATAGACATTTTATTTTGTAAACTAGCGTCCCGACCTGGCTTGGCACATGTATAAAGTTACATATAATTACACAGTTTTATTTGGCATTCGGGTGAATGGAGTGTAAATTGCATTTATACAAATGTGTCCGTCAAACAAAAAGCGCAACATTAGACGCTGTCTTTTCAATATTACAAGTATTAAGAAACCGAAATAGAGCGATGATGAAATTGTCGAAAGTTCGTTCGTTGACTAAAATAATAAGCAAGCCTCTTAGATTTATTTTATTTTTTGTTGTTTAATTAAATCTTCTTGTTTTATTATATTTTGTGTTTTGGTAAAATATTAGTATAATGTAGTGTAATATTTTTAGGCAGGTCTTCAAACATATTATTTCCAACATCAAATTTTGTAGAACGAAAATTGGCTTTGTTAAAAAAAACGTGACAAACTCTATTCATAGTGCTAATATATAACAATTTCATAACTGGTATTTGCAAGTATCGATGAGTATTTGAAATAAAAACACTACAAACGCGAACCGTTTCACGGCTCACCGAGCGTGTATTTCGACAATAGGAAATTTCGAATTTTTTCACATCTAGACGAAACGTCGCACAACTTTACACAAACAAGTGTTAACAAGGTTGCGCCTACAAAATGCATGCAGCCTTGAGTGCCAGCAACTGAGGGCTATGTACGGGGCTATAAATAATTCAGGCACATTTTTTACTTTATATAAATGTAGGTCGCATACTTGAGTCTCGTGTCAGTTGATTACCTAATTTTATGTAGTTTTGCGTTTTGTTTAACTTCAAACAAAGATGAATCCATTATAAAAATTAGTTCATAATAAATCGTATAAATAATTAAAATAAAATCTTACATCCTTGTATAGCAAAAATGTGTAATAAATTGATGTAATATGACAATATTTCAAAATACACATGTTTTTGTAAGTGTTTTCTAAGAAAAAGATAAGTCGTAATTTCCTAGCAATAATATTTTAATGAAATGTTTTTAAGCTGAAATATCCTTTTGTAGAATTTTCTATACATTTTTTTTGTACAGAAACAGTTATAAGGGTGGATTTACTTTCGTTGGAAGTTATACAACGGGATGTGTAATGATGCTTATTCATATTCTCAGATTAAATTATCGAACTTCGATGTCATATGATGATTCCTTATTGAGATACCACGATTGAAGTTCAATTTAAAACACTTAGAGCTCAACAATAATAAAAATATTTGATTTTCGACTTAATGTTTCACATAAAAATACTTTTTATACCTATCAGATAAATAATTCGCTTTCCAGTCTGTGGAAATAATTATTTAAATAGCTATATTGAAGTGTTATTATTTTTTGGTCTTAAATATAAATCCAAATAATATTTAACTATATTTAAAAGATAAGAAGAGAATCTTTTAAGTGCTAAAGAAGATTCGTAGTGCGATGTCACGTAGTAAGTGAAAGTAGCTATGTATTTATAAGGGCTATATCATAATGGTCAGAGTCCACAGTAACGGCAGCTGGCATCGTCTTATACACGGTACATTATAATATGGTCCGTTGTACATACATATGTACTAGCGACTTACCTTCGCTTCGCTCGAGGCCGTCCCTAGGTGATTTTTTAAATTGACATAACTTTTTTATTTATGAATCGATTGAAATAAAACAAACACCAAATTTTAAGTAAAGCTTTCTACAGTACGTAAGTGAAAACCTCACCCGAATTGGTTACGCCGTTTCTGAGATTATCGCGCATAAATGCACAGACAAACAGACAAACCGACAAACTGTTAAAATTCTAAAAATCTTTGTTTTGGGTTCTATTGCGTAAACAAAGATCTCCAATAATAGTTTTTTTCAAATAACTTCCATGTACAGACAGCGATCAGTTACAAATTATTATATGTATGATGATGATGATATGATATGATAATTTTAGTACATCTGTTAGCTAAGATGTAACTTGTAAATGTGAACTTGCACGATTCATATTCACCATAGTTCATAGTTGTGATGTATTAATAAATAACACAGTAACCAAATTATTAACGAATTCTGTTTAAATTTTAAATTTAACTTTAATTTAATTTAAATTTAACAAGTTATTAAAACTCAAAATTAAATTAATTATATTATGTTATAATAATCCCATAATTCCATAATCTAGTACTTATAAATATATTATTTAGTATACTGTAGAATATCGCCGGCATATATTATTTTATTATTGCTCCTTATGGGGGCCTATGTACTCGTATGTCTACAGAAAACCTATTTGTCTCTTTGTTGACAACGTGTTAGAACAGCCTTGGCGTACTATTTGGCAATGTTGTTGATCAAAAACATGCCACAACGGTTGTTATGTATTTTCAATATGAGGTATTATTTAAATGTTTAAATTGTTCAATAATTACTACGATCCAAAAAACAGGGAAAGACCTATTGTTCGAAATTACAAACAATAACTAAAATAAGATAATTCATCTTATCTATGTTTATTTGTGTCGTAGTTTTCTTAATTTTCCTCTAAATTCTTCATAATAATTTATTTTAAAATATGTTATTCAATGTTAAAGATTTACATATCATTCTATTTACGAGTATATAAGAAATATAAAAAAGACAATACTTATTTCAAATATATTATACCTTAATAAACACTTTTTAATAAATTTTCTAGAATAAGCTTTAACTAGCTTTAAGTTTCTTGTGATAACGTCATGTCTAGGCAAGGTAAATACTAGAGGTAAACTACAAATCAGATGACAAAGGCATTCAAGACAATGTCATTAAGTGTTTTTTAATTATAGAACTGGTATAATGAACTCTCCAGCTCTAAAAATAATAATGTATTAACAAGCAGAGCCTGTTGTTGTTTTTCCTTTTACGTAAGGTATAATAAAAAATGGGATTCTTTATACATAGTACATATAATATGTATAATACGTTTTGTTTTATATATCTCTGCATTTTCAAAACATTAAAAAATTTGTCTGTTTGTAATATTAAAATAACCGCTTTTTACTAAATGCATATGGATGTATACACGGTACATACACCAAAACTACATTTTTTACAATTTTTGTCTGTCTGTCTGTCTGTTTGTCTGTTTGTTCCGGCTAATCTCTGAAGTGGTTGGACCGATTTTGACGTGATTTTCACTGGCAGATAGCTAATATAATAAGGAGTAACTTAGGCTACTTTTATTTTAGAGAAAAAAATAGGGTCCTACGAAAAAAAAATCAAATTAATTAAATAATTTGGTTTGGGACGCGACCTAGGGACGAACCCGAGCGAAGCGAGGGTGAGTCACTACTTATATTATATCATACCTAATGATACTTTTTTTAAAACGCTTACTTTATAAATATTTTTTTAAATTTACATTTTTAAAACATGCATATTTTTTATAGAATGTAGAGAAAGTAAAATATGTGCGGAATTACGGAAATTATATAATTTTCGAGGCCTATAGCGTACACCTTATATGTTTACAGACAATATGGATATTAATCCACATTGTTTGTAGCCATCGTATAGATTACATTATAATTCCATTTACTTTATTGTATAGCAAACAAAGCTAATATAAACAGTATTTTTTATTCCAGTAAGTTCGGTTTGTTGCGATCCTCACGACGGAATATAGAGGCGTCGAACTCCAATCTGTAAGTATTGAAACAATGTAATGACAACATTATAATGCAATTTTATTCAATCTACTGTATAACAAACAACGTAATAAAAACAAATAAATATCATAAACATAAGAGCATTGTACGGCTTTGTACAATAAGATAAACAAATTAGGTCTCGACTGTAAACGCCCATTTAACTATTTATCTTAATGTTACTATTAAAAAAAGTTCAATAAACAGTTATTCTTCATAATGTTGTTTACATTTGTAGCTTTCTGATAAAAGAGCTTATAGTTGATTTTTTTTTTAATGTATATAAGATTATATAATAAAAATAAGTGTTTTAAAAATATTTTAATTATTACATATTTTTGTGAAAAAAAAAATGAGTTAGTTTGATCATGATTGCTTTAGATTTGTTCTGCGCACTGCACGCACCCAATGGGAGGTAACCCACCTCGGTGGGTGGGGTACCATGCGAGTTGCTCCTGGTACTTCTCTGAAAGTAGAGTGGACTGTTGTGGTCTGCTTCAGCAGACCTGCCGTCCGTCCTGCGACCATTAAGACGGGGGATGTTCCGTTGGGTTTCAATGGGCAGTACTAGCTTTGGCGGTAAGTCCCACATAACCACCTGTATGTGCGCAGGTAGTATGCCTAAATGCATTTCCCAACATTAAAAAAAAAGATTCGTTCTGCATATTTTATAAGTTTTTCTAGTCATGGCTTTCATTAATTAAGTTGTCTCTTGATGGTCTTTTTATAGGTTAGCGAATATAATAAAGATATAATAGATTTAATTATACTGTAGTAAACTATGTATAAATCTAAAGATAATTTTTTAACTTAAAGGCTTTAAGAGGTATGTATGATGAGTAAAACTGGTAAGTATATCAATTATGAATGTAAGTATGAATAAATAGAATACGTCGTCAATAAAAATATATTAAAAATATGTTTACTGAAAAAATAATAAAAAAAAAATCTTTTGTTATATACTGGATTTTCATAGTTTTATATCCTTTATTTTTACTACTTTATAAACACACTATTCTTAAATTTAATAGAGAAAATACGTACTATTTCAAAAAAGTAACTTTTTGATTCGATGAATAATCTTTTTCGATTTTTTTCGGTTTGATTTTTTTATATAAAATTTTCTGTCACATGACCTAATGCTCCTAATGGAGAATGTATTGTATCGTGTATAGATAATGTAATATATTATACACGTTTTGTGTTTTAATCAGTATAAATAAATATGTAGATATGTATGAAATGGCAATGTAACTAAAAAGAAGTAAATATAACATTATTTCAGAAACAAAGTTGAAACTTATTGGATAATGTAAACCTAGTATTCAGTAGGTATAGTTCTGTTTCACCCCCAGAAGCCAAGAAACGCACTGGGAGGTGGTCCACCTCGGTGTGCTATGCGGGTTGCTCCTGGTACTTTTCTGATGGCAGAGTGGACCGTGAAGCAACCCCATGGTTGTTGTGGCCTGCTTCGGCAGACCTGCCGTCGGGGCGTCGTGGTTGTATGCGTAAGCGATCCTGCGACGTTCCATTAAGACGGAGGAGGTTCCGTTGGATTTGAATGGGTAGTACTGGCTTTACCGGTGAGTCCCACTATTCATGTCTAAATACATTTCCCAACGTTAAAAAAAGGTATAATTCTGTTTTCTTAAGAAGTATACAATACTTTGGGCACGATATCTTACATTGTAATTTCTAATACAATAGAGCAAGAGGTTTTACTGCTACTTCACCCTGTAGTGATTTCATCATCACGTGAATTTTCAGTATATGCGAACTTTCGGGATTTTATATAAGTTTACTGGTTTAATTTTTTGCACAGTAATAATGATCATGTAATAATAAGACGATGAACGTAATAATTAACGTGATTATTTTGCAGTGAGTGAACAAAAGAAGTACGCGTCACTAGTTTTTAGGGTACCTGAAAAAAAGTATGGATCTCTTTTAGAATTATTCAAACATCTGTTTGCCATACAATTTTTTTCGAATGTACTGGATTTAGATTAAGGTAATCTAAAGACTGGCTTAAATTAAGAACTTTAAATATATATTTATTATATTTTTAAATTTTAATATTTATATGTTTTTAGCCCTTTTTTACGCCCCACTGCTGGGTACAGGCATCCCTTTTAATACAAGGATGATCACTCATGGAGTTGACTATGGGTCCACGCTGGCCAAGTACGCCAATAATGCTCAAGTTCTCTCAGACATGTAGGTTTTCCTTCATCGTTCGACAAGTGAAAATCATGTTGAAAATGATTTGCATATGAAAATATCAGAAACGCAAGGCCGGAATTTGACCCCGCTTTGCTTGGTTCCTCAAGCATACGCGTTACCACTGCGCTACCGTTGCCTTAATTAAAAAAATATTTGAATTTTTGTATATTCCTTTTAATACATAAAATTACTACCATTTAAATGATAAGGTATAATAATATAAATTATTATTTTATATTATTATACCTTATGTTTGTTGTAACTGTTTAAATATGTTAACTTTGAAAAATAAGTTCTGCTATTAAATTAACATTATAAATAAAAGAACTGTAAGTGAATAAATGTTAAAAATATATGTAAATTTTTATTATGTTAGAGCTGTTGTTGCTTTGAGCAGTTAGCCTTACGAAACTCGTTTGCATACTTACTCGTAGCGTACGCGATATCTTCGACTACGTATTCCTTATCAAGCTAACCTGTATTCTTCAATGTAATAAAATAACTAAGCATTCATATTTTACTTTCTTTACTATTACAAAAAATATTTATCTCGCTAAAAGATTTTAAAAGTTTAGATATATCTTTTCATGTTTATGCAAGTTTTTCTATTTCAAAGGATGCTTTCATTCTGCGTCGGAAATAAAAATGTATATATGTATATATGTATATATATATATATATATATATATATAATTTTAGATGTATATTTTAATTTCATTAAATAAAGTGTGAAAGGATATATACCATATAATAATGTCTTACAATGGAGAAAACGAGGAATGTGGAATCAGTATGATTTCTTAGCCGAGTGTGTGTGTGTGTGTGTGTGTGTGTTTGTTTTTACCAAGTATATATAAACTATTATTATTCTAATTTCAGATGAACTCTATATTCTAGAATGCTCGTAAATAATAGTGTCTCTAGACTTTAACAAGAATGTTTTGATTTTAAACTTTTAAATATGTACGAGTATATCTACAAAAAGGAATACATTTAAAACTAAAAAAGAAAATTACATATATACTTAATTATATATACAAAACAAATGTACACAATAACTATTAATTATTACTGTACAAATCATGTTAAAACTTGGCACTATATCATTTTTTAGATTCAGTATTACTGACATAATACTTTTACTTACTTTTTACTTTATCTTTACCTCTAACCTGACTTTGACATCATTTTATTGCTAAATTCTGCTAGACATAAATGAATTTAAATTATAACACTGCTGTAAATATAGCGAGATAGAGCTATTGTGTACTCGTATGTAAAATTGTTTGATTTTTTTGTTAACTTTCTAAAATTCACACTTGTTTTTTTATTATTAAATGATATAATATTTTAATATATCTCTTAACTTCGTTTAGAAGGTGTATCATGAGTCATGACACATCTCATCTGTGAGTTTGTTTTAGATATATTTATTTTTTAATAGATGTCACGATTGTACATAAAAAAGATATTAAATATAATGTAACAAAAAACAAAGTGCCGAGTTAATTATACTTTAATTTATATTCATAAGTCATACGTGACAATCTATTTATTGGTAATATTATTTCTTTGTCGTAGAGAAAAAATACGTTGATACAAGTGTTTTGATAACATTTTAAGGATAATGGTTTCTTTGTTTTTGCTGTTTGCCAAGTGAGAACTGAGAAGCTTCTAGAGTACCAATACTTCTCCATAGAGCCATAGAGCCTTACGTCATACTAGAGCTACGACCAATTATAATGACACTATAACTCGTGACATCAATACTTATTACCTGCTTATAATAATAATTTAATTAATGCAAGCAGGTTGGATATTTAATTTTCTTATTAACTTACCTGTAAACAAAGTCTTTTTAATTAATTATAATCGTTTTACGACTATTTAATTATTCAATACTACTTTTTAAGTTTAAATATTTTTGTAAAAATGTATTCTTATAGCGCTCAGTTTTTAACAACAATAAAAGCGAAAGGTTACGAGATGTTAGTAGCTATAACCACAACACTCGAGAGGTGTGTGGAAAGAGAAATTTATTTGTCTGCGCTTTAATAAATGAGAATATCATAACATTGCTACAGTTAAAGAGATCCTGTTAGGGACACTTTGAAGCATTTTGTTCAATAAAAGACGATTTTTCCGGAATACTTCGTATTTTTCCTTGCACGGCATTTTCCGTGCTCAAAAAATTATAGTCCGTTGTGCTTACACTTCGTTTATATCCTTGATTTTTATTATAAAGATAAATCATAATAAGTGTTATTTCGAACTTTAACATCAAAAAATTTAGATTTGAATAATAAAATAAACAAAATAACTTCATTCTATTTAGTAGACAAATCTATGTTTCATAAAGAGAAGCTGTCTTGGTTTATTGTTTTTTTTTTTAACATTAGACAAATGAAAGAATATAATAATTAATGAATATAATTAATAGGATTTAATTCTAAGAAATATGAAGAAGACTATAGGTATATGTCATAAGCTATACGTACTTTCATTAACGACAGGGCCACTTTCTACGTTCTTTCTAATCAAGTATGAACAGTTCCCCGAAATGAACCGAAGAGTAACAAATATCAAAGTGAAACTAGGTTATTGTTTTTATATATTTATTTTTATTCAGTTTTGGTTACTTTATTCTTGAAAAAATACTAAGTACAAAATAAATATGTATGTAGATTAACAGTTTTAGTTACCTGCTACATTTTGATCATTTAATATTTTAGTAAGAAAAAAAGCGATGCGTTATTCCTAAATTTGCAATAAATTATCTTTAATAGTAATAAATTTTAAATTTGTCCTTTATACTTGTTACACATTTTGTTACGTGTTATCTGAATATATTATAATAAAAATAGAAAAAATATATTTGATAAGTGTATGCAAAATCAAGATGCATTAAAAATCTAAAACAGGTATATTACAAGATATAAAAAGATTTTAGAGTGTATTATAACAGTGGATATTGCGTTATATTTTATAAGATTGTCCTTGTTCATAAATTAAGTGAGTACTCACAGCAAATAAAATTACTTAAGGCATTAACACTTTATGTTAAGCTAATGCAAAAGCAAATAAAAACATCAAACAATATAATGAGATAAACACGTTTATTTCAAGTTGCACACATTGTCACAACCATACATGTGAGAAACTCGCGTTATCAAGTTCAGTGCGTATGTCTTTTATACATTTTAATGATATTACTTATCTTAACTTTCATAAAATCACATTAAAAATGATATGGTATAAATAAATAAGCTTTCATTTGAGCAAATCGTAAAAGATTAACTCGAGAAAAAATTACTATTCTAATCATTAGCCATAAGTATACATTTTAGAGAATAGTATACAAAACTTAAGTCGAGAACGTGAAGATGTTCCGCTTGTTCTTTGTATGTTTTCGGAATGTTTAAATGGAATGTTTACTGTTGAGCGAAATCCGGCATTTGGCAGCGCGTCCCCGACCTTTCGCTTCCCATACAGAGACACGGGTCGTCTTCAACATCAAAATGCCTTCGATCGGCGCAAAGGCCATATCATCGAATTAACAACATAATACACTTATCACTAAATTATTATAATAATATACAAAGCTATCTACATTGCGTATTATCACTGAAAGGACCATCTGGTCAAGGTAACTTTTAATATTTGGTAGTTTTACACTTGTCGCTTTAAGCGTTGCAGTGGAAGTTTCAGGGTCAATGTGATGACCGAGAGTTTATAAGGATAATTAAGCAAGCATGTACGCTAGCGCGAGTACTACCAGAGAGGCAGTAATAGTTTTAGATGCCGCCCCGTTTTCCGTCGGTGTGTTTGATTGCGGTGGCTTTAGATCTTCAGCATGTATGTAACTCTTCAAACCTATGTGGGATCTGAGAATTCTATAATTTACTTCGTCCACAGATACTTGATTTTTCACAAAATTATACAATCTATTTATAACAACGTAGATGTTTCCGCGGTCATCGAATGTAAAACGATCTATCCATTGAATGTAGTTCATGTCCCGAGCGATAGTTCGTTGATTGTCACGAAAATCAGTTGTTGTATTCCATTCCGCTATGGTCGAGTTACCAATTAGACCGAAGAAGAGCATTCCCGTTGAGTCCATCTTCATTCCATCCGTCTGTGACGGTTTCGTTCCGAGATCGACGACGTTCGCGCGGATAGCGAGTTCGCCTCGGGCCGCTAGTGATTCGTTTCTTAAAATTGATGCATTTATTGCGTAAAGGTGGAAACTAGAAAGCGGACAGTAGTAAACCGTCCGATCGACTTCGCCATCTTCAGTGAAAAATTGAGGTCCTAGCGCTATACCGTCTATATTTACGGGAAGATTCACTGTCGTGCCATTGATACGGAATAACGCCGCTTCCGGAGCAGCCATCATGGACTTCGTGTCACGCAACTTCCACGATTTTTTATCGCTAAGGCGGAATACGATTATACCTGGATCGACAGCGCTATTGTCAGTTATATACGCATAATCACCATCACGGTTGTCAATAACAAGGTCATTTAAATATGACGTAGTGGGATTCACTGTTTCTGGCGGAAATGGTGTACGCTCTATTTTATTTTCACCTGATTTCAAATCGATTCTTACAATCGAAGGAGGACACTTTATACTTGGATGTTGAGTTAGAGTACCGACGCGTCCGTTATCCAAAATCCACATAATACCATTGCGGTCAATTTCAATGTTTTGCACAAATTGTAGAGCATCGCAGTTGCCGATGGTGTTATCGTTCCAGCTGGGGAATGGTTTCAACTTAGGCGCTGTTGTATCATTTTGTTGCGCTGGGATGTAGGCGAGGGTGGCGGGAACACCGTCCAGCATTCGCGGTAGAGTTAAAAAAATTTTATCTTCGTGGTAGTTGATTCCAGAAATTAGAACATTTTGAGGTATGTATCGACTGGTATTAAGATAGTTTTCTCGGTCTGTAGGTGACTCCCACTCGAAGTCGATAGTGCGCCACTCATAAATAACCCTGAATTGTTCACGAAGCGGTTGGGGCGGGCGGCTCGACTGCTGGGCGGCCGCGGCCACGATGACGGCGATAAGAACCACTAGTTTCATGATGATTGCAGGCCCAACTAATAAGCGTGCAACGCGGGCGACGCGGACGATGCGACTGACGCTCGACCACCTCGCTGTGCGTGACTCGCGGACTCTGCTTACCGCTTTGCGTGTCAACTCAATACGTCATTGTTATTGGCAGCTGGCGAATCACGATTAATGAATTCCTTCAACCTAAACACATTATCTCAATTCAATAGACGGTATAGTGTATATATGTATTGTAAGTGTCAAAAACGTCCCGGAAAGGGTGCACCAAGGTCACTCGTCTCACCCTAGCTAGACGGAGGGTCCGACAGTCTCGCCGTTTATGTATAAATCGTACAGGGAATCGATTTCACTGTTTCAGAAGTGTGCTCTAGTGTATAAAGCTATTAACATTAATATAAACACGCTATTCATGTCTGTCTCGAAATCTTATAAAACTTATATACATACGTACACATACATCGTTTTGGAAGCTAATACTGCTATTTTATGTTTTACGACATTTTTAAAAAAATAACTTTCTTACATTCGTAATAATTACATGTGAAAAAGCTGAAATATAACGTATCTAAATAGTGTAGGTACAGATGAAGGCTTTCATAAACCAAGAGATTTGTTGACTTGTTTCGTAGGCGTGTTGCTTAGTAATAAACTAATTAATTATAATCAGCTCCCACATTTACTATAGACAGTGATTAATTCATGCATCATTAAAGTTATTCCATTCATTGATTGTCGAAATTCCAAATAATATGTATAAATTACATTCAATACTTATGTACATACGTAGTCATAGTAAGTAAATGTTTATGTATTTGTGACCTGTAACCTTTAGTTTAGAGTATGTACTCGTATTCGTGACTCAGAATGGGAACAGGTTTATTTACAGTGAATCACCACAACAATAAAGCATCCTTGTAGTATGTAGGTAATTTTTTGTTTTAGATATTTCATTATATATGAATAACATTGTCAAATCCATGTGCTGACTGGATGATTCTACAATATTTTATATAGATCCTATAATTTTAATATTTTTGTATTGTAATTTCATATGTTTTTTTTTATTAAAATAACAGTATTTTTGTTTTATTATAGTTTTCCACCACATTTTTCTACTTCTTTTGAAATGAAATTCATTCATAAAATGCCCCACGTTTGTTAATGAATATATTATTATTTACCGTATACAAACTAACCCATGGTGACTTTGAATTACAATAATTTACGTTACATTTTCCTAATACGGTTTTATTTGCTACGCGTTCTGCAAAAACTTGCCTAGTTTATAGCCTATTGACCCGTTTTAAAGAAATAAATAAGAAAAACCTTACTCACCTAGTAGAAAAATTAAATCTTTTAACAACGGTCCAAATAGAAGCAGCACTGGCAATTAACTAATGAACATAGCGGGATCGATTCTGACCCTTGTACACTTTTAAATTTTCTTCTCGAAGCTTCTATTTCCATGTTAAAAGCCTAAGTAAATGGGAACATTTATTATTTTTAATGAAGTATTAACTCGTTATTGGAAGGAACGAATCGATGTCGTTGTTGATACACAATACATAGATACACTCTACAGGTGCGGCTACGAGGATCTATCTTCAAGAATCTTTTCATAATTTGTACATATTTTCATTGATAAATCTGTGCTGGTTAATAAAAACTTAAAGAGGTTGAAAAATTTTTTTTATTTAAATTTGTCTTTGAAATTTTCGGTATTTAAAACAACAATAAACCCATTAATATTATAAATGTGAATGTTTGGTTGGATGTTACTCAATCACGCCAGAACGGCTGAACGGATCTAGATGAAACTTGGCACAGAGACAGATTATAGTCTGGAATAGCACATAGGTTACTTTTTATTCCAGAAAAATGTACGATTCCCGTGGGATAAATTTTGTTTTTCACAAGAAACGAACCTAAGCGAAGCGAGGGTGAATAGCTAGTATGACATATTTATTCTTTAATATGAATTGTATATTTTATAACTATGATTAAATACTTATAGTATTCATTACTTGTCATCGAAATTTTATTCATCGAAAAACAAACTATGGTAAATGGGAATTCCGTTAGTTCAAAGCTACACCCTCCTACGTACAATATTCCACGCCATTGATTCATTAGTGTAAATCGTCAACCACTTGGAATATTATTCTTGTTAGTCATATTTGTAAGGATTAAGCAGATTGTCACAGTACCACTGAGCTTACCATTAATTATTTACATTACGAGTATGTTTGTTGCGTGTTTGTTTGTTTGTGTGTGTGTGTGTGTGTGCATGTGTGTCTGCGCGTATGCGTGTGTGTGGCTGTGTGTGCATGCGCAAACGTGCACACGCAACGCGTTATTTCTACACGTTAAACGTTTTAATTAAATTTGTTTAATATTTCATGTACAGATTTAAATTTATTATGTTAAATATGTTTAATATTTCATGTACAGATTTCATTTTGTTATTTTTTTATTATAACTACTTCTACCAAAAAGTAAAAGTATGTTCGTTGATTTGTCCTGCACTCATGCAGTAACGGATCAATAAGTAGAGCCTTAGAGGAAGTTTATTGACCGGAGAGTGCCATAGGGTATTTTATCCCGAAACATGAAATGCGTCACGTGAAATATCAGAATATTGCTAACTAGACAGTAGACATGTCTCATTAGTTTACTTAATTATTTCATATTTCAGAATTACTCTTCTGTGTTTAACTTAATAGTTATAATTATTCGTAGCATAATAGTAGGTGTTATTTAATTAATGTAAATTAATAACACAAGAGAATAAGAATAAGCTCTACATTAGAGCTAATAAATACTCATTATTTAATGGTTAAAACAATAAAAATATTAATAAAGTTTTAAAAAAGTATACCACTTTCTTTGAGTCTTAACTGCTAAAATTTTAATCGCGTACTACTCGAAGGCTTTTTGAGAATTCTTCCTATAGAGCTGCCATTCATACGACCTTAATATATTAAGCCGTCTGCACTTCACCATAAATAATATTCTCTGCATCGAAATATAACCTTTATGACGTTGTCATAAGGGCGTCCAAAACAAAGAGTATTTTAAATTCAATAGATCCGACGCTAAAGGATCTTCCGCAGACACGATCCGCGGTTGATTAATTTATAGTTGCATGGGTTTTCCTTATATCTCGATTAGGTGCACTGATTCAGAATTTTAAAACGTTTTATATTGTGTGACTAAGATGTGATGCAGAAAGTACCTATTTGATAATAATTATTAATCAGGTATATGTTACAATATACTTTTATTGAGTCTTTCTGTATAGTAAGCCTCAGTAACAGCCCGGAGTTGGGAAGTTGGCGGTGTTTCACCCCCGTGCCTCGGAGAGCACGTAAAGCCGTCGGTCCTGCGCCTTAACTCTCATCGGTCGTGTCGAGTAGTCGTCCCACCGGAGTATGAGAGTGACAGGAATAGAGAGTGCACTTGTGTCTACGCGTACATTTGTGCACTATAATATCTCCTGCGCAGTTGGCTAGTCTCAATGAGATTGGCCGCCGTGGCCGGAATCGGTCAGGAGGACATTATTATTATTACAATATACTTTATATGATATTACTACTAAGATTTGGCCATATTATGTAACTAGCGACTCACCCTCGCTTCGTTCGGGTTCGTCCCCAGGTTGCTTCCCAAAACAAAATTAATTAATTTATTTGGTTTTATTTATTTTTCATGGGACCCTATTTTTTTTCTAAAATAAAAGTAGCCTAAGTTATTCCTTATTACATCAGCTATCTGCCAGTGAAAGTCCCGTCAAAATTGGTCCAGCCATTTAAGAGATTAGCCGGAACAAACAGACGGACAGACAAAAATTGGTTTTTTTGGTATATGTACCGTGTATACATCCATATGCATTTAGTAAAAAGCGGTTATTTTAATATTACAAACAGACACTCCAATTTAATTTATCTGTATAGATTTCAATAGCGCATTTTTGATTTACCATATATTACATACTATTCTTTATATATTCTTCCTTCGATATATATTCTTTCTTGCGTACACACGGAGAGAGAACATAATGATTCTAAGTCTATTTTTAACATTAGACAGCATCAAGACACTGCTGTCTGTAGACTGCGCTTTTTTTTCACCAGATCGGACAAAAGTAAACAAAACATTCATTGTGGAAATTAAACTCTATCATCGTGTTTTATAGTGCCAATGATAATCCGTGATCTTCGTAACTAAAAAATATTTCGCATCAATAATACAAGTAATAATGCGGTCATGGCTAGCCCGGCGTCGTCTGTATTTGATACTGAATGATATTAAAAATATTTAAGACAATGTTAAACGTATTTACTGTTTATTCAAATTCTATAGGTTACACTTATTAATAATACATATACAATGTATACTAAGCATGCATTTTGCATTGTAAAAGGTATTAAATTAAAATATTCAATCGGCCTAGGCGCCAAGCCGCGCCGGCAGTGCGCGAGACATCTTGACGATCTTTACTTCGGTTTAGTTTAGTTTTAATAATGTCTTCGTTTGACTCAATATATGAATATAAATAAAAATGTAGTTTATCAATTAAGATAGTTTTTATTTTGAAATATTATGAATTGTCCGAAGACGGTTCATAGGAAAAAAACCGGAAAAGTTGATCTTGTAGATAAAATTGATTTTGTAGGAAAAAAAAAAGAAATTTGGACAAGATATTCTCTGTTGGGTTAGCTTGTACATAATAAAAATTAATTTAAAAAAAACAGTTTAAATAAAACTATCTTTTCTGGACTGGACAGTCTCTCCCGTGACCATGATTGCTGTAAAGCAATCGAAACGTCGGGAACCAAAAATCAAAATAAATCCGCGAAAAAATCCGAAAAGATAGTTTTATTTAAATGTCAAATATTCGCGTAAATCTAAAAAACCGTTTAAATAAAATACTAATACAAATATTGGTTTATTACAATTATCATCTAATATATTTAAACGAGCAATTCTTGTATATTTATATCTTTATATATTTATTTATACCGGCGATCTCGGAAACAGCTCTAACGATTTCGCTGAAATTTGGTATGGGGAGGCTTTCTGGGGCGAAAAATTGATCTAGATTAGTTTCACGTCTGGGAAAACTCGTGTTTTCGAGTTTTCATGCGGTTTTCTTTTGCATTATTCTACGCAGAATATGTTCGATATTTATGTTCATATTTCTTACACTCAGGCATAAGCATCGTGGTCAAGCGACCAAGGTGCAAGATTAACATTGTATGGATCATATTGGATATTGGATACAAAGTTCTACTTTTTTTTTGTATTTATCCAAGTTTTTAGTTTGTTTTTTTCATCTAAAAAATATGATATAACAAAAAAGAACACCGAGCGAAGCTCGGTCGCCAGGTACTAGTTCCTTATATTACAACAATTGCTATACAATATCTAATAATATATAAGTTTTAATTTATAATAATTAATCAATACTTATAAAAAGTGATCGGGTAAAGTTGTTGGTTGGTACATTGATATTTAGGACGTACTAGAAGGCAATTGCCAATTCAACAGTTTTTAATGTAAGTTTGTCTATTTCACTAAGTAGGTATATAATATGTATATAGTATATATACATATGGGCCGAGCGGCATGCACTACTAATAACGCAGATATATACTTACATCGCAACTAATACTGCAAATGAGAAAGTGAGTATGTCGTTTGTATTTGTCCTTCTTTCACATGTTAATAACGTGATTATTTGCATAGAGCTAATTAACCGATCGGAGAGTGACATACGCTACTTTCTAACATAGCTTATTAATAATGATTATATTAATAATTATTATAAAGTATTAATATTATAATATACCTACTTATATTCGATGGTAACCACGAGTTAATGAAGAAAGCGCAGGGGAATTAGATTATCAGCTAAGTGAGAGTAGTGAATATTTTTGATACAATCTTTATGAGAATTTTAAATTACATAACATTTTTGTAACTGAAAGTACTAACGAAAATACAAATAGGTAGGATTATACTCGTAGTAGCCGATCGAATTCGTTTTCGGTCATTGCCACACCGCACATTGGTTAAGAAATAAGAATTAAGTAATTCTAGATGTTATATAAGGTTGCTATGTTTATTAAGTTTATAATCACTTCTGAAAGAAGGTGAAGTAAGAGTGTTAATGATTCACTATAAAGTTATTAGATATATGCCGAAAGCAAGCGATAAAATATTTTATGTATAATATAATATTGCCCTATTCAAATTATTTGGATTTATCATATAAATATTTAAATAGTACGTAATTTCTCGATAAATATTTATGGTTTTGTGTTTCAAATAATAAAATAGTTTTTAGCGTTGGCGCAATAGTGTCTTTGACGAATGTGGAATAAAGAAAATAATCTTAATATACTTATGAAAGCAATTTAGAGTAGTTTGACGCTAAATATTACTACTGAAATAAAACTTATAAACTGCCTGTCTATTCACACTAGTTAGAGCATATACAGTCGTTCTAATGTTTCACCGGTCGTTTTGTTTTGTCATCTCACCGGACTCTGAAAATGAAAGACATAGAGAATACGATGTGTTTATGCGATAGGCTCCATGAGATTATCTGCCATAACCGAAATTAGTCAGGAGCCAGGAGGACATTATATATTTGTATTCAGCTCTTTTTGACGTCACACTGCTGGGCACGGGCCTCCCTTTAATACGAAGGGGATCAGGACATAGTCCACCACGCTGGCCGAGTGCGGGTTGGCGGACATCACATGTCTTGCGAAAACTTATTACGTTCTCTCAGACATGCACGTTTCCTCATGATGTTTTTATTCACCATAAAACAAGTGGTAAGCATGTTGGAAATGATTCGCACATGAAAATATCAGAAGTGCGAGACCCGGGATTTGAACCCGCTTCACTCGGTTACCCAAGCGAGGGCGTCACCACTGTACTACTACTGCCTCAATTATAAATTTACATATACAAATATATTAGTTAAATACCTAAATTGGATATTTTTTAAGAAACATACATTCATTATAATTCGCACACCTAGATCTAAACAGCGATTAACTCAAAAAAGCACCTTTTTCAGAAAACGTGAAAAACTGATTACCGAATCCTTGTGTACTGCAGAAGCGTTCTGTGTTGATCAATGTTTTTTAAATAAAAATAGATGAAAAATGTTATAGGAATCTTGTGTTTTAATTCATTGTTAGGCCTAAAAATTGGATTTTTGTAGTTGCTTCTGTATTGTTTAACAAATTGTAAGTTTATTTTTTGTTATTTGTAGTTGAACCTGTGTTGGTGAATCTAGTGTTTAGTTGACTCTCTTTTGAAGAGTCATTATAAATTTAATAGGGACAGCATTTTGAATGTATTTATAATAATCTGACTAATAGAGGAGTCTGTGACCAAAAGTAGGGGTACATTGGCTGATTATTAGGAACTAGCGACTCACCCTCGCTTCGCGTCGGGTTCGTCCCTAGAGAATAACAAATTTATCCCACGGGAACCGCACATTTTTCGGGATGATATACAGCCTATAGCCTTCCTCAGTTAACGGGCTATCTAATGCAAAAAGAATTTTTCAAATCGGATTAGTAGTTCCTGAGATTAGCGCGTTCAACCAAACAAACAAACAAACTCTTCAGCTTTATAATATTAGTATAGATTAGCAAGAAAACACTGAATTAAGCCCTCAATCATATATTATTTTTCATTAATAATTAAAAATATAACATAAAAAAAAAATATTATATTTTGTAAGTGTCGTAGGTACTACGAATTCTCTCTGCTTTTTAAGATTTCCGAATACCCTAAAATGCATCAAAAAGCCATTGCCTTGATAGTTCGTCCATCTAATCTTTATAGTTTATATTGTAGCCGACATTTTTCTCTGAGACTTGTAGACTTTGGCTGTACCAAAATTTCGGAGCACTTGCAATTTTTGATTTCCACATTTCTTGCTTATGTGATCTTTTTTGCCCTTTTTTTGTTCTATCACGGACTCTTAAGAATCTTTTTTTTCAGCAACAATTGCATTCTGAGAGTCAAGTAGTACATGCGCACTATTATCTTTGGTATCCATGAACTACTAAAGCTTGATGAATTACTAGAGCTGTTACTATTGGTGCTGGACGAAGAAAACGGTAAACTAGTACGAACGACTTAAGAAGATGTCTTATTTTTATGAACAAATCCGAAATTGGGATTTTCATCTGAGACGTCAATGACGCTTTCATCACTTCAGATTGGTGAAATATAACAAGTTGGTGTACCAGTCAGCAGTTGTTTAGTTGTGCTCGAATTAGATTTATCAGCCACGGATATCCTCGATGATATCTTTATGTCGTCTTCTTGCTGATGCTTGTTTTCTAGTACCGTCTTCTCCTGTATTATTGGTTCAAACTCTTGTTGTAAAGGTCTAGTATATCGTTGCATATTTTCATATTGAGTCAGTAAGCAAGGGCCGATATTTCTTTGTCCCTGTGTGTTGAGCAAGGCTCAACTATATTTACTAAAAATAGTCCACGATTCATTCTTTTCTTGAAAAAAAAAATTAAATTAAGCAAATCAATCTGATCCGTTACACCACATTGATTTGAAAAACCTAATTACGTCTGCGATCTGATAAACTTCGAAATAGTGAAATTTGATACAGCGTAGCCCATCAAAAAAGATCTAACTTGAAAAATGTTTAATAAAAACACAATAAGCTTTGTAATTACTAGGATAAAAATAAAATAATATTAAGATGAAAAGGCTCTAATCACCACTGGTAGAAAAGTTTATTTTAAATAGGGTTTTAAAGAAATATAAGAGTTTAAAAAATGACTCAACAAAAAAGAGTTAACTAAAAATTAAAAAATGTTTCAAAAACACGGCAACAATTCTAAATAAAAACTAAAACTTTACTCACCTGCCTATGAATACTGGTTTAAGTCAAAATGTTGCTTTAGTTTACTTAGCACTAATCATCAAAATGGGGACAAGTCAAATATAGTTTTTACAATTTTCTGGTTTACCTCAACAATACAGAATCAACTCAAAATAGCTCTAGTTTGGTTTACGACGGGCACATGCGTTTCGCTTATAATACTGACTGTAATTAGCTATGTTTCTGTTTTGGTGGAGGAGGAATGGGCTCTTTCGTTTAACAAAAAGGGGTTTTAGTGTCACATAACGTTGAGAAATGTACCTATTTTTGTATCTGTTTTATTGGTCGCTAGCTAGTAAGTTAAGGAATTCGATGGTAAGCGTAACTAAAAAGATGAGATTTTTGAGTTAGCTCTGTTTAGATCTAGGTGTGCGATATGTTATAAAATCTTCAAATGAACGTCCCAGGTGGATACTACAACAGAATTAGACATGCATGTATTACAGTTTAAAGAAGCAACATTACTTCAAGTCGGAAGCGATTTCTTTCCTGACGCGAAGCACGCAATAGGGGATATACCGGACTATGCATAATCACATAAACTACTATTCTCTATATTTTACATTACTGAACCACGGTTTCGTAAACAATAGTAAGTAAACTATATACGTAGTACATAAAATGGAATTTTTGGTGCGTAATATTATTTTTATGCGTAATATTATTCGACGTTTTAAATGTTTAACGTAAATATTTTCCTCATTTCACAGTAAAATTACCCAAAATCTGATTAACAGGGGTATTGTTCCTTTCCCTTCCCACTTAGAATATTTTTTAAAACAATAATACATCTTTTTGGGATTTATTTTTTTATCTTTTGTTAATTTAACATAACTTTAATAACCAATCGATACATGTAACGTCATCTATTGACAAATATCAATTTGAACTAATTTTTCTCTGTTCGTGATGAAACTCCATGACTGTGGTAAGCAATTCATAGAAAGTAAAAGCGCCATCTATAAATGTGCACTACAAATTCATTACCAATAAATTTTTTACTATTGATATTATAATAATTGATTTACGAATGCATTATTTAGCTTTAGTTATTTAGTGAATTTTTAAAAGTATAAATAGTTTTTGACGTCTATTTTTTATCTTTTCTTTATTTTACACAACCTTTAATTTAACAAATCGATGCATGTAGTGCCATCTATTGACATTTATTTAAAATAATTTTTCTTTATTTTTAGCTAGTGTTATCTGTGTTCTTAGTAAAACCGCAAATCACATAATTCTATATTAGGTAAGACAGTATTGTTATTCCACCAGAATACAACCATTAAATTTATAAAAATAATGCACTTATGTCTGCGCATACACTTCTACGTATACATCCTCTAATATTACAGCTACCTGTTAAAAAATAAATTTGTACATCAAGTAGCGACATCTGTTGAGGAATAACGTTATTTTGTTCTACAACACATTCAAAATATGCTAACTATTACTATTAAATTGTGTTTAACATTAAAATATAAAAAAAAATAAACAGATGTAATGTAAAAGTAGTTTAAAGTAAAAAAATAGTCAACGTTATTTTATTTATTTAAATAAAATTTCAATCAGTTATAAATTGTTGTAGTTATCTATGTGATGTGCCATCTAGTGTTGGATAGCGAATATATTTAAGCAATAGTCATATGCAGGTAGTAATTTATAACCATAAAATAATATAGATGACGTTGCTTTGATCACAATTTTATTTATATATATAATTTTACCTTTATTTACCGTACTTCTTCTTAAAATATCTATATAAAATAATATTTAATTTATTGTTAATTTAAATAAATAATCAATAAATATTTATTGTTTATAACTATTGTTATGAATTAATATAGTTTTTGAACACTTCTTATACATCCCGTATGGTCTAGTGGCTAGGATACCTGGCTTTCACCCAGGAGGCTCGGGTTCGATTCCCGGTACGGGAATAATTTTTGAATTTCAATTAAATATTTATTTTTATTCTCTTTTACCTTCGAAGCTTGAGATATGTAGGATTACAATTCGATTATGTTTGTTGAAATATGAACACAGTCCTTTATATGTATGATACTCGTATATTTCATATTTATAGCTACCTCATTGTATATTTACATACTATTTAGCTAATTAAGAATATATAACTACAGCTGTCATCGTTTTTACGCTCGGTCCTTTTATTTGTACGTATACCTATCTTAGCTTATTTATCACAATCCTATACAATTTTTCATTAATGTTTACAGCATAAAAGAAATACAATATGAAGCTGTCACAAGTTTAACATACTGAAATTGTTTAACAAATTATAGTAGTTACGGCCGTAACTTTACTTTTAGAATGGTAAATGATCAAAGAATAACATTAAGCAAAGTCTACATGACCGTAATTCTCTTTCTGTAAATATTGTGTATAAATAACACGCTAACGTATAGTTTTGAAGTAGAAAAGTCAAAATATTTACGTTTACTTTTCGTGTTACTGTGTTCTTGCGCAAAGCGAAAATAGTTTTTTTTAAAACGATTCACGATGTATAATTTTTTGCTGTAACATACGAGTTGTGTGGTCTTTTTCAATGTTGTAAACAACCTGTTAAGATTGCTATTGTTTGATAAATTGTATAGAAAATAATACTTATTGTTTCAAGCCTTATGTTCTCTTTTAAATTTAACGCAATATGCAAGAGGTAGCCTGCGATACCCGCCTTTGTAGGCAACTAAGTTGTACCTATTTACTATTGACTATTGTCACAGTTCATATAAAATATTTTATGAGTGGAAAATTTACAAGTACATATTACAAATAATTTGAAATACGACACGTGTTTGAAATCGTGGGCGCTCGATATAAATACTATATTTAACTGAATAAAAATTCAACGTATGATTAAAATTTCTACATCAACGCACAAAGCCTTTTGTATATTTTAGCATATGAGATGAAAATGGAGTAGGTAAAAATTAATAGGTACTTACAATAAAATAGTAATAAAGCCAAATATCTGTACATTGAAGAAAATCTTTCATTATCATTGGAAAGCACAATAACTGTGTCATTTCGGTTCTTTCGAGACGTCTTTTGAAATTTACTATAAAACGTACATACCTAGGGAAGCACCCGAGCGAAGCGGAGATAAGTCGCTAGTAGTTCAATATAATAAAATAATTTATATTATAAAAAATAAAAATATATTGTTATCTCTTTTTATTAACCGATTACTACGAGAGTTTGATGAGCTGTCATACTTCTAGTAACATGACCATGGCGGGTCTATATTATCTTTTAGTTTATAATAACTAAAACTAACTACACACTAAAATGACTTTCCTTAACTTTCAATATCGAACAAATTTATTTTAAAACTAATCGCACAATCTTCACAATTTTGGAGAAATATAAAAGTAGAAATGATTTAATGTAATTTAATATTTAGAAAGATTCTTCTTTCATTTTTTCCTCTGATAGATACTACTATTTAATTATACTCATCGTATTCAGCCGTTTTTAACGTCCCACTGTTGGGCACGGGCTTCCCAATACCGGGGGGCCATCAGGCCATATTCCATCACAATCAATCATGTTGGAAATGATTCGCATCTGAAAATATCAGAGGTGAGAGACCCGGGTTTTCAACCCGCTTCAATCGTTTTACTAAGCGAGCGCGCGACCATTGGGTTACCACTGCTGCGGCTACATTAAACGCTAGGTATAAATTATTATCGCAATAATAAAATTATTTTAGGCGCACAATTTATTGTGTTTATAATATATGACGGAGGAGTACTTAGTTACCTTTTCTGCTATAAAACCTTATTATTGTTTAAAGTCACATGTTATTTAGTTTAGTTTTTATTGCTTTTAAAATGATTTTAAATTAAGAGCAGAGACTACGTCTCGAAAGGGGTCGAGACACCATCATGACATTCATTGGAGATATATACATTGGCTTAGTAACGTTGGTTGATCATGGTGGATCGTAGAGAGTTATGCTTTGATATTGAATGTGAAAGTCTGATTGGTGACTATGAACCCGCTGCTCCGCTAAATTATTAGAATTGTCATTTCAAGTTTACAACATTGTAATTTTACTGATTAAATTGTATTAAGCATTGAATACTTTATTATTTGAGCCCTGATATCACTCACTAGATTAATAACCACTAGAGTTAATGTTCCCAGAATATGGATAACACGATTTATAATACAATGATCGTTACTCAATGATAAATAAAAGAGGTAAATCTGCTAAAATAGGTATAAAAGAATAGGTTAAATAACAACAAATAGTGTGCTAATATTCTACGATAAGAATATACTATAGGTATACAACGGTCATTATGTGTGGTATTTTTAAAAGATAATATAATATTTATTATCGACTTATTAAGTAATTAATATTTTTTATAAAAATATTTTTAATTTTAAGAATGTAATATACTATTACTACTACTACTATCTACTACTTAAAATGTGTTCATTTGAATAAATTACAAATACAGTGCAAAGAACGCATAATTACAGTAGGTATTGTTTACCCTAAATGGTACAAAATAGGTTATCATTTGATATTTCAAGTTCATATATTTATATACCGCAAGGTTGGCTGTCGTAAGGTATGAGGAATATCGTTTATAATGTTTCATATTATGGCTATGCAAAATATGAAGTTTATAATACTTTGTGATAACAGGCCTGTTTAATTTTGGCCTTTTTTTAATGTTTGGAAATGCCTTTACACATACCACATATAGACATACCGATGGTTATACGTGGGACTTACCGGCTAGAAAAGCCAGGACTACCTATTAAAATCCAACAAAACCTGCCCCTTACCGCTTACGCACTCAACCACGACGCTCCGGCGGCAGGTCGGCCGAAGCAGGCCACAACAACCATGCGGTTGCTCCAACGGTCCACTCTGCTGTTAGAGAAGTACCAGGAGCAACTCGCATGGTACACCACCCACCGAAGTGGGCCACCTCCTAGTGCGTTTCTTGGCTTCGCGGCCGATTGAACAGCATGGACGATAATTACCCCCCCCCCCCCCCCCCCCCACACATAGCAAGTTAAAGTAAAGGCACATTTCTGTTTAATTTTAGCCTGTCTAAATTGTAATTAACATTTTATAATTGGAAGAAGAAGTGTAAAATATTCTACTTATTGTTATATTTTTATTATAATTAACTATTACAATTTACAAATATGCACATGCTGACTTAATATGTACGTATAACGAGTACATATAGTATAGCGATTCTATATGTTCACAGCATAAACCACGTGAGATCAAAGTTCGCGCTCACGTTAGTTTGTTTCATTATAACCTTTATTCTCAGGACATTAGCATGCACATGTATGTGAGCTGCTATAACATATCAAATAGATTGACCTATTAAATTCAGTTTTATATTATCAAACATTGAAATAGAGTCCTTGAAATTTAAATCTAATTGAAATTTAACTTTGAATGTACCTACATATAAAAAACATAATTCTTACTGCTTATCGAAATTGCACAATATTTTTATCATATTTAGGCTATAAGGCATTTACTAATTAGGTACATAATATAAGATTAATTAAAGAATATTTGCCGTACTACATAATTAAAATCTTTTACATCTATACTTGTGTGGTTGTATATAGAATTGTGCTTTCTTGTCAGCTCTAGCGACACCGTTAAGGCGTTTAATCAATGGGAAATTCGAAATAGCGTCATACGATTTCGCCAAAACCCATTGGAAACGCTTATTAGATAACAGTTCCTTTTAAACGTTCCACAGGCCTTCGATCATCGCACCTCACTTTATTTATTTTATAACGGCTGCGAATATACAAGTGTAGGATTTAACAACATTCGGCCAGTCACTGTTGAGCCAACGCTCTGTGAACATTTAGCGCGCGCGCGAGACGCTTTCCCGCGACCAATTCAAATTACAAGTTCTACATTCCTGCATTTCTCTACCGTTTAAAAACAAATATGCCTAAAAAGAAATAATTTTATAGAGTTAAAGAATTAATGCAAAATTACTTTATCCTGGACTTGTGCTAAACTCAAATCGTGCTATTGACATTACGGCTCGCGGCAATAGTGTTGCTTTTCGGAATCTGTGATATTTGTTGTGAAACTTTTTCAGTGTAGTTGAACTTTTTTCAGTACTTTGAACAGTTTCGTGAATTTTTTTCGCGAAACGTTATAATAAACGGTCTTTATGATAGGTCCATATATGAAGGTGAGTGAATCATTATTTTAAAATTATTCTGATTTTGGTACTGTATTATTAGTCACAGTTATTTCTAATCTTTTTATTTACGTTTGTAGAACAAGAAACCAGGTCACTCAATTTCCGTTTAACAAAACTTTTTTTAAATGATCTTGTTACATGATTTCTGGAATTCAGTATTTTCCTAGACACATATTGCGAAAACAACTGAAATAAAGATTATAATTATGATATAAGCTTGGCACTTAAGATAAATTAACTACCACAAAAATAGCCAAGGCTTTGCGGTTCATTCAATGAAACTTAACAATTTTATGTAATTGTTACTAAATTACCAATTGTTTTTATTGTTGAGCATAAAAATTAACTAGCGTAGGAAAACCTTGTATTTTATATAGTTTTTTACTAAATGACCTAAAAGGCAATGAACGTGTACTTATGGTTTGCATAATTTGAAGGTTGACAGAAACGGTTGTTTATATAAACTTTTTGTATTGATTGTATTTTTAACTATAGTTAACTATAGAAAAACTGAATAATAATAAATAACAATGTAATCTTCATAAATAAAAACACAAAATTAAGGCATGGCCGAACTATATTGCCATTGAAGGCGAGTACGTATTACATATCGGTGTTAATAATGACATTCGTTTTGCCATTTAGCGATTATTTTCAGTGCAGTATCGTTTTTATGTATACCTATACTTTGTCAAATACGACTTAACTTTACAATAACAATATATTTTTTAAACAAGAATTTTTTTTTATTTTTTTTTTTAAATAAATAAGATATTACTAACATTCTCATGGCGCTGCATTAAAATTGTAGATTATTAATGAATGTACATACATATATGAAAATAATGTTGTTATTTATAGTGTAACCTATAAGTATATTTAAATAAAAAAGTTTGCTCTCCCGCTTTGAGCAACGCAAGTCGAGCTTTTAACTTAAAAAATAGAAATAAAACTTTTGATGCTCATTTTCATGATCGTTACACGTATAATTAATAACCCAGCAGTTATCTTAAATTTAAATAGATACTGCATTGTTTATTTAAATTAAAATATAATATTTTATAATTACAAAATATTAAATTGAGAAAAAGATATTTAATATTTATACTACAGTAAACAAATGTTAAATTAAAAAATATTTTATTTTAATTATTTTAATGTCATCATCGATTTAAAGGATTATATTATGCAAATAAGAATATTTCATTTACGTTGACGACATTTGGCACACAAACCTCAAAAACCGCCCATCTGTGACACGAATATGCTAGATAGTATACGAACTTCTTGCAATTGGTATTCTTGCAAACTTGGTACATCTATTTCATGTAACTAGACTCCTTTGCTCGTAAAAAGTTATTGGTAATAAAAACAGACTTAAAATATAAAGCCTAACTGCTACGATATTTTTAATATTATATTGGTGTATTTTTTCGTATTGTATTCCGTCCTGCGATTGCCCCGGGACGTGTCAACATGCAGCCATTTACTGTTCTATTGTGTATATATGGGAACGGAAGTGTGCCGAATTTGTAATTCGAGTCATTGAAAGGCTGATGATGATGGTAATTTAAATTATTACATATATAGTTTTAATGGTAGGCAATCTGCAGTAGTAAAAAACTAGGCGAAGCTCTCTGCAAACCATACAATATTTACGAGTCACGTCGAGAAACTAAACTTTCGAAATTCTTTACATTCTACAAATGCTCTTCATTTATTACTTTAATTTTACTCCAAAGAAAAGATCATTGTTTATAGATAACTGGAAGATATTAATTTCAATGAAATAAGTAAATATTATAGTAGAAATCCAAAATAAAAAATTACGGCTCATGTATACTTGAAATTGATTATTAGAGTACGATAACTTTAATGATTGCTTTGTGATCCGCGACGACTTGATAAACGTTTAAAGAAGAGATTAAGATATTAGTACAGACTTGGTGACCCAATTCTCATTTTGTCCTTAACCCTTAACTTAAGAGGGATAAAAAATAACTTATGATCTCGCCTGAATCCAATATACGATATGAAAGAAATAACAATCGATTTACCCGTCTTTCTCCTCTCTTGGGGTTAAAATAACCCAACATATCGTCTGAATTTACTATTCTCCAAGGACTGTTAAAAGGAACCGTTAAAATTAGTTCTGTTATAAGGAAATTAGTGAACAAAGAGACAGTTTGACAATTTCTTACTTCGGGTTTAGTACGCTCACCTAAGAACGCTCTTAAAATATTAAAGTACAGGTAACCTGTAAAGGATTTCTTAAATACACGTGATTTGTCTAAAAACTTGTTTTGTAATTATTAGCACCTGACTAATAAAAAAAATCAATTTAATTAATTCATGTCAGTCATGGACGTGAATAATGTCCATCATACATTACTTTGTAATATGCCTTGTTTAGGGAATTCTTACAAGGTCATAATAATAATGATAAAATGTTGGCGTGTAATTGTGTCCAGCTAGTTAATTGTATACAGATTGATGTTTAAAAATATTATACCTATTCTATTTTAAAAGGAAAAAATATGTGATAAAAAAACCACTTAATTTTTTATTCCTTTAGAACGGTCAGTAATTAAGGTTTTCTAAAAACTGATGATGATTGTAATCCCTAGAAATATTCCAAAGAACCTATAGATCTAATCAATATCGTCATTTTATTATAGAGCCAGGTGTTTGAGACTTTAAAGAGAGACGTCGTGATTGTAATACACCATAAAAAACAATATAAAACGATTTAACAAAATACTTAGAAATAGAATTCTAATAAAAAGTCGTTTGCACGATTATATTTCTTCCATGAATACAGTGTAATCTTTATTTTCTATATTTAACTGTAAGTAAAAACATACAGTAAATACATCTTTTATATTGTACTTTATTGTTTCCAGAATAAAATTTTAATTAAAAAATTTATAAATATTACATTTAATAAATAGACATTTTAAGATTAAAAAAAAAATGTTCCCATAAATAACAAAATTACAGGGTGGCGATTCGATAAAATGATAACGTAGAGGCGCTACTGAGTGTAATTCCTATTCATTACAAAAGAAAATAGTAGTAATTTTATACTTAAGGTGGATATTAAATATTATATGTATAATTATAAACTATAGAATTATAATTGCTATATAAAAAAATATAACTGTTGTTAACTTTTCGGGTCACATTTGCTGATTGTCAGTTATTAAATCATATAATTTTCTCATTTTAAGATAATTGTCTGGTACTTTTAAAGGTTATATATAGTCTTATTTTATATTCCCTATTATGCTGTACACGTTTGTTATAATATTTATTTGCATATTGACAAAAAAACGTTCAATAACTTGAAAAAGAAAAGAAAAATAGTGATGAGCTCATTATTAACTTTAAACAGCATCTGAAGATCAATTAACAATATACAGGAAAATATTTATATTTTAGAGCCTTAAAAACGGTTGTACATTTTTGTTTACACTTGCACTTCTTTTGTTTATAGATTCAGCCCTTTTTTTAACGTCCCACTGCTGGGCACGGGCCTCCCTTCAATACGACGGGGATCAAGCCATAGGCTTTTGTTTAAATGTACTTTAAACTATTTCACGTCATAAATACTTTACATATTTATTATTCTGAAGAAGTGCTCGACGACTTCTATAATTAATCATTCAGTAAATATATAATTGAAAGTGTATCCTTCAATTATATATTTACTGAGAGCAAAGAATTATATACAATACAACATTTAACACGTGCTTCACGTCCCTAGCTATACCGTAAACGGATCTTTTAACACCTCATGATGCCCATGTTCATAATATCTGATGGAATTGTTAGAAATAAAAGAATTTAGGTTTTATTTTTTTAGTTACAAGGTTGAATTTATTACATTAGCGTGTCTTTAGTTATAAAACGTGTGTGGCTTTGATAACAAATTTATGATAAACTTTGAATTCATGTACTAAAATTACAAAATTCAAATCGAGCTGTAACCTTGTCTACTTAAAAGATAGTCGTTCAAATTAATTGTCATAGAACCTAAGTGACTTCTCTACCTTGTAAAGATGGATATATATGTATATGGATATATATATTTACTTCATGGGTTAATTTAATTTTTTTTACATAAGTTGGTTTTTCATTAAAACTGTTTTATAATAACCTATTGACCCCTAGCCATTCACATTTTTAAAAATATTATGGAAGTTTATCTTAATGTAAAAAAAAAAATTCGGTTAGGATGTTTTAAAGCTGCAATGATAACGATGTATTCAAAGCATAAAAATACAATCACCAGCTTTATATGTTAGTATAGATAACTAAAGATGTGGGGGGATTATAATATATACATTAAGTACTACATTATTCTAAGTTGATAAATTAGATATAATAGAATCATTGATGTTTTCAGACTTTAAGAAAGACATTATTCAAAGTAAATGCTCCTGAAAATAATTGCTTTGTCGCACGCTCGTCAGCTGATGGACAGACAAAAATTTTGAAACTAATCTTATTAGTTACTAGCGACTCACCCTCGCTCCGCTCAGGTTCGTCCCTACTTACGTTTTAACGTTTAGTATAGATTTCTCAGAGATGAGATATATTCCTGCAGTAAAAAGTATCCTCTATGTTGACCCGGGTAACCAGCTATCATAATACTAAATTTCAACAAAATCCCTCTAGTGGTTTTTCCGTGATGCGGTAACACAGACAGACAGACAGACAAAAATTCTAAAAATTATAGATTTGGCCTCTGTAGCGATAATAAAGTCTATTTCGATAAGATTTTCCAAAAAATATTTAATGTACAGATTCGGCTTAGTTACGATTTTATTATATGTATACGAGTAGATTACCATTACTACTTAGTTTGTTATAAAAAACATTGTACTGCATGAAGGTGGCTATCGCGGCGCCAGTGGTAACATCCAAGTTTATCTCATAATTTATTTATTACATTGTGATTTACAACATGCGTCAATTGTTCCAAAGTAGGTACATATACAGGGCCTTTATATTTATCTTTTACATATACTAATTATAAGAAATCTTTATAATATAGTGTATGTTAATAATATTAAAGAAAATAAAATTATATTTTTAGATATTCTAGTTGTAATAAGCGATCAATTGCATAGGACACACTGCAGACTTTAACTAGTAAAACTTCCAATAACAAGTACTAACTATGTACATTGTAAATACATAAGATTATTCCCATAGGCCATAAGAATGAGTACGATACGATGCGAATACCACGAAGGGACGAAGGCTGGAATACTAAAAGTAATAGATACATACAATAAAATTGTAACTAAGCCGAATCTGTACATTAAATATTTTTGGAAAATTTTATTGAAATAGATTTTATTATCGATACAGAGGCCGAATCTATAGTTTCTAGAATTTGTGTCTGTCTGTTACCGCATCACGGGAAAACCAATGGATAGATTTTGATGAAATTTGCTATGAAGATAGCTGATTATCCGGGTCAATGTATAGGATACTTTTTACTGCGGGAAAATATCTCATCTCTGAGAAATCTATTCTAAACGTTAAAACGTAACTAGGGACGAGCCCGAGCGGAGCGAGGATGAATCGCTAGTTGTAAATATAAGCTATTTTGCAAAGCTTTCCTCTTTTCTTCATTCAATCTTTGCTAATTATATACGCAAAAATTTAACGTCTTTAGTTTACATAACACAGAAAGAATGAGCTTTCTCTGAACCGTACTTAAGAAATATTATAATGTGGATATATTTCGAAATGTGAAATATCACGCCACTGTATATGATTCATATCTATTTCATTCCTTTAAAATAGTCTAAATAGTTTCTCTGGAATGTAAATAATATTACTTTATGTTTTGTTTATTGCTAAAGCGAAACATTAGGTGATTATTAAATTTTTATGATATATAGCTGAAGTACTTGATATTTTTTATGTGTAACATATTTCCTCTCGTTTTCCAAATCTGTGAGAGTGATTTCGTGAAAAAGGTCGATGGGGAAGTGTGTAACAGGAAACGCGCGCTATTTTTCTTATTTATAATTTTGTTTCTTTGTACGCACTGATCTCTAAAACTACCTGTTCGATTTAAGATTTTTGCCTTTTATATTTTACTCAGGAATAAGGCTATCTCACTCGCTAATGTACGATTCTTAGCGACGAGGAGGAGCAATTATCCATAAATAAATAATGTGAGCGGAGCCGAGGGCAAAAGCTAGTTTAAAGTTGACATTTTTAAATAATTGAGATGATAACTAACAGTCAATTCTTAATTTGATTTAAATGTCTCAAATACGTTTCTCAAATGTCAAATTATATAACACAAATCACAAAAGTTAAATAAAGAATTTTGATGCAAGTGGTAGATACTCAGCAATATTTTTAATTAAGAATATTATCCGTACAGTAAAAAGTTTAATTAAAATTGATCTAGAGCCGTTATAACACTAAGTGGAATTAAAAAGACACCAGACAAATGATAAAATTGTTCTTATTTACAAATTCTTCTAGTTCAAGATTTAGCTATTATTTGCCAAATATATTATTAAATGTATAAAATATATAAAATAATGATTATTTCTTATTAAAAAATATATGATTAAAAAGAGAAACAAGTTTGACCAGTTCTTCGAGTTTTATTATATTTTTGCACTAACTTTACAGAAAAGGTCATGAGTTCCTCTTTTATTATTATTTTTTCACAAATTACACACGCAACTGCTAAAACAATAAATAATCTTTCCATATAATTACTTAAACACTATTGCTGTTTTTTCTTAAAGACAATAAAATTTTTCATACACAGTATCTTTAGCCTCTCTATATTAGTCTATAGTAGCGTAAACCGATAAAGGTATTCTACGTTCTCGTTTTCTCTTAGTTAAAAATAAAAAAATAAACGTTATTTCTGTCATGTTCAACATTACCTTAGATAACCATTTCATTGTGTAATACGCGTATATAAAAACATTACGTTTAACGCATCACTATTGGTATTAGTCATATTGTAGAGGGCATAGCAACATGTCATAAATGCAGAGTAAGCTGTTTTTTCTCTATTCCTATTCGACGGACACAATGGGGTTTTCCGGGAAAATACACACGCAAATACTTTTACTCAAACGAAAATATCTCATTAGTAACGTAAATTGTTAAATATTTATTATTCGGAAACTATGAAGCATTACATTAGTAACTAAATTGGTGTAATTTTCTGTAATGTATCGTTTTAGAGATAGATATTGATTGACTTCCAAGAATTATCAATTTTTTTAAATTAAATTTACAATAACAAGGCTCATTTGCTGTAAAAATTATGTTTCGTGTGGCTTGTCTGATTTTTTTTCACTTCATCATCTTTTATTAGATAGATAGAGGCCGGCAAGCAGTATAAGTTATATCACTATGTTTTAAGCTGCTCAATTTTATTGAGATGATATGGGATAGTATTCAACCCTTTTTAGCGTCCCATTGTTGGGCACTGGTCTCCCTTCCGTATAAGGGGGATCACGCCATAGTTCACCACGCTGGCCAAGTGCGGGATGGCGGAAAGCGGGGTCAAGTGTTCGACACTCACTTTCTGCTTGATTTTTAAAGTGTTTATAGGTATTAAGTATCTAATAAAATGTCTGGGTTCCAGAAAATTTTATTCATATAATTATTATACTTTATACCATACGTCAATATGGCTAATGGTCAGTAAAATATTACAAATAAAATAATAAAAAATATTATTATGAGTTGTTACTCATGCCACTAAAAATTACAAAAACATTTTTAATAAGGTTTCTTTACGAATGTTCAAGGGTTAGTTGCAGCACCTTGGGATGGATCCAAAGGTCACTCGAACGTCGCAAAAACGTTAAATGTCGAAAGCTGTCACGATAAAATTAACTGCACATATATTCTTTAACAATTTGAGCACTTTAGTAAATATAAGATAGTGCATAGTATGTGTTCTACTTGCTGGTTAACGACATCTTTTTAGTGGATATGTTAGTGTAGGAAATATATTTTGTGTAACTCTAATATTTTGAATATGTGTAACTTTTACAATACGTAAAACATGTAAAAATATAAACCTACTAGGCTACTAATGAAGTTTTTATTATTTCAATAAACCTTTTTCAATTATGATACAAATACCTTTTTCTGCAATCAAAAAAAGTACAACTAACATTTTTTGGAATTTACCGCAAAAAGACCAATTTGTGAATGAACCGCTTTGTCATTATCACGATTTGCGGTGAATGAACGCAAGAGGCCGACGTTCTGGTTCCTTTACCGCAAAATAATTTCTCCGTCATACGGAAATTGCGATTTAGGTTAAGAGTACTAAATTATATTTAAATTTCTCGTTATCAAACGCCATTCATGCTTCCTGGATTTTTAGGAATAAACCTGTTCCAATAGTATTAAAAATGAGCATTGCATATGAACTAATCCGAATTAATCTGCTAAAAACACCCTCCAGCTAACTTGTTCGTGTAAAGCGACGAGCGGATGTGTCGGACGCTCTTTTGATAGACGATCGGCCATCGAACCGATGCACAATCTGTACGAAATTTGGACACATATATGTACACACACAAACACAACAGGATTCATAATATTAACTCAACTAGAGCTTTCTCGTATGTAAAGGTAATTTTGTTTTTTTTTGCCAAATGGATTACAATAAATAAATAACTGCACATATTTTCTTTAACAATTCAAGTACTTTATAGTTTATAATTAAATAATCTTTTGTCGTTTGAAAATTTTTATGTAATTACTCTATCCACAGGGTTTCCTCTCTTATACTTATTGTAATAAGAACGAGTAGTAGAGCTTCTATAACATAACGATTTAATTTGTCATTTTTTCAAATATATTTTTAAAATTATTCGTAAGTGATTGCAGAATGTCACCTGGTCTAAGTCGTTTAATAGGCGTACACAGACGTACAGACGCACATATTAAAGAAACTACTCTACATAAAAACAACCATGTTTTTACCCTGTAAAATAAGATATTTATCGTGTTTTCTACTGTTATTTTTGAGATTAATCATTATTATTTCTTGGCACTGTTGCGAATGCTATGGCTACAAGTACCTACACGTTTGCTAATTGCTTTAGTGGTCATGGAAGTTGTAAATTACGATATCTCGTTTTGATGAACACACAAAAAGACTATTATACAATTTCTATACATATGTACGTATGTACATAAACATATATTATTATCGTACGCTCAGTTTTATCATTATTTTTATGCAATGTGTTGTTTATTGTGGAAAAATACTTTGAAAACCACGAATATATGTATATTGATAAAAACAGGAAAAATGAATATCTTATTTACCATTCATTCATTCATTATGAAGCATATTGTTATCAATATAAACGTAGAAAAATCAAACAATGCAGTATAGAAAATTAAAGACTGTAATGTTATGAAAATATTCCGAAGGCCACAACTTTAATACTATAATACTTAATTAGTTAAAAATAACAAAAAATATACATTTTATACAATGTCACAACGCTAAGCTCTTACCTTTGAAATACTCATGATAATGATGTAATATATTGTTTATTTTATCTTCATGAATTTTTCGACAACGAACGCCTTTTAAGTAGTTATTTATTAGATACTACTACTTTTCGCCTAAAGTCGAAATTCTACCATAATTATTATTAGAATTTTGAGCACAACATATATGAATAGAATTTAGTATTTACCTATCTATATGATTTTTTTTATCGATAACATGAAAGCTCATCAATTGCTACTAAAGAAAAAAAATCGATGGACAAATAAACAAACAAAAATATACTAAACTGTTTTGTCTTTATCTACTTATAAATAGATGATTACTCAACCTTTAATAAAGATCATCACATACTCTATACCTTTTATAGCTTTCCTTCAATGACAAGTTCACTTAGATATTTAAAAAAGTAAATAGAACTCGCCAGTCATGTTGCTCACAAATATGTAAAGTATCGAGAGAAAATATCGTCTGCACATTTTATACTGAAATAAGCATTTTATATTTTAGTGCGTATGTTCAATAAAATTGTGCAAATTTAGGTAAAATAAGTGGAAAATATTTACTGCCGTAGACGTTTAAATATATATACCTACTCGTAAAATTTAACAGAATAATCAAGACTTAATAGAATAGTTTCATTCAAACGTGTTTACGTAATTCTAAATACACGTTCCTACATTGAACGCACGAAGTGTTTCTTGCAAATACTAGATTTGATCGCTGACAGATATGTTAATGTCATAATTACATCCTCTGCATAAGTCTCACGGTTCCAGTAACAAAGGCTTAATTGCTTATCTTTAATATACCATAGTTCCTGAATATTCAAAGAGACTTTCATAATGACACTTTAATAGGTGACGCCGATTATAAACTTTATTGTTGGATTTAATTTATGCGGCGAAGCAAAACTTTTTTTGCTTTTTTATACTTGTCTTCAGTAACAGAAAAGCGTCATCCAATACTATCCCGCGTGATTGTGATTAGTTTTAGCACAGATCATATAATACTACTACTGTTCTAGCAATTTTTCGATAGGGTATCCCCCGTTTGAAAATCACCGACCGTAACTATTAAAAATAACACGGTTAAAAGTAGTATACGAATATTAATAAGACATTCCACAGTTAATGGGGAAATTAGTTCATACTTTAAAAGGAATTTCAAGCCGCATTACCTTTTTGGTCAAAAAGACAATATTCAAGTCATAAAGGTACGATTCAATTGATAGCTAGTTAAAGCTTGAGTAAAGCGAGAACGTTAAGTGTTTAAAATTTAAATATAATTAAATGATCATTTTAATTAATTTTATAACTTATACAACTATTATTGCATAAAATAAATATTTTTTATTACAAAAAATGTGGATTATTTTATCAACGTAAATTATGAAAACAAAATATGTACATAACGTACCTAATAATATAAGTGAAGGTATGTCATTTTGCATAGCAACGAATTATTTCTACCTGACACTTCACTTTAGTACTTACAAATAAGTTGTTAGGAATTTACTGGAATCTACTGTTAGTGGCTGGCCTCGACTTTTCTAGTTATTTATTGCAACAAAATGCCTACAAATGCGGTTTAAAATTAATCAAGAGTTACTGGCGCCTGCAAGTCAGCACTTGTACCATTATACACAGACTGACTTGGCATTTTAATATATATGTACGAGTATACCTGCTAACATAAACCTGGCGCCGTCTGTAGAGCTACTTTACTAGAAGTATTAGGTAGTTCATTTGCGACATGCCTTTTGAAAGGTGTTAAGCTTCATTCGTAAATTATTCAGTTTCAAATTAATTAGCATGAAAAGTAAGATATTTTTTATTGCTAATTAAAGTTATTATAGTAATATATACTTATAGTAGTATAAAAAATATGCACAATGTTTTGAAAATCCTATAACTCTTCTCTCTACCGGCTTATCAAATCAACTACACACACGATTACTACACGCTTACGTACGAGTATGTAAGAAATCATCTACGCCGTATAGGATAATTTGTTTACCTATAATATTTAATTTCTTTAATCTTAATTTAAAATTATATGGTTTACTTAGTATAAAATAAACTAAATGAATGAACAATTTTAAATGAGAATTAATAAATTGTAAGTATGTATGTATTCAGCCCTTTTTAACGTCCCACTGCTGGGCACGGGCCTCCCTTCAATACGAGGGGAATGAGGCCATAGTCCACCACGCTGGCCAAGTGCGGATTGGCGGACTTCACATGTATTTCGAAAACTTGCTAAACTTGCTAGGTTTTCTCAGACATGGTTTCCTCACGATGTTTTCCTTCACCGTAAGGCAAGTGGTAATCATGTTGTAAGTAATAAAATATATTTTGTCATCACTATGATATTGACATTTCAAATGTTATTTTGAAGTTGACTACAACGTTGTATGCTCATGATAATATAGTGGAATAATTATGTAAGCCTATTTATAAATATTAGTAGATACTTGCCTATGTAGGTTTATGTGGTAATGGCTGTGAATAAAAATGTTAATACGTAAGAAATGTTTTGTATGTTATAGAAGCTATATTAAATGCTTTTTTTTTTGTTTTTATAAACTTTTAGTCTAGGACACCTTGCAGAAATTATGAAAAAATGGAGGTAACCAACCTCCACACGCAAAGGCTTTATAAAAATGGATTTAATTTAAATAAATATTATAAATCTATCTAAATATACTTCGAAAGAGAAGTTTTCGTCGTTTATGGTATACACTAAAATAGATCACAGCACAGCATCTTTCAATGAAATATTCAATGTGTCACTAATAATTAATTTCTTAGATCGAAATTAATCAACACTATTCAGTACTGTATAAAATAGAGGCTACGAATGTCTGATGACTGTGAAATAAAACAAAGTACATCCTCACACTATGATAAATAATATCCTAATATTATAATTGCGAAAGTTTCTGAGGATATGTGGATATCTGGATGTATGGATGTTTGTTATTCTTTCAAGCAAAAACTCCTAAATGGATTTTAATGAAACTTTACAATAATATAACTCATACATCAGAATAATATATAGGCCACTTTTTATCCCGGAAAAATGTACGGTTCCCGTGGGATAGATTTGTTTTTGTTTTTATAAAGGCGAATAGGGGGGAATAAAGATAATATGCTTTTTCATTTTAGTGCGGTTGTATCAATGCGTATACATATTTTATGGTAGCTTCGGTTTTAGACTCTGGAGCATTGACCCACATTTGAGCGGGACATTTGGCAAAGCGACGGTGAAATATCTATACATATATGTATCTTACAAATAAATATATATGCCTATTAACATTATATATTTTTTCTTTAAATGGTGCTATCTATAGATGTCGCGTGATTTAGATTGCTTGTTTTAAAGGTCATCTATTTAAATTATGACTATTATAATATATCGTACACGTAGTAATATTATGTGTATGTGACGTAAATTATACAAAACTTTATAATTCATTAATAATTATGTAATAAAAAAAAATACAATTTATAAAAACGACGGGTGCTTCTAAAAAGAATCTTCGGTCACTATTCATTATTCAAGTCTCCCTGAGGGAGAACTGAGAAAGATATACCTACTTATGTAAAACAAAACGACAACATTGTTTACATTATATTATGATAGACGGAATCTCATATTTCTACTAAACCGTATCATTGTTTTAATATAATATATAAACAAATAATATGATCTCATAGTAACAGTACCTATAACTCATATAAGTGACACAGTAAGTACGTGTGACACAGAATTATCTCAGTAGTTAACAGAGGCTCAGTTTCTGCTGGAATTTATTCAAAGATTGTAAAACAGATCACTTCAAAATAACCTCATTATGTTTACTCAACGTATCTACGTAAAGGTAGAGATACCTTAAATCTGTAACGCGCTCACTCATTAGTGACCTTAATATGATTTCTATGACTCACAACATTATTCATAAAGATGAAAAGTGATCGCTTAGCGCCGATTATTCTGAGAAAAATATAATCTATACATATAATAAAACTGTAGCGGTTGAATGTCTGTACATAAAAAAAAAATGCTAACAACCGAGTCAGGGGAATGTACGAAGAGAAATAGAACAAATCCAGTTTTTTTTTCCAAATTTTTAGTTTCTCTGTTTATCTCTTTGGCTGTTTCTACGGGCTAGTCTCCGAAACTGTTAGACCGATTTGAATGAAATTTTGCATGGAGGTACCTACCTTATAACCCCGGTCAACAATTTAGATACTTTTCATCCCGGAAAATTAAAGAGTTCCCGTGGGATAGTTAAAAAAACTATAGTAACTTATACAGCTTAGTACACAACAACTTATGCACCTAATTTAGAAAAAAATGGCATGCTGATACCTTATTTTGCCGGTCGAACAATGTGTATTATAAAATTTATAAATCCCATAAAAGTGACGGGTTCCCACGAAAAAGTAAATCATTACAAAAACAGCATAACGTCTTTTATACTAAATCAATATAGGCTACTTTTTATTCCGAATAAATGTACGGTTCCCATGGGATAAATTTGTTTTTGTTTTCCTAGAGGCGAATCCGAGCGAAGCAAGGGTGAGCCGCTAGTAACAATATAGCAGTAAAAATAGAAAGGTGTCACCTTCGTCATATAGTACGAGTATTACAACTTAATGTATGCAAAATGCAAATGTTTACTTCTGATTAGGTTTAGCCCGTGACTTTTCTTGTCAATTTTATATTTAAACTACAAGCACTAATCGAGATCCTTATTTTATATGAAAAGAAGTCGAAGTGGGAGGTAAACAATATTAGTTTTTTTGTGGCTGTTACACTGGTCATAAAAGGATCTCAAAATAAATTATAATATACTCGTAATAATAGAAATAAAAAGATAATATTAAATAAATAAATTATAATATAATAATAGAATAAAATAATTGTCTTGTTTTCTTTTGACGCAGAAACATCATCGTAAAAAAACTATTTTTAACTTTGTAGTTTATGGCGCTTCTTTTTTTACACATAAAAAATGTTTGACCTCATCTTTAAAACTTGATAGGTTGCGTTTTAATCAGTTTCAATTTTTAGCTTGGCAAGTTAAAATTACTTCCTTTTTTTACACATAGAAACTCCTGCACCTAAATATAAATGCTTTTTTTATTAGAATATAACAAAGGTTAAAAAAATCATTTTATTACAATATATTCATAGCAAACCGACTATAGTTGACCGATAAATTTAATCGGACCAATAAATGTATCTTAATTACCTGTTTAATTAATTATCAGTCGAAAAGACACTTCGATCAATGATTATACCGACTAACTACTCCTTGCTCTATTTTCCAAAAGTATCAGGGCGATGGATATATAATAAATAAATAAATAAATAAATATGTTGGGACATTAACACACAGCACCATCTAGTTCCATGGTAAGCTACGAGGCTTGTCTTATGGATACCAGATAGTTGATACACTACACATATATAACTTTAAATTCATACATATTATAAATATAAACACCCATGACTTGAGCACAAACATTCGTGCTCATCACACAAATGAATGCCCCCAGCGGGATTCAAACCCGCGACCGCTGGCACAGCAAGCAGGGTTATTACAAACTGAGCCAAACCTGTCGTCATATAAGTGTGTCGTGTATAAGCAGTTTCTTTATCGCGACCTTTATCAATTTCTTCACAATCTTGATATCTTAGAAAATAAACTTAGAGTAAACTCTACAACAATAGATATACGTATTCGGTATTACGCAAAAATGTTCTGTGTGAATTACATAAGTTACATTCAATTTATCTATTTCTCTCCATTTTATACGCTTACGTATATATGAATATTTTAAGATATAAGTTTTATATCGATTCTTTGAAAACAATATATCATTATATAAGTAATACAATCATGTTTACAAAATGCGTCATACATCATCAATAATATGTATTTATTAAATGCAACTTCTAGGATTTCCTTGTTATTAAAATAAGTAACATTTTGTACGATTTGAAATAAATAATAAATAAAATAACAGTAGGTTAGTAATAGAATGTAAACATAGCTTTGCAATAATGAGTATAGTTTAAATTAATAAAACATAAATCCTGTTTAGTTATATTTATATTATGGCAGAACCCGCGGCTTTGCTCGCGCTAAATCTACAAAAAAACTCTTTGGCTTTATGCTACTAACAATATATGATATTCCGCCCGATTTGGTGATATTTATGATTACTGCTCCTTAAGATAATAGCATGATGATATATAGCCTATAGCCTTCCTCAGTAAATGGGCTATCTAATGCAAAAAGAATTTTGACTTACATTAGCAGTTTACATAAAAACTGCATATGTGATGTATATAATGTTATTATTTACACTTTCTCTTCGTAATTAGATATGTTGTTGATGATATATGTACACATAGTTATGTACTTGGAGTACAAATTGATGATCTCATAAAGCCTAATTACACGGTGCAAGGAGAAAACGATATAAACATGTGCATAACCGCTTAATAATCATTTAATAACTTCCTACGTAAATATGTATATTACATACTTATATTTGTACTTTTTCAAAATTTCACTTTCGCAATATGAGAAATTTGAACGTGCGCCATATAATTTTGAATGATTTATTCAAGCAAACGTAATAAGCAAAAAATTCAATTGAACATGTATGTCTCACTTACGTCCAAACCTCCTTTCTCTTCAAACAAATAGACGTAATTACTGTAATAGAAAGGCTTATTAGCAAAGTAAAAGTCTTCAACTTTCAGAAGCTAAACCGTAACCACTAGATGATTTTTATTAAGCCTCATAAAAAACATTCATCTAAAAATTTGCTTTTTATAATAAATTATTATTTATTATCTATTTATATGCAATATAGAATGTTGTAATAATTTATTTTTTTCTATTTGTTTCAGTGTCAACATTTTTATCCCAAACATTATGATTTACAAATGGATATTATGATAAGAGTGAAGTGTTGTCAAGAAACTAAAAATCCAAAGTGACGAAGTGGTGTGGTGTCTGTTCTGTTGCGTTCCGTTGCTTTTACTCTTTACTGTTTTACTAAATCTACAATGTCTGACAAGACAACTTCATCCGTTAGCCCTAGAAGCTTTGAAACTATCTCAGAGGAGGATGGTGAGGAACCTTGGGAGAAATTATTGGGGGACGTGAAAGCTGTTGTGCCTACCATAATTAAAACTAACGCATCGACTGCTACCATAACGAGGAGTGGCCAAGAAGCTGTAACTACTCCTTGTGTTGATCTCGAAGCGAATAAATTAACCCGTTCCAAGAGCCTTAACCAACGAAGAAATAGCAGTGGTCTCCTTGCAACAATTCCTCGGCAACTACGTCTCTCCCTTCGAGGAGTACGTAGTGAGCCTTCCAGTGTCAAAGACATTCCAGCTACCAGAAATGATAGTGCTCTCAGCCTCTTTAGGTAAGATTAAATTTAGGTATTTATTCCATTGGATAATTTTAAAAATACAAAGTAATCATATACGTCAAGTTTTGATATCATTTTCATAAATCAAATTAAAATATACTTTGTACAAATAGAAAGTCTATTAGTAACAAGCACTTTTGATCAACACTAGATTTATTGGCCTAAATATCTTAAGTTATTCTCATAATGTAAATCTTATTTATAAATAAAATATGATTGAAACTTAAGACTTATGTAAATATTAGCGACTTACCCTCGCTTAGCGTGGGATCGTCCCTGGATGCCCACGCGATTGAAATAAAACAAATACTAAGATTTAAGTAAAGCTTACCACAATACATTAGTGAAAATCGCACCCAAATCTGTTATAAAATTCTAAATTGTTTACAAAATATCTTCCATGTAAAACAGCGATCAGTTACAATTTTATTACAAGTACTAGCAATTCAGCCCTCGCTCCGCTCGGGTTCGTCCCTAGTTACGTTTTAGCCGACTTTTAAAGTTTAGTATAGATTTCTCAGAAATGAGATATTTTCTTGCAGTAAAAAGTATCCTATATGTTGACCCGGATAACCATCTATCATCATACCAAATTTCATCAAAATCTATCCAGTGGTTTTCCCGTGATGCGGTAACAGACAGACAGACAGACAAAAATTCTAAAAACTACAGGTTCGGCCTCTGTATCGATAATAATGTCTATTTCAATAAGATTTTCCAAAAAATATTTAATGTACAGATTCGGCTTAGTTACGATTTTATTATATGTATGTATAGATATTACAAGTATAAATTAATATAATATTTACTACTCATAGTTTTGACATAACACAATTTTTGTTTTTCTAATTCAATAATGAATTAAATTCAGTTAGAGCTCATATATCATACAATATAAACAAATTTTGCAGTATGTTCATTACTTTCAACTTATTAGCATTGCTCTGCTTTTGATTTTAGACGAAACATCAAGGTAAGATCAATATATTCGTAAAAGTCTAGTAATACTAGTTCTAGTAATACCCGCGGCTTCACTCCAGCTATTTTGAGCTATTTCGGAGTCTATACGGAACATACACACATCGATTTTTATACACTCACACACACACATCGAAATATGCACCTCTTAGTCTCATAGTATCATATCTTATTAATCGAATAAAATCCCCATCTAATTCACACGTAAGTGATTCGTGTTTTAATCTTGTACCTCAGTAATTGCAGAATGGAACTATAAAATAAAATTCCTTTTATTTTCTAAGTGCTCATCTTCCATCAAGTACGAGTTTCCACGAAGTATTCCCATTAAAAAGACATGGAGGTCAAGAACAGCGGCGCCCACATGGCTTCGTTGCCGCCAATGTTATTACCTCCTTATCGACCCAGCCTTTTATAATTACCACCCAGTTAGATAGTCTCAATAAACTTATTGCCTTCTTCATTTCATTTGCATAGAGTTTCATATGTGGTCTCTCTGCAATGAATAATGGAATAAATGTATGGTGAGTCAGATTTGCAGTCTGAAAATTGTAGAGACAATACCTCCATCCGTTTCTAAATTACATTGACGCACATTTTATAATCTAGTATATTTCTTGCCATATGTAAAATACATGCAAAGGAAACGGACGTCCTTCTTTTTAGCGCGATCAAACTTATACAGGAAACTTGTCACCGCAGACGCTACCAAAACAATGCTCCTTTGACAGCGAGTACAATCTTGATGTAGCCTCATGCCTACTCAGTGTTCGGTCAGGGTTATTGTAAATTATCCTGTTGGTTTAATATGCACCTTTGAAAATGCATCGTATCAATGTCGGAATAATAAACTTTTTTCGATTTGTTTATTATATTAATTTATTCTTGACCGAAACATTCTTAAACAAAATATAAGAAGCTCTCCAACCAGGTATAAATAGTAAATCGTATGGGGCGTGAACTCGCAACACGTACAAAAATGTACAGACGCTAATATGTATATTATGTTTTCTATAACATCTACCTAGCAACTAGCATGATATACTATCGTACTGTTGATTAAAATTTAAAACTAACATAACCAATGAGCTAACTTTAGCAGATAAAGGGATCGACTTTTTGTTTTATGTTGATGTTACGAGTACATTAACTCTAATTTAAAAAAAAAAAACATTTTACTACTCATTATTTAATAGTTTAACCGGAATGTTTTAAAATGGACATCACATACACACCTGAGACGTGTGAAAATATCTTTCAATAGAAAGTTCCTAGTAATAAATTGCCATTGACACTTTTATTGGTTGTGCGAATTCTCAGCACGAATGTACCAAGAACGTCGCGAGGCCGTCCACTTCCTCTAAACTAATACCTATGTGGTGCCCAATACGCACAACAATGAGGTTATTAACGCATGTAGAGCTCATTTCAGAATATTAGCTATCTAAAAATTTACCTATGAATCCTATGATTTATAAAATAAGTTCTATATTGCTTCAGCTACCTCTGGGTGTCTATTTACGTATGGCGATTGGCGGGCGCCAATGTTAATGTTTGCAATAGAACAGTTCCCCTGCTTCCTGCGTTATCGTTATTTAGCAACAAGCGACCTGAATTTCGAATTCTCGACAAGTCTAAGTTTACTCAATATATTTTTTACTTTAAATATAAACCAATAAATACGTTATAATTTTATTATCATAAAAGCAATTCAATCTCGCTTTGCTCTGGTGCTTCCCAAGGTGCCTAACAGTAGCCTATTACTTTAGGTCATAGTATACTAAACATCATCCAAATCTCTCCAGCTGTTTAACCATAAAGGATTAACAAACATACATAGATACAAATTTACCCAATTATAATAGTATTAAATACGTAATCATATTAATATTCAATACTATATTATTTTTTATTTATTATATTTTTATTATATTTTAATACTGAGTATAATAAAAAAGCAGGGAAAGCATGTAATATGTCAGGATTTGCGATGACGTTCATTAATATATGGCACCTGAATACATAAAATATTCAAACATACAAAATGAATAAAATGATGTCAATTTTAAGTATATTACGTATTTTTTATTATTGTCATTTTTAAATAGATAGTTTAAATTATTAGCCGTCTGATTTTGTTTTTTATGCGTTTATTTTTTTTAATAAATATCTTATGCTATAATGATGAACAGTAAACCCAATAAATATTATCTTATACTATATTGAATTAAAGGACAATTGATATCTTGATCTTTTAAATTTCAGAATGAAGGATCACATATGTATCATATACAAGTAGCAAAATGCAGTTAGGCTTAAACGTAAATATCATCTCAATAATTTTCTACTAGGTAATAAAAGTAAACATTAAGTTTCATATATGTATGTGCTAGGTTATCCTTAATAGGTACTATCTATGTCCAAAATCTTATACAGCCAATACAAAAAACACCGTGTGGTTATCGAACTCCAATTTATCGTGGCACTTTATTTAGTATACCTACTTGTAATTGATGATCGTTGAATACATTTTAATGTCTAGATTTTTTGTTCATATCCATAAAGCAATTTGCAAGAATAATTTTAAACCAGACAGACGCCCAGGTAGAGTCAACGTCATATCGTTTAGTTGGAAATAACGTCATCGTGAATCATTAATGGTAATATAAGAACTAAAAGAGAACAACGATAACAATACCCACGTTAATACCATCAATATTTGTCTATTTCAATAAAAACTTCAGAAAAACCTGTAACGCGTCTTTATTTTTGTATAATAATTGATTATGTTTTATGCATATTTTTATGCATGGAAAATTTTCAATATGCCTCAACCTTAGAATCTATTTCGATATTATGAATATATAATTAGTATAAATATATTTGTTTCAAATAGCAAATTCCATTTTTATTGAGATAATGAATAAACTGCTACTGTTAAACCGGTTACTGAGCATTATGTAATAACTGATTCACGGCCACGAGCCCTCATTGGAAAAGCATTATAACTAAAGGCAAGAGACGTTATTTTTATCTTTACCACTATTATACGTGACAATTGCGGAAACGTCACGCTAAGTGGTATTTTAGTTGTAAATTTTTCTAATAGTAGTAAATATTTTAAAAAAGTAGGTACACAGCCAAGTTTATTTTTATTTATATTTTATTAAGATATACTAGCAAGTGCCTGCGAATTCGCGGTAACGTGCGTTTCTCATTATTTTGTAGCCGTTTCTGGCACGTGTTATCCAGAATTTAAACAATCTCAAGACGTAATTTTACTTTCACTCTTTACCTGTAAAAGTTCACCTTTGTTATATGGCAAAATTAAGAACACTATACATGCTATTAAAATTATATAAAAAACAAGGTAATATACGTATAGATAGATGTGGAAGACAAAAGTCAGTAATTTTTCATTTTTTCCTCTTTCCGAGGATAATCGGTACAGTCCCTCAACATGACAAAATTTATTTTAATGTACGAATTACACAAAATAATTAAACTATATATGACGTGATATTAATATTCATGCATACCTAGCGTGATACCACAAAAACCCGATGGCATTTAATCATAAACGAGTTACCATAAGTGTCAAATTTGTGCATTTTCTGTTTCGTATATTCTCTTAAGACCTTGTATGGTACGGATTTATGATCCTTATATTTTTGTCCGCGTAACGAAACAAAAACACTTGTAGTAATGTCAAATGTTCAGTGAATTTTCGATAAAGGTGATTCATCTAAACCAGTTCTAAGAACCGTTGGCTGTTTTCGAAGAAAAAATAACAAACCTTAACTAATGCCGTTGCCATGGAAACATTTAAAACATGTTCATTATACTAAATTTTTATTTGCCCTTTTAAATTGCTTTCCTCAAATCAGAGAGTACAGAAGATCTTAAAAGAATTTATAACCCATATTTATTTAACCTACATTTTATTTTTACAGAATTTTGACGAAAACGATCCCCTTAGCAATAGGATGAACCCGAGACATTTTAACCAAAGCGAATATTCAGGTCGAACACGTTTCATTTATAAAGTCACACGATTTATATATGCGTGTGTTACAGACACGTGACAGCTTATGGCAATCCACAAAGAGAGCCTTATTTCACTTTTTATGATAATATTTATGTAATTATACATATTTCAGATCTACCTGGTTATATTATTTAAATATAATTGAATATTATTTTTATCGCATACCAACTCCTTGATACTCTAGTTCGGTTTTTTACTGATCGTAAGTAAAATAAATAGTACTCAGGCATAAGAAGTATATATTAAAATAATTATATTTTCCGCTAAAGGTTTTTATGTTTGATTTTACTAGTAAAGAGTAGGGACCATACAACAAGTCTCAAAACTAATTATAAATGGGTATGTCATTAATACATAACTATTAATTATGTAAGCAAAACTTAAAGTGTGCCTTCTGGAAGGGAATAGCTGAACTAAAATTTCACGAGTGTGGTGACTGAAATAGGATCAGACTATTTCAAACAGGCGTGTCGCCACGGTGACTTGGCAACAGTATATGTGACGTGAAGAGCGAAGTTCAACCAAAGATATTTAAATCTTTGGCTTAAAGCACAGATTATATACATATATTTCAAGAGTATCAAATTAAATAATCTCATTGTCTATGCGCTACTTTTTCATAGTTTTTTTGTTGATCACCTTAAAAAGTACATAATTTTTTATACTGTTAATATCATTGAAGTTAGTATATAAATGAGATTATTTGACTTTTAAAAGAATCGAAAAAGCCAATATTTGTAAAATTCAATGTGCCTTGTTTTATTATTCTGTAAATTTCGTCCTTTGCATTTTATGGGACACGTCGCATTACATGTGGCATACCGTGTTCTCATTTTACGTTTTTTAGCGCGAAATGAAACATTGTTTCCCACATACATTATAATCTCCAGAATTTTCCCAAAACTTTGAAATATAGAATAAAAAAAAAGAACAATAAAAATAAATGCCCAAAAAATATCTTAACAATTGTATCTTCTATTCGCTCTCTCTATATGTATATCTGCCTCTAGTTACTTCATTTTTCTTCATGAGTATTATAAAATTACCGCTTACAAGTCATTTTTTTATAAATTTTATGTTCATTCGTCTATCAGAGAGCTTCCGTCGGCTTTGTGCTAAAAAGTTAAAACTAATATACTACCTAACATAAATTTAATTTTCATTACAATCTAATTAATGATAACTGCAGGAAGCGATAATCCTATCGTTTATTTATTCACTGTTGAATGAGTTACCAATTCAATCAACTTTAAATATAATATTTAATTACTGTAACAAGTAAGTATTTACATATATTATCTTTATGAGTATTTATTATAATGGGTGATACATTAAAGTAAAAAGGTTGGCAACCTATACAGGGTGAGTGATCTGATGCACATTTACTAATACCATTTACTTACATATTGAACCATAAATCGGTTACAAATAACTCGATCGAGTCATTGTAATGCATAAATCAATTTAGTAGTGGAAACAATTAAACGTTAAACTGTAAACAGCGGTTTTGTTTGTTTGTATGACGCATGATCCAAACTAAACAAGTAGTCGATGATGTTATGATTATCAGATTATATTTAGCCTCTACTATCATACTATAATTTTTTTGATTTATTGTATTTGTGTATTGTGACCGACTTTTCATAAGCGTATTCAGACTCTGTAGGATTAATCAACTAGGATAATAAGAATATATAATATACATATATACGTACTTTATAATTTGAGCTTTCTAAAATATAGTTAAATTAAATGGCGATTATTTAACTTTTAAATTTTCAAGTAAACCACTTACATCATACCCACCGAATCTACTTGAAGGATGACAGAAAAATATAAGTAGTACATTAGTATGGACTATTTGTTGAAGCGGTGAAACGTCAAGGGGTGTTGAAAAAAAAAAAAACAAAATTTCTTTTATAAAATACTATTAGTGGGTACGCTATAAGTTATAACTATATAGTATAGCTTCAATTGGCTGCAGCCTTAAGGCACTTTTTCTAGCAGACTGATATCCTATGGGAACTTTATTATGAAACATTGAAAAAAAAAGACTCTTAGGCAAAAAATGACACCTATAAGTCCGTGAAGATTATTAAGAAATGCACTAATTAATTAATGAAGAAAATTATAACGCGTTTTATTTTACCAGCATACAGTTAATAATAAATACAACATTATTTTAACCAAAGCTATTTTAGTAGGAACTTCTTTAATACGAGTAAATTGTTTGTTAATATTGCACATAACAAGTAAAGGTTCTTTTCTTTATGTCATTCGTACATATTTATCTACCAAGTACCACCTACTTACTGTTTCCTTATTAAACTTCGTACGTCTTTTGGTTCATTCCTATTTTTATAGTTTTAGTGAACAAGTGATTGTATATTTTCACCGTTTGTAAATGTACCGTTTTACGTCTGTTGTGTTAATGAATTACTTCCTTTAAGTTTTCTTTAAAATAACTTTTATGCGTTTGGCTTAGATATTTTATGGCTTGTGGAAAACAACTTTGACTATTATCTATAGGTACATATAATAAAATTGTAACTGATCGCTGTCTGTATATGGAAGATATTTAAGAAAAACTATTATTGGGGATCTTGATTAACGCAATAGACACCAAAACAATGATTTTTAGTTTTTTTTGTCTGTTTGTCTGTGCGTTTGTGCGCGCTAATCTCAGAAACGGCTTAACCGATTTGGGTGCGGTTTTTACTAAGGTATTGTGGTAACCTTCACTTAACATTCAGTATTTGTTGTATTTTAATCGGTTCCTAAATAAAAAAGTTATGTCAATTTAAAGAATCATCTAGGGGCGAACCTGAGCGAAGCGCGGGTGAGCCGCTAGTATGTCAATAAAAACATAAGTTATTCAATTTTCATATCCTTTTACCGTCTAGAAAAGAGCTGATAACCTGCGAACGGCTGAATTTTGCAGAAAAAAAGTTTTTTTTTAATTTATAACCAAGAGCCCTCCCGATCAAGTCACCGTTCAAACAGAAAAAAAACTAAATTGAAATCGGTTCATCCGTTTGGGCGCTACGATTTCATAGACAAATAGATACGTTTTTATAATTCTCCGCTCTTTGAGTCGGGAGTTAAAAATTTCATGCAGTATTTAAATCCTTAGGAGATGAATTTTCAAAAAACCTTATAGCTTACTTATATTATAAAAAAATATACTTTATGCAATATATTATGCCCTTAGACTTGTCAATTAGCTAATAACTTAGCTAAGTCAATGAGCCAGTAAAACTTTAAAGATTTTTAAAGAGTAGATTGAAAATTGTCACTATATATAAATCCGTCGAAAATAAATTTTAATGATTTTATCTGTCAGATCAATCTTCGCAAACGATACTAAGTAAAGCTATATTATACATATTATCTAGAAAATATAATTATAAATTACTTCAAATTGCTTACTGTGTGTATTAAAACGTGTATTGTACTAGAGACAAAGCTAAACACTTAATTATTTACTAATTGCTTTATAATTTGCGTGTCTAACTTAATTATATACTGTTAGAACTATGCAATGGCAACGGTATTGTTCTAAAATTTTCAGAATAGACGTGAAGGCGATTGTCGCATCCATGATTTAAAGTTGTGCTATTTTTATATTGCCAAAGTTAATTTTTATATAACTAACCATCTCCTACATATTGCTTCTTATTGATGCAAAATAAAAAATCGACTGAATCTATATTGTACATATATTTTAGAATCGATTAATATGTTAACAATTTCATTATAATGACACCTATGTGTCGCATATTCCAATGCGTCATCGTTTTACGTTCTATTCGTAAAACTCCAAGAGCCATAGAATTTCGGCCAAATTTTTTTGCGCATTCTATAACAACTAGGAAATACTCAGAAATATTAAATATTGTTTCTTAGCAATCATTGGAAGCATCATAAGTAATATATGTATTAGTTACTTAGATAAAGAAAATAGTGAAGCTATCTAGTTAACATAATTAGTGTGGGAAGTAGATTTTATTAAAAAATAGAGGCGACGTCGAGACGCGTCGCGGCGCCACTGGCAGCGTTGGCACGGGACGCCTGTGTAGTGTTTGTTTGTGATCGTCTTCACATCTGTTTCATAAAACATCCGTCTGTTTCAGTACTCGACTAATTCTCTTCCCAATCACTACTGGTGGAGAAACATTTCAATTATTCTAAGACGCCATTTTTTACTACGTTCTATATTGGTTTTTCAAAATGTTTTTGCTGAAGACGTTGAGAAAGTTTGTGGTACTTTTGTTTGACATAAAGGAAGTGTTTAGTGAATCTCTGATTAATGTGTTACTAAAAGATAGAGCGGAGATCTTCACGCTATAAAGTAATTGTCATTCTGACATAAGGTACATTCGAAAAAGGGTATGCGAAGTTTAAGGGAAGAATAAAGCGCAAGTTACGCTTGTATAAAAACTGTTTTATAAATATTCACATTAAAAGACTGATTGACAGCTCTCCATAGTGAACCTCGCACTTCTACAAGTATCTAAATAAAGACAAGCAAATTTTTTTATGTCCAAAAGAATGTCGGGATTAAAAAGATGTATAAGTCAAGTATCAATGCTAATGACTGGGAAACCGATTGTTTCATCAGAGTCTGCTTGGAGAGATGAGATACAGAAGTGAGTTGAAAATAAACTTGTATCTTTTAAAAAGTAGTTTTAAGAATAGAATCGATGTTTTAAGCACTTCATCAGCGGTGACTAACGTGAAAGCGTGAATATTCGAAATGTGTTATTTGAAAAATTTTACGAACGTTTCTAGTAACTCTCGGATAATCGCAAGAAATCGCAAGAAAACTTAACCATTACACTTAATTTGATTTACATGTTTTAATATGGTACCTACTTAAGCAAACCTTAACGTCGTACCTGAACGTTTGCTAAACATACTTAGGACATTTAAATATGCATTTTTACTAATTGCAATTTCAACTTCCACTTAGTTGTACATATTTTAAGTGTATAGTAAAAAAGATTCATTACTAACCGTTAGTGGCATTGATTTACTTACGAGTAAAATATAATTAATGAATAACTCTTTATTGTACACCCAAAAAGAGAAAAGAAAATATACAAAATATAGAAGAAGGCACAAGAGGCGGCTTTATCGCTAAAAGAGCGATTTATAATTTAATTTATTAGTTTTGCTATTACATCCTTAATATCCCTTTATGATAGAATTATGTTTTCAAAACATATTCATAGCTCGTGACGTAGTTGTACACATGAATACCTATTTTATTATTTAATAAACATTGATTTATTTTATCCAAGTATTGCCTTAAATTAAATTATACAATCAAAGTAGATTTAGTTCGAACAAAGCTGGAGTGTGTTATTGTATTTGTGTTTATGCGTTTTAGCGTTGTGGAAATCACTCGAGTCTACTTAACACGGCGCGGCGTGATGGTCGCAGTCAACAAATCAATTAAGCATGTAATACGATACCCGATGATGATGATATGAAATATCTGTAAACGATGTGTCACACATTTAACATATTGATTGTTTTTTTATTGAAAATTGAACGCAGATTGTATTATGGATAAAATTGTAAGCTTAAAAAAACCTTACCTACATATACAAGCTTACATTCATAACCATATACAATATACATACAATTTAAATTTATATGTTACATATAAAATTATATGAACATGGATAATATTTATATTAATGTTTAGTACTTATTATTCGTTCGGCATATAGGTCTTTGTCATGTTAGTAATTAATGAAATGTAAATGAAAATGGACAGCCTAGAAAACTTCGGTGTTCCCATCGTCGTAGCTTACGTCACAAGGATTGACGTCAGGACGTCGTTTTATGTCAACAATCTTAACACACAATTTGTCTTTAACTGAAGCACTCAGAAATAAGAAATATAAATATAACTCTGCTATAAGTCGTCGATTACTAGCCAAAGGTCTCGTAAGAATTTTTTCAAATAACAAAAAGAAAACCATCGGACAATCTTGTCTTGTATTTGTCTGTATTCAGCTGTTGCATTTCGATCAAATCAAAAAATGAGGTACATAATGTAAATCAGAGAGAGAATATATTTGTAAATCAGACTATGAGCTGACCAACCTACATCTATATTCAACTTAGTAAGATTTTAAAAAACTTATAAAACACGTTTTTAATAACTGTATTAGGACTTGTCAAACCAAATCTAATGAGTTCAAAGCCGTGGGTTTAATTTGTAATCATTAAAGAGTTCAATATCCGCCTTCTATGTAGTTCCACTTAAAATGCTTTCAAAATATAAATTAATACGATAGTAAGAAATAGAACTAGGCTTCAAGATTCGATTACATAGTTACAAATGAAACTATTAATGTTGCGCTTCTTGTTTATATCTCAATATTGAGTTTAGGTACGCAAATAAAATAAAATGTATCCATCAATAATCCATTTAAAAGTAAAAATTCTCAAAGATGCACACAACCGTATATGTTGAAAGGTTAACTTATTACTTACTACGAACAAGTTATCTATCATGTATCTCGAAGTTTTATTGAATTGACACCATTTTTAAAAATGTATTATACTCGTATATATTTATGTATAATAAAGGAAATTACAAATGTTCTTAATTATATACACAAAACAAATGTACACTTAATTATTACTGTATAAGTCATGTCCGCGTGGAACAGTGGCAAGAATGCTAGTCGCATTCCCCCCGCTATCTAAATAAATATCAAAATCTGAAAAAAACCTATACTTAACGAAATATGTAGGAAATAATATCTTTATATTCTTTTAATAAGTTAAAGATTATTTACGTAGGTATGTGCGATTTCTTTTATTTAACTTGTTTACCTAATACAAATTCTATTTTTTCATAACTGGACAGTTCCAAGCCCCTTAGGTTGCTTATTCAATTAAATTTATAAGGCCTCCTGTGAACATGGAAAACCTTTTTAACCCTTTTATTATACCACTCGATCATATCTCGTGATATGAGATAATAAAAAACACGCATATAGCTCATGTGTAAAGCTTTGATAATCCTAAAGTGCTCTGAGCTCTCACTTTATGTAGGCCGCTTTTATAATGTACTGTTTTAATGAATCCTATAGGTACTAGTATTCTAAACTTACTCATATATATATATATATATATATATATATATATATATATATATATATAATCTTTTGGTTAGCACTGAATAATTTAAAACATATATCGTCACTACATAGTATAAAATAAAGTCGCTTCCCGCTGTCCGTCCCTATACATATATGCTTAGATCTTTAAAATTACGCAACGGATTTTGATGCGGTTTTTTTTAATAGATAGAATGAATCAAGAGGAAGGTTTATATGTATAATACATGCATATTATAATAGAGAAACACTAATAATTTTAGAGGTTTCTAATGTGATGTCGTAAATAAACGCATTTTTTTGCGCTTACATTGCAAACGCTGGCTGAACCCTACGAGATAGATCAAAATAATGTATGTACTACAGTATTGAACACCTTAAAAAGGTCTATAAAAAGTCTACGATGACATATGTCTATCTCTTAAGGATAACATACTATATCCAGGCTAGGGACAAACCCGAGTGAAACGAAGGTGAGTCGCTTGTGATATAATATAATTCAAAAACCAAAAGTAGATACTTATTTGAGCTTTATTTAACTGACTTTATTTCTATAAATTTAGTTCGTACGGCTTAAAAATGTAGATAGATGACGCTCCCAATTGTTAAACCTTAGATATAGGTACTTGTTTAAACTATAAAATAATCTTTGCATATTATATATTGAGAGTAGTACTAGTATCTTAATATAGATACATACATATTACATGTAACATTTCCATATAAAATAAAATGTTTTCTTTTATTATAAAATTAAAATTGCCAACTTTAATTAGAAATAGAACTTCACTGATCTTTGTGTACCTATACGCGTTAAATATTAAAAAATATATAACATTAAACAAAACTTCTGGATTCGAATAAAAATAATTTATTAACGTCGTAATTTACGAGTACATTTCAAGTAACGAAAGCGCGACTGGCGCCCCGCATATCCAAAAACAGGTAGAAAGTGTAAACCTGGGTGCTGCGTCACTGCGTGCTCTTCTTACTTGCTTATGTGTAAATATGTATAATAATATAAGTTATAATACATCTTAAATTAAATACGAATTTATATTTTTTGTTATTACAATCTCTTAAACTACGGAAAAATACTACAATTTTCTTCACTAAGGTTTTTTACAGTAGACAGAGAAATGCGACTCCTTAATTACTAGTCATTGCGTGTTTTAATGGTAATATTTAATGCTTTTCATGATTAATATTAACAAGATTAGGACAGAAATCTATAACGTTACTTCTATCATTAGGAGGAGGGTCCGATTCATGTTGGACCCTCTTCCTCAGATACACCGTGATTTTCGTGTAATTAAAATATTAATCATTTACTTATTGAAAAGTATTAAAGATATTTTTATAAAATCAGTATTATAAGTTTTGTAACTTATTTTTTGTCTACAGATACCGCAACGCCCGATACGCTGCGAGACGAGTTCGCAAGCGTGTCATATTCAAACATGGAGACTGCAACGTGGTCCAATGGAACGTAGCGAAACGCAGGCGCCGGTACCTCCAGGACATCTTCACTACCCTTGTGGATGCGCAATGGCGCTGGACGCTGCTCGTATTCGCTCTCTCTTTCATCCTTTCGTGGCTCTTGTTTGCTCTCATCTGGTGGCTAATCATCTTTACCCACGGCGATCTCAGCCCTCCCACAAACTCTTCTGAGACTTTTGTCCCTTGCCTCAATAATGTTAACTCCTTCACCGGCTGCTTCCTCTTCTCAGTTGAAACCCAACATACTATCGGGTATGGCTCCAGAACCACGAATGAAGAATGTCCAGAAGCAATTTTCGTAATGTGCCTCCAGAGTATTGTTGGTGTCTTCATCCAAGCTTTCATGGTGAGTTATTGTATTTTATCTTTACTCATTTACTAATTATACTAATTAAAAGTTGAAATATTATTAATATTATCTAAAATCTTTCAAATCTAAGAAAGCACGTGAATAAATATCACAGGCACTGAACAATGTTACAAATGTTTGTGTCTCCTACAAATAATTTATAGTCAGTTTAGAATGGCACAAGATTTATTAATACTTGAAATTCTTATTCAATGGTTTCTTTAAATGAAATTCGCATAACAACAAAGCATTTATGAAGAATACACTATTTAAAATAAAACTATTACGACATCGATTTGATTAAGGGTTATCAAAATACGTTTTTATTTAGAAATCTTCCTGCTTCGGAGCCAATAAGATAATATAACATTAAAATAAATTTGGAAGCTAGCCAAATGTATACGTACGAATATGTGATCCAGATGCTCACTTAAAAATAATTACAAAATTAAATATTTCCACTCACAATTTTATGTTTCATGAGATTATTACTATATTAACTGAAATTATGATTTCATTGACGTGCTCGTGTCGTGGGTGAAGCAATTTAGAATTCAATTAGAAATATTTCATTATATATATAAAAGTAAAGCACGTTTAGGTATACCTAGTAGAAATGAAAAAAAGCATTTACATTAGAATTGTTGTAAGAAAATGTTCCAATTCTAGGTGGGAACTGTGTTTGCTAAGCTCTCTAGACCAAAAAAACGGGCACAAACCCTGCTCTACTCCCGGAATGCTGTCATTTGCCTTCGAGAAGGACAGCTGTGTCTCATGTTCCGCGTCGGTGATATGAGGAAATCTCATATTGTTGAAGCACATATAAGAGCGCAAATAATTCGCCGCAAGGTATATTTTTACGACAAAGCGGAGACTGGTTAGTGATTGGGGATTTCAGTCAGCACGCTTCGAAACCTTTCCGAACTTGTTTACCTGTGATCGGAATTGAAATCTATATTGTTGCAAATCTCTCGCGGTATAGGTTTTAATTCCTATAATGATACTTATAAATTTTAACTCATAAGGATTCCTTGTCTTGTCCATAGGTGGGTCTAATATTTGCAAAGCTGGCGCGGGCCAAAAAACGTAACACCACGCTTCTCTTCTCAAGGAACGCAGTAATATGCCTTAGAGACGGGGAATATTGCCTGCTGTTCAGAGTGGGTGACATTCGCAAGTCACACATTCTGGAAGCCCATGTCCGCGCCCAAATTATTCGGAAAAAGGTTGAGTACCTTTTGTGCAAAAATGTTTTTATTTTTTATTGTTGTTGTTGTCATGTAAAGCACGTTTACTTTACATTTTAACTTTATTTTAATTAGACCCATCTATGGATTGCCTAACTGCACTCATATTCTACAAATCACCTTTAATTTTGCTTTTTATGTGCATTAACATTACTGGCTTTTATTGTTGTGTAATTACTTTTATATAACTAAAGGTAGGAAATGGCTTTATGTAATGACTTACGTTTTTTTTAAAGTTTATTAAAAGAAGATATATAAATAACTTATAATTGTATACTAACGCTATTTCTATTATAAAAAAGTTAATGTTTATGGAATTGCTTGTATATTTAAATGTAAGGTAACTTTTAAATGATAGCATATTATTATTATCGGTGTTACAATTTTAATTTTCAATTTGAGATCTCATGTCATATTTTAAATACGCTTAATTTAACCGTAGTAGATAATGCATGATAAGTAGAGCATGTTTAATGTAACGTTACTACATTTAGTTTCATCTTACTTCTGGTGAAAGTAAAACTGGTTGGTAAAATGACATTTTTGTAATGATTCAATTATAACGCTAAACAGATCACAAGGGAAGGGGAGATGTTGCCCTTCTATCAACAAGAGCTGAAGGTGGGGGCTGATGGAGAGGAAGATCGGTTAATGTTCATCTGGCCTATGACTATTGTCCATAAGATCAACGAAAAATCCCCTCTTTATAACTTGACCGCTGAGGACATGTTAAAAGAGAGATTTGAAATTGTGGTCATGTTGGGTAAGCTTTCATATGTATTTTTTTATTTATTATTATTTGTAGTATTTTGTTTATTCTTTATGTACCTGGATAAAAAATACCTTGTAGCACTCCCCGAACAATGAACTATCTCTATGCAAACTCAATAAAACAACCTCAATCTGTTTGTTGATTCCTGCGTGAAATAAAAACAAGCCAATGAGCACACTTTCGCATTCCGCATCTATTATATTAAGAGAGGGTTTTCGAAAATTGAAGTATTTTTATATAACATTTTAATAATATATGCATAAAATTAGGTCAGTATGGTGTTAATCTAAATCAGTGAGCACATAGGTCTTGGCACACAATTTAAGAAATATTGGTCGCTTGCCCTAAATTGTATACAAACTATAGCATGGATATATTCATAGGACACCACAAATAATATGCATGCCAATATTCGCAATTTTTCTGATTAGGTATATATTTCCTATGGACCAGGTTTCTTAAAAGAGATTACTTATCGCCGGTCAAGACCAGTATTATTTAATTCTGATTTATGAAATATCTTCCCCACATTCCTTTTGCGGTTTAATTATTTCAACTAATTTATTTAGTAAATACTTTAAGATATTTAAGTATTTTAATATAGTTTTTTATAAATTTCAGAGGGTGTTATAGAGTCAACCGGTATGACGACGCAGGCTAGGAGCAGTTACTTGCCGTCAGAGATCCAGTGGGGCCATCGCTTCGAAACCATGGTATCATTCCGAAAAGAGACGGGAGAATATGAGGTTAGAAAATCACAATATCTGTTAAAATATTTTTTTACATCAATACTATTTTAAATCATTTCATGTGAATATTGCAATTTCAAAAATGATAATATTACAAGAATGATTCTGACTACACAATATTTTATTATTTTAATAACTCATTAATTAATTTATCGTACTAAATGCCTCGGCAATCATCTAATATGTTATATTTATGCATTAATCGACCTTTATCGAAACAGGATTTAAATAATGTTAGAATCATAAATCATAGTAATCTTATAGGGATTTAGTCAAAATTACAACATTATAGATGTAAATCCATATTTATCTACAGTAAAACGAAATTGAATAGCATTTAGCATGCTTTCAGAGTATCAATACTTATCAAGAAAATTTATTATAATATTTTAAAAGCTTTTGACCTTTATATCCGCTATATTAGATACAATACTTATGTAATTTTTTTCCACATTCGAATGTATTATTCTATTGACACTAAGCAAAGGCGCGGCGTAGTAGGTATGTGCCGAACTGGCATTGTCTTTTACGCGGGTATTTACAAATTCAATCACGAGACGATCTACAACATTGGACAACGTGAGATTGTAAGACTGATAACCAAAATAGTATACATACTTACAAGGCTGAATAGTTACCATCTGAGTGCTTAAATAGTACCTTTACTTTCGAGCTACAAGTGGATTTTAAAAAACATACATCCAATAGCCCTATTAAACGCAGATACGATATAACATTGCGCAAAATATAATTCGAATTTAGAATATGACTCAGATTAATCTTTGTTTTCTAAAAAACTAAATGATTGCAACTAAATTTCAGTGACGTCATGTTGTGATTTTTGTGTTATGATTTCCTTTTATTAGATGAAGAACAGTCATGAGACATTTGCGCTGTTTTAATAGCTTAAAGTAGTTCTATAAGAAGATTTTTCACCGTCACCGTCAGTTGTTTATTATTCAGTTGTAAGATAGGATAGATATCAAAAGTCAACGTTATTGATGATAGCTCTGGGGTTCATTTAATTAAAACACTTAAATAAATATGTTTGCGTAAAACGTGAATGCATATTTTATGCAAGCAAACGTTAATTATATGGTTGAAAGATCTGTAAGATATCCGAACAAAATGTGACTGTGCCAATTTTTTTACAAATACAATATCATGAAAAGTTCGGGTTATTTTATAAAGTATGTATATTATTATGTTGTATTTCTTCGATCAACAATACTAGTGTTGATCGAAGTTGTATTTAAATAACATTTATTTTATTTTGCTCCTGCTTCTTTTAGTTTTATCTGACATGTGAGAAATTAGTAGTCTAGATTTATTACGTAGGTACATTATAAATGATGCAGATTATTACCTACTATTAATAGCATTTTTCCTTCACAAATATATGTTCTTAGAAAAACAGCTTATGATTGTATAAATAATATTTTCCTTCCCGTTCATTTTAAACGTTTATTCTCATATATTTTCTTATCTTTACTTTCCTTACCAAGATAATAATATATTATTAACAAAGAATGACCTCATCTTCAGTTCTGCAGTTCAACGTCATAACGTTCTAATATTTCGTCATCAGTACCATAAATTTAACATAAAACTTTTTATTTTACCCACACACGATCTCAATACACGATGTACCTACTCTTAAAATTGCGATTCATTCAGATATTTTTATAGACCGTCCGTGAAACATTAAAACGATTTAAGCATGTTAATATTCGTGTTTACAAAATAATTGTTTCATTTAAAATTTAAAATTCTTATAGTAAATCATCTTCGTTTTTTTTCAGGTGGATTACACAAGATTCAACAATACATATGAAGTAGATACGCCTCTATGTTCCGCAAAGCAACTAGACATGTTGCGCGCTACAGTGTCCACTTCGCAGAAATTAGGTGCGTTAGTTAGTATTTTCCTTGTTGTGGTTATTTATTACCATCTTACCTTAACTCTTAAATAAGATTTCTTGGAATCCGAACACGACAAATTCATTTGTTTTTTACTACAGTATATGTCAAGTCCAATGATACGTCACCGTGACTGGTCTATTTGTGCTATGGAATAAAAAAAATATTTAAAGTTCTTTAACCTGTGTTTCTACAAAGATAGAAATTTATTTTATATATTTTTATTTACAGATCGCTTATTAGGCACCATTCCGAAAACATTCTCCAATGATACATTAGATATTAGTTCTGTCGACTCTATGTCTTTAGACGAGCAAATCGAGTTGAAAATTACTGAAGCGAGAGCTAGAGAAAATAGACTGATGGCTCAAAACAATTTTATTCAGCATATCAATGAGAAGAGCAGGAATAACAGCAACAATCACTTGGCTGTTGAAAATGGTCATGAAATGGGTCCAAAAATTAATTCAATCGTTCCAGGAGTAGATGTTAAAACAGACAATAAAGAGAGAGAGCATAATCACATGCACAGATCCCACAGTCACGCAAATATCAAAAGGCTACACGGCTTAACCCCCAATGGAGTTAACCACGTCAACGACCATGACCACAAACTTGAACAAAATAAGATTAAAAAGTAAGTTGATAATAACTTGTTTCAGAGCCTGTCTTGGACTAGTTCTTTTTAATTTCTATAAAAGTACTTGGAAACTGCTTTTGAATATATATTTTTAACTATAGTTTTAATTTAAGGTTGATTTTAACCACTGACTAAATGGATTATGCAATAATATATGAAATATAAGCAAAATGTATTGGCTAACATTACTTTTTATTTTTGTCGATTAGTATTTTAGACTATGTGCATAACTCACCTCGACATGTCTCATACTATCAACCACTAACGGTTGACACGTTACGTGTTCAATAATCAAACTCAAGGTCTCTGCTAGATATGCAGCGTATTTTTGACCGACTTAAAAAAGAAGGTACCCAATTCGTCTCAATTTTTATGGGTATATTACACAATTCTCAAATCTTCGTCAATTGTTAATTGATTTTCATTTTTTTTTTTTGAATAAATAAGTATACCTCTAAGAGGCCACCCATACGAATTAAAAAAAAACACCTTTGAAGGTTAGGTTGGTAAAGAATAATTACATTTATGTGATTTTGAAGTCAGAGTATTTTTAACGAACATAAAAATACAGTAGAATTGAGTACTCCGCGTTTCAGGACTTGGTCAAAAAATAATTAGAAATTAGAAATTATATCATAGGTATACCTGTTATATTTTTCTGAGCTTTTACATAATTGACATCAAGTGAGATTAAAAAGTGCTTGTAAAAGTCTACTTGAATAAAGTATAATTTGATTTGATGAAAATACTACCTGAGGGCATTGTCACCCCAGCAGTATATTACTTATGATTTTTTTCCGTTTACTGTATTGTGTATGTATAACAACCTTTTTTTAACAGACTTTATTGCACTATATCTTATTAATTATTATTTTTTCCAGATCCCCCAGCGAAAACCACATACAAGAGCACACACCGGTAATCCCCATCGTTGTGACGTCCGCGGACCCCGAAGCCTGACCCCTCGCCACGCGCCGGCTGCGCGCGAACAATACCCACGTCAGGTTTAGTGATAGCACGTACACTGTTGAAGTAGATGATTTACCTAAAGGAATATGGTTGAATCCACAAGATATAAAAAATAGCAAAATTTACTATTCGCATTAGGATAAATTTAAAGACTTAATGAAAGGTGTTCCAATTTGTATAAAAGTTTCGGATTTGTACAAAGTTTATATTATAAAAATATAAAATACTTAATTAATATCTTGTGCCAAAATTAGATGTTTATATCATTAATAGAACAATTGTGATATTTATTACTTTAAATTAGCGATAATGCTTAATACTAAAAATACTAAGAAGTGCATAAATAATGTATAGATGTAAAAGCTTTCCATATATTTTATTAATAAAATTCAATAAACCCTTTTGAGTTATATATAAAGCATACTTAAAAATAAACTTAACTAGCTATATTCCGGAAGAGATTGAATACGTCTACAAATTTTCACTGGCTTAAGGCCAAATGCTGTACGACAGCTGCTAAAAACGCAATAAAATCAATTTAATTATTTTAGTGAAGGGACCGTAAGAAATAACATAAGATAGATAAAGGTTTAACTAACGGTTATTTAACTCTTAACCTTCATCTTCGATGATATCACGTCTAATAATAAAATTTCAAAGAGCAAAACGACTTTTAAGTATAAAAGTTAATTATTATAATATAACTATAGCAAATTAAAATATAATACAATTAATTTTCCAAAGAATTTGTATGCATAGTAAGGAATAAACTTATTGTTTTTAATATTAATTAAGTACAATATCTTGTGGAACGAACATTTTTCATGTTTCATTTATTTCAACAGTCGGCAAAAGAGACAGGGTTGTATTTAGACCAAGTATTTATTTAGTATGTATTAGTGAAATTAGGAAGGAGAACTTCTGTATCAATACAGCTTTAAAATAATGAACTCGTGTCCTTAACTATTTTAAAATTTAGGATCAATTTCTATCAAAAGTCAAACTAAAGATAGAAAATTTTCCACGTCAAAGTTCAATGTCATATACATATAAGGCAATAAGTCTTATGAATGACCGTGAACAAAACGAATTTAAGCTAAATGTAAAACATATGGCCCCTGTTGATGTTACATTATATAAATTACAATTGATTTGTAATTTTTGTCGTACCAGTTTATAATGTATTGAGCTTATAAATCGTATTCGATGTGTTAAAACAAAGGATTTAATCCGGACATACAAATATAATCAATGTACAAATTAAAATATAGCCTTAAGCTTGACGCTAATGCCATGATAGATTAAAAGTATTATAAAATGCGTTCCTTTATAAGAATAGTCATATTAAGTACTTATTTATGTATAATATTATAATTAATTATAATTTAGACGAATTCTGATATATAATACCATGCTGAGTTTAATTTTTACCAGTTTTTACTAACTAATTTATAAAATTAAGTGTTGGTTATACTAATGCTTTAAATAGAAAAAGAGAAAAATACTGAAATATTTCTTCATGCGCGCTAATTATAGGCATTTGTATATAGCGAAGCTAAATACTTTTGTAATTTTACTATTCATGCAACTTTGTTTATACATACGTGTATATATAAACAATCATACAATTTATTTTGATATAAAATTTATGTAAAAATGTATTATAAATGTCATGTTCAAAAATATTTTATATATGAAATATATTTATAAAGATCATAAAATGGCTGTCATCATAAAAATTATTGCCTTTACTATTTTTAGACATCAGGGGCCTACACGGCGCTGGCGCCGCAAAATTATTTAGTCCAATGCAAGCTTCTTATCTCTCTGTTTATTAGTTATAATAAAACATGGTACTTATAATTTCTACACGAGTTTTATTAAACCCTATTTTTAATTAATGTAATAAGTAATTAGTAAATTTGTATAAATAACTTTAATAACTTCCTATTCGGGAAAAAAAAAACAAAACATGATGAAAACCTCTGAATGTTTCATCATCTTCACTGGACAATGCACAAAGTTAGGACTTTTCTTATTAAGTATTCTATAGATAAACTTATTCAGAATAAGATAGGAATTACTTATATATAATACACAATATTCAATATCATTTATTTTAAAATATTATAAGATCATAAATTCTAAATACTTATGTACAAAAATATTTCCTCAACTTGTAATACATGCTATTAGGCAATAGATGGCGCTGCTAAAATAAACTTAAACTTTAATTTCATTCTTCTGAATATTCGGGTCATTTTTTACGCCGTTATTCTCATCTTCACTAGACGATGAAGATTGTTCTCCCGAATTGTTGAAATAGTCGGGAGGATATTTAATAATAGTAGGCCTTCTTGTAAGACTAGCTCGTTTGATAGCGTCCACTACTAATCTGTCAGAAATGTTGGCTAACGGTGAACCTGCTTTTTTGTATAACATGCCTGGCAGTGGCGGATCGTTTAAGGAACCTGAAAATATAATAATTTAATTTAATTTTATTTAAATAGAATGAAGAAAAAAAAATTGCTAATAAAATTAATGTTCTTGATATTGAACTTTAAAAAGATATTAAATATTAAACTTAGGAAAATCATTGTTATAGTATTTTATGTACCATGGGACCATTTTACTAAGGTAAGTAAAAATACTTTATTAAAATATACGTAAATAAGCGTATTAAAAAAGCGATACAACTGAAGGCGCTTGCCAGATTCAAATCGTACCGTGGAGGGCAAAGAGGAAATAGAGATTCATACCATAGAAAATGTTAAAGTAACTCTGTTTATTATCTTTTCACACCAAAACCGAACATATTTCTATGAAATTTGACAAGGACCTAGATTGTACGGGGACTAGCATCGACTACCATTTACTAAGTCTCGCCTACCACTCGTGTGTACCCATAAGTAGTCTAGGATTGTATATACTGCTTTGAGATAGTTCCCTCACCGGATATACACGTAGGATATTATATCTGAAGACCTTCAACTATTTTTCTTTTCTTCTCAAAGAAGCAAAGCTTTTTACGTAGATATTTGTAACGCTATATCAATTGACTCTACAAAACCTATCATTTTGTGTGTGAATCAAATACACGACTATAGAAATGGTCCCTTAGATACCATTATCCTACAAAAACTATTTTAGAAAATTTTATAAGTTCAATCTAAAAAAGTAATTGCTTTTGCTATGTTAATTATAAACAAGTACTCATATTGTCTAATATTAAATATGCCGCGATAAGTTATTTGAATATCAACACGTTTCATAAAAAGTCAAACTAATAAGCAAGGTGTATACATTACCTGTCCATGGTTTCTTATCTTGTAGCGAGGGGACTTCACATTTTATCAACACTAACTATGACGAATACATACATAAAATATTTTTGTAGAGAATGGAAACCTATACTTAGTTACGTACACAAATTAAACTGATTGAATTGTTAATTTATAATGTTTTATAGTAAAAACACATGCTCACCTGCTAAAATATTTACATTTGTATTAATAGTCAAGTTTCATCGAAATATACAGTGTACATTTAACTATTAGAATTGTCCATAAGCTCCAATCTCTACATGTAATGTTGTCATCCGACACCAAATTAAATTATTAAATTATATAAATAAAGCGACGTACATACATATACCAAAGCCATTGAAGCAAACGATCACAAGCTCATATTACAACTACAACGTAAAACAATAGTCGTAACCGTAATGTAATATTACTACTCAATAGTTATAATGAGAATTATATAAAGTTATGATTTTATTTGTTTTTAGTTTCTAACTCAGCAGCTAACGTTAAATTAAAAAAAAAAAAACTCTTATTCTGCATGTATTTTTTTTTAAAGATTAACCATTAACTAAATAGTTACATCGCCTTTTCGTTAAAGATTAAATCTATACAGATAAATAAAATTGGAGTGTCTGTTTGTAATGTCAAAATAACCGCTTTTTACTAAATGCATATGGATGTATACACGGTACACATACCAAAATAACATTTTTTACAATTTTTGTCTGTCTGTCTGTCTGTCTGTCTGTCTGTCTGTTTGTTCCGGCTAATCTCCGAAACGGCTGAATCGATTTTGACGGGACTTTCACTGGCAGATAGCTGATGTCATAAGGAGTAACTTAGGCTACTTTTATTTTAAAAAAAGAATCAAGGTTCCGCGAAAAAAAATTAAAACCCATGAAATTGTGAACAAAATCCGCATACGGCGTAAGCACTCGAGCGAAGTGAGGGTAAATCGCTATATAATTTAAATGAATATCTTAGGAGTAGCAAGCTACTATTTATGCATAAACATAGCTAACCGTGAAAACCTACCTGAGGACGAACGCGAGCGAAGCGAGCGTGAGTCGCTAGTATTATATAATTTAACTATTATGTAATTTAATTACATGTTATGTAACTTGTAAGATATTATGACGTTTCCAAAGGTATCGTAAATTAAACACGAGTCAACGCTACAACATAAATTATTCATTCAATATTTACATCGAACAAAATCATATTCATATAAGGGTGCGTTTACATCAAACGAGCGAATGCTCATTCTATCCCCACCCTATCAAATTCTTTTAATGTAAATAGAGACAGAGCATTCTTTCGTTGTTCCCTCTGCGTTCGCAAACATTCTATAGAATATTCTAAGAATGCTCACTCGCTTGATGTAAACGGCACTAGAACGTGCGAACAATTGCTTAGAGCGTTCTTAGATGTTCGAACGCGCTCGCTCCCCGTAGCGGTCTCTTCAAAGCGTTCTTGTGTTCTAGCAATTTGAATATTTACGAGTACATACCTACTTATCGAATCATGGATTGGTCTCAAGATAAATGTCTATTAATGTTTATTAATAAAATTTGTCACCCACCAACGTCTCTTTCTTCTTTTCTTTTCGACTGTTTGAGACAAAATAATAAATGCAGCACTTGCAATTATAATATCGCTGTCAGAGTCGGACATAACCAAAGAGTAAATAACTACACCGTGAACATTGAAATAATGAAACACTACCAACCACAGAATTGACATAAATGGGCAATGAGCATTCGTTCGGCTGATCTAAACGTCATTGCAAGAATTCTAGTTCTATGTTCTCATTTTGCTCGTTGATCTTTTGGTGTAAACGCTGAAATCGAGATTTCGTTTACACTAAAAGAACAAGGAAGAATGCTCTTGCTCTAGCTCTAGTTCTTTGTTCGTTTGATGTAAACGCACCCTAATACGATCACTATCTCTTCTATATAATGGTACATCATATTATATTGTAATGCTACCTTCACAAACTGATCCAATAAAGTAATTTAATAGATGTTGAATTACTGGTATAAAAGTAATATAACAATTGTAATACATATGTAATATATGTAACATTACATTTTAGTGGCTATCTACCGTCTTTAGTGGTAATAATTTGTTTTTTTTTTTTTTTAATTATTATTATTGCTCTATGTAAAGATAACATTACATTTAAATATGTTTAACAAAACTAATAAATAAATCACAATACAAAACTGTCGTTTAAAATTTTATTTAAATGACTGGTAACTACAAGTGATACAGCAGTAAAAGTAAATAAATGTTACTTAACACTATTGTATATTATCAAATAGAAATATAATTTTATAAAAATAATTGGAATGTATATCAAAAGGCACAATCGCACAACCTTACAGGAAGACCGTATACAATAAACCCTAATTTAACAATAATAATTTGTAAATATTCTTACTCTCTGAGAGATTCTAAGATGTAAATGTACTGTGTAGTATTTCGACGTGACTAGCAAAATGAAGATGGAATTTTTAATCCAAAAAAACACATATTACAAATTTTATAGTTTCTGATACTATTTCAAAGACTAGTTGAAATCAATAACAATAATTCACTTACTCATATACCTAATTTCAAATATATTAAAAACTAGAGATTCTAGTTCATTTAGAACAGATTTATTTTAATTGAATTTAAAGCTTTTTTATTTTTTAACATTTTTTTTAATTTATTTATTAATATTTTTCAATTCGTATGACACATAAATATATTAAAAATATGTATATTAAAAATTAAAACATTGATTGATAATTGCTAATAGTATTATAGAAATTATATTAAATAATTTCTATAAACTTATAAAGTATCAGACTAAAAGAATAACGTAGACGGAGTGTCTCCGTATCAATATCAGAAAGATAATCTAATATAATTATTAATATTTGAATGATTTTCTTGGTCCTCTTCACTATACAATATAGCATAATTATTTTATTATTTAGTTTTTAATTTGTTTCTAATTGCACTAAGTTTTAGATCGATTCTCAACACAGTGGGCGCAACTGTAACCTAATGTAGAGCCATATTTTAAAGTAACATTTCAGGCTTCAACCACTTTTTAGATGTAATTCGATACAAGAATAAGATAAATAAATTCTTTTAGTCTGAGGGTGGAGTAATTCATAAAAAAAATAATTTAGAGCGTGACGGTAAAATCTCCATTTTTCTGTTCGGCTTTAGGTGCTGGAGTTTCAGGGGCGGGCGGGGATACGGGCGCCTTCGGCGGTCGGTCTGGCAGCTTCAAAACCAAATGTTCCGTACTCTCTGCGATACAACACATACATGTACTTATACAATAAATATAAAAACCTGTTACTATTATAAATAGCAAGAAATGTAAGAATTTAACATTCCTTTAGTTATAAGTGCTATCTATATATTAAATGGATAATAAACTAAAAGAAATGGATTGTTACTTACGATCTGTAAATATGGAAATAAATACTATGTAATGTTATAATATCAATACATAACATATGTATATGTAAAGTGAAATATATTAGTAACATATAAGAAAGGTTAAAAGTAACGCTTCATATTTCAAAACATACGTTTTGAGAAAAATAGAACATAAATTTTAGTACACACTGCGGTAAGTACCTACATTTGTTGGTGCACCATGCTTTATGTATGAACGCTTGTGATATGATTTATAATTTCTATCGATATCTTATCATGATTATTTACACTAAGAAAACATATCGTATAATAAATATATATAAAACAAATATTACAACATGCATACGAGTATGCGTGACTGTAGAAGAAAACATTTCATACTGAAGAAATTTGCTGTATGCAAAGCTTTATACTTTCATAAGGCAGATATGTAAAAGGATTATTACAGTCTATTAAATATAATGCTTCTAAGAAAACAAGTCATATTTTGAGTCATCTCCCAAAAACATTCCTTCATTCCTTGTGATTCTTATTGTTGATATTATTTCAGTTGTTTGCACATGAACGATAAATATACTCGTAGATAGATATAGTAATTTAAGAAAAAATCTAGTTGAATTTTTGATTCAAAAATGCTTAGAGTATTATATTCAATTTAAATAAATTCTATTAAATAAATATTATACGACACGTATGTGAAGAAAAAAAAACCCTAATTACATTTCATTTCGTATCTAGACACATGTAATATAAACAAATCTACGAGTATTTAATATTTGTTCATTCATTTAGAGAAATACTGTGTGTCAAGTGCATTAAAGTTAGTTATAGTACTTAGTATGTTTACGTAGTATTTTAAAGGCATATTAAAATATCGATTTGTAAATAATAAATAGTCATAAATCCAAATCGTCTGAGCGACAATTTAAATACACATTAAAATTGTTTGCGGTCATATTAAGGATAATAGAACAAATTGACCACAGTAACAGTCGTTCTTAAAACGTAAGCGAAATATTATATGTATCCTGTTTTAAAAAGGGGGAGTGATGAATTATTTGACAAAATGGTACATCCTGTTAAGATTTGGATATGGGAAGATGATTATATTGCGAGCGCAGGCGGAAACGTTCATCATGCATATTTTTTTGAAATTTGGCGTAATTTTCGTTATATTTACGAGTATAAAAACTAAGTATATCATTTTAACACTCTATTTTCTTGTACAGTAGTAGCACACAAACGCTTTGTCTCAAATAATATCAGTAATATATTATTTTCCAATTACTATATTTTTATTCTGACTTTATTAACATATAGATAGAAACATGCAATTTTTTATCAACTTTTTATTTTTTGGCCATTCCAAATGCCTTTAGATACTATGTATTCATTGAATACGATCCAGTATTTTTATCTATTTTATATATAATCATTTACTGCAAATGTTTTTGATAATATCTTCTTTTAGGTAATATTATAATAAAGTTTTTAGTTCTATAGGAAATAGCGATCACGTTTGTGTATCCTTCTTAATCAGTAGAGTTATCAACATAACAAAGTGATATAATTTATATTTTCACTACTTTATTTATTAATTTTCATTTAATTTCATTGAATTTTATATTAAATTTTTCATAAATTTTCAAATTCCAGTGCGGTTTAGTAGTAAGCCTTATTTACGATATTGGTACTAATTAACTGAACATGTATATATTTTAATAGCATTTGTTTAAAATTTCATGTTACATGTATTACTCTTGAGTACCCACTACATTTTCATCGATCGGTGCAATGAAAGCATTCGCTATTTAAGTTCTTTGTCATACGCTTAACCAGAGATCACATGAACTTACTAACAACTAAGAAATTATGAATAATAACCCTATTAAAGTAATATATTACGTTAGTTGTTGCTTTACTCAGACTTCTGATTCAGAGAAAATAACTTATTATTCATATTACCATTATTTTCACAACTAGTAATAATTATAAAATAGATATATCATTATATAATAAATAAAATAAATTACAATGATATCATTTGTAGGAATAATAAACATAAACTACACATTATTTTTTATACAGTTTGTGTGTAAAGTGGGTTAAAAAGCAAATTAACATGGTCAATATTGCACTGTTTTGCAATAATTTCTCGGGTAGTAAATAAGTTATTATCATATAATGTTACGAGAAAGACAGTTGGTTTGTTGACCCTAGATAAATTGTGTCTTAGATAATTCTAAACAGTTCGTCACGGAAATGCAAATTTATGTTTTTACACCATAATGTAGATTTTAGATTTATAGTTTCATATAAGCATATTAAAATGTTAAGGAGGCAAAATTTTCGCTCGTCAATCTATCACTTAAAATAAAGATAAAATTTTTAGTATTAAGATAAGCTGACATGAAAAGCAAACAGCATTACGATTACAAATTTTTGCACAAATAACCGTCCAACACCGAAACCACGAGTTAGTCTTATAAAAAATAAAAACTTACCAATAGATCTACGGTCTGCTTGATTCCCATAGAATTCATCCAATTCCTTAGCGGAGCAAAGTGGAGTGTCGACTTGCGTAGTGTCGTCGAATTTAGAGTAATCTACCTCGTATCCTTGGCGCTCACGGTTATATGTCACTAATGGTGCAAACCTATGTCCCCACATTATTTCACTTGTTGTATAACTAGATCGCGCTTGTGTCGTCTGTCCCGTAGATTCAATAGTTCCCTCCAGAATAACTACGATTTCAAATTTTTCTTGAAGTACATCTGCTGCAGAAATATTGTAGAACGGACTGTTAGCGTTTATTTTATGGACCATTGTAATAGGCCAAATGAAGAAAAGATTGCTATCACAGCCGTCCGCATTCAATTCTAGTTCAGTTTGATAATGCGATAACAGCTCTCCTTCCTTAGTCGTCCTAGATCGAATTAATTGAGCTCTCACGCTGGCTCCGATTATATGAGATTTCCTCAAGTCGCCGACCCGGAACATGAGACATAATTCACCATCTCTTTGACAGATCACAGCATATTTGGAGAATAGAAGTGTCTGTGTTCTGTGCTTAGGTCTCGTCATCTTAGCGAACACAATGCCCACCATGAACGCTTGAATCATCACTCCGACTATACTTTGTAAGCACATTATAAATATTGCTTCTGGGCATTCCTCTGTTGTAGTACGTGATCCGTATCCAATTGTATGTTGCGTTTCAATACTGAATAAGAAACATGATGTAAAGTCGTGAATATTAAAAACACATGGTTTAAACCCCGTCGCGTCTTGCATCGGGGGTAGGTGATCGGGTTCCAGGTCGCCATGTGTAAATGCTATGAGCCACCAGATGAGTGCAAAACCCAACCAGGACAATATAAATGAAAGAGTAAATATAAGGAGGGTCCATCGCCACTGAGCATCCACGAGTGTTGTAAACATATCCTGAAGAAATCGCAATTTACGCTGTGAGATCCGTGACTTGAGAATATTACATTCACCATTTTTGAGAATAGCCCGTCTTCGTGTTCTCCTAGAAGCGCCATGTCTATGCGAGCGGCTCCTGTAAACAAATACACACAGTACTCATTACACCAATCTAACTCAATGATCTTCAAACATATGTAGATGATCGATTGTAAGTGAACGCGTAGATCACGCTCCTATAATCGCTACGCTGCTACGACCTTCGTCAATGTTAATAATCTTAATGTGCAACATTTAAATAACTCGATTTACTTATATTTATATATGTAATATATTAACACGAAAACCAAAAAAAATAATATTTTATAAAATGAAAGAAATAGAAAGCGATAGTACAGGAGTGAATTCGGAGTCGCAGGTTGTCGCGGATCGAACCTCTTGATGGTGGGGTAATAGACTCCAGGAGAAAGGTTGCCGTTTCCAGGGACAGCCTTGATTTTGAGCCACTCCTCTGGCAGGAGATGAGCCTCCTCGCGGGAGGCGGGTGACTCTGGGTCGTGCATGGCGTCGTGCGTGCGGTTCACTCGCGGCCGATCGTCTGCGCCACCATCCCCCGGAGCTCTCGTGCCTCCTGAAGCATCGCACGCGATAATGTCGCGATCACGACTGCCTCTATCGTGCTCGGTCGACGCGTTAAACGCTTTATAATTGTATCGCGAAATTCTATATCAAAATTATCAGCTCGCCTTGGAAAATAAAATTTTGTTAGTGCCTATTTTGATGTTCGTACTGTATACAGAATGTTCTCTAAATATGTTATTGTTATCCTTTTTTGAAATTACAATTATAGGAATAATGTTATAGTTAATTATATTATGAAATAATTTACATTGATATAGTAGATAATACCATTCATATATCAATAATCATATTACTAAAAATGTAAATATAATTAATAACAAAAAAATATTACTATTATTTACTTATGTATGTAACGAATTCACTATTATAGAAAATATGATTTCTTTTACTTAAAGCTCGCTAAAAATACCGGAAAAATTCATCAAACACTTAATATTATTATTAACACGTATTCATACTAATATTGCATTTCCTGTTTTGAAGTAAGACTGTGGTATGACAGAGACGAATTTTTTTATCAAGACAAAGAGGGTATTTTCAATTTAGCTCAAACAGAATGTATGCTACACGTTTGATTTTGATGTATCTAAGAATATTATAACCAAAGGCACGCTCAATAAGTCATTCACAGTACAGTGGAAAGTGGAATTAAACTAGATAATGACTTAATAAACATAAAGAGATAAAGTTTTAAGTTTCCAGCTTGCTTAGAATAAATCTTGCTAATTTTTCTCTATACCTTTTTTCTTAATTTAAAACGTGTAGTTTTGCGTGTACATATATAATGTGTTATATTATAAACTAAAGTAATACAATACAGTATTTAATTCAAGTAGGTATTTATGTATATTTTCCATCATCAAGGAGGGAGGTAAATCTGTATACGTTATGAATAATGAAAATTTTGATATGTATGGGTAGAAATAACATTTTTCTGCTTATATCGTTTTATTAATATTTGAAATTATTAAAAAAAATATTTTCTCGATCATTCTGTAGATCATGACTCTCTTATTTTTAATTTTATAACTAATCTGACAGTGCAAATTAGTACGTTAACGTGCATTGTTAAAGCTCTAATTTGTAGCTCTCGACTTATTATGTATGAAGGTTATTTCAAATATTCTATATTTGTTCACGTCATAAACCATTATTTACAAATATTTGACTTACATCTTTACGGTTATGACGTTTTTAAATAACTATAGTTTTACGGATTAACGTAATAATTTCTTTATGTATTCCATAAATTTCGCTTTAGTTCGTGGGAAGTATTTATTTATTACTATTATATTATTATCTTATCACTACATAGTAAAAAACGAAGTCGCTTCCCGCTGTCTGTCTGTCCCTATGTATGCTTAGATCTTTAAAACTACGCAACGGATTTTGATGCGGTTTTTTAATAGATAAAGTGATACAAGAGAAACGTTTTAGTATATAATTTGTTAAGTTTTTGTATACACTGCCCAAAATATAACGATATTTGTTGGAGGTGTCGGAAAAAAATAAGGCGTCTGAGGGCTTTCAACGAAAACGCTGCCTAAACCCTTTGAGATATAACAATATAATGTATGGTGGAATTGTGTACCTTAAATAGGGAAAAGTCCGCGATGGCATATGTCTATGTTTTAAGGATAACATACTATATCCCTTTTTGATACTTTAAAAAATTGGCAATCATAATGCGGTAATGTAAAAGCTATTTACACAAATACGGTATTAATTTCTAAAAAAAAACCTATGTATGTACACTGTATATATATGTATAATTTTGAAGTCTAATTTTTTTTATCAGATTTCAAATAGGAAGCGGGTCTTACTTTTTCTACATATATATTTTTACATAACTTCCTATATATTCGAGAATACTTTTGCTTTACCTTGCGTGGGTTACCGCCGCATTAAAGTGTATCGAATTAGAACTTAGGTACCTATTGTCAATGAAAAACCTTTCAGCTACTTGTTACTTTAAAAAAGAGGAGGTCAACTTTGTTGTTTTTTTTTATGTGAATTTTACTCAATATCTTCTAAGTCAGTTTATGAAAGTTATTATTTTATCCTAAGTAATTATAGAAAAAAGATTAGAATGTTTGTCTTTTTTTTTCTGTCAGTCAATCTCTCGATCGTGAAAACTGAACACAACTTTTATTAACGCGTTGTGCTTTCAGGCTAAAAGTTATGGGCTTAAAAGTTAGAAATAAAGAGTTCATACTTTTATTTGCATTTCTCATGCATTAAAATAATCATTTACAAAATTTGTAGTTGTAATGTATATTTTTAATATTCGCACCATCCGAAAATAACCTTAAAAGAAACCCCCACAAAGCTTGTTTATATTATCTTAATTAGATGTTATAATTTTTATAAATGTACTTTAAACAAGAAATGATTATGTGTCAATATTTTTATTTCAAATATAACCCGCTAAAGCGAATTAGCTCTTAATCTGTGGCTTAAAAAAGATAATTCTCCACATTATATAATATTACTTCAATTTTCAGCGTAGCTTTGTCGTATGATATAATTAAAAGAAACAGTACGTCTCAGATCCTGTCAGTAAACGAAGAATTATCAATACTTATGTATATCAGGAAAATTGGTAAGATCAAATTTATATTGCTATCCACTCATTTTTGTTGTAAATCCCTTCAATTCTTTTTGGAATTCAACATGAAAAAAGTTCGAAGATTTTTTTTAAAATGCTTGTTTGAATCACTCAATTACAGCATATTTGAAATTATACATGTTTAAGTTTTACTAATACTGAAAAATATTCGATACATTCTTAAGAAAAAATTACGAGTTACGACGTATATGATATAATTTTGTTAGCGTAGTTCTGCCTTCGTCGTTTAAACTAATTGATTGATTTGCACCACACCTCCAAGTAAATACGTCGATGCACGATTTTATATTTGCTATCATCAGATAACAAATAGGATGAATGTCGTGATGGCAGAATCAGCATTCATTTGCCACAGTATTTTTGTTTGTGCTAGATCATAAAAATATTCCAAATGTGAATAACGTACTTTACAAAAGAATTCCCAGTAAAAAGTGGGTGTTTCGTGTATTTGTGTAAATTACGTTTTGTTAAGTAAATATTATATCACAAACGTATATTTAAACTAGCGAATTTAAAGTGTAGGTACCTTTAAAAATATCGAGTAGGTATAATGAAATTATTAACATTTTATTCTTTAAAACTAAACTTTTTTGTTTCAAAATAAAATATTTTGTGGCCAAAGCTTTTTGTTTTAATACTAAATTTTTCCTTCTTAAACTACAATATTGTGATCTATTTATCTGCTTACGTCTATACAGTGTCTACAAAATGATCTTGACTCTAAAAAGGCGTGTTGACGGAATGAAAGGACTGAAGTTCAAATAGTATTTTTCTAATAAATCGACTGAATACTTTCTTAGATTTACGCGAATATTTGACATTTTAAATTAAACTATCTTTTAGGATTTTTCGCGGATTTATTTTGATTTTTGGTTCCCGACATTTAAAATGCTTTACAGTAATCACGGTCACGGGAGAGTCATGGTCATGGTCATAATCTTCTTTAAAATTATGGAAAAATAGGTACTCCGATATTATTTAAAGGATCTATCTAAACAGAATTAAAATACCTTATGATAAATACATATAGGATTGCATTATGAAGGTGAACTAAAAGTGGATACAAAAGATTTAGTATCAGATTGTAAAGTTCCAATCTCATATACTTAATTAAAAGCTTTTAGATTTTTTACGGAACGATACACTTTTTTAAAATTTATTCAAATTACTCAAAAAAAATATCGAATGTACAAAGTCATAAGTAATCTTGCAGTGAATAAGTACATAATATATGTTACTAACATTTTTCCTAATGTGGATGTTCAATTCACTTTGAACTCTTTATCTGTTTCCTGACTTAAAAGCAACATACTTAAAAGGCAATTTGTACTCTGAGAGCCTTAGGTATTCCATTCTTCTCTAAAAGGGCTTTGCTTAAATAATAGCAAAAAAGCAAATGCATACTTCCCATTTAATCATGTCATACTAGCCTGATTTAAAATTGCAATATACATATGTAACTACTACGCCGTAGACCGTGGATAAAGTGCGCGCGCGATTATTTATATTGACCATACATATTAAATTCCTATCTGGTATAGATAATTCATATCATTGGGTACCTCCTAGGTTTTTTGCGTATTTTATAAGATAAATAGCCGTATAAGATATATGCAAATACTTGCAGAAAATAAGCGATGTTAATGATCACTAATGTAATTTCTTTAAAAAAGAACTAACAATATGTGCTAAAAATAGTACAGTAACCAGATCCACATCCCGATCAAAGAGATATAAATCAAAATGAATCCAGCGCGACACCCTGCAAATTGGCCCGGTTAGCGCTCGTAATCATGCACTTCTGTCAAGCGCCTGTCGAGTGCGTTACTACTATACTGTACTATTACATTTTATTACATTTATACCCTACTAGCGGCTCAACCTCGCTTCGCTCACGGGAGCCGTATATTTTTATAGGATAAATATAGCCAATGTGCTATTCCAGACTATAGCCTGGAAATCTATCTTTGTGCCAAATTTCATCCAGAACTGTTATGCCGTTCTGGCGTGATTAAGTTTTAAACATCCAAACATCCAAACACCCATCTAAACTTTCACATTTATAATATTAGTAAGATACTTCATGGAAGTGTCATATCATGGGTTTGTCCCTAGAAGATTTTTTTAAATTAACATTACTTTTTGAAGTTATACTTCTTTTGGTACGTTTGAACAAAAATATGAGAGTAAAATTTATACGATGCGCGCGCACACCGACAGCAAAAAGCGACATGATGAAGTTAGCTAAAAGCGACATGATAAAGTTAGCTGAAAGCGACATGATGAAGTTAGCTGCATTCCTTTTACAAACAGAGAGTTGTGACATACGGGATGAAATCTTTAGCTACTTTTGTTGTGTTACGCCAAAGAAGTATTCATAACTTCTTACGTACGTACATAAGTACCTACACACAAACATTTTTTTTTTATTTATGAACCGATTGAAATAAAACAAATACTAAACGTTAAGTGAAGCTAACCAAAATACATTCGTCAAAACCGCACCCAAATCAACTAAGCCGTTTCTGAGATTATGGCTTAGGCCTATCGATGTACGGATATTTATCAAATCTAAGGTATTTTAAGATGAGATTGGTTGACATACGTAGCTTATTGTCCATGCGTTTTCGCAGGCCGACGTTGAAATTTTATATTAGTGGAAACTTTTTTAGAACATTAATCTTCATTTATAAAATAATAAAAAAATCAAACCTTTAAACCTAAATAATAATTAAAAAGACTGACTTTTGTAGTCATTGACAAGTAAATAGAAAACTATAATGTATAAGAATAACAAATAAACAAAATAAAAAGCCTTCATAAAGTAAAATTAAATATTTTCTTTGGATAAGTTATAATTAAAATCGGGCCGCAAATATTTTAAGTTGGAGTTTTAATCGTTCATACCACATTTTAGGTGATATGCTTTAAAACTATATTTGAGTGTATTTTCTGTATATTTAGAGCTTACTTATTTTACAAAGTAACAACTGCCAATATCACATTCACACATATACACACTCACACACATACATTAATCTTGGAGAGGATCACTTACAACCACTGTTAATGCAGATTTTTTTTGTTTTTGTCTCTTTTTTGTGCATATTTTATTTTAAATATTACTTTTGCATGTCAAGCAATGTTTTTCTCTGGAGGGATTTGGCGCTGCTAGCTCAAATACAGGTTTCCTAGTTTAGCTACGGATGCATCATTCACTTAATGACGATATTATTTTTTGGCTTAAATTATTTTGTAAAAGCTTGTAAACATTTTTTTGCATAATAAATTATTATTATTTTAATCAATAATTTGAAACGCACCTAATTAATTTCAATTCATTAAGGAGTTCCGTTTTTTACCTCTAGGAGTCTAGATCCTTCTTTCATCATCAAATCGTCGCCATTTTATACTCTTTTAAAAGAAACTGTTTTAAAAAAGATTTCTTTATGTTCGCCTAGAATCTCGAAGTAATCGGATACATACAAAATACAAAAAAAAACCGGCCTAACATATAACCTCGCCCTTTTTTGAAGTTATGTAGTTTAAATGAAAGTCAATGTCTGAGTGGAAAGATATTAAGACATGATTAATCATATTATCTCGACACGTATCAATGTTTACCGATTTTCATGGATTAAATGTTTATCCTTCAGTTTGTAGCACTTTTACAAGAACCTTGAAACCTTGACGACATTTTAACGAGAAATTAAGGTGAGAGAGATTATCTTTAAGAGGTGAGGATTATATGGATAAAATTGATGTATGCTTTAAACTCACCGACATGAACTGACCATATGGTATTCTGCACATTTTTACTTCAACGAATTTATTAGTAGATAAACATCCATACATTCAGTAATTTTTTATTTTTGGATTTATATAAAATATGAATTGTTAAGGTTCAGCTAATTTATTAAATACATTTCGTTTACTTTTAACAATATATGGGAATTGATACTACTTAAGAGAAACCTTTTTTAACGTGAATATCATACTGATTTATAGATTATACATGGGGTTTACCTAGAGTTTGATTTCATATAGGTATTTCAAAGTCTCATAACCTTAATATAGTCCTGGTTGAAATTTTGAATCCGAGAGCTACTAAACAATAAGAATTCTGTTGGAATCCGTTCCTCTTGAAAGGATATATCGTCTCTCTATGAAGGAAGAGTTAGAGAAACAATCAATTCTAAAAAAAATTAATCTGGCAAACTTCAGTATACGTTCAACAAATCTTGTAAAAATATACAGTCCCACGTTTTACATCTTACTATGTTTGGATGGATGTTTGTTACTCAATCAAGTCAGAATGGCTGAGCGGATCTAAATGAAATTTGGCACAGAGATAGATTATAGTCTGGAGTAGCATATATGCACTTTTTATCTCGGAAAAATGTACGGTTACCGTGGGATAGATAGATAGCACAAGAACATGAAAATAGGCACAACGATTTCCATTATAAAGCGTTTAACAAGATTTTTGTCAAATAATAAATATGAATTATAACTAACTTTGTCTTGTCAGATTACCCATCAACACGGGTACCTCTACCTTGTCACTCCAATACTATTAAACGAAAGTAGAACACAAATGGTCAACAATGATAATATCTTATCTACTATTTACGCCTGCGACGTCTCTCCAAACACTTCACTTGTTTTTGAATTTTCATTTTCAAACACTATTAAAATACCGAAACATCACAAAATCACTTTAAAATACCGTTTAAATAATCGGGGAACAATAAGACATGTGTCTCCTTGTGAAAAATTTACAAAACTATTTGATTTCGATAAGTAAAGAATTTATCTTTACCCTGATTAGATATTGAATTGTCAAGGATTGATTCACAGTGAGTGCTGGCTAAGTAATATGTATCTATATGTAAGATGCAGTGCAACTAGCCTTTTTGGGCCCCAATGCAAAAAAAATAAAGTGAAAAATAAATTCATAATAGACAAAGGGACGGGGAAAGGAATAATAGGAAATAAAATGCGAAAATTTAGCACACTTTTTTCTTCCTGTTTTTTTAAATTTTATGAGGGCAGTCCTCGAAAAAATGTTTTTGAAATAAAAGAATTGTTTGCACTTTGCGGCCCGCTAGGGCCCCCTTGAACCAGGGGCCTTATGCCACCGCATTGGTTGCATTAGCATAGCTACGACACTGGTAAGATGCACTTAATAAAAAACACCAATGATGCACTACACTTTCCAATCATCTTACTTAGCAGATTTTTTGGTATATAGGGGTTACTTTAAGTAACTAAAATTTTAAACTTCGCAAATTCTTAAGTAAGTTAGGTTTCATTACTTTCGGAAGGACGGAAGTGCGAGAACAATTTAATGCCTTAATTTTATAGTCAGCTGATTGAACATTTGTATTATGTACATATTTCTTAGATTTATATTTTAACATTTTATTCCAACAGCAATATTCCGAAGGTCGGAATATATGTATATGTCTTTATACTCGATATTGCGAATTCGATATCCGTTCGGAAGAATATTTTTTTAGACATATAAGTAGATAAATAATCATCGGTCTGGATGTATGTCCAGTGTCCATGTATTCCGTATTTCAAAGACAGCAAGTTTATTTAATATTCTGTTTTAAAAACAGACAAACTATCCTGAAAATTGAGTTATAAATAATCCATAAAAGGTATCGCGTAAACATAGAGCAACATTTCAATTTCTTTATTAGTAGCATTCAAAGTCACAAACATTAGTTGAAACTAATAAGGGTCTATCATTAACGATATTTGATTAAAAGATAACATTTAATACTAATCCGTTTGTTTTTTATTTCAGCGATGACGTCATCTTCGCAACTTTAATGGTACTGTAATTTTCGCTAAACTTGGCTATGTTGACGTATTTGATATTCTATTAATACTAATATGGTTCTAGAAATATTTTTATCTTATATAATTCATATGTCGAATAAAGAATTAGGTACTAAATAATTAATATACTTTGTAATCTTCATAATTTAAGTGTATTATTATAAAAAGATAATACCAGTTGTCATATCTCATCATTTATCACAATTAATAATTGAGTCATAAAGTTTATTAATTTATGTAAAAGCCTTATTAATTATTATAAATATAACACCGTACTCTATTCAGATTAAAGTAATACGGCAATTAACTGCGCAAATTACTACATCTCTTTAGATAAGTAAGTAATTAGATAAAATTAATAAAATATAGAAATAAAATGCAGAAAAAATTTAAGTTCAAATACACGGTTCAAAAAAAATTACATTCGATTTTTTTTTAAATAAAAAGATCTACCCGAACCTACCTCATCATTTTATTAGCAGGCTAAAAAAAAGATTTGATGGTCTTTTACATTTAAATTTTATTACAGGCTAGAATCATGTTCTTACGTGACCCTTCGCAAGCCGATGTGATGCGTTTCACGTCGTTTATGATTCACGAAAAACGCACGCTAAAGAAGCACAAATAAACACATTTTCGCATTTAACATATACATATATAAGTGGTTTATGAAAATCAGTACAGCAGATTTTTCAGACCAATAACGTAAACTTATTATTTATAACAAAATTTAGGCCTACCTGCAAGTATCGTGTCTATAGACGGTGCTGTGTCCAATGGAACTGCTATATGTTGGTATTCTATGAAGACTACTGGACTGATGAAGAGGCGGCCTCAAAAATCCACTTCCACCAAACCCAATTCCGAGCATAGGGGACTCCATAATAGAACTATCAAGTACACTGGTCTCATCCGTCTCTTCTTCAATAGCTCCAGGTTTGTAGAAAATCTTTCCTGAAGATAGAGTAGGTCTTGATCTTTCCTTCTGGTCCTCATCTTTCCTCACTTGCATCTCGTAAGATGAAGTTTCTGAACTCATATTGGTTTGAATTAGTGTCACGATATTGTAAAGCCTCTCAGAACTTCAAATAAAGCTATTATGTCTATATAATTGCAATCGGCAATCATTTTGTATGCTCGATTTATTGACTTATTCATAATCGTTGATGGAGAGTACCTGAAAATAAAAAAGATTACAAGTTATAATTTGTTTAGTGTGTATACTGTATAGTTATAATTTCTGTAATTTTGTAATAGACAAAACAAATTCATCATGGTGGTTATAGTTTCTTAATTGTCAAAAAAAGTTGAAATCAATACCTTTACATATAGCATTATATTTGTAAAAAATAAAACTATGTATAATTTAAAAGTTTTTACATTACTCAATGACATACTGTTCGCACATTTAATTAGAGTTCCGTACCCGAAGGCTGCCAACGGAACCCTATTACTAAGCCTCCGCTATCCGTCCGTCCGTTTGTCAGAGGACTGTATCTCATGAACCGTAGTAGAGTTGAAATTTTCACAGATTATATATTTCTATTGCCGCTAGCCAACAAATACATAATAAAGATAAAAAAAAATAAAAATACATTTTTTTTATGTTCGTAATCGATCATCGAAGTTAATATACTATATACGTAGAATAAAAGTCATATTATTAAAAAGTACATGTACGATTGTACGGAACCCTTCGTGTGCGAATTCGACTTGCACTTGACCGATTTTTTTAAAGTCAACGCTAACCTTCGCGTCAAGAAAATATATAATAACAATACAATCAGTGACACCTGTTGTCGAGTGGTTGAACTATAAAGTTTTAAAAAAAAATATTATAAATTATAACATAAATTTATATGAATATTACATATTATTTTATATGAATTATATTGTATTGTGTTTTGTACGTAAATCATATTTTACATTTTCTTAAAAACGCTTAAAATATTCAGGTATTGTCCAATTCTAGAGCTGCCATCTATATTTACATATGTTAACTTTGATGATTTGTATTAAACCCAGACTAAGTTCCAAAATCCTATCCTGACGGAGGTTACTCCCGCAGATGTATCGGATTTATAAGATTACAATTATATTATATTTTTTAACAAGTACCTTAATAATATAACAGTTAATTACGTAAATAAACACAATACCTTTGCAAACAAAAATTGCATTTTAATCACTCTATTTATTTTTATGTGCGATAAAGAATAGTATATACTTATTGATTAATAATAAATTGTCGTTTATTGGGATTTATATACAATTTGGAAAACTCAATATGTTAAAATATGGAAAACAACGAAATAATGTGTAAAATCATGCATTATTAAATTCATCAAAGTACGTTATTCTTTACATACCTACTATACAATTTTATATGATTTTCCATCATCCGTCGAACAAATTCCCCACGGAACTAATATATATTACATAGTATATGTACTTAATAATAATTAAGTCAAGTTTTATTAAAACTCACACTTCATATTTTAGTACTAAAAGGATTTGTGAACAGACTTCCATGGGAACATTTCCTGGAATGTAATGCATTGGACATATTGACAACAAAAAATAAAATTTGAGGTCAATCTGCATTGAAATTCACTAAATAATTTATTTATTTTATTTGAGGTCCTTTACTGTGGTATGATATAAAATATTTTTCTTTTTATTACTTTTAGTTTTTAAACTAAAGACGTACTGTATAAGATTCGTCAAAACGACTTAAACGATTTAGTATACGGTAGATTTAAAAGACTTCATTACATACTTAGTTCCAAGTAAAACTAATAGGAAACTTGTTAAAAAAACGAAGTTGCTTAGTGTAATTTAAAATAGTACCTGCTGTAATTTAAAATTGGGAAGTCACCCCTAGTTTTACTGTTACGGAAATATTAGAATTGGATGTCTATATTTGCAGGATCTATGCAGGTTAAACCTAGAAAAAAATCTTGGTGATAATTGTCTCGCGGTTTGTTCCGTCGTTTTGACACGAAACGTCCTTGCACTCATTAGGATGTGCTCGATCTCCATGACAACTGACGGATGCTTTTATTTCCTCCCACTAAGATTATTCAGTCATATTGCGGAAAACCTCGTAAAACACGCTCTATTCCCCCTATTTGTTGCAAGATTCCGCGCCGTAAAGTGCCTCATTTTCTTACGCTAGTACATAACCGCTCTACAAATCTGAGAATCAAAATTTTTAATATTCTTTGTGTATTTATATTTTATGCTTTATTAAAAAAACCGTAAAGAGTTTTTTATTGAACTGGTTTATTATTTATTATATAATTAATTAATTTATTTCAAGTTTAATAATTATTAGCTTTTAAATATTTTTCGCACTGAAAACTTTAGAACGTAATTGTCATAAAGCTCATAATCTAAAACTACTATTGATTTTTTGTTTAATTTCTTTTTTAATAGTCGATTAATACATCATGAGTTTAATTATTTATATTAGGAATACAATTCAATATGATTTGAAATCAGATAAAATTAAAACCAGTATATCATTACTTGATTATGAGTGAGTATATGACGTTATGACGTATCTATAACATAGATCATGCGCTTGCGTCTATCAACGTATACCTGGAGTGGTTACGAAGGCCAATCTAAATTACCGTGTCTGACCACTAATTACGAGTATGTCTTAAAACTACCAGAATTAGACAAATGTCTTTTGTAACAATCGTATTTTATACCAATCATGACGAAATTTGTTACAAGCATTTTTTTTTTAAAGTAACTTAATATTAATAACTTAAGTTCATGCATAACCTATCATACGAACTCTATATTAAAATTTTAATAAAACTTTAAATGTTGGTTTTAAAAATTAAGAAAAAGACAAATATTTTTATTATTATTCTTGACCGTCAAAGGCTTCGTCGAAAAACCACTAAGTAAGCAAAGCAGATACATAGTTTATGTAAGCAAAATGGAAAAAAGTAAATTAAAACTCAATCAATGACCCTGAGCATCATGTTTTTTTAAGTTGTCAAGGGTTATAGTAGGGCCCAATGTGCGTCCCCCCAACGTGCGTTCACCTTGTCGTGGTTGGGGGGGCTCAGTAGTGCCCGGCAAAACAACCGGGCGCGAAGTCAAGAAACGCACTGCGAGGCGGCCCACCTCGATGAGCGGTGTGCTATGCCGGTTGCTCCTGGTACTTCTCTGATAGCAAAATAGACCGTGGAGCAACCCCATAATGATGCGTATTGTGAATGCGTAAGCGATCCTGCGAGGCCTCATTAAACCAGGGAGGTTCCGTTGGGTTTTAGTCACACACTTCGTGCCTAAATGCATATCCCAACGTTAAAAAAAAGAGCCCAATGTGCGTACCCTTTGTCGTGGTGGGGGGCTCATTAGCGTCCGGCAATCCAACTGGGCACGAAGCCAAGAAAGTTGCTCCAGGTTTTTCTTTGATAGCAAAGTGGACTGAGGGAGTAACCTCTTAAATGTATGGTCTGTTTCGACAGACCTGCCGTGGGGGCGTCGTGGTTGAGTGCGTAAGCGATCCTGCGACGCCCCATTAAGATGGATCAGTTTATGTTAGGTTTTAGTGGGTAGTACTGGCTTCTCTAACTGGTGAGTCCCATATAACCACCTGTATGTGTATAATAATAATACTTTATTTCTTAAAAAGTTTTACACTCGTGAATAAACACCCACCCCTCACCGCAGGTGGTATGCAAATGCATTTCCCAACATTAAAAAAATGGGAAAGAAAGATCTTTCTGCGCTAAAGACTAAATACAAAAATAAGTAAATTTAACTTGAAGAATATGTGCATCTTTAAGCATTTTTTAATGACAACAAAATAACTAGGTACTATTAATAAATAAATAAATAAATACATTAAATTCATAATATATGAACCGTACTCGTCATTTCGTGCGCATGCCGTAGACCATAATGACCATAGTGGCAAATTATAAACGAGAAAGAACTTTTATATATTTTTATTATTATTATAACAGGGAAAACAAATTGGAAATCCCATAAAAACCTAAAACAGTATCCATAAAAACAAAGAATTTGGAAGATACGAATTACTATCAATCTATTGAACTGTACTCAGATTAATATATAATACGAAATAATCGAACTATTATAAGAACATTGCCTGCCTGCCTGCCTCTATATCTTCAACAATAAAAGATAAAATTACTACAAAATAACAATTTTTACTATACGTGTTAGTTAAAACAAATTACTAGACCATACAATAAGGAACAAAAGATTAATATATATGAATACAGTATTATAATTTCCGGTTACAAATATTAGGTCATATTAGAAACCGGAAGTTATGACACGTTATTCCTATAACAACGTCAGATCTATCACAGCTATAATCATATAATGAAAAACAACTATTAGTCAAAATTATACGATAATATTAGTATCCTTTTTATCTTATTAACTACTAGCTAACTCACCCTCGTTTCGCTCGGGTTCGTCCCTAGGTTAATTCTCCATACAAACTTTCATCCTCATTTTCACCCCCTTAAAGGACATCATGTCCGGGATAAAAGTATTCTATATCCTTTCCAGGGTCTCAAACTATCTTCTTACCAAATTTCATCTAAATCGGATCAGTAGATCCAGAGATTACCCCCTACAGCCTATAATCTATGTCCAGACCATGTCTTATAAACAGTACCTATCTATAGTACCTACATAATTTCGATATAGATACGGTAATAAACCATTTTATTAAAACTATTATGATTAATTGTCTATGGCAGTACTGTCACTGAAATATGAAAATGAAATTTTATTTAACGATTTTTTTTTAAATATTATTTATGCTATATCAGCTACGAGCGCCATATAAAGAGCTTACTTCCTCTTTCTTTTAGCTTTAAAACTTTTTATGTTAACTAAAGCCATGTTATCTGATAATTTTATAAAAACAAAGATATGGATAGCTAACATAAATATTCGCCGGAGCAACATTCAAACTTATAATAATTTGTATTTTTTAAGATTGTGTTCACATTTAAATATTAAATTAATAGTGATCACTTAAAGTTCTTACAATTGTTGACTCTACTTTGTGAAAAACGCTTAAAATTTAAAAGCAAATTTTGTTAATTTTTAACTCCTATTGAGTACAACTACAAGGATCATGTCGAGATTCTATTACTAATTCTACGCCGTTCGTCCAGCTGTCTTGCAAATGGTTTATACATATAATGGTACTAGCGACACACCCTCGCTCCTCTCGGATTCGTCCCTAGAATTACGTTTTAAGGTTTAGTACAGATTTCTCAGAGATGATATATTTTCCCGCAGTAAAAAGCATCCAATATGTTGACCCGGATAACCAGCTATCATCATACAAAATTTCATCAAAATCCCTGCAGTGGTTTTTCCGCGATGCGGTCACAGTCAGACAGACAAAATTTCTAAAAACTATAGATTTGGTCTCTGTATCGATAATAATGTCTATTTCAATAAGATTTTCCAAAAAATATTTAATTTATAAATTCGGCTTTGGTACAATTTTATTATTTATACCTGTAATATATGTGTTCGAATATAGAACACTTCAATATTTTGATAGTTGTCAATATTGATTTAGAAATAAAAGGAATTTGAAAGCAAATGGATTTTTACTAATAAATATCCAAATATTTCAGTACCTATAGATGATCTGTTCTTTTTAAGATAACTGACTAGCGAAGTGTCATTATGGCAGATATTTTAATATATAATTTAATTAAAAGGAAATATTTGAAGGAGGATTCATATACAAAAATTTGCGTTTTTGTCTTTGATAATTATAAGGCTAGTTCTAAGGTAATCAAACTAACTAAACCTAAATCAAATAGCTTATATTTATATATAATAGATTATATAAAATTCAACTATTATGCAGCTTTGGTTTTAATTTTTTATTATACACTATAGAAAAAAGAGGGAAAACCTTTGTAAGTATAAAGGTCGCTCTAAAATGACGCGCTACAATTTTGTTTTAGGCTGGTTAATTTCGTAATAGAGTTACTCAGTAGAGTTCCGATTGGTGATTAGTAATAATTATTTCTACATTATAGTTCATTATCTGTTACTGTAATAAAATTATTTAACATTAAGAGATATTATTACTTAATTTTATAGGCAATACACATTTATACAGATATTAGAGATAAAATAATAATGATAAAAATTATGTTATATATTTATTTCTGGCTAATCCTCAACTTTTCACTGTACATTTACATGATACATTGTATTCTTATCTAATTAATATAAACTTTTTTAAGTTGTAGCAAAAAAGCCACAGTAAATCGATTAGACAAAGAGAAAGATGAATTATTGTTGCTCTAAATATAACTCAGGCGCTCAAAATATAAAGTATGTACCTCTTGTTTACGATTTATATTTTCACATAGATCTTACACATTTTGGAAATCTCATCTCAGATAGCCTTTACCAGTATTACATGTAAGTAACTAGCGCATCCAATTTTTATCATATCATCTAAAAGGTTCAGTAATAAAAATATAAAATGACCTCTCTGAAAAAAAAAATATTTTTATTATAATACTAGCGGCTTACCCTCGCTTCGCTTGGGTTCACCTCTAGAAAAACAAAAACAAACTTATCCCACGGGAACCGTACATTTTCCGGAATAAAAAGTAGCCTATGTGTTATTCCAGACTATTATCTATCTCTGTGCCAAATTTCGTCCAGATCCGTTCAGCCGTTCTGGTGTGAAAGAGTAAACATCAATACTCACAAACTTTCACATTTCTAATATTAGTATAGATTTAAGTATATTAATTTATAAAATAGTATTGAGTACAATATACTTAAAAAACATAAAAGTTAGTGAAAAATGTATTTTCTAAGCGGAAATACAAGCAGTTTAAACTATGACCATCGCAACGGGAAGTCTCTATTTTGGGGGCAATTGATTGCAAGCATGGATTGCGTACACGACCACGAGTACTTCACGGTTCATCTTTGATTTAGTATGCCCTAATTGCTTTTGCATAACTGTGATCTTATGATCCAAAAATTAGATTATTTATCAATTACAAATACGCACATTTAGATCCTACATGTATGTAATAAAATTTACCAATGTACAAAAGCAACTTTATATTTTCAATTTTAGTAAAATTTTAATACGTAAATATTTTTGTATACCAGTAAAGTATATTATGTAGGTGTCGTGTTTAGTCTAAAGTGCCTACAGTACAAGGATTAGAATAGGTTTAATTGTCTCACTAGATATTATTTTTATATTAATAACTAACGTTGCCCGCGGCTCTGCCCGCGTAGGTAATTTATAGATAATTAGAATGACTCATATTTTTGTCTCTAGCAGCAAAAACAAAGAACTTTCATATAAATAGTCCTTTGTATTCGGCCCCATCGAAAAATCCGTTCTTAGCTTACGTTGCCTGTAAACTACCTAGTTTCCACATTTTAACTTCATATTATGTCAAAGAGCGATCGTCTCTATATATATGTTACGGGCAACTTGAGAAGTCCGTTCGCTATGAATAATGACCGATCTGTCTACATAACATACGTATCAAATGGGCAATGTAAGTAAAACCTCTTGACTAATCCCTATTACCGGTCAGTATGAATAATGACTACTACGGAAATATAATAAAACAGATGAACTGTAGTGTTTTTATTTACTATAGGAAATTAAACTTACATAATTTTTATTGCAAGATGCAAAAAAAAACAATTCAGCATAGTAGTTCAAAATTATTTTTTTACGTTTAATAACAATTAAACGTAATAACTACTGGTTGATACCTTACTTTTGTTTGAATAAAAATATTACTTATGAACAATAGTTTAAAAATTATCTTGTCCATCAAAGTGGCACAATTTCGAAATTTTCGAGCACATTCTCGAAGAGTTATGTCAACTTTTGAAACATCGTCAATTGAAATGAACTTTACACACAGTAAAATATGCATGTCTGGAGTACAGTTGGTTTAAAATACCATGCACGTCGCATGATACGAGCGAATTTATTACATTACCCGGCTAGATGTAGGGAGGTATACAAACTGCCCGGTCCAAGTGATATTCAAGTTATCTCAAACCTTGATTTTTTAAATGGACCACGGGCCGTCGAATATTATTAATATGGGCTGGCCAAAGTAATAATTTTATCAATGTGATCAACGCTCTTAGTCATTATTCATAATAATCGGTCCATATTAATACTGCCCGGTTAATGAGGTCGCTCGTAATATATTATATGCTTGTATATTATAACATACGTATAGGTAAAAAAGTATATTTATATAAATTAGAAAAAATTTAGAAGAAGTAAAGCGGCGTATAGCGGCAATAGCTAGAGCCTAGAATATGGAAGAACAAAACATAACGAAAACTACAAAGATCCAGCTCGTGTGAACACTTGTTTTTCCTATATTTTTATACACTGCGGAGACGTGGACTTTGCGATAAGTTGGGAATATATCGGGACATTAACACACAGCACCATGTAGTTCCATGGTTAGCTACGAAGCTTGTGTTATGGATACCAGATAGTTGACACACTACACATATATAAGTTTAAAAACATACATATTATAAATATAAACACCCATGACGGGAGTACAAACATTCGTGCTTATCACACAAATGAATGCTCCCAGCGGGACTCGAACCCGCGACCACTGGCACAGCAAGCAGGGTCACTACAAACTGAGCCAAACGTGTCCTCAAAACGTCAAACGTACAAGTCGAGAAGAAAAACATAGATGTTCTGGAGATGTGGCGGTGAAGGAGAATACTAGGAATCTCATGGACCGAATTTTACACCAACATCTCTATACTCCAAGAACTCGGCATTAAACAACGCCTTTCGGCGGTAGTACAGGGTCGCATCTTAAAGTTCTTCGGACACGTTTCCCGGCGCGAGAGTGACTCCATCAAGCGCCTTGTCGTGCAGAGTAAGGTGGAGGGCAACAAAGGGTGAGGAAGATCGCCCATGTGATGGACCGACCAAATTAAGTCAGCTAGGGGTGGTCCCTTGCATGAATGCACCAGGATGTCGAACAGGATGTCAATAGGGAGAAGTGGCGAACTATCGTGAGGCGCATCACTTTAGCCCCTACTGAAGTGGCTACGTGATGACCACGACCGCTCTGTCAAGAGTGTCACGAAGAAGAAGAAGAAAAAGAAGAAAGTTTTTTTGTCAACGGGATTTCAAGCTGGAGAAACAATTTTGAATCGTTTATTCTTTTTAAAATTGAATTAAAAATTTTAGGTCATTATGACTAACAAAGTATTATGAATTGAGATTCCAATCATGATTCAAATCCAGTTACGATACATGCAAATGTGGTGTAAACTTTATTGAAAGTTACATTTGAATATTGACACAATAAAAATGTGTACATTCTTTCGAAAAATAAGAGTGGGAAAGTTTAAGCAATAAAAATACTTTTTTTTTTGAAAACTAAGTAGGTACTTGCTTTCTGTAAAGTTTAAATCTTGTCTTTCAGGAAAAGACAAAATAGACCAAGAAAAAATATATTAAGTTAAATATGATTATGTAGCAATCTGGATTATGTACCACACTTGTAAAACGTACCTATGACTCAACACTCAACATACAATTAGATGTCAACAAGAAGATGACTGACACTAGATATATGCGTTAAATCCAATTATGGTATTAATTTAAATATAGCGTTGTATTGCTTTACGAATCTTGTACTCTTAAATGGAATAAATTGTGTTTATATCCGAGATACCAGCTATTTCCATTCCCAACTATCAAACACTCAGTCACAAATTTTAGTATGAGTAGGTATGTATATAAAAAATTTTTCGTATAAATTATTTCAATATATTTAAATTACGTAAATTTTTATTACTTAAGAATTACATTAAAAAATATATTTTTTTCCGTAAATACTAGATGTAAATTTCTTATAAGAATATTAAACAAAATAGTTCCAGTAGTTCCAGATTATTCTTATTAGAAATATCTAAGCATTGTTTTGAAGAAAATCACAAACGTGAGTGTAACATAAAAGCTGCTTAACATCATTTCTATAATACAACTATGTATATGCATTGGCGTACATAATATTTACAATTCAAATGATGAGGCGGTGAGATGGAATCTAGATCAAACACTAGATCGTGTCTACTTTTCATTAATTTACTTGTCATTCTTGCTTTAAGGTGATCTAATTTACACAGAATGCACTCCACGTGGGTGTATACTCGTAAATCAGCTGATTTCAACAATGTCAACTACTCTATATCTCTATCGTGCCATATTCAAATTTAATTTCATACTTACCATGTCTCATTTCCATCAAGAGTGCAAAACCGTCAACCACTATCAAAGTAAACAATAGTCCCTTTCATCGTATAAAAACATTTTTGTCTATGGCCACCTGTGTTCTGTCATAGACTGCTAACGCTTAAACTTTTTTTTATTTTAGGTTTCTTTTAAGGCAAGATTTTAGCTATTCGCGTAATATTTAAAGTGTTTTTCCGTTCCAGGATTGTCACCCTTTGCGTGCGGCCAGAGCGCCAGGATAGCGATGACTGGCAAGCGTGCAGACAACTCTTGCCTCGTGGTACCTACGCCAATTGTGAACCGAGTTTATTTGTTAACTAGCCACGCGCTCGGAAACAATTGACGGTGTTTCACTGTTAGCCTCTGCAGATAAGATTTAAATGTCCGCTTTAGGTACATATGTTTACAGTAAGGGAAAAAATGTATATAATAACGCCCTTGTACAATTTTTTACTAAGAGGTTGTAAAATTTTAGGATTAAAAGTTTTACTAATTGTGTGATGTTCTAAAACGCTCTCTCTATTTCGAAATAATTCTGTATTGTGTAAGAGACATGATTTATTGAAGAATATAAATCATATATCAGTACAACGGCAACTATTCGTAACAAATTGAAGCAATTTTTAAATGTCATTGACTTTGTAACTTGCATAATCGAATAACGGAAAAAACTCGTAAGCAATGGCTTTTACCAACAGTAATGGTCAAATGCAAAAACTACTTTCTAGTTAGTTCTAGTTTAATTTTATTATCTATTCTTCAAAAAAGACGCAATTTTGTATGAATACTATTCGACTGATACACTAATTGAAAACACTTTTTTTTATTCTTCTTTTTTAAATAGGTTACATCTCAAAGGTCATCGCACATAAACTTAAATTGCCCATATTTTAATATTAATCCAGTATTTGGCTTTGAAGCAGTCGTAAGGAACTCAAGTGGAAATTGTCAGACAAAGCAAACGGGATGTTAGCGGCCAAGGCAATACTTACGCTGATCCATTGTTTGGTTATCAAAGAGGGCACATTCATATTTCGTATACATTCGCGCAATAAATAATTTCACAAAGTAAAATTTAAAAAAAGTTATTACTCTACATAATTTATTAGAAAAAAATACCATTTACTACCATGAAGCATACTAAAATATAAGTTAAAATAAAAAACCTAATAGGTATTGAAAATAGTAATGTTCAGACATTTACAAAAGCTAGTAAAGACAAACACAGGAGGGTATATATGATATTTCAGCAAATACATTAAATAAATTGCAAATTTTAGAATAACAGTAAAACAACTCATTAGCTACACTACCTATTTGATAGCTTAACCAGATATATGTGTATTTATACAAAAACTGTTGTCAACATTCCCCTTTGCAACAATTACGTCCTCCAACGTGTCAGAAAGACTGATCGCTGTGGCTCGATCAAGAGCAACGCGATTATCAAATTACGTTCCCTGTTCGCCATTGTCATTGCTCTTTCGACTGTCACGGCCGTTGCTCATTCCAGTCGGCCTCAGGTGCATCCCGGGACCCCGCTGGAAATGAAAAAATCTATTTGACACTCCATTAACTTGTTAACTGCAGTGCTCTGAATGATCAACTAAGTGTTTAAAGCTATGTACGAACGACTTTGATTTAATTTAAAAGATTGTACGCTTTACTTTGATTTGATTTAATCGATTGTTCGTTTTACGTTCTAAACTTTTTAATTTGGAAAGCATAGCGTTTGGCTTTAATTCATTAGCTATGATTAATGTAATTGATTTAACAAAAATAGTAAAAAAATGTTATTATTGTACATACATTATTGACATTACCTACTTATAATAGTTTTTGTATGTGGCTTGCTATGAATTTTCCACTGTTATCTTAGGCTCTATTTTTTTATAAAGTCGAGCTTTTCCATACTCAAATGAATTATGTAAATTGGACCAGTATTTACGAGATACGCACTAATAGGTAATGTCTTTCTGACCGATTTTAGTACCTAAATGTACGCGCAGACACAGGTGTCTGCAGACATTGCACTGTCTATTCCTTTTACTCTCAAAGACCGATGGTACCACAATTCGCCACGACCGGGGAAAGATCAGGCGCAGACGGCAGAACCGACGGCTTAATTGCTCTCCAAGTGCACGCAAGTGTAACACCGCACACTTCCAAACTCAGAGCAACAGCTCGGTAACAACTAAGACTTTCTTAACAGAGATCCATACCTACACTTGAACTGACCCGGGACTCAAACCGAGAACCTCCGGGTCTGCAGCCGTGAATGGAATTCACTAGAATAACGTGACAGTTACTGACGGATATATATAAAGGGACCATGTGTCTTATTTTATGTATGTATATTCAGACATAGACATTGTGTTTTATTATACCTACAGTTTATACTTGTGGAGATATTATTCTTATAATATATTTATCTATTTAAATTTAAATTTTATGTGACCTGCCCTTGTTTTAGTATTAATAATTTTATTGCAAAAATAAAGATTATATTGTATAACAATGTCTGTATTTTTAATTATTTTATAGGTTAAAAATGCTTGAATATACCGAAAAGTCGATGATGCGTTTGCACTAAGTAATTGCACTAATTTATCGTAACTAGTCGGTAAACAAAATATATTATTTCAACGTAGGTCACAATATAATACTATTAATCTTTACATTTATACGGACACCTAGTGCTGAGTAGATGTAAAGATCTGTATTAGTATATCGTTTTTTGTAATACTACCATATAATAAATGCACATTAGTTAACTTTTTACTAACATTGATCTTTATATTATAATCAAATGACTTCATAAACAAAATACACAAGAATAAAATCCATATTGTCGTCACTATCAGTTAAAACAAACATTAACATCTTAAATGTCTCAATGAATGTAGATATCTACGGAAGTCAACTAGTGATCTCGTCGATTTTCAACGAAGGTGTTTATGTGATAATTTGAGGAAAAACATTATAAGTAATTCCTTAAAATTTAAGCTCTTTGGACTTCGTCATTATAACGTTGAATCAACAAGTACAATTATGGCTCAAAAAGAAGCCCATAGTGAAAATCATCATGTTCTTTGCCGATATAGAAGGTAAGAAATCTCGTATTAATGCTGACGATTACAAAAAAGACTTATCATAATCACTTTTTTATTGTCTTACAATAAATTTAACGCCAAACTCTTTGTAAAAATATACATATATTAAAAAATGTAGATCTAGAAAGTGAGAAATGAATACCTATTAGACGATTAGCATTAAATAACCCTCCCCAGACCCCCCTCCCTATCGAATTTAAATTCAACTTAAGCGCAATTTAAAAAATAATTACAAATATTTTTCAGACATATTCAACAAAGAAACTCCGTGCGCCGCAAAAATGAACGAGTTGTATTTAAATGTGGAGAATTTAACTTAGCAAAACCAACATCCAATACTAAATTTCGTATAATTTCGACATTTATCGAAGCCAAATGGAAGTGGAGCCTGTTATTTTGTATTGCAATATATATTTTTATCTGGCTTACGTTTGCAGTGATTTGGTGGTCGATTATGTACTTACGGCGATTTTGAGTTTGATAATATATCGCAATCAAATCACACAGATTGGAAGCCTTGTGTGCGAGAAATCTACAGCTTTACTTCAGTTTTTCTATTTAGTGTAGAAATACATACCACAATCGGATACGGCAAGAGAGCAATCACATTAGAATGCCCTGCGGCCATGTTTACAATGTGCATTGAAAGTATAGCAGGACATATTACCCAAGCTATAATCGTTGGAATAGTGTTTGCCAAACTAACTAGACTTAAAAATAGAGCTAACACTCTACTTTTTTCAAAAAATGCTATTATTAATCAAAGAGATGGTTACTTATGTCTTTTATTTAGAGTGGGTAATATGAGAAAGTCGAGGATAATAGCTGCACATATAAAAGCATTTTTAATAAAATACGAAAGAAAAACTGATAATAATATTATAAATCCTGAACAAATTGAATTGAATGTAAAAGTTGATGGAAGTGATGACATTCTTTTTATATCTCCAGTAACTGCGGTTCATAAAATTGATGGAAGTAGTCAGCTATACAATATATCAGCAAAGAACATGCTAGAACTTGATTTAGAAATACTTGTAGTTTTTGAGGGCATAATAGAATCTACCGGTCAGCCTGTTCAAGCAATTTCTAGTTACACTACTCAAGAAATTCTTTGGGGTCGCCGTTTTTCACAATCTACCTTCTATCAAAAGGGAAAACAAGGATTTGTCAAAGACTTTGTCAAATTCGATGAAACATACAGTGTTAATACACCTTTATGCAAAGCAAGTGATCTTAATAATTATTACAAAAAAAAACAACATTATTGATACAAAAATATCTTCTAAACTTACGTCATATAATTTCATTATCCCACTCTTCAGGTATACAATCAAAATTAAAATAATCTTGGTTTTAAATATGGATGCAATATTAACAACAGTTTTCTGAGTTCCATTATATCGTGATACATTGTTTTCATAGCTAATAACTGCATTTCTATATGACATAATTTTAATTTAATTGCTGTTAGTTGTCTAGAACAAGTTTTAATATCTTGATCTAGTTTTAATATTTTTCGATCATTATTATCTAAATTTTCTTTAAAAAAACTTATTATCGTCATTTTGTCACACTTGTAATAAAACTTCTAAGTAAAATATGATTACTACATGTGCACAACATTTTCTTTCTACTGCTGAGTAAAAAAATCTAATCTTGATAAATTTCCGTAATCGGACCAATGACTAATGAATAATAAGATAAGAGCTACGGCCAAGCTGTAGGTGCGTCTGTCTGTGCTTAAAATTCCTTAAATCAAAGATATTTTTTAAACGAAAATTTAAGTGTATATATTATTTTATAACTTCTCGACTTAAACTCAAATTTAAAAACGCTTTAAAAGAGACAACATTCAAGCGGACGCTACATTCGATTTTTCTATCTAATCTATCTATAGTCTATATCGTCGGCCTTCATTGTCGCCTTTTTTTTAGTCTTACCTTTGTATAAACTTAAGGAAAATCTGAATCCGTAACCAGAAGGATACAATATAGGTAGACTCTCGTCGTCTAACCTGTCATTAGTTTACTGTGCACTTACGTCCATTAGTCAAAAGTTATATTCACGACAACATCTAAAATAATTAGACTTTGTTACTGGTGCGTTTGTCGAGTAATGGACTAGTTAGAAAACAATTTCCGTCAGGTAGGCTGTGCCAAACAAATTACACCAATACCGTTTAATTTACACATAATATGTACATACATATGTATACCATTCATATTTTTTATTATTTTAATCTCAGTTAAACAATTTCCGTCCGCCAACCCGCGCTTGGCCAGCGTGGTGGACTATGGCCTGATCCCCCTCGTACTGAAGGGAGGCCCGTGCCTAGCAGTGGGACGTTAAAAAGGGCTGAATACATACATACATACATACAAACAATTTTCTAGAGAGATACGTATTTAATATAAATACGATAAATAAGAAAGTATAATCTTACACATTTTAATTTAAACCTTTTTTGTAATTGTTAAAAAAATGATGAAAACACTTTTCTGATTTATTTTAAATGTAAAACAATTGACGGTGAACAGCTACCCTGTTGGTAAGTCGCATACCTTTTTTAACGTTGTGAAATTTCACATCATTTATTATACTGCCTCAGTGATTTAGAGACTAGCATGTACGGGTACAGATCCGGAGGTCCAATGGTAATAGGTCGGGCCAAGTTACATTACTGAGTTTTTCTGTTGTTTGTTAAGATATTTTCAGTAGTAGCCAAGAGTTGGGAAGTTGGCGGTGTTGCATCTCACTGCCTTAGACAGCACGTATTACCGTCGGTAAAAATGTCAAAGTATCGTCCCATCGGACTTTGAGCGTAAAAGGAAAAGAGAGTGCACTTGTCTGTGCGTACACTTGTGCACTATACTATCTCCTGCGCATCTAGCTAATCTCTGGCTAATCATTACTATTACGGTGACTTATTGCCTAGAAAAACCAGTACTACTCAAAAAAAGCCCAACGAAAGGTTTTCCGTTTTAATGGGACACCGCACAATGACTCGATGGCTGGCCTGCCAAGGCAATACTACTTCGCCCATTCTCCACAAGAAACAGAGGGTTACTCTCATGGTCCACTCTGACCTCTGTCAAAAGAGAAGTACCAGGAACTTTCCACCACCTCCACAGATATTTAATTTCGTTACTTTTTTCTATATTTTTTTTTATTTAATATTTTATTACAATTTGGTTTTGTGTAAACTATTGTAATTCTCACTCAAAACTTTAAGATCAACTGATCAGGCAAATTAATGAAGTCAAATCATACTATAAAATGCTCTCGTTAATTCCAAAAACAACAATTAGAGAAACTAATTCCTATGTTGGACTCATGTAAATTAATAACACATAATTTTAGTCTTAAGCGAATATTTATTAAACTAAATATGTATGCTATATATATATATATTCAATATTGACGAAATTACCACGGAAGAGAAAAGTGATGTAAGAGAAGTGCGACTATGTTTGTATCGTAATCTGGAAACTAACACAAATACACTATTAATCATATATTGCACAAGAAATAAACAATAAATTGGATTGGTATGTTTTATTTTAGTCAAAACACAAAACTATCATAATTATCAATATCTCATACATAATTAAGAATGTTTCTTTTTCCACTATAAATAAGATTTATTTTAACATGTAAATTCCGCTTCATATCCAGAGATGGCGGTAATCTCAATACACATAATAATTATGAAAACAATTATGTTACATATAAGGTTGGCATTCTCTTCGTAGTGAAAAGATAATTTTCTAATATATAAAATTAATTTTTATTCAATAAATATATTATTATCAACTTTGAATTACTTATTATACCTTGCTGTGTGGACCCAAGAAAGAGTAGAATATATTAATCTTTTCGAGTTTAAGTTAAAATTTAAAGATTTTATCCTCACTTAGATGCAGTTATCCTAGGTAACATCGGACCAAACTTATGACTTTGGACCATACCCTCAACAAATACAAAGAATAAAAAATATTAAATTAAACATGAGGAGTTGGAAGTAAGTTCCTTTCGCTTTTTGGTAGACGTTTGCTGTACAGTCATTTTAATTCATACTATAAAATATCAAGTTGATAGAGCTCAATTGAAAAATTTACGATGAAATATATTTATTATGTACTAGTGACTCACCTTCGCTTCGCTCGGGTTCGTCCTTAGGTACGTTTTAAGGGGTAGTATAGCATAGACTACATATATATATATATATATATATATATATATATATATATATATATATATATATATATATATATATATATATATATATATATATTACAAATGGGCTTACTCTTGACCTTAAGGCCGGCCGCACATGTACGGAATCCTGATTCGGAATTCCGGAAGACTAGCGTAGACGTTAGGTTTTTTGTATTAGGAATTTTACTACTGGCAGTAGGTAGATTCATTACTCTACCCACTAACATCACTATGTTGGCAGTGAAATAAAATATCGATATATCGACGTATATATATTTATTAAAATATCTATATTTATTAGAATATCAATATCGACCTCGATATCACGAGGAAAAAATAACACTATATCGGTCAAATTTTCCTCGATTTTCGGTTTCAAAATAATAATGTATTTAGTTCAATCTAGCTCAATAAAAGCTATATATATATATACATATTTCGTTCCGATACATCGATATATCGATTCATCGATATTCATCGATCGACAAAATATTCAATATCGAAAACCGTATCAAAAACGTTTTTTTTTTTAATTTATTAGCGGAATATTTAACAGAATTTATAAAGCCGTAAAAGATAGGAACGAACGGAAAAAAAATTACTGTATTGTCTATGACTACTATGTTTTTTATAATCTAGAAAACTAATACTTAAAAATAACTTCGTTTTTATTAAAATTCTCATGCAATAAAATAATGTGCATTTTATATAAAAAATAGTATTATCTTTCATTGAGCCAGACTGAACTAAATACATTATTTTAATTTTAGACGTTTCAAAGCCGTTAAATACTTGTTACAAACAGTGCCTACCCTACCCATTACTATTATCAAATATTCGCGTAAATCTAAGAAAGTATAAATACATTATTATTTTAAAACTAAAAATCTATGAAAATTTGGTCGATATATAGATATTTTTCCTTGGGATATCGAGGTCAATATTGATATTTTAATAAATATCAATACATCGATATATTGATATTTTTTTTCACTGCCTACATCCCTATTCTGAAGGAAAATTTCCGTGCGTGTGCGGCGGATCAGCAAAAATTAATGCGAGCGCTGCATTCGGGATGACGTCATTCGGCTTTTTCCGTTCTGAATACCCGAACGCACGGTTTGTTTCCGAAACGAACGTCAGGTTTTTTTTTTCCGAACGGAAAATGTACGAACGTATGCGCCTAGTCGAACAATTTGTATGTAAAGCATGCATTCGGGTCTCCGAATCTGAATTACGAATCAGGAAACCGGATCGGAATTCCGTACATGTGCGGCCGGCCTAAAGCTCGAAAGCATAGATAAGGTCTACGATCTAGCGAGTTTGCCCAGGAAAATAAAAACATATAGAAATGTAGGTAATGATTATAAAAGATAAAATAATATATATATCCTTTACTTGAGAAATGATTAATTCCCCATCCAATCTTCCACCACCCTTTTCACTCCTTTATATATGATATGTTTTCCGGGATAAAAACTGAAATCTTATGTCGTTCCCAGGGTCTCAAACTATTTCCATACCAAATTTCATCTAAGTCGGTTCAACGGTTAAGTGTGAAAAGATGACGGACAGACGGACAGACAGACAGAGTTACTTTCGCATTTAATATTAGTATGGATATAGTATAAAGGTGGTTTTTTTTGTAGTGCTGGTCTATCTGTCCGTGCGAGTCGGTCGGTGCGAGTAGTGAATAAAAATAGTAATTGCGAATGTACCTTAGGAGATAGACATACACTATTGCGAATTTTCTAGTACATTGTTTTGATGTATCTCTTAAGATTTAGCCAGCGTTGGCCATATAATTTTTCTAAGGACGACTCGATAGAACCAGTCGTAGCGTTTTCCCACGGGAATGAAAAATGTGCCTGTAGTAAAAGTATAAATGTTGACGCGAGTAATAAGTTATCACTACACAAAATTTAGTTAAAATCGATTCACTACTTTTTTCGTGAAACGCCCACATCGATTTGACTAAGTTTTATTATAGGTATAGATAAGAATAGGTATTGCGAGTGTATCTTAAGAGATAGACATATACTGTTGCAGATTTTTCTGTTCGTTTTGGTCGGTGGCGTTCGTTGGGCTGGTGTATACGCAGCCTAAGCCAATTGCAACGGCAATAATTTATTATTAGTTTATACATATGTGGAATAATAATGAAATGAACTAATATATGTTTTTTTTTAAATATTATTGACATATTTTTGTAGTATTACTTATTTTAATAAAATATGACAATAACTTCAATAATCTACTAAAAATGGGAAAATAGCTCAGATTATCTACATTGTGCAATCATAGACATACAGATTTTAGTAGTCTTTATTAATCATCTATGGTAGTAGTGTAAAAAATCGAGATGACATTCAATTTGACCAATATTGAAAACAAAATTTATAAAATTGACAAAGTGAGCTGTCATTTTCTGTCCATCGAAGATTCATCACATAATACGAATTTCTAAAACAAAAGTTTGTTTGCTGTGAACGTTCTTAATAGGAAAAATGTTTCGAGCTAATAATTTTGATAAATTATTGGGTAAGCGTTTTGTGATATTATAACATTGTGAAGTACTGTTAAGGTTTTGTTGTGTTGTCTTCTGTTGTAAAATTATTCGATGATTGTTTTACCTAATTTGCATCACTTTCTTTTTAGTTCTTCGCGTATTGCAATAAGCATTTTATTCCTATTAAATAATAGTATACTTATGTATTTTCCTAAACGTTTTCAATCTCAATAGAAATGATGAAACAATTTCTAATTTGTTCTAGATAAAGCGACAAGTAATCTACGCCTGGATCCTGATTGGCCCTCGATCCTACAAATTTGTGATTTAATTAGACAAAATGATTGTTCGTGAGTAACATTTCCACCGTTGTTGATCACTGTTTTTAATTTTCTACGATGTAGTTATGTTAAGATGTATTAAAGTTATTCCAATGTCATATTTTATTATTTATTAGTGAATTCCTTATATTTTTAGACCCAAGTATGCTGTTGCTGCTGTGAAAAAGAAACTTTACTCACAAAATCCTCATCAGGCTATGTTTGCTCTCCTTACTTTAGAAAGTATTGTTAAAAATTGTGGTATGTATTTTTGATTTTTTTTTTTAATATTCATAGCATTTTATTTATAAGGTAAAAGTAATAAATATTCTCTCATTATAAATTCCTCACTAAAATTAAAATTTATTATTATATTCTCTATCTATAAATTAGATACTCTCTAAATAAAAGTGAGGTACATAACACAGTACATAAGTACAGCCATGCTACTACATGTATTGAATTTAATATTATAATTTTAATTGAATATTTTATAACTATATAACTTCAATAGCATTTTATCACTGTTAAACTGCCACCTTTATTATATACTTAAAATTAAACATGACTAAGAAATTAAAAACAAACATAATATAACAATTTTTACAGGTTCTGGGATTCATGATGAAGTTGCATCTAAGGCATTTTGTGAAATGCTCCGTGATTTAGTAAAATCAACACAACATGAGAACTTAAAAAGTAAAATATTAGAATTAATACAAGCTTGGGGTTTCGCTTTTCGTAATAATCCCAAATACAGAGCAGTTCAGGTTGGTGCTTTGTATCAAATTAAATATTTGATATAAATCTTTTATCTATATATATCTTTTATATATAAATACTTTTATCTATACATTTAATAAAATTCTCACCCAGTTGAATCTATATACAAAATATTTTTTGGAAAATCTTATTGAAATAGTCATTAGAATCGATACAGAGGAGTCTGAGTCTCTAGTATTTTATATAATACATAGTTATTAAAAGTTACATTATATATAAATAGTCTTTTTGTATAATTATTATATTTATTTACAACTATATGCAGGGTTGTATGCAAGACACTTGGTTTTAATGCAAATACTTATATATTATTTTGTTTTTTTTTACTAAGAACAATTATGAAATACAATTTTATACGATATTGTCTTAACAATAACTAGAAGATTTTATTATAACAATGTTGTAACATATGATAATTCTATATATTATCAATTATGAAATATATCCTAAAGTTAAAAGGACTGTCTTGTGAACTATCAAACAAAGTAATTTATGTTATCATTATTACTATTTATAAAGTGTCTGATTATTTACTGAACTCAATTGGCTTTATGTGAGATTTAATTAGGAATAATTGTGTTTTTATTATAGAAGTGTATTATACTCATAATTGGCCTAAAACCGTGTCTATAGGGGACTTAGTCTAAAATCTAGAACCTTTGGACTATATACTATAGGACAAGTTTAACTTTTAATATTGATGCAGGCTTTTCAGAATTCCCATCTGATGTGTTTTCACATTGTCTTTCCCCATTAAGACTGTTCTGTTGGGGTTTAGTAGGTAGTACTGGCTTTTCTAGCCGGTGAGTCCCACATAACCAACTGCATGTTAGCAGCTGGCACATGTAAATGCATTTCCTAACATTAAACAAAGGTTTTGAGAATTCAAAATATTTGGACATAATATGAAGACAAAAATATGACATTTAAAATGACTAAATAATATGTTTTTCTTTTAAATGAAGGAAATTCAGAAAAACTGAAAGTACTTTTTTATAGGCTTTTTATAGGAACTCATTGATTACAAACAAATTTATTGAAATTTGAACAGGACAATGTGTGTCAGTTCTAATACTAAAACAAATACTAAAAAATAAGTTACTGTTTTCCGTTTCTACCAAATAGCTATTATAGCTGACTTTATTTTAAGATCAAATATCTATATAACTAGAAGACACTTTAAATGTAACATATGGACTAATAAATGATTATTTATATTTAAAAATATTCAACACTAAAAATATACTATAGAACAAGCTTTGGCCAACACTAATTTCCAGTTCAATGATGATAAAAAGGCAGAGATATTGCTCACTATTTTGGCCCATTAAAGTCTATTAATGTTTGTTTTTCTATCCTTTATTCCATGTTAGTTCCTTTGTCAAAATTTAAAGAAGCCTATGCCATTTGCATGAATCCTCTATTATTCATGAAAGCCTCATTAAAATCTGTTCAACTAATTTGATTTCTACTGGCTGCCAGAAAACTTTTTTAGTGGTCATTTGGTCGATACGTCCATAAAAAGTAGCCTATGAATTAATCCAGAAGTATCAAACACTCACAAACTTTCGCCTATACTGTGTAATTATAATAAACACCTATATATTTCCTATGTTATAAATAGTATTAGAGCAAAATATTATGAGGTGCCACCCACACGGTACACGCGTTATATTAGTAATTCTATATATGATTATTGATCCTTCTTTATCTAATTAAGCAAAACTGCCTTAGAACCTCATTCCATCTCCTATAACTGTGTTGCTACTTTATTTGTGAAAAATTACATATTCTTATGAAGTATTTTATTATTATAGTTATAATGAACTAGGTAAAGATAAAATATAGTATTTAAGTATATCTCTTATTATCAGTGAAGTCAATGTCCGGATAAAACGTGATATATGTACATAAGCAATGTTCAATAGGACCTTTTATTATTTTAAAAAATTGTTTAAGTAAATGTAAGTAAATAATATGTATTTTAAAAATGTTCATATATCTCAGTTTCTTGAACTGCCGATTATTTTACGTAGCGTGGTGACGTTATGCACACCTTTATTAACACATTATCAGACATGCAACATGACTCATGTCTCTTTATCTTATTCATCAGACAACAAAAACACGTTATACTCACCTATTGTGTACAAAAAATGATTCTATAAATATTAGAAGTCACTATATTGAATTATGTATTCTATCCTTTTTAATAGGACACTGTGAACATTCTGAAAGCTGAAGGACACAAATTCCCCCCACTAAAGGAATCAGACGCGATGTTTTCTGCTGATACAGCTCCCGAGTGGGCTGATGGAGAAGTTTGTCATAGGTTGGTTTGAATTATTTATCATATAATCAAATATTATGTTTTAAAATAATCACTATTTTCTAATTGTGATTCCTAGATGCCGTACGGCATTTACTCTGATGGTGCGTCGGCACCATTGCCGGGCCTGTGGTCAAGTATTCTGTCAACAGTGCAGCTCTAAGACATCTACTCTTCCTAAGTTTGGTATAGAGAAAGAGGTAAGTGCACAAATGAAACTCCTTTTAAATATGTACTAGTGACTTACCCTCGCTTCACTCGGGTGCGTCCCTAGGTACATTTTAAATAGATATAAATAGTTATTGCGAATGTATCTTAGGAGAAAGACTTATGCTATTACAGATTTTATTTTATTATTTCATTGCAAGCCTTATCAAGACCTACAATTTTCTAGTACATTGTTTTGATGTATCTCTTAAGGTTTGGCCAGCAATAGAACCAGTTATTGTTTTTCCATGGGAATGAAAGATTTTCCTAAGTAAAAGATATCCTAACTCTTGACTCAAATAATAAGTTATCACTACACAAAATTTAGTTAAAATTGGTTCAGTACTTTTTGCATGAAAGATGCACATCTATTTCGCTAAGTTACTGTTTTATTATATGAATAGATACTGTGTGGTCATTAATCTCTGTAATTGTTCCGGTTCAAATATTTATTGCTTTCAATGTCAATATGTAGTAAAAATATATGGTTGTGTAATATTGAAATTACTTAGAAAAATATGAATATGACAAATCACTTAGTAACATAACATCAATATGACTGCTTTAATTATATGTAACTTAATGTGAAATGTTAAATATTTATATAAATGTATCTGTAGGTCAGAGTGTGTGATGCTTGCTTTGACAAAGTAAGTCGTCCACCTTCTTCAACTGCTAAGCTGGAAATTGTTGACACAGCTAATGACTATGGCCCCCCTCAAGCACAGGTAGGTCAAGTTTTATAAATAATTGAACACATCAACATAAAATATCTCACACCAATTAAGAATTCGAGAGTATGAAAGAATCTCTCCTTGGTTACAATATATGCTACAACTTACAGTAATAAGGTTTTATAGTTATTATATATTTGACACATTAAAATAGATGTTTTGTGTTTTAATAATTATTAATTATATTACATATTTCTAATGGCTTTTCCATGTTTACTTCTAAATAAAGCCATTATTAAAACAATAAACTCATTAATATCGTTATCGTGTCAGGAGTGTAGATAATTAAACAAAGTAATAGCTTAAAATTACGTTTATTTTAACCTAGAAACATCACTTTATTGTCCATCATACGAATCTCCCGGCATTTCACCTCCAGGCACCAACATTGCTATATTGTTTCCGTTGAGCAATATTTGATCTAACTTTGTAATTTTTCTTCCTTCTGGCGTTGATTCATATTCAGTGACATCATCTAATAACATATTTACAAAATCATCAAAACCTTGCAGCGTTCCCACCATTTCTTTGTCGTTCTTCATTATGATATGAATTCTTGAACCTATACATTTATCGACCAGCTCAAGTGGTAATAAAGTGTTGGGATTAGGCAGGGCTTGTGCCATTGTTAAGATAATTATGGTTGATTCTTCTTTTATTAATTATCAAAACTTCGTTTTACTTCATGTCAAGAAATGTCAGACATGTTGTTTCCTTGAAAGTTGACATTAACATACATAAACCATAGACTAGCAATGCTTTAAAACTTTTGTATACTGTGGTAATCTCGTATGAGGTCTTTTTTGGGTATGGCAACACTAAAGAAACATTTGATAGTTATGACAATTGACAGCAGTTTCTATTTGAAATAAGTTTAAAATAACGGTGTTAACTTTTACGTGAACGATAACATTAAATTGATTTCGTTGAAAATATTGTTTTATAAGTAAAATGTCTAAGAAATTTATAACAAACTTTAGAGGTGAATATTATACACCTAATGGAAAGATACGTATTAAAGATGAACCAGTTACACCAGTTGAAGAAAATTTTGGCTTTAACGAAAATCTGGATTATGATTTTGAAAATGATTGTAATATGAGAAAATCAATGTCAATGAACGACATAGCTACACTTAGAGAAGATTTAATAAAGTTGGAATTCGCTGATAACAAGGAAGATGTTTATCATAGACATAGAAGACCAACAGGACTGCATCAAGAGTTATCTAAAACTAAATTTGTATCCATGGCAGAAGCTATATACCATTATCAAAGAGATACGCCCGATCGTTTCCATTCAAGTAGACCTCGATCCTTTCGCCCTCAAAGCAATTTTGGACGCAGTGGGCTTACTGTTCCTCAATCTCCTATGTTAAGATGCAAAGCTCGTTCACGACCACAACATATTATATCTCAAAAAGAAAAAGAAGAATTGGAAATCGAAGAAATAAAAAAATTTAAAATTAAGGCTAACCCTATTCCAAAATCTGTTATCGAAGGTCCTATACACTTACCTGAAGTGTCTAAAAAGCCTATTACGGTTCCAGAACCATTTAAATTGACGGAAATACCCAAAAAGACTTTCCAGTCTCCTGGGCAAGTTCATAGTTTCAAAGCTCGACCAGCACCCAAACATATTCTAGAGAAACCTCAAATACCACCTAAGACTCTTCCCCAAGTGACTAAACCTGTTAGTCCTAAATTTAATTACAAAAGAGCCAACTCTGCCGATCATCTTAAACATGGCATTAAAACAAGTGATTCAACAGCAAATGTTAAGAAATCTGAAAAATGTGAGAAAACAGTGCATCGTCAAGGTCCTGTTAAACCAGAACCATTTTCATTTGAAAAGAGAGATGAGGAATTAAAACGAAAGCGAGAGGAGAGGATAAAGAAGCAGTTAGAAGAGGATAAAAAACTTGCTTCCCAATTTAAAGCTCAACCATTACCTACAGGTGTAAAGAAAAGGATGCAAAATACTGCTACACTATGCAGTGCATCTAATGCATCATCTGAAAATAAAGAAAACCATATAAAATTTGAGGCTAAGCCACCGGTTGTTCTATATAAAGAACCCTTTAAACCAGTTCTACAACCAGTGCAAGTGATTAAACCAGTTCCATTTGAATTAACAACTGAAAAACGGGCTGCTGAGCGAGAAAGGTTTGAAAAGCAATTAAGAGAAAAAGAAGAAGAAAATGAAAGATTGAGACAACAGAAAGAAAAGGAGCAGAAAGAGGCAGAAGAAAGAGCAATAGCAGAATTAAGAGCTAAACTGGTACATCATGCTAAACCAGTTCCGCCATTAAATCCATTTGTACCAGAGAAATCTGTTGCACCCATTACAGTTCCTGAGACCCCGAAGTTTGTTAGGAGGTTAAAACAACATTAAAACTAATTATTATTATATAAATAAAATAAATCATGATTAAAATTACTCAATTTGATGATGATGTACTCATGCTATTTTGTACTGACTTTTCTTATGTTCTAATATTGTCTAGTATTTAATATTGCTTTGTAATATCTAAATATATGAATATATAAACTTATAAATCTTTTATTTATAACACATAAAAAGTTGTAAGGTTATTAAAATAGTGTATTTAAATAACATCTATAGGTGATCCAATGTGATAATATCCAATATTTAAAATTATGTTTCATTATAATTGTAATAGAAATCTTCATGCTGCTATAAAGGTTTGTTTTTTTGTTCATGTTAATATGAAGCTTTCTTTTAATGTATACTATATGGGCTTAAAAGTTTCTTAACCCATTTTTATAATTATTGATCATTATGGCATACTTACAAGTTTCTTTAACCGATTCATTGCGGGTGACACCTTAGGGGTGTCATACATTTCTTTCCTGTGTGGCGTGTGACACCCGAGCGGTGTCATAATTCAATTCGTCGAAACTATGTTAAAATGACATTTTTAAAGGTTTTCGCTAAATAAATCTATCATTATTTTATCACACAGATCATGCCTGTACTCTTCGTTTCAGGATTTAGTGTGAATAGAAAATTTTCAGAGGTTAAAAACCTTCTCATTGTTCCGAATACATTTCTTTCACGTGTGGCGGATGACACCTGAGCGGCGTCATCATAATCCAATCCGTTGAAACTCTGTTAATCGTAGAATAACGTATGGAACTGAACATTTTACCCGTTTTGCATAGTTTTATACCCGACTGCGACGAAACCGAGAAAGGCTATGATTATGATGTATGATTTGATGTTTCCTCGTAGCTACGGAACGGATAAAGTGTTTTCTATAATGTATTTTCTATAATATATATATCGATATTGATCGGTAGATTCTTCTTTGGTGACGGGAATGTCCATGTGTAAATTAAAATAACAAAATACCGGGTGCTATCTTTTAGGCTTTAAATCTTTTTATCAAAATGAAGGGGTCTCAAAGAAAATTTATGTTATTTTTATATTCAAAATAATTATGTTTAAAAGCAACTTGTAATAGTACAATCTATATTTTCTTAATTTCTGTGCATGTCCCAATATCTTTCATTTCCTTTTTTTTTAGGAAGAACATACTCTTCATATGATTGAGAGTTCTGTTCCAAAGTACACTGCGTTTCGTCTTCGTCACTCTGCGATTCAGGGATGTATGGGCGTTTTCGATTCAATTCAAAAAATTGTAACAATTCTTTAAGTTATAAAAAATATAAAGTCGCAGTGTATTACAAAATCTATACTAATATCCATACTAATATTATAAATGCGAAAGTAACTCTGTCTGTCTGTCTCCTTTTCACACTTAATCCGCTGAACTGATTTAGACGAAATTTGGTATGGAGATAGTTTGAGATCCCGGGAAGGACATAGGAAAATTTTTACCCCGGAAATCATTCCTTAAGAAGGTGAAAAGGGGGGTGGAACTTTGTATGGGAAATTAATCATTTCTCAACTAAGAGATATAAAACTCATCATACCTATGTATGATATATGTATATAGACTATATAGTCTATGTATTCCATACTAACCGTCATAAGGTATCTAGGGCCGAACTCGAGCGAAATAATAGACGTCATCTCAATAGCTAAACTCAATACTTCCAAACTTTTCTTGGGAATTTTAGTTGCCAATATTGCACCAAGTATATAAAAAAAACTTTGCAACACCAATTTCAGAACATATTTTAAAATATATTCTTAAGCTATTTAAATTGTATAGTCAAAGAAAAAAGAATACCAAATGTTTACAATATCTGATTCAAAATAGTCATTTCAAGTAAATCACGTATCTAAACACAAGGAACTCACTCTAAACGAATTAACAAACTGCTTAGGTCTGATATTAGATGCTGACTGAACGAAATCAAGTGTAAATAAGCCAAAAAAAGAAAAAAAAGCACAAAGTTTTCATATATGGCTGAAGGCACCGTAGGGGTGTCATTTTAACGTATGGCGCTTGACGCCCTAGAGGTGTCATGAAAAATTTGTTCGCCGCCACGGGCCGTAGTTCGTAAAAAAGGCCGTCGCAATGAATCGGTTAATTGAGTGTCATTAGGGTTTATCAATATTTATTTGAGCTTATAAACAAACAAATTCTAATAGTAAAAAAGCAAATTTTGTAATTTATTACATTTCTACCAATATATTTTCTTATTATGAAAATCTATCGCAAATAAAGTTGAACATATTATTTTATTGCATTTAAATTTAAATAATTTAAGAAGAAGCCTGGTAAGACTGCTGAAGAGCTTCAAGAGGAAGAGGAATTGCAGCTAGCCCTTGCTTTGAGCCAATCTGAAGCAGAGCACAAGGAGAAAGAACGTAGGACCAGATCATATATTGCACCAGAGAATACTTTGCATCCTACAAGTAAATCTAATTTTTATAAATCATATTTAATTTAATGATAGTACATCAGAAAATGAAATTCAATATATGGTGAATTTACATTTATGATATTTTATTCATATTTAAGTATAGAAAGTTAAGAATTAAAATTTTTGATTTAAAAAATCCCCCCAAGAAAAATAAATTTCTTAAATCAAAAAATATAATATTTTATTTTTCAATCAATCATCAATTTTGTTCAGTGTAATCATAGATGCTGTATGCAGTTTCTGGTTTATTTATACCTATACCATAAGGTGGCGATCGAGTTTGTTTTGTTTTTGTATTTTGCACATTTTAGTACACACTTATGATATGAATAAAATATTTCAGGTTGCATTAATCATCTATTTAGACAAAACAAAATACCATGAATTAGGGCATTCTAATATGGGGTATGTTAATATATATGGGGTATCAGTATTAATATCTTAAATAGCGTATATAAAAGCCATTAACAAAGATAACTATTATTTTGATATTACATTGATTTTTAAATATTATAGTTTCACCCACCCCATCGTCTGTGAGTGCGTCTCCCGAGCACAGTACAACGAACTCTGAGTTATCTCGCTACTTGGATAGGAACTACTGGGAGCAAAGGTTGACGCGTGAAGCCGCCAATGCGCCCACCGCTCCCTCTTCACACGCTACAAATGAACCTGCTGAGGTTTGGATTGATTTTTATATTATTTTTCATAATTTCAGTTCCCAGGTGTATGTATATTAACTGTTAGTATGGAATAGATAATCTATATTATATGATATCTATATACATAGGTATGATGGGTTGTTGTGGGTTGCATTATAACATGTTTTTACATAAGAATGAGATAATCTTCTGCAGTAAAAAGTAACCTATTTTACTCTTAAACCCTCCAAGTATGACTACACGAAAAATCATGCCAATCTGTCACTCAACAAACAAAGAAACACATTAGTAATAATATAATTAATAATTAATTATCAGTAACTATTGATAATTTCAGTTCCCAATTATAAAACTTAAAATGATTTCTACTAATCTAAACTTATTTGGATAACAATTTAAAATTGTATGAGATTGCTTATAAGAGAATTTGTTTAAAAACTCTTTATCACAAGCTCCTATGTTTAATAATTTATACATATATTTTTTAATTTAATTCAAATATTTCCAATAACAAAAATAATCTTATTCATGATTTGGATGCCTTTCTGTTTCCCTTTCTTACGTACTAATAATTATTAGACTTATAATAATAGTATAAATAAAAACAATATTTCAAAACTTTCAGCCAGAATTTGTGAAGCCGAATACTGCTAAGAATCAAGATGACGAAGCCGAGGATAAAGAAATTGATGAATTTGTTGAATCTCTTAAATCCCAAGTGGAAATATTTGTGAACAGAATGAAAAGCAATTCGTCACGGTACGTTGTTATTTTTGCAATAGTTTCTTAATAATATCTGCCTCGGTGGTGTAGTGGCTAGCATGTACGGCTGCACATCCTGAGGTCCTGGGTTCGAGTCCCGGGTCGGGCCAAGTTTAGTATTGAGTCTTTCTGTATAGTAAGCCTCAGTAACAGCCCGGAGTTGGGAAGTTGGCGGTGTTTCACCCCCGTGCCTCGGAGAGGTCCTGCGCCTTAACTCTCACCGGTCGTGTCGAGTAGTCGTCCCACCGGAGTATGAGAGTGACAGGAATAGAGAGTGCACTTGTGTCTGCGCGTACATTTGTGCACTATAATATCTCCTGCGCAGTTGGCTAGTCTCAATGAGATTGGCCGCCGTGGCCGGAATCGGTCAGGAGGACATTATTATTATTCTTAATAATAAATAAATATGTTGGGACGACGACAGGTTTGGCTCAGTTTGTGACACCACTTGCTGTGCCAGCCGTCGCGGGTTCGAGTTCGTCATTCATTTGTGTGCTGAACACGAATGTTTGTACTCCAGTCCTGGGTGCTTATATTTATAATATGTATATATTTAAAGTTATATATTATGTATGTGTAGTGTATCAAGTATCTAGTATCCATATTAACACAAGCCTCGGAGCTTACCATGGAACTAGATGGTGCTGTGTGTTAATGTCCAAACATATTTATTTATTTGTTATTTATTTTACTATTTTTTATGGAATTTTTTTTTCAAAGAAAAACTAGCATTAAACAAATATTTAATCTAAATATTGTTCCAGTGGTCGTTCAATCGCCAACGACACGTCGGTGCAGACGCTGTTCATGAACATCACCGCGATGCACTCCAAGCTGCTACGCTACATACAGCAGCAGGACGACAAACGCGTCTATCTGGAAAGCTTACAGGTATGACGGTTTGGGGAACGAGATTGGGTCAATGTTTATTTGTTATGTAATTAACACATATATTATAGAGGCAGTGGTAGCTCAGTGGTAACATGCTCGCTTGGGAAACAGTGAGGCAGATTCAAATCCCGGGTCTCGCACCTCTGATATTTTCATATACAAATCATTTCTACTTGTCTTATGGTGAAGGAAAACATCGTGAGGAAACCTGCATGTCTGAAAGAACCTAGCAAGTTTTCGAAAGACATGTCCACTGTTCAGTCTGCCAACCCGCACTTGGCCAGCATAGTGGACTATGGGCTGATTCCCTTCGTATTGAAGGGAGGCTCGTGCCCAACTGTGGGACATTAAAAAAACTGAATATATTATACAGTTTGTAAATTTTTTATTAATTCTTGTTATAATTGATTGAGTGGAAGGAGCTTAGATAAAGACTGGCATATGTATTTCTTTTTGTGGTTTCGGTATATGTTACAATTCAGTTTTGCTATTAATTTTAAGTTTTGTTATGAATTTTATTTTTAGTTATTGAGCCTTTTAATAGTTTGAGCTTAACATATTTACAAATAAAATAATATGTTCCATTTACTTTAATAATAATGTTGGTGGTATGGTATGGTATAATTGGGCTTGTTTCCGCAACTCCACGTCTGTGCGCTTTTGCGTGTGTGGGAAATTACCTAATCATATCCTAGCCTATTTATTTGTTAATTTACTTTCTGATATACTTATTTTCTGATTATACACTAGATGTTTGTAATCTTATATTTTTTATAACAGGACAAAATAAACCAAGTACGTGATAGCCGTGCAGCGTTAGACACTCTGCGGGCAGAGCACGCCGCACGTCTCGCGCAGGCGGCAGAAGCCGCTGAAAGGCAGCGACAGATGCAAATGGCGGTTAAACTGCAAGCTATGAGGAAGAAGAAACACGAGTACCTCCAGTATCAGAGACAGTTGGCCCTACAGCGGGTACAGGTGAGTGAAATAATTAAATCTAATTAGTATTTATTTCAATACTAGTCTATATAGTATTTATCGAGAGTTACAGCAAAAGGAATAGCATAAAAAACTTCCCCATGTAAATTACATTTTTGTCAAAATTACAAAGCAAAGGGAGACAAATGGAGATTTTCGTTTTTGTAAATATTTTCATTTTTATCGCTATATTAAAAGCTTAACGAATATTGCTACTATTACTATTTATTGAATACTAATATTTTTAAATTAAACAGGAACAAGAAAGAGAAATGCAAATGAGACAAGAGCAGCAGAAGCATCAATACATGATGTCCGCTAATAGTGGCTTCTACATGCCCGGGGTCTCCATGCATCAGTACCAGCCCGGTTACCCCAACCAGGCCTTGTACTCCAATCCACAATTTCACCCTCAAATGATGCCGCAAGCCACCACCGACGGTAACCTCCCGATGCCTGGCCAACCACAATTGTCACAAGCAAACAACCCCATGAATGTAAATCAAATATCTCAATCAATGCCACAAATGAGCAATAACTTTGTCATGTCTGCATCAGGCATGGCTTTAGGCCAACCAACCAGTGTACCAACTACAATGAACCAACCCAACATGAGGCCTGGCATGAACCAGCAACTCGCCCTCCAACAGCAAGTCATGATGCAACAAATGCAGCAGATGCGCTTGCCCAACCAACCAGGTGTTCACCAAATGATACCACCTAATGTACCAAATGGCTTACCTGGACAAAGTATGCCACAAAATCCTCAAACTACTCAGCAGCTACCAAAACAAAATGTACCAAATCAAGTCCAGCAAACTAACCCCATGATACCACCAATGACTATTGGTCAACAACCAAATTCTGCAAATCCAATGTTTACAATGCAAATGCCAAATATGAGAATGCCACTAATGCAAGGCAATCAACCAAATAATAACCAGCAAATTCCCGTTTCTTACCCTATGAATGTGCAGAATCCACAAAACAGCCAGCAGGGAACAAATATCCCTCATATGCCCCAAATGCAGTTGCCAGGACAACCAATGCCGATGCCTGGTCAACCAATGATGCAAAATCAAGCAATACCCGGAAACCAACAACTACCCCAAGCACCACAGATCCCACAAAGCCAGGGCCAGCAGATTTCTCAACCACAAATGACTCAACAAACAATGACAATGGCAGTACATCCTCCGCAGCAACATAATCAGCAAATGCAGCCTAATCAGATGACTAATCAACCAGGCCAAATGGCTCCACCCCAACAGGTGCCGCAAATGATGGCAGGTGCAATGCAACAGGCCCCACAAATGCAAGGACACATTCCCAATCAGGGTCAACAACAAGTCCAGGGCCAAATACCACAAAATATCCAAGGTCAAGGTATGAAATTGCAACAAAATTATGGAAATGGCCCGCCTAACCAACAACAACAAATACCCAACCAACAAGTACATCAGGTTCAGACACCAGTAAAGTCTGAAAATAACAATAACACCGCAGAACTCATAAGCTTTGATTGAATATAAGCATACTCATAAAAGAGATCTATTTATTAGACTGTTTATTTATAAAGGGTATTCTTGACAAATTCACAATTATCCATATAGGATTGTAAATTGATGTTAAAATTTTTGTATAATTTATGCATGTACTCATTCAGCTTGTAAACCTTGGTGTTGAATTATTGTTAAAATTAGTATAATATCCTGAACTTTAAATATTACATATAACATCACATTCTCGCGTAAAATACAGTAATGATTCAGAGGCGGTAGTCAATTTAGGTTTTAGAGAAAAAGGCCTTGTAATCTATGTAAATGTGCTAAACTGTAAAAATGTCTGTCGTATTGTAGTTACTTAGATATTAATATAAAATTCAAAATATTATTTTATTTTTATTTACAATATTTGTTTTGTAATATTTACATTTAAGTTACGATTTATTATGTATAATACTAATAAAGATTCTTAAAACTTTAAATTTATCATTTTTCCTGTTTCTATCAGACTAAAATAGATTTAGCCCTTCCAAGAGTACTTAAATTATTCAGATTTCAGGTGTCTTAATAGCATTACACCTTTGTTAACTTCAGATTTAGATCGGAAGACATTAGGCAACATATTTGTTGACTAAGTTAGTGATTTGACTGCCTAAAATGCCTTTACACTGGTGTTGCCGATCGATAGTTCTATCGATATTACCGAGAGTATCGATACTATCGATAGTAGCTCATTTTTCGATAGCATAGTTAAAAAAGAAAGAGGAAGTGGGTAGTGAATAAGTAAGTCATAAGTAAAAGATTTTCGTCTAATTACATTGCTTTTAAAACTTACCTAATACTATCGAAAAATGAGCTACTATCGATAGTATCGATAGCATCGATACCATCGATATTATTTTATTTCGAAACTTTAATAGTATCGTTACTATCAATAGTTTATGATTTGTGAGCACCAATACTATCGATAGTATCGATAGTATTGTGGTCTGTCAATAGTATTGTCACATTTCCATCTGTTGATAGTATCGATACTATCGATAATATCGATATAGCTATCGATAGTAGGGCTTTTTTAGATGAAAACTATCGATAGTTAAACTATTGATACTTCGGCAACACTACTTTACACTTGGCTACAATATGTTCGTCCAAGGTTTTGGCATTTAGCCGAAGCTCAAGGGCCTCATTACACTTGGTTAGAGATAGAGAATAAAGATAAATGATAATGCATTGTCTAAGCTCGCTACCACTGCACCGGTCCGGTTGTGTATGGGAAACTAGTCAAAACAAAATTAAGGCCACAGTGTATTTTCAGTTTTTTTTATATGTATTAGGCTTTGTGGTTGATAAATGAATGAATTAATTTACTATTCAAAAATATTAAAATTTAAATATTTATTGGAAGGAAGTATACATCATTTAAATGTAATTCCGCACAAAAGAGTTAGCCGTTTATGAATGCTTTAAATTTTAAAATAATGAAATGTGCATAAGTGGCCCTTATGCTGTTTTGACTAGTATATGCTTACTTGCTTAGAGCAATAACAATTAACAAGTATAGAGGACTCGTATTAAACTGAATCAATAAACTTACAATTTGCACTGCTTTATCTTACAAAGAGATGACGTAAGTTAGAGAGAGACGTAATATAAAGAAACTATCGTCTTCAATGATGTGAAGCCACTTTTTACTTGCTAAAGTGACCAACTGGTGACTTACAGTGTTTTTGATATTTGTGAATATTTTAATGATAAAAGAGTAATAGAATGTAAGAGACTTAGTTTTAAGGAAACTTAAAAACATTTTGATTCGATGGCTTGTATGGCTTACGGCTGTAACAGCTATAGTTCAAAGAAAAATGAAGATAAACAAAATGTAATATTTCACAGGTAAGTGTTTTTTGGATTTTTCTGTTAAAATACTTAACATTTTTATGAAATATTCAAATATGTTTAAATTGATTGTTTTAAGACTCTTACAATATCAAAATAGTGTGTTACCGATCTCTAAATTCTTGTCAATTTAAGAAAGTAATTTTGTTTTTTAATCGTAGTGATGGACATGACGTACCTTCATTAGTACTGTACCGATTCGTTTTTAGAATATATTTAGACATTTCTTAAAATATATGAGTATGTTATAAATCAGAGGTTTAACCATTATCGCCGCGCTAGGCTGACTTGTTTTTTTTTGTGTCATATTTTTGAATAATGAATAAATAAGATTTGACTATGAATGAGTTTCATTTATTTCTGTTATTTATTTATTTACCAAAAAGTACACTAACAACACACATATTAAAACATTTATATACATTTAGAAGACAATAATAATTAATCAGATACCTATGTATGTCTTTACAATTGTACATAACATTCAGTATAATTACATAATCAAAAGTATACATTAAATTATAATAACAAAATAATCCCTAATATAAAATTAATAAATACAATTCAAATACAATAAAAATGATTCATAATAAGTCAACACCTGTTACCCAAAATAATTAATTTAAATAAATAATGCAAAAAATTGTTATAACCTTAATATCTAATTAATTTAGATTAACTAAATATAATTAATTTTGACCTAAGGTGAAGTATTGTTTCGTGTAATAGTTTTTCATAGTTACTATAAATACAAAGAAACGGTATATCTGATTTATAAACCGGTAAACTTCGACAATCACTATAATGGTCAATATATAATATAGTAATTCTATAGTATACTTGGCTTCATTGCGATTTTAAGAAAGGGCAAATTGTATATTTCTGTCTCTGTCCCTCTCGCAAAGAAGTGTATAAGAAAGACACGATCAGATATATTGTAAATGTTCAATTAAATACATGCTTGTTATTGTTCTAAGAGTATATTTTTACTATTTTTGTTGTCTAGTCTGGCTATTTGACTACTGAATTCAAATAAATTTTGAAAACGAAGTGGTAGATATCACAAATCCTTGTACTTGTTCGTAACGTAGTTATTTTATTAGCCTTTATTAGTTTTATGCGAGAGGAGCTGTGACCAAAAACCAATAGTAAAGCTAGCAACGTATAAGTAAATGTAACAATTCGAATTAATTTATTTTCAGAACTAAAACTATGATTTATCTTATCGCTTCATTAATTTGACTAATTAACTTTCACTTTTTTTTTTGAAGTAAAACTTTTTTTGGCGTGACTGAATGGTAAGTCTATACCACAAAGTACAAACTATAATATTATATAATTAATAAAATATAATAATTTATAGATGCTTCATGTTACGTTGTACCTATATACGCAGCACGCATCAGACGGAGCACTGCACAGTTCACTCCCTAAACAATTAAACATTTTTATTAGTCATCATCCTATCATTAAACCGTAAATTGTGATGGCGATTGGCGAGCGGGCGGGTGTCTTGGACTCACTATTCACCAAACTTGCCCCCCCAGCAGTGTTAGTTGTTACCAAATCGAAGGTTGTCTCGAAGGTAGATTATCTTCGGCGTAGATTTGATTTCAGAAGTTAGTAGTTTGCTACCAATCCTACCCTGAAAAGTTGGTAGATCTATCACCCATATTTTGTTAAGTTTTCTAGAGATCTCACAATAATAAATAATAATATGATACACATAATTAATGATTCTATTGGGCAACAAATATTTCACCTCTTTTTATAAGGAACCCCATGTGAAAGCAGAATTATTGATCCCCAATTCCTAAAATAAAATCCGAAAAAAATATTAAATTAGTGTCTTTAAAAAAAAAAATTTTTAAGAGGCGATCACAAAAATATATACAACTTAATGTTTAAAAGTAATTTAGGATGAAAAATTGCTAAATATAACTACAAATATTTAACCTCAGACTAAATGTAAATAGATCATACGTTTAGCGCCATCCTATTAAGAAATCTTCCCGACGTATAATCCACTTTTATTTTAAGTTTACGCTAGAAATTGTAGCTGGCAATAATAGTTATCATTTCAGTTTGTGACGATTCTCTTTTGGCGGGAAGAGAAACGCGCCTTTTTTTAAATCGTCCCAGAAATAAAATTGAATTTTATAGTATTTTTAATTAAACTTAATAGTTAAATAATAAAAATGCAAATAGAAAGCGATGGAGATGAGGAGGAAAGATCTGTGAAGTCAACATCCAGCAAAAAACGAAAAATTAGGACACCAGTAACCATCGATAAGTATAAGCCATATATTAAAAATGCATACACAAGACAATATCCCGATAATAGCTCTAATGGGGAATTTATAGTTTATGTAGAACATAAAGATATGGAAATAAAACTTGGTAATATGAATCCCTTGAACCTCTCTAAATATTTTAAAAATATCAAGGGGGTTCATGAACGAGCAAGAATTAATGCAAATAAAATTAAAATATCTTTCAAACAAGCAGCTTTAGCCAATGATTTCCTGAAATCCCGATGTTTATTAGATCATAACTTAAGAGCATATATTCCTGCATCCTCTGTGGAAAGGGTAGGCGTTATTAGGTACATTCCTAAAGAAATAGGAAACATAGAACTGTTTGAAAAAATTTGTTGTGACAGAGATGTCATTGGTGTTCGAAGATTTATGAAACGAGAAAAAGACTATTTAAACCCATTAACAACCGTATCCATAACATTTTCGGGTACTTCTCTACCTGAATATATTTTATTAGACGGATGGAGATATAAAGTACACACTTATATTCCTCCGGTGTTACAATGTTTTAAATGCTTAAAATTCAATCACTCAGCTAAAGTATGCCGTAGTGAACAGGTTTGTTCTAAATGCTCGGAAAATCATTCATACAAAGATTGTAGTTCTGAAACATTAAAATGTACAAATTGTTCTGGAAATCATCTAGCTATTTCAAAAGATTGTCCAATAAAAGCAGCTAGAATATTAAAAAATAGACAATCTTATGCAATGGCTACTTTAAATAGAGATTTTATTAACTTTCCAGCTCTTCCTAAAACTAACATTCAGAAATACACAGGAAAATTTGACAATAATAAAAATAAAGAATTAGAGTATGTTCCATCAAAATCAAATAACTTTAATATTTCAGATATTATAAATAATACAAAATTCATGAATTCGATAATAAAAACTTTAGTAGCATTAGGAAATTCTGAATCTATTAAGACCACATCTCATATTAAGGAAATTTTAATTAAAAATTTAGCTGAATAATGGATATTTTAAAATTAGTACAACATAATATACAAAGTATTAATAATAAAAAACCTTTGTTACAAACACTTTTATTTGAAAATGAAATAGATATATGTTTATTAAATGAAACATGGTTAAAAAGTTCCCAATCACACTTTTACATGTCTGGCTATGATTTTATTTTTAAAAATGCTGAAAATGAACATGGTGGTGTAGCCTTTTTAATTAAAAGTTCAATAAAATATGTCCAACTTTCTACTCCAAATTTCCAAGATGTTCAAACAATTGCCATTTCTGTTGATACAAAAGTAGGTCCTCTAACTATTCTGTGTGTATATTGTCCACCTAAAAATAAAATTAATATGTCAAAATTAAAAAATATTATAACCAGTCTCCCTAAACCATATATAATATCAGGTGATTTTAATGCACATCATGTAGCATTTGGATGCACTTTAACTAAAACAAGGGGTAAAAATCTATATGATTTGATAGATGACTTAAATTTATGTATTCTTAATACCGGTAGTGCCACTACTGTACGTAGGCCAAATGACAATATATCGGCCATTGATGTCACTTTAGTTAGTCCAGAGTTAGTACCCTTATGCGATTGGTATGTTGGTGAGGATCCATTAGGTAGCTATCATTACCCAACATTTACTAATATAATTGCATCTCCAAATACCTATGAGATTAATAAAAATTTAAATAAATATATGTATAATAAAGCTAACTGGGAAAAATACTATTTTCTCTCAGAAAGTCATTTCAATAATTTTAAGATATCCAATGAAGATCCTGTAGGATCTTACAACAAATTTTGTAGTATTCTAAATAATCTAAAAGATGAATGTGTTCCCAAATTGAGATATGGTACAAAAAAGAAAGATAATAAAGCCCCTGCTCCATGGTGGAATGACATTTGTGCAAAGGCGGTAAAGGATTGTAAATTAGCTTTAGGTATTTACCGCCGGAATTTAAATATGGAAAATTATCTTAACTATAAAAAAATGGAAGCTAAAAAAAAGAGGATTATCAAAGAGGAAAAAAGGAAAAGTTGGAAAAATTTATGCACTACGTTTAATAGATACACTCCCATTAGCAGAATAATGAATTTTATAAAAAGATTTAATCGCTTAAAAATAGGTTCTAACAGTAAAAATGATAGTTTTATACCAGAATTTTTTGATAAATTTACAAAGACCGAAGTTGAAAATGTTACTTGTTTAGAAAATTTATTTGCTAAAACAAAAGAAGATAAAAATAATGAATTTCTTCTAAAACAATTTAGTTGGGATGAATTTAATAGTGCTTTACTGTCAAGAAAAGATTCGACACCTGGTTTAGATGACTTTCCGTATTTAATGATTAAAAAGTTACATAAAGTAGCACAATTAGTCCTTCTAAATATATACAATCTTTTATGGTCATTTCAAGTTGTTCCTGAATCGTGGAAAACACAATGTATTCTTCCAATTTTAAAAAATAACAAACCAATTCAAGATCATAACTCTTATCGACCTATCTCTCTCACTTCTTGTGTAGGGAAAATATTTGAACACATGATTAAAGTAAGGTTGGATTATTTTGTAGAAATAAATTCTTTATTACCTGATTATCAACTAGGTTTTAGAAGAGGTAAAAGTGCAGTTGAAGGCTTCGTTTCAGTCATTGCCGACATTAAAAAGTCTATCCTGGCACACTCTAATGCAATCTGTGTATTTCTGGATGTTGAGGGTGCATATGATAATGTGAACCTGTTTCAATTGATCAGAGTTTTAAGTGAATTAAAAATACCTGGTAAGCTGTTAAGATGGATATTTAATTATTTGTATAATCGTACTGCATATGTAAAATTTAATAATATTATACATGGGCCTAAGTATGCACATAAAGGATTAATGCAAGGTGCTATCTTATCACCAATTTTATACAATCTTTACACTTCTCAGATCCAAAATTATATAAAAGAAAATAATATAAATATCATACAATATGCAGATGATTTGGTTATGTATTCTATTAATCAAAATATAAATATAGCTAAATGTAGTATAAACCAAGGTCTTAGTCAATTGCAAAATTTTTATCATAATAAACTTAAATTAAATATCAATTCTTCCAAAAGTTCTGTTATGTTATTCGGAAAATCAAATTGTAATGTTCAAGTTAAATATAACTGCGAAAACATCCCTATTGTAAAGGAAAAAAAATTCCTTGGTGTAATTATAGATAAGAAACTTAATTTTAATAGCCATATTGATTGTATATGTAAAAGAGCTTATAAAAGAATCAATATATTAAGATATTTAGCAGGAGTTTTTTGGGGTGCTGATGCAAAGATTCTTAGTATTTTATATAAAAGCATTGTAAGAAGCCACTTTGATTATAGTTGTATTGCCTATATAAATGCTAGTCCATCTCTGCTAAGGAAACTAGACATTATACAGAATAGGGCATTAAGAATAATTACTGGAGCTATGAAATCTACACCAATTAACTCAATGGAAATTGAAACAGGTATTCCTCCTTTAATATTAAGACGATTGATGTTAGCCCAGAAGTTTTTTCTAAAAATGCTGGCAATAAACTCTTCTTTACCTGTTAGGAAGTTAATGTTAGCAGAAGAATTATCGAGTGCTATAGTGTCTTCTAATATTATTAACGCTCAATCAATAAATTCTGCAATGCTTCCGCAAATGTCAGCTATTTTACATTTAACGATAAATATATCAAAGTCTATTTATTCTAGCTCTCTATGGCCTGTTTATGAATATAAATTTGAAAGTACTTTGGAAAGAAATTTTACAATTATTTTAGATATTAATAGTAAATCGGAATTGCTTAGATTATTAGATCTCAAAAATGATTTTTGTAAAATTTATACTGACGGATCGAAAAACACCCAAGAAGTTAAAGCAGCATTTTTCGACAGTAATTTAGACTGTACAAAATGTGTTTTGTTAAACAATAATTGTTCAATTTTTACTGCGGAATGTTACGCAATTTATATGGCATTATTATATGTAAATTCCAGTAGCAATATTAGAAATGTTATTATTATTAGCGATAGTAAAAGCGCTTTATTATCTATAAACAGTTGTAAATTAACCTTTAAAACAAATTATTTAGTATTTAAGATAAGAAATTTACTGTACAATTTAAATGCGAGAAATGTTAACGTTGTGCTAGTCTGGGTACCCTCCCACAGAGGAATTGCAGGTAACGAAATAGCTGATCAAGCTGCAAGAGATGGATATGATGAGGACCACAGAGATGTTGTTAAAACTCCTTTCTCTGATTACTTCCCAAACATCAAAGACGGGATTAATAGACTTTGGAAAGATTATTGGACTCTAACAAATCAGAATAAAGGACAATGGTACGCTAAAATTCAAAAAGTCTTCAATACTAAGCCCTGGTATAATAACATCAGCTATGATTCAAGAAAATTTATCTCCATAATTACTAGAATGAGATTTGGACATTGTCTTACTCCATCTCATCTTTTCAAATTAAAAATAATTCAAGACCCTAAGTGCACTAAATGCAATGAGCCATACGCTGACTTAAACCATATTATTTTTAAATGCGAGTCATTGAAGATACATAGATTAATCCTGGCTTCGGACATAAATAACATCTGCGCAGAAAATAAAATAAATATTCCCCGCCGCCCAGAAGATATACTAGCTAATCCAAGATTTTTTAAACCATTATTCAAGTTTATACGTTCGTCAATAGAGAAGATATAACAAAGGAAAAATTGGAAATGTAGAAGATTTTGTGTATAATTATATAATATTAATGTTTTAGTTTAAGACTTTAAGTTGTAAAGATTTGTACAGTTTAGAGCGAAGGACTTGTATCCAGCTCTCAATAAATTAAAAAAAAAAAAAAAAAATTTCAATTTGTGACGATTCTCTTTTGGCGGGAAGAGAAACGCGCCTTTTTTTAAATCGTCCCAGAAATAAAATTGAATTTTATAGTATTTTTAATTAAACTTAATAGTTAAATAATAAAAATGCAAATAGAAAGCGATGGAGATGAGGAGGAAAGATCTGTGAAGTCAACATCCAGCAAAAAACGAAAAATTAGGACACCAGTAACCATCGATAAGTATAAGCCATATATTAAAAATGCATACACAAGACAATATCCCGATAATAGCTCTAATGGGGAATTTATAGTTTATGTAGAACATAAAGATATGGAAATAAAACTTGGTAATATGAATCCCTTGAACCTCTCTAAATATTTTAAAAATATCAAGGGGGTTCATGAACGAGCAAGAATTAATGCAAATAAAATTAAAATATCTTTCAAACAAGCAGCTTTAGCCAATGATTTCCTGAAATCCCGATGTTTATTAGATCATAACTTAAGAGCATATATTCCTGCATCCTCTGTGGAAAGGGTAGGCGTTATTAGGTACATTCCTAAAGAAATAGGAAACATAGAACTGTTTGAAAAAATTTGTTGTGACAGAGATGTCATTGGTGTTCGAAGATTTATGAAACGAGAAAAAGACTATTTAAACCCATTAACAACCGTATCCATAACATTTTCGGGTACTTCTCTACCTGAATATATTTTATTAGACGGATGGAGATATAAAGTACACACTTATATTCCTCCGGTGTTACAATGTTTTAAATGCTTAAAATTCAATCACTCAGCTAAAGTATGCCGTAGTGAACAGGTTTGTTCTAAATGCTCGGAAAATCATTCATACAAAGATTGTAGTTCTGAAACATTAAAATGTACAAATTGTTCTGGAAATCATCTAGCTATTTCAAAAGATTGTCCAATAAAAGCAGCTAGAATATTAAAAAATAGACAATCTTATGCAATGGCTACTTTAAATAGAGATTTTATTAACTTTCCAGCTCTTCCTAAAACTAACATTCAGAAATACACAGGAAAATTTGACAATAATAAAAATAAAGAATTAGAGTATGTTCCATCAAAATCAAATAACTTTAATATTTCAGATATTATAAATAATACAAAATTCATGAATTCGATAATAAAAACTTTAGTAGCATTAGGAAATTCTGAATCTATTAAGACCACATCTCATATTAAGGAAATTTTAATTAAAAATTTAGCTGAATAATGGATATTTTAAAATTAGTACAACATAATATACAAAGTATTAATAATAAAAAACCTTTGTTACAAACACTTTTATTTGAAAATGAAATAGATATATGTTTATTAAATGAAACATGGTTAAAAAGTTCCCAATCACACTTTTACATGTCTGGCTATGATTTTATTTTTAAAAATGCTGAAAATGAACATGGTGGTGTAGCCTTTTTAATTAAAAGTTCAATAAAATATGTCCAACTTTCTACTCCAAATTTCCAAGATGTTCAAACAATTGCCATTTCTGTTGATACAAAAGTAGGTCCTCTAACTATTCTGTGTGTATATTGTCCACCTAAAAATAAAATTAATATGTCAAAATTAAAAAATATTATAACCAGTCTCCCTAAACCATATATAATATCAGGTGATTTTAATGCACATCATGTAGCATTTGGATGCACTTTAACTAAAACAAGGGGTAAAAATCTATATGATTTGATAGATGACTTAAATTTATGTATTCTTAATACCGGTAGTGCCACTACTGTACGTAGGCCAAATGACAATATATCGGCCATTGATGTCACTTTAGTTAGTCCAGAGTTAGTACCCTTATGCGATTGGTATGTTGGTGAGGATCCATTAGGTAGCTATCATTACCCAACATTTACTAATATAATTGCATCTCCAAATACCTATGAGATTAATAAAAATTTAAATAAATATATGTATAATAAAGCTAACTGGGAAAAATACTATTTTCTCTCAGAAAGTCATTTCAATAATTTTAAGATATCCAATGAAGATCCTGTAGGATCTTACAACAAATTTTGTAGTATTCTAAATAATCTAAAAGATGAATGTGTTCCCAAATTGAGATATGGTACAAAAAAGAAAGATAATAAAGCCCCTGCTCCATGGTGGAATGACATTTGTGCAAAGGCGGTAAAGGATTGTAAATTAGCTTTAGGTATTTACCGCCGGAATTTAAATATGGAAAATTATCTTAACTATAAAAAAATGGAAGCTAAAAAAAAGAGGATTATCAAAGAGGAAAAAAGGAAAAGTTGGAAAAATTTATGCACTACGTTTAATAGATACACTCCCATTAGCAGAATAATGAATTTTATAAAAAGATTTAATCGCTTAAAAATAGGTTCTAACAGTAAAAATGATAGTTTTATACCAGAATTTTTTGATAAATTTACAAAGACCGAAGTTGAAAATGTTACTTGTTTAGAAAATTTATTTGCTAAAACAAAAGAAGATAAAAATAATGAATTTCTTCTAAAACAATTTAGTTGGGATGAATTTAATAGTGCTTTACTGTCAAGAAAAGATTCGACACCTGGTTTAGATGACTTTCCGTATTTAATGATTAAAAAGTTACATAAAGTAGCACAATTAGTCCTTCTAAATATATACAATCTTTTATGGTCATTTCAAGTTGTTCCTGAATCGTGGAAAACACAATGTATTCTTCCAATTTTAAAAAATAACAAACCAATTCAAGATCATAACTCTTATCGACCTATCTCTCTCACTTCTTGTGTAGGGAAAATATTTGAACACATGATTAAAGTAAGGTTGGATTATTTTGTAGAAATAAATTCTTTATTACCTGATTATCAACTAGGTTTTAGAAGAGGTAAAAGTGCAGTTGAAGGCTTCGTTTCAGTCATTGCCGACATTAAAAAGTCTATCCTGGCACACTCTAATGCAATCTGTGTATTTCTGGATGTTGAGGGTGCATATGATAATGTGAACCTGTTTCAATTGATCAGAGTTTTAAGTGAATTAAAAATACCTGGTAAGCTGTTAAGATGGATATTTAATTATTTGTATAATCGTACTGTATATGTAAAATTTAATAATATTATACATGGGCCTAAGTATGCACATAAAGGATTAATGCAAGGTGCTATCTTATCACCAATTTTATACAATCTTTACACTTCTCAGATCCAAAATTATATAAAAGAAAATAATATAAATATCATACAATATGCAGATGATTTGGTTATGTATTCTATTAATCAAAATATAAATATAGCTAAATGTAGTATAAACCAAGGTCTTAGTCAATTGCAAAATTTTTATCATAATAAACTTAAATTAAATATCAATTCTTCCAAAAGTTCTGTTATGTTATTCGGAAAATCAAATTGTAATGTTCAAGTTAAATATAACTGCGAAAACATCCCTATTGTAAAGGAAAAAAAATTCCTTGGTGTAATTATAGATAAGAAACTTAATTTTAATAGCCATATTGATTGTATATGTAAAAGAGCTTATAAAAGAATCAATATATTAAGATATTTAGCAGGAGTTTTTTGGGGTGCTGATGCAAAGATTCTTAGTATTTTATATAAAAGCATTGTAAGAAGCCACTTTGATTATAGTTGTATTGCCTATATAAATGCTAGTCCATCTCTGCTAAGGAAACTAGACATTATACAGAATAGGGCATTAAGAATAATTACTGGAGCTATGAAATCTACACCAATTAACTCAATGGAAATTGAAACAGGTATTCCTCCTTTAATATTAAGACGATTGATGTTAGCCCAGAAGTTTTTTCTAAAAATGCTGGCAATAAACTCTTCTTTACCTGTTAGGAAGTTAATGTTAGCAGAAGAATTATCGAGTGCTATAGTGTCTTCTAATATTATTAACGCTCAATCAATAAATTCTGCAATGCTTCCGCAAATGTCAGCTATTTTACATTTAACGATAAATATATCAAAGTCTATTTATTCTAGCTCTCTATGGCCTGTTTATGAATATAAATTTGAAAGTACTTTGGAAAGAAATTTTACAATTATTTTAGATATTAATAGTAAATCGGAATTGCTTAGATTATTAGATCTCAAAAATGATTTTTGTAAAATTTATACTGACGGATCGAAAAACACCCAAGAAGTTAAAGCAGCATTTTTCGACAGTAATTTAGACTGTACAAAATGTGTTTTGTTAAACAATAATTGTTCAATTTTTACTGCGGAATGTTACGCAATTTATATGGCATTATTATATGTAAATTCCAGTAGCAATATTAGAAATGTTATTATTATTAGCGATAGTAAAAGCGCTTTATTATCTATAAACAGTTGTAAATTAACCTTTAAAACAAATTATTTAGTATTTAAGATAAGAAATTTACTGTACAATTTAAATGCGAGAAATGTTAACGTTGTGCTAGTCTGGGTACCCTCCCACAGAGGAATTGCAGGTAACGAAATAGCTGATCAAGCTGCAAGAGATGGATATGATGAGGACCACAGAGATGTTGTTAAAACTCCTTTCTCTGATTACTTCCCAAACATCAAAGACGGGATTAATAGACTTTGGAAAGATTATTGGACTCTAACAAATCAGAATAAAGGACAATGGTACGCTAAAATTCAAAAAGTCTTCAATACTAAGCCCTGGTATAATAACATCAGCTATGATTCAAGAAAATTTATCTCCATAATTACTAGAATGAGATTTGGACATTGTCTTACTCCATCTCATCTTTTCAAATTAAAAATAATTCAAGACCCTAAGTGCACTAAATGCAATGAGCCATACGCTGACTTAAACCATATTATTTTTAAATGCGAGTCATTGAAGATACATAGATTAATCCTGGCTTCGGACATAAATAACATCTGCGCAGAAAATAAAATAAATATTCCCCGCCGCCCAGAAGATATACTAGCTAATCCAAGATTTTTTAAACCATTATTCAAGTTTATACGTTCGTCAATAGAGAAGATATAACAAAGGAAAAATTGGAAATGTAGAAGATTTTGTGTATAATTATATAATATTAATGTTTTAGTTTAAGACTTTAAGTTGTAAAGATTTGTACAGTTTAGAGCGAAGGACTTGTATCCAGCTCTCAATAAATTAAAAAAAAAAAAAAAAAATTTCAATTTGTGATTTGACAAATCGCGGGAAAATTTGACAATTAATTGTCAGGATGTAAATATACAAAATACAAATGTAGTTTTACTAAAAATATTTTAAATGCAATTTTTTTATGTCTAAAATATGTTCTACGAGTTATAATGGAAGATGATAATAATGAGGGTCCATTTGCCGTGTGGCAAATGTTTAATGCACCTACTTTAGTGCTATTTAACAACATAGAACATGCAGAAGACGGATTAGATAGACTCTTGTCTTCTATATTAAAATTATCAGGGTGAGAGAAATATATTTAAAAAGACATACACTATTTGTAAATTTTTGCAAACATTGTTAAGAAAGTTTTACTAAACTAATAAGAAATTTGTCACCAGAGATTTTTCAGAAGTGTTAGTGCCCCGATCTGGGAATCCCAAATGTCCAGATTCTCTCTATAGTGCATTTAATACATGGCTTCTTGGCAGATTATTTTATGTCTGTTCTGTTAATGAATTATCTAGGTAAGATACTTGCAACCACTAAAGTTATTTAATACCGAATATTGTAATTTGAAACTTATAATATGTAATAAAACTTACTTTTCAGAATTCATGCAATGAGTAAGGATGCACAGCTAAAAATCCTCAACATATTGTGCATAAATGGAGCTTCTTTTTACAGTGAACTACATTCACAATATTTTTTGATACTATTTAATCTCCTGGAATATTATAAAGATTTTCCAAATAATGATAAAAAAATAATAACCTTGCAAAATTTTACACCTGAAGTTATAGAAATACCTAATGAAGATATTAATCTGGAACCAATTTATGTAAAAGTGAAAAATATATCAACATGTAAAACTTTGATAAATTTTATTTTACAATTACTCTCTGAAAGCATACCATTAAGTTTATTGCAATACAAACAAAATAATCTTGTAGAGCAAGCTTTCACATGCATAATAGATGCTATTAAAAATTTTAGCATTGATGTTAAATATATGAGCTTAGTTTTTTTTTGTAATCTCATAAAGAATATGAATAAACAGTCTGTCACAAAATTTTATGAGACTTTTCCAAATTTTTACATACTTGTGTTACATTGTCTTGAAGCCATTGTTCAAAATATGAATATACTGATTGATAAATGTGAGATTGATAGTGTGCTATTCTATGATTTTAACAAAATGTTATTAGAATTTCTAGAAATAATTGAGAATGACAGTGAAACCGAAAGCCGACAGATTTTGATAAGAATCTGTTCAGTGATATTGAGTAAAACTTCAAGCAGAATATTCAATAAGGAATTGAAGTTACATTGTTTATTATTAAGCAGAAAAGTTGAACTACCCAAAGATCTATTGAATATATCAGATAACATGGATTCTTGTGAAATTGAAAAGCTAACAGATTATTACAGCAAAAACATTTTAGAAGATATTCAAGTTAGTAGAAACATTAATAAACCTATTGACACACATGACAGTTGGTGTTACACCCAAGTGCTGTCTGTAGTTAATTCTCTTAAGACTTGCGAACAATCAAATATGGATATTTTTCTCATTAACCACTACTTGCAAAGATGTCATAAAGCCTTAGGAATATTAGAGTTTGTTGCTTTTGAAGTGAAAAAATTATTTGACGATGAAAAGTCATATGATTTAATATCTATGCAGAACATTAGGAATGTCTGGATTACATTGATTCAGTTGCAAAAACAACATAAATTTTTAGTAGTGAATAATGAAAACTGTTTAGATTCAATAATAAAAATAGTTTTTTCAACAATAAATTTATGTAAAAGTTTCACAAAAGAAGATACCTCTTTGTTACTCCGATTACTCTGTCTCCATGAAATACAGTCCCCAGAGAAAAATTTGCCATTTAGTGAAAATATAAGATTAAAAATACTAAAATCTTTACTTGTTGCCAAAATTCATATTAAATCAAAAACTAGTGAGTGGGATAGTATGATCACATCACTACATACATCTTTAGTTAAAAATAAGGAGTCCAACAATATGAAAGAGGTAAATATGCAAAGTTTTGTTTAAAATAATTAACAAAATTTTGATTATATAAGTAATCTAGAATAAATTCATTTTAACCATTTTTTTGCTGACTAACAAAAATAATTTAGCCCATATTACTTTTGAAAACTTTTATTTTTGTAAATCTATAAAAAGCTTTAATTTAGTAATTACACATATTTCTTTGCAGGTTATACAGTTATGTCCATTTTTAGTATTAAATAAAGTGGTTTCAGCAAGCAAAGTCATAGGTGATGTCCTGATGCCAGTCTTTATGAGAAAAGAAATTGAAGTTCAAAAAGAAATTCTAAAGATTTTAAAATCTATTGCTTGTATGTCTTTAGGAACTTATAGTATTATAATTAATACTAATAAAAATAAATTAGGTGAAGTTATATACACAAATAATGGTATAAACATTTCCATTATTTGTACTAAGTGCCATACTTTGTATGATCAAGTAAGTTCTTCTGAGGCCATTTGCTTAGAAATTAGAAAGGAATTTAAAGTTTTACTAAGTGAAAGTAATTCAATAACACCAACAAAAATTTCAACTTGTGATGGGTTGAGGAAGCTGTTTGGAAATTTTCTCAATTTGAAAGTGTGTGAAGGAAATGAAGAATTTTGGAATTTGGTTAGATCCCTGTCAAACCATTATTGCATTTTTGATTATAATGTTTCAACAAAAATCATCAGTCAACAATTTTTGAAAGAAGTGCTACACACATTTAAACCTTTTATGGATGATACTCAGGTATATTTTAATTTACTTTTTAATAAATATAATGGAATTACTAAATAGAATTATAAATGTATTTTTTTAATTTTAGGTTTCCAAATATCCCCATTGGAATTCGTTCAGAGATACAATAATAGATCTGTGTCTCAATATGTTAGTAAATTTAACAAGGACATGTCTACAAAATAGTGATTTAAATCTGCAAACTCAAACTTTAGATTATATTAATGACTTGGGCTTATGTCATAATTCTAAACTAATATTGCCTATTACAAAACTGCTCATTTTCTTTATAATGCACCCACAATGTCCTTTATCGCCAAAAGCAGTTGTTTATTTGGAAGATATATGTGAATTCCAAGGTTTTACTCCAAACCAGATCTACCACAGATACAAGAAGGATTATTGCAAATTGTTTGTTGAATGCAGTTTGTATAATGGCAAAGACTTTGTTGTTTATCTTCTTAAAGCTATTAAGGCTTTTGGATTTGTAGGCTACAGAGAATTTGTATCCAAAGATATTCATCATTTTTTGCCATATCTCATACCTTACTCTGTCGTTGTGAAGGAAGTTCCATCTATGATCGAAGAGATCGCGGCATTGGTTCAATGCTCCGTATCAGATTTCCTCATTGAAAGATTTCCTCATATATATGTTCATGTATATTTAAATGAATCCGATCATGCGTCTAAAAAATGTTACGAGATTATAGAAACGTTGACGAAAACAAGTACTTTGAATCTGATAAAGAAACACTTTAGGGTCATTTTGACGGAATTTCTATTACAGTATTGCACTAATCCAGAAAAAGTTTTAAATGCGTGCAGACACTTAGCCTGCAATGATCCGGATATATCTATTTCACAATTTAGTATGAGCATGAGTACGACGCAAATCGCAGATTTCCTTAATCCTAAATTTTTGGGAGTTTTAGCATATTTCGATCACAAATTAGTCAATGCTAAAGTGGCATTGTCGGTTAAACGTAAAGCTTTGAAGAGCTTCCCAGATATTATGCAGTTAATGGGAGCAAAATATTTGACGCCATTGAGATTTAAAGTGCTTGCTACTTTGAGATCGGCGTTGCCGTTAGCCAAAGAATTCCCAAAGATTTTAGCAGAAGCATGGGGGGCCTTTATATATAATATCGATAGTATCTGCTTAGGCCCCTTATTGTCAAATTTGGCCGTATCATTGCTCCATCAATTCGAATACGCACCACAAGAAATAAATAAGATTTTCCACTATCTCATACTAAATAATGAAAATTTGTTGAGCTCTCATATCTCCGATCTATTCTTCGTTGTAGATTCAGATATTTCTGAAAGAGTTAAGTTAGTGATACATAAACACGTAAAGAGGACTCAGCCTGAAGGTTTTCAGGATAAAATCAAGTGGTATTTGCAGCATTTAAATCACGATATTCCGAATATCAAAGCGCATGCTTTCTCGCATTTGGACAAACTGCTGAAAAGCAATAGATCTGAAATCCACGCTGCCGTATTTGGTAGTAAAAACATTGAAAGTTCTATCGTGGAATTAATAGATAGTTTACTTGCTGGTAAGTTAATGTTTGATTTTTAATGTTAGTAAATCGATATCGGCTAGCTAATCGATATAGTCTAGCGTAGTCCGTTATATTATGTGTGTGTGTTCAGCCCTTTGTTCAGCCCTTTTTAACGTCTCACTGCTTGGCACGGGCCTCCCTTCAATACGCGGGGGATCAGGCCATAGTGCACCATGCTGGCCAAGTACTGGTTGGTGATTTCCTCAGACATGCAGGTTCTCTCACGATGTTTTCGTTCACCGTAAGGCAAATGGTAATCACGTTAGAAATGCTTCGCACATGAAAATATCAGAGGTGCGAGACCCGGGATTTGAACCCGTTTCACTCGGTTTCAAAAGTAAGCGCATTACCACTGGGTACCACTGCCTCTTGGTACCCAGAGAGGGTATTATATCATGTACCATTGGTTAATTATTAATATTAAAACTATGTTGTAGTTCATTTCATATACCGTGAATATTTGCATCAAGAATAATATTTTTTAAAGACTTAAATTGGTTCATTTTTTTTTTAATTTTGATAACAAATTAAGCTCCTTTTTATTTTTTTTTATTAAAAAAATATTTCTAATTTTATTGAATAACTAATAAATTTTCATAATTGATTCCAGGCTGTAAAGACTCGGATCCTAAAGTGGCCATAGCCAGTGGATCCTGCCTTGGTCAGCTCGGGGCCATAGAGGCCGGTCACTTGCCTCGCCAATATGTGCAAGATAGATTGCCATTTGCATTCTCTATTAATGATAATTGCTTTGCCGCAACAGCACTGGTGGAGTTGACGAGAGCATTCCAATATGAGAAGGATACCATTGTGAGTACTTTTGCAATATATTTTTTTAATTTTCTAGTTAGCTCTAAATATCTTTGTTAAATTTCCTACAGGATTACGAGTTGCTCGAGTTTTCTTAGAAATAAAACAGTTGCTAAAAGAAAAAAAAAATATGGCGTTGGTCCTTTTATTCAGCTTATAAAACCGGATTTATGTTATTATTTTTTTAAAGTTATTTAGTTAAGAGATTATGATATAATCAACTTATTATAACTTAGTAATATTGTATAAAAATGTAGAGTTTAGACATAGTTTAGAATTATTCAATTTCATTTCTTTATTCCATTTCAGAATATGGACAGCTATGCTTTATCGATTCAAGAAATATTGAAGGTTTACGATATATCTCCAACTGGCTCTAAAAAGGAAGTGTGGGACAGCTTTCCTGAGAACATGCATCAAATTATGCACCCCTTACTAAGTTCCAGGTATATTATTTAGTCAAATATTTTTCAGATTTTTTTAGATATTTTTTTTTCGTTGCTGCGTTGCGACTTTGATTGCTCTATTAAGCAAATATATTTTTTTACTATTTTATTGTATTTTTTTTTATTTTAGGTACACTTTGGCGTATCCATCACAACCGAAAAAGGTGCATCCATTATTTGGCTCTGTGCATGCTACTACGTTTTTGGAATGGGCTCACAAGTAAGTTATTTTTTTAGTTCAAGTACATAAAATAGTTTAGAAAATTATTATTTTATGATATTTGATTAAAAATTGAACTGCCTCAGTAATATAGTGGCTAACATGTACTTTTACTTTATTTGACCGTTTATATGTCGTTCAGTTTTTCGGCTCTAAATTTGTACAAATGAAACTTGGCTTAATTGTATATCTTCAAAAAAATATTAAAGTGTATTCTTAGAAAGTGCTTTACATATTTTATTTCACGCCATCCAGTTGGGCAGGACAACTTATCCCACTAATAAAGTCAGAAAGTATCCGCGAGTTATTACGCACCGTCCACCCGAGCATGCGCCGCGACGTGCGCACGCTCTTCCTGTTCCTCCCGTACGTGTTGCTGCACGCGGTGCTGTCTGACACCCGCGTGCAGTATATACGGGAGGAGATACTGGCTGTTATTGGTATGTAGTGTTATTATGGCGTAAGAATAGTTTTAAGATGATGTCATTGTATATCTAAATTTAAAACTAACATCTTGGCGACCAAGCTTTGCTCGGTGTTTTTTCGGGGGTGATATAAAAATTGCGTTTTTTTGAAAATACATATGTATGTAGATAAACTTAACAAAACCTTATATAAATACAAAATTTGATCCAAATCGTTAGAGCCGTTTCCGAGATACACGAAATAAATTTATATACATACATATGTATGTACAAGAATTGCTCATTGAATATTATACGACTAAATATTATATAACTGCATTCCAACAACATTATTGTTAAATCATATTTGAAATCTTTCAAAAGTTTACTATTTCTTCTCCGTTTTGTTGTTTTCCTTATATTTATGTAAAACGTGTGTCTCTTTGTAATCATACCGTTTTGATTTTCATTTTCGATTACGATGGTAATGTTCGTTGCGGCTAATTATACGTATGGTAGGTATTGTGTGCGCACTGAGATGTGTCACCATTAACACTTTTATGGGGTAACATATTATAAAGAGATATCCACAAAGAGGCAGGATATATAACTTGTTAGTTTTAGTATGGTGGCGTCTTTTTATATTTGAATATACACATTAATATTATGTCGCAAAGGTGTTTATTGTCATTTTTAACAATGTGTTCTCTGCTAACGACGACAAAAAATAAATAGTATAAAATTAATGTTTTCCTAAGAAATTTTGTTTTAAAAGCTTTTATAAAGTTCATATTTGTATGAAGAGTATATTATGTATAAGGTGTTATCTTAAAATTAAATATATATGTATGATTGAGTTTGAATTTTCCAGGGCTTGAAAGTATTGAAACTGATAACCCAACATTGACACCAAATATAAACTCTGTCCAAGCTGAAGAAGGCAATCAGGTATATATAGAAGAAACTTACATTATTACACTATTCATTACTGATAGTGCAAAATTTAAAATTATTATAAGAAACAATAGAAATAGCACAAAAGGTGGTATTTGCCTAAAAAACCTGAGCCTGATTTCATGATTAGATGATTAAAAATTAAAAAGTTATTGAGAATATGTGAACTTATTTATATTATTATTACATTTAAAATTAACTGTTTTATTTTTAGGGAAAATGCAGTAAGACAATATATACGCTATTGGACTTCCTAAATAGATGGCTTCTAGAATACACCCACGTTAAGCAGAAGCCTTTGGAAAATGAAAATTACAAGTAATTCTTTTATAACTACTATACTTATTAAAATGATTAAATAATACTTAATATTAAAAAATAAGGTTTAAAATGTGTAAAAAGATACTATACACGTAGGTATGAAGGTGCAAGGACATAAAAGTAGAGGTAGACCGAGGAACTGTATGGATGAACTGTGTTAAAGAGGATATGTGTGTGAAAGGTGTGTGTGTGCTGAGATGACGGCTGATAGAGGGAAACGGTAACGGTAAAAGGAAACATGTCCTATCGACCTCACATAACGTGGGATAAGGACAAGGAGAATACAGGAGAATGCAGAGAAGAGCGACAAAATATAATGTTAAATTTGCTGAGGTTCATTGAAATATGGTTTTTATATTTCCAGATTAATAAAGAAGTTTATGAATACATTCGATAAGCTAGTGATAGCGCGCGGTAACTTCGCGTGCGGTGAACTTGAACGTGCGCTGCAGTACTTAGAGTTGTATATGGACGAGAATAAAGATAAGATGCAGGAACAATTGTCTTTTATGGCCGAAATATATGCTTTGTTGGACGAACCTGACTCCGTTGCTGGTAAATAAATGTTTTAAAGTCTATGCTACGGTTTCCTATAACTATACGCCTTGATAACATACACCAAGGAAATACTTTGATTTTGATTTTGATATAAAATATATAAATTCTCTAACCAAAAAAAAAAAAACTACCAAACTCTGAAACTACTGATTCGAATTTGAAAATTCTTTTACTTATGCCGCCGTATTGTTGCTATATGATTTCCGGGATAAAAAGTATCCTATTTCCTTCCCAGGGTTTCAAACTATCTTCTTATCAAATTTCATCTAAATCGGTTCAGTAGATCAGGGATTACCCCCTACACCTTACCTCACAAACTCACAAACTTTACCTCTTTATAATATTAGTATAGATTTGATAATATTTTATTTAAACAGGATTTACTTTCTTCTCCAGGTATTCTCTCCATCAAAAGGTCAGAGCCGTCATTAAAGGAGTTAATTTTGACTCAAGTAGTGACCGGGCGCTTGCAAGACGCAGCGCTCTGCTACGAGCGCTTGGCGCAAGAGGGACCACTGGACAGGCATAGCTTGCAAGTAAGATTAATATGTAAATAAATAATAAATAAATATGTTAGGACATTAACACACAGCACCATCTAGTTCCATGGTAAGCTACAAAGCCTGTGTTATGGATACCAGATAGTTGATACACTATACATATATAACTTTAAATACATACCTATTAAAACTGAAACTGTTCAGTAGGAAGATCCTTTGAGATTTTGTCTAGTTATTTATAGAAGATCAGATTAATAAGTAAATGTTGATTTCTATGCAATTGCCATTACAAATTATCGTCCAGTGTACTAAATGTTGATACGAGTATATTAATGATTAAATTAAAGAACTAGCTTATTTTTGTATACTATATAGTTATTTTTTTTATTCTTTATGCGGCGTCGAAATTTTTTTTGTTGCTCATGAAAAAAATATTTGTATCCGTTTTCGAAAGAAAGAAGAATATATATATATATATATATATATATATATATATATATATATATATATATATGTTATTAATCATATAGCTAATATATATTTGCATGTACTCCAGGGAATGGTGGACTGCTACTTAGGCCTGGACCAGCCATTCACAGCGCACCGTCTGCTCAGCGAGCACGACGCCGATATGAAAGAGCTAACAGCTGAGCCGCTGTGGCGGCTGGGCAGGTTCGACCAACTTGAAGAACTGACTAGTAAATCTGTGGTAATTTGTCTTTGGATATTCATATTTTTGATTTGCAAATATTATCTATGTTAAGATATTGAAAGATAGAATTTCGAATTCGATAGAATTTCGAAGAAAAAAAGAATGAATTTCGGCTTCACCAAAAAAAAACTTTTATTTTTTTTAAACAATAGCTAACATCGTTATACAATTATTGTAAAAAAAATATCCATCTCCAAAAAACTAAAATTTAAGAGGCCTATTACATTTTAAACGTGATTTTGAGTAAAATGTCCATTTTTGACGTTCTTATTCAGAGAAACTGAAACTCTTCGACAGTTTTGACTTATTGTATGGTGGAGAATAGTTATTAATATAATTCATAGCGGCCTCGCTTTTCGCAAATTTTCATTATTAATTGAAATAAAGCCAAAATTCCGTAGCTAGTTTCCAATAAAATGCGCGACGACACTTTTTCAAGCTCATGGATTGAAATGCTGTACTAAGCAAACGAAATAAAAAAAATATAGTAATATCTCGTATATAGTGGTTGAGTTTATAGCGGCCTCGGAATTTGAAAATATGTATTAGATTTCTATAAAAAAAATCCTTTTCAAAGTCTTAAAAACTACTAAAAACGTTCCGAATTAACTGTAAATATATCCTTACTACATTAAAATTATTAAGTAAAATTTATACCAGAATACACGTCAGTTCAAAAGCAACGTAATTATATATTTTTTTTATAAACAATTTATATTATTAATTTACATAAAATTAATTACAACTGCACAAAATGCTACAAAATACGATGCGTTTGGTCGTTCAAACTCAGTACCGCGCGAGCGCTCGTAAACGTTGGACCTATGTCATTTTTTTCCACGCCTAACGACAGAGAGAGAACATAGCGTACACTGCGACTACCTAGTATGTACCATGTAAGTATTGTCTGTAAATTTTGTTATATTAAACATTTTTTTATATCGAAATATTTATGTTTACTCGTTATAATTTTATTATAAGATTTTTATTGATTATTTGCTATGTTTATTATTAGCATGGGTCGAAAAGGCGACGTGTATAAATGTATGAAAAAGAAAAGATATACATCAGCATTAAAAAATTCAAATGAAGCAAGGTACAGTATAGCCTACTTAATAACATAACAAATTATATTTTTAGATATTTATGTTATAGTAATTTATTGGAATGTTTCAGAAAGAATAAGCATTTCATCAAAAAATCCTTTTTATCTCCGGTGGATATAGAAAACATTGATCTAGTGCATACGGTAAAACCCCTTTTCTGTTACAATACTTATCATACATTTTGTCAATAATTTTGTTATGATGTTTTTAATGTAGCTTATATTTTAGGTACCTACCGACGACGTTCCTTCATCTTCTACGAATAATTTAAATATAACAGACAAACCCCCAATGCGAACACTTGCCGAGATAGATATGCCGTTAGTGATAGAAGTAGAATCCGGAAACAATACCGTAAGAAAGGACCTATTGATCTAGCCCCGATATTAATCCGCTGGATTATGATTTATGGTTAATTTTAGAGAATATGGCTTGCTCTAAATGCCATGATAATTTGGGAGTCCCTAAAACAATCCATACGATTGGCAGTGAAGAATTTTCCCATGGAAAGAGTGCATGCTTCTATTGATAACTGGCTTCAACGTTTAAATGAGTGTATTGCAACCAATGGAGACTACTTCGAATAAGCTTTATATATTTTAGTGGTTTTAAATTAATGTATTAAACTAACACACTGTGATAGTAATAAATGTTACGTGCAATAGAAAAAATGTATTTTTCTTTGTAAAAATATTTATGGCAAGACTATGTACTTATATGTTTTACTAGCGACTCATGCTCGCTTCGCTCGCGTTCGTCTCTAGGTACGTTTTCACGGTTAGCTATGATTAGGTATACATAAATAGTAGTTTACTTCTCCTAAGATATTCATTTAAATTATATAGCGATTTACCCTCGCTTCGCTCGGGTGCGTACACCGTACGCGGAATTTGTTCACAATTTCATGGGTTTTAAATTTTTTTGCGGAACCCTGATTCTTTTTCTAAAATAAAAGTAGCCTAAGTTACTCCTTATAACATTAGCTATCTACCAGTGAATGTCCCGTCAAAATCGGTCCAGCCGTTTTGGAGATTAGCCGGAACAAACAGACAGACAGACAGTCAGACAAAAATTGTAAAAAATGTTGTTTTGGTATATGTACCGTGTATACATCCATATGCATTTAGTAAAAAGCGGTTATTTTAATATTACAAGCAGTCACTCCAATTTTATTTATCTGTATAGATTAAATAAACAATGATGAAAATACTTGCCTACCTATTTGCTATACAAAACTTCAATAGACATGTACGAACTATACATGTATAAACCACCTTGCTGCGCCCTCGCGGCATTAGTGATGGTATATGGTGATGATTCTTCCGCTTTATATATATTGCTATAGATATATTTGTAGGCATATAATACTTGTTACGAGCAAAAAAAAGAATAAAAAACTTCTTATTTGTTATACAAAACTTCAACAGACAAAGGTAGGTAAACTAACATTTGTTACGAAAAAAAAAACAGCAATCCTATGTATCTAATAATATCCAGTCTATACGAGCAGGGCCGAAAGCACACGCAAAAACAATCTACAAAATTAAACATGTTACTTTAAATTATATTATTGTTACTAATCTAAACCAATAGATTTTTTGTGATACTTATAATATATAATTAATTAACACTTAACAACATTCAAGTAAATGTGTAAGGAAAATATTATATAACTCAATACATAATAGAAAAAGTATCAAAATTTTTTCATCGTAGCTACTACCAGTGTAGTGAACTCGTGACCTCGAGCGAGTCGTCACCGTGCTTCAATATACCGAAACTTCTATGATGAAATTTTGTGATAGGCCTCTTAAAGAAATTAAATTAAAAAATATTAATGTAGGCTTAATTCAAAAGCAGTAAAGATTATAAAAAAATATTACACCTATATTTAAATCACACGCATATATTGAAAATATAAATACGCATCTATATTGAAAATTTATATATTTAAAAATTTATATTAACATGGATAATGGCTAACACAATTTAAATGTTATAATTTTGTTTATATTTTAGCCACCGTCACGCGAAAATTGGGGATTGCTAATGGGTCGAATTCTACTTGCATATCGCAAACAGGATCACGACCTCTTTAAAATAACGTGTGACGAAGCAAAGAGTAAGTTATTGGTACAAATGGATGGTGAAAGTAGAGGCGAGAGTGCTCTTAAAAGTGGATATCAAAGTGTGCTTGGACTGCACATTATTACTGAGGCAGGACATGCTGAAGAGGTTTTAAGAAGGTAATGTGATAGTTAAGAGTTACTTATAATTTACTATCGACTCACCCTTGCTCCGCTCGGGTTCGTCCCTAGTTACGTTTTAACATTTAGTATAGATTTCTCAGAGATGAGATATTTTCCCAAAGTAAAAAATATCCTATATGTTGACCCGGATAACCAGCTATCGTCATACCGAATTTCATCAAAATCTGTTTAGAGGTTTTCTCGTGATGCGTTCCCAGGTAGACAGACAGACAAAAATTCTAAAAACTATAGATCTGGCCTCTATCGATAATAATGACTTTTCCAATAAGATTTTCCAAAAAATATTTAATGTACAGATTCGACTCAGAATTTTATTATATGTATAGATTTGTATTAAGCATTAAAAGGTCCTGAAATGACTTATCCCTATTCTTATAACATTCTTGGAAAGCGCCATTGAAAAGTTCTCAATTAAAGGTTTTATTAGAATAACATTATATAACGCATTACCATACAAAATGTATGTTTAGTCCGGGACATGTTTTTTCTATAAGCCTTTGTGATAAAACTTATTATTTTTTTAGATTAAAAGAACTAAATGATGATAACAAACAAGGTACTGAAATTATAAATCAATTATTGAGTGAGTGGCGACTGAGACTATCGGTGGTGCAGTCCGACGTGCGGACGGTCGAGCCGCTGCTGAGATTGAGAAGAATACTCCTGCAACAAACGCAAGTAAGATTTAAATATCTAAAGCTCTTAATGTTATGCACTTTATATCCCTCTGTTAGTTATCAACTAATAATATAAATGCAAAAATTGTAAGTGATTGAGTAATCGTGTCTGCGTCGGTGCATGTGTGTATGGTACTGTTATACCCCTTGGCTGTATGGGTTATTGCTCATTTATGTTATAGCCATATGGTTACTAGCCATTATCATTTGTACTCTATATATAAGTCCTGTAATTAAAAGTTACTTCAGTTCGAGAGTATCTTCGGTCGAGAGCATTAGCTCTTCAAATCCCATAAATATTGTATAAATAATTAATCAAGTTATTAAAGTGTTTTCAGTAATAAATTATTTTTTTTTAAAAAGGGTCTTATCCAGAGACCCATAACAATTGGGGACAGCGGTGGGATACTAATAATCCCGGATACCTTGGGATAATAATAATCCCGGGTACCCCAGGATTAACGAAAATTCCTGTATAAACTCAATAGATTTACCCCAATAGTGACTTACTTCGCTCGGGTGCGTAGCGCTAGTTAGGGAGCTGTTTTAATTTTTTGGAGTGGAACCCTAATTCTTTTTCTAAAATTAAAAGTAGTCTAAGTTAAGCTTTACAACATCAGCTATCTACCAGTGAAAGTTCCGTCACAATTTGTTGAGTCGTTTCTGGGGTTAGCCACGCGACCAAAAACTACATAATCCACATGAATTTTGCCTATACGGTCAATGTGAAGATTTGTCTCAAATCGCAATCAAATTCCACTCCTTTTGGCGTAGAGATAGATTAAGTGAGACATTTCCCTTTAATTTATAAAATCTACCGCGTTCTTTTGTTTTGAACATATAAATAGGAAAAAGTTTTATATTAAAAAAATCTTTTCAATTGTCTTTAGGAATTATTGGAGCCAACTCATCCCGTCACTGCTAGCAACCTGAAGGCGTGTATAGGCGACTTATGGCTCGAAAGTGCGAAACACGCAAGGAAAGCCGGAATTTATCAACAAGTAAGTTCATTGATTTTGAACATTAAACACCGCTTCCCAAATGCAATGTCTCCACTATCTCCACACAAAAAAACCACGCCAATCCGTTACTCTGTTTTGACGTGAAAGTAGAACAAACAAACAAATACACTTTCTCATTTATAATATATAATGGATAATAATACTCCGATTATATTGATTAACATTCACATAAAAAATCCAGTCATACATGTACATACTGAACGCGGAAGAGTACAAGCCGGAGGAGCTGTTCATAGAGAAGGCGAAGATGTACTGGGCGCGCGGCCAGCACGAGCACGCCTTCACTACGCTGCGGCGCGGCCTCGACGACGCCTACCCGCATGTGGAAACACTCTCACAGGAACAGAGGTTAGTTTTTCCTGTCTTATTAGGGTTCCCTCTTAACGGCTGCAGAGTCGGAGGTCCTAGGTTCGATTCCCGGGTTGTGCCAAGTTTAATTACTAATAATATCTTCTGCGCAGATTGTTAATCTTAGTGATATAATCATGTCATCGTTAGGAATTGGTAACCAAAATTTAACGTGAAAACCCGCATTTGGCCAGCCTAATGGACTATTGCCTCGCCTTGAAGGGAGGCCCGTGCCCAGCTGTGGGACGTTTCAAAAAGGACTGAATACATACATATAGTCAAAAGTCAAAAAAATATTAATTTTAAACTTAAATTAAAATTTATTTTTGTATCGATAAAATGAATGTTGGGTAAACACATAGATATAGATGTAATAGATAACGCAAGTATTACGATTTGTATTGAAACCAAGCGTGCCGACTTTTTAACACCTACTGTGACGTCACAGCCGAAATTTAGTGACGGAAAATCCAAACTGATTCAAAGACATCGATGCCGCCGATTCCCCTCCGCCCCGCTACGATTCAGCTGGAGCCGCCGCCGTGATCGTTTCGCTCATACACATATATTTAACTTTTTTCCTTCAATGAAACTAATATTTTCAAAATGTATAGAACAAATAGTACTGTGTTTAGTCGGGAACTAGTCTTTCTGTCCCGTGGCCGCAATCCATTTTTCTTTTATGATTGGATCATGTGGGAAACTAAAAAAATAATTTTTAAACACAATAGAAATTTATAAACACATTAAATATATAAACATACTCGTATATGTTGAAAGGATAAACAAAAACACATTGAATACATGAACCCTAAAAATATTACCCTCCTTTTTTTAAAGCTGTCGTTTAAAATTAGGTGATGCATGAGCTTGTTTTATCTACTAAATTGTTTTCTTTTTATAATATGTCTGTCCGATATCGATTATTGATATATGTTGTAGAACGAACAACATTAGTCGCTAGATTTGACAGAAGAATGACAAATTGCCTGTATCACGAAGTCGAAGCGATGTGCGACAGTATCGCGTGTTCCGATATTCATCGTCTCCTTACACACAACGTCAGATCAAACGTCCAAAGCAAACGCGGCAATGTAATGTGAATACCGTTTACTTAACGTTAATTTATAGTTATGTATATTCTGGGACTCGCACACAGCTTGGAATACTTAAAAAACAGTTTTAATATGAATTTACGCATAATATAATTTTAAAATAACTTACCTGTGATAGGAAATATGTTCCTGCCTTTGGGTGCTCGAAATTTTTGGGCTATTGCAGTTAATTATCACGCAACGAGGCATTTTTTTAGTTTTTGCGGCCGTCTGGCTGCAACAATGGACGCGCACGGACTGAAGTTGGCGGCGATCAACCTGGACGCTTGGTCGGGGTTCGGACACGCGAAGTACATGCATTTGCGTTATCTATATACATCTATATCTGTGGGTAAACATTATATTTTACTTTTATAGCGATAATGTATGGCTAAATGGCTATGGTCTACTACACTGGCTTACCAATGCGGATTGGTGGAGTTTAAACCTCTTTTTAGAGCTAGTTGAATAAAATTTACAGGTTCCTTCTAAATATTTACATCAATAAAAGATCGCCTCAGGTGATACAGTCATTCATGTATATGCCACCGTAAAATTGTAAACACCGCTAGATTACAATCTAGCGGCACTTATAGTTTTACGGTGACATATACATACATACTTAAGACTAAGCGTAATTAAGTAATAGTTAAGACTAAATTTTAACAGCTACTAAATATTAAATATGCATATATTTCTACACAGGAAAATTTGTGCAAAGGCAAGACTTCTTATTGCGAAATATAACGATGAAACCACGAAAGTAGATGTTGATGTTAATATCGGATATTACAAAGAATCTGTTGAAGTGTTTAAGCAGTGGGAAAAAAGCTTGGTAAGTATTTAATAATTTTGAATACGTGAGATAGGTGTATGTATGTGAGCGAGTAAAAAAATTTCGTGTAAGTAGATTCTGATTAGTCATTAAATAATAAGTCATGTCAAGTCAATCAATATATTATGTATACCTCAAAAGATTTTGTTGAATGTTAAAATTCCACCGTTGGGCACGGGTCTTCCATTAATACGAAGGGGATCAGCTCATAGTCCACCACGCTGGCCAAGTGCAGGTTGGCGGACTACACATGTCTTTTGAAAATTTGCTAAGTTCTCTCAGACATGCAGGTTTCCTCACAATGTTGTCCTTCACTGTAAAACAAGTGGTAATCATGTTGGAAATTAATCGCATATGAAAATATCAGAGATTTGAACCAGCTTCACTTGGTTTCACAAGCGAGCATGTTTTCACTGGGCCACCACTGCCTCGACGCTTATTTATTAGTATATAATTGTAATTGAAGTATGACTTGAGTATCTTGTAAATAAATAACGTAATTTCTTACAATTTATACAATTAACTAATTTCTTAGGTATGTCTTGGCTCGTACTATGAGAGAGCTAGCAGCAACGACTCTACGGCGAGTCCCAGCACGATCTGGACGAGGCGCCTCTACGCACTCAACAGCTACGGCAAGGCGCTGCAATATGGCCACAAGTATTTGTATCAAAGTATGCCAAGGATGTTGTCGATATGGTATGCTCTTGGTTTATTTAATAAGTTAGTTTTGTAAGAAAATAAGAGTTATGATAATATAATACGTTCCTATACTTAAAAAAATCATTTATGAATACAAAATTATATATAGGATATATCCTATCAGCAGAACGAAAGATGTACTGCGTCGTCTCCGAGTAATTGGGAAATGGGCAGGGAGATGATGATGATGAATGTTGAATGAGATGATTGAATCAAATGTTTTTTTTTATTAATATATACCATCATTTACTTTTTGTTGACAATATTTTTTAAAAATCCAATATTACTTTTATGAAATAAAAAATATACAGTAGAAACTCGATTAACCGGACTAATTGTTGTCCTTAGGCATTCGGATAATCGAAAATCTGGATAATCGAATATATGAAGAAACTTTACAATAATATAGGTCATACATCAGAATAACAAATAGGCTACTTTTTATCCCGGAAAAATGTACGGTACCCGTGGGATAATTTGTTTTGTTTGTTTAGAGGCGACTCCGAGCGAAGCGAAGATGAGCCGCTAGTGCTTTAGTGCTTGCATAAATTCAACTTGTAGGTATATAATTGGTCGCGGTTGGTAGTCCGGATAATCGCGATCAGTATAACTGAGGGCCGGATAATCGAGTTTCTACTGTATTAAAATTAACAGCTACGTTGTAGTTAAAGTAAGGCAATTTTTATTTTAGGCTAGATGTAGAAGTAACTTCGGCAGACACAAGCATACATTCAGTGTTGGCTCAAATGACGGAAATTATTAAAACTTATTCTGAAAGACTGCCCATTTACTTGTTTTTGACGGCTTTCTCACAGATTGTATCCAGAATATGTCACCCTGTTAAAGAAGTGAGTATAAAATGATAAATAGTGATAAAATGGATATGTAAAATAAAAAAATAAGTAAGTCTTTACGTAAGAGTATTGAATAAATGCCATTCTTTCGTGAAATTAAGAAAAATCCAAATTCGACAAAATCAAATTTTAAGGTTATTACGATTCGATTGTTGTTTAAATAAAAAAATATAATAATTTAAAATTACTGTTTCGTAGTATTTGTCTCTTCTTAGTTTATATTTGAAAAACCTATACACTTGTTATTTCATTACTCCAATTTCAAACCAGGTGTACCTCCAGCTGAAAGCCATAATAGTGAAGTTAATACTCGCCTACCCGCAACACACGCTGTGGATGATGATGAGCGTGATCAAGTCCGGCTACCCGCAGCGCATCAAGCGCTGCAGCGATGTGTTCTCCGAGCCGCGTCTAAAGGAGCCGAAAATGTTAAAGCTGCTGAATGATTTCCAGCAGCTCGCTGAGAAGTTGATTGAGTTGTGTAACAAGCCTATTGCTACGGCCGGATCGGTTAGTTTTTGTTCATTTTTAAGATATTTATTTAAAGATATTTTAAATGTTGTACGTGAGAGTAACGCCTAAATTGTTTTTTGGTGAGTAACGTTATAATAAGTTCAGCCATTACAGGGATAGCTGCTTTTTAATATATGATGTGGAAGATGAAGAGCAATAATAAGTTCGTAGCGATTTTAGTTTACTAGAAAAATATACCATGTTTGTAAAATTTTTAGACGTACATGAAACATTTTTATAAACTAGTTCTAAATTCACTCATAATATAAATAATTCCACATAATTTGAATTGTAAATTATAAATTAAATATAAACAGCAACAGAATGTCGAGAACGGATAACTTATCTCTATAAGAGATTTCTTCCAGAAATCATTCAGAAGTGAGAAAATGAGGTTATTTAGTGCGATGTAGGTACAGAACTGTATTAAACGGTATAAACTTAATATTAAAATATATTAACTAAATATTATAATTACACAAAAATAATATATTTATACACACATACATATATACATATATACCTACATATACGTACATAATTATATCTGATTTATCTGACCCTACTTGCTGTGCCAGTGTTCGCGGGTTCGAGTCCCGCTGGGGGCATTCATTTGTGTGATAAGCACGAACGTTTGTACTCCAGTCGTGGGTGTTTATATTTATAATATGTATGTATTTAAAGTTATATATGTGTAGTGTATCAACTATCTGGTATCCATAACACAAGCCTCGTAGCTTAACATGAAACTAGATGGTGCTGTGTATAATGTCCCAACATATTTATTTATCTGCGTAGACAACAACAGTGTCATCCCTCGTGCGGACTCTCCCACGGCTGCTGGCGTCAGAGGGCTTCAGCCACGTGATGATACCGTTCCAGCAGTTCTGCCGCGTGTCGCTGCCGGGCGCGGCGGCGCGGCGCCAGCGCGTGCACCTCCACATCCCCGCTGAGCCCCTGGTGCACATCGCCGGCATCGACGACCACGTCGCCATACTGCCTTCCCTGCAGAAACCCAGGAAGGTCACCTTGAGAGGTTAGTACTTTAGCCACAGTACTAATCCATATAGTCTTCTAACAAAGGCGTGACAGGTAATCATGTGTGGGGGGAAAAGGACCACGGGGCTTTGTGGGGATTTGGCGGGGGACAGGGGGTTTTGGGTAAGACACGAGCGAGGAGCATCTGATTGTTATACGTACTTTATATGAAAGTTGGGTGGCGCCGCTGGGCCATATCCATTGGATAGTATTGGTCTTTTCTAGCGGGTGGGTCACTATATAACCACTTGTTGTACAGGGAATATGCGTAAATGTATTTCCCAACTTTAAGAAAAGGCCATAGCTCACCACGCATGCCAAATGCGGATTGGCGGACTTTACACGTTTTTCGTAAACTAGTTAGGTTATTTTAAACCTAGATTTACCTCACGATGTTTTCCTCGCGATGTTTCACGATATTTTTTGGAGGCACGAAACTTATGTTTGAACTAATTAGTCATGATGACGAGAAGTTATTGCTTGTATTTCTTATTTGTCTGCTTATTGATAACTAGCAGAACCCGCGGCTTCGCCCGCGATCAAACTACGAAAAAAATAAACATTTTCGTAATACATAATACGTGTAAGTTTTATTATTTCTTAAAGATATATGGAAAACAAATTAAATTTTAACGATCGTAACTCAAAATATCCAGTATCTTAAAAGATTTTAAGCGTATATTCTGTAAATAAATTTACACTTTAGATATTTAGCAAGCTCCACTACTTGTGTTTTTTGCACATTTTTCTACTCCATCGTTCCAAAGTTAGAGGAAGAGAGTACAATGATACAATCGCATGCAATATTTACGACTTTAGAATCTTGTAACTCGGCTAATGTGGGTTTTTTAACTAACGTACAAACAGGCTAACATCTACATTATTTTTAAAGACCCAGTGCTATGTACACCTGAAACTTACAGTCTCCCTCCTTCTTCTTTTTTTTTAAGTTACACATTTAAAGTGCCATTCTTATTTTGCTGTAGCTTTTTGCCCGCGGCTACGCCCGCGTGGACTGAAAAATTTGCGCAGTTTTAATTTCCATTGAATTTATATGTTATAGTTGTCGCTGCTGTGGCCAGCCGAAAAGTTATACATGATTTTCCTTTGGTTTCAGAATAATTTCCTTTCTGTACTTTATCCCACACAGTAAGTGTGCACTAACAGATAACTTGAGCCATGTTACTCTATTTAAATATATTGAACAACTTAAAGTTCAACGCCCAGTTTTACCCACTTCAGGGGCTGAATTAAAAAAAAATCTACAATACATGTTTGTTTAATTGTATTAAAGAGCATTAATACCTAGTTTCAAGTAATTCTGATCATAAACAATTTTTTCCTTATATAAACAGCATAGCCCCCTTTTACCCTTTTAAGGGATAGATTTAAAAAAAAAAAAGATATTTGTATTGTTTTAGTTTTCATTTTATAGGTAAATACTATTTTCCGTGCATCAATTACAGAGTTTCATACAAACTTTCATCCCTTATTTGACAGTCTTATGGGATGAATTTCAAAAAATGCTAAAATAGGTATTTATATAATTGTATTGAAGAGCATTAATACCAAGTATTAAGTAATTCTGATTATAAATAATTGTTGGCCCATATAAACTTTATCACCCCTTTTTACCCTTTTAAAGGATGAATTTCAAAAAAAAATCTTTTACATATATTTCCTATTTTTCACCTTAAAGCTGAATACCACTTTTCGTGCATTTCGCGTTAAGAATGACAAAGTTTCATACAATCTTTTATCCCCTATTTTACCCCCTTAGGAGATGAATTTTGAAAAATCCTTTCTTAGCGGATGCATACATTGTATAAGGAATATGTCCTCCAAATTTCACGTTTCTACGACCAGCGGTTTAGGCTGTGCGTTGATCGATCAGTCAGTCAGGACAAAGCATTTTATGTATATATAGATTATACGTAAAAAAGCGAAACTGAAGAGTAATGACTTGCGAGTCAGTATGGCATCATTTAATTCATCTGAAGGTCATTGTATTACGTTTACATTTACCTTTTTAGTTCAATTAATCGTGCAATTATGTTTTTTGTATAACAGTCACGCCAAAACTAGAAAGGAGGTTTTTTACTATATAACAAACAAAATCGCTTATTATACATCAGCAAATAATACTAGTATTCAATACTAACATTTTGTTATGTACTTACGTTGTATTATATTGTGACGTTTGTTTGTCGTAAGAAAAGTTCTTACAGTAAATTGATCATATTTTACATGCAATGAATATCTTTTTATTTTTACTGTTTATTCTTCATTCTACGCAACGTTGGCGAAGTAAACTGTGCCCAACTGGCATACCTAAAAGCCATAAAAGGTCATAAGACAAAGAATAATAATAGCACTAGCATATTAAATAAAATTATCTTTTCGGGTTATCTCGCGGATTTATTTTGATTTTTGGTTCCCGACGTTTCGACGTTCAAAATGTCAAATATCCACGTAAATCTAAGAAAGTATTAACACTGGCATAAATAAATATATCTATTATATATCTACAACTTTATAAGTAAGTAAAAAAAAACTATTTTACTTCACGCACATACATACATACGTACATACATACATGATACATAATATTATGTAGGTAATTTGTCATAGTCCCCATACCATTAATTACTATCTAATTGCTAAATACTAAATGCGGTACTTAAATATAAATTTCCTTATTGCCTGAAAAATATAATTCAATATTGTTAATCGAGTTCGTGAAGCTTTAATCATTTTTAGCAATTTTATTTCTTTTTTTCTCAACTTCCTAGTACCTACTCTATGTTTATTGATAAAATAAAAGTTTTTGTCACACTTCACTTCTGTAGCTCGAATAATAAATATTTTCGTATTAATAAACCAAAATTGTATTCTGTTCGTGCATGCGAAGGATTAAAAATAAATATTTGTTTAGTGTATCGTGATATTGAAAACAGCGTCAACATCACGCTACATTCCGTGTAGTGTAAACGCTAATGGAGTTTGGAAGTCAAGGTCTATGTTTTTATTAAGATTTAATTATTTAACGGTTTTTCCGTGTACATTTTTGGTGAGTTTGCTCAGGACTGTAGTTAAGACTTTTAGCAAGTACAAGTAAATTTCTAAATATAACTTTGTAGCGTTCGCAGTCGCTTTTCTAAGAATACCTTTAGTGCGTATTTGCAATATATACATATATTGTGATACAGTATTATGATATTATTCTGGCCACAAGCTATACAAAAATGATGTCGATCCGTCGATTCGTTGGTCTGTAAAAAACCATCAAACTGTTTAAATCGATAGTTAGTCGTCTCTGTTTGTTACATTTTTAGGCTTAAATTGCTCAAAAGTTTAAGATGAAATGCAAAGCATTTGGCATTTACTCGTATATTGCATCATGGGATCTGGCATAGGCTGCTTTTTGTCAACGCCAGCTTACCATACAAGGAAAGCCGCGGACAAAATCTACATCAAATCTAAATCAAAAGCAACATCATTAATAATAATAAATTAACCAAATATTGCTGAATTAATAGTTTTTGAATCATGAATTTTATAATAGACTAGCAACTTACCCTTGGTTCGCTCGATTGCAACCCTGGGTACATTTAAAATGGGTAAAAATGGTTATTGCGAGTGTACCTTAGTAGATACACATATGCTATTGCAGATTTTCCCCTTTTTAAGACCTCTATTTTTTGTTTTGATGTATCTCTTAGGTTAGGTTAAGTTAGGTTTAGGTTTAGCTAGCTTTAGCCATGTAGATTTCTAAGGACGACTCGCAAGAACTAGTTATTGTGGTTTCCCGTGGGAATGAAAGATTCTCCTGTAGTAAAAGGTAGCCTAAATGTTGATCCGAGTAACAAGTTATCACTACACAAAATGTTAAAATCGATTCAATGCTTTCTGCGTGAAATGCACATACATAATTAATATACAGACAAACAGACAAAAATTTTAATAACTGTTGTTTCGGAATCTATATTCGGTACAACGTCACAGTCATTGTTTTAAAAAAATATTTCATGTACAGAAATCGCTGTTACTATTTTATTATACGTATAGATTAGGCGTTATTATTTTCATAGCTATTTAATCATTAGTAGCATTATAGTATAAAATGAAAAAAATATAATACGTGTTTTAGTTTTTTATTCGTCGTTCATTAGGACGAATTATATTATTGTATTTATAAAAAAAAATCTTTTCTAGGTTCTGATGGCAAAGCTTACATAATAATGTTGAAACCACGTGATGATCTACGAAAAGATTTCCGTTTGATGGAATTCAATACGGTAGTGAACAGGTTCCTCCAAGACGACCCGGAGACGCGTCGCAGGAGACTCTACATAAGGACTTACAGTGTGCTGCCATTGAATGAAGAATGTGGAATCATTGAATGGGTTCCGAATCTAGTGGGCTTAAGACCTGTGTTGTTGCACATTTATAAACAAAAAGGTTAAATTTTATTTTTTTTATTTCATTTGTTATGAATTATTTAGTTTGTTTAAAGATTGAGAAAGTTACGTTTTAATAATAAAAAGGATATAAGAAAGTTATGGGTGGACTGTTATTTTTTGATATTTATATGTGACCATTGAGGTATAACTTATTGATAAAAAGGAAGAATGATAAAAATTGGTTCAAAATTAGCAAAATTATAGTGTAACACACACAAAAAATATACTGCAGAAATACTCAATTCAACCTCCTCCTTTTTCAAATCGTTCAAGAATTGTTCAGTTTATGAAAGGAAACAATTAGTAATAATTTTTTTAAGTAATAATTCGTTTTTTTATGATTATATTAATTATTCATTTATATTAATATATTCATATCCATTAAATAAAAGAGTAACACACAATAATCCCACACTAGGCATGCACACGAGTAATCGCGAGTTGAAAGAGATGATGTGCTCGAAGAAGGACCCGTACGAGAAGAAGCGTCGCATCTACGAGGAGCAGCTGTTGCCGCGACACCCGCCTGTGTTCCAGGAGTGGTTCCGTAGAGTCTTCTCTGACCCGTATGGATGGTTAGAAACTGATTATTCTTATGTTATACTAGAGACTCACCCTCGCTTCGCTTGGGTTCGTCCCTAATTTACTTCCTTAAACAAAATGAATTAATTTGGTTTTTTTTTTCGTGGGATCCTATTTTTTTTCTAAAATAAAAGTTACTCCTTATTACATCAGCTGTCTGCCAGTGAAAGTCCCGTCGAAATCGGTTCAGCTATTTCAGAAATTAGCCGGAACAAACAGACAGACAGACAAAAATTGTAAAAATATGTTGTTTTGGTATATGGTACCGTGTATACATCCGTAGCATTTAGTAAAAAGCGGTTATTTTAATATTACAAACAGACACTGCAATTTTATTTATCTGTATAGATAATAGTGATTTAGTTTTAAAACTAAAAATGTATTGGTTGTTTAAACCAATCAAATGTAAATATTGTAGAGTTCCACTATTCATTTCTATCGTCAGATTGATGGTAGATTTTAACAAATCTACTAATTGTGGGAGATTTATAAATCAACCAAATATCACTTGAAATCACATCTAATGACATAGATGTAGTGAAATCGAATTTCAAGTGATTACATAGTAAAAACCCGCACTTGGCCAGCGTGGTGGACTATGGCCTGATCCCCCTCGTACTGGCGGGAGGCCCGTGCTCAGCAGTGGGACGTTAAAAAGGGCTGAATACATACATACATACATACAAGTAATTTGCGATGGCTTTAATGAATTTTTCATCTTTATCTAGGGAGATATAAGATGAAAATTTTGTGAACTATAATAATGTTTCGCAGGTACCAAGCCCGGTCGGCATACATCAGGACAACAGCAGTGATGTCTATGATTGGATATATTTTGGGTAAGAATTACTGTGGTCACATAATAGTCTATCAGGGCAAAAATAATTTTTGAATTATTTTAAAGTTAGTCAATGTAATATATACAAATATATTAGAACAGCGCATTTTCTACATAGGAGGAGAGCATGTAGTATAGGTCGAACCAAATTGTAATAATAATGTTCTTTAGACTCATTTCGGCTACAGAGGATATTCTCAATGAAACAAGCCAGATCCCAGAAGACTATAGTGAAGTGCGCAGCCACAACGTCGACTTTATTCCTAACGGTTTCATACTCTGGTAAGACAATAATTTGGCACGACCACGACTGGTAATCAGGATCGCAACCGACGGCTTTTCTTTCGTGCTCTCCTAAATATGGCCAAGTTCTCAACTCCGGACTAATTCCCGAACTATTAAGACCGACCTAGGAGTCGAGCCCAAGACCTCCACATCGGTATAATTAATTGGTCAGTCAAGTCAAGTCTAAGGTTAAGCGAGTTATTTTTTTGGAGTGAAACTTCTTCAAACTCGATGAAATGGAAATGCAGCACGAGAAAAAGACAAACACATAAATATATAAGATTAAGCCGGCGAGAGAATGAGATAGAATACATTACACAGGAAGTCAAAAATAATATTGAATGATATGTTATTATGTAACTTGTGTTAAATAAACTTTTAAACTTGGTAAAGAAAAACTAAACTTATTACTTATAAAAATGAATGTTGATTACTGTGGGATGTATATGCATAAATTAAATAAAAGCTACTAGGACTTATTGTTGCCATGGTAACTGTTGTTATTGTCTGATCAGTAACTAATATTATATTCTTTCTGTATATGATCTATACTTATATTACAAAGAGGTAAAGTTTGTGAGGTTGTGGGAGGTAATCTCTGGATCTACTGAACCGATTAAGATGAAATTTGGTAAAAAGATAGTTTGAGACCCTGGGAAAGACATAGGATACTTTTTATTCCGGAAATTATTTCTTAAGGGGTTGAAAATGGGTATAAAACTTTGTATGGGGAATCAACCTAGGGACGAACCCGACCGAAGTGAGGGTGAGTCGCTAGTATCTATAAATATATGATTGTAATATGGCTAATACGCCTTATTTAATTATTGATTTGTTTTAATTTAATTGGAGATATTTGCCAAAGTAATTTTTTTTTGTAAACTTAGGTCTAGGAGACAGACACGGAGAGAATATATGCTTTGATTCCACTAACGGGGATACAGTGCACGTGGACTTCAACTGCCTGTTCAACAAGGGCGAGTCCTTCGAGTGGCCCGAGCGCGTGCCCTTCCGTCTCACACACAATATGGAGGCTGCGATGGGCCCTCTGAAACATGAGGGCATGTACAGGTTAGGAAATAATATATTTGAATGATTATTTTTTTTAATTACTAATTAGCCTAATGATTACAATGTAAAGAAGGTATACGCTTTAAAATAAATTTGTATAAAAAAAAAACGTGTGTGTGTATTTATGTACGCACGTAAGAAGTTTTACTTCTTTGGCGTAACAGAACAAACATAGCTAAAAATTTCATCCCGTATGACACAACTCTGTTAGTAAAAGAAATGCAGCTAACTTCATCATGTCGATTTTTGGCTGTCGGTGTGCGTAAAAATTTTCTTTTCTGTCGTAAAAATTTTCCTCTCATATTTTTTTCGAACTAGCCAAAAGAAGTACAACTTCAAAAATAGATATTAGAAACTTACTAATATCTAGTTTACTAATCCATTTTGCCATATTTATAATTATTGCTTTATTTTAAACCAATTAAGCCGATAAAAATACTTAACGACCTGTTTTTTCTGACTTAAATTAAAATTACAGTAAACACATTTTTATCGAAATGTATTTTCGCTTTCTATTTTATATTAGTGAAAAAAAAAAACAGAATTGGATCAATATAGTTAATATAAATCTAATATATTTAAACGAGCAAATCTTGTATATTTGTTTATTTATTTATACTAGCGATCTCGGAAACGGCTCTAACCATTTTGTTGAAATTTGGTACGTGAGGGTTTTTGGGAGCGAAAAATCGATCTAGATTAGAGTTAAGTCTGGAAAAACGCGTGTTTTCGAGTTTTCATACGGTTTTCTTTCGTATTATTCCATGCAAAATATTATGGTGGATAATTGCTAACGCTCGGGCATAAGCATCGTGGGCAAGCGGCCAAGGTATTTTTTTGTATTTATTCAAGTTTTTAGTTTTTTTTTAATCTAAGAAATATGATATAACAAAAAAGAACTCCAAGCCAAGCTCGGTCGCCCAGGTACTAGTAATAATCTATATGTCGTATAATCTATATTTTACCGACATCATCTTTAGTGGTTACTAATCTTGCGGGCGTTATCAAGGCTCGAATAATATAGTATTCAATGTTCAACACAATTTAATCAGAGAAATCACAATGTTATAAACTTGAAACGTCAATTCTAATAATTTAATTGAGCAGCGGGTTCTCAGACACAATATCAAAACACAACTTTCCATGATCCACCATGATCAACCATCTTTACTAAACCACATACATATCTCCAATGAATGTCATGATGGCTGTCTCGATCCCGCTCGAGACTAGAATGAATACTAAATTAAATAACATAGTGACTTTAAACAATAACAAGGTTTTACATTCTAGCAGAAAAAGGTAACTAAATCCTCCTCCGTCATATATGTATATATAAAAATTTAATGTTCGTTTGTTCAAAATTGCAAATCCCGAAAAGTAGTTGATGGATTGACTTGAAATTTTGATTCGTCATTGCATTTTACCCCAAAAATGCTTATTCATACTTTGTATCCCGAAGCTACCACGGGAATGGGAAATATTTTAAATTGACTCATAAGTAATATAATTATATTACCTATTATTTAACATATCTTAAAATTGATTATATTGTCCGTTTTCAAAAAATAAAAGGCTATAAAAATTCAATGCTTGTTTGCTCAAAATTAATAATTAGGCAAAGTAACAGCGAAGCCTGAATGGGTTTAGTTATAATATAAACATAAATTACAGGAAAAGCTGTGAAGCAGTGATGCGGGTGCTGCGCTCCCAGACGGCGGCGCTCATGTCGGTGATCGGGCCCTTCGTGTACGACCCGCTGGTGTCGTGGGGCGGCGGCCGCGTCGACTGCGCCGAGCGCACCAACGAGCAGGCCCTGCACCATTTGGGGCATATCCGGAATAGGCTCAATGGCATGGTGGGTGCTGGTTCTATGTCTCACACTGCTATATCTTTTTTCTACTTTTTCATATATTTTTCATTCTATATAAAATAAATAATAATTCGCTTCGTGCGGTGCGTCCCTAGGTATCTTTTGTATTTATAATATAACTAGCAGAACCCGCGGCTTCGCTCACGTTGAAACTACAAAAAACAAAACTCTAAAATGGTTGGTTTTATACAGACTTTCATTCCCTATTTTATCCTTTATGGGATTAATTTCGAAAAGTACTAAAACACGTATTTATTTAATTTTATTAATGAGTAAATATCAAGTTTCAAGTAATTCTGATCATAAATATTTTTTGGGTTATATTATAGTGTGTTTTCCCGTGAACAAAAAAATACGTCAATCCGTCACACTGTTTTGACGTGAAAGAAGGACAAACAAACAAACAAACAAGCGAACACACTTTCACATTTATAATATTAGTATGGATATATAGACAGCGCCTTCTTTTAGCAATTTTTATTACTATCAGTTGTCTATGTGTGTTAGTCCAGGTTATCTATTTGTGCATTAAATTTCATCTAAATTTGTCCAGCCGCTTCAGGACAAACGAATGACAAATATACAAACGTTCGCATTTATAATAATCCGATTAAAACTCTAATAACGTTTATGTGTATTGCAGGTAAAAACGAAAAATAAACAGCTATCACTGTCGTTATCGCCTGAAGGGCAAGTGGAGCACTTGATCGTGGAAGCCACAAGTGTACAGAATCTGTGTCAAATGTACATCGGATGGGGACCATTCCTGTGATTTTAATATATAATTAGTTTTGTTACAATAATTAAGATAAATAAATATTTTTTAAACATCTTATGATTTTTATTTAAAACTAGCGACTCACCCTAGCTACGCCCGGGTACGTTTTAACGGTTAGTATGGAATAGATAGACTGTAATTTTACTCCTTACTAATATTAGAAATGTGGAAGTTTAGATGTTTGAATGTTTGGAAGGATATTTGTTACTCAATCACATCAGAACTTTGGCACTGAGATTATAGTCTGGAATTATAGCACATAAGCAACTTTTATCCCGGAAACGTGCGGTTTCCGTGGGATAGATTTGTTTTTATATACTACTATATATATAGTATATTATATACCACTACTACAAACAAACAAACAGTTCCGCATTTATAATATTAAGTATGGATATATGTACAAGATTTTTAAATGACAAGTGAATTGTTGCAGATTTAAAGTTTGTGAGTATAAGAAATATAATATGGAATCATAGAAAATGTATTTTTATACATCTCTTCTAAACGTAATAGGAATATGCGTGTTTTTTTTTTTAGTTTTTTTACAATAACTAACATCGATAATTGTAAAAAAAAATATTCAGCTCCAAAAAACTAAAATTTAGTATATTTTTTTTAAAGATATACTGATACGGATACTTTAAACGCCTGCCATTTCGCGTGTTTAGCGTGACGTTACATTATGGTATACACAGAGAAATGACGACTCAATTTTTAGTGACAAAATCGCTAATCGCTCTGTTATTATAAAATACATTGACGTCATATTCGGTCTGACCAATAGTGTCCGTTACTTTGAAATTCCTACCTAGACACCCCATTATACTTACACTTTTTAATAATTATTTTCTTAATCAAAAAGAAATTACAAAATATTGATATTTTCTTAATTCAAAAGCAATAAAGATTTTATAAAAAAATATATATATTTCAGCTTTATTTAAATCACGCACACTGTAACCTTAACAATTACAAACAATTTAGTTAACAATTCACAGTTACATTTAGTTTTAAAATATTACAAGATAATATAAATAACGTCAGTCAAGTCTTTAATATTATATAATAACATTATTTTTATCAGTTATGATGTAATGAGTAATTTTATTTCAGTAATATTATGTTTTATTAACTTAGGAGTTCTGTCGCTTAATCATATTTCTGAAAAACACTGGCATTGTTTTGCTAAATTGAAATTTTTATGAACTTGTTATGAGACAGCACACACTGCTTGCGTCATTGGCGAAGTAATTTGTGCTCAACTGGCACGTTTTAAAACCATAAACAAAAAATTGAACTTTCTTAAAGATAAAGAAAATAATATGTCCTCACTAAATATAAATGCTATGCTTCTACTTAAACCTTTGATGCGATATCTACGCGTATGTTAGACTGACCCACTGCACTGCAATATATTAAATGACACGGTGAAAATATTACTAGATTTAGTTTTTTTACTGACTATTGATTTTATAACTAACTATTATGTACTGTATTTGTTTATAGAATATTTGTTTCATGTAGAAATTGAATTGCAACCTTTGATGATACCATACCTACCCGTATGTTAGACCCAACCCACTCCATTATGATAAATTAAATGACACGACGTAAGTATAAAGGTTTTGTTTTTTTTCTGGTTTTTAGTCTCTGGAGGTACCATCGAATTTGAATTTTTTACATTTTATAGCTTATTTACTGAGCAGGGTTACAGGGGAATATTACGGTGCGCCCCTTAGGACAGGAGTAATTCTGCTATGTGTGCGCTGTATGTAAATAAAATATGCTAACATAGCCGCGGGCAGAAGCTAGTAGTAGCTTTTTTAACAAAATTAGTCATTTCAATTTATTTAAAATAATATAAGAAAAACATAATAACTTTATAGAATACTAAACACTTAAATTGATAAGCGTGATAATGGCATGGCGATTCGAGGATGACGATTTCGTAAGGCCGTGATTAAGTATATTACCTTCATCATATGTTTATACTTGATACGTCATCTCTTATACGCATAAAATTTCCAGACTGATTCATCAACGTCTACATAAACCACTAGACCCAACTGGACTAAAACTTAATTAATATTGGTAAGTGGTAATAACACTATTGGAAGATTTGTGTGCAAAGTTTACATGGAAAAAATCTTTTAGTGGCAATTTATTTTAAATTGAATAATACATATTAGTATTTTATTTTAATTTATAATATTAATAGATTAGTAGTAATAAGATTTTAGTATTTTCTGAAAATAGTATCACCAAGCAAAGCCGAGGATGAATGCTTGTCACGTTCTCAATAGGTATATTTGTAATTGATTCTAACTTTAGAATGTAACTTCGTTTTTAAATTGTGCTTAAATCATGTTCGGAATTAAATAGATAAAATCAATGTTTCCAGTTTTTTTTATTTTTTTTACTATATGAATAACGTTTACTTAGTGTTCGTGTTGTACAATTAGGTTACCTAATATTTCTTTTTACAAAATGGGTAGAATTTATAAAAAAACACGGAGAATGGATATAAATGATTATTTATTGAGGCACAAGAAATAAAAGCTTTAAAACACTACAATATATTACAGGTCATAAAAAGTTATGCAAGTATGCAAAGTGAAATGTAAACCAACAATTGATGCGAGACCATACACGTTACGTAAAGTCAACGTAGTAGGTACTACTACCACACTATATGTTATTACATTTTTATTAACAGTATTTCATAACTTTCACAAGGTGAAACACTGTCCTCTAAAGGAAGAGAACAATAATGGTGTATATTTTCCATAGTTTATTGTGAAGTTTAGTATTACAAATTGTTTTAGCGTCCGAATACATTTAAATGTACCTACTTGTTATTAGACCAGTTATTGCATATAAATTGAGTGTAATTTGAATTCATGACTAGAATAATGTTAAATTTAATATTATGTATATCCAATTATTATTTTTGATTAGATATCTATGTATAGAATATTGTTGAAAATATTGCATTTTCATCGAATAGTATGTTTGATGAATTAGGTATGTAACGCTCGCTTATTTTCATTCGGTATGATATTTTTTTATTTATAAAACTCTCCCATTGATCGTAAAAAGGTTTCTAATTAGCGTTATACAGACTTATATCGGTGCTGTGTCCGTGTTGAACAAAAGCAAGTCAAATAAAATTCTACTCGCCAGTCGCTGTTAGAGCGCAATACGGATAGACTTAAATTGAATTTACTCTTACCCCTACAGCTTTTATTAACTTTGAGTTGGGAAAGAACTACTATTAAGTATTTATATAGATACAACTGAAGAAGGTGAATTGATGAGAAATTTTATTACCTACTAGAAAGTTATTTATGTAGGGTCGTCTAGATTCTAGATCGAGCACTGTTATTTTTGGTTTATTATTTACGGCTACAAATAATAATATCTTACTGAAAAAATATATCTGTTAGACCTCTATTAGACTTCTAAACGACTTTAAAATTCTACTCTTAAGGGTGAAATTGTTTCTTCATATTTAATTGGAACTTGTTCATAAAAATGAATCAATAACATCAGTGCGGCGAGGCTCAAAGTTGACCTGTTGTGTTTGACCTGTATGTATGTTTGTTTGTTTGTCCAATTCTATATTCCCTCGTAACTGCTAAACGTCTTTACCTATTTTGATAATTCATATGTCGTTAGATTAGTCTTGATAACGCGAGTGTCATAGGATAATATATAAATATCATTAAAACTAAAATTGCGGATTTCAGGCGTCAATTTGTGTCTTGGAGTCTTTTTCGTCCTAGATACATCTACCTTAATAGATAATATATGCATAGTATATAAAGTATACAAACATATTAAAATTAGAATATTATGTATTAGGACACTATTTTCTCGATATATTCAACTCTACAACACAACTTACAACGGATTGTCAGCGAAATCATAGCCAAAGCTACTACTTCAAAATAATTTCCTAATAAACAAATTTAAATCGATTGAATCCATTTATTTATGGTTAAATGAATAAACCAATTTAACCGGAAGTATATGATGACATTTGCTGCACAGCAACGCGAATATCCGGGCTGATGATTTATTTCACGATTTACTGGATTCAATTCGGATTTGTCACGGTGTGAAGTGACTTTATAAAGGTCGCTATTGTATTTTGTTTAAGCATAACAGATTACTATTGCCCATCGCAGCATCCTATTATCGTAATTGTTACCAACGGGCACAATCAAGTCTCTATTGGTGCAGATGAAATTCAAAATAATAGTTTTGCATTATAAAGATAATTTTATCGGATTGTATTTGATTATACGCTATGTTATTTAATGTATAAAACAAGCCTGTGACTTCACTGGATTTGTTTAAATCTCAACAAATAAACTTGATATCTTATTAAAATAGAGCCCGTCACTTGATTTCACTAGAACTAAAACAGTATTCACTAAACATACAACATTTTTTAAATATTTATTATGACTAACTCGTACAATGTACACACCTATAAATTGTATTACAATACTTTTTTCTTTATTCGTATATTATATAGAGAGTACCTGGGCGACGGAGCGTCGCTCGGAGTTTTTGGTCAAAAGTGCAATTTTTTTTAATTAGTCTTAAAAACAAAAAAGAAAACTAATAACTTGAATAAATACAAAAAAAAAAAAACAAAGACAAAATCTTTGTATCCGACCGGGATTCGAGGCCGGACACCTGTGAGAGCCAATCTTGTGCCTTGGCCGCTTGACCACGATGCTTATGCCCGAATGAGTGAAATTATTAACAAATTTTGCGTAATAATGCGTAAGAAAACCACATGAAAACTAGAAAATACGCGTCTTCCCAGACATAAGACTAATCTAGATCGATTTTTCGCCTCTAAAAACCTCCACATACTAAATTTCAGCGAAATCGTTAGAGCCGTTTCCGAGATCGGCGGTATAAATAAATAAATAAATAAATATACAAGAATTGCTCGTTTAAATATATTAGATATCATGTAACTACTATTTATAACTCAAGTTTTTGATTAATTTCATCGCATATAATAATTGAAATACTTCAAAAAATATTTAATTGATAGATATTATTAATAATCCTGCTATGAAAAAAGGTATAGGTTAAAGTCGGCGCATTAAAAGTTACGTTTAGAAATTAATGAAAGGCCGTTGCTGGCACTTTAGCTATTGTAATTTCTATATAATATATTAAAAAACTGAGAAAACTTTGAAATAAACATTTTTTTTTCTTAATAAAAAAGAATACGTATCACGTCGGCTGTAAATTTCTAATGAGTGAAACTTTTCTGCGCTTATGTTTGAGGAGTTTGAACTTGAATCCTGTTGAATGAAATGATTTATATTTCAAAGTTATGGTTTTTCCAGTTCGTGGGGAGAAAGTTTCTTTTCACCTCGTATTTGTCTTTTCATTAAGTTCATTGTGAATAATACAAAGTTCGCTTTATCTCGAGTATGGTCTTCATTGTGTAACGTTTAATGAGCGGTTGCTATTGTTAATTCGAGTTACAGTTCCTTTAGGTTTCGACTTCCAAAATTTTTAGACATGGGATAAGTTTTATTTGTTTTATTATAAAATTTTTGTTCCCAAAAAATATCATATATAGGAGTAGCTCGTATGTTTGCAGGGTAAGTATATAATATTATATAATGAAAATATATGGTGGTATGAATGCTTCGTTGTGTGAGTCAGACTCGCGCTTAATACATTTTTCGTCATTACACTACACTATTTTATAATTCTTTATGGAATCTATACCATCTAAAATTAACTACATATGTAGTAAAGTGCCAATAGTCTTTGAATAGAATCTATCTCTAGCAAAGTATAGATTTTGATTACAAATATAAACTAATAAATTAGGTATTTTGGTAGAAACTAGAATTATTTACATAAACCTCAGATATATTTGAAAATATTTATTAATGAAAATACTAAGTTTGGTAATTGATAGATGATAAAGGTCTTTCATAAATAAAAATCCCTAGAGGAAGTTATTTATTATAGCAATAAAGACTTTATTGTTACGAACTGAACCTTTGATATGTAGTTGTACATTGATTTGCTTTTTACTTTAATTTACCTAATTGATATTATTCTATATTATTTGTATTGTATTGTATTTAGCCCTTTTTTTTAACGTCCCACTGCTGGTCACGGGTCTTCCTTCAATACGAGGGATATCAGGCCATAGTCCACCATGCTGGCCAAGTGCGGGTTGGCGGACTATACCTACATGTCTTTCGAAAACTTACTAAGTTCTCTCAGACATGCAGGTTTCCTCTTGATATTTTCCTTCACCGTAAGGCAAGTGGTAATCATGTTGGAAATAATTCACACATGAAAATATCAGAGGTGCGAGACCCGAGATTTGAACTCACTTCGCTCGGTTTCCCAAGTAAGCGCGTTACCACTGGGCCACCACTGCCCTCTATATTATTTAAATAGATTATTTTTAGATCTTGGATATGTTACATTAAGAAATTGTTTAGTTTGTATTTACAAACATTTGTTTAGGTCTTCAAGAGAATAATTTCGTAGTGTAATGCTCTAAAAAAATGTTTCTTATCGCACAATAAATATAACGTTGCGAAATATTCGTCACTGCATCCGATGTTAAGTACAAATATTGTTCCACAATAAAAATGTGAACAATGCAGTTACTGGGCTTTAAATAAACGAAGAGACGAAATAACTTTTTAATTGCGCTATGAAATAAATTATAACGTAATTTCAGCTCCGTATTTTTATTTTGCTTCCTCTTCCTGTGGTTTGTAGCACGTTCCCTGGAATGAAAGCGTGAAAACGATTATTTATCGGGCTTATGAAAATTAAATATTGTTACAAAAATGTTTATAAAACAAACGAGAAACTGATCAAGGCGAATATTAAGTTTATTCTTATTTCCAAGGGGCATTTTGGACAAGGAATTTAAGTTAATTGCTGAGTTATATTAAAGTTATTAAATTATTATCAGCTTAATAGTAATATAATCATGTAGTAGTGTGATATTCTATCGAAAATATAAGCAAGAACAACCAATTTACATATTTATTATTTCAGGAATGTTAAACCTTTATACAAAGTTTTGTACCCTTTTAATTCATTTAGGGAATGAATATTCAATGAAATGCAATGAAATCCTTCTATGAAGTACTCTACTACAATTTCATGCTTAAAAATGTAGTAATTTAGATTGTGCATTATTGTGTGTTAATCAGTGAAATAAAGATTATTATTAAATAGATATTTTTGTTTTAAAAAAGTCAAATTCATATCTCCACGAAACTAAAAGCTATTTAAAGTTTATGGTAAAGTACACTGTCATTTGCTGTATGTCCACATCCACAGTGGCCTATCGGTAGACGCTTGACAGGCAATATCCGGATGATCCATTGTTCTCCTCATTGCGGATTCAGAGCGAGCTGCGGTCTTTTCTCCCCTACCCTACCTTTACCCTGAAAGTAAATGAGTTGAAAAAATATTGAAAATAATATTCTTATTATATTTTATTAGCTTTTAAAAATATATCTTTTAACGCTGAAAGCTGCTTAGGTTGATAGTTAATTTATTCAACAGTTAAGGCCTTTACAAATGAGATAGGTACTTATCTTTACTAATATTATAAATGTGAAAGTTTGTGAATGTGGATGTTTGTTTTCTTTCACACCAGAACGGCTGAACGGATCTGGATGAAATTCGACACAGATATAGATTATAGCTTGGAACAGCATATAGATTACTTTTTATCCAGAAAAATGTACGGCCCCCGTGGGATAGATATGTTTTTGTCTAGGGACGAACCCGAAGCAAAGCAAGAAATATATTTTTTAATAATAATTAAATAAAATCTTATTAATATTTATTTAATTACTTCTTTATCGTATCATCTATATTCAGTTCCTTACCGAGTGCTTTAACTCTAAGACAAATTGTTCGATGTTTATGCGTTTGAGCTGGAGGTGGAGCTGGAGGTGGGCTGGAGGTTAAATCATTTTATGAATGTCAGCTACTACAAAGTCAAATTTCAAGTTATTTAAATAAAGTTCATAGTTTAAATAAAATCCACTTAGAAATTCCGGCGTCAGATAAAAGGTGCCGTAAATAGAAATAAATGTCCCTCGAATCGAGATTAGAACCTACTAATGAAAAAGTTTTAAATTCTACGCAATATGCTTTGCAATTTAATTCGAAAGACTTCAGAGACGGCCCGACCTTCAGATTTTTATTTTCTTTTCGACTAACTTATACTAACTTCTGTGTATTCAAAATGAATCAGAATCAAAAGTAGCTAAGTTTAAACATCTTTAGGTAATATTATTTTAAATCAGAGGAAATTAAGGAAGTATGAAGTCAAACAAAATGAAATATTTTTAATAGGTATCTATTTATATTTTACTACCTTTTATGTGTTACAAACACATCAGATTACAAAATTTTATGGATATAAAATAGGGGAATGAATTTATATAATTTATCGGCCATAGTTAACCAATGTGTGCCTTTTGAAGTATCCTGACGTGTAACATGCTTAGTTGGCACTACGTAAATCGATGGTTGGTTGTGGTGTAATGGTCAAAATCACACGGGTAAAATGTTTATTAAACATAATAAAGGTGTTAATTCTGGTATGGTTAATGGTTAAAAGATTAGGTCTGGTTTTATTCAATTTTGCTATTGTTTTTTTTTTATATTAAAATAGAGGAGAATGGTGGTAAGTATTTTAGAAAATACAATAGGTATAAGTATATTTTAGATTTTCCTTAAGATTAAGATTTGATATTAACGCTATTATGTTTTAAGTAAATTACTTTTCGACGTTAATACTAGTTTCTTTACTGTTTATTGTATCTATGCTCAGAATTGTATTGTGTAATTTTTTTATTACATGTACATGTATGTACATTGTACATACGTATGTATGTATGATATTGTCCTGGCTGGTTCTTCAATACTCAGAACATTCTTGGATTTAAGGCTGAAATATTGACTGATATTCTAATGATATGGATAGCAGATAACTAAGGTATAATTTAAACTATATACCAGAAACTAATTTATATCATCGGTATTCGATATAATTAATAAAAAAACTTTTTTATAATTCAATCCCTTGATGCAACAATGAAGCGAGTTTCGTGAAACCGTAAATCTAAGCGAAGCTGGAGTGGAGTAGCAAGTCTAGAACTTCGTGTTGTTACGTATGTTTATTATAAAGATGCATTAGGCGATTATGAACTGGCTGGTGTATATATGTTATTTTATTTTCAATAACAATTGACTTTCAATTATATTTTAATTATATCCAGTAGACTTTATTACGCAGATTTTCCATTCTATTGAGAAGGTTAGCCAACTCGGAGAAATAGACCGGATATGTAAACATAAACTAGTCATAATATCATTTTACTTCTAGATCTATCTGGTATAAAGAAATATATCATCAATGAATTTAAAACAATTATTATTTATCGTTAAGTGTTTTATAAAAATGTGTAACAAAGTGATGTAAAAACAATATAGATTATATTTAAAAAAAAAAAAAATTGAGGAATGTTTTACATGCAATAAAAAATATACCAAGGGTTTATCATTTTTTTCGGCCTTTGCGTGGTCATTAATTTTTTATTGCATCGCACATAATATTTATTCTGCAATAAAACCCAGGCTGATAATTAAATGAAAATTAAGGTTCTTTCATTATTATTGTACTTATACTGTGCTTAGATACATAAACCAAGGTCTTGGTCAGCGAGTTGCGTCAGTGTCAATAGTTAGCACCTTGTTACGTATTTTTTTAAGTATAACTATTCATAGTAAATACTTATTCCTTAAATTATTTGACTATAACCATTTACATCAACTCTGATAGACGTTGTATTTTTGACAGCGTATTGTATAGTACACTAGCGACTCACCCTCGCTTCGCTTCGGGTTCGTCCCTAGATAAAAACAAATCTATCCCACGGGAACCGTACATTTTTCCAGGATGATATATAGCATATAGGCTTCCTCAGTTAACGGGCTATCTAATGCAAAAATAATTTTTCAAATCGCATTAGTAGTTCCTGAGATTAGCGAGTTCAACCAAACAAACAAACAAATTCTTCAGCTTTGTAATATTAAATATAGATATAACATATATGATCATAAATCCAGTAGAAGGGTGTTATTTTCAAAAAAAAAAAAAAAAAACAATTTTATAATAATTACAATAAGTAGTCATAAAAAATGTAATAGTAAAAAATTGTATTTGAAGATATTTTTATTAGTTACGACGAGTTACAAAGAGGATGCGTTTTTATGTGTACAGCACAAAAAGTTTTTAATCTATTTAAGCAATAAATAATTATAAACATAATATTTTCATATTTGTATCATGGTGTAGAATACCGTGTTATATTATTTTAAGATTATCAACTTTGCACAGTTTATTGCTAAAGTCATGTAAATTACGGAGAAAATGCGATAGAGTTAAATAAGGAATTTATTTAAAAACTAGTGACTTACCATCGCTTCGCTCGGGTGCATCCCTAGGTAGGTACGTTTTAAATAGATAGACTTATGTTATTATATTTATGTTATTGTATTGTTATTATATTGTCTATAGGCCTTGTTAGACCTACAATTTCCTAGTACATTGTTTTTATGTATCTCTGAAGGTTTAGCCAGCGTTCGCTTTCGAAAGACGACTCGATAGCACCAGTTATTGTGTTTTCCCATGAGAATGAAAAAAAAAACCTGCAGTAAAAGGTACCCTAAATGTTGATCTTATGGTATCACTACACAAAATTTAGTTAAAGTCGGTCCAGTACTTTTTGCGTGTAACGCGTACACACAAACTAACAGTCATGCAGACAAAAAAATTAATAACTATTGTTTTGTGGTCTATATTCTGTACATAATACGTTACAGTCATTGTTTTTAAAAAAATATTTCATGTACAGATTTCGCTAAGTTACTGTTTTATTATATGTACATATATATAGACGTTTTACTTTTCTTGACATTAATCTATACATCTATACAGATAAATAAAATTGGAGTGTCTGTTTGTAATATCAAAATAACCGCTTTTTACAAAATGCATATGGATGTATACACGGTACATATACCAAAACAACATTTTTTACAATTTTTGTCTGTCTGTCTGTCGGTCTGTCTGTCTGTCTGTCTGTCTGTCTGTCTGTCTGTCTGTCTGTCTGTCTGTCTGTCTGTCTGTTTGTTCCGGCTAATCTCCGAAACGGCTGGACCGATTTTGACGGGACTAAATCGCTATATAATTTAAATGAATATTTTAGGAGTAGCAAGCTACTATTTATGTATAAACATAGCTAACCGTGAAAACGTACCTAGGGACGAACGCGAGCGAAGCGAGCGTGAATCGCTAGTTATAATTAAGAGTTTGATTATTTCATAGGAATTTCGAAGTATTGAAATGATCAAAGTAATTTCCATTATTTATATAATGAAATTCAGCCTCGAAATTGAGCATTCTATCAAATTATATCATTCAATTCTGAACTATTCATCCGTGTAACTAATCAATTGCAACACCTAAATAGGTTTTCTCGATTAGAATCTTAAATAGGCTCTTTTATTATTAGTCATTTGACAATTTCTTATGAGGTTAGATGAAACAGGAAATAATATTTGAAAATCAGGCAAGTGCGAGTCTGACGTGCGCTTCGTGAGTTCCGTGGCATGAAACGTTAAATATATGTTATGTATTAAGTATGTTAAACATACATCATTTGTTTATTTTAAAGTGAAATGAAACATTTAAGCCCATTTACAACATTTGTCTTATTGGCAGCATAAATAAGTTTGTATTCTATATTATTCATATAAGAAAAAAGTGTTAATTTTGAGGTCGAACGAAAGGAAACGAAGTTATACATATATCTCAAAAATTACTGAATGCGTCATTTAAAATAATTTTCACTGAAAGAATTTTGAAAGACCCATTGTCTATAGTTACTTAAAAAGAACTACCAAACTCATTTTAAAGACCTATCCAGAGATACACCACACGCTTATGTAGAGTATTCTTAACCCCCCATTTATATGTATTTTTGTCATTTGATTCTAGCAGTTCGCATTAGACACCTACTTATCAAATTTCACTATTTTAGCTCCTATAAACTGCGAGTATTATAACTGTGACATACGGACAGACGAATATGACGAAATTATAAGATTGCTGTATTTGCCTTTAGACTACGGAACTCTATATTTCTTATTTATCTATTCTTACAAATAAAATTAAAGCATTTATTTGTAATTTCAAATTAACTTTATTATATTACCTATTTGGTTAACGATATCAAACCTCAAATAATAATTATTATTGTTTCTTAAGGTTTTCCTTTTGTTCTGTTTTGTTACTTATCTATGAAACGTACGTATATTACTGGGACAGTTAGAATGGTAAAAAAATATTTCTAAGCGGCCTGCGGCTACTTTTTCCTAGTAGGTTTGATCACGTTTGAATTTTCTACGACTTCGATAATCTACGACTCTAGGATAGTTCGATTGATTTTTAGCTACTACATCGGCACCTTTAAGAAGAAGATTATAACTGAGTATTGTAGCAATTTTTAATTTAAATACCGAAGAAATTAAAAAGTAACTTTAGAAAATCAGATTATGTGGACCATCATTTCTCGTTATTATGATCCTACCAAAAACATATGTAAATGTGAGAATGGGAGCCAAGTTCAATATTAAGAATATGCATGGTTGTCAGCTTCACTGACAAAAGAATTAATATCTAAATGGGTACCAAGTTCTGTAGATCATCCTGAAATTTATTAATAATAACATATTTGAGTTCAAGATTTGGCTAGTTTTTACCAGTAAAGCAAGTTTTTACAAGAGTGAGACATGTTGATCTTACAATATAAAAACATAACTTGCGTACAGCATAAAGAAGATATAAGTGATTAGCCGAATATAAGGTAACACGTATGTAAAAACTAGCCATGTCAAATTTTTGAACTATTTTTTTGACTTGAAGTTGGTTAGATTTAAAAGAAGTTTTTATATCAATTTTTAAATAGTCTTAATACTTAGTTACAATTTTGCTCTTTGTAAACACAATTTTTTCAAAAAAATTGCAATATCTATTGCACTGATTAATTGACTTGATATTCTTTAGAGTTTTTCAAGCACGAAAAGAAAGGTTCCTCTTAAGCTAACATATGTATAAACTTTACAAATTAAGTAGGTAAGCGTAAACTACTGCTCTCATATACATGTAACTTGATATTTGTGAATGTCATACAACACGTTCTACAAAACTAACGATTTCCGTTGTATAAAAGATCCCTAGTAACTTCTATTAACAATAACACAGTTCTTTTAAGGTCTTCCCCTAATTCAAGGATTACTCGTCCATTTTATAATAATTGCATTAAATCAAATTTAAAGTTAATGCTACATGATAAGATTCTTGCTCGATAGTTCAAGGTATATAGAAGGATTTTCCTTAAGGAAAAAATATTTGAATAGTCACTAAAAATCACTTAATTAAAAACGATAAGATTACGTACACATAATATCATTTTTTAACCGACTCCAAAGGAGAGATTGTTTGTGAGAATGAGGAGATTCTATGCTATATTCGTCTGTATGTTTTTTATTTATGTTCACCGAGTTCTTGGAGAGGGCTTGACCGATTTGGCTTTTTAAACTGTATTATATTGAGGTAGGTTACAAGGTGGATCCATAAAATTTTATTTGATATAAAGTATCTTCAATAAGTCCATTTTATTGCATTCGAATTTTATTTTTTTCTAAAAATATTTAAATTAAGTACAAGCTCGTTATGGTGTTATTATAGGCATATAAACAAAATCTTGATAAGTAATAAATAATAATGTTTTAAAAAAATCTTAGAATGATTATTCCTTACGTAAATATTTAGATGCGAAGGAAAGATAAATAATTTATGAGATGATTGTGTCATTTGTACTAAGTACGACTAGGCAGTTTACATTATACCGTCGTCCAATGCGCAGGCGAAAAAGTTTTCGCGCGCAAGCGTTTTGACGAGCGCGGGAAAAGTGAAAACCATAGTTTCCTTTTCGTGTTAAAATATGATTTGAAATAATTAGTGAAACAAAATAATATAATTTGTGTATTACCATTTGTAGATAATCTTGCAGTTATGTTTTTTTAAATTATATTCCAGTTTTTATCATTGAATTTTGCATATGAAATAAAAAATAAAACAGGTAAGCACGTACATAAGTATGTTACAGAGGAGTAGGATTTAAATTTTACTGATGTAATATAGACAGCGTCATAGGACTAAAAATAAAGCCAAACAATAAAATTTTAAAATAATATATTATTATGTTTCAAAGTACACAAATATTAACAGAATACTCATTACACTGATAAGTAAAGCATAATAGCGAAATTTTGTTATATAAAAAATAAGCTAATATTATACTACCTCTCCTTCAAGGAGGCGAACTAATGCTAAAAAATGAATACATGTACCTAGTTTTATTTTTATTATTCATATTTTGTCTTCAAACATTGTTAATTACCGATTAATTTCTATAAAAAACTTTTCGTTATTCTTTGAAGAAAGTAAACAAACGAACTGTATAGCAAAATCGAGAATAGTAGCAAAAACAGTAAGATCACGCTATTATTTTTGACTTCGACATTTTTTTAGCGACCTTCGTCTATATAATTTTTTAGTCCGAGTGTAAATTTAAAAAATAAAAATGTACATGTTTTGATTAAATAATTTATAACTTAAAATAACTTTTGTATTTGAATTTGCCTTTTATTTTAAGTAATAAAGATAAAGATTAAATATTCCATTATCTATAAGTTCCATATGATATTTTATATTAAATTATCTCCAAAAATATAGTAAGACTACCTATGATTAATAAAAAATACTATTAGATATATTTGCTCATTCAATGAGATAAACAATAATTGATTATAAATAATAACTGATCAAGTACTTACCTTAGCTGATACGCAGTTAATGTCGGTGCCGTCATTTATAAAACGCATTTTTTTTTAAAATAAAGACAAAGTGAATATTAAACGTGATAAGAGTGATATGTGCTATTAAAGTTTCTGAATGTATAATTAAAAATATAATTAATTGTTTTTTCGTTATTCGACTACAGTTTTACTATTAATACATCATGCATGTTTGTAAAATTGACATTTTCAATTTTCTGTTATTTATGTATACACATTACAGTTGTTGAATACATTTGTAGGACAATGTTGAAAGTGGATCCATTGAGATTAGTTGGTCGAGTATTCCCTATTGTTCGCTGGTCGAGGACTTATGACTTGCGGACAGGGATCGGTGATTTGATTGCTGGAATCACTGTTGCGCTCACTCTGGTACCACAGTCTATTGCCTATGCGTCACTTGCAGGATTTGAACCGCAGGTATGTTTGCTTAAATTGGTTAATTATGAAAAAAAATTTGCAGGGTATTTACCTATTTGTTACTGTAGTCATGAAGAAGGGGTTTTTTGAATAATACTTTCTTATGCTGGACGATCAAATGTTTATAAAAAAATAGTTTCTTAGATATTTCCTTTAATCCAAGGGGAACTATTTAGTATAATATAATAACGAACTATTATAGTTTAAGAAAAAATAATCTTGAAACATTTTAGTAAAACATATGTATAATTAAAAAATAATTTTGATTTACATAGTGTATATTAAATAAAATTTTAGATTGTATAATTTACAAAAAATTACAAAAAGGCCTTTCCTTTTTGTACGTTTAAACTTTAAATTTTAACATCTAAAATTATTGCAATAATAATAAATTTTCAACTTTTATAAAAGCTGAATCATTTAGTTTCAGTAAGTTGTTCTAATGGATTTTTATCAAGCGTAGGACTCACTTAAAAATACAGCAAAGTTACTAACTCGTTTCATTTGTCGTTCTTTTTGGCTTTTCTTTGATGTTTACGATGAAGTATAAACCGAAAAGAAAGTGTTGAAAGGATGAATTTCAAACAATACAATATGAATTACATATTTATACTTTCTATGATAATTTAATTTTTTCTTTACTATTTACTCATTTCTTTATATTTTTTTAGTTTAACAAAATACAGTTTAAAATAATAACTAATAATTTGAATCACTTCTCCCTTGAAGGTCATCAAGTTATTTATAAATAGTGATTTATGTAGGTAATTATTTTTATTATACTTCCGTATCGGAGAGGTTCAGTGAACCTTATCACTAAGCTTATACTGTCCGTCCATCCACTCGTCTTTCTGTCTGTATGTCGTACTGATTACTAAAATGCTGTATTTTTAAAATCATAAAGTTAGAAATCAAACAGTTGCGACACATTTTCTAACGAGTGATTAATATTATAAGGGGAGTTCCCGTACAAGAACCGTGTTGTTTTAAATTTTTTGCTCTATTGTAAGAACGATTGTTTTTTTAAGCCGTCGGTTTGACTAGCACGATGAATTTCGACCGCTATTCAATACAACGCCCTATTTTTTAGGCCATAAATGCATTACATACATATACATGTATATCGCAGGGAAATTGTAAAAACTGTGAATAAAAACTGCGCACGGACTTTTGTCAATCGTTCATTTCTTACAATATTACTTGACAATCTTAGTTACATTATAATTTTACTAAAGAAAATTCAATGACATTGTAATTATCATAGTTAAATTCTCAAAATTACCAATAGGTACTTGGATGGTGGGAAGCTTCGGTCCGTTTTGATTGGTCGATTCATTGATTGGACATTTTTAGAAACAAAAACGTATGTAAACATTGGAGCATGCTCGCAAATACATTTGTCAATGATTTTGATTACAGCCAATGGCTAGTAAAAAAATCTTTCGAATTAGGGCTCATTTGTTTTTTTTTTTGTCTCATTATAGTAGATTAATCATAACGATAACATACACTATATATTATGTAGGTGCATATTTTTATTATTTAAAGAATTTATTTTTGTATTAATTGAATGTCATAATTATTTCAGTATGGACTTTACGCATCTTTTGCGGGCGGTTTCGTTTACGCCTTAATGGGGACTTGTCCACAAATCAACATTGGGCCCACTGCGTTATTGTCGCTTCTTACTTTCACTTATACGAATGGAACAAATCCTGATTATGCAGTGTTATTATGTTTCATTGGTGGAATCTTTCAACTGATTGCTGGCATCGCACAACTTGGTAAGCAGCTAAACTTTATTTTGACATACTCTTTATTGGAAAAAAATTTAAAACGGTCAAATATAAAAGGATTCGGCTGGCACAGACTTCGAAAATATATGATTAGGTATGTATATTGTATAGTAAATGAAAAGGTTCTGTTATTTTTTACTTTTTAGTGTCTGGAAGTCGGCTTATATTTATTTTTTCAATTCACACAATGTGGAAGTTCCAAAGTAAAAATTCCTATATATTCCTAATTGATATATGAACAAAGCGGGTTTCCACCGATAAGTGAAATAAGTCGTAAAAATATGCACACGTTTGCGTATAATATCACGAGTTAACTCACGTATGACGTAGTTGTATAGGTATATTATCATTTCAATTCAACACATAACAATAATATAAAAATACAAATTGAATAAAAAAGAAATTAAATATCATCGCGATTGGCCTTATTTGCTTCTCTACGAGGTTATATTTTTTATTGGTTTAATAGCTTTAACTAGGGATTCATCGACATGCATTCTTGTCGATAGGATATCGATATTTATAAAGAGTATCGATCACATCAATGTAAATACGGGCAGTGCAGATTTAAAAAGGTGTAAAAAGCTTAGGGTTTACAAATAGAAGAAATTGTTTGTATGATTTCTACAATTCTTGTTAATTTTTTTAATGGAAATAGAATAGGCTCAACGTTGACGAAATAATAAAACCTGGGGATTTCGTAAGCCTAGACAAATTGTGTTAATATAACCGATCACGTTATATCGGGAAACCTATGATATCGCTTATATCAGTATCGATATTGGATGCATCTCTAGTTTTAACCATATGTGTATTCAGCCCTTTTTAACGTCGCACTGCTGAGCATGAGCCTCACTTCAATACAGTGCAATATGTCTTTCGAAAACTTGCTAGGTTGTCACAGACATGCAGGTTTCCTCACGATGTTTTCCATGAAGGAAATTTTCTTTCACTTTGATTCAATTGAAATGAAAATAACAGAGGTGTGAGACCCAGGATTTGAACCCGCTTCACTCGGTTTTCCAAGCGATTGCGTTATCTCTCTGTACCATATCGTACACCTAGATAAAGAGTAGCACTACTCCAAATAATCCAAATTCGAGTTATTACTATTATAGGAATCTGCGTTAAAAAACTACATAAACTCCATATGATTTTGTCATGATTACTAATTCAACACGAAAAAATAAAACTATTTTTGGAATTGTTGGTGGTATATAGTTGGTTTCCAAATAAATATCTTCAAGTGTTCGATATTGAGTTGGTTACAAGTGATACTGCTATTTGATGACAAATCATTGATCAAAAAATATCTTCGTAAAATTATGTACAAGAACACATTTTAGATTATTTTTAATATATCAAACAGAAAGAGAGTAAAATGTTTTTTTCTACTCCTGAAAAAAGAGATATTTTGACTTGTGCTATTCTTTATCTAAATGAGCGATATGTAACAGTCTTGAATGTATATTGATTTATTAAAAAATACAACAGTGTATCGCTCATGTATTCAGGTATATTTTGTTGAGACACAAATACGTTAGTAATTTTATTATATAACATACAATTTCAATAAATAAAATAATAAAAAAATAATTGTGATATTTTATTGCACTAAAATATAAAATGTTAATTAAGTTACTCACAGGCTATTCTCAGCAAACTATAGCTTGAACTTATGGTAGCTTCCTGACTGACTAGACGAATATCAGGATAAATGTAAAAGTTAATGATTGAAAAGTGTTTTTACTTTGAGTTTGAGTTTAACTACCTGGAAAACAAGTTTTAATAAGATAGGGATTCCCTTAGTTTCAAATACAGTTGCTAGTTTTTAAAGTCCTGAATTTTGTTTCTGTGAAATATTAAATTGACAGTTTATTAAAAGACCTATCAAAACCCGTTAGAAAACTAGAAACACAAACAATGCTATTAAACTGGAGGCGAGTGTGCGATGGGGTTGTACTACTTTTTATACCAGTGTTTGGTATGGATATATTTTGAACTAGAGACTCATCCTCGCTCCGCTCGGGTTCGTCCCTACTTACGTTTTAACGTTTAGTATAGATTTCTCAGAGATGAGATATTTTCCCGCAGTAAAAAGTATCCTATATGTTGACCCGGATATCCAGCTATCATCATACCAAATTTCATCAAAATCCCTCCAGTGGTTTTTCTGTGATGCGGTAACAGACAGACAGACAGACAGACAGACAGACAAAAATTCTAAAAACTAGAATTCTAAAAAATAGATTCGGCCTCTGCATCGATAATAATGTCTATTTCAATAAGATTTTCCAAAAAATATTTAATGTACAGATTCGGCTTAGTTAGAATTTTATAATATATTTTGAATTTTGAATGAGGCCAATTCATGATTTAATAAGAGATTATGACATTGGCCTTATTTATGTGTATCATGTAAAGTAGCTAACATTACTTTAAATATCTCATCATATATAGGGACCGAAAGTAGAAAACCGTATTTGCACGTAGTAACAGTATGGAGGAATACCCATACATTCCATACAAAAAGCGTTAAGACTTTTTAATTAGTTATATCCTTATAAGTAGGTATAAATATAAACTTACTAAAACGTACGCAAGTGTAGTTTGGCCTAAATTAAAAAAAAAGCTTTTATAATTTTTATAATCGTTTCCCAATTTTATTTCAGGTTTTCTCGTAGAATTTGTGTCATTGCCGGTGGTATCTGGTTTTACATCTGCCGCTGCTATTACTATCGCGTCATCACAAATTAAAGGTCTTTTAGGCCTAAGATTCAACGCGGAGACTTTTATATCGACTTGGCGAGGTGTATTTCATAATATAGGAAGAACGAGATTGGAAGATAGTCTCCTTGGGTTATCTTGCTGCATAGTTTTAATGGGGATGAAGGTGAGTAAAAGCACATTGATAAATTATAAATATAAAAATAAAACTCAATTTTGCCCATTTTGAATTAAGCATACAAGTATTTCTACAATTAATTTTAATTTTTACTAATAATGTATTATTTTCATTAAATAGATATAATATTTTTATAAATATACTTTTTGATGTATAAATATAATAAATATGTTGGGATATTAACACACAGCACCATCTAGTTCCGTGATAAGCTACGAGGCTTGTGTAATGGATACTAGATAGTTGATACACTACACATATATTATAACTTTAAATACATACATATTATAAATATAACCCATGACTGGAGTACAAACAGTCGTGCTCATCACACAAATAAATGCTTCCAGTGGGACTCGAACCAGCGATCGCTGGTACAGCAAGTACAAACTGAGCCAAACGTGTCGTCGTATCGATGCACGATAATATAAGTCAACGCGATAAAAAAATCTATTAAGTGGCTCACATGGCTTGTGTGGCCACGTAATCCACAAAATACCTATTACCTAATCATTAACGACTGTGTAATATAATAGAGGAATACGTAAACTGTTTACATACCTTTTAGAGGTATTTATTTTTATTCAAAAGCCAAAGTTAAGTACTGTCAAATTACACAATGATAATGTTATGACTTATGACCATGAGTACTTACGATATCGGCCCCTTCCCTTCGACCGTTCCCTTAATTGATCTAAGTGCTCACTACCGGTACATTGTTAGGTATAGTGTATTTTCTCATTGATGTCCTTCATACGATTTTAAGATCAGATATTTTATTTTAAGTTTTACCTATTATTATATGATACCTTATCGTAAAATATCTATTAATCTTTCCACGACTTCATAAAAGTATTTAATTTACGAAGTTTTTTTGTGTATATTTTTTTTTTTATTTATCCCGGCTATTCCAGCCAATTACCCTGTAGTATGTAGGTATATTTTTCGTCCCGATAAGAAGTGTACAATTGTACTCGGAAAATTAATTTAAACCAGCTATTCCATCAATAGGGTAAAAAAAATCTGTAGCTGAACTGGAAAACCTTTATTTAATTAAAAATGTATATTCATTAATAAAAACATTATACCTGTCTAGTCTCCATCATTTTAAAAGCTTCTTCTGTTTTTATTACACTATATTAACTTTAACGTTTAACTATATTTTAAACTGGTTTATTTGTTTAATTTATTTGATATAATACAAAAATACTTCTAAATGTCTACCTACATACACGTTTGGCTCAGTTTGTAGTGACCCTACTTGTTGTGCCAGCGGTCGCGGGTTCGAGTCCCGCTGGGGACATTTATTTGTGTAATGAGCACGAATGTTTGTACTCCAGTCATGGGTGTTTATATTTATAATATGTATGCATTTAAAGTTGTATATGTGTAGTAGTGTATCAACTATCTGGTATCCATAACGCAAGCCTCGTAGCTCATCATGGAACTAGATGGTGCTGTGTGTTAATGTTCCAACATATTCCAACATATTCCAGCATAGTTTTTCTTGAGCTTCATCGTTTTACTTTTGCAATATACAAATATCACATGGAAACTACTTTGTATGTATGGGGACCAAGCGCGGATCCAGGGGGGGGGTCATGGGGGTCATGACCCCCCCCCAAAGCCAAAAATACGTCTTTAAGAAGTTTGAAGTTTAAGAAAAGAAGGAATAATACAAAATTATTTTTTTAAGTACCTAATTCGAAACAAATTAAGTTTTTATTCGTCACTACTTCGCGGCTCACCCTTGTTTCGCTCGGGTTCGCCTCTAGGAAACCAAAAACAAACCTATCCCACGGGAACCGTAGATTTTTCCGGGATAAAAGTAACCTATATGTTATTTCAGACTATAATCTATCTCTGTGCCAAATTTCATCCAGATCCGTTCAGCCGTTCTGGTCTGAAAGAGTAACAAAGATCCATACATACTCACAAACTTTCATATTTATAATATTAATTAATACGGATTATACAGATTTAGTCCAATCGAAATGCGGTTTAGGGACAAAATATTAAAAACTTGAAGTTTTATGATTTTAAAATGTTAGCAGGTATATAAGGAATAGAAATCCGTAAAATGCCCCCGATGCCCAGCCACCCCCGAGAAATGGGGGGACGCAATGCGTTGAAAAATAGTTTTTTTTTTAAATTTCCGGCTTACTGTGACGTTTTATCGAAAAATGTTTTCAACAAAAGTTGTAGATTTAGTAAAAATTTAGTAAAAATCTACAACTTTTATAAATAACACTTTTTACAATAACCTCAAAGGTTTTTTATTTTTAATTTCTAGAATAATCTTTTGATTTTCATGAAACTAAGGGAATGTAATTTTCGAAATATTTATAATAAACAAAAAAAAATTTGAAATTGAAATGTTTAGCCATTTCCGAGAAAAGTATGTTTTATGGTCTCGAGAGACTGAAAATACACCCCAACTTCAAGTGGACGTTTACATTTAAAAATTTTGTTTTGTACAATTTTCAGATAGGGTTCATTCTTTTCGTCTTAAGCTCTACTTTTTATTAGAAATAAAAACATTGTATGGTCGCCCTATAAGAACACTCTTAAAAATTGAAAACATTGGAGAAATCGATAATTTTTACTTGGTAAACTACATTTTTTTTCATTATCATTAAAAAAGTGTACTTTATTAACTAAATTTTTACACACTAATTACACCAGTGTATATTTCGGGAAAAACAAAAAAAATGGTATCATTAAGTTTTTAATTTGACGCATATTATTTATACAATGTCGCCGTAAACATTCAAACATTGCAATTTGACGAATCTTGAAGAAAATAGAAATAGTAAAGTTGGAATTCATGTAAAGTATGCCGTACTATTTTGTATTTTTTCGGTAGAATCTATTTATGGTATTATTTTTTCGAATTTATCGATGTTTTAGTTATTTTTGATCGATTTTGGAGTTAAATTTATAGATTTTTTCTGAAAAATTAAATTAAGTTGATATTGCCTTTTTAAAGCGTTAGCAGGTCCGCTGTCCAATTACCTACCCTCGAGAAACGGGAGGATGCATATAGTTTTTTTCAATTTTTTAGCTTGCTGTGATATTCAATCGAAAAATATTCTTGACACAAGTTGTAGGTCTAGTAAAAATCTACAACTTAAATATAGATGACACTTTTTACAATAATCTCAAGGTTTTCGAGATATTTCCAAAAAACGCGTTTTTTTCAATGATTATAAAAAAAAATGTAGCTTACAAAGTGAAAATTATCGATTTTTCCAGTTTTTTTTTCAATTTTTAAGGGTGTTTTTACAGGACGACCATACAATGTTTTTGTTTCTTCAAAAAGTAGAGTGCAAGACGAAAAAAATTACTAAAAATTGAACGACATTTTTTTTAAATGTAAACATCCACTTAAAGTTGGGTGTGATTTTAAGCCTCCCGAGACCATAAAATATAAATTTATCGGAAACGGCTCAACATTTCAATTTCAGAAAAAAAAATGGTTATTATATGTATTTCGTTGTGAATATAGAACATTTTTCGGTAGGATGTCACAGTAAGCCGGAAATTGGAAAAAAAAAACTATTTTTTAACTGTTTGCGTCCCTCCATTTCTAGGGGGTAGCTGGACAGCGGGGGCATTTTACGGATTTTTGTTTTATATATACCTGCTAAAGTTTTAAAGTCACAAAGCTTCAGGTTTTAATTATTTTTTTTTCTCTTAAAAATAGACAGATTCCTCGATAAAACCCGTTATTGTGTTTTCCCGTGGGAATAAAGATTTTCCTGTAGTAAAAGGCTTAAAATTTGGTTAAAATCGTATCAGTACTTTTTGCGTGAAACCGCACACACAAACAGATTTAGACATAAATTTTGTTTTGGATTCTATATTCTGTACACTATACGTTACACGGTTACAGTGATTGTTTTTAAAGAATATTTCATGTACCGATTTTGCTAAGTTACTGTTTTGGTACCTGGATGACCGAGCTTCGCTCGAAGTTCTTTTTTTGTTATATCGTATTTTTTAGATGATAATATATATAACTTAAAACTAAAAACTTGAATAAATACAAAAAAAAGAACAAAAAAAAACAAAAGTAAAAACTTTGTATCTGACCGGGATTCGAACCCGGACACCTGTGATTGTCAATCTTGCGCCTTAGCCGGTTAACCACGATGCTTATGCTCGAGGGTGCGAAATTAGTGGCCATATTACACGTGGAATAATGCGAAAGAAAACCACATGAAAACGATTTTTCGCCCCCGAAAACCTCCACATACCAAACTTCAGCGAAATCGTTAGAGCCATTTCCAAAATCGCCGTTATAAATAAATAAATGAATAAATATACAAGAATAGTTCATTTAAAGGTATTATGTTAATTAAATATATTAGATATAGATTATATTATGTATAGTTCACCATGTGACCCCCCCCAAAATGTAACTCTAGATCCGCGCCTGATGGGGACAAAAACTCGCTCTAAAAGTAACAAACTGTAGCTTACAAACTATGTATCTCTATGCAGAATGAGGCCAATTCGTTGCCTCAATGCTTCTGAAGGAAAGTACACACAAACTTTTGCATTTCCAATATTAATGATTAATATGAAGATTAATAATAAGTACTAAACATTAATTAATTGTTTTTTAACAAAAAAATACACTGACTTTACAAACACTCAAAAAAAAACTTCAGCCTTAGCGACGATTTTTTCCTTTAAAATATGTAAATAAGATCAATCTTGAGGTTTAACTATTAAAAATGAATGATGAAAATCGGCTCACAGAGAAACACCATGTATAGATAATGAAAGTCTTTAATTAATTGATCCACGCACTGACAAATAACGTACATCCTGAACATGTCTCGAAGCATTTTGCACGGTTTTTTTATATAACAAAATTGTGCATAAGAAGGGATTTTCTAAAGTTTATTCCATAACGGGGTTAAATAAGAGATGAAAGTTCGTCATTAATGAAGCTTGCGGCAGTTATTATTAGTCTTGTATTTATAAGTAAAAGTTAGTTGTACGATCGTTTTCTGGATCATCATCCCTTAATGAAATTAAATGAAGATTGAAAGGGGCACGGTTATTATTTAAGTGATAGGTACTTAATTACCTACTGGCAACCTCGCCTCCTGTATACATAACATATTGATATTCGCTTTACTAGAGAGGGCGTAGATGTTGTTAGGTACATATACATATGTTTAATTTAATGAAACTAACCAAACTTATTTTAATGAAGCTACGAGTATGTTAATAATTCAGACCATTATCTACATCTGTATATTAAAATCGATTAAGCCATTCTCAAGTGATGTCCAATTAAATTTTAAAAAGAGAAATACCTTTTAAAACTAATATTTTGTAGGTACTCTTTAAAAAACACCTTCAGTGTTTAAGTTTAAATCATTTAAAATGTTGTTACATGCATAAATAATTCAAACCGATTACTTAGCAATTAAATAGTTACATTACTAACAAGTTGCAAGCAACAATTCACACTTAATATATAAGCCATAATAACATCACTACTTCAATAGCAAGACAATTTGTGTTTAAACTGAGTGCTATACCAATCCCGTGTAGGCTAATTCTAGCACATATTAAACTCTGTCGTGGAATATAATTGCCAGTTCTATTGTTTGTAGACACTAGTTTTACAACTTGTTACATCTCAATTCCCAGAGTCCACTTAATAAACTCACTGTATTTTCTGAACAGGAAATTTTAGAAATACTATGTTTGCTTCCGTTATTTTTTTAAGAATGATTGGGTCAATGAGATAGTGGATTTGGGATTTGTTTTAGTTTGGTAGCAAAAATACGTATGTAATTATATGTGTAGGTATTGCCAATATATTATGCATTTATCCTCTTTACATATGTGTATGTGAAAATAAAGTTAGATTTTTATTGGAAGACAGTTACTCAATATTATTTTAAACGTATGTACGTAATGTGTCTTAAATATTAAAAAATCTATTGTTTTCACATAGCAATAGTTCTTTTCAATTCTTTTATTGTTCTTTTTTATTTCAACTATTTATTTTAAAATGTTAAAAAAGAATACATATTTTAACAGTTTTATTTTAAGAAAACATTTTTTTTTTGCAGACATAAATCATAACTACTCATTAAAGTTAATTCTGTTTGTTTTTTTGTACCCCAGCTATATATATTTTTTTATTTATATCATCTTATTCATGTTCGATACCTTCGATTTTTGTAGTTTTATTGCATAGCTTCAGAATTTTTAACTTGTTTTCTAATTATTTTCTTAATTCTCCTTAAGCCACTTATTATTCACAACAAGTTTAATTAAGGCTACTAAGTTGGCAGTAATTTGGTATGATGTAAAAGGTACAGGGCTTATTTCGTATTACAAAAGAACGTTAACAATATAAATATATTCCAATAAACAGTAGCCTTAATCATAAAATTGTATATTTGCATAGCATTGTATAAACTAATACTATTACTATTTGAATATTATTTGATACCTAATTTTATTACTATTTTTACATGTCAATAACACTACTAGGTTATCCTATATCTAATATATTTAAACGAGCAATTCTTGTATATTTATTTATTTATACCGGCGTTCTCGGAAATGGCTCCAACGATATCGCTGAAATTTGGTATGTGAGGGTTTTCTAGGGCGAAAAATCGATCTAGATTAGTCTTATGCCTGGGAAAACGCGTATTTTTAAGTTTTCATGGGGTTTTCTGTCGCATTATATCACGCAAATAAATTCGCACACTCGGGTGTAAGGATCGTGGTCAAGCGGCCATGGCGCAAGTTTGACTATCACAGGTGTCCGAGTTCAAATCACGGTCGGATAAAAAGTTTTTTCTTTTGTTTTTTTTATTAATTCAAGTTTTTAGCTTTTTTTTCATTTTTAAGCCAAATTAAAAAGAAAATTGTACTTTTCTCCAAAAACTCCGAGCGAAGCTCGGTCGCCCATGTACTGTTTATAAAAAGCATTATTACTTTGTTTACTAATAGCCATCTTTTATATTTTACTAATGCCCGTACTTCTCGTTTCGCTCAAATCCTATTTACACCCTACGGACTTATCAGTAATTTTTCAAAGTGTATTAAAATATACCACAAAAACATTTGATGAACTAGTAGGTTAAGTAGCTATGTTATTCTCAAACTCAAATACAACTTTGTAAAAATCATCACCTCTGGATTGCCCTCATTGGCCAGAAGAGCTACAATATACTGCTACAATATACATACATATATACATATATGCCTGAGCTTGATAAAGTGGAAGTCCTCAATCTGCGTATGTATTCAGTCAGCCCTTTTTAACGACTCACCGGTAGGCACAGCCCTTCCTTCAATTTGAGGAGTATCAGGCCATAAGCCATCTGTGTTCCATCTGGCAAACCTATTCACGAGCTTTCTCACGATTGTGAAACCGGTGCACTTCTGTCGATACCCTTAGCCGATTCCCTATATTTACTCAGAATACCGGTTGATGTGAAGCTCATCAAAGGAATTTTAGTTTCTTAAGGAGCCACTATGTGTTGGACATGTGACTTTTTTGAGCTCGTGAACGTTTTTGAGCCTTTTAAGCTCCTCACTGCTGAGCAACGGCCTTCTACTATTGCGATTACGCCATAATCCACCACACTGGTCACACTTTACACGTCTTTAGAAAACTAATTAGGTTTTCCGAGACCTGCAGGTCTCCTAACGTTGTTTTTATGAAGCCACATTAGCAAGTGGTAATGTAGAAAATTACTCCCTTAATATTAAAATATGATTCGGGTTTGAACCCGCTTCACTTGGCTTTTCATGCGAATACACTGCCAATGGGCTACCACCGTTCCGTCCGGATATATTGGGCTAATGTATTAAAATGATTAAGTGCGAAGTTTGACTAAGAGTCAAAAGGGTCTATCTACTAACCCTGGTGATTGATTAGCTTAAAGTAATTATTTATTTTAGAAAACAATTAAGTACCTAGTCTCTAGACTTCAGTTTGCTTTAGTTGTTTTGTTTGTATTCTATTGTATAACTTGACTAAGCTGAAATGAAAGTTATTTATTTTTGTTTACTGAAATGGCTAATGCTATAAATATAAATTTAAACTAAAGCAACGATTTTATATTAACAATATTCATTTGGTTTATTTTATATGTCGAAAACCTTATTATTTATTTATTATATCACATTCAAAATCCTTTTCTAAATTGGTCTACAAAAAGTATTAAGCATATAATTCATATATTGAATATTGTTGAAAGATGATTCGCACATGAAAATATCGAAGGTGCTTTAGACCCAGGATTTAAAATCGCACCACGTGGTCTCCCAAGCGCGTTACCACTGGGCCACCACCGACTGCTTACGCCATAATGGTTATCTAATAAAAAATCGAAACAGAATCACCACTAATGGTGGAATAAATTAAATCTTGACTTTCAATATTTTTGAAGTGAAACTTTTTTAAAATCGTTGTGATTTGAAACTCGATGAAACGAAAATGTGTCACGACAAAGAGACAAATACAAAAATATATAGGATTAAGCCGGCGAGAGAATGAGATAGAATACATTACACAGTAAGTGAAAAATAAAAAAAAAAATATAATACTGAATAATAATGTAATGTAAATAAAATAAAATAGCCTTTATTACTGAGTATATTACATATTATGTAGACATTTTAAGTATTTAGGTACTAATTCTTAAACATTTAAAAAAATAAAAAAAACTTAAATATAAACAATAACCGCTAATTATGTTATAATGTCACTTATCTCTACTATCGTAAAAATATTATGAAAAAAATTACAATTATCCTACTCCTGATACTCTATACTCATCTCATTCTCTCGTAGGTTACTTTCCTGAGGTTTCGCTTCTTCCGTGTGTGAATTGTACACACACACATACACACACAAACTTTTTTGGTTATTTGTATACCTTTTTTAATAAAATAATAATAATCTATCTTAATATTTAATAACTGAAATATCGTCGTCGCGTCGCTTATGTTTTGTCTAAAATATTTTTTAAAATCTTTATCGACTTCGTATTATTTTTATTTTTATCATTCTATTCTTATTTTAACTATTTTAAATTGTATAAAAGTATAAATAAAATATGCAAAATATATGCGACATGAAACTCCGCGTCATTGTATAGAACAAAAGTGAGTCATATCACATATGCAAAGTTACATGTACAATGTTATTATTTTATCGACATTTGTCAAATATTTTAGTGTCTGACGAGAAAAAAACACTTGTTGCGGCTCGTTCCTTAACAGGCTTATCAGTATTGAGTTGATATATTACGTGTTTTAAAATTTAAAACAAAACCGATTAAAATATTTCCAACAGAATTTATATGATTTTCGATGTTATGACGAAGAAACCTTCAGTTAAAAATATGCGAAAATACATATTTTCGCATATTTTTAACTGAAGGTTTACCTTTACCTATACCTTAATAAAATATAATTAATCTATTATATGTACATTGTACATATATACTTAAAATGATCCCATTTCTATCGTTTCATCTTCTAAGGCTATATCTGTATTGCAACGAATAAAAAGTAATTGCACTTGCTCCTTCCGGATTATTGTTATAGCAACAACTTTGTGAACTTGTATTGCCACGCCAGTTCGCAACTTTGCCTGAATACGTAACTGGAATATTTTTAGTGTTCCTACTTACGAAGATTGAGTACAATTTTTGAAATTGAATTATTTCTTTGCTATTTGTTATACCTAAAAAGGACTTAGAAGCTTAACATGAACGAAAGCTAAAGCCTGATTATGTAATCTATACATATTATTATAAAATTCTAACTAAGCCGAATCTGTACATTAAATATTTTTTGGAAAATCTTATTGAAATAGACATTATTATCGATGCAGAGGCCGAAGCTATAGTTTTTAGAATTTTTGTCTGTCTGTCTGTCTGTTACCGCATCACAGAAAAACCACTGGAGGGATTTTGATGAAATTTGGTATGATGATAGCTGGTGTTTAATAAAGGGAAGGTATAAGTCATGGGAACATTATTATATGAGTATAATAAATTATTCATACATACATATATACAAGTTTGAACGTAGGTCTATTATTAGCCATAATTAAAAAAATACATTATATATAAAAAATGATGCATCTGCGCTTCTAGATCACGTGGTCACAATATATAATATCTATTTTTTTATTGGTTTTCTATTAGATATTCATTAATGAAAGTTATCTTGGTTAAAGGTCTATTTGTATTCAGCCCTTTTTAACGTCCCACTGTTGGGCACGGGCCTCCCTTTTTACATCATGTTTCTTAAGCTCACCGACGATGCTTGATTCGCTGAACGCGTGTCGTCCGCGTTTATTCTGCGCTTTTAAATTAAAAAGGGAATGTTTAGGGGAAAATTTACGGCACTAGGAACCAAGTAGTAGATTTTTGTTTTTTAAATTCTTACAATATTTACTTAGTAACAATATTGACGTAAATTTCATTTGCTTTTCAAAAGAAAGAAAATGGTGAAGCGCAGTTTAATTATTTCGTGAGTAAAAGTATTTTATTCATTGTTTGTAAAGTTTGTTTATTAGATTATTTAAATAATATTTGACAGTTATTGTACCGCTAACTGACCAATGGTTTAGCTACTTGAAAGATGAGTGCACAATAATACAATGTTATTCGAAAATCTTTTTGCTGTGAGGATATTTTTAAAATCGTATGAAAGTCTTGAAAGGGACTACTAAATAGGCCTTGAAAGTGACGAATAAGTAGTAGTTGAGGCAGGACTTAAACGCCCCATTAAGACCGGGGAGGTTCTGTTGGGTTTTAGTACTGGCTTCTCTAGCCGGTGAGTCCCATATATCCACCTGTATATGTACATGTGGTATACGTAAATGCATTTTCCATCATTTAAACGCATCGGCCAGATTATGATTAAGTATGGTATATTATAGATATATTATTTATTAGAGGTGTATTAATAAACGATTAAAAACACGAGGTTCTATAATAATTGCTAAGAACTTGTTTATAATGGGTATGCCCCTTTTATAACCATCCACGTCCCATTCAAGGCTATGCCGTCATGAATGGGACATATCTTAGGATTTTTTTAAATTGACTTTAATGCTACTGTTTTTGGTTTATATCTTGAAAGACGAATAGATAAAGTTACGCTATATACAAAAGATTTTTTATTATACCTCATTTATTGCTCAAAATCTTACACAAAAAAAAACATTGTCCTATTCATGGCACCTTTCCCATACATTACGTTTCATAATGTGCCCACGATGTGCACATCATGAACGTACGTCATCTGTGCATATTTAGTGCTGATAAACTTAAAACATGCAGATTGCTTGCGATATCGTATCAATAAAAAGGCGTAACAAGCGAGCGCCGACAGCGCGCTTATTGCGCGTAGAATGAGTCTTGAAAGCGTATAAAGTCTTTGTGTGCATGTTTAAGAGCAGGCTAGATGTATAAAACTTATTTTGGTGACCACTTCACACTTTTAAAACAGATATATCTATAGGTAAACAAAGTTGGGCTTTATTAGTTTGATTAAATAATATGATAGTTAGGAGTTGTTCTTAAATATATTTATGTAGAAATATTTCTACATATATATTTTAAGATTTTAAGTTCTTAAATGTCTGGCCGTCTAAATCGAACAAAATGAGGAGCAGCGTAGCGTGTTTAGTTGTACATGTAACATAATATATGTAATACAAACAACAATACTACCAAAATTTCACAGATGTTCTTCAATTTCGTACATAAATGAAATCCCATGCATATTTATAATAACAGCTCAACGTTAGTACGCCGCAATCAAATATCCACGTTTGTAACATTGGTAATATGGAATCGTAAATTACCGAAAGTACGTTGTGCTTCTAAGTCCGTAAATAGGGCTGCTTATAGCATAGTTTAAGAAAAATAAGTCAATTAGTATCATTTACAAATACGTGTTAAATATATTAAATATTAACAGAGACTGTGTAAATAATTATAAATTACATGAAATAAAACAACAAATATTATTTATTACAAAATTATAACCTACTTATCTTTCATAATCATTTCCTATATTTGGAAAAGTAAAAAAAATGTATTACTTGCCGAGGAGGCATCCCTAGTAGTAACAGCTGTCACAGATTGCCGTACAATGAACTGAATATTCTAGCGAGTGTAAGAGCGCGTGTACACTGTTTTAATTAGTTCATATTTGCTACGTAAATTCCGAATTAAGTTCACTGCATAGGTAACATTAAATGCTTAAACCTAACAAAGCATTATGCAGAATGCATTTAATTTTAATTAATCATGAGAATGTATTGTTACTAATGGTAACGTAACAATTTATAGGAGTACACGTAGAAACCATGTTTAAAGTTAGCGAATTAATGGAAAAAATCATATTTCAAATGAGATATAATTTTGTTCTCATTAAATTACTTTTTTTAAATAAATAAATTGAAAAATGTGAGCAATGTGTATATCACAGAGCGAAGTAAATATACAGGGGTTATACTCAAAGACCGAAAACGTTCATTGAGCGAAAAAGACGTTTACAACGCGTTATAGCTAATTTAAAGGGTTACAACACGTAATTCGCGCCATGGCTCTCATGAATATTGACCACAAGAAGTTGCGGATGTCAAGAAATGCCGTGACGTGTTTTAAACATTGACATTTTTATAATATTATAATAAAACTGTAGAGGTCGAATCCTCTGTACGTAGAAAAAAAATGCTAAAAACTGAGTCAGGGGATGTAAGAAGAGAAATATAACAAATCCATTTTTTTTGTTTCTCTGTCTGTTTGTCTGTCTGTACGACCTAATCTCCGAAATTGTTGGACCAATTTATATGAAATTTTACATGGTGGTACCTTATATCTCCGGTCAATATTTTAGATAATTTTCATCCCGAAAAATTGAAAAGTTACCGTGGGATAGTTAAAATACTATAGTAACTTATACAGCTTAGTACACAAAAACAACTGATTGGATTTTAATAAAACTTTACAATAATATGGTTCATACATCAGAATAACAAATAGGCTACTTTTTATCTCGAAAAAATGTACGGTTCCCGTGAGATACATTTGTTTTTGTTTGTGTAGATGCAAACTCGAGCGAAGCGAGGGTGAGCCGCTAGTTTTATAAATAAAATCAATTTTAATAATATTTACTAACTGATATTAAAATATGCATAAATTTTATAAAATTATATATATATGTCCCCTGTAAATACCTAAATGAAAATAGCGATCTGCAAAAAACTTCTTTTAATATTTAATTTTTACAGTAAAGTTTTGGTTACGTCTAATGACAAGTTCCACCTTCGCTGCCCTTGGCCAAAAACGTTTAAAATATTTTAGTTATTTTATTATAATATTTTATTAAAAATTGTAGGCTTTAAAGGATTTTCAATTCAAAAGCAAGGACGAGACAGATCGACGTACAGTTATATTACGACGCAGTTTTTGGTTCGCTGGCGTATCAAGGAACGCTGTTGTTGTGGTCATCGCATCTGTGATTGCTTTCTTCGTACACGAAGACAAGGATGATCCTTTAATACTTACAGGTGCGTACTTTTTAAACACTTTTAGTTCGATTATGCTATTCTAATTATTATTTGTTTATCTAGGTGTTGGAAAATTTTGGTGATTTTATATAATATGGGTAAAAAAACATGATTGACTTTGTATGTTATTTACAGTAATGAATATAATTATCTAATTATAGTAATATTTCTTTATCAGTGAAAATTTATAGAAGCATAGAAAAGATTTAAGAAGTATTTTATATAGGTAGATTCAAACTTTATATTTTTCTATACATAAATGATTTACTAATTGTATGTGTTTTCAACAAATGTAAGTTTTGTCAAACAAATGTATTTTCTCTGAATGCGTACGTTACAAACTAACCGAATAAAATGCATTTATTTTATGTTCATATAGATTAAAAAAGCTAACATTATTTAAAATATATAAATAAAACAAAATGTTTATAAAACGCTTCTCTTAAAAATATAAACTTGGTAAAGTCATATAGAAGTCCGCACTTGTACTAAAATATTGGCTCGTATGGTTCCATTCAAAACGTTTAAAAGGTCGCCACATCGAAACTGCTTGCCCTATACATATTTGTTTGTTTCGAAAATATAGAATGATTTCTAAATAAAATTTTCATACTATATTTTAGGAAATTTATTTTTTGATTATGTTTATATTACAATTTTAGTATAACTTTATAGTTTATACTATTAAAATATCAAATTTAACAAATTCCTAGCAAATTCGAGATAGAAATTTATCTCAGAAATACACGTAATTAAAACTTTAAAAGAGGGAAACCTTAAAAATACCATGCCTCAAAATACAACAAACTATACGTATCTACACGCCATAGTAAGTGTCCAAGAGAAAGCAGATGATATAAACGGTATAATGGGCTTAGGCAATAATAAGGCGGAAATAACAATTTATCAACAAAAGTGTGACGCGTCTGGCGTTTTACTGCTATTGCAAGTTGCAATATTATCATTTATTGTGTGGTTATGGCTTTATTTAAGAACAAAAATTAATGTAACATTCCATAATAGATAATGTTATGAGCTATGAACCACATAAATGAGGTTGTAACATTATTTCCTCTATTTTTCCGCCTAGTTTTTGTACTACATATCATTTCATTCGAATGGACAGTGGACGTATTATTTAGTTATTAAAAAACAAGATATTTATGAGAAACAGTGTCATATATTATCTTATGTTGATATGCTTGTGTTACTTTTTGGGTTTAAACAAAGAAATAATTAAACCTCTGATATTAACTGAAAAACATTAAAATAGATTGTTCTACCTAATATTAAACAAGCCGATTTTTACCGCTACATACGGCACTATGCAGCTTGCTTTCTACTCGTATTCTTCCACTTTATATTTATGCAAAATCGTGAAATATTACTGCATTTTTAGTTTTGTATAAGAAAAATGCCAACCAGATGTTAAAATATATTTACTGCTCGATTCAAGTGTCGTTGCAGTGCGCTGTCACATTACTGTGATATATTTTGTTCACATTTTGCGAACTTTATACTTGTTTCTGTATACCAAAGTTACGTCACTGATACTCTCTATTACAATTTTTAATATTGTTAAATACATTTTTTATGTTTTTGTTCAACGCGGAAATGTTTATTGAATGGCAATACTAGATTTTCCTTAGTTTCAAGTACAATGCTTAGTTAAATGCTTTAATTAAAATTCTATTATCATTGTGATATTTATGATGAATATTAATATATAATTATAATAAAAGGAATGTAACGTTTTTAACATTTTGATTCATATAATAGTTTAATCGCACTTTAAAATATAATAATAATAATAATTACGTTACATTTTTTTTAATAATTTTGGGTTTATTTGTTATTAAACGTCTACGTCTCGTAAATAATTTTTATATGAACAATAAGCATTGAACACTTTATAGGCACATTTCATAATACTTATTTTAACAATTAGCCAGTAGAAACTTAGTCTTCTATTTGGAAGCTGAACTGTGGTTTTAATAGGTACATAGTTTTAATGAGATTAAAAAACAATACATATTTAGATTTTTTATATTTTACTATATAGTATTTTTATATTTTATGACTGTGTAATCTAGGTTAAAAAAAAAACGAAATTTATTCGAAGGGCATCGATCGCTAAACTTGATTAGGTACATACATTCGCATGCCAGTCGCAACTCGCAGCAATGTATGAGCCTTTGCCATTAGGCGAATATGGCTCAGTAATTCGTTATTCATTACTGTAACTAAAACGATAGAAATAAAGCTAACAGCTTTATTACGATCATCGATAAAAATAAATTATAATGCGATATCAATTTAAAATTCTCTTCTCCATACACATATGTAGTTACATACTTTTTATAAAATGTATTAAAATCATAAAAGTATTGCCATTTGCTAATACGAAGACAAAAAAAAGTATTGGGACCTTTCACGTTAAGTGTTTCACGAAAATGAAAGTTATCTTAGAAAACGCTTTCAAAGTACCTAGTGTTTTGCAATATACTAATATCTCATGGGTATAGCTTGATATATTGGGATCAAAAATACCCCATAACATTCCGGCCCATAAACTATGTCATGTCATGGCTCGTGGAAGAAGGAAAACCCAAGAAACACTTACATATTTATAATTTTAGTAAAGAGTATTATTTTATTTCTAGGTAACATAACACCAGGTATACCTAAACCTCAACTGCCGCCATTTTCCTCAATAGTTGGTAATACAACAGTGTATGCGGGGGAAATGTTCGCGCAACTTGGCTCCGGCCTCCTCGTCGTACCATTAGTCGGTGTGATATCCAACGTTGCTATTGCGAAAGCGTTCTGTAAGTAAAGAAAATATTTATTTAATGCTAAGTACTGTGTGTTACTCACCTTATTTAGTCTTCAATTATTAAAAACTAGCGACTCAGCCTCGCTTCGCTCGGCTTCATTCCTAGGTTGATTCCCCATACAAATTTTGATCCCCATTTTCACCCCCTTAAGGAATGATTTCCGGGATAAAAATTATCCTATGTCCTTTCTAGGGCCTCAAACTATCTGTACTTAAATACCAACTAACTTTCCATACCAACTTTTATGACAATAAATGAAAAAGTGTAGGTAGTTAAACAATGTATATCACTTGAAATAGACTTGCTGCAGCGCCATCTAGCTATCTCCATGTAAAACCGATTGCAAACATAACAATCGGTGAAAAACTTTCAGAAATTTACAGCTATGCATAGACGAACACTCACATTATCTATACATGTAATAAAATTGCAACTAAGCCGAATCTGTACATTAAATATTTTTTGGAAAATTTTATTGAAATAGACATTATTATCGATACAGACGCCGAATCTATAGTTTTTAAAATTTTTGTCTGTCTGTCTGTCTGTGTCCACATCACGGAAAAAATATAAATTCAGTATATTATCTGTCTTTAAATGACTCTTTGAAATCCTTAAAGTCGCTCTCAAGAAATGTGAATTTTAAGAGACAGGCAAGAATTGTAAAAAGTATAGATTCTGTCATCAGTGTCTTTATTTTCTCGAAAATTAATGTTTAAAGTCGCTTTGTTTTTACTCTCTACTACATAAGATAAAAGAAAACCGTAAATGTTGGCACACATTGAACGTCTCTACTACCGACTTGAGGTAGATAGTAGATACTAACATAAAAATTCACTTGTAGAGAATCGATCATCGATAAATTATAAGGAACTTGTAATATCAAAGGCTTTTCACAAAATATTCAGCACTTCATTTTCACAATATTTTATTTCGAAAAGAAAATAATAATATTTTTACATAATCAAGAGTCGGTTAAAATGAGTAGATCTAAGGCAAATTTTCAATATGATTAGAAAGACCTAAGAGTCCTTTAGTTATGCTTACTAATTAACGGCCGTAATAAGATGTTGTTCAAATGTAAAGGATATTTCTAGGAAAATTAAACTTGTTTCGTGTACGTTAAAGCATATAGTCGCCTGTGATAATTTTTTGCTCACTAAAACCTGCTCGCAAGATTAACAGGACATGGATTAATGAGGAAAAATTATAAATTATTACTTTATTTAAACTCCTTTGAACTTAGAATAAAAAAATACGCCATTTTGAATTGATGGTAGAAAAGCTAAGCAAATAGTGTATACTATGATTTTATTAGAAAAAATATTTAATTGAGCTGATTAAACAGTTAGCGTATAAAAGCTCTAATTTATTTTATTGAAATAAATACCAATCTGGTATTTTTCAATATATATACCTACTTACATAGTCTGTGACTCTGTAGTATTATCTATCCTGTGCTTTAATTTTTTTTTAAATATGAAAAAAAATAAATGTATTTTTTGTAATATACCTACTACATATTATATTATACCAGCGGCTTATTCTCGCTTCGCTCGGGTGCGTCCCTAGGTACGTATTAAATAAAAATAAATAGTTATTAGCTAGCGTTAGGCATGTAAATTTTAATTTATTTTTTCATGAATTTTCCGTTGTTTTAACAGTTATTCTGCTATTTGGGGCGGAGACAAATCCAACAAATCAAAGATCATAAAAATCGATCCAGCCGCTCTTGAGTTATAAATGGTGTAACTAACCCGGCTTTATTTTATATATATAGATACTAGCAGAACCCGCAGCTTTGCTTGCGCTAAAACTACAAAAAAATCTCTAAAAAGGTACGTTTCATACAAACTCATCCCCTATTTTACCCCCTTATAGGATGAATTTCGAAAAATTGTAAAACACGTATTTATTTAATTGTATTAAAGAGCATTAATACCAAGTTTCAAGTAATTCTTATCATAAATAATTTTTTAGATTGTATTATAACGTGTTTTTCCGTGGGAATGAGATAATCTAACGTGGTAAAAAGTAGCCTATGTCACTTTCCAGCCTTAAGTCTATCTCCATATAAAAAATCACGCCAATCCGTAACTCTGTTTCGACGTGAAAGAAGAACAAACAAACAAAAAAAAACACATACACACTTTTTAGCATTTATAATATTAGTAAGTATGGAAGTATGGACACTGCGTTTCATTTACGTTGCACTTTTTATGTCAATAACATCAAATAGTCATACTAAAGGCAAGTTACGATTACATTACATTACGACTTATTTTAAAACAATAATATAACTCTAAATAGTGTATTATACTGAAATTTTTCAATATAACCATTGAAAACAGGCAGAGGTAGTCTAAGCATGTAATGCATGCGAACATCCACGGTCTAATTTATGTTGAATACTTGCATCTAGTACCTTCTTTTGTTATTTTAAAAGTGCTAATGTCTTTTTTGTGAACAATACGCTTACAAAGAGCGTAAAATGCATACAAAGCGAAAAGGTGACTTGAATTACTGAAACAAATTATGACCAACACACTCCATTAAAAATAGCTCGAGGCGTCCCCATGTTCTGTGCTTGAATAAAACAATCCTATTTAAATGTAAATTTGAACAAAAATAGTTCTTATTACATTAACATAACGTTGTTCATAAATGTCCCAGACAGTTCATTGTACCAAAGTTTGTGCAATATTTTTATAGTCGAATAACAATTTGTCGTAGTAATATATGCGATGGATCTAATGCTGATATATTATACACGAACTTAGTGCATTCTAAGAACTCGGATGTTCTTTTCGTGTTGTTCTAAGGAATTTTATTGGATGTAAGCTCATAAATTTAACTTTCATTTCAAATTATATACCGTGAAGATAGTCTTGTATGCAACTTAAGAAATAAAAGATTATATGTACAGTGTATGTACTAGGTACATTTTATATTTGCATCAAATAATGATAACTCATATTTTATGTAGTAAATCAACGTATACTATCAAATATTTTTAAAATTAAATCATTTAAACTAAGATTTAAAGTAAAATGAAATAATAATTTAGATTTATTAGATTTTAAACATGTCTCAAGCTTTGATAATGAGTAAAATTAAATCTCTTCAATAGTATTTAAAACAGTAATAATTTTAAAAGTATTATTAAATAAAATGTAATTTTGTACATAAAGTTTTCATGAAACGCGAAAGAAAATTACAGGTCTATGAAAATTGATACTTATTATATATGGAAATGCTCAACACGGAGCAGTACGTTCGAATACGACTGTCAAAAATAATGAGCACGACGGTTTTTGAAGTGTTCTCATATCCTTTCCTTTAAAATATAAACTTCTTTATCGCAGTACACAATAATTATGGAAAAAATAAGTTTTAATCTATATATAAAATTAGAAGTAATGGGGTCGAGTTTTTTTTTCAATATTTTTCGTGTTATATAGCTGACATTTGTATAGGAGAGATGTTTATAACGAAGTAGAAACAAAATCACATCTCTTGTTTTGTTATGTACTAGCATATTATTACATAGAAATATGGGACATGAACTTTGTAAAAATAATTCCTTTTAGGCTGAAAACTATCGACTTAATAAATTACATTATAGTAGATTTAGCAAGTCTGAAGATACCATTAGCTTCTATATTTAGAGTTATCCATTTACAAATATACTTACTACTTACATGTAAGAAGGTAGAGGCAGCCTGTAAGATATTCAAATTATTTTTTCAGGATAGATGTTCATATATAAATTCAAATAGTTTCATGTAAGGCAAACTTTTTGCCCGTTCATTCCGTTTTTAATTTAAAGTTCTAATTGAATTTACAGTTCACATCTCCAACTGTAGTAGACATATTTTATTGAAGGCTTGCTTGGAAATAAGATGAATCCATGGTAAAATAAAAATATTTTGTTGGAATTTTGATGTCGTTCAAGATAAACAGTTGTTTAAAAAATTACACAATATTATCCTTTAAGATATGGATAAAAATGCACCAATGTAGGTCAATGGCTTTTCAATTTGAAAATGTATATATTTAAGAAACAAAATGTTATACTAAGACGCGTCATGTCGCGTCTTTACCATGAAATAATATTTACTATCAACTTATGTATTAATTAAAGTAAACTGTCTTTTGTTTAACGTTATTTATATATGTATGTGGGTGCCATTAATGTAAAATGAGATTACGTAGAAGTAATTAATTAATTAAATTAGGAAAGGTAGTTTTAGTGTGCACTTTGTTCTTGTTATATTCATTTGTCTATAGTCTATCTAAAGAGATAAATAAAATTGAAGTGTCTGTTTGTAATGTCAAAATAACAGCTTTTTAATAAAGACATAAGATATTATATACGGTACTTATAAGAAAAAAAAACAATTTTAATTTTTTTTATCTGTCTGTCTTTCTGTTTGTTTGTTCCGGCTAATCTCCGAAACAGTTAGATCGATTTTGACGGGACTTTCACTGGCAAATAGCTGATGTTATAAGGAGTAATTTAGGCTACTTTTATTTAGGAAAAAGGATTAGGGTTCCGCGCAAAAAATTTCAACCCATGAAAAATAACAAAAACAAACAAAATCCGCGTACCTAGGGACGCACCCGAGCAAAGCGAGGGTAAGTCGCTATTATTGCATAAATATTTAACAACACTAACAATTACACATTTTGCCTAATTTCCATCAAAATGTTTTATCAAATTTCTGTTTATAATAACAATTATAATAGGTTTATAGCTAGTAATGTCATTAACTGACGCTCTATGCGAGCTAATATCATACGTTGTCCTCTAATAGCGTCCAATATCATAACAAAACACAATATGCGGTGTTTTTAAGTCAAGCCCAGTGCCGTTAAACCAACCTGTGTAACTTTTTATGGCAACTGTCATTACCCATGTACGTACACGTAAATTGAGCATAAAATAATTTGGTTGAAATACGTTGCGTGTTTTGCAAGCGCACCGAGATAATGAAAATGGGTGAAATTTATCATTCGTGTTATTTGATGATTCTTCGGATGTATGTTATATTATTGTGTGAAACGATGAATAATTCAACAACAAAAAATCAACTTACATTAAATTATGAATATTTTTGTGCGCATTTAAATTTAAATATATTTAATAAAACAAATGTATTATGTATACTCATATTATAAACCTTTTGTTTTATAATCTGAGTATGTATATAAAAGTGAAAGATCTCTAAAACTCATTCGCTCTGACTAAACACGAAATTTCGAAAACTACATGCCCTATTAAGCTGAGATTTGGCAGGTAGTTTATAGGTAGGAGAAGGAAACGTCAGCTAAAAACGGTTTTTACGATAGGGGGATTAAGGGGATATCAAGTCTATCGTAAGTTTATATGAAATTACTAAGTTTTTGCTGTTAGAGAGTAGAGCCATAAAGATAAGTTGTTCTGGTTACAAATAAATTAAATACGCAGGCACAGCCGTGGGCAACACTAGTATGTAATAAAATAACAAAAACATATGCCTATATGTACAAAATATTGAGGATTTGAAGTCCAGTATTTTTATTACAAAACGTACCAATAAATTTTGTAAATTTGCTGACCTGACTGTTAACAGAGGTGATTGGATATTTCAGCGAAAGGCAAAACGTTGGACGCCACTCAAGAGATAGTGGCTTTGGGCGCTTGTAACATTATAGGCGCTTTTTTTCATTCGTTTCCAGTAAACGGATCATTTACTAGAAGCGCTGTAAGCGACGCTTCTGGCGTGATCACGCCAGCCGCAGGGTTTTATACAGGTAAGTAACAATGTACTTATTATACAGATGTTTTATATGGGATATGAATAGCTTTGAAACAAAGCAAAGGTTTTAATTTATCTTTCTAATTATTTTATGTAATATATAACGTTTATAGCATTTGCAGTTAAGAGTGAAATTATTATTTAACTTTTCAAATTTGAATTCTTCAGAAATGATCAAAATGAGTCAAAAGTGTGACTCGATTTTAACTTTTAAGACATATCTGATCAATAAAATGATAGAACTAACTTAAGTTGTGTGAGTAAATTATATGCACCACAATAGTAGTTAATTTGTTGTTTTGTGGCTTACTAGTTTTTTGTGTACTCCCACTTGTATAGGAGCGTATAGAATAGGGAGTGCATCTTTAAATGAACTATAGCTATCTTTTTAATACAGATTTTTATTTCTATAACAAAAAATCCTTTTGAAATCCAAAAGTTGTCAAATGATACGCGATTTAACAGACTGTCTAATTGATGTATATAAACGTACATAAATGCTCTAAATTCCTTTCAATCAAATCAAATCCAGACTATGACTGATTACCTATGATTGCTATTAGTTATAGCAAACTAGTAACCCGACATCAGTATAAACACTTATTACTACTGTATTTAGATTAAGAAATCTTAAAGCATTTGATATAGTTTGCACTTCATCTATGGTCTGTTGATGATACGAGTACTATGCTAAAAACCTTCACGTATGTGCGGACAACGCTCATCGAGAACTAAATTTTTCTAAGCGACTAAACCGATCTTAATTCATAGCAATTTTTAATTCACAGTGGATCGCTTGTATTTCAGAAATAGAATTACAGAAAAACAAACAAACACACATTAACTTCTATTCTCTCTTCTAAGAGATATGTAATTATGGAAATGGAAGTATTTTGCATACGGCAAATACTTGAGTGCGGCTCAGACATATCTTGTTTTATATCAAAACTTTTCATTACCTGTTTTGGTAATTAATTCAAAATGTGGATACCATATAGGAAATTTTCCCTTTGTTACTCTGGAGTTGTTGTAAAGTAATTTTCTATGTCGTTTTTCATCTAATTTTGTTTTGAATGCTGTTGTCATTCTCATAGAATAAGTTAAATTGGTTTCTAGAATATTTTACATGAACATATGTATCATTTTTCATTTTGAAACTAGAACATAAATCTCAAAGTTATCAGAATAGTTATTGTCGCGCAGCTCTGAATTTTTGATATACTTCAAGTTTGCGTTAGTCGCATCAAGTTTTAAATCTACAGCTTTGTTATCTCAAAGTAGGAAACTGCATTAAAATGTCAGATCCCTTGTGAGTGAATTAAATTACTATGAGTTATGGCTTATATAGCTGATAGTATGAAAGAATATTTTTACCTTCGTCTGTATGTAAGTTACTATTTGCAATACGAGTGGTACAGGTTAGCTTTTATATTATTATATTATTCTTGTTTTATAGAGCACCTTCATAGCAAACTTTCTGTGTAAACAAAATAGTTTAATTAAATTGTACCGCGCATGAGTTAGTTTTATTGGCCAAATTTATATACGACTTTCTGCTAATGAATGTATGAGAGTCTATTTTTCATCCTTGTTCCACTTACTATAAATGTTAAGTTAAAATGTGGTTACACATATACTTTATGTTATCATGCTCATTTTCTTTTGTATGGCAATGTCCTCTTTCACTGTTGCAAATGGTAGATTAATATAACCAGTAAAATTAAATTATTCTTTTTTGCTAATATTTAATATAATTCCAATAATAATTCCAATAATAAAATTATTTGTTGCTATGTATATTGTTGAGAATAATATAAAATATAAAAGTAAATGTAATTTTAAAAATTTTCGAGAATTTGATGGCATTTATCTTGATAACAGTTGGACCAATATTAATAAGATCTTATTATTGTAAACGTGGTATAGATTCAATTAAAAATACGCTACGTTTTATATTAAGTGAAGTAAGGATCCTTCCTTACTTCACTTAATATATTCACTTTCAAAGATTGATATATAAAATAGATAGATTTTTTATACAGTCTTTTTCAATGACAATGAAATTCTAAAGACTACGGTAAGCTATAGGTTTAGCGCCATACCTCTTTTTGGTCGTTTCGAATTGTTGTCATTATGTAAAACCATTTTTTTTATTTAATCATTTATTTCAGGCAATATTTACAAAAAGATCTTAAATATGTAAACAGAGGTCCATAACATATATACTTTAAAACATATATACCTTAAATAGTGCACACACTGTCCTATAATTTTTCTCGCGCTTTTAATCTAGCTAGTTTTAGTGAAATTAGTCATAACCAAAAATCGCTTAGGATAAAACTGTATAATCCTATATTTTTAATAATGCTTTAATTTCTAATAGGTATAATAGTGTTACTTACGCTGGGGCTGCTAACACCGTACTTTTACTTCATCCCGCGCGCTGCGCTCGCCGCTGTCATTGTCTGTGCGGTTTTACACATGGTGGATATTGCCATATTGAAGAAATTATGGAAAACCAATAGTGAGTATGCATTTATTTATGGTTTTTTTCAAGTATTTTGTAAAACTAATGATAAAGTCATGAAATTTAGTTATTTCATATATATTATAACGTAGGTATTGTTATAATGTTGGATGTTTTATTTTTCCATTGACACCAAAATTTGCATGTTCGAAACAAGCATTCAACTTCTGGGTAGCGTAAATCAACTAACATCTGCGTACAACTATCAAACAATTTGTCCAAGATCCCAGAGCGATATGACACAACTTATTTTCACACAAATGAAACTTTAGGATCTCAGTCATGTCTCATGGGCTTTGAATACCTGCGTACTTGTGGAGTTCGCCCGGTGACACCTGGGCAGGTACCAGGTGAAAAAGGTAACTAAAAATAAGTGTTACTTAACTTAAATTTGTATAGCTGATTTTTACATATGTTCTGTAGAATATTATCCTAAAGTAATATTATAAGTGTCTGACACTTTCCATGGACCAAAACTTTTGTAAGACGCTTTAAAGCTTCACAAGAAATAAATCAACTTCACTTATTTTTACATGTCTGATTTTGAAATATATTGTTAAGATAACTATAACAAAGTTATATTTCATCAGTCAGACAAATAGTAATGATCAAACATCCCCTAAACATGAAAATTATTCAGCCGGGAGTATGAGCGCGAGAGCACTGTGCGCATGCGCCATAGTGTAAAATATTTAAATATCGGAAAAGTACTTACTGCTTTAAATTCAATATTTTTACAGCTTTATTTAAATAAGATGAACTTCAACATTAAGGTAATAATTAATAAATATTATATAATATAAATTTATAGTGTTCCTGGTATACTTGACGTTAATGCTGCCCGGCTCCAGTTGTTTTTAAATAATTACAGCGTATCTAATATTAACGAAGAATTCAATCCAAAAAAATTAAAAAATTTTGATGCTAGCAGTTTACCACCATGCGAAACTGAGTTATTTCAACAATTTCTCAGAGCTAATTACATTGCTAGCATATGGAATAATGCCAATGAGAAACAACCATCAATTTTTACTCCTGAAAACAATGGGTGGACGTTAGAAGAAAACCAATACCACTTTCATTGGTTTGACGGTGACCAATTACCAGGAGACGTCAGTGAATCTCTTCAACAATCAGGTACTGTACTTTGACTTCTACTTTACAATTTATTATATTCGTAATTTTATGTTTCTTTAATTTTTTGATCTGTTTTTGGCAGAAGAATCTGCCAGCAACGACAACATGATTGATGATGAAGAGGACGATGACTTGTATGGCCAGTATCATGACTGGCATAATGATGAAAATTCCAATGATTATGACGATGATAACGATGATTAAAAGATAAATGAATACTTTCTTTTATTAATGATAGTTAATTTCTTTTTTAATCAAATGATTTTTCTTACAATTGTTTCTAATGGTACTTTTTTTATAATAAAATCAAAATAATTGTTTTAAAACAATAAATTAATTTACCTTCATATTTATTAATTATTACCTTAATGTTGAAGTTCATCTTATTTAAATAAAGCTGTAAAAATATTGAATTTAAAGCAGCAAGTACTTTTCCGATATTTAAATATTTTACACTATGGCGCATGCGCACAGTGCTCTCGCGCTCATACTCCCGGCTGAATAATTTTCATGTTTAGGGGATATTTGATCATTACTATTTGTCTGACTGATGAAATATAACTTTGTTATAGTTATCTTAACAATATATTTCAAAATCAGACATGTAAAAATAAGTGAAGTTGATTTATTTCTTGTGAAGCTTTAAAGCGTCTTACAAAAGTTTTGGTCCATGGAAAGTGTCAGACACTTATAATATTACTTTAGGATAATATTCTACAGAACATATGTAAAAATCAGCTATACAAATTTAAGTTAAGTAACACTTATTTTTAGTTACCTTTTTCACCTGGTACCTGCCCAGGTGTCACCGGGCGAACTCCACAAGTACGCAGGTATTCAAAGCCCATGAGACATGACTGAGATCCTAAAGTTTCATTTGTGTGAAAATAAGTTGTGTCATATCGCTCTGGGATCTTGGACTAAATATTTTAAAATATTTTTGAACATTTTATCCTATATGCCTATTAACTAAGCTAGACATACTTTAAATTTTTCTGAATATTTTTTCCCTAATTATAATATACCTGTACATTTTATATTAATATCAAAACAAATTGTCCGACTTATAATATACATATAACATTATCCCTAATAATATTATCAAGTTATAGTTATCATAAATATGTATATAAAGTAAGAGGTTTGTATGTTACACAAAGTTGAATCCGTTTAATTAAATTTATCAAATGCCTAATGTAGTTTGGATCGTCGGAGTAGGAACGAGTAAGTTTGCTCGTCACTTTTGATGAAACGCATCGTTTATCTACTTTTAACTTAGCTAGCAGTTTTTATAATTGAATTTTGTGTCTCTACATAAAATAAATTTGATAAATAAAAGGCTTCAAATAATACACAAATCCGACAATTTAACGAGTGTGCTCTTCACGGTTTGGCTGACGAATAAAAGGTGCTTCAAAACAAGAAAAACCAATTAAATTTTTTCGCTTACACGGAAAATATGTAAACTGATGTAAAAACATTCAACAAAGTACAGACGTCTCGAGTGCAATTTATTTGTGCAGCGTTTAAAGATGCGTATTTTAAAAATGTAATAACTGTAGTGGAAACACAAAGCAGAAAGCTTATACGTACTAATTACAAATTAGCTTACATCCTGTAAGTAACAATTAAACTTTTATCAAAAAAAATTACGAGTATATTATGGGTATTTTTATCTATATGTATCCTAGCGACTCACCCTTGCTCCGCTCGGGTTCGTCCCTACTTACGTTTTAAGGTTTAGTATAGATTTGTCAGAGATGAGATATTTTGCCGCAGAGAAAACTCCTATATGTTTACCCGTCATTTATAAATTCTTTCTGCTTTACTTTTATTCTATATACGTATGAAGTGGCTTCGTGGTTAAAAGGGTCCAAAGCAAAGTCTAAACAAAATCTATGAAAGGATCTTTGCAAATCAACCTCAAAAGGCAAAATAGGGTGTGATGCATTTTGCCTATATGGAAAACCTATATCAGAGTTTTAATTTTATATTCAGACGTGGTCAAAGGATTGATTTATATAAAAATATTGATAAATTTCTGTGATAATAAATTATCTTTGAAGATAAATTTTATTTTTATTAGCCTAGTATATTACCGATACAGCTATATTATAATAAATATGTGTGGTTAATTAAACAAATTGAACAATGCGAATTTAACTTGTGCATTAAGGATTCTGTACATAGTATCGAAGATTTTTGTGTTGTTTTAACTTGCATAATTTGTTAGGATTATAGGAGTAAAATAAAATATTTTGTGCACAAGTAGTAGTGAACTATATAACGCAGTAGAGTTTTATTGTGTTAACAAAGCATAATTAAGAATATTGAAAAACCACTCTAAATTTTTATTCAAAATATGTAATTACTATTGTTGAAAGTTTATTGGAGTTATTTTATTTCAACCTCGTATTTTAAAGGTTAAGTGGAGAGGGGTACATAATATTTTAGAGTTGAGGAAGCAAAGTGATTACTTAGAAACTGTTGACTTAAACACAAAAGGCTTTTAGAAACATGAATGTCATTTTAAAAACCTATCCAAAGACACAAGCTTAGTAAACAATGTTTTTTGACTTCTCAGTTACATACACGTATTATGTACGTATGTAGTGCCTCAACTATTTTTTACTTTCATTATTAGATTTTATCATTGTCAAAACTTTCAGCTTTATCTGAGTGATATGAATTTATCGTACGAACAAACGGAAATGATGAAATTATACAGGTCTTGTTGCCATCTGGCTGTCGAACTATAAAACCCTCATCATTAGGTTTACTAAATATCATAATGCTTTAAATGTTTCGTATTTTCTTAATATTAAATTCAAAACTGAGGAGACTCTTAATTGGAGCATATTTTTGTGTTTATATTAATTACGTAATATCTTCGCGTATTATAAAATAATTTTAATGATTCTTTTTTAGGAAATAAGTTTTACCTTGAAGGTGATTCCATTTACACAAAGAAATTCCATTCTTGAGTTGATTTTGGAATATTTTTTTTTCTAGTAAAAAGTTTACTTTTTATCTTATTAATTTCTAGCGACTTACCCTTGCTTCGATCAGATGCATCCCTAGGTATGTTTAAATTTTTTTGAGTGGAACCCTAATTCGTTTTCTAAAATAAAGTAGCCAAGTTACTTCTTATAAAACCAGCTATTATTTTGCTAGTAAAAGCCCCTTCAAAATCAGTCTGGCTGTTTCGGAGATTAGCCGGAACAAACAGACAGACAGACGGGACGCACCCAAGCAAAGCGAGGATAAGTCGCTAGTCTATAGTAAATAAAAACTACGAGTACCAATTAGTTATTTTTTACTTTTTAGTGTTCTTTTGAAGTCGGTTTTTATTTTTTATTTTTCCATTTTTTTTTCGGTATATATTATTTATTGAGATAACATTATATTAATTTTGATATAACATGTGTCAATGTATTTCTAATCAAATATAAATAAGTCTTGAATACATCAATAGCAGTTTCAAATTAATAGAAAAAAAAAGAACTTTCCTATAAATAAACACAAAAAAAGTTCCACTACAACGATATTTGTACGAGAAAAAAAAAATACATATTTTGCTGTATCTGAACATTTATATTCTCATAGCGGTATCGTTTTTATCTTTTAATTGCAATCCACTTCAATGCGCCGATGTGGATTCACAACATGGTTTTGCAAAAATAATTGCACATAAAGCGAGGGTAAAGCCTCATTTTGCATCATGCGCCGTCTGCGTGACGCCTGTCATTGTGAGCAAACTCCCGCAGGCTTTACATGCGGTCCTCACAGATTGTGAATAGAAACACACGAGCTATAAATTGCACATGATTTATGACTCTGCGGTTATTACATAAGTTTGGCGCTATGTAATATAGTAATGAAAAGTATACGTACATATTGTTTATGTCTTTATAAAAGTATTTTCTTAAACTAGTTTAAAATTAAGTTATGGTTAAATAGGCATCTACACAAAATTCGCATACTCATTTTTGCGGTTTTATGTTTTTTTTTTTTATTTATGATTTATAATAATTTATTATAAAAAAGGAATTGAATATGAATGAAATTTTCATTACAAAAGAAAATGAGCAAGTCCTTTAATAAATTATTCAAAATGAATTGATTAAGAAAAATGTTTATTTAGAAAAACGTTTCCGTATTATTATTTTTTGCTCAATTTTTCAATTTACTGTCAATATTAAATAAATAATATTACTAAATAACTTCTTTATGATTAAATAAAGTCAATCTTACATATTATAGTAAATTTAGCGAACATATTATCAACACTTTCATGATAAAATAGTTAATGGTGCCTTACGGTTATTAGAAGCCGATATTGGCTGATGTTAGTTTGCTTGTGAATTTGTATTTTAAGATACTTTTTTGAATGTAGAAATACGACTCCGTATGTCGTTGTCTGCAGGATGGAGACGATTACTTTGGTTGTATGACTCTATTAGACTTTGTAGAGTTTGACTTCCGTAGGAAGCGAATCCGTTAATGTAGTCGTATATAGTCCTGCGTGCCACTTTAGCGTCGGATTGTGTTGGGAATACATGTTCTAGAAAATCAAATATTTTTTTTGCCGCATTAAAAAGTTGTGATAGCCCAGTGGTAACGCGCTCCCTTGGGAAACCGAGTAAAGGGGGTTCATACTTCGGGTCTCACACCTCTAACATTTTTATGTGTGGGCTGTAGTGTGATATCACGTGTATTTATTTTTGAAAGTGCTGACATAAGAAAAAAAGCTTTGCGAGATAGCTAGTATTTTGCTTCAGGTACTGCAACCTTAATGTCTGTCTGGATATTTTTATCACTGCGCATAGTTTTCTAGAATTAAATTAGAATATACCTGTATTTAAAGTAATATTCTTATTTTTTACCAAAAATAGTCTAAAACTGCACCACGTATCACCAGGGAGGAGGTGGGAGTTAAAAAGTTGCTAAAAAACATCACGCGATTAATGGACGACCCCTATACCTAACAAGAAATAATAATAATCTGCCATTCATAAATTGTTATTGTATTATTACACTATAACTAAAAAAACTACTGTTACTAATATCTGTTTCTTCATACTTGTCAAAAAATATAATATTTGTATATCCACATTAATATGGCTATAGAAATTCGTTATTCTGAGCGTAAATCATATCGAACAAAACAATAAAGAATTTCACGGTCATTTACGCTTCACTGATAAATTCTCTTACGCGTATTGTTCGGATATATTGTCTCACCCCTTCCGGCACTCGACATACGTATGCCATATCCGTCCGTATTTCGAGCCTCGAATAAATAATTCATTATTATGGACTGAAGCACTCTCCTTAATCGTTTCACCTGACATCTCCTGATTTATTATACAACTTAGGGAAATCTTCTTTTAATACTATCTCTGTAATTACGCAGTAAAGTGTGTTCAAATACACGATGAATTAAATATATATGTATGTTTTGTAATTATAAGAGTAATTCCATATTATTTTAATTTAAAATAGGGTGAAGGAATAATATCTAAATTAAAAGATACGAAATAAAAGCATTACATGAATACTATTTTCATCTTTTAGTGAAGAAGTTTTTATAAAATTAATATAAATGCACATGCCACATACTCGTAGCATTTAGCTTGCTTATAGTCGCTATTCTAGAATGATATAATACATTTTATATGTGACCCAACGTTATAATATAGCTATCAATGTTCAAATTATAAGTATTTTCACTAAAAACGGTTTCTCCAGTTAAGCAGCATAAAAGGGATCTCAGAAAATATATTACAAAAAGGCACTTCATTTAAATACAGTAAAGTGATAAAGGCATCGGAATTTGGGGTACGACGAAATTCTTTACAGAATTAGACACTCGAACGGCTTTAAAAATGTCTGAAGATTCAAATTAGGGACGACAGTGAGGACGCAAAATAAAGAACAAAGTCTATTTACTCGCTGATTTGAGGAGATAACTTCATTGAGCGAGTGTCGGTTTGCATCAAACAGTTTGGTACGTTGCTTGGTTGAAAGGAGCCAATCATAGCCCTTTGTAAGCTTTTCTTCAGTTCAATACGATTTTCGGCCTAATAAGAAATCCTTTTGGCTGCGTAGAACGTTATTTTCACATAGCAATCTTAAAAGTAGTTAGTTTGTTATTTGAGGAAAACTCGCATTTGAGTTTTACTTCATCGTAAATGTCAAATCCATACTAATATTATGAATGTGAAAGTGTGTTTGTTTTTTGTTCCTTGGTTTTTCGGTCCGTCCGTCCGTTCGTTCGTTCGTTTGTTCGTTTGTCCTTCTTTCACATCGAAACAGAATGACGGATTGACGTAAATTTTCGTATGGATATAGTTGGAGGATTGGAGAGTGACATAGGCTACTTTTTACCGCGAGACATTACCGCATTCCCATAGGAAACACGTCATAATACCACCCACAACAACTCATCATACTTATTTATATATAATATACATATACAAGTGTTCAGTATGGTCTATATTCCATACTAACCGTTAAAATGGATGAACCCAAGAGAAGCGAGGGTGAGTCGGCTAGTCTATCTATACTAATATAATTACACAGAGATAAATTATAGTCTGGAATAACACAAAGGCTACATTTTATCCCGGAAAAATGTACGGTTCCCGTGGGATAGACTTGCTTGTGTTCTCTAGTATTTTTATAAATCAAAAATAATGTTAACGCTTATTATAAAAAAATATGTAATATTATATAAACAATATCTAAATATTAATACGTGAAACAAAAACTTTGTACTCCTTTTTACGAAAATTGCGCGGACGGAGGAGTGTGGAATTTTCCACACTTATAGTTTATATAGAGAAGGAGTGCAGAATGCTAATATTTTTTAAAAATTATGCATAAAAAATACATTAAATCAATAAAAAAAACATTACACTACCATGTATTTGACACACACACGCATATATACTCTTTTGTTTATTATTAGTCTGTGGTCAAATTGAGAATAGATTAATATTGTAATATACGCAAGACAATAAATCTATAACTTAATGAATTATGGTTGATTTTCAACCACGCGGCGATCACTAGTTCGTATAAATCTAAGAAAGTATTACTTACTGATGTAGATTTACTTTATCGAGTAGGCGTTGAATGCTCACACTTTTTCAGTTGTTTAACAGAAGAAAAAATACAGATATCCACGTTTGTTCGCTTCAACATCTATATTCTGAGAATGTTTCTAGGGTTCCTAGGGTTGATAATTCTAAAGCCTAGTTCCAATGTACTAAATTGTTAAATTCTAACTTCCAGTAATAATAAAATATATGAATACAAATAGCACTAAAACACTCCTGTTATAGCTTTAAAATATATAGTAATCAGCACACACATTAGTGAAAATTAAAATTGAATTCGATGGTTTTTTAACAGTGTTCTGTGCACATAAAGGTACATAATAAAGGTATACTCGTACTTGAGTGTTAAATACTTATAATAAGTATTTGCTTTAAGTTTTGTTTTAGTTTTTATTTATACCTTTTTATTTTGGTAATTTTCTTGGCCCCTAACACAAGATATTCTATAAAAATGGAATTTATATCTTTAAGATATCATAATTAAAATAATGTTGCTATACACTACATTTAATATTTTCTTTTAAATTTCACGAAGCAAACAAACAAAACTTTTAAATATTTAACGTACTTCAATGATTATCCTAAAGTATTGTCGAAGTCCATAACACTATTTATTATATACATATGTATAGATGTTTCACAGGGTTAGATTTGATCCCGCTTGTGGGAACGTTTGTGTGCTGTCTCGCGTTGGGAATAGAGTTGGGGTTGGGTTGTGGAGTCGCCATCGACGTGCTATTGTTACTCTACTACCAGTCGCGACCGTCGCTGGATATAAGATATGTTGATGTAAGTATTATTATCTAATATCCGAGCGGAGTGAGAGTTGTCGTTAATATATAAACAGGTAGATACCTAAATAGGTATATATAAATATATATCAACTATTTATATACTAACTCTCTGTTCGTCCCTACCTACGTTTTGACGTTTCGTATAGATTTCTCAGAGATGATATATTTTTCTGCAGTAAAAAGTATCCTATATGTTGACCCGGATAACTGTCATCGTACCAAATTTCATCTAAATCCCTCCAGTGGTTTCTCCGTGATGCGTTCACAGACAGACAGACCTAAAAACTATAGATTTGGTCTCTGTATCGATAATAATGTCTATTTCAATTAGATTTTCCAAAAAATATTTAATGTATAGATTTGACTCGGAATTTTATTATATGTATAGAAGATGATTTATTCATGTATATGAAAGTCGCTTGGGTCGATTGGGTTTGTTTCTAGGCGTGTAACGTTAGCTTGTGTATTACTACAGATCTATTTGTGTACAAAAAAAAATATATAAGAATCTCTCTTTCAAGGAACTAATGCTTAAAAAATACGAGAGAATATAGTATTATTTTCATTATTCATATTTTATTCTCAAAAATTATATTAATTTAACTAATACAAATACTATAAAATTTCCATTATTCTTTAAAGAAAGTAAACGATGTGTATGGTAAAATCGAAAATAGTAGCATAAACAGCAAATCAAGCGACTATTTTTGACTTTGGTAGGTATTTATTTTGGCGCACTTCGTTATATAATTCTTTAGTCTGACTTCTGAGGTTTTGATATACGATTATAATGTATTAGGTTTTGATATACGATTATAATGTTAGTCTCCTTTTTGTATGTATTTATAATTAATTAATGTTAAAATATAAGTTGATATATCATATCAATGTATATTATGATAATAAAGTATATTATATATACTTGTATAAGTTCAAATGAGTTAAGTGATGTAACTCTAAATATTGACGCTGCTTCTATTTGTGTTCATGTTATTTACTTATCATGTTCCTTTGAATCGTTTGAAAGGTCAGTCTTTTTAGTACGATATATTTATTGAGTTATGTAAATGTTTCTAAGTATTTTATAAGAAAAGGAAATTTTTTAAGTAAAATTGAAGATTCGAATATATGAAGAGGTTATTAGGTAATTTATAAGAAATTTTAATTATTACACTGTGAAAAATGTAACATTTAAATAAAATTATAACATTGTACATATATTACTAAATTCTATTATATTATTAGTGGCTTGCCCTCGCTTCGCTCGTGTGCGTTAAGCTTGAATGGTTAAGAAGTTCACAGAAAAAAACTTTTTTTTTTGCGCCAGGAACCTTCGCAGGTATATGCAGAATAACTCACCAGAGTTTCATCACAACCGGATAATTTTTTTATTCATATAGATAGAACATACGAGTACATTAGGCTAATAAAAGCTTTAAATCATATTAAAAACATGATACATTTAAAACTAGAGGTCGATAAATTATAAGTCAATTTTACTTTTCTTCTTCTGTCGATATTAAGAATATCTAAAGGTAAATAAATGGAGTGATGATACCTAACGTTAGTTTTGAAAATTGGGGTCGAAAATTAAATACTGAATGTAATTCGTCACTCTGTGTTAAAGATTGAATCTATAATCATCCTATATTTATCCATTGTTATTTTTAAGTTCTATTTCTATTATATTTTTAATAAACGAAAATGAATCAGCTCATTTAGTAACATTCGTTCTTTACAGGACGGTTTTCTTCCGCCTCATTATTGCGTACACCCAATCGGTGGATTTCACTTTGCAAGTGCTGAAAAAGTCCGATCTAGATTGATTTCCCTGAAATATACAAAAAAAGTACCAAACACAGATGTTAGATTGGAAAATCTGACTATCATACCAGATGGTATTAGCAATGGTGCGGTCGAACCGAGACGAGCCGCCAACGTGCTAGTGGTGCATTGCGACGCGCTTTGCAGATTGGACTATACGTTTTTACAGGTATGTATTTTTTACCCCTCCATGACATTAACATATTAATAAGATGGTGAGCAAGCTGTTTCAATTGTTTCATAAATATTTTAGCAAAAAATAAAGTAATCGTTTTTATTTGGACAAAATGTTATATAAATTCACTTTAATCGCGCACCCAAATCTAGGACATGTTATACTAATAAAACTTCGAATAAATCTCGTCTACTGTAGAAAGCATGTTAGTCTAGAGTGCAAAGTTACAAAGGATAAAATAATTGAACAAGTCGAAAATTTATTACAGTTCAGTCAGGAAATGTATTACACAATTTTTAAAAGTTGTTTATTATAAAGGGTTATAATATTTATTTATTATTTATTTATGTACCATAAAATATATGTTATACAAAATAAAGTAACAGAATGTCGACAAAGGATAACTTATCTCTTTAAGAGATTTCTTCCAGAAACCCTTCAATAGTGAGAAAATAAGTTAATTTAATTTAGAGCGGTGTAGGTACAGTACAGCATTAAATGGTATAAACTTAATATTAAAATATAACAACTAAATATTATAATTATACAAAAATAAATATATTTATATACACATACATACATACAAACATATATACTTACATATACCTACATATTTATATACTATAATTTTATGTCTGATTTTCTGGAAGTATAAGTCCATAACAGTATAAAACATCATAAAAGTTTTGTTAATTATAATTTAAAAAAAAATGACATTGGATTATAAAATATTTCTTCATATTGAGGTCACGCGTAACGCATCTGAATCTGATTTTTATAAAACTTACTAGCAACTCACCCACTCACTCACTTTTAACAGTTCGTATAGATTTCTTAGAGTTGAGATGTTTTCCCGCAGTAAAAAGTATCCTATGACCTATATGTTGATCCGGATAACCAGCTATCACCATACCAAATTTCATCAAAATCCCTCCAATGGGTTTTCTGTGATGCGATCACAGACAGACAAAAGTTCTAAAAACCATAGATTCAGCCTCTGTATCGATAATAATGTCTATTTCAATAAAATTTCCAAAAAAATATTTAATTACAGATTCGACACAGAATTTTATTATAATATGTATAGATTACACCTATCACACACAATATACATATAATAAAATTGTAACTAAGCCGAATCTGTACATTAAATATTTTTTTGAAAATCTTATTGAAATAGACTTTATTATTGATACAAAAGCCAAATCTATAGTTTTTAGAATTTTTCTCTGTCTGTCAGTCTGTCTGTCTGTCTGTTACCGCATCACGGAAAACCGCTGGAGGAATTTTAATGAAATTTGGTATGGTGATAGCTGGTTATCCGGGTCAACATATAGGATACTTTTTACTGCGGGAAAATATCTCATCTCTGAGATAACCGTTAAAACGTAATTAGGGACGAACCCGAGCGGAGCGAGGGTGAGTTGCTAGTAACAAATATATCGTAGATTGGGATATGTACGATTTATTTGATAATAAATATTGTATTTTATACAAATATTTTTATCAGATTCAAGCAGAAACTCAACCTTATTTCGGGTCTTAGATTACAAAAATGATATCTTTATTTTCTTAAAACCGTTGAATATAGCAATATTAAATAATCTCTATAACAACTTTTCATGAAATTTCTTTATGTTTGTTTTTATAATTAGTCTGTGAGTTATTTTACTAGTAGCTAGTTTCTACTTGCGCTTTGATACACAAGTTTATATTTACTTTTTAAATACTGATCATGATTCATTATAAGGCTATTCGTTGGTCGAACCGCAGTATATGTGTTATAGGTTATAATAAGATCTACCCAATGGATGATGAAAGCATCAACGCACAACGCTCATATCGATACAGACAGACAAATTAACACTATTTCGACTTTTAGTTCAATATATTTTCAAAATATATTTGATGTACACGGTAAATCCTTTTCTTTTTTTATAATGCGTATATTTACATAGACAGATATTTATTAGAAGTGTCCACTTTAATATTATCTAGGGTTCAATTTTAAATAGATTTGTCAGTCATACAGCCGTGAACGTAATCAAAATGCTTGTATTGGTTGAATTTAATTGGTCAAAGGGTTTTACGCAGGGAACTCATGTATATAATGTATATGTTTACTTTACTTTACCACGTACCAATATAATTTATTCGTGCAAATCAATTGCATAATAGATTTGGAGTTACATATCGATATATAGAAGATATAATGTATTAGGTGAAAGTAGAGTACATTAAAAACGAAAAAAGGCGGTAATGAATTCTATAGTATGTTTTCCACGTCGAGGGAGATCAGGACAAACCTGGCCTCGCTAAGTTTGTTTTGCCACTAAACACTGTTTTCCTCGGAGATAACGGAGTCCTCTATATCCTCTATGTTTATTCCATAAGGGAAAGGGCGTTATAAGTTGTTGTCGTATATATTCGTAGTTCCTAATGAGATTTGTGATAGTACTCCCATGTCGATAACTATTTTACCCAAAAATAATTTTGAAATGAAAGAAATATTACAGTACATTTTGGTTTAATAACCTACCTTTTGAATCAAGTTTTCCTAACAAATCATAATTTTCTTAGAAGAATACCATCACATTAACATTTTCTGCAAGTACATATTTCGTGCTGGAAATAAAAAAAAAAATGTATACTAATATTCTGTTTATATATTAATCACTTTTAGTGTAAAATTTGAAAAGAAGTTTTATTTGAGAAGAAATTTTAATACTGAACGATACTACAAGAACGCTTGAGCAGATTCACAAAGAAGAAAATCTTTGAACACATCGGTGATTCATTGCGAAGCGCATAGTACGACTAAAACGATTACTATCCAGCCATGTTGCCTCTTTCGTTTTAATTTTTTCTATATACACTCCACTTCAAGTATAATTGTAGGTATTTTATATAGTTTATATACAATTTAAGTATTGTAGTATATAAGTTTTTATGAAAGATTTAAGTTATCTATTTACTAAGTTGATTTAGCGATGAGAAATTAGGCATTATAGAAATGGATAGCAATTATGATTTATATGTATCAGGATATCACTGATTATAATATAGTAATAGTTACTTCGAAAATTAGCAAGTTAAAATTAAAATTTCAACAAAGAAAATTGCACGTAGGTATATGCGGGAGAAAAGGACAGGACATTTCGTTTTCTAAATACGACAGTTTTAAACATTATTCTTATCTTAATAAATAAATTCACAGTATATACCACATAAAGAAAGGTTTAATTTAAAGATAAAAACCAACCACTATTAGATATTTTATTTTTAGCTTGTTAAAGCTTGGTTTTCTTTAGTAAAATATCTTAGTACCTACTCGCGTATTATTTTCACTTCTTGTCAAGTATTTATAATTTATATTAAACTAGCATTGCCCGCGGCTTCGCCCGTGTTCAGATGATACCAATACATATATCAGTTTCATCGCGCACCGCATGATTGGTAAATAATGGCGGTGATTGACAATGCTACAAAGGTTACTCCGTTAATTTCAATATGTTAATTTATCGCGAATCAGGGATGGGTTAGCGCTTGTTAGTTACTTTTTCCGAAATAATTTTCAAAAGAAGGATAAGTTCTAGAAGTACATAATTAAGGTAAATAAGTAAATAATTCCAAGCAAATACTTTTTATTCTTTCATATGGCTCGGCTAATATGAGTAAGTCGTAAGAATTTTGCGTTTTTAAGCCTTTTCCACATTTCAAGAAATTGTGTCAAAAAAAATCTGAAAAAGTTGAGGTATAACAGTTTCTAAAATACTTTTTATCGAAAATTATTTTGCATAATATACATTTCATAGTTTATGAGATATGGAATATTTTTAGTTACCCGCTTTGTACTGACAAACTAAACTGTTAACAACCATAAACTTGTTTTCCATAAAATGTTAAAAAATAATATGAAACGAACTAATTTTTACGGTTGATAAAACGAATCGATATTGTGGACACGTAAATTATATTATTTGTATTTATTTTAATGTTAACCTAACAAAATACGTAAGTAAGAAAAACAGCACAGTATTTTGCTATACGGAACCTATAATGCGCGAGTTGCATTAGTCCAATTTTTACATTGAAAGATTTACAAACATTAACATTATTTACTAAAGAATAAAAATTTTCATTTGAAAATTGTTTCGGCCAACAAAATATTACTAATATGTTACTAATTTATAAAGCCAAAAAGTTTGTTTTATTGATTGATATAAATATAATTTGAACATGGGCGGTGCCGCGGGTAATTTAGAGCACCTTAGAAAGTTCATATCTGTATATTCATTTTTTTGGAATTAAAACTACTTATTTTAAAAACACATGGCGACATCTATTACCGAATATTTAAATAACTTATAAATAAATATTTTGGGAGTTATTTTAATGAATAAAATAACGCTATTAATATATTTTTTTAAGATAAGCAATTTTAATACTTTATGCCATATTTTGTAAGTTACCTTACTAAAATATTTATAGTATCATCGTGGTTTTATTCTAATCAGTTTTTGTATTAATCCCTCCAGTGGTTTTTCCGTGATGCGGTAACAGACAGACAAAAATTCTAAAAATTATAGATTGGGCCTTTGAATCGATAATAATGTCTGTTTTAATATGTTTTTTTTATTATATGTCTAGATAGATGATAGCGGCGACTCTTCTTAGCGATAAATCCTTTATTGTTATAAAAATAAAAATATATTATAAAATTATAAATAATAAAAGCTACAACAATATCAAAATGTTGAAATTGATAGCAATAATTCATAAAAGGTTTTGTTGATGTTGAATTTTTAATCAAAATAGTTTGAAAATATTCGACGTGATGAAACAAAAGTGTATCATAAAATTAAAAGTATGCATAAAATGTAGGGAGCGTAGCGAGGCCTATGTAATATCCGTTATAAATGTTTTTTCTCGCATCGGCAAATGCCCGTGTAGGTTTTTGTAGTCCTTTCTGCTGTCAAACCACGTGTATTTAAAAAACGAGTTCGTTATTTTACAAAAGTGTACTCGCATGTTCATTGCATGTACTTCCCCTTTTTGTATAAAATAATTTATATTTTTACCTTGACACGTCCACGTAGCGTAAACATGATAATTACATACGTTCATTCGATTTTGAAAATTTTGTTAGGTTCATTCTTTGATAAAGAAAAACATTTTTCTTTAACATTGTATATTAAGTTCTAAATAAATAATCTATTTTTGTGGAAGCATGTTTATAGTATGATTTTATTTTTATATCAAAAATGGGCATACTCTTGACCTCCATCTTAGCTCGAAGGCAAAGATAAGATCTACGATGTAGCGATTTTGCCCAAGAGAAGCCTGTTAACACGCACCTTAAGGAGTTTCAGGTCGTACGCACTCGGAAAAACAGACGCAAGCAGGGCATTTCACTTCTTGCCTGTGCGCATTATAAAAGATGATGAAAAGCGCTTAGTGCGAGAATGGTCGGACCAATGTCAACCAAGAAAGGATGGTATCTTGCAGTACGGTCTGGTGTTCCGATGGTAGAATGACTCGTTGTATATAGAATATAGATGTAAAGAAATATATTAAACATCGATAAATTATATAGTTTTATACATTAATTATAGTATCCATAACTATAGTAATAATTGTGGGTGAAATATAGTTTTCATATTTTAGTAATTTAGTGTGAAGTTTATTTCAACCTGTAGTATAAAGGCGCAGTAAAACGTGTGGTTTCGATAACAACATGCATGCGATTTGACGTTGCGGTGGTGGTCCGCAATGGATGCTAACATGCGTAACTATTACTATACAATTTTCATTTTATGTTGTAAATTAATTCGGTGTTTCACGTCAATCATGGCAAAGTTATCGTAGTATAAACATTACATATACGTTTAGTGTATTTATTTTAACTTGATTTATTAATCTGTTGGTTTTCATTATGGTTAACCTTTGCTATATCGTTATATCGTTAAAACGTCAATTAGGTTTGGTTATTTAGTGTAATTATTTTTTAATATATTGTTCATCAATTTCACTTTGCTTATTAAAGATAATTGGTATTTGTAAATTTCATGGTTTTCCGTATATTTTTATAGTTATGTAGATCGAAACACTAAGAAAATCAAAATCCTTATAAAAATAGCTTTATTTAACTTTTAACTTCAACTTAACTTCAAAATTATTTGAAAGTCGTACTTTGGGATGGATTTTTTATATACCTACTTTACCACCCTTAGATAACAATTAATTAGATGTACACTTAAAAATTTAAAGTCGGTTAAAAATTCAATTAATGACATGTAATATGTATATTAGTTACATTAATATCTTATATCTTATAATAAAAACAATTTAATAGTAAAACAATAATTGATGCCATTAAATATTTACATTACGTTATTGATATCAACAAACGATACATAATTAAATATTCACATTAAGCCTTCGCAATAAAAATTCACATCTGACTGACAGAGTAATTTATACGAAAATCTAAAATGATTTAAGCAATGAACGAGTATATACGCATATACTGAACAACGTATTGTTCTTACAATTAGCTTAGTAATTACACAGTTGATTCTTTTTTTCTGCTGGTAGTACAGAGTTTATCCCGATATGGCGATATCTAGGATAAAAGCAAATTAAAACAATTGTGGTTTTGATATCAACATGCATGTGATTTGACGTTGTGGTTGCGGTTCGCATTGAACTGATGCGAACACGAGACTGCATTATCATACAATTTTCATATTCTACTCTTAATTAATTCCATGTTGTAAACCAATTATGCCTAAGTTACGTTAATATAAATCTGTTAAGCCTATTTATTTATGATACAAAATTATAATATCTGTTTCGATCGTAGTTAAACGAGTGTCTAAATCGAGGTACCTAATACAAAATTTATATTCACGTTAAATTAATGTGAAATTACAATGTCAAAATACTCGATTGCTTTTTGATGGTACTCATAAATACCATCAATTCACTATTAAATACATTTCTTTTTATTAAAGGGGGAGAACGAAATGTACAATTATTAATTTCTTCCTAAAAAACAAAAACCGACTTCAGAAAAAAAAAACACTAAAAAGCAAAAAATAACTGATTGATAGTTTTCATTTACTACAGACCTAATCTAATATTTTCGAAGTCGATGCTACCTGATACAAATCAAAGCACACCGACCTTGAAAATACCTGGTTAGGTATCTATAGTAAATGAAAACTACCAATCAGTCATTTTTTACTTTTTAGTGTTTTTTTTTTGAAGACGATCTTTGTTTTTTTTTTTTAAGTTTTTTATATCTAAATTATTTATTTGAAAAGTACATTTTTTTATGTAAGTAACTACATGTATAAATGTCAAGTAGCTTAGTTATTAAAACAACTACTAGACACGTAACTAATGTACAAGTCATTGAGCACAAACGGAGCCTTAAACGATTATTCCCCTATTAACAACCTTTGATCACCGCTACAACAGTTCTTTAGGGTAAAATGATTTTATATGAGAAAAAATATTCATGTCATATTACATAAATTATCCTTCTAGTATCTACCTGTGGGAAAAGTGCTATTTTGTCTTTTTATTAATAATATTAAATAATTATAGTCCTTTCTTAGTAAGTTTGCGGTGTCGCCTCAAGCAATTTGAAGTTCTTTACCAGATGTTTAAGAGTTGTGAGCTTTATTTTCGAATGGGTGTGAAAATTTTATAGATAAAATATATTTTATTTTACTTGGTCACTTGATCTCTATGAACATTGTATTTAGTATATGTACAGTGTGATTTTTTTCAGAAACAAAATGTATGATCTAAAGTGATATATTTTTGAATTCTTTTTATTCCGATACATAAAGTGGTGAATACTATTGCAAATAGTTACTGTGTTGCCTTGTGAGAGTTGTTTCTTTATTTTTTTTTAATTGTTATTATTGTAAATTTAATGGTATCAAAATTTCAGAAATTATGACGACTCCTTGCATGTAAGTAAGGAAAATATCTAGGACAGAATCATTTTTCCTGCGTATTTATATACATTTGTTTTTAATGTTATTTTTATATATTTTAATGTTAATTTCATTATTATTATTTTCCCAATTTTATTTATAAGAAATATGAACAACCTACAAAAGTCTGGTATGTTAATACGTATAACGACCACGTAGCTAAACTAAGTTTCACTTACATAATATTCTTGCAAACATTAACAAGCTTAAAGCTGAAAATCTTCATAGAATAATAAACCTTGTTTAAAAATTCTACATTATCCTCTAAAGTGAGAAGTTGTAGAATATAAAATAATGAAATTTTCTTGTTTAACAAATAATTTTATTTTCAGAGTTTAAAAATGTTAGTTCAAGAATGGTCACGCAATGGCCGTGTTGTGTGGTGCGATGCAAGTTCGTTAATTAAGGAACAATTGAATAGTGTTCTACAAGAACCCTTGTACTGTGATAATAGTGACTTGAGAGTATACTTGTTAGGTAAGTTCACGTACAATAAAAAGTATAACTTTAGTATATTTTTGTTTTAATTATATAATATTATATGGACTACTATGGACTATGTATTTGTATTTGAATTTAACATATAGTACTATTTTATTAAACTGTTTGTAAATATGTTAAGTTATAAAAAGGATATCGTATAGTTCTATTTTATCATATAAACATATTTTATATAGATTATTTATCAAAGTATTTTTATATCATATATAACAATACTTTGATAATTTATATAAAATATTCCAGCCTCCAGGTAACACGTTCAGGGCTTATTCTTTCTTTATTCATGATGTATTTTCATCAATCAATATAAATACACATGAAACCCTTCTTTGACAGTGATTGATAGTAATATAAACGTAAAAATATAATAAAATATGTGAAATGATTGCCGTCATAGGCCGGTGGAGTATATTAATAATTGACACGCTTGAAAGTTCCATTGTCGTAAGGGATGATTTTTTATTGATCATATTTGTATTATTGCATACCAATATTTATTCTTCTCAAGGGAATGCCTCCTTATATAAGTGGAAATCGAAGAAATGTTTCTTTTTATGTTGGGAAATGCATTTACGTATACCACTTGCATATACAGGTTGAATTGGTACGCCCGGCTGAATTGTAGCTGATGGTTCCCCATCGCGACAAGGTTGATGCACAATACAGGGTGGGGGGAGGGGGAGGGGGATTATCTGTCTCCTAATAAAGGAGTAAGAAGGAGAAAGGATTCTATTTAATCCAAAAGAAAATTACTGAACGATTTGTATACACTAAGATTAATAATATTATAGTTTTAATTGAATGAGATTATTTTATAACTTTATAACTTTTAACTTATAACTTTATAACTTATAACTTTATTGTTACTTTATGAATAAAATTATTTACCATTAAATAAGTGTATAATATAAATTCAGATGACCTATAACCAAATCGTGTTTTCATTACGTTTAAAAAGATAAATTGGCGTTTATAATTTATTATTGTTAGATATTAACATTTAGGCCTCTCATAACACCATTTATTATTAAAATAATGTCCATTAAAATTAATTCGTTTCATAATATCCGCTCATTTGAATTTTATTGTTTCAGAAATAACAATGCCGACACAAACGGGTAATGCTAGTGATACAAGACTATAGTGTCATATTTTTATGTATTGTTATTGTTATGTACTGTATATTCCTATATACGTGTTCGTTGTAATAAATCAAACTGTAAATATACTCTAACAGTCTATGTAAATTAAATTTTAATTTATTAAAAACGGTTTTTGTATATGATTTTTTTTATTAGTGCAACATATAGTTTTGAGAGATATACGAGGTATTCCTAATTGGATTTGAATTTTTTAATATATTTCAATATTTTAAGCTTATATGTATTATATCTATATTAGTTGCTCTAGATTTAGGAAACTTTGGCGCTGGCAGCATGATTAATATCGTTCATTATTAATCTATTGACGTCAAATATTATGTAACTATACTAGTAACTTACCCTCGTATTTCTTGGCCGTGCCAAGCTACTTTTTGTATTTATAATATTATATATAGACAGCGCCACCATTTGGCTAATTTTGTTATTAACAGTAGCCTATTTGTTACTCGGCCTAGGTCATAGTCTGTACATATACTAAATTTACACGCATACAAACATTCGCATTTATTATAGTGTGATATGATATATTTAAATAGATGAATGTTGAAAATTTACCTATCATTTATTATTATTTATTTTTAAGTGCGGAAATTGAACTTACATCAATTCATGTGTGTTGCCATTAAGGCCTTTAAAATAATATACATCATTTCCCCTTGCAAAAGGCAATCAGTTTCAGAGAGACGATTTCTGCGTCGAAGTCAAAATGTAAATAGACCGTATGATAGGAATAAACATAAAAATAAAATATTGGAAAAGCAATTAATATGAGTTTTATTTCTTTACATAATATAATTAATTAATCGAATTTCGATCGCTAACGATACTAATTATCCGTACTATATTTACGAAAAGAATTGCATGTCTTTTGGTTTGTTTGGATTTCACAGCGTTGTTCCTAATTTTAAATTAATATTTTATTTTAAAAAGAAGTTAGACAACGCGGTTTATCGTTGTATGAAATATTATTGGATGGATAAGAAATTATTAATAGTAGCTCCAATAGAGTAAAAAACACAACAAACAATGGGATCTTTTTGGATTTTTGGTGTTTTCTGATGTTTCGAATGCTTTACAGCTAGCTAAACGCTGTTTATTAATAGACTAATTAACAAGCCATGAGTATCGTATATGTATTATTTTTATGTTTTGACTGCCTCGTAATTCGTTGGTGTACTTGGTCTAGCTAGCATGTGCGGCTGTAGATCCGGAGGTGCTGGGTTCGAGTCCCAGATCAGACCTATAATTATTGGGTTTTCCTATCAAGAAATTCTTAGTAGTAGTAGGGAGTTGGGAAGTTAGCGGTGTTACACCTGTGCCTCGTATAACCGTCGATCCTACGCCTAATCTCTCATCGGGCTTGCCGAAGTATCGCCCCATCATTTATCGTACTTTGAGGAAAGGAATAGAGAATGCACTTATGTCTACGCGCATACATGTTTAGTATAATATCTTCTGCGCAGTATTTTGGTTTTTGGTTGCCGACGTTTCGAAAGCTTTACAGAAAATGCCAGGATTAAATAGTATTGTAAGTTACTATGCCATTTGTCTAGATCTTCTAAATTATTATGTACTTTTATGCGTAAATACCACCTGTAATAACTATTAAATAACTTTTGAAGCGTCTGAAACCTTAGTTTACCCCGTGTGTATGTTTGCTCTAAAGCAATTCGAAACATGGGGAAATCCGAAAACATTGTTTTATTTAAATTGACATACATGTTATATTTGTTCACACATTACGATTATATGTACATAACTTCGTTAGTCACACAAATGCTTGATTTTAAAAAGCATGCTAAAAATACAAATGACATCAATGTTTTTGTTTTAATTTATAAGTACCATACAAGGAAATCATATATTTCTCATTGTTTGGCTTTTTTTATTAAGCCACGCTTTTTAAAATTACTGATAAGTTATTTCTTTACACAAGAAATAATGAAAGCCGTTATTTATTTAATTTTACAAGCCAATAAAATTTTCAAACTGACGAGTCATTATACTGATAGTATGTGAGGTATTGAACATAGCAGAGTCGAAACAATTTTAACTACTATTGGCTTATTGTTTAATAGTTTCAGTTTAAATACTATTTCTCTTTTATGAAAATCGACTTACTGTGGCAAAGATATGAAATGATAGAGCCTTTGAATTAAATGAAAAAAAAAACTTTATAACCTTAAGTTCTTCTTTTGGTATTTATTTTTATTAGTGAGCTTACATTTTTTTATATAAAAATAACTAAATTTTTAATGTTTTTCTTTATTTTTTTTTATAAATCCATGTACAATCCACTCTTGCTTTATTTAGGTTGTACCTATTCCCGCTTCGTTCAGAAACCAATTGCATCATATTAATACATAGGTACATATATATGTATGTATATCACAGGATCACTTGATATAACAAGATAAAAAGTGGCCTATGTTACTCAGATATAATGTTGCTATCTATGAGTATTAACTGAACAATTTCTAGAAACGAATAATTTTGTAATGAAGAAGTCCTTCATCCAAAACCACAAATATTACTACATTATAATGTTATTACATAAATAATAACCGGTAGACAATAGTAGTGGTAACGATATCCTTATGATAGTAACACAATAAAATGTTGTTTATTTTCCATACTAAAAGTATATGCTTATGCATGTATGGTGCTAAGTATGAACATGTATTAATAGGTTTTGTTGTCATCACAATAAGTATTACAAGGTTTAGGTATATTAAGTACATAGTATTATATTATAAAGTGTATTTAAAATTGATTCTATATAACATTCATAATAAAGAAGGATATACAACTACGTAAGAATTACACATAGAATGGATAACAGAATTATGTCTTCACATAAACAGTGGAAGCAATGGGAATGCGCCGCAGTTATGTAGGATTGTGTGAGACGTTCCTGCGCGTTTATTTTGCTATTTTACTAAAATTATAAGATTTTTTTATTTAGTATACCATCTAAGAACACAAAATTTATTATGATTAAAACCTTTTAAGTCCATTTCCTCCAAACCAAATATTATCAAAAATATAACACAAGAGAAACAGTTGGTGGGCAGCCCAATTGTGTGTTTAGTTACTGAGAGGCTGCAGCCTGTAGGTAGTTTTTTCAAGGGCACGGATGAGACAAATTATGTTTATATATTATAATAATCCATACTAATATATAAATGCGAAAGTAACTCTGTCTGTTTGTCTGTCTGTCTGTCTGTTACCTTTTCACGCTTAATCCGCTGAAGCGATTTAGATGATATTTGGGATAGAGATAGTTTGCGACTCTGGGAAGGACATAGGATAGTTTTATCCCGAAAATCATCCCTTAAGGGAGTGAAAAGGGCGATTAAAGTTTGTATGGGAAATCATTTCTTAAGTAAGGCATATATACATTTTTTTTTAATTTTTAAAGTAGGTACTTATCGTACTGATCGTAGAAGGGTGAAAATTGAGGATTGTATGTATTTTTGTATGTTGTATCATAAAAAAATAGAAATTAAAAATTTTGTCTAAAAAATAAAAAAAAAAATTTAGGGGTGGACTACCCCTAACATTTAGGGGGATGAAAAATAGATGTTGGCCGATTCTCATAGATACCGGATAAGCACAAAAAATTTCATCAAAATCGGTCAAGCCGTTTCGGAGGAGTATGGCAACGAAAACTGTGACACGAGAATTTTATATATTAGAGATAAATTATTTTATACTAACCGTGATAACGTGCCCAGGAACGAACGTGAGCGAAGCGAGCGTTAGTCGCTAGTGCTTAATAATTATACTGTGGATATATGATCTGTGACTGTGGCTTCGCTCACGCTCGTCTTCCCAATGCTCGTCCTATATATTATATACGCTTATACAGAATGGATTTTTGAGACGGGACAGTAAGGGCTGGTACCTTAACTGTTATAGTTACAGGAAAACGCTCCTAGGAGACCATCCATAACTTTTTAAGATATTCTGAACTGCATTCACAGATTTTGAAAAAAATGTACAGTCAGCGAGAAAAATGCTGAAATACCAAAAAAAAAAAAAAAAATTTATGCCAATCGATGCTATTTCAAGTAGGGATCAAAAGACTCTGGTACCATTTAAGGTATGAGTACTAGAAATGACAGAAATCGCCAAAATCTTTTCCCATACATTTTGTACGGAAAAACGTTTACACCCTAACACCCTGTATATGTTAACACCCTGTATATGTTAACACCCTGTATATGTACATACACCTTAAGACTGGTGAACTTTAATTCTTTTAGTTTACCTTTTTTATTTTGAATTAAAAAAATCAGACTTCGATACATCTCGTGCACCATCCTACATTTTGACGATGACGGTAATATAATAAAACTATACGTAGAGGAGCCCAGTAACCACAAAATTTTAATTTGAACGGACAATGTACTAACTCATGGATGGCGAACACACAAAATAACATTTTTTCGTATATGTATGTATAAAAAGAAGATTAGGCTAAAGTAAAGTGTTTAGACAACTGACAAGAAGCATGTATCTAATACATTATTTATTTATTGCGACAGAATACTGAAGAATGGAACATTTCTATTGTTTATGTTAGTTGTTTGTAAAATATTAGTGGTGTTTAGTAATATTATTATTTACATTCTCTTTGACTATTTTTGACAAGTAAATGTTTTTAATAAAAATAATAACAATTAAAGTACCTAATAAAAACACAGTTTTGTCACATTCTTTATTGTGTTATTGTGAATGTTTTCGCGTTCCAATGTGCTATCAAATATGTAATCTGCTATCAAAAGATATCTGTATGAAAATAAAAATTAAAATGAAAACGGCGTGTTAGTTGCATGCCTTTACTGTTACGATCTAAACGGCAACAAGATGAAGACTATTCGGAGAATAGAGTTTTGTCTAAAATAAAAAAAAAAAATGTGATGTTATAACAATAATGCTTTTCATATTTACGTAGTTAACTTACTTGTTACTAGCTATAATCTAATAGAACCATCCTCATCTTATTAAGATCATATAATGAAACTTTTGTAGCATTTTCGAATTCGAGCACAACGTTCCGGTAGCTTGCGTACCGATTCAGACCTCCTCCGGAGCGATAAAGATGACTGCCATGACCATGTATCTCCTCGGCTCACCCCTGGGATTTGATAAAAAAATATCTAACGTAACATTGCAGATACCTGCTACTTTCTGCGCGCTTTAAGAGGTTGTATCTGATAATCTGCAGATTAACGTATTTCACATTCTAACAAAAACGTATAGTATAAAGGATTTAAAATTTCAACAATAATTTGGGACATGTAATTTTCTATAGCAAATCCGAAATCTAAATATTATTTAAAAAATATTTGAATAATAGTGTGGAATGAATGTGTATAAATTAAATAAAATAATAATTAAATCTAAGAAGAATTAAATAAGAGCTATTGTGGCTTAATGTATGAAGTGTGAATGAAAGAAAGAATGAGGGAAAGGGACAGAGAGACAGAGTAGAGATTGGTATGGTTTTAATACTGGCGAATCCTCAATCCCACAATAGATTCTGGAGTATATAACCTTTTTTTTTTTTGAGTTTCAGTTTTAGATATATTAAAATCTCTGATTTTGTGGCTTGGTACGGAAATCAATAAGCATTAAGCACACTAACTTTAGCTACTACTACTTCTACTATACTTGGGCAAAGTGGCCTAACAATATCCGCGCGACAACTATTTAAATAAATTAGGAATACCTACTCATTTGAATTTAACCTTTAAATCAATATTTTTATAAACTCCTTTGAAAAAATACTTGGGTGTTTTTAAATGTTATGTTCATACTCTTCTTAATATTATGTTAAAGTAATAATAATGACCTCCCGACCGACGTCGGCCACGGCGGCCAGTCGCATTGAGGCAGGAGATATTATAGTGGACAAGTGTACGTTTAGACACAAGTGCACTCTCTATTTCTGTTACTCTCATGCTCCGGTGGGACGACTACTCGACACGACCGGTGAAACACCGGGGGTGAAAAAGTTAAAGTAAGTTTATGTTTTATGACATTGTCATACGTTTATTAATTCAATTAATAATATACATATTATTTTGTACTGGAAAATAAAGTGACCAGGGGCCGGTGGTCTGGAACAAAAAAGGCTGCTTCCAGTAACAGGCTTGCTCCGGGTGGACACTGGATTTCAGTGTTCATTTGTTTTATTGTATTTTATTGTACTGAGAAGAATCAGTGTACTGAGAAGTAACATTTATTAACAATATCTTTCTTTACTTCTAGTAAACTTTACGTCTAGCATTCGGCCGCCAAAATAAGCTGTTTCAAAACAAAAAAAAATATATACCTACAAAACATTTTCTAAGAGAATATGGTCGCCGAACTACCTACTAGTAATAATACCCAGTTAGTCAGCATTTAAAAGACTAAATGGCCGGATTACTATTACGGCATTTATTACTTCAGGAAAAATAGTACCACTCTTCAGCTAATTATACCAATATTAAAGATTCAAAAGCAATGCAAATTAAAATTTGTAAGGATAGGGTGAGAACATACCTATTTAATTCTTTAAATAAAGCAAAAAATAATTTCTATTTTAATTTTCTAGTGTCCGGCCGCTAGGTTTTTTTAAGTATATGCAGTGGTCGGGCATTAGGATGGGATCGCAGGAGACTGAGAAAAGCATACATTTCTGGAGATTATTTATTTATTTAAAAACGAACAGCCTATTTATCATAAATTAGTTTCAAATATATTTTTATATATTTTTAATTTGAAAAAAAAAAAAACTAAAACTATATCTCACATCCGTGGGTTGACTGGAAAAAAGGTGAATTTAGGCTCACCTTTGTCTATGTCATTTAATATGTATTGTCTGTATTTTTTATTAGAGCAATAAAGTATATATATATATACCTATGCTCAAAATCCTTGAAAGAGCCTATTTATTATTACAGATATAAGTCAGCGATTGACTTCAGAGTCCGGACACTGGGAACTTTACTCTAGGTAGGTACAGAAAGACATTTCTTTGGATAGACATATACAGTAGGAGTCATGTCAACATATATTGCATAGAATTTTTATTTGTTTTATCATTTTATTCGACAACCACAAGAACTTCTTGTTTTTTTTATAAAATTGGGTTTGTTTTCAATTGACTATTAACTATGGACGTAGAAGCTACTGGTAGGAGCTGACATTAAATAAAAAAGAGGTTTACACAATTAATGATACCAACAAAGTAAACAAATTGTTCGTATGAAATCAAGTTATGTAATAATCTGTAATCAGACATCAATAGTTTGCACAAATCACATTATACACCTATAAATAAGCTCGAACATCATTGCTTTGGTCATTCTCATCTTGTTTTACAACCTGTTTCATACTCATAGCAGAAAAATTATACTATGCGAACTATCAGTTGCCTCATCCTCCTCGTCGCGGTCGCTATAGCTAGTGACAATAAGCCATACTATGACTTAAACGACGCTCCAGCTTTGTTCGAAAAATTCATGAAAGACTACGACCGGCATTATAAGGACGAAGCAGATAAACAGGCCCACTATGAAGCGTTCAAGCAATCTTTGAAAGATATCAATAAAAACAACAAAGAACAACCCACAGCTACGTTTGATATAAACTTCTTAGCCGATTATACGGATAAAGAACGGAATAATTTATATGGTGAATTGCCACGTAAGTTTTATTTATAATAGTAAGATGTTTTTATGCCTTAGTTATTATTAGTATAGATAATGCTAATATCATAAAGAGGCAGAGTTTGTTTGATTGTTTGTTTGTTTGTTCGTTCGTACGTTCGTTCGTTTGTTTGTTTGAACACGCTAATTTCAGAACCTACTAATCCGATTTGAAAAAATCTTTTTGCATTAGATAGCCCGTTTATTGAGGAAGACTAGAGGCTATACATATATCAATATGCTACTACGCAAGGGAGTGGAGTAGTAATATAATATATTCTCTATCTATTCCATATTAACCGTTAAAACGAACCTATAAACGAACCCAAGCGAAGCGAGGGCACGGTAATGTTATATACCGTGGTGAGGTTAAGCCGCTGTTTTTTAAATATTAGAACAAAAACTGGCAGACATTAGGTAATCAAATTTTATAATTTACATATACCCTCAAAATAACATACATAACTTTTGCTTTAATTTTGCATAAAAATATTCATAAATTGAGAATAAAAATAAAATGTCAAAATTTAATTATTATCGTATGGGACCATTACCAGTAGGTATATGAAATATACATACCTACTAACTAGGACATAGTAAGTATTTACTACATATATGTATGTATGTGTGCTACAATTAATCTAAACTTATTTAACGGTTTCATAGACTATCTCATTTATAATGTTATTAGGAACATTAAATTTATTACGATAATGTTTTGTTTCCAGTACCAGAGAACCAGAGAAATTAAAATTTTAGAACTGAAAAGATGGATCTTTACCACGTGCAATTTTTTTGATGTTATACAAAACAATGCAATAAAAAAAATATATATCTTTTTTATTTAATATCCACAGTATTTTTAGGTTTAAAGAAAATATAGAATGTTAATAAAATAGTTACAATAATCGTCGATAAAACCAATAACATTTTAATTTAATTTTACTTTAATTTTTAAGAATGACATTTGTTGTGTTGATTCCCAATCAACGAATATTAATTCAAATTTAATTTAAATATTTTATTCAGCTTTAAATTATCACATTTTTTTAATGAACGATTTTTTTAAGACGACTAGTTCGTAAAGAAGAAGCCACGAGAAAAACCGGCGAAAGAAACTCAGCGGGACTAAAATATTTTGTTTTTATCTTTTTTATAGTTAAATTGTATGTTTGTATGTATTCAGCCTTTTTTTAACGTCTCACTGCTGGGCACGGGTTTCTCTTCAATACGAGGGGGAATTAGGCTATAGTCCACCACGCTGGCCAAATGCGGGTTGGCGGACTTCACATGTCTTTCGAAAACTTGCAAGGTTCTTTCAGATATGCAGGTTTCCTCACGATGTTTTCCTTCATAGTAAGGCAAGTGGTAATCATGCTAGAAATGATTCGCACGTGAAAATATCACAGGTGCGAGACCCTGGATTTGAACCCGCTTCACTCGGTTTCCCAAGAAAGCGCGTTACCACTGGGCTACCACTGCCTTAGAGTTAAATTATTTTCTTAATTATTTTTTATAGTTAAGTTACAATAATTCTATATAAATTGAAGTAGACTGGACTCTGGAGGCGATCATTCACAAGGCGTGCCATCTTCTATAACATCATTTCTTATATAATAACCTAACGCACAAACGTTCTTTAATATTTTTTTGAACTCGGTACCTAATAGAAGCTTTTTGAACGTTTTCTGGGATCCTGTTGTAAAAACGTCATTGTCCATAAAAAGAATTATTGATTTTGTGTAAACGAGTCACAGGCATTGCAAGTTTGTATTTGTTTCTAGTATTAATGTTACGCATGTCAACTTTTTGGGAAATTCATGTATAATTTTTTTACGAACATATAGTATATTATGTATAACATTTTCGTACACGTACTGAGAAGCAACAGTTAATATTTTTATTTGTCAATATTATTGATTGTATGGCTAGTGTTAATATTTAATTAATAATAATTAAGTGATGAAGAGTTTTTATAATAGTGATTGATTTGATGATTTTTAGATTTTTTGTCCATTTGTCTGTGCGTTTATGCGCTCTAATCTCAGAAACGGCTTAGCCGATTTAGGTGTCGTTTTTACTAATATGTTGTGGTAAGCTTAACTTAACATTTACTATTCGTGTTTTTTCAATCGTTCTATAAATAAAAAACTAATGTCAATTAAAAGAATCATGCCAAACATTTATTGGAAAAGAATGCTATAAAATTACTGTTCAGTTGATTAGGCTGAAACTTTGGTTAACTATATTATAGATTGTAAAACGAGGCTGATTGAAAGTTTATATGAACGCAACAAAATAAAAAAATAGAAAAAATATTTTTGAAAATTTATTAGCTTCCTATGTAATTTGAGCTCACATCTATCTATATGGTCGAGTAAATTAAATAGAGTTCAACTTAGACTGAGCGCGCGTCGGCTAGACGCTGGCGTACCCTGGTAACAACTGAACGAGCTAACGCAGATTTAGCTGGTCAGTCTTTTTTATATAATATGTAATACAAAACAGAAGAGCCCCATTTATAAGTAATCTATAGAGATAAATAAAATTGAAGTGTCTGTTTGTAATGTCAAAAGAACAGCTTACTAAATGCATATGAAATTATTTACGGTACCTACTATAAGAAAAATACAATTTTAAAATGTTTGTCTGTCTGTATGTTCCATTTATCTCCCTAACGGCTGAACCGATTTTGACAGAACGTTTACTGACACGTACCAGGTGTTATAAGGAGTAACTTAGGCTACTTTTATTTTAGAAAAAAATTATAACCTATGAAATTGTGAACAAAATCCACGTACTATTACAATAAATACATTGAAATTACAAAATATATACTTATTTATATGTAGATATACAAAATAAATACACTAAAAAACTTATACTACAAATTCAAAAAATATTAAAATTAATATATTTATACATTTAACTAGCGACTCACCCTCGCTTCGCTCGGGTTCGTCCCTAGCTTGCATTAAATGACGATTGATCAGTTTTCGACCGGAGAGGAAAAATAATTAAATTACTAAAATGGCTATTAAAAAATAAGGGTTGATCGTAGAAGGGTGAAAATTGAGGATTGTATGTATTTTTGTATGTTGTATCATAAAAAAATAGAAATTAAAAATTTTGTCTAAAAAATAAAATAAAAAATTTAGGGGTGGACTACCCCTAACATTTAGGGGGATGAAAAATAGATGTTGGCCGATTCTCATAGATACCGGATAAGCACAAAAAATTTCATCAAAATCGGTCAAGCCGTTTCGGAGGAGTATGGCAACGAAAACTGTGACACGAGAATTTTATATATTAGATTATAATTGTACAAGTCACGTCGGCGTGGAATTGTGGCAAGTGTGCTAGCTGCATTTTCCCAATGTCGATTCTTTGAGCCAGCTCTCTTGTGACCAGTAAAGGCGATAAGATGAGGTGTTATGTTAAGGCCATCCCCCGAGCAAACGACCTTCAACATTCGGCTCCTTCCTTCTCCACGTCACCTCTAGAAAAGATCGTAATAAATACTAGCGACATCTATGGAATAACAGTTAAAACAATTTTGCAGATGTCATAAAACACAGACCCTAGAATTTATAGAGGCGGTAGTGTAATATTCACCGTTGAATCGAAACAGAAATAATTTATTATTATTTTATTTATTTATCTAGTACCTTATCTAGATCATGTCAATCATATTATACCAAATGACATAATATTTATGTTCTAACAATACTTGTCATTAGAGAATGCACTCTATTATAGAAATTTGAGATGGAAAAATTAAATAAAACTATAGATAGTTATAATATTTTTATGCAACGAAAAATGGCCAAATTACAGTAATGCCGATACTGATTAGGCGTTCTTTGAACATTACTGTTATTTAATGCCAATAAATAACTGAGTCACAAGTTATAGAAAGTGGCTGCTTATACCTATTATTTAATATTATTTTTCACATCATAACATTATTTATTGTATATGTATAATATTTAATTTATTTATTATATAATATTATTTATTGTGTATGTCACTTCTGTTACATGTACTAAAGTTTACAAGCATTCTTTTTTCATAAGCGAAATGTCATAACAGCCGGAGGCGAACACGAGCGACGCTGGTACCCCGTACTAAGGTGACTACCGACTGCCGCTCGGCCCCCGCGCAGTATCTCACTCAAAAATTTTCTTATAATTTCTGAATATTGGTCCAAAACGAAATTGAAATTGATCTTTTAAAAAAAATATACGTGTAAAATACCTATTTTGAAATGATCTATCAAATGGTGTTAACCATACTTTTATATGAGTTGTAAATTCATGTGTTGATGCAAAGAATAAGAAAAAAAATCATGATTACAGCAATACTTTAGAATTTTACTTCTTTAGTAGTGATGACCTAAAACACTATATTAATCATGTAATATGACCGCAAAATATTGAAGGTAGATATAATATTTTTTTTATTATTTTACATTTATTAAATACTGACACATTCGCTTCTAAATATCGTCATAAAAAGCGTTTTGGTAGGGGATTGCCCTTAAAAAATGCTTTTGTGCACTTTGATTCCATAGGCTAAGAGTTTCTACGGCAAAATGGTGAATGGAGCTCTCAGGAGAACCAAGCCTTTAGGATACCTTATAGGAAAACACAAAAGATACAGTATCTAATATAGTTTTAGAATTAGTTTGTAATAAACAGATTTAACAATTTAATGCAAAAAAAATCTCATTTTTATGGGAAAATGTAAAATTTAATTCGAACGCAAGTTGCTCATCTATATCTATACATAGTATAAAACAAAGTCACTACCTATCTCTGTTACCTCTGTCTGTGTTTCTGCTACTTCTTCTAAACCACGCTACAAATTTTGATACAATTTGCACAAAATAATGTACTAGAAAATTATAGGTCTTAAAAAGACCTACAGAAAAGTCCGAAAACTTAAAACCGTAAACAAATATTTGTTATTATTGGATATTCAAATTAATTATTTGATCTTAAATTAAAATTTGTAAATTAAAACTGTTTACATTTATCTGGTTTTGACATCTGTCCAAACTCTGAGTGTTAGCGTTAACACGTCAAGCGACCATGTCGATGACGACTTACATGAATTTACTCCCCATCCAAACCTGCCTATAGAAATTTTACTTCAAAAATCAAAGGGGACAAACTTTGCGAATTTCAAGTTTCAAAAATTAAAATACATTTTATTTACAAAAAAAAATATATATCGAAAAATGCAATTAAAAAGCTCATTAAAAGAAGTACAAATTTCACTGCTTTATTGATTTTATTAAATATTTTTAATACTAAATTGCTTCGAAGTAGCGCGTATTTACCGGGTACGCAAAATTTTAAGGTTCTTTTACTCCATAACCAGGTTTTGGACTTTCAAAATATTTTGTATCTTGGTCGAGGGCATGTCTCATACAAAAAAAAAATGGACGGCGCTAATTCGGGCTATTTTTGTTAGATAATAGATGTCATTGATTCGCAAATATTGTAACTGTTGTATTTTAGAAATATGTGCAAACTGACTTATGGTAAATGTCGTAAAATTTATCCTGCATTAGAATAAAAAAGAATCAGTTTTAACCATTTTTAACCATGATATAGTATAATTCATAAAAAGTAACACCGCCATCTGTGAATTTGCACTACAAACCTATCATCTGGTTGCTGATATTTCAATAATCAGTAAAATTACGCAAATTTGATTTACCAGCGCATTATTTCGTTTCACTGCACTTAGAATATTTTTTAAAACAATAATACACACTTTTTGAGATCAATTTTTTTATTTTTTGTTAATTTAACATAACTTTAATAACAAATCGATACATTAAACGTCATCTATTGACATTCATTCTTGAAATAACGCGGAATGCCCCATATGATATACACCTAGGGAGCTGGTGGCAATTTAGGTATATGATTTCATCATCGTTGATACCAAGACGTAATGTCGTCTGGACCTCTGGTAATTAGAAAAAATAAGTGGCAAGCTCAGGTAGCTCTGTTTTTTTTATAAATAATTTCGAAATTGTAAAAAAAAAAAACTGTCATAAATTATATTATCGTTTCTGTCATCAATTATATCCATAAAATACATTTTATAGATAGTAAAATTAAAGCTGACAGAAGCCAAGAGGGTTGGAAGTCTTTATGAAAAAAAATTTAAGCTGTAAAAAAATTTATTTGTGTTATATCATTCCATCGTCTTTTCAAGAATTACTTTTATGTTTTGTAAAATATTTGTGAATATAAGAAAAAGGTGGTAGACATCGACAACTCTGATTTTAGATGTAATTTAAAAAACAAATATAACATAATATATATTATTTCTTTTTGTTTTATTTTTTACTGTATTCATTTAAAAAAAAAAACTATTGTTATTTAATATCATTATTACTTTTTAATAATTGTAGTTACAATTTTTATCAGAATACATATTAATAATATAAACTAGTTAAACTATATTGCTTTCTTCGTCACTTTCATCCAGAATTCTGTTGTTAGTGGCGAAATCTGCACTTTCATCCAATAATGCACTACTTTGTTTGGAGCGTCTAACGTATTTTGGAGCATCTATATTTCTGTTTTTCTCTCTGTGACCTTCATTCCCGGTTTTAAACCACCTATTCTTTCTAACTTTCTTTTCTATGCGAACAAATATAATATACACAAATAATAGCGAGTAATAAATAGCGAGTGTGTATTTTTACTCCCTTGCAGCTGTCTTCAGGTAGTAAAATACTTCTGCCTTCCAAAAGACAGTATCTCCTAACTAATAAAGTATTAGACTTAAAGGCAGAAATGATGTTATAATTTGTTGTTCCTTTTTTTTTTTGTACATTTTTTTAACAACACGGATTATGAATGCAGCATTATCATAAGGGCAGAAGTAATTTTTTTTATCTCTTTTAATATAATTTCAATAATTATTCTAATCTGCCTGCCGATGAAGTAATTTATTTTTTATATATCATAAAAATTAAAAAAAAAAAAAAATTACTCTAAAACACAGCAGGAAAAACTTCTGCCACTAGCATTAATTTTTTTTTTATGTTAAATACTATTTATTAAAACTATCGACAGAAGCGATAATATCGTTTAAGACACTTATTTTTACTAACATTTTTTGCAAGCTCCTGTTTGATATTGCAGCAATTAATGAACGGCAGAAATTGTTTAAAATGATTATTTTACTTAGTACCTACTTTAATATTATCAACTTTAGTCAGACGATGAAATCATATAAAAATTACTGCCACCAGCTCCCTATCTAATATTTATTCACACATTATGAATAATAACTTTATTAGTTAAACAAATGCAGGCTAGAAATATAAATGACATCATATTGTTTTGATTTATAATTACCGTAAAAGGAAGTTATATATTTCTCATTGTTTGGCTTCTTAACGAGTCAGGCTTTTTAAAATCACTGATAAGTTATATCTTTACACAAGAAATAATGAAAGCCGTTACTTATTTAATTTTATAAGCCAATTAAATATTCAAAGTAACGAGTAAATATCGAGGTCGAAACAATTTAAATACTATTAGCGTATTGTTTAATAGTTTCAGTTTAAACACTATATCTGTTTTATGAAAATCAACTCCCTCCGGCAAAGATATGGAAAAACCTTTAAATTTAATGAAAAAAAATATTAAAATACTTTGTAACCTTAAGTTTTTACCCGACTGTGGCGAAGCGCTAAGTATGTATGTATGTATATGCGACCCCATGTTTATTTTTTATTTTATTTATTAGGTAGATACACCATCGACTTATCATAATGACACTATATTTTTTGTAACTTATACATGCAATTCGGTATGATTCACCTTTACAGGTGTATACAGCATTCACTTACAATTGTTTTCGTGCGATAGAAATAGTTTTTTACATGTAAACTAAGAGGAGTATTTAAAACAAATAGGTTGTTCCCTCGTAATTATTAAAGGGCTTAACCGAGTTTGATGATTCATACGTCGTTAGATTCGTCGTGATAACGCGAGTATCTAAGGGTATACTCGTTCGTATAGATATCATTAAACATCAAAATGGCGGATCCTAGGAATTAATTTGAGTGTCTTGAAAGGCTTTATTTCGTCTGAATTGATCGAGTGGGGTACTAAAATACCTTTTTAAAAGGCGATTTCAAAAATATACACAACTTATATTTAAAAAAAATATTTAAGAATAACAAATTGTTATAAATAATAAAAATGTGTAACTAACCAAAACTACGTAAATAAAAAATAATTTGCAAAAGTAAAAACCCGACTGCTTAAAAAGCAAAATAAAAAGATGAGAACGAGTTGACGAAGAAACATAGAAGGATATACAATTAATTAAGCAATATTACCACTGTACGGATAATTGTATTATGCCTTCACACAAACTTTATTTTGTTATTTTACTAAATGGGAATGGGAATGGGAATACACTGGGAACTTTACCCTAGGTAGCTATAGAAAGACATCACTTTGGATAGACATATACAGTAGGAGTCATGTCAACATATATTGCCTAGAAATTTTGTCTGTTTGATCACTTTATTCGACAACAGCAAGAACTTTGTGTTTTTTTATAAAATTTGTTTTTTTTTTTCAGTTGACTGTTAACTATGGACACGCAGAAGGTACTGGTAGAAGCTGGTCTTATAGTATAAAAAATGGGTTTTACACAGTTAATAATACCAACAAAGTAAACAACAAATTGTTTGTATAAAATCAAGTTATGTAATAACCTATAATCAGACATCAATAGTTTGTCCAAATCACACTAAGTATAAATCTATAAATAAGCTCGAAAATCATTGCTTTGGTCATTCTCATCTTGTTTTACAGCCTGTTTCGTACTCAAAGTGGAAAAATTTTACCTACTATGCGAACTATCTGTTGTCTCATCCTCCTCGTCGCGGTCGCTATAGCTAGTGACAATAAGCGGTACTATGACTTAAAAGACGCTCCAGCTTTGTTCGAGAAGTTCATGAGGGAATACGACCGGCATTACAAGGATGAAGGAGATAAACAGGCCCACTATGAAGCGTTCGTGCAAAATTTGGATAATATCAATAAAATGAACAAATTAGACCCCACAGCTACGCACGGTATAAATTTCTTAGCCGATTATACGGAAAAAGAACGGAATAATTTATATGGTGAATTGCCACGTAAGTTTTATTTATAATAGTAAGATGATTTTTATGCATTAGTTATATTTTAAAATATAAGAACAAAAACTATCAGATATTATATAATTAAATGATATTATTTACATATAAAAGAACTATGTAAATCAATATAGAACATATAGAAGTTTTGCTTTAATTTTGCATTACTAGTATTCAAAAGTTTACAATAAAAATAAAATGTCAAAATCTAATTATTAATTATCATTCGGCAACATTACCACTAGGTATATGAAATATACCTACTAAGTAACTGGGACATAGTAAGTATTTACTACATATATGTATGTATGTGTGCTACAATTAATCTAAACATATTTAACGGTTTCATAGACTATCTTATTTATAATGTTATTAGGAACATAAGATTTATTACGATAATGTTTTGTTTCCAGTACCAGAGAACCAGAGAAATTAAAATTTTAGACCAGGAACAGGAAAGATGGATATTTACCACGTGCAATTTTGAACTTTTTTTGTTGTATAAAACAAAGCAATAAAAATTAATTTTGGATATCTTGTTTTATTTAGTATTTAAAATATTTTTAGGTATAAAGAAAATATAGTATGCTAATTGAATAGTTAAAATAATCTTTGGTAGAACCAATAACGTTTATGGTTTTACTTTAATGTTTAAGAATGACATTTGTTTTGTTGATTTCCAATCAACCAATATTAGATCAAGTTGAATTCAAAAAAATATTTTATTCAGTATTAAATTATTACATTTTTTTAATAAACGTCACGAGTCTACCTGTTCGGAAAGAAGAAGCCCCAGACACGAGAAGAGCCACCGAAAAAAACTCAGCGACACTAAAATATTTGCTTTTTGTCTTTTTTATAGTTAAATTATTTTATTAATTATTTTGAGAAAAAATGTTATAATAATTCTACAAAAATTGAAGTAGCTTGGAGGCGATCACACCATTTCCAAGGTGTGGCATCTTCTATAAATCATTTATTGTATAATAAATTACGTTTAGCCCACAAACGTCCTTTAACTATTTTTTGAATTTGGTAATAGAAACTTTTTGAACGTTTTCTGGGATCCTGTTTCAAAACGTTGTCCACAGTATCCATAAAAAGAATTACTGACTCTTTGTAAACGAGTCATAGGAATTGCCAGTTTGTGTTTGCTTATAGTATTAATGTTATACATGTCACATTCCTTGGGAAATTCATGTATATTTTTTTACGAACATACATAACATTTTCGTACACGTACTGAGAAGGAACAGTCAATATTATTATTTGTCAATATTACTAAATGTATGGTCAATGTTAATATTTAATTAAAAATAATTCATTGATGAAGAGTTTTTCGTAATAGTAATTTTTTTTGTCTTAGATGAATAAAGTTATTATTTGTATCATAGCCTCCATTATAATATTATAAAAATATAAAGTTAGTGTGTAGTGGGCTATCTCTGAAAGTACCTATCCAATTTTGGAAATTCTTTCATATCAATCAATATCAATAAGAAGCTATATTACCATCAGGCGCTGATTGTTACAAGGGTGCGTTTTTAAGTAGGTCATTAGTGAGGGTACTTACTCAAGTCATTACGAATTAAACTACTCATTATTAGTATAAATACCAAGTTTTATCGTAATTAGGTCATTACTCTTTGAAGTATTGTCGACCAAAAAAGTAAATCGGGAACAAATTGTGAAATATGGAGAAAATCGAGTACCGCGCTGTTATAAATTTCCTTACCGAGCAAGGAAAATCCGTTCAAACCATAATGAAAGAGATGTCATCCGTTTACGGGGACTCTTGCCCAGGTAAAACCATGCTTTACAAGTGGCATACCTTTAAGAAATACGTCTTTAAGAAAGGCAGGGACTCACTTGAAGATGACCCAAGGCCAGGCCGGCCAATCGAAAGTTTTTTGGGACTCAGAAGGGATATTGTTGATCGATTATAAAGATAAAGGTATCTCCATAACCAGAGAATACTATGCTTTAATACTAGAGCAGTTAAAGGAAGCAGTCGAAGTAAAAAGAAGAGGAAAATTGACCAAATGTGTTCTCCCTTTGCATAACAAGAACCCTGTTGCGATGGCTGCCTGCAGAAGGTGGGTTTCGAAATTTTGGCTGCCTGACCTAGCTCCCAGCGATTATTATCTATTCCCAAACTTGAAAAAAGTTTTCGTGGGAAGAAATTTTCAAGTGACGAAGAAGTGAAGGATGCAATTTCGGCGTATTTTTCAGACAAAGACATTTTTTTTTCAAAGGTATACTAAGTTAATTGAAAGATAGGAAAAATGTATAAGATGTATAAGATGTGAATATATTGAAAAGGAAAAATGAATTCGTACTTTTATTTTCACTTCTTACCCCGTACTCCGCAAACTTAAAAACACCCCCTCGTATAAGCTATATTTTATTCCGATAAAAATATGATTATTTTCAGAAATAATAATTATAATTGAAGTTGGAAAAAATGGCCGTCGTTTTCCTTTATCGGATTTTGCTAGGGAACTATGGACGCTTGAGTGAAAGGTAAGCGTTAGTATTATATAATTGACGTTAACTATAATAATTAGAGTTTCTAAAAGGCATTGTACTAAAATCTATGTACATGAAATATTTTTTAAAAAGAATGACTGTTAGGCACGTATTGTATACAGAAAATAGACCCCAAAACAATTAAGTTGTTGAAGTTTTATCTCTTTGCCTGCAAAAAGTTCTGAACGGATTTTTACTAAATTTTGAGTAGTGACAATTTATGACTATAGTTAACATTTAGGATTGTTATTATTTGTATCTCTATATCTATACAGATAAATAAAATTGGAGTGTCTGTTTGTAATATTAAAATAACTTTTGCAATATTAAAATAGCTTTTTACTAAATACATATGGATGTATACACGGTACACATACCAAAACAACATTTTTTACAATTTTTATCTGTCTGTCTGTCTGTCTGTTTGTTCCGGCTAATCTCCGAAACGGCTGAAGCGATTTTGACGGGATTTTCACTGGCAGATAGCTGATGTTATAAGGAGTAACTTAGGCTACTTTTATTTTAGAAAAAGAATCAGGGTTCCGCGAAAAAAAATTAAAACCCATGAAATTGTGATCAAAATCCGCGTACGGCGTACGCATCCAAGCAAAGCGAGGGTAAATCGCTATATAATTTAAATGAATATCTTAGGAGTAACAAGCTACTATTTATGTATAAACATAGCTAACCGTGAAAACGTACCTAGGAATGAACGCGAGCGAAGCGAGCGTGAGTCGCTAGTTTATAATAAATACATTGAAATTACAAATACACTTAATTATATGTATGTAAAATAAATTAACACTCTAATTATTACTGTACAAATCATATCAGCGAGGAACTTTTTCGGTGTGGAAATTTTCGTGACGTTTTCACCAATGAATAGAGTGGTTCTCGAGGAAGGTTTTAGTATATAATTTGTTAAGTTTTTGTGTACATTGTCTAAAATATAAAGATATTTGTTGGAGGTGTCGGAAAAAAATAAGCGGTCTGGGAGCTTTTAACGAAAACGCTGCCTAAACCCTTTGAGATATAACAAAATAATGTATGGTGGAATTATGTATCTTATATAGATCTACAGAAAAGTCCGCGATGGCATATGTCTGTCTCTTAAGGATAACATACTATATCCATTTTAATACTTTAAAAAATTGTCAATTATAATGCGGTATTGTAAAAGCTATGTACACAAATACGGTATTAATCCTTATCATTTTAATTAAGTTAGAGGCTTTAAGCATTTCATGCACATTATTTTACTCTTTTACACCGTCTATACTAATATTATAAATGTGGAAGTAGCTCTGTCTGTCTGTCTGTTACCTTTTCACGCTTAATCCGCTGACCCAATTTAGATGATATTTGGTATGGAGATAGTTTGAGACCCTGGGAAGGACATAGGATAGTTTTTATCCCGGAAATCATCCCTTAAGGGGGTGAAAAGTGCGATGAAAGTTTTTATGGGGAATCATTTCTCAAATAAGGGATACATATAATAAAAATGTAGAGGTCGAATGTCTGTACATAGAAAAAAAATGCTAAAAACCGAGTCAGGGGGATGTAAGAAGAGAAATAGAAGAAAACCAGATTTATCTTATTTTTTTTTGTTTCACTGTCTGCTTGTCTGTTTGTACGGGCTCATCTCCTAAACTGTAGGACCGATTTAAATCAAATTTTGCATGGTGGTATCTCATATCCCCGGTCAACATCTTAGATACTTTTCACCCCGGAAAATTAAAGAGTTTCCGTGGGATAGTTAAAAAAACTATAGTAACTTGTACAGCTTAGTACAATAAAACTACTGATTGGATTTTAATGAAACTTTACAATAATATAGTTTATATATCAGAATAACAAATAGGCTACTTTTTATCCCGGAAAAATGTACGGTTCCCGTGGATAGATTTGTTTTAAGCGAAGCGAGGGTAAGCCACTAGTATAATATTTCTTTTTTTAATTTTTAAAGTAGGTACTTACTTTTCTATACCTATGTATGTACATATATATAGTTTATTCCATACTAAACGTGAAAACGTACCTAGGGACGAACGCGAACGAAGCGAGAGTAAGTCGTTAGTATAGTAATAAAAACTCACGTTATAAGCTAATATCTATATTATAAACAATAAAAAGTAAATATAAAACAAGTTATGTAATATGTTTATAATTATGTAATTAAAAATCAATTTGGTCAAATTACAATAAACATATAAATAAGTTTTTATTATCACTGCAATAGTCATTCTCTTATATTCCTTCAACAGGGTCCAAATATATGAACTATACAGAATATAGAAGCGGACATGCGAACTATCAGTTATCTCATCGCCCTCATCGCGGCTGTTATGGCTAGCAATAGTAAACCACAGTACAATTTAAGCAATGCCGCCACCTTGTTTGAAAATTTCATAAGGGACTACAGTCGGCATTACAAAGATAAAGCAGATAAGCAGGCTCACTATGAAGCATTCGTGGAATCACTGAGAGTTATCAATAAGGCCAACAAAGAACAATCTTCGGCCACGTTTGATATAAACAACTTAGCCGATTTTACTCTGGAAGAACAGAAGCGTTTGTTTGGTTATATACCAAGTAAGTTTACAAAAAAAGATATTATAATTGAGATATATAAATATACAATTGGCACATAATATTATTTATTATAACAACTTTTGATCTAATATAAGCATTTGTTTTTTTTTAGGTTACAGTAGTAAACTCTCGAAGAGAATATTAGTGTAGAAACGATGGAAATTATTCTTAACTAGCGGCTCAGCTTTGCTTCGCTCGGGTTCGCCTCTAGACAAACAAAAACAAATATATATCACCAGAACCGTATCTTTTTCCGAGATAAAAAGTAGCCTATTTTCTATTCTGATGTATGAACTATATTATTGTAAAGTTTCATTAAAATCCAATCAGTAGTTTTTGTGTGCTAAGCTGTATAAGTTACTATTTCCACGAAAAGTTTAGAAGAATCGTTTCAAAAATGTAAAGGACATATTTTTTTACATGCCTTTACGATACTACATCAGCGTTTTTCAACAAAGGTAAACTTAAGTTTGCCAAAAATTTTCAAAAACGTCATGGTTTTTACAAATCAGAAAAGTATTTAAAAATATGAACGAAGACTCCGACGAGTCAAAAATGTATTGGAAAAGTTTTTGACGATTTCTGTCATTTCTAGTACTCATACCTTAAATGGTTCCATAGAGTCTTTTGATCCTTACATGAAATAGGATCGATTGACATTAAAAAATGTTTTTGGTATTTTAGCATTTTTTTCGCTGACTGTAATTTTTTTCCAAAATCTATGAATGCATTTCAGAATACCTCAAAAAGTTATGGATGGTCTTCTAGGAACGTTTTCCTGTAACTATAACAGTTAACGTACCTGTCCTTACTGTCCCATCTTGAAAATCAATTTTTATTTCAAATGCAAAATCTATTTTTTTTTCAAATGCAGATCACATTTTTTAATAGGTAAACTTTTTTATATATATTATATATAAAAAAGCTAAACTTATGTGTTTAAATTATTAAATTTCATTCACTGTAGCTGAAATCCGAGGTTTTCATGTTTTTAACGCCCCAGGCACTCCACTACTAAGCTATGTAACGATATTAGACTGTGAGTCATTCATTAAACATCATAATGGCAACTGTGTTTGCTGGATGTGCTCACGGGGAATCAGAATTTATACCTCTTATACCACTGATAACTTCTGACTGCGCCTTCGAATTTAATCTATTGTAATTCCACCTTAAAGTTTGCTTTGCAGTGACCATTAATATATTTCAGGGCCAGTCGTTTAAAGTAGCAGGCGTAGACTGTATCTCAGAGCCAGTCATTTAAAGTAGCAGGTGTAGACTTACGAGATGATAGCTTCTCACAAGGACATTTTAGCAGAGCCCAGAACTAGACAGAACATTCATCAGTGTGGTGAATTTGTGTTTGGGTTTTTCTAGCGTAGGCTAAGTGTATCCGGAGTTTTACTTTAGGCGTAATATAAAAAAAATGATGTTATATAAAAATATAAATTAAAATTAATAAATTCAATGGAAGTTAAAACTACGTCTTTAAAAATGTTTTAAAACACATGGCGACATCTATTTTCGAATATCTAAATAGCGCATAAATTATATTAATTAAAATAACTATTTTAATGGATAAAATAGAGCTATTGATAATTTAATTTTCAAGATAAGCTATTTTTAATAGTTTTTACCATATTTAGTAAGTTACCTTGCTAACCTGTTTACAAATAGTATCATCGTGATTTTGCTCTAAACTCTTTTTGTATTTTTTCTCAGAAATGAGATATTTTCCCGCGGTAAAAAGTATCCTATATGTTGACCCGGATAACCAGCTATCATCATACCAAATTTCATCAAAATCCCTCCAGTGGTTTTTCTGTGATGCGGTAACAGACAGACAGACAGACAGACAAAAATTCTAAAAACGATAAATTCGGCCTCTATATCGATAATAATGCCTATTTCAATAAGTTTTTCCAAAAAATATTTAATGTACAGATTCGGCTTAGTTAGAATTTTATAATATGTATAGATATAGATTGTTTCGGCCAACAAAATATTACTAATATTTTACTAATTTATAAAGTCAAAAATTTTATTTATTGAAAATTTGAACACGGGCGGGGCCGCAGAAAATTTGGTAGTAATTCTAACTAAGAAATAGAAAGGTCATATCTCTATATCAATTTTTTGGAATCAAATCTACGTATTTTAAAAATACATGTCGACATCTATTGACGAATATCTAAATAACACATAAATAATTTTTATTTTTGGAGTATTTTAATGAATAAAATAACGCTATTGATTTTTTTTTTCCAAGATAAGCTATTTGTAATCGTTTTTTGCCATATTTCGTAAGTTACCTTGCTAAAATGTTTGTAGTATCATCGTGATTTTATTTTAACCAGTTTTTGTATTTTTTTCTCAGAAATCTGATATTTACCCGCGACAAAAAGTATCCGACATGTTGATCCGGATACCCAGCTCTCATCATACCAAATTTCATCAAGTTTTCCAGTGGTAGTGCCATGCTTGCTACCTCCGGGTAGCAGCCGAATTGGCCGGCACGCCCCGCAAAGTACCACTCTCTCACAGAAGACCGGCGTGAAGTGGCAGCTATGCTGTCGCGTTTCGTTCGGTACGTGAGAGGCCCGGAGGCCCACTCCCCACCCCTCCCCCACACCAATAAATATCATAACAGTGCGAAATTCGGTTAATCTACCCCAGGAGGGTACCACCAGCGCACATCGCGGTGGACGATCCCTCTCTGGGCATCCATCCTCAGGTCGTACACTACCTGAGCGTGGTTGCCCAGGCTGTCCTCCGAATTCTTGGGGGGGAGGGGGGAGGTAGTTTTGCCCTCTCGTGTTCTGTTCGGGGTAAACGGAGCAGGCAACATAAGGCTACCCCTTTCACGCTTGCTGTGGACTTCTGTAACATAAGGGGGCTGAATTCCAACTTGAACGCCGTCCACCTCCACTTTGAGACGGCGAAGCCGGCCTTACTCTTCCTCACTGAGACGCAGATATCGTCCCCGGCTGACATCTCTTTCCTCTCTTATCCGGGTATAAACTGGAGCATTCCTTTGTACCGCGGGCTGGGATGTGCGTGTACGTCAGAGAGGATATTTGCTCTCGTCGAATCGGCAGCCTTGAAGGGCGGGACCTATCCATCCTCTGGCTGCGTATAGACTGCGACGACCATCCGTGAATCTACGCGTGCCTCTATAGGTCTCATAGCGGAAATGCCGAAACTGACCGACTCGTTGAGCACATGCAAATGGCTACAGATTCCGTGCTGCAGCAGATCCCATCCGCAGAGATCGTGATTCTCGGCGACTTTAACGCCCAGCACTCCGAATGGCTTAAATCACGCACTACCGATCATGCGGGGAGATCTGTTCACGATTTCGCATTAGCATATGATCTGATACAACTGGTCACCTCGCCAACGTGAATCCCTGATGTGGAGGATCATACACCTTCCCTGTTGGACCTTCTGTTGACCTCTCATCCAGACGGCTACCTGGTCTCCGTCGATCCTTCTCTTGGTTCGTCGGACCACTGTCTTGTCCGGAGTACAGTGCCAGTTACGCGCTTAACACGGCCTCGCTTTGCGGGCTGTCGCGGTGTATGGCACTACAGGTCAGCGGATTGGGACGGGATGCGGTCATTCTTTGCGTCCTACCCATGAGGGCAGATTTGCTTCTCGCCAGATGATCCAGACGTTGTTGCTGACTCTGTCACCGATGTGGTACTTCAGGGTATGGAACTGTTTAGTCCGTTTTCTGCAGTGCCCATCGGAGGCAAATCCCAGCCTTGGTTTGGTGCCTTGGCTCCTGCAAAACGGCATCTCGCCGAAAGCTGGGATGCTACCAAGCCTGGGCTGTCGCGTCGGCGTCTAGTGATGTAAATACTAGCGACCTCAAAAAGGAGTATAACTTTGCCTCCAAGTCCTTCAAAAGTGTTATTGCTAATGCGAAGTCGAAGCACATCAGCAGAATTGGTAAGGGATTGGGGCGTCTCTCTTCAGGAACACGTGCGTTTTGGTCTCTCGTCAAAGCCGTTTTAGGGAATTTCTGTCAGCCTTCTTTTCCACCTCTGCACACGGAGAATGACTCGCTGGCTCATGCCGTGAAAGAGAAAGCCGATCTACTGGGCTCTTTCTTCGCGTCCAACTCGACTCTGGATGACCAAGGAAACTCACCACCGACAATCCCGCGGTGCGATACCGGAAGTTCAGTTCCGGCAAAGTGCAGTTCGCAAAGCACTTCTTTCCTTGGACATTCATAAGTCGAGTGGGCCCGATGGCATCCCTCCGATCGTGTTGAAGACATGTGCTCCGGAGTTGGCACCGGTCTTAACGCGTCTTTTTCGGCACTCCTATTCATTAGGCGTAGTCCCGAAATCCTGGAAGGCCGCTTTCGCACCCGATCCCAAAAAAGGGCAATTTCCGTCCAATTACAGGCCTATAGCCATAACCACCTTGTTCTTTAAGATAATGGAGTCCATTATCAACTGCCAGCTCCTGCGGTACCTAGAGGAGCACCGGCTGATCAGTGACCGCCAGTACGGCTTTCGTCGAGGTCGCTTAGCCGGTGATCTTCTAGTTTACCTGACACATAGATGGGCAGAAGTAGTTGAGACCAAGGGGGTGGCGCTTGCACTAAGTTTGGACATAGCGAAGGCCTTTGATCGGGTATGGCACAAATCGCTACTTTCGAAGCTACCTTCCTATGGGCTCCCCGACAAATTATGCAGCTGGATCACTAGCTTTTTGGCAGATCGGAGCATCAAGGTCGTTGTCGACGGTGCTTGCTCTGATCCTAAATATATCTATGCTGGTGTTCCCCAAGGCTGTGTACTGTCTCCTACTTTGTCCCTTCTGCATATTAATGACATGTTGCAAATCAGCAACATTCATTGCTATGCGGACGATAGCACTGTGGATGCCTTGTACACTGGCCGCGCTAATATTTCTCGGGAATACGTCGACGAGAGCCGGAACAAACTTGTGTCTGAAGTCGAATCTTTGTTAGCCAAAGTCTCGGATTGGGGTCGACTAAACTTGGTCCAATTCAACCCCAAAAAGACACAAGTCTGCGCCTTAACCGCTAAAAAGTCACCGTTTGTCGTAACTCCTCAATTTGAGGACACTTCCCTGTCTACCACAACCAGTATCGGAATACTTGGCGTCGACATTTCGAGCAACGCCCAGTTTCATGGTCAATTGGAAGGTAAGGCCAAATTGGCCTCAAAGAAGCTTGGTGTGCTCAGTAAGGCGAGACAATACTTCACGTCGCGTCAGCGTCTTAATCTTTACACGGTGCAAATTCGGCCCCACATGGAGTACTGTTCTCACCTTTGGGCGGGAGCTCCCCAGTACCAGCTACTTCCATTTGACCGCATTCAACGTAGGGCGGCTCGAGTTGTCGACGATCAAGCTCTTTCCGATCGGCTTGATCGGAAAATTGATGTTGGATCACTCTGCATCTTCTACCGCATTTATCACGGGGAATGTTCTGAGGAATTGTTCGGACTGATCCCGGCCGCTAAATTTCATCATCGGACATCGCGCCAAAATAGTAAATTCCATCCATACCACCTCGATGTCCAGCGTTCTACAACAGTGCGATTTCTTAGACATTTTCTGCCCCGCACGACCACTCTGTGGAACCAGCTGTCGCCAGCGGTCTTTCCGAACCGTTACGACCTGGCAACCTTCAAGAAGAGAGCGTATTCATTCTTAAAAGGCTGGAAACGCATTTGCAAGCCTTGCGGTTTTGCAGATGTCCATGGGCGGCGGTGATTACCTTTCATCAGGTGAGCCTCCTGCTCGTTTGCTCCCTTGGTCACATAAAAAAAAAATCAAACTCCTTCCAGTGGTTTTTCTGTGATGCGGTAACAAACAGACAGACAAAAAATTCTAAAAACTACAGATTTGGCCTATGTATCAATAATGATGTCTATTTTAGTAAGATTCTCAAAAAATTATTTAATTTACAGATTCGTCTTAGTTACAATTTTATTATCCGAGTATGTATAGATTGTGAATAATTTTTCATCTACATATAAAAAAGCGTAAAATTGGCAAATTAATAAGATTTGCCGATTTTACGGCAATGGTATAAAAAGGCGCTCGATTAACTGTATAACTCATTCTAATGTCATCTTGGAAGAAGGTTCGTGCACATAGAGAGAACAAACAATGCGACATATCAGTTGCCTTGTCCTCCTCGTTGTGATCGCTTTGGCTAGCAGCAGAGCTCCACATTATGATATAAATGATGCTCCAGGTTTGTTTGAAAAATTCATGAAGGCCTACAGTCGGCATTATAAGGATGAAGAAGATAAACAAATTCACTATGAGGCTTTCGTTGAAAGCTTAAAAAATGTCAACAAATTAAATGAAAATCCAAACTCTCTTATATATGATTTAAATGAGTTCTCCGATTATACGGCAGAAGAAAAGAAGAAATTGAATATTTCGGTGCCAATTCGTAAGTTTAAATTTTATGTAGTTTCTTTCTGTCTATGGCTTAGCTGTCGTCAAAACAATTTACATATAAAATCGCCTTTCATAGTTAATTTAAGATACAAGGTCTGTAAGCCTACAAATCTATAAAGCTAGTACAGCGTGAAGTAGTAACAAATACACACACTTAGAAATTTTCTGATTTATAATACGGATCTGATAATAAGTTTTTGTTCTTTAACATTTTGAATTCCAAAGTGAATTGATAAACAGTGAGATTTTTTTGTTTGCTAGCTAGTTTAATCAAGATGGTTTCTTCGTGTAATCATAACAATTTGTGTACTTTTTTAAATGACGAGAGAAAAGAGAGTTTTCGATGCATCTGGAACAAAAAGAATAAGATAAGGGACTTTTTATGAGAGGCGGGAGCCACTGTGCTTAGCTCTCTGACTGGGAGAGCTCTGAGCCGTATGGAAAGAGCTGCATGGACGCTTTTTTAAGGCTTTTCATGATTTTTGTGAATAAAAATGTGAATAAATCCGTGGAGAAGTTTCGGTAACCACTTTGGGGAAACCGCAGGATTTTTCTGTGCGATACAAGATGAGGTGGTTATATCACCGCAGGAGGGGGGAGGGGGGACTTCTAACCCTAGCTCTTGTAGCTTAGTGACCATCTGTTGTATCGTATGAGCGGGGATGAGCAAACCAAGACTGGCCGGAGATTTGCGAGCTTCTCCACCATTGCGTCCAGTTCCTCATAGTACACATCCGCAGTAATCCTGGTGCCATTTGGTAAAAGGTAGTGATAAGTTATACCGGCCTATCCCGACCCCGATACCTGACTAGACCATCATGTCACCACAAAGTCGTGGTCATTGTTTGACCATGACTTTTTTAGGGTTTAAGTTTTCGTTTGGGTCATTGTCTAACTAACATGATGAAAGCTTACGATTATCAAAAAGAAGCTTACGATTATCAGTCTGCCCGTGACCACGGCTGGTGCAACCCAGTCGAAACGTCGGGAATAAGGTACATCCATTTATTCACGCGTTAAGTCCCGTAGTATAGCTAGTATATCAAAAAGAATCCATTTTTCATCGCAAGTGATAATGCGGTTCAAAATCCCTTCGTTTCTGTGTCTGTTAAGCATTGTAAGGCATACCTCAACGCGCTCGTCGAGCTGGCGATCGTTCAGTTCGTGCGGCACCTACTTATCAAGTTTTTTTACCTTGCCAATTTGACGCAAATGGAGCAATATTGTTTTGATGCTAACATTGAGAGCTGCTGCTAACTCAGCCGTAGATTGAGTATTGTCAGCTTCTACTCTCGCCTGTAATTCGTCTTTGTTGATTTTAGTTTTCAGACGACTACGGGGTTCATTTAGATCATAATTTCCATGTCGGAAGCGTTCAAACCAATAACGAGTCGTGTGTTCATTTGTAGTGTTCACTACATACACGTCATTAATGTTACGAGCCGTTTGTGCGGCATTGCTACCACGATGGAACTCGTATTCCATAATTACTCGTATTTTATTGTGTCCATATTGATAAAAAAGATACAAATGTAGTGAAAAGAAAACGCTAATCAACAAACAAATGATCGAATTTAAAAAAGAACTCCATACTTTTAAAATAAAATTTATTTGAATTTAGAATTTGTTGCCAGCCATTCATAAATTACGTATCAAATGGCTAGTATTGCAAAACGGCAATAGGTAAAGACCTTTCATTGTATAGAGGAAAGATTTATTTATGTCTTTGTTACTCAAATTCAAAATATTTTATTCACTCAACGTCGTGAGTCTACTATCAGTTCGGAAAGAAAAAGCCTCAGACCTGAAAAGAACGGGCGAAAGAAACTCAGCGGGACTTTCGTTATCTTTTTTATAAAGTTAAGTTATAAATTACAATATTTCTATAAAGTCGAAGTAGCCTGGAGGCGATCACTTCATTCCCAAGGCGTGCCATCTTCTATAAAATCATTTATTGTATAATAGCCTATAGTACAAAAACGTTCTTTAACATTCTTTTTGAACTAAACGATAGAAGCTTTTTGAACATTTTCCGGGATCCTGTTGTATATGTGTATACATTGTCCATAAAAAGAAGTACTGACTCTGTGTAGATAAGTCACAGGCATTACAAGTTTGTGTTTGCTCCTAGTATTAATGTTATGCATGTCACACTTCTTGGGAAATTCGTGTATTTTTTACAAATATATATAACATTTTCGTTCACGTACTGAGAAGCAACAGTCAATATTTTTATTTTTTTAAACTTACCTCTTAATGACACTCTAGGACTTAAACTATAAATTGCACAAATAGCTCTTTTCTGCAGGCCAAAAATTGTTTTAATGGCAGCTGCATTTCCCCGTAGTAAGTGTTAAACGCCTTCTTCGTAAAAAAAAACTTATAGTTTGAAACTGCACAACACTTATTATCTAGCACTACAATTTATTTTATTAATTAATGTTTAAATTAAAATTATAATTAAAGACATTTATATTAGAAATATTATTTATTTGTTAACACACTTTGTTTATTCCGTGTCTCGGCAACGAATGGCTTGTTTTCCGACCTCCATTATCTTCCCTTTTTAGTCAAAATAAAATCTATATTCTTAATAAAACAATTATTGTTAATTCTAAGTGGAAAGTGTCAATTGAAATACCAAAATATTTATAACATATATAGTTTCGTGATTTATTATATATAATATTGCACATTTCCACTTTATTAAACACTAACAATATCTAAAGTCGGTAACAACTCGGCCATCCGAAAGCTTTACGAGTCCCTCGTAATAAATATGAATAACAATAAAAACATAAGAGAACCAAAAATAACCAAATTCAAAACTCAATAATTACTCTTAACTGTACTAAGTACATATCTTAATCAACAAAGCTACACTTTCATTTAAATCAACTTAATTCTACTTTAATTTTAATTCCTCACAGTATAATATATAAATACATTCTTAGTAAATCTTTTACAAAACTACAAGTATCTCTTCGATTATCATGACTTTAATCAATATAATTCCAAAATACTTCATTCGAAAGATCCATGACGTTGATCTTTCATACTTGATTACAAAAAAAAACTAATATATTTTGCTGATCCATGACATTGATCAACCTTTATAGAAAAGACGGAACAATAACACATTAGTCGATCCTTGACGTTAATCAACCAACATGCCTCTGATACGACCCATGACGTTGGCCATCTCAGAGATGCACAAATCCATGACGTTGATCTGTACATATTACGCCGTTACTTTTCATCCTTACATTATAACATTACATAATAATTATAACAACAGTTCATTAGAAAAGACGGAACAACAACATATTAGTCAATCCTTGACGTTAATCAACCAATATGCCTCTGATACGACCCATGACGTTGGCCATTTCAGAGATGCACAAATCCATGACGTTGATCTGTACATATTATGCCGTTACTTTTCATCTTTACATTATAACATTACATAATAATTATAACGACAGCTCATCATAACAACATTAAAATTATTAGTAACCTTATATAGATTTATTCACTTGATAACTTTTATCAATCTATAAAACAATGCAACTTAGTAATTATAGTAATAAGGTAAAGTACCTTAACATAATTATAATTTATTACTTATTTTTCTTTTACACTGCTAGCAACATTAGGTACATCTACATTTGTCTCATCATTCATGGATTCACTATCAGAAGAGCTCTCATTATCAGAGGACATTTGATGAGTAAAATTTAACCATGGGAATATTTTATCAATTGCCACTATCGATTCATAACGTCTACCTTTTCTTGTGATTGGAGTATCTTCGATCACAAACCTATCATTTGGGAGAAGCTTTTTAATACGATAGGGACCCTGACATTTTGGCTCTAATTTTTTTTGATTGTCCTTCTATACCAGTAGGTGTCCTTACGACTTTGATTAAATCTCCCTCTCTAAATACTACATGTTTTCTTCGGTGTTTATCAAAATAACCTTTAGCCTTTTCTGCCTGCGTCTGTATATTTTGGGAAGCGTCAGATCTTAGTTGCGTTAAATCACTTTCAGTCAGGTTTGGAGTCACGTCAGAAATTACTTCATTTAATATTCCCTGGGAAGGATTTACAACGTTATATCCGAATAAAAGTTCCGTCGGGGTCTTTTTAGTAGTAGCATTAATAGTAGTATTAATGCCTAACTGTATATCCGGTAAATGCTCATCCCATTTACCGTTTGGCTTATCATGATTCATAGCCCCAAGTGCGACCAAGATTGTGCGATTATATCGCTCAACCTGGCCGTTTGCACGTGGTGTGGCTACTGCATTACATATATGCTTAATTCCCGTAGATTTCATGAATGCTTTAAATGCATGACTAGTAAAACTTGTTCCCTGATCAGTAATTAAACGGGTTGGTGTTCCAAAATAACTAAAATGTTCTCTAAAAACTTTAATACTTGTTGAAGATTTCGTATTGCGAACAGCTGTAAGGTTTATAAATTTCGTAAAAGCGTCAATAATTACTAATATGTAAGTATTACCACGTTGAGTCCGTATGAAAGGACCGAGATGATCTGCATGGATCGTGTGGAAAGGCTTTTCAACTTTGGGAATGGGATGCATCTCCCCAGCTTTAAGCCCACTTGGTGTTTTATAGTGCGCACATTCCAGACATGCTGCAACATACTTTTTAACGAATCGCCTCATTTTAGGGAACCAATACAATGCCTGAATGCGAGCAAGCGTCTTTTCAAATCCAAAATGTCCGATGTCATCATGGTTACTTTTTAATATCTGCCATCTTGCGCCCTTTGGGACTACCCAACGCTCGATGTTGTCGTTGATAATACGGAAAACTCGGCCATTTTTCAATTTATAATTATTAAAAATTTCTACAATATCTCTAGTTTTTGGGTCGTTTAAAATGGTTGCAATATTTTTGACTTCATCATCGGCTTGTTGTACAGTAATAAGCCAGTCATCCGTATTAACAGCGAGAACATCAATTACGTGGCAATCACTCGTTATTGTGTCTACAGGACTTCTACTTAAGGCATCTACGTGAGCCATCCTATCCCCGGCTCTATACTCCATCTCGCAATCAAATTCTAAAAATTGTATCCACCAGCGAGCAATCCTTGGAATTAAATCCCGTTTGACGAATGTGCTACGTAGCGCATTACAATCCGTGATTATCTTAAATCTAATACCTAACAAATAGACTCTGAATTTAGCTAAAGAAGCAATGACTGCGAGTGTCTCTAACTCGAATGAATGTAGTTTTTGCTCGTCAACGCTAGTTTGCCTACTGTAATAAGCAACTACTTTAAATATATCGCATTTATCTTTTTGCATAAGTATACCGGCCATTCCCAACTTACTCGCATCGGTGTGAAGTTGAGTTTCCGCGCTTGGGTCATATATAGTCAAAATTGGTCGTTCTATAAGACGCGATTTTAATATTTCAAATGATTCCCTTTCGTTTTCACCCCACTTCCACGGAATATCTTTTTTTAATAAAGTTGTGAGTGGACGAGCTATTAAAGCGAAATTTTTAACAAACCGTCTGAAAAAACTTGCGAGCCCTAAAAATCTTCGAACTTCGTGAATATTACGCGGAGTAGGGAACTTTTCTACGGCTTCAGTCTTGAGAGTACCTGGTCGTATACCAGAAGAGCTAACCTCATATCCAAGGTAATCAATTTTATCGTAGAAAAAGTGGCATTTACTTAACTTTAAAGTTAAACCATTTTCCTTTAATAGGTCAAGAACTTCCCTTAGTCTAACTAAGCCTTGATCAAATGAGCTAGCCGGAATTAATATATCGTCCATGTAAACAAGAACATATGAACGAACTGGGGATTTTTGTATAATTCTGTTCATGGTACGTTGGAATACTGAGGGCGCGTTAACTAACCCAAATGGCATTCGATTGTATTCATATTGGCCATCGGGTGTCACGAAAGCTGTCTTTTCACGCGATTCTTCAGCGATAGGGATCTGATAATAGCCCGACGCAAGATCTAAAGTTATGTAAAGAGAGCTACCAGCTAAAAGATCGAGTTGGTCTTCTATCCTAGGAAGGGGATAATGTTCCCGCTTAGTCTTTTTGTTTAATGCACGATAATCGACACAAAGCCTTTTCTCGCCCGACTTTTTGTTAACTAACACGATAGGACTAGCATATGGAGAACTAGACTCACGAATTATTCCATTATCTAACATTTCTTGTACCATACCTCTAACGCGTTCTCTTTCGGAAAAAGAGAGTCTATATGGACGATAAACTACTGGTTCGGAGTCTTCCAGATGAATCACCATTTCGGTTTCTGTTGTAAACCCAAGTTCACTTAAATTATTTGAGAAACAACTTTTATATTCTTGTAACAGACACTCAAGTTTATTTTTTTCCTCAGCAGTAATAGTATTACCAATGTTAACTAGTGATGTATCTGAGAGAGATTCAGTTACTTCAATTTGGTTAACCTGCAAGATGTCATTAATTCTCATAGCTCGAGTAATTAAGTCGCCATATTTAAATTTAATATATTGTTGCCCAATATTTTGTACTAGAACACTTCCTAGTCCTTCGCTAATAGAGTATTCACCTGGTAAAAGATAATGCTCTTTACTTTTATATGCTCTAACAGACCCATTTACATAAACCTTCCCCGAGTAGAGGTCGTCACTAGAAACAGGTAAGGCTTTGATGTTTCCAATTGGAATAGTAACGTCTTTAATACATTTTAGTACGCATTTACTAGTTTTATTGTTGTACACTTTTCGAAAAATTACATCAGTATCAGTTTTAATTATTTGAATGGTTGGTCTTTCTGTAAATGTGTGTCCTAGGAGAATTGGGCTGTTAATGTGTAAGTCATCGACTATAAGCATTTCAACATTTTCCTCAGTGACCCCCTGAATCTCAATATTTGCAAAAGCTGAACCTATCGGACGGAAACGCGTGTTGCCAAATCCCGAAAGTATAGGCCCTTCTACTGGCTCCCATTTAACTTGCAACCGTTCTGCATCACTAAGTCGTATGAGTGTAGTTTCACAACCCAAATCTACTAAACAATCCGAAATTTTGTTGTTAATTTTTAAGGGAATTTTGTATTTTAAACTAGAATTCTGGTCACTTTCAATTCTTAAAATTTTCTTAGTTTCAACAGAGCTATTTTGATTTTTCTTTGGACAATTAGAGACTAGGTGGCCTCTGAAATTACAGTTCGTACATTGCAATTTGGGTTTTGGACAACGGAAGAAGGTGTGCCCTATTTCGTTACAGTTATAACAGACTATATGAGTATAGTTAGTGTTTTTATGGTTAGTCGTCTTGTCAAACAAAGAATTTGTGCCACTGTGCAGGTGAGCACGTTTGTCCTTATCCTTGTTACGTATGTCGTTCGAGGCGTTCCTATCTTGCCCTACCCTTATAGTTTTTAAATATTTAAGGACTTGTTCCGGTTCTGTATACTCTACAGCTTGCGCGCCTAATCGGACACCCCTATCTTCGATACCGAAAATTAAACAGTCAACGGCACGCTTACCTTTAATATCACAACGATTTAAAAGGTTCATTTTGGCGTAATAATACAATTCGAGCGATTCACCGTATCGAGCTTTCTTGCCTAACATTTCGGTAAGAAGTTCGGCATAATTTTCTCGCGATGGGAAAGATTCTTTAAGCTTAAATTTCCAGTCAGCCCATGATAACAAAAGCGATGACAACCCCTGATACCATGACTTCGCTATCCCTGTCAGTTTTGGCAAAGCATAGTGAACGATTTGTTTCTCGTCCCAGCTATATATTTGAGCACATTCTTCTATTTTATGAATCCATGAATCAATTGTTTGTTCTTTACATAGTGGATCAAATTCGGGTACAACATTATTAAGAAGTGGGAATTTGTCACGTTCTACAGTACCTTTGTCCTTAATACCTTGCATTACATTAATAAACTGTTCGAAAAATAATCGCTGAGTATCTGCATACCTTGATTCACTTGTGAGGTCCGTAACAACTGGAGTCACACCTGGTGTAGCAGCAGTCTGCGCCATGCTCGTGGACGCCTGGTGCATGACAGGAGTGTAGGACCTTACACTCCGCGAGCGTCGCGACTGTCTCGTTTCGACGCGACCATGATGCCTTGAACGCCTGGCACCGCTACGACTACGGTGCCTTGATCTGTGGCGCCTGGTACTCTTGCCACTCTTTGTATGTCTGCGGCGGCGAGAGTGACTACTACTTTGAGAAGAGTCACTCTCAGTAGACTGTGTTCTTTTCTTTCGTTTAGGCATTGCCGTAGTTAACCTACTTACACGTCTTTTTTTTATATTGATGTGGGCAGAGAGGGATCACACCGAAATAATATAATATCCCAGTGGGATCCCACTTCTGAGATGTTAAACGCCTTCTTCGTAAAAAAAACTTATAGTTTGAAACTGCACAACACTTATTATCTAGCACTACAATTTATTTTATTAATTAATGTTTAAATTAAAATTATAATTAAAGACATTTATATTAGAAATATTATTTATTTGTTAACACACTTTGTTTATTCCGTGTCTCGGCAACGAATGGCTTGTTTTCCGACCTCCATTATCTTCCCTTTTTAGTCAAAATAAAATCTATATTCTTAATAAAACAATTATTGTTAATTCTAAGTGGAAAGTGTCAATTGAAATACCAAAATATTTATAACATATATAGTTTCGTGATTTATTATATATAATATTGCACATTTCCACTTTATTAAACACTAACAATATCTAAAGTCGGTAACATAAGATACCATAGGACATAATACTATGAAAATAACTAACATATACTATGCGAGCTGTATCTACATCAGTAAGAAGTATTGCTGCCCGAAACGATTTTCAATTTAAAAATCTTTGTAAATTTTTGTTCTAAGTAATCTAGAAATATAAAAATCGGCCAAGTGATAGTTTCAGGAATACTCTTTACAAAATTTTGCTTCGAAACATTTACCTAAAATGTTTCTAAGCAAATTTTTTATCATTTCATTGGCTAATATGGACTATATTAACCGAGCTATGTTACTCAAAAGTCGTAAGTGATCATTGTAATTATTAAGAAATAAACTTCCTTCTTTACCTATCAAAAAATGGTGTCAAAATATTCTAAATAATTGAGGTAAAAGAGCTTCCTAAATACTTTTAAGCAAACTTTTTGCTTTTTATAGTATACATGTATGTTTTGTAGTTTAGAGATAATATTTTCAGTTTTTAGTTTAGCTACCATAAACTTTGTTTTTTATTATAAGTAAAAAAATTGAATAGGGTCTTAGGGTCTTTAGGGTCACATGTCTTTCGAAAACTTGGTAGGTTCCCATTAACGTGTAGGTTTCCTCACGATTTTTTCTTTCACCGTTAAGACAAGTGGCAATCATGTTGGAAATTATTCACAAATGAAAATATCAGAGATGCGAGACTCAGGATTTGAACCCGCTTCATTCGGTTTCCCAGGCGAGCGTGCTACCACAGAGCTATCACTGTTATGCCTCACATATGAAACACAGACTTATTATTTGATAGATTAAATGTCAACGTTATGAAATATTCATATTTTATTTTAGTTTTAACTTAACAATACGTAAGTAAGTAGGAAAAAAAAGTATCTGGCTAAACGAAGTCGTTGCAAGTTGGACTGGCACTTGCCCGATTTTTATATTCAAAGATTTACAATAACAAATATTTACTAAATAATAGCAAACATTTTAAAATATTGATCAAAATCCGTCCATTGGTATTCCCGTGATGCGGTCACAGACAGATAGACAAAAATTATACAAACTGTAGGTTTGGTCTCTGTATCGATATATAATATTGGCGATTTCAATAATAATTTCCAAAAAAATATTTAATGCACAGATGCGGTTCAGTTACAATTTTATTATATGTAATGATGATATTTGTTTTCCTATTTTATGATTATTTTGAAAAGTGCACCCTAATAACTTTTGGCACTTTCTTTAACCCACTTTATTTATTACAAAACCACACAATTTATTACAATATGCGTACCTATATAAAACACTTACTTGTATCTTATGATGCAAAGTTAAATAATTTAAAAATATATTCTCAAGAGCAACGGGAAAATCGTAAAAAAAAAACTGCTTGGTATCAAGTTTTAAGTGTCATTATATTTATTACAAATCCGAAATATTCGGGCCTGGTTTCTCAGGTGAGATTTTACGCAAAGGATATGAAATATTTTAGGGACTTTATTTCTAGGCTTTCTAGAGGGAATGGATATTTTTCATTTTCTCAATTAATTCTGAGAATTGAACTTTGTTACGTGAATTTTGTGCAGAAAAGTCAAGTCAAGAATGATATCATGTTAAACTTTGCCAATCTTTAATTGTATAATTCTCTACGAGTTTTTTTTTTCATGGTGAATAAGTAAAGGTATTTGCTTCATAGACCCTATTATTTTTACAACGATGTTATTAAGGTTTCGGACGAGTGTTAAACAAATATCAATATAGTCTTCTAAGTCTTAAATTTCAGGTAATTCTTGTATTTATAAATTTGCAATAAAATATTTTAATACAAGTGGTTTGTTGTTACGCGTAAATCTAATATAGAAACATTTATTTACAATAAGAGTTACATACATGATTAAGATAGTGCCATTCATTAATTTTATTAAGATCGTCCTGTATTTAATCTACATCTTCATTTTATTTTAAAGTTTTATATATTTTAAGGTTCTCTGCAAATAATGAGCTTTAACAGTGTTTAATATTTTTAGCATGGGACATTGGGACATTAGCACACAGCACCATCTAGTTCCACGGTAAGCTACGAGGCCTGTGTTATGGATACCAGATAGTTGATATACTACATATATATAACTTTAAATACATACATATTATAAATATAAACACCCATGACTGGAGTACAGACATTCGTGCTAATCACACAAATGAATGCCCCCAGCGGGACTCGAACCCGCGACCGCTGGCACAACAAGTAGGGTCACTACACACTGAGCCAAACGTGTCGTCAAATGCTATAAGCTATGTTATTAATGTAGATAAAAAATGGAAGAGAACCCAAGTTTGACCCTTGTAGCACTCCACTTTTGGCAAATTAGACTTCTTAAAGCCACTACAGTAGCGCTATTCTAATTTAACGTCAATCGACGGATACTTTTTTATTCACAGATCTTATCTTTACTCCATATTTCGGGGCTTCGCGGTAATTACGATAAACAACTGGAATTAGATAGGACGCTTGAAATAGGAGTAGTAACTAATGTAGTGATCTTGTAATATAAGATAACTGTGAATGTGCTGAATAGGAATACTAGCAATCACATTGAAGGAATGACAGTTTAATCAAAATATATTAATTAATTATAGAAATTAAAAGACTTACTTCTGAACTCCTTCTAAGAGGTTTTGGCATACTTTATATGTATCGGAGTTTAATATAATTATCCATTTAAAATATTAGATTTAGTAGATATAGTAATAATAGCATGTAACAATATTAATTGATTTCATTTCATACTATATTTTGTTTTCAGGTAAGAAGTAAATATCACAAGAAATCTGTTTGACCAAGAACCATAATTCGTTACCACTTGTGGTACCGACTGTACTCGTACCTTTAGAGTGCTCCATATTATGTTATTCAATGTATTAAAATGTTTGATTACTATAAATTATTTTATTATTGTTATCATTACATAAACTCAATATATTGCACTCTAACATGATTTAATATGGCGCAATTACGATTTTCGTGGTGCCGCACCGTTATTAATCGATAAACCCGACGTATAACATCGACGTAAAAGAAAAGTATTTTTTGAAGTTATACTTCTTTTGGCATATTTGAAAAAAATTATGAGAGTAAAACTTTTACGGTGAGCGCGCATATCGACAGCCAAAAAGCGACATGATGAAGTTAGCTGCATTCCTTTTACAAATAGAGAGTTGTGACATACGGGATGAAATCTTTAGCTATTTTTGTTCTGTTACGCCAAAGAAGTAAAACTTCTTACGTGCGTACATAAGTACACACACATGTTTTTTTTTCAATATTTTCCAGTTTTTGTCTGATCTAGGGTAGTCTCTTATAGATCCTCGGAATGTTTTTAATGAGGCCGACACCTTTAATATTTCTTTTGTATGGACCGGTGCCATCATTATTAATTTGTTTCGTCAGTAATGAAACTTAGATTAACATTAGAAGATTATGCAAGAAGTCTATTAAAGAAGAAATCAGCTCGCTAAGCCGTATCGAACAACAGATATAGTTGTTACTATACCTTTTTATCAGGCGTTATCTTAAAATAAATACTAGGTACTTTATTAACACCCCAATCAAAGTAAATCCACGAAAATATCGGAAAAGATAGTGTTTTTTAAAACGTCGAATATTCGTACAAATTTAACAAAGTAATTAAACAAAAAGGTCACGAAAAATCTGTCTTAATTTTAAAGACCTACTGAAAGGTCTAGTGGTTTACATGAGACATCTACCAAATTTTATCAATATTCCAATAACCTCCTGAGGATAAGCAATTATTCGCACATCTGTATGATAAAGTCGGTGACTGGACAATATCTATATATATAAAAGGTAAAAGTGATTGACTGATGTATCAACCCACAGGCCAAACCCTTAAGGCTAGAAAACTGAAATTTCGCACACATATTCCTCATATGACGAAGGCATCCACTAAGGAAGGATTTTTCAAAATTCAACCCTCAAGGGGGTGAAATAGGGGATAAAAGTTTGTACGAAACTTTTTATTCCTTGAACATATTTGCATGAAATTTCGTATTTTTCGTAGTTTGACTTAACTTTAAATTTGAAGTAATTATAACTTGTTTTAATTTATTTCGTATATTTGAAAATTAAAAAGTGAAGAACACTTCAATTTACAATTTATCTTCGCATTATAAAATTGAAGTCTATATCTATATCAATAATAGCAACAATTATTCCTAAGTGCTCTAGGCTTAAAATAAATAAATATATATATATATATATATATATATATATATATATATATATATATATATATAATATGTAAGAAAATTTTTTGACAAAGATAAATTTACCTTTAACAGTGCGCAATGTAACTGCGCGAGTTCACAAAATATTGCTGGAACACGCTTGGTTTTGGGGGCGTTTAAATATTATAGGAATTTTTGTATTCTTGCTTCACTGATAGAAGCGAAGTGTGTTAGTAGTATAGATATATTTGTAGCCTTTTTTTAAATAAAATAGGTAAAATAAAATAGTAACAAATTATAATTATTGGTAAATTTAAAAAAACATGTAGTGATTTATGGATATATGTAACTGTTTGTTGATTTGCGAAGCCTACCTATAAATAGGCTGGTAATATCACTGCGTTGGTCACTGCAGATTTGCGAACCGTTCAGTTAGTAAAGTGTTCTTCGTAAATACAAAGAAGATAATGCGGACTATCATTTGTTTCATCTTCTTCACGATCACTTTGGCAGTCGATAATAAACCGCAATATGATTTGAAGGACGCTCCAGCTTTGTTTGAAAAATTTATGAAAGACTATAACCGACATTACAAGGATGAAGCAGATAAAAATGTTCACTATGAAGCGTTTGTAGAATCGTTAAAATTTATCATTGATGCCAACAGCGAGCATCCATCTGCTACATATTTTGACATAAACAAATACTCCGATTACACAATGGATGAATGGGCAAAAGTGACTGGTTTAGTTTATTAATAACGGCTAAGTTTATTTGTAAATTTTTATAGTACTCGTTGCTATATGTATAGTAATAATATGTTGTTTCTAAAATATTGAAATAGTGTTAAAGTTTATTCAAGTAATGTTACTTTGAGATATGCTCTATTACTAAAACAAACCCATGTAATAATTTTTTTTTTAATTTTATGCTTCATTTTATACATAATATACAAATTATGTCAGGAAAAATGGAACAGGGCAATTTTAAACTCTCAAGCAAATAGAATTATTTATTTATAATATAATTATTTATATTTTAAGTGTATTATCCATTGTCATATATGGACATTTATATTTTTTTCTTTAATATACTAGTATTATTATATGTTACCTACTTCTAAAAACAATAAAGAACATTTAATTTTACAAAAATTACATACAGAACCAGCCACTAGCTCGTAATTATTCAATTACTAGGGACTTTAAAAAAACAAAAACCGATTTCCAGGCACTAAAAAGTAAAAAATAAGTAAACGGGGGTTTCCATTTAGAATAGATACCTAATCAGATATTTTCGAAGTGGGTGGGTAGGAATTAAATTATGAATGTGTTAAGTATGAAAATACAAATACAAGTCGCTATTTATATTGAAGGTTGAGTAATCTGTGCTAAAATTATAAAGAAGTAAAAGTTTGTACGTTTCTTTGTAGGGGATAGTCTCTCTGGCTTCTGATCCGATTCTGAAAATTATGTCACTAATAGGAAGCTCCATTACCGACGAGTACTATAGGCAATTTTTATTGCGGTAAAAATGTTAGTGCTGTTTAGTGTCAGTGATCATATTAATTTAAATTTAAGTATTAACCTACAAAAGGCACTCAAGGAAGGGTAACTCACTAATAAAAAATTAAACAATGTGGTTGCGCTGATACAATAGAAATTTATAGGTACTAAATAAATCGAAATATAATTTGATTGTTGCAATTCATTTCTGTGGCGCCCTCTGACGCGTGTGAAGTGAGTTAATCGTTCGTTGTTGTTTAAAAAGTATGGCCGAAGACCTTTACGTGTGCTTGCGCCCCTAATGGATTTGGACAATTTTAGTGTATGTACAGGTTATTGTGTTACTAAGTGTAGTGGGCGATCAATCCGGATGACAATAACTACACAGCATCAGCTGGTATTGTGCACTTTCCTTATAAATAGAATTGCATCTTGCCTTGTCATCCTGCTCGCAGTTCTGTTATCCCTTAATTAAGTTGCATCTATCAAATATAGGTGTTGTAATAGTAGTCGCAAAAAATAGCATCATCCGCGTAAACATAATGTTTTATACAGAATATATTTATTTAAGACCCTAAAACCTATTCGTCATAGTAAATGACAGTTTTATCTAAAATATCACAAAAACAAGAGCTACATCTGGACAATGGCATTATTGATATTTATACGTACATATGCATATATTCGTAATTTACATATTGGATTAAGTAATGTACTTATTTTTTCTCTCTGGCCACCACAATATTAAGATCAGGTCAAACCTATCGAATATCCTTTGAACAATTATGGTACAATTTGGCACATATGTTTGGTTCTCGTGACTGCAAGATTACCTAAATGCCGCCATTTTCAATCCAATATGGCGGACGTTACGAAATGGTGGTTTATCATTTTCATTATAGTGATCCTTATAATATGGGTATCAAATGAAGGGGCTTGATGTGCGAAACACAATAAACCAGTTTTTGTAAATCCAATATGACGGATTAGGTTTTTTCTGCACCTACATGATATGGATATCAAATGAAAGGATTTGCTAAAAAGAATGTAATAAAATAAAAACAAAGAAAAACTAGCTTTTATTTAAGTTTTATTTAAATGCTTTAAAAAAAACAAAGAATTATAACTTGTTTCGTGCGTACATAAACATAAGTACACATACACTTTTTTTAATAATAATAATCTTTATTGCCAAAAAAGTACAGCTTACAATATATTTTATATCTAAACTTAAACAAACTTAGACAAAGCCGGTATCGTGAGTAACAAAAGTCGATCGACGACAGAAATATTGTTTATCGGTAAATATTGCTTGCAAAAGTTATATAAAATAAAGAAAGAATCTTTACTGTAAAAACAAAAATTAAAAATTGCATGCGTGTATAATGTTATAATTTATTTAGTTACATTAAAAAAACATTCATGCAAATCAATCAATTTTAACACAATAACTTATGCAAAGCTATAAATTAGCTCATCATATAACAGCATTGGTCATTCTAGCTTTGGCTTCAAACTTGTTTTATGCACATAAGGAAAATAAAGTAAACAATGCAGACTATCACATGCTTCGTTCTCCTAGTCGTGGTCGCTATGGCTAGCGACACTAAGCCGTACTATGACTTGAACGATGCTCCAGCTTTGTTCGAAAAGTTCATAAAGGACTACGACCGGCATTACAAGGATGAAGCAGATAAAAAGGTTCATTACGAAAGGTTCTTGGACACCTTGCAAGGTATCAACAAGTTCAATGAAAACTTGACATCTAATTTTGTTGATATAAACGAATATGCCGATTATATTCCGTAATAGCGGAAAACAATGAAAGGTTTCGGTAAGTTTTATTCATTATAATGGTGTCTCAATAAGAATGCAGTATTTAATCTTTGTGTCATTTCGTTTTTCGTGCATGTGACAATTACTTTAAAATTTGACAACTTTATCTATGATTGTCCCGATTATTAAAAATAAACAAAAAATAATTCCTGAGCAAGGTCGAGGTCGAAATCCCACGCATCATCTTTGAGATACAACCACATCTTTGTCAAAAAGTCATCGAAAATTTCGCGAAAAGAGTAAAGGCCTGTCATCAGAGTCACGGGGGCCATTTGTTGGACATTTTATCAATACTTAATCGAAACATGTCTACTTTGCAATGCAATAAAATTTCACAACTCACTCAATTAATACGTGTTTTCATTTTTAAGTGAAATAGTGCACTCTTATTGAGACACCTGTATATGTGATGGGCTATGTGATTAATTAAGGCACTAATTATAACGTCCGTTATGAAAGAGTTAATAATTATTTAACCTTCATTATATACTAGCGACTCACCCTCGTTTCGCACGGGTTCATCCCTAGGTTGCTTCTCGAAACAAAATTAATTAATTTGGTTTCAATTTTTTTTTGTGGGACTTTATTTTTTTTCTAAAATAAAAGTGACCTAAGTTACTCCTTATAACATCAACTATCTGCCAGTTAAAGTCCCGGCAAACACGGTCCAGCCAATTCAAAGATTAGCCGGAACAAACAGACAGACAGACAGACAAAAATTGTAAAAAATGTTGTTTTGGTATATATACCGTGTGTACATCCATATGCATTTAGTAAAAAGCGGTTATTTTAATATTACAAACAGACACTCCAATTTTATTTATCTGTATAGATTATTGTTATGGGCATTATGAATATTGCTACTTGATAGTCCAGCAATTTGATAATGTTATGATTACGTTTCGTTCACTTACAAAAAATAATAAAGCTCATCACATTTTTGTCCACGTTTTGCCGTCTCTTCTGCTCTTGTTGAATTTTTAATTTCTCATTTGCGTAAAATGTAGAAGTGACGATGGATGAACGTTACAATTGTCTTAAACTTACCAGTCAAGAACGTTGCAACTATGCAAAATAGCCATGTTACATGAAACATTGTACGCGATTGTATCATTGTACTCTCTTCCTCTAACTTTGGAAAGATAAAGTAGAAAAATGTACAAAAAATACAGGCAGAGGAGCTGGCTAAATATCTAAAACGTAAATTTATTTACAGAACATTCGCTTGACATCTTTTAAGATACTGGATATTTTGAGTCACAATCGCTAAAATTAAATTTGTTTTCCATATATCACAGAAATAATAAAACTTATTTTTGCAAGTAATAAAGTATGTACCTATTGCGAAAAAAAAAATTTTTTCGTAGTTTGATCGCGGGCGACGCCGTGGGTTTTGCTAGTATAAAATAAATGTACACTTAATTAATACTGTACAAATCATGTCGGTATGGAACTGTGGGAAGAGTGCTAGCCGCATTTTCACAATGCCGATTCTTTGAGCCAGCTCTCTTGTGACCATTAGAGGCGATAAGACATAGTGTTATGCCTTTTAAAAAGTGTTTAGCATTTCGACTCCATGAGCCAAGGATTTCTACAGCGCAATGGTGAATAGAGTTCTCAGGAGAACTAAACCTTTAGGATAACTTATACTACAGGAGAATTCCTAATTTGCATGGCAAAATACAAAAAACATAATAACTAGTATAGTATATATAAGTAGGTTGTAATAAACAGATTTAACAATTTAGTGCGGAAAAATTTCGGAAAATGTAAAATTTAGTTCCAGCGCAGGTCGCTCATCTAAATATATTTATCTATCTATACATAGTATACAGCAAAGTCGTTGTCTATCTCTGTCGCCTCTATCTGTTTTTCTGCCACTTCTTCTAAACCACGCTACAAATTTTGGTACAATTTGCACTTAAATCTATTAGAATGAATAGAGGAAGAATTCACAATTTCTTCGTTTATCGCTTATTCTATTCTGAATATTATACATCAAAACAATGTACTAGAAAATTGTAGGTCTTGTAAAGGCCTACAGAAAAATCCGCGATAACATAATATGTGTTACTCTTAAGGTCAACCACAATAAATATTTTTATCTATTTAAAGCAAGGGTAAGGAGGTATCAATAAAATTATGGAAATTTGATTTAGAATAGTTGTCTTTCAACAGAAATTTCGAAGGCAACTGTGCTATTAATTGTCTTGGTGGTGTAGTGGCTAGCATGTATTCGTTCCTGGTTAGGCTAGGTTTAGTCATTGAGTTTTTCTGTTCAGAAACTCTTACTAACAGCCCTGAGTTGGGAAGTTGAGGGTGTTTTAGCTCTGTGCCTTGAAGAGTACGTAAAGCCGTCGTCTGCGTCAGATCTCTCATTGTCAAATTATCGTTCCGTCGGAGTATGGAGTGACAGGAATAGAGAGTACACTTGTGTTTGCGCGGACAATTATGCACTATAATATCTCCTGCGCAGAGAGTTAGTTTGAGTGGGATTAGCCGTCGTGGCTAAAATCGTTAGGAAGATATTATATTGTTTTTATTTTTTTTTACTTAAGGGTATTACATAAAAATAAAATGTATTTATTTTTATGTAATTCCATAATGCAGGATTTCATTTTTTATTTTATAGCAATTAATAACAAAAGAATATATATAACGTTATCTATTTTGCAATTCATTTTTTCCTCTGGACTTGTTAATACATATATTCAATATCATGTGTATATTCAGGCATAATTTGAAGTTACTGGTAGTAGTTGATACTTATCTAGTAATAAATTACTCACGTCATAAGCTAATGTCTATAATATAAACAATAAAAAGTAAATATAAAACAAGTTATGTAATATGTATATAATTATATAATTAAAAATCAATTTGGTCAAATCATAGTAAACATATAAATAAGTTTTTATTATCACTGCAATAGTTATTCTCTTTTATTCGTTCAACAAGGTCCAAATATATGAACTATACAGAACATAGAAGCGGACATGCGAACTATCAGTTATCTCATTCTCCTCATCGCGGCTGTTATGGCTAGCAATAGTAAACCACAGTATGATTTGAGCAATGCCGCAGCTTTGTTTGAAAATTTCATAAGGGACTACAAACGGCAGTACAAAGATGAAGCAGATAAGCAGGCTCACTATGAAGCGTTCAAGGAATCACTGAGAGTTATCAATAAGGCCAATAAAGAACAATCCTCGGCCACGTTTGACATAAACAACTTAGCCGATTATACGCCGGAAGAAAGGAAACATTTGTTTGGTTATATGCCAAGTAAGTTTACAAAAAAAGATATTATAATCCATACTTAATATTATAAATATGAATGTTTGTTTCATTGTTTGGTTGTTTGTCCTTCTTTCACGTCAAAACGGAGTGATGGATTGGCGTATTTTTTTGTGTGGAGATAGTTGAGGGGTTGGAGAGTGATATAGGCTTAGAGTGACTTTTTATCGCGGGAGATTATCTCATTCCCACGGGAAAGCACGGTATAATACAACCCAAAAAATTATTTATGATTAGAATTACTTGAAACTTGGTATTAATGCTCTTTGATACAATTAACATAAAACAAGACGTACGAATGGACGACGGATTGGCGTGATTTTTTGTGCAAAGGTAGTTGGAAGACTGAAGAGAGACATAGGCTACTTTTTACCGCGGGAAATTATCTCATTCCCGCGGAAAAAACACATTGTAATACAATCCAAAAAATTATTTATGATCAGAATTACTTGAAATTTGATATTAATGCTCTTCAATATAAATAAATAAATACGTGTTTTAGTATTTTTCGAAATTCATCCCATAAGGGGGGAAATAGGGGATGAAAGTTTGTATGTAACTTATCTATGCTCGTACCTACCTTACTTTTAAAATATAAAATTAAACAATACGTATATCGGTTTTATTTAAAATTCATCTCTTAAAAGGGTAAGAGGTCGTATTTTTCGGGTAAAAAAATATTTTATAATCAGAATTATTTAGACTTGGTACTAATGATCTTCAATTCAATTGAATAAACACGTGTTCTAATATTATTTAAATTATTCTTATTGTTATAATTAGGTATTCAAGATAAAATAATAGGCATGATCAATCAGATTATTCGAAATTCACCCCCTAAGAGGTTAAAAATATTATCAGGGTCAAATGTGTTAAAAATCACTATTGACGGTTAATTAACGAAACAGTTAATAGAAGTAAATACTTAGAATTTTTTTTTACATAAAATTTGGTTTTGACCAAATTAAAAAGTAATTAGGGGATTATATTCTCTGTCTGAAATGCTACTGCACTTTTAGAAGGTTGTAAGACGGCTTAAGCTACACTTAAGCTCCCGCTCAATCTCACCCGTGTTGAAATCCCCATACGAAATATGTTAAACTGAGTAACATAGCTCAAGTTCTCTGAAAGTCAACACTTACTGAGTGAGACATAAAATAGAGAATGGAGATTATTCCAAATCCAAATGAAAATAATGGACAAATTTCGGCTGGCCACAGCAATGATAATTATAGCGAACCTAGAGCCTTCGAGAGAGAAAACCTAGCTAGAGTATATCCTAATGTTTCTAATAGGTATGCAAAGGAAGTCTTGGCTTGGTTTTGTGAACGTGATACTCTGATCCCCAAAAACTAACAGTGCAACTGCTTTTAATAAAATCCTGTCCTTTGAAGTCCTTTGAAGGATTCGAAATAGAATATAGGTTATCCATAAAATATTATAGTGGTCATTATGTTTGCTGGATGTGCTCGGAATCGGAGGGAATCACTATTCATACCTCGAATACCACTGATAACACCTGACTACGCTTTGAACTTAATCTATTGTAATTTCCTCCTTAAAGATTACGTTGCAATGACCATTAATAAATCTCAGGACCAGTAGTTAAATGTAGCAGGCATAGATTTAAGAGAGGATTGCTTCTCACATGGACATTTTAGCAGAACCCAGAACCAGACAGAACATCTAAAAATGTGGTATACAAAGAAGTTATTAATTTGATTCTAACTTCCTGTTCGGGACTTTTTTAGTGTAGACTAAGTTAACTGAATCTAGATTACATAACATTACATATACATACACATAATATTACAAATTCGATATGACAACATACAAATTCAATGGAAATGAAAACAGAGATTTTTTTTTCTTCTAGGGAATTCTATGTGAGTGTAGCCGCGGGCAGAAAGCTATAAAATACTAGCGACTCACCCTCGCTTCGTTCGGGTTCGTCCTCAGCTTGCTTCCCAATACAAAATTTTGTTCCCTATTTTCACCCCCATTAAGGGATGATTTCCAGGAATAAAAGTATCCTATGTCCTTCCCAGGGTCTTAAACTATCTTCTTACTAAATTTTATCTAAATCGGTTTAGTAGATCCGGAGATTACCCCCTTCAACCTCACAAACTCACAAATTTCACCTTTTTATAATATTAGTATAGATAAGAGACTATACGTTTTAGGTGTATATAACATAGGGTCTTTAAAAAAACGTAGATGTAAGGATATTAGTTAAAAAGGCCATATTAGCCGAGTGACATGATTCTAAAGTCCTAAACATTATATGCTAGTTGTATCATTCTACTTTCTTCCTCTAACTTTGGAAAGATGGAGTAGAAAAATATGACAAAAATAGGGTTAGTGGAGTTTGCTATTATACGAAAAGTAATGTACAGAACTTACGGTAAATATCTTTTAAGATACTCGATATTTTGAGTTACGATCAATAAAATTAAAATTGTTTTCCATAATAGATTTAAAAATTGAGCTCATTTTTGCAAGTAATAAAGTATGTATTGTGAAAACGTAAAAAAAATATTTTTATGTGTAAAGAATAAAGATAATAAAGATAGTAAAATCAACACAATATTCGGCGGTACGGAACCCTAGATGCGTGAGTCAAAATCGTACACAATTGAAAATGATTACAGCTATCAAATTATTATTAGATATGACATAAAGCCAAAGAGTTTGTTTTTTTTAGTAGTTTGAACGCGGCGAAGCCGCGGGTACTGCTAGTTAAGATATATAAATATATAATTGGCACATAATATTATTTATTATAATAATTTTTGATCTAATATAATCTTTTCGTTTTTTTCAGTAACAGAAGTAAATTCCAGAAGAGAAGATTAGATTAGAAACGATTATTCTTAACAAAACGGTTAAGGGTGTGCACTTTAATGTAAGACAATTTATCTTCATTGTTTTTAATAATAATTGTTGTGATTGTAATTTAAATAAAATTAAAAATGTATGTTAAATGATTCTTTTTTTTATAAAAAAAAGAGTTTGGTTTTCATTCCTTTCATTCATTAAAATTTATTGTAGGCGTTGCGAAGAGGAAAATATATATTAAATTACCGATATTAACTCAACCTTGCGTTTTGTGCTAGAATTATGTTATAATATTGTGTCTTAAAAATTACATAATAGATCACGATTCACGATACGTTATTTAAAAACTAATATCATGGTACATTATATTTTCCTAAATATAGATATTTAAACGAGCAATTCTTGTATATTTATTTATTTATTTAATTATACCGACGATCTCGGAAACGGCGAAAAATCGATCTAGATTGAGATTAATCTCATGTCCGGGAAAACGCGTGTTTTCGTTTCATGCGTTTTTACTTTCGCATTACCACGCAAAATAGTGGTCGATAATTTCTTACGCTCGGGCATAAACATTGTGGTTAAGCGGCCAAGGTGCAAGATTGACAAGCACAGGTGTCCGGGTTTGAATCCCGGTCGGATATCCCGGCCAATTATATCTTTATTGGAATTAAGTTTAACTTAAATGAATAATTTTTAAAGCACCTTTTTATTTCTAAAAGCAAAAATAGAGTCCTTATAACTTCGTCATAACTCTCTTCCTCTGTCTAATGCACGTGTGTCCTCATGATCTTATGTCACACTCATTTTACTCGGGGACTATTTGGACGAGTATACAGCTGAAACTCAGAATACAGAATATTGTGTATTCTGAGAGCTTAAATAAGGAAATACAATGCTGTAGTCAAAAAACAAAAATAAAAGATTTCGTTCGAAATTTAAAAATAAATTCATAATGAATCATATTTTATTTATGTGAATAATTTTTCATTTACATACTCGTAATATAAGTACTTTTTCCTACGGAGATAATATTTATAAGCTACGCGACTAAGACGCGACCGCTGCTATGCTAATCAATCAAACCGCTTTTCGCACACGACACTACCTAAATTCGAATATATTCGTTGACTCTTTAATAAGTTGTTGGGTGCAATGTCAAGTGACACTAGCGATAAGGTAATTTTTCTATATATTTATTATAGGAATAGGCGAAAAAGAAGATTTGGGTGCACCCGTACATATGTAACGTGTATACGACTCGAGTGGCGCGCGACTAGCATGACCCAGTGTGACTTGTATCAGACGCGTGCGGAACATAGCGAAACAGTATGGCGGCTACTTATGAGATAACCGTAGAATACCGATATAAAACTCGAGTCGCTTGACAGTAGCCTCGTGATGGCAATATATTATTTTTTGACAGGGAGCAGAGTGTTGTCAAAAAAAAATTACGAACATTCGTAAGTAATATGTAGTAGATCTGATATATCAATTTTAACCTATTTCTATTTGTCATATTGATTTAAACCTTTGTAAGTACACAACCTTTGTACCTTTGTAATTTGGTGATGCAGCCAGCAAATAATATATTGGAAACCTTCGAATTTGGCTTGAGTTGGTATAAGGGCGGAAAATATTTAATTAACGTTCATAATAAATAGTAGTAAATATTTTTTTATATGCATTAGAAATCGGCAAATCAATACGATTTGCCGATTTTACGGAGATGACATAACGGAGCTCGGTTAACTGTGTTAGTCATTCCATTTCCAATGTCATCGTCGAAGAAATTTCATGCACATAGAGAAAACAAATAATGCGAAATATCAGTTGCTTCGTCCTCCTCGTCGTGATCGCTTTGGCTAGCAGCAAAGGTCCACATTATGACATAAAGGACACTCCAGCTTTGTTCGAAAAAATCATAAAGGACTACAATCGGCATTATAAGGACGCAGAAGATAAACAAGTTCACTTATGGAATGAAAACTTAAAAAGTATTAACAAATTCAATGAAAATTTAAATTATGTTGTATTTCATGTAGCTCAGTTCTTCGATTATATGGTAGAAGAAAGTAAAGGTATTAAAATGTGTGATTACTATAAATTATTTTATTATTGCTATCATTATATAAACTCAATATATTGCACTCTAACATGAATGGCGCGATTATGATTTTCGTGGTGCCGCGCCGTCATTAATCGATAAACCCGACGTAAAACATCGACATAAAAGAAAAAATATTTTTTAAGTTATACTTCTATTGGCATATTTGGAAAAAAATATGAGAGTAAAACTTTTACGGTGCGCCCTGAAGTTGAAAGCAACATGATGAAGTTAGCTGCATTTCTTTTACAAACAGAGAGTTGTGACATACGGGATGAAATCTTTAGCTATTTTTGTTTTGGGTATATCTGTAAAAGTTATTAGTTCGGTAATTGATGTTGTTGCACCTCATCTAGCTACTGTATTTAATAGCAGTATAGAGCATAGTGCGTTTCCTGATCTAATGAAACACAGTAAAATCATTCCTATTTTTAAATCAGGTAGTACCTTAGATCCTAATAATTTTAGACCAATTTCGGTACTGCCAACGTTTAGTAAAATTTTTGAAAAAATCATACTCGCGCAAATGTTAACGCATTTAAATGCACACAATCTACTTCATAAGAAACAGTTTGGATTTACGAAAGGCCGCTCCACGGCAGATGCTAGTGTTGAGTTAGTAAAACATATTTTAGAGGCTTGGGAAAGGTCACAAGATGCACTTGGGATATTTTGTGACTTAACCAAGGCCTTTGATTGTGTGCATCATGAGACGCTGATCAGGAAACTGCACCATTATGGTATTAGAAATAAGGCACTCGACCTTTTGAATTCGTATTTAAATAATAGAATACAGAGGGTTGATGTTAATGGTAAGAGATCTCCTGGAGCTCCATTAGATATGGGGGTTCCACAATGGTCTATTCTCGGCCCCTTTCTTTTTCTAATTTATATTAATGATTTGCCATTTTTTGTACAGGACAAACATGAGATAGTATTGTTCGCTGATAACACTTCACTTATTTTTAAAGTGAAGCGAAATTTGCTAATGTACGACGATGTAAACGATGCTCTCTCAAAGGTTGTCTATTGGTTTGATTCAAATAATTTATTATTAAATAATAAAAAGACAAAATTAATAAAATTCTCAACACCCAATGTTAAACTTGTTGATAATGGTGTAATATTAAATGGAGAAGTGTTGAAACCGGTAGAGTCAACTAAATTCCTAGGGATTATCATAGATTCCAAACTGCAGTGGGGCCCCCATATTAAGGGACTAGCGAGTAGACTCAGCTGTGCAGCGTTCGCAGTAAAAAAAATATTCTTACTGATGTAGATACAGCTCGCATAGTATATTTCAGTTATTTTCATAGTATTATGTCCTACGGTATCTCATTATGGAGAAATGCAGCAACTATTAATACGGTCTTTGTTCTGCAGAAAAGAGCTACTCGTGCAATTTATAGTTTAGGTCCTAGAGTATCATTAAGAGATAAGATTAAAGAAATAAAAATATTGACTGTTGCTTCTCAGTACGTGTACGAAAATGTTATGTATGTTCGTAAAAATATACACGAATTTCCCAAGAATTGTGACATGCATATAATTAATACTAGGAGCAAACACAAACTTGTAATGCCTGTGACTCGTCTACAGAGGGTCAGTAATTCTTTTTATGGACAATGTATACGCTAGTACAACAGGATCCCAGAAAATGTTCAAAAAGCTTCCATCGCTAAATTCAAAAAAATTGTTAAAGAACGTTTGTGTGCTAAAGGCTATTATACAATAAATGATTTTATAGAAGATAGCACGCCTTGGGAATGAAGTGATCGCCTCCAGGCTACTTCAACTTTATAGTAATATTGTAAATTATAATTTATTAAAAAAAATATTAGTCCCGCTGAGTTTCTTTCGCCAGTTCTTCTCAGGTCTGAGGCTTCTTCTTTCCGAACTGGTAGTAGACTCATGACGTTCAGTAAAAAATTGTAATAACTTAATGCTGAATAAAATATTTTGAATTTGAATTTGAATTTGTTCTGTTACGCCAAAGAAGTAAAACTTCTTACGTGCGTACATAAGTACACACAAATGTTTTTTTTTCAATATTTTCCAGTTTTTGTCTGATCTAGGGTAGTCTCTTATAGATCCTCGGAATGTTTTAATGAGGCCGACACCTTTAATATTTCTTTTGTATGGACCGGTGCCATCATCATAAATTTGTTTCGTAAGTAATGAAACTTAGATTAACATTAGAAGATTATGCAAGAAGTCTATTAAAGAAGAAATCAGCTCGCTAAGCCGTATTAAACCACGGATATAGTGGTTGCTATTCCTTTTTATCAGGCGTTATCTTAAAATAAAAACTAGGTTCTTTATTAACACCCCAATTAAAATAAATCCGCGAAAAAAATTGGAAAAGACAGTTTTATTTAAAACGTAAAATATTCGCGTAAATTTAACAAAGTATTAAACAAAAAGGTCACGAAAAATCTGTCTCAATTTTAAAGACCTACTGAAAGGTCTAGTGGTTTACATGAGACATCTACCAAATTTTAGCAATTTTACCAATAGCTTCCTGAGGATTAGCAATTATTCGCACATCTGTATGTTCAAAGTCGGTGACTGGACAATATTTAAAATAAAAAAAGTATGCGACTTAACTTTAAATTTGAAATAACTATAATTCGTTTTAATTTATTTCGAATATTTGAAAACTAAAAAGTGAAGAACACTTCAATTTACTATTTATCTTCGCGTTTGACAAACCACCAAATGTTTGCAAATAGTTAACAGACTGAGGCCGTTTGCATGATTTCATATTATCAAATTGAAGTCTATATCTATATCAATAATAGCCACAATTATTCCTAAGTGCACTAGGCTTAAAATATACATATAAGTACAATATAACCAACCTATCACGGTTTTAGCCTAGCTAGTCAAAAAAATACTTCAGTGTGCTCATGTACAAACACAGTATCCATCTAGGCTAGTTTAATATTTATATACTATCATTTGTTTCGTCTTCTTCACGATCATTTTGGCAATCGATACTAAACCACAATATGATTTGAAGGACGCTCCAGCTTTGTTTGAAAAATTTATAAAAGACTATAACCGACATTACAAGGATGAAGCAGATAAAAATGTTCACTATGAAGCGTTTGTAGAATCGTTAAAATTTATCATTGATACCAACAGGGAGCATCCATCTGCTACATTTGACAAATTCTCCGATTACACAATGGATGAATGGGCAAAAGTGACTGGTTTAGTTTATTAATGACGGCTAAGTTTATTTGTAAATTTTTATAGTACTTGTAAGATTATTGCTATATAGTAATAATATGTTGTTTCTAAAATATTGAAATAGTGTTAAAGTTTATTCAAGTAATGTTACTTTGAGATATGCTCTATTACTAAAACAAACCCATGTAATAGTTTTTTCTAATTTTATGCTTCATTTTATACATAATATACAAATTATGTCAGGAAAAATGGGACAAGGCAATTTTAAACACTCAAGCAAATAGACTTATCTAATATATTTAAACGAGCAATTCTTGTATATTTATATCTTTATTTATTTATACCAGCGATCTCGGGAACGGCTCTAACGGTTTCGCTGAAATTTGGTTTATGGAGGCTTTCGGGGGCGAAAAATCGATCTAGATTAGTCTCATGTCTGGGAAAACGCGTGTTTTCGAGTTTTCATGCGATTTTCTTTTGCATTATTCTACGCAGAATATGCTCGTTAATTTCTTACACTTAGATATAAGCATCGTGGTCAAGCGACCAAGGTGCAAGATTACCAATCAATCGGTGTGTCCGAGTTAGAATCTCGATCAGATAAAAAGATTTGCTTTTTTTGTATTTATTCAAGTTTTTAGTTTTTTTTTTAATCTAGAAAATACGATATAACAAAAAAGAACTCCGAGCGAAGCTTGGTCGCCAGGTGCTTTATTTATAATAAAATTATTTATATTTTGTTTTTTTTTTTAAGTGTATTATCCATTGTTATATATGTAGGTACATTCATATTTTTTCTTTAATATACTAGTATTATTATATATTACCTACTTCTAAAAACTAATAAAGAACATTTAATTTTACAAAAATAACATACAGAACCAGCCACTAGCTTGTAATTATTCAATTACTAGGGACTTTAAAAAAACAAAAACCGACTTCCAGGTACTAAAAAGTAAAAAATAAGTAAACGGGGGTTTCCATTTAGAATAGATACCTAATCAGATATTTTCGAAGTGGGTGGGTAGGAATTAAATTATGAATGTGTTAAATATGAAAATACAAATACGAGTACAAGTCGCTATCTATATTGAAGGTTGAGTAATCTGTGCTAAAACTATAAAGAAGTAAAAGTTTGTACGTTTCTTCGTAGGGGATAGTCTCTCTGGCTTCTGATCCGTGTTACACACAATGTTTTATACAAAGTATATTTATTTAAGAACCTAAAACCTATTCGTCATAGTAAATGACAATTTTATCTAAAATATAACAAAAACAAGAGCTACATCTGGACAATGGCATTATTGAAATTTATACATACATATGCATATATTCGTAATTTACATATTGGATTAAGTAATGTACTTATTTTTCTCTCTGGCCACCACAATATTAAGATTGGGTCAAACCTATCGAATGTCCTTTGAACAATATTATTACAATTTACATCTTATTTTAAATACTTAAAACCGATGACCAGTTATAAATAATATTGACATCTTCAATGAATATATATCATTGTAACTAGTGAATAGGTACTTGAATAACGTCAAGTTATAAATTACTAATATAATTGGCCAATAATTTGTTTTTTTGAAGTTAAGTATACTTCGTTTAGCGCATGTGAGATGATGAGAGTGAACTTTTTACGATACGACAGATTTGTTTGTTTTGTTAAGATGAAATTAAACTTTATTAGACTACAGTATAAAGTTAGGTGGTGAATCTGGTAGTATAGTGTAAAGTGATGTCTATATTCAAGATATTTATTTCGGTATTTATATATAAACAACACGTGTTTTATATCGTTAAAAATAAAAAGTATTAGAAGCTTTCATTTAGTTTCACTATTTCAGTGTTTGTCTGTAATCAAATCTTGCAAGTTAAATTTGACTCACTTTCCAGTGTCCGATTGAGCTGAAATTTGGCACATATGTTTGGTTCTCGTGACTGCAAAATTACCTAAATGCCGCCATTTTTAATCCAATATGGCGGACGTTACAATATGGTGGTTTATCATTTTCATTATAGTGATCCTTATGATATGGGCATCAAATGAAGGGGTTTGATGAGCGAAATACAATAAATCAATTTTTGTAACAATATGACGGATTATGTTTTTTCTGCACCTACATGATATGGATATCAAATGAAAGGATTTGCTGAGAAGAATGTAATAAAATAAAAACTAAAACAAAAACAAAGAAAAACAAGCTTTTATTCAAATGTTATTTAAATGCTCAAAAAAAAAAAAACAAAGAAGTATAACTTGTTTCGTGCGTACATAAGTAAACATACACTTTTATAAATAATAATAATCTTTATTGCCAAAAAAGTACAGCTGACAATATATTTTATATCTAAAGTTAAACACACTAGACAAAGCCGGTATCGTGAGTAACAAAAGTCGATCGACGACAGATCGATACTGTTGCTCGGTAAACATTGCTAACAAAAGTTATATAAAATAAAGAAAGAACCTTAACTATAAAAACAAAAATAAACGTATTGCATGCATGTATAATGTTACAGTTTATAGTAACTTTATAAAAAAACATTCATGCAAATCAATCAATTTTAACACAATCATTTATGCAAATCTATAAATTAGCTCGTCATTTAACAGCATTGGTCATTTTAGCCTTGGCTTCGAACTGGTTTTATGCACATAAGAAAAATAAAGTAAACAATGCGAACTATCAGTTGCTTCGTCTTCTTCGTCGCGGTCGCTATGACTAGTGACACTAAGCCGCACTACGATTTGAACGACGCTCCAGCTTTGTTCGAAAAATTCATGAAGGATTACGACCGGCATTACAAGGATGAAGCAGATAAAAAGGTTCATTACGAAGCGTTCTTGAAAACGTTGAAATTTATCAACAAATCTAATGAACCATCGACATCTGCTACTTTTGATATAAATGAATTCGCCGATTATACCCTGGAGGAGTGGAAAAAAATGGAAGATTTGGTAAGTTTTATTCATTATATAATATATCATGGGCCAAGTGATTAATTAAGGCACTATTTATAATGCCCGGTCTCTACAAATAAAGACAACTCGAACATATCTACTTAGTTATTATACTTATAGTTCAACAATTTGATAATGTTATGATAACGTTTCGTTCCCGTTTCTTTTGCTCTTGTTGAATTTTTAATTTATCATTTATGCGTAAAATCTAGAAGTGACGATGGATGAACGTTACAATTTTCATAAACTTGCGACGATTGATTTTGACCGGTCAAAAACGTTGCAATGGCTAAGAGATGTTGGTTTGATTCCAGTTTCTCGATATAAGCGTTTTTCGATAGTGACGGCCCGACTTGAATAACATAGCAACCTATGTTATCCAAGTCGAGAAGAAGATTAATCTTAACTTTCTCGTTAGTTTTTTTTTTTTATTTTAAACCCAGTACCCCCAATATCATAAGTGCTATGTTCCGGTCCAACTATTCGTCATACAAAATTTTAGTAAATACTTTTTTTTATTATCCTGCCCAATAGCTGAAGGATACTATTCATCAAGCCCGGTCAATTTAATTATTTTAATAGATATTATTATATTGACTTCTCAGTTTGGGTATTTGTTAAAATGTCCGGGCATTATAAATAATGTCCTATTAATTACCTGGTCAAGTACAAAAATGAATTTAACATACATTCTATAATAATTACATTTTAAATAATTAGCCTTGAATGTATATTGATTAGTTTGTGTGTTTACATCGTATGCTGTACTATTTTTTTCCATTACAATAACACTTTAGTCATCTGTTGTGTGAATGTGTTTCACCATAGTGAAGCCAGGACAGATCGCTAATAGTTATAAAATCTATATTCATGTTTTAGAATAACATGATTAATTATGTATTACGACTATATTTTTTTTCCAGGAGGAACAGTAAGTTTTAGAAGACATTTATTAGATCAAGAATGATGATATTTCATGATTTGTGCGCCGTGCTACAGGATTTCTTTATGTTAAACTCGTACATACATGTATTATAATATTTGATTTAATAAATTTTATTACTTTTATATTTTTTTATTTAACAAAAATACTTATGATTGATTAAAACAACCCAGCATATTTTGCTCTTTTAGAGAATGCAACAGCAGATGCTTGTTTATGATTCACGTAAGTGTAGGTATAACGCTAACTGATAAGAAAATAATTTGCATGAGTTCTTTGTTTCTATGTGTGACAAATCCAGTTATGATAGTTCATAAGTAATATAATATAACTAGCATTGTCCGCGGCTCCGCCCGCGTTCAAATGATCAAAAACCAAATTCTTAGGTTTTACACATATTATACCAATTTCATTGCGCACCGCATGATTGGTAAATAATGGCGGTGATTGACAATGCCACAAAGGTTCCTTCGTTAATCTTATATTTGATTTAGTAATATTGCACTTTTTGTTTTAGCAATAACAATTATGTACATATGTCTATACTTCTTCATCTTGCTATTCGTATTACGTAACTAATACAGAACTTTCACTGAAATTTAACCCCCAAAAATTTTGGTCTTTCACAAACCAGCAACGAGGAATATCTTCCAATCTTCCTAGTGAAATGTTCCTGAACGATAAGGTAGCCTGTGGAGGAGACAGGATTTGTGATCTATTTGCTAGTCAATTTTTTTCTATTTTCTCTCCAGCCGATAATACTGGTTGTATACCAGCTTTAGGAGATTGCTTTCCTCAACTCTCGCTTAGTAAAATTGTTATTACTGAACGCGAGGTTTCAAAGGTTTTAAAATCAATAAATCCCAGCAAAGGTGCTGGACCTGATGGAATTCCAGCTTTCTTTATTAAAAAAAATTACAAATGCTTAACTCTTCCCCTAAAAATATTATTCGAAAAATCACTCAACGCAGCAACTTTTCCCAAAGAATGGAAAACAACTAATGTAATTCCTATTTACAAAAAGGGCGAAAAATTTAATATTAAAAATTATCGACCCATTTCTATTTTAAGCTTATTCTCTAAAATGTTAGAAAAACTAGTCTGTCCATTATTAACCGGACACTTTTCAACCATCATTTCTTGCTATCAGCACGGGTTTTGTGCACGAAGGTCTACAGTTAGCAATCTGCTGGGTTTTGTGACAGATCTAGCGAACGGTATTGATGGAAATAAAGAAATTGATTCTGTCTATACAGATTTTTGTAGTGCTTTTGATTCAGTAAATCATAATATCTTGTTGGCTAAATTAAAATATTACGGTATTCATGGGAATCTTTTAAACTGGGTCAAGTTTTATTTGTATAATAGAACACAACAGGTTACAACCCAGGGATACAAGTCCTTTGCATATTTTCCTACCTCAGGAGTTCCACAAGGCTCGCATTTTGGGCCAATTTTGTATTTAGTCTTCATTAACGACATTACATCAAAAATACTGCGTCTATCTTAATTTTGTATAAATCCCTAATACGTAGTAGCCTCGAATATGCATCCCCTATCTGGAACCCCTTCTATAATGTACATATTGATAGAATCGAACGCGTACAACGCAGCTTTACTCGTTTTCTGGCTTATAAAGATCAAAATTGTCCCTACCGTGCAGACTATGCCACCAGATTATCACACTTTAAACTGAACTCCCTGGAAATGTGACGCAAAATTGGTGACCTAAAAACGCTTTACAAGCTCTTACATGGACAAATAAACTGTACAGATATTTTACAGCTGCTTAACATTAATGTCCCAAGATCTGTTCCTAGATACCCTATAAGCAATATCTTCTATCTGAATCACTCCAGGACCAATGTAGGGAAATATGCTCCTTTGAACAGACTAATGGAAACATACAATGTAATTTCGTCTAAAGGCGATATAGATATTTTTTGTTGTGATAATTATGCCAAATTTGTCAAAAAATGTTTAGTCATAATTAATAGTTAATATTGTTGTAGTATTTTTTGTATTTTTAATGTTTTTTTTTATATATATACTCATACTTGAATGTTTTTAATGTATACCTATTTGTTTTAAATACTCCTCTTAGTTTACATGTAACAAACTCTTTCTATCGCACGCAAACAATTGTAAGTGAATGCTGTATACACCTGTAAAGGCGAATCATACCAAATTGCATGTATTTAAAGTTACAAAAATTATAGTGTCATTATGATAAGTCGATGGTGTATCTACCTAATAAATAAATAAATAAATATTTCTGTTTGGTTTGTTTATTTAGTTTTGGGCGATAAACTTTCAAACTACGGAATTAATTTTAATCATTTTTTACTAATAGACAGCTATTGATTAATTTAATATGTAGCTGATTATTTAAATTACATAATGACAATTTTTCTTAATGTTAATTTGTCGTACAATAGCGATTGGTTAGCGCTAGTTACTAATATTGTCCAAAACGATTTTCAAAAAAACAAAAAAATGTAATAAGTAAATAATTCTAAGTAAACACCTTTTATTATTTCATATGACTCAATATGATTAAAGTCGTACGCATTTTATTGTGTCCTTTAAGCCTTTACCTTCCAAGAAATGGTGTCAAAAAAAAGACTGAAAAAGTTGAGGTATAACAGTTCCTAAAACACTTTTTCATAGTTTTTGAGATATGGAATATTTTTAGTTACCCGCTTTGTCAGTTTAACAGCCATAAACTTGTTTCCCATAAAATGTTATAAAATAATACAAATCGAACTTATTTTTACGGTTGATAAAATGAGTCGATATTGTGGAAATGTAAATATTATTCGTATTTATTTTAGTGTTAACCTTACAACACACGTAAGTAAGGAAAACAACAGCATTTTGCTATACGAAACCTATAATGCGCGAGTTGGAGTTGCATTTGCCCAATTTTTACATTAAAATATTAAAAATATTAACATTATTTACTAAGCAATAAAAATTTATAAATATTTTAATTTGAAAATTGCTTCTGCCAACAAAATATTAGTAATTCTAATAAAGTCATAGAAAAGTTATAACTGTACCTTATTTTTTTGGATTAAAACTACGTATTTTAAAAATACATGGCGACATCTATTGTCAAATATCTAAATAACACATAAATAAAATTTATGTGTTATTTAGATATTGGACAATAGATGTCGCCATGTGTTTTTAAAATACGTAGTTATAATCCAAAAAAAAGTACAGATATGACCTTTCTATGACTTTATTAGAATTATTACTAAATTACCCGCGGTCCCGCCCGTGTTCAAATTTTCAATAAAACAAACATTTATAACATTTTATGGAAAACAAGTTTATGGCTGTTAAACTGACAAAGCGGGTAACTGAAAATATTCCATATCTCAAAAACTCTGAAAAAGTATTTTAGGAACTGTTATACCTCAACTTTTTTAGATTTTTTTGACACCATTACTTGGAAGGTACAGGCTTAAAGGACACAATAAAATGCTTACGACTTTAATCATATTAACCGTGCCATATGAAATAATAAAAAGTATTTGCTTAGAATATTGAATTAATCAATAGCTGTCTATTAGTAAAACATGAATAAAATTAATTCCGTACCTAGTTTGAGAGTTTATCGCCCAAAACTAAATAAACAAACAAAAAAAAAGTATAGACATACATAAATGCTATTGCTAAAACAAAAAGTGCAATATTACTAAATCAAATATGAGATTAACGGAGTAACCTTTGTAGCATTGTCAATCACCGCCATTATTGACCAATCATGCGGTGCACCATGAAATTGGTATATATGTATGTAAGACTTAAGAGTATACTAATATGTGAAACCTAAGAATTTGGTTTTTGGTCATCTGAACGCGGGCGAAGCCGCGGGAAATGCTAGTTTAAAATAAATGTGGATTTGTTCTATTTCTCTTCTTATATCCCCCTGAATCGGTTTTTAGCATTTTTTTTCTATGTACAGACATTCGACTTTTACAGTTTTATTATACGTATAGAAGATATATGTATAGATAGGATTAAGAATGATTGAATTAAGTTCTGAGCAACTGTTTGCTCTGAAAGCGCTTAAAGCAGAAACTATCTGTTTTGATAAGTATAAAACAACCAGCACTAGTTCTGAAAGATGTTCGTACCGAATACTTCGTTGATCATTAGTAAAAGTATCATGGGCATTTTGGTTTGTAGCGCATGTAGCATCTGTAATAATTGAAAAAAAAAAATCAGAAAAGTTTGTATTCGATGTATAATTATTGGACTTACCCTCGTTTCCCTTGCGTATGTAGACGTCTTTATGTGAAACATTGTATTCTTTTATTTCAAAACCGTTTAGGTAGCACATGAACCCTACCTCAATAATGATTTTCAAAATAAGGAATAAAGGGGATTGGGCGTATTCCCTCATGACCAAGTGCGGCCACTTATGAAACTTATCTTTACAAGCAGGTCTTGACTTCTTAAAACTTTGGAAAAAATCTTACTTCTGTTAAATGTGTAGTAATAGATTATTTCTCAAATCTTTTTTTGAGATTACTTATACATAGAAAATCGTTGAGCTTTGTCTATGATTATTATTATATTTTTAAAGGTAGGTAGGAAATCACTAGGAAATAAATTATGAATGTGTTAAATATGAAAATACAAATACAAGTCGCTATCTATATTGAAGGTTGAGTAATCCATGCTAATATTATAAAGAGGTAAATTTTGTACGTTTGTAATTTGTATATAAGGGATAGTCTCTGAATTATTGAACCGATTCTGAAAATTATATCACTAATTGGCTATAGTACTCGTCGGTAACATAGCACACGTTACTGACGAGTACTATAGCCAATTTTTATTACGATAAAAATTTTAGGGTTGCTTATTGATAATAATCAAAATAATTTTTATTTAGTCTTAACCTACAAAAGGCACTTAGGTACGCACCCGAGCAAAATAAGGGTAAGTAATATATATATATATATATATATATATATATATATATATATGTATGTATATGTATATGTATATGTATATGTATATGTATATGTATATGTATATGTATATGTATATATGTATATGTATATATGTATATGTATATATATAATACAAAGTTGTGTTAGTTACACCATTTATAACTCAAGAACGGCTGGACCAATTTTTGTGATATTTAATTTTTTGGATTTCTCTTAGTTCGGAATAGGAAAATAAGTATTAAAATATCAGAAAAATTAAAAAAAAATTATATGGCTAACTCTGGCAAGTAGCTATTTTAAATATCTATGTAAAACGTACCTAGCGACAAACCCGAGCGAAGCGAGGGTGAGCCGCTAGTTTCTTTTAAAAACCTATCTACTCTTCATAGAAATTGCCAGTTTTATCTAGAAAATCAACTCTAAAAAAACAAAGAAGTATAACTTCTTAAGTGCGTACATATTACATACACTTTTTAATAATAATAATCTTTGTTGCCAAAAAAGTACAGCTTACAACATATTTTATATGTAAATGTAAACACACTATTCAAAGTTGACAACAAAAATATGTTGCTCGGTAAACATTGCTAGCAAAAGTTATAAAATAAAGAAAGAATCTTAACTATAAAAACAAAAATAAACGTATTGCATGCATGTATAATGTTACAGTTTATAGTAACTTCATAAAAAAACATTCATGCAAATCAATCAATTTTAACACAATCATTTATGCAAATCTATAAATTAGCTCGTCATTTAACAGCATTGGTCATTCTAGCCTTGGCTTCGAACTGGTTTTATGCACATAAGGAAAATAAAATAAACAATGCGAACTATCAGTTGCTTCGTCCTCCTCGTCGCGGTCGCTATGGCTAGCGACAGTAAGCCGCACTACGATTTGAACGACGCTCCAGCTTTGTTCGAAAAATTCATAAAGGACTACGACCGGCATTACAAGGATGAAGCAGATAGAAAGGTTCATTACGAAGCGTTCGTGGAAACGTTGAAATCTATCAACAAATCTAATGAACAGTCGACATCTGCTACTTTTGATATAAACAAATTCGCCGATTATACCCCGGAGGAGTGGAAAAAAATGAAAGGTTTTGGTAAGTTTTATTCATTATATAATATATCATGGACCAAGTGATTAATTAAGGCACTATTTATAATGCCCGGTCTCTACAAATAAAGACAACTCGAATATATCTACTTAGTTATTATCCTTATAGTTAGCAATTTGATGTTATGATGACGTTTTTTCAGTTATAGAAAAATAAAGCTCATCACACTTTTTTTTCGCTTTTTCCCGTCTCTTCTGCTCTTGTTGAATTTTTAATTTATCATTTATGTGTAGAATCTAGAAGTGACGATGGATGAACGTTATAATTTTCATAAACTTGCGACGATCGATTTTGACCGGCCGGTCAAGAAAGTTGCAATGGCTAAGAGGTGTTGGTTTGATTCCAGTTTCTCGATATAAGCGTTTCTCGATAGTGACGGCCCGACTTGAATAACATAGCAACCTATGTTATCCAAGTCGAGAAGAAGATTAATCTTAACCTTCTCGTTAGGTTTTTTTTTATTTCAAAACCAGTACCTACTCCCAATATCATAAGTGCTATGTTCCTGTCCAACTATTCGTCATACAATATTTTAGTAAATAGTTTTTTTATTATCCTGCCCAATAGCTGAAGGATACTATTCATCAAGCCCGGTCAATTTAATTATTTTAATAGATATTATCATATCGACTTCTCACTTTGGGCATTTGTTAAAATGCCTGGGCATTATAAATAATGTCCTATTAATTACCTGGTCAAGTACAAAAATGAATTTAACATACATTGTATAATAATTACATACTATGTAATTAGCCTTGAATGTATATTGATTAGTTTGTGTGTTTACATCGTATGCTGTACTATTTTTTTCCATTACAATAACGCTTTAGCCATCTGTTGTGTGCATAGATAAAGATAACGCGCGAGCTGTGTCAGATAATTTGATATATGTATAAGTGTACATGTGTGTCTGTGTTTCACTATAGTGAAGCCAGGACAGGTCGCTAATAGTTATAAAATCTATATTAATGTTTTAGAATAACATGATTAATTATGTATTACGACTATATTTCTTTTCCAGGAGTAAGACAGTAAGTTCCAGGAGAGATTTATTAGATCAAGAATGATGATATTTCATCATTTGTGCGCCGTGCTACAGGACTTCTCTATGTTAAACTCGTACATACATGTATTATATTATATGATTTAATAAATTTTATTACTTTTATATTTTTTTTTATATTTATCGACAATTTTATCCTAATATTATTCTGAATAGCATGAATAATAAAATAACTTTAAAATTAAAAAAAAAAAACCCCTACGCAATAACCTACTCATTGAAACTAATTATTGAACCCAAAATTATGATATGTCTGCTGTGAGTTTTCGAAGAGTTGGGTTCTCTGGAGACCATTCTGGCTGCAGCATCAGGTCGAAGTTATCAATTAATTGTCATTTAACGATTACACTGGCACGCGTGAAGCACTTAATCGAGTAAACATACGCCAAATTGCCTTACATCATTTTTGAAAAGAGCTGATACTCTTACACTGCTGGACCGATATTAACCAAACATAGCTAAGAATCACCGCAAGGAAACTGGCTTTCAAATAAAAAAAAACCGCATCGAAATCGGTGCATCTGTTGGAGAGCTACGATCCCACTCTTTTTGCGTCGGGGGTTAAAAATACTTATGATTGATTAAAACAACCCAAACATATTTTGCCCTTTTAGAGAATGCAAGAGCGGATGTTTGTTTATGATTCACGTAAGTGTAGGTATAACGCTAACTGATAAGAAAATAATTTGCATAAGTTATTTGTTTCTATCTGTGACAAATCCAGTTTATTACATGTTATGATAGTTTATAAGAAAACGGCAATAAGGCCGTTCTTAATCGACTTCAAAACATGAGGTTATCAATTCGACTAGTAATAATTCCAATATATTTCCATACGATATATATTTATATATTATATAAGATCCACGCTTGAATATGGTTCAATTATTTGGAATCCTTTCTATGTAACATATATAATGGAGCTACAAAAAGTACAAATTAAATTTTTAAAATATTTATAATAGAAAATTTCACATCTTGGTCCAAGTAAACTGAATATGACTACACTTGAAAATCGTCGAATGAAGAGAGACACTATGTTTTTAATGAAGGTTTTGAAAAATATTATCGATATGATTTGATTTAAAAGAAAAAAGTTACATTATATTGTGATTAACATCTATAAATAAATTAGAGATTTTGTGTTACACAAATATAAATGTTAAAATGTATTTATTACTTGCATTATTTATAAAACTAAAAATATATTTTGACAAAGAAATGATTGTATTGTGATATTTGTTAAGGAAATGAAGAGGCTTTATTATTATATTATTTCAGAAACCATGAATCGAATTGCAATAATTCCTTTTAGTTAGTTTTATTAAGGGCATAGAAAAAAAACATTAGGTAATATTTGTTTAGTAATTACATCGACCTATACTGTTATGTGTGTATCTACAAGACACATACCCATGTATAGACATACTCGTACGTATATTTGCAATAATCCGGTTCTATTGGCTTAAATGACCCAAGAAATACTAAAAGTTTCATCAATCAGTTTATTAGTTTGGAAGACCGTTAAGTTTGTTCAGGCTTATTAGAACTTATTTATCCATTTTTATGAGTTAAAAGACGTATCTCTGCCGGTAAAAATGAAAATGGTGTTTTGTCTCCAGTGATAAAATCCATGAGGACTGTAATATTTCTGGATACCTTGCAAACGATAAAGATTTGTTTACTTATAAAAAGTACTACATTTACACTATACTTGTCAGAAATAAGTACTAACAATAACATACTCAAAGATTGGCAAATATTCTAAGTAATGATGCTCGCTTACTACTATAACTAGCGACTCACGTTCGCTTCGCTCGGGTTCGTCCCTAGCTTGCTTCCCCATACAAACTTTCATCCCCATTCTCACCGCCTTAAGGGATGATTTCCGGGATTTCACTCATTCATTTTTTCTATCATAAGATTTAAATCAAATCTTAGTATGTGAAATTGTGTATTGGTATGATCAATCATTTGAATGTTTAGTAATCTCTTGCGTAAAAGTGTGTAAGGCTGCTATAGATTCTGTCACCTCTACTTTATAAAGATAAGCTCTATTTTGAAATTCTAGTAAAGGTTCTAAATAACCTAAATAAGGGTTCATTTGAATATTTTCAAACACAATCTATTAATAGCCTGGTAATACGCATGAGTTCTTCTAACTTTGTTTTTGAACTACAATTAGTTATTAGTTATTCGCAGGATAAACAAAGTAAACAATGCGAACTATTAGTTGTCTCATCTACCTCGGAGCAGTTGCTTTGGCTAGCGACATTAAACTGCACTGCTACGAACTACTAAGTTACTAAACTATACTCTAGCTTTTTTCAAAAAATCATAAGTCAATACAATCGATATTACAAAACGAAGCATACCTAATTACAAAGCAAACGAAAACCATTAATAGATTGACAAATATTATTAAAAAAAAACTCCGATTATTTTGTTCTAGCGTAGCAATAATGTCCCAACAATAAGGTGTTACATCTTGTACGTTACGTTCGAATGTATTTAAAAATAGATACATGTTGTCCATTAAATTTTCTTTGACTTGCTGCAGTTATCTATGATTTAGTATGGTATCAAATTCTCATAATATTTGTTAGAGTAGAAATATTTCACCATGTTTGTAAATCGTAGGAACATTTATTACTGAAAAGAAACGAACTGCGTGAGGGCTAAAATGAAACTTCACCACGAGATTGAGAAAAAATGGCGGTGATTAGCAACACCACAAATGTGCACAAATGTGCCTTCTTTAATCTCATATTTAATTTCGTAATTTTACATTTTCCGTTGTCTAAAATAACTAATTTATTATTGGGCATGTTTAACAGATAGCAAAGCAAACATTTCTTATTAGCAACTTATTCATAAATGAATGCATAGCCAGTATTTATTTAATATTTTGCTTAGTTTAATCCTTACATGAAATTAGGTTAAATTAGTATGTGGTTTCATGTTATTTATATTTAAAATACAAATAAAAAATTAACTAAACAAGTGGAACTTAGATTAGTTTCGTAAAAAATAGCGGATAAAGTTCAAAGACATAATTCTTGTGCGATTACGGCGCCACTAAATCTTCAGAACTCGTTAATCGAACTTTCCCGAAGTACTTTTTCGTCTGACGCCAACTGCCTTTGGCAGAACTCTCGCTCTGGGCATCTCCGATTTAAATGATAAAATTCAAATCTCAGAGGAAGATACGAACACAATAATTCTATTTACACTTAGTACAATAAATTGAATAATTTCTGAATATCTGAAAGATGAATTTATGTTGTTTATACGTACATCCATATACAAATATTATTTTTATAAACTTATCCTAAACATAGTTTATTTCAAAGACTTTATTTACTTAAGCCATGTTGTATTTAGTTATAGCCTGAAAAAAATAAAAGGTTAACAAGAAAAACTTGTAGTGTTAACATTAAGTTAATAACAAAACTTCATAATTAATATACAATGGAAACGTATTTTTTTCAGTGTGAACGTACGTAAAACATTTTTAATTAAATTTCTAACTTTGACATTAAAAAAGAAAAAAAATACTTTCTTAGATTTATTTTAAAAGAAAAAAAAATTGTAATTCATGTCTTATAATAAAAAGGAGAAATATTAAATAATTAATTCAGCGCTCGTAAACTACAATCACGGTGTAGATGAGGGTCTAATGTGGCTTAAGCAAAAGTTGTGCTGCAAAGGTGAAACCAAGAGTAATGTTCGCTTTGAGGTGTAATGGCTCACGGCACTCTGTTCTACACTACGAGTGTAATGATGCCGACCCGTTGAACGAGGAAAGGCAAAGGAGACCGCTCTAATAAGGGTTTCAATTTAAATTAATTCAACTTTGTTATCCTCTATATACATATATAATATACTTATCTATAGGCGACATTATTCTTTTTTCATGTAATTCAAAAAAATAAAAAACAGAAATAAATTCTGATTCCCATAGTATACCAGCGTGGGATGACATAAAAATGTTTAAATGGTCAATTGTGCATTCGAACATAAACTAATATTTTATTCACAGGCAACGTTTTAAACTACAGAGCGTGATTGGAATTGGTCGTATCGTGATTTGCTTTTTCATTCATTCTTATAAATTGCTAAACAAAATAACTGAAAAAAACTGTAGTTAGATCGGTGTTTGTTTGCTACTATATAACATTTTATGTGAGCCCACTCTCAGCGATGCGAATAAAAACATTGGCATTGGCGAGTAATAGTCAACAATGCTCGCTTGCGTCATGCGTAAGTAAGAGTAACGGTACACGACGCATTTTGAAATAATTATTTATATTAAGAACTCGTTAAAATTATAAAACATATATTTAATTTATCTGTAAATATACTTTATGTTGAACATTTTTTTTTTAATTTTAAGTTTGCCCGTAGATTAAAAAGATAATATGTTATGAGATTATTGGCGCTTTTTATTTCTTAAAATATAATACTATATTTAAAACGCATGCACGTGATAGGATTGATGCTTATTATTAGATACATTTACTATATTATATGTTAATATTTAGTACTAATATATAAGCAGAAATAGTTTCACCATGTGTGCGATCTCTATTATGAGACGCACGCTAGATGAACTTCGCAATACACTTAAGAAGGCTAACTTCGCTACATTTGACCTCGTCGTCAGTGCTCCGAATAATGTCGTGAATGTAGGTCTGACTTCTCGCCAACTCGCTCAAATTTCTACCTAGCTTATAGTTAATTAACTATTTCAAGACTGCTATAATACATGTATAACATTCGTCTTGGATCAGTAACGTACTTACCTTACTGGTACGATCATTATCTGGGTAAAATTTTTGTATAGGGTGAAAATTTGTATTAAAATTAATCATTCTTTTTCTTTTCTGATGCGGGTTTCATCCAATTATATGGAAAGTATAGAGTAAATTTCTTCTGTCAATTATAATAAAAGGATTTATGCATAAATACATAAGTACCTGGGCGACCGAGCTTTGCTTAGAGTTCTTTTTTGTTATATCGTATTTTTTAGATAGAAAAAAACTAAAAATTTGAATAAATAAAAAAAAACGAAAGTAAAAACCTTTGTGTCCGATCGAGATTCGAGCTCGGACACCTGTGTGTGTTAATTTTGCACTTTGGTCGCTTGACCACGATGCTTATGCCTGAAATTAAGAAATTATCGAATGTGAAAGAAAACCGCATGAAAACTCAAAAACACGCGTTTTCCCAGACATAAGACTAATCTAGATCGATTTTTTGCTCACATACCAAACAGCGAAATCGTTAGAGCCGTTTTCGAGATCGCTGGTATAAATAAATAAATAAATATACAAGAATTGCTCGTTTAAATATATTAGATACAGTACCTAATTATTATAATTATGCTTCAAGTAGCGTGTTTAAAATGAGATTTTATCTTTAGTACTTAAAATGATTTTATACGGTTTGTCTTGGCAGAGTCGCCATGTATGGTGTGATTACCTCCAACGTAAAATGAAATAATGGAGGGATCGAATAATAATAATTATATTTTATAAAATAGCCTATATAAAGGGTTACAATTAAAAAAATATAGAGTAACATAAATAAGAGAAAACGTACGAGTAGAGTTGTACTTATTTAAACATACATATGTACATCACAATTAAAAACGAGTTACGTTTGTTCCTTGCAAAAATGGAGATATGTTAATAAAATACTTGTACGAAACAATTTATGTGCGTACAATGTATCATTAAGGGAATTGTTATTCCATTTAAATTAAGTAGGATAAGGTTTAAATTTCACTTAAACAAAAGAAAAAAAAACATTGAGAAAATCATTTTAATATCTATACTAACATTATAATGCTGAAGAGTTTGTTTTTTTATTTGTTTGCGTTCAAACAAATAAAATTCTATTATTCTCTGGAGTCAGATTCGAAAAATTCTTTTTGCTTTGTGTTATATTGCTTTGATCCTTATTTATTGTGGAAGGTTTAGGCTATCTAACATCGTGCTACGAGCCTTAGAAGTGAAGAAATCGCTCATAAATAAAAAACCACTTTGGTATAATTCAAGGTATTATTAAATCCTGTGTTGGAATCTGGGGATACCAAAATTCGATCTAAGTGAACAAAAATGTATATATTTTTTCTTAAAATATGTATTCCGTAGCTTCATTTATACATCCCTTTCATATTTAGCAGAGCTGTGAACTAATTGCGTCCATTTAACGCTACGGGCCTGCTGACCTACATTTTTTCAATGCTAAATTTTAAATCTAAACGAATTTCAGCTTCATTCACTTATTTTTTTACAGAGAGGATACACGTGTATTTTGGTCAGATGTTTATTTTAACATTTCAGTGTTATAATAAATTATGATTTACCATTAAGATAATATATTTTAATTTAGAAATAAAGTGATGACTGATGTGATCTGTAGTGAACTGTATAACTGGACACAAGATATATATTAAGCTAACAATTTGTTTTATTGGTATTACCACTAACAATTCGCCCTCGCTTTGCTTTTGCTCGTCCTTGGATGATTCTTTATATTGACATAACTTTTTGAAGTTAAACTTCTTTTGGCACGTTTGGTAAAAATTTTAAGAGAAAAATTTTTACGATGCGCGCGCACTCCGACAGCCAAAAACCGACATGATGAAGTTAGCTGCATTCCTTTTACAGAGAGTTGTGATACAAATAAAATAAACACTAAATGTTAAGTGAAGCTTACCTTAATACATAAGAGAAAACTGCATACAAATTGGTTAGGCCGTTTCTGCAATTATTGCGTACAAACGCACAGACAAACCGTCAAACAGGCAACTTCTAAAAATCATTGTTCTATTGTGTTAATAAAGTCTCCCAATAATAGTTTTTCTCAAATATCTTCCATGTACAGACAGCGATCAGTCACAAATTTATTATACCTAGGTATGATTTAAATATTATATTTTTTTTTAATATTGCAAAATATTACTTTGCAATATTCATTTTATCACGTGGACGGGCATTCGATGCATGTAGTCATTAAATTATAATTTATTCTGTTTTATGTGAGCCTAATTATTTTCGCTTCAGTATAAATACTACTAGCTATAATAAATTATGTGTGAATAATTTTCAACAAGGTTACTTACATTACGGTGTAGGAAAATATCGTGAAGAATTCTTCCTGTTTGTCTGAGATAACCTAACTAGTTTTCGAAAAACATGTAAAATCCGCTAACCCAATTTGGCTAGCGTGGTGGATTAAGCTCTGACCACCCTCGCATTAATGGAAGGCCCGTGCCTAGCGGTGGGATATTAGAAAATGCTGAATTATTATATTATTAGGAAAAATATGCAAATAAAAGTAGTGACAATAAACAATAACTTAAACAATGATATAACCAACAATAACAGATAATAATAAATATGTAATAAAGAAATACGCGACTTTTACAATATCCAAACTTACTAAAAGTATGATTTGATAAATTATACAATCAAGAAAATAAATAGGTATAAGTCATAGTTGTTTGTTTGATAGTAATCTCAAAAGCTCAAGAGATACGAATTTCTTGCAAATATACATTACCTTGTTTTTCATCTCAATAAATCAGGATTCCCCTGTGATAGCTGGAATTGTAGATGAGGACTATATTACCCTAGTTGAGTTATAATGATGTCTAAATTCCTTCAGACCTTGGAATTAAGTAGGTAAATATATGTACAATAGGAATTTGAATTGATTCGAAATCGAAATATTTTAGTACCTATTTTTAGTTGTATCAACTTGATTAGAAATTTTAAATGTTAAATTCCCGTCATATTATGTTCCCTATCTATTTTTTGGATTAAGTCAAAAATATCATCATGAAACATCGTCATAAATTCAATAACTTGAGCAGACAGTAGATAATCCTGTGTAAACTAAAACGTGTGTTTATGTATAAGGGATGTTTGGAATTAGTCAAAAGTCATATCAATAGTTTGCGCATGTCCTCTTTACCCATTCACCGGTCGAAAACTGTTAGACAGATTTTATGGAACCGTTTTTAGGGTTCGTAGCCAAAGGGTACTGACGGTATTCTGTTACGATCCCTTTTTAACGGCTGTGTATTTTAAACAGTAATAAGCAGTCGGGTGTGATTTTCACTATTGTTTCCGATAAATTGAGTTCTAACATATAAGGTAAAAAAATAGGTAAGTTTAATTTAAATTCATTTTTTGCATTTGAAGATACAAATTGAGTTCTTCATTCAAAGTGCTCCTATAACATTTGGGGTAGTAATAATTACTTTGGCGGAGTCAGATAGGTAGTAGCTAGTTAGGAATAAGAAAAAATAGTTAAGTCATATTTAAATAAGTTAAATAAAAAGTAGTTCCTAGATCTATTATATTGAATTACAAGGAGTGAGAAGTTGTAATATGAGAATGTGTTTGGATAAGAAAAAACAACAAAATATAGTTTTTTCTGGAAACGTTATGTGCGTTATATCATTTGTGTTATTTTACTTTCACTGAATAAAGTTTTCGCATATTTATCGATAAACGTCGAAATAAAAAACATTTTCGCCATTTTCTTAACAAGATCCTGTCATTCTGTGAATTCCAATGATAAGACTAGTTATTGCCGTTATGCTAAGAATTTGTGTCAGTAGGTACATTTATTTTCTCTTATATTTTATCTTTATAATTATGTAAAAATAAAAAAGCCGGTGGATGGTAACTATTGATTAGTAATTTAGTAATATATGTTTTTAAGAATGTATGTACTACGTATTCAGCCCTTTTAAAGGGGGGACAGGCCATAGTCCATCACGCTGGCCAAGTGCGGGTTGGTGGACTTCACATGTCTTTGGAAAACTTGCTAGGTTCTCTCAGACATGCAGGTTTCCTCACGATGTTTTCCTTCACCGTAAGGCAAGCCGTTTAAGAATGTAATAAAATAATATTAAGTATGTTTTAGCACAAGCGATAAGCCTTCTAATAAGTCATACTTTAGTATATAGTGAAGTCTAGCATGGTTTTTTAAATTTCTATAAATGCATGCACTAAAACCTAGTTAGTGTAGGCTCTTTAGGGGAGACGGTCAAATAAGCTATTTTAATATAATTATATTGCTGTAGCTAGGCAAAGAATACATTGACTCATATTAGTTGATGGTCTACTAAAACTTAATCAGAACAAAATGAGGGATTAGTTTTACAAGTCATTTTAAGGGATCCAGTTATATGAAAATTATATTAATATTACTTATCATGACTAAAGTTGTGGAAGTTTTATTATATAGTTAGAATATGGATACTGAAACTATGAATCTCTGATACTGATATATATATATATCTATACATATTATAAAATTCTAACTAAGTCGAATCTGTACATTAAATATTTTTTGGAAAATCTTATTGAAATAGACATTATTATCGATGCAGAGGCCGAATCTATAGTTTTTAGAATTTTTGTCTGTCTGTCTGTCTGTCTGTCTGTCTGTCTGTCTGTCTGTCTGTCTGTCTGTTACCGCATCACAGAAAAACCACTGGAGGGATTTTGATGAAATTTGGTATGATGATAGCTGGGTATCCGGGTCAACATATAGGATACTTTTTACCGCAAGAAAATATCTCATTTCTGAAAAAAAATACAAAAACTGGTAGGAACAAAACCACGACGATACTATTTGTAAACAGTTTAGCAAGGTAACTTACAAAATATGGTAAAACCTATAAAAATAGCTTATCTTGAAAATCAAATTATCAAAAGCGCTATTTTATCCATTAAAATAGTTATTTTAATTAATATTTATTTATGTGTTATTTAGATATTCGACAATAGATGTCGCCATGTGTTTTTAAAATACATAGTTTTAATCCCAAAAAAATTAATGTACAGATATGACCTTTTTTCGATTTTATTAGAATTACTACTAAATCTCCCGCGGCTCCGCCTGTGTTTAAATTATCAGTAAAGCAAACTTTTTCGCTTCATAAATTAGTAACTATACATACAATAAAATTGTAAATAAGCCGAACCCGTAAATTCAATATTTTTTCGGAAAATCTTATTAAAATATTCATTATTAGCGATATAGAGCCCGAATCTATAGTTTTTAAAATTTTTTCTGTCTGTCTGTATGTGACCGCATCACAGAAAAACCACTAGAGGGATTTTTATGAAATTTGGTATGGTAATAGCAGGTTATCCGGGTCATCACATAGGATTCTTTTTACCGCAGGAAAATATCTCATTTCTGAGAAAAAATACAAAAACTGGTTAAAGTAAAAGCACGATGATGCTATTAATATTTTAGCAAGGTAACTTACTTATATATTATGTTAAAACTATTAAAAAAAAACTTATCTTAAAAGAAATATTAACAGCGCTATTTTATTCGTTAAAATAGTTATTTTAATGAAAATTTATTTATGTGTTATTTAGCTATTGGACAATAGATGTCGCCATGTGTTTTTAAAATACGTAGTTTTATCAAAAAAAAATGTACAGATATAACCTTTCTATGACTTTCCTATAATTACTACTAAATTACCCGCGGCCCTGCCCGTGCTTAAATTTTTAATAAAACAAACTTTTTGGCTTTATAAATTAGTAGGTAACATATTAGTAATATTTTGTTGGCAGAAACAATTTTGAAATGAGAATATTTGTAAATTTTTATTGTTTAGTAAATAATGTTAATGTTTTTTAATCTTTTAATGTAAAAATTGGGCAAATGTAAATCCAACTCGCGCATTTTAGGTTTCGTATAGCAAAATACTGTGTTGTTTTTCTTACTTACGTGTTTTGTATGGTTAACACTAAAATAAATACGAATAATATTTACGTTTCCACAATACCTACTCATTTTTTGCACCGTAAAAATAAGTTCAATTTATATTATTTTATAACATTTTATGGAAAACAAGTTTATGGCTGTTAAACTGCCAAAGCGGGTAACTAAAAATATTTAATATCTCAAAAACTATGAAAAAGTATTTTAGGAACTGTTATACCTCAAATTTTTCACTTTTTCTTGACACCTTTTCTTGGAAGGTAAAGGCTTAAAAAACACAATAAAATGCTTACGACTTTAATCATATTAGCAGAGCCATATGAAATAAAAAAAATGTATTCGCTTAGAATTATTTACTTATTACACTTTCTTTTGAAAATCGTTTTGGAAAATATTACTAACTAGCGCTAATTAAGAAAAGTTATCATTATGTAATTGAAATAATCAGCTATATATTAAATTAATCTATAGTATAAATACTAATATTACTAATACTATTAGTAAAAAATGATTAAAATTAATTCCGTAGTTTGAGAGTTTATCGTGAAAAACTAAAAAAACAAACAAAACAGAAGTATAGACATACATAAATGTTATTGCTAAAACAAAAAATTCAATTTAACGGAGGAACCTTTGTGGCATTGTCAATCTCTGCCAATATTTACCAATCATGCGGTGCGCAATGAAAGTAATGTATAATGTAAGAGTATACTAATGTGTAAAACCTTAGAATTTGGTTTTTGATCATCTGAACGCGGGCGGAGCCGCGGGAAATGCTAGTATATATATATATATATATATATATATATATATATATATATATATATTACGTAGTCCATATCAAATAGTACCTGTATGTTTATTTTTATGCTCATATAAATATTATAAATGCATTCGTATTTTTGCATAATTATCTATTTGTTTGTCTATTTGGATCTTAAATTCAATGTTAAGGTTTTATAAATCCCAAGGACCCAAAATATGTTTTTTATTTTTGAATTTACTGTTACATATTTCTTAGTTGATATTGAAATCGCTTGATCAGAAGATTTAGTCACGAATTCAATATTTTAATTTTTCATTTATTAATTATTATAACACTTTCTTAAAAGGTTAATTAGCATGTTATCACTTTTTGCAAATCTCTAACCTTTAAAAATATTTGCAAAAACTAGTAATATCGTGGAATTAGGCATACGGTAGCAGTACCTTTTATATATGAATATGTATTTCTTCCTTTTTTTAAAACCAAATTATGCCATTATGGAGAAAATTCAGAATTTAAATTAAAATTTACTTAGTATAAAATGTTGAAATTATAATAAACATTTTTACAGATGGTAAAAACTTTTTAAAGCGATGCTTAGCGAATCTTTACTGCAGGTAATGGAGATACCGATTAAGCTAACGACCACTTGTCTCTAACGTTGTTTTATTCAGCTGTTTAAATATTGCTCATTTTCATAATACTGAAAGCAGATCATTATCTATCGCAAAATGTCATCTTGCGCTGCGTACATAAACCATATAAAATATGCTAATCATAAAATATTGAAAATAATAAATAATAATACAAACAGAATAATAAATAATAATCTTTTTAAGGATATTATTCTACAGCTATTTATGTATATATATATACATTATATATATATATATATATATATACATATATATATACATATATATTCGTGGTCTAGTGGCTACTACTACTGTACGACTGCAGATCTTCTACGTTCGAAACCCGGGTCTCTATGTGGGCTGTACAAATACATACATGCATACATCTAAATCGAACTCCACCAACATATGTATTTTAGGATAATGATATGTCAATGATTTATAAATCAGATATAAAGGTCTTTTTTAAAAATTAATTTTGTAAAATTAGATTCACTACTGTCATCCAATAGAAAGCTTGCGCAATCTACCTTATCATAAAGTTTTATATTCCTACGCTTAAGACGACGCTTGGGTGGTATAACTTTAAAACTTTAAAGAAGTTTGACTTATTTTTCTCGCATTTAATTTATTTTGTCTTTTGAGTGACATATCCAACTTAGAACAGCTCAAATACTTAACACTATTTTAAATCTTAACTCTTATCAACATTTTTTCATTTATATTAATCTTAAAACGATCAAATTATTGATGTAATTATAAAAATTAACAGGTGCGTACTGCTTCTCTATTTCATAACATGTTTCATTGCATGTACAAAATAATGAAATGACAATTGTGGGATAATACTGGTTTAAATTTCTATTTTAATTTACTAAGCTTTAGTAAGTAGAGTAAAAAAAATGCTATGCTGCTGCTTTTTAGTTTTTTTACTTTACTAAGTAAAAGTTAGCTTATGTGAAAATCAAACCGAATATCTTGCTTTCTACCTATGGAAAGCAAATTATCAACATGAAATTATAAATTTTATTGCTTTGTTAATTATAAATTTTATGGTATTGTTAAAAATCAATTTATTATTCAATTAAATTATCATCAAATCAATCAATTACAATTTTTTATGCTTTAGTGAAAATAATTATTCTTATTTTAACAAGCTTGGAATGCACTGTTGTCTGCACATTTTTTAATTTTAACCCGAGTTAAAACAGCGCAAAGATTTTTTGCGGGCCCTTTTTTATAGCACAGCACAGCACAGGACAGGACAACACAGCACAGCATCGCACAGAAAAGCACCGCACAGCACAGTACAGCACAGCATAGCACAGCACCGCACAGCACATTACAGCACATCACAGCACCGCACCGCACAGCACAGCACAGCACGGCACTGCACCGCACAGCACATCACTATATCTTTTAAGAAATTGGATATTTTGAGTTACAATCGCTAAAATTAAATTGGTTTTCCATAATACCTTTAAGAAATACTGAAGTAGCTATTGTGTGAAAAATTTTTTTAGTGTGTAGAGTTGGTAAAAACAAACCAATATTCGATGGTACGGAACTCTCGATGTGCGAGTCAAAATCATATTCACACATTTGAAAATATTACAGCCATCAAATTACATATTAGTTATAACATAAAGCCAAAAACTTTTTTTGTAGTCTGATCGCGGTTGAAACCGCGGGTTCTGCTAGTAATTAATATGTTAAAAATTTAATTCTGTTCACTTGGCAGATTCATTTTCAATGTACTCGAAACTTGTTGCAGACACGAGATCTGTGAATTTTTTACCCGACTGCGCCGCGTAAAGCAGGGTAATGTGTTTATCAGTCTATGTATGTATGTACGTAGATATGTTTGTTCCTATGTGATGTTCTAGAGACCAAACGCGTGGGCAGATTTTGATGATTCATATGTCAAGGGATATATAAAAATAGTTAAATATTAAAATAGCGGATTTCAAGCGCCAATTTGTGTGTTTTTAAAATAAAATTCTTTTAAACTAATCGAGTGGAATATCAAAATAAAGGTTTTTAAAACGCGATCACAAAAATATATGAAACTTACATGTTTAAAACAGTAATTTAATATAAAACATTGCTAAATATAACTTCAAATGTCTAATTGATAAAAAAATATAAAAATAAAAAACCCAACTGCATAAAAAACTGTTTTCATAAAAAAGACGGTTTAAAAAACACTAAAAACTAAAAGATAACTAATTGGTACTTTTCATTTACTATAAATAACCTAATCAGATATTTTCGAAGTCGATGTGCTTTGAATTTTATCGGCTGGCACCATTGTCATTTTTTTTAGCTTCGCTCTTAGAGATTAACTCTTGAATAAAAATAATCTATGTTTACTATAACCGTATATATGTATAATAAATAATCACGGGCAAAAGTTAGTAGATTATTTTGGCAGGATATAATCGTGACTTTCAGCGTAAACACTCAGTGTTAGAAACATGCTTTAATGGTAAAAAATCAATCTAAGCTACATATTAAGGATTTAAAATCATAATGGAGTGATTACTTTAAACTTTACTTAATAATATCTAAGTGGGCCCTTATGATATGTGAAGAATTTGTTGAATAACTATTTATATTAAGTTCTACGCAGTAGAGCAAGCCAAGTTCTGAGCATACTTTGTTTTTGTTATTCTCAGTGACGGGGAACGGATAGATGTATGAAATTATTAATTTAATTTTCTTAATAACTACCTATATTACGAATTTACTTTTACATACCAAATATACATACATTCATATATATATATATATATATATATATATATATATATATATATATATATATGTAGGTACTTATACGTAAATTTATATACGTAAACATATGAAATGAATAATGTTATAAAAATTATATTGTTCGCAAACTAATATGCGTGCATTTAATTCTTTATTAATTACGTGAATAATATTTGACATTTTAAAGAAAATTGTCTATTGTGATTTTTTTCACGGAGTTATTTTGTTTTTGGTTCACAGCATTTCGAATGCTTAAAAGCAAACATAGTTTGATTTGACCAAGCCAAAATCAAAAATAAAACAAATCTTCATTTTTATTAACTGCGTGATTTTCTATTAAATTAAGGTTTTTGTTTATAATTAATTAATTAGTAATTACTGCTTTTGAATGATCCATCTACATAATAAAAAATTTAGAATTCAAACTAACTAAGAGTTAAAATTAGAAAAAAGTTCCGATAAAATAAAGCGAATAATCGAGGCAAAAATTTTACAAAATCCGTTATAAACCATTGTTTTACTTGACATCATTTAATCTACGTATTACGGGGATTTTGTTTTAAAAAATGTTGCCCTTATCGTTATTCGCTCCGTATGATCCTCGTCTCTCATCGATGTCAATGTATGTAGGTACGAGTATATAATATTTGTCTCTTGAGTGGGCTTAATGTCGCGTGACGTTTTGATGTGCACGACATCGCTATTTAGGCAAAATACTAAGTTACTTTAGCTTTTACTGAGATTGAATTTTCTTTATCTAATATATTTAAACGAGTAATTCTTGTATATTTATTTATTTATTTTTTTATTAATACCGGCGATCTCGGAAACTGCTCTAACGATTTCGCTGAAATTTGATAAGTGGGGGTTTTCGGAGGCGAAAAATCGATCTAGATTAGTTTTATGTCTGGGAAAACCCACATTTTCGAGTTTTCATGCGGTTTTCTTTCGCTTTATTCCACGCAAAATAGTTTAATAATTTCGCATACTTGGGCATAACCATCGTGGTCAAGCGGCCGAGGCGCAAGAGTGAGTATCACGAGTTTCCGGGCTCGAATCCCGTTGGGATACAAACATGTTACTATGTTTTTTTTGTATTTATTCAGGTTTTTAGTTTTTTTTGTTTTTAAGCCAAATTAAAAAGAAAATTGTACTTTTGACCAAAAACTCCGAGCGAAGCTCGGTCGACCATGTACTTTATAATAACTAACAAGAAGTAGTATAAATATAAATATTGAATTCTAGTTACCCTGTTACTATTTATAGTCTTCTAATAAAATCGAAATAAAAAGTAACTAAATTTCCAATCACGGCGTGGCATTCAAAAGGCTGTTTGCAAATAAAATATTACTTCATGTTTGATATTCAGTGGACATTTTAGATGTTTTTTGTGCACATCCGTCCGTCACGCTCGTAGCTTGCTTGTAAAAAACATTGTATGATACAGAAACGGATTATACATTTGATGCAGATCCATTTTGAAACATTTGCAGAACAGAAAAACATATTGGTCGTTTTTATGTTCTCTGCGTGATTGATTTTAAATACTATGAAAGTATTCTTATTCTAATTTAATATCAGATTGTCTATATTTCTGTTACAGTTTGATTATAGCTTTAGAGTTTAAGATATTATTATTACTTTATGAAAAAAATATATTACCTAATAGAATTATTTAAGCAATCAGAATTATAATAAGTCTTTAGAATTATGTAATATCTACGTACTTGTAATATGTAGGTACAACTCACTACTAAATAAAATAATATGACAAACTAGCAACTCACTCTTGCTCCGCTCGGGTTCGTCCCTAGTTATGTTTTAACGTTTAGCTCAGAGATGAGATATTTTCCCGCAGTAAAAAGTATCATATATGTTGACCCAGATAACCAACTATCATTAAACCAAATTTTATCAAAATCCGGCCAGCGGTTTTCCCGTGATGCGGTAACAGACAGACAGACAGACGGACGGACGGACGGACGGACAGACAGACAGACAGACAAAAATTCTAAAAACTATAGATTTGGCTTCTGTATCGATAATAAAGTCTATTTCAATAAGATTTTCAAAAAAATATTTAGTGTACAGATTTGACTTAGTTACAATTTTATTATATACTAGCGACTCACCCTCGCTTCGCTCGGGTTCGTCCCTAGTTACGTTTCACTGCTGAACTGAGCTGAACGTTGGTAAGTCAGCCTGTGAGTCGCGAGTAGTGAATAAAAATAGTAATTGCAAGTATACCTTAGGTGATAGACATATAATATTGCGAACTTCCCTGTATAACTTTTTAAGACCTACAATTTTCTAGTACATTGTTTTGATTTATCTCTTAAGGTTCAGCCAGCGTTAGCCATATAAACTTCTAAGGACGACTCGATAGAACCAGTCATTGCGTTTTCCCGCGTGAACGAAAAATGTGCCTGTAGTAAAAGGTATCCTAAATGTTGACTCGAGTGATAAGCTATCACTATACAAAATTCAATTGAAATCGGTTCAGTACTTTTTACGTGAAACGCGCACATCGATTTAACTAAGTTAGTTTTGCTATAGGTATAGATAAGAATAGGTATTGCGAGTGTACCTTGAGAGATAGACATATACTGTTGTAGATATTTCTGTTGGCCTTTTCAAGATCTACAATTTTTTAGTACATTGTTTTGATGTATGTCTTTAGGTTTAGCCAGCGGAGGGTTCCTAAGGAGGACTCGATAAAACCAGTTATTGCGATTTCCCGCGGGAAACAAAGATTTTCCAAAAGTAAAAGTTATCCTAAATGTTGACCCGAGTAATAAGTTATCAGTTCACAAAATTTCGTTGAAATCGGTTCATTACTTTTTGCGTGAAACGCGTACAGACAAACAGACAAACAGACAAACAGACAAAAAGACAAACAGACAAACAGACAAACAGACAAAAAAATTAATAACGATTGTTTTGGGGTCTATATCGTATACATAATACGTTACAGTCATTGTTTTTAAAAAATATTTCATGTACAGATTTCGCTAAGTTACTGCTTTATTATAGTATAGATATGTATAGATTAACATCCCTGTCTTTGAATATAAATCTGAAACATGAATGTGTTAAATCAATTATAAAAACAGAAAGAATGCAATGCAATGTTGACCTGGCCGATAGAATTATTCTTGAAAACTTTTGCAATAAGACAAGTTTAAAAGATAATGTGAAATTAGAATTATAGAAAGATATTCGTAGAAGTTTTGTGCACGTAGAATATACATGTCTTAATATATAATATAATTCCCGTGTCATGATGTTAGTCCTGTCTCAACGTATTTTTTTCGAAATGTATGATTTGTTCCAACTTAAAATGTAGGATAGTTTTTATCTCGATTATTTCCTTTTTTTATTGCAAAATTAACGATTTTAATATGTGTGTCACAGCAATACATTGCTGGGTCTGCTAGTAATTTATAAAACAACTAGCGGCTCACCCTTGCTTTACTTGGGTTCACCTTTAGACAAACAAAAATAAATCTATCCCACGGAAATGTTATTTGTTATTCTGATATATGAACTATATTATTGTATAGTTTCATTAAAATCCAAACTCTCTTTAACTTGCCGGGATGAAAAGTATTTAAGATGCTGACCGGGGATATAAGGTACCACCATACAAAATTTTATTTAAATTGGTCCAACAGTTTCGGAGATTAGCCCGTACAAACAGACAAACAGATAAAGAGACAAAGAAACAAAAAATTTGAACAAAAACTGGATTTTTTCTATTTCTCTACTTACTCGTATTTTAATTTTTTTTCTATGTACAGACATTCGACCTCTACAGTTTTATTATATGTTTGGATAATAAATAGTATATTTATATACTAATATTTCTCACTTTATTGTATTAACATGTTATCTTCTAATAAATTTAACTGCTGACGTTGCGGGTGTCCTCTTTGCAAGGTAACTAAGGTCACATTAGACCCTCATCTCTTTGGTTACTGTAATTTACGACTTTAAATTAATAATGAAATAATTCCCTTTTCAATATCTATGTTTCACCGAGTTCAAAAAAGGACGACGCATCTATTTCATTCGGGTGTATGTTTATCTGTGCCTATGTTAGGTGATATTATATTTTAGCTAATTGTGACTTGATTTCTTATTTATACAAATTGCATTACTTTATTACCTGTATGGACTTGTTTATATTTTATTTGAGGGTTTTTATTATTATAGTAATCATTATTATTTTTTAGGATATACAGCAAAATACTAGAAATTTTAAAGATAGTCCAATAATTTAGGTTCAAATGCAACTTGGTATCGATACAAATATTTTTGTAGAATTTTATTGGCAAAAAAATTAGAAATATTCTAGCCCAAGACACCTTCATACAACTTCCAGTCGCATAAACTTGAGTATTTATGTCACTATATTATCATGTCTTTTTAAGCCTTTTTAACATTTCGCTGGGCACGAGCCTCCCTACAATATAAGGGGAATCAGGCCATAGTCCACCACGCTGACCAAGTGCTGGTTAGCGGACTTCACGTCTTTTAAAGACTGGGCTACCACTGCCTTTTGCATAAGCTTATTGGCCATTAATTCAATTGTATACCTATTTAATGTTTTACGTGTATATAATTTACTTCTAAAACAACCCTGAATTATGTAAAGGTAGCTTAAATTAAATAATATACAGTATCAAGGCACTACATCGTTATCCTAATCGTCACTTCCATTATCTGCAAAAGTATTTACAAGCACAAAGCTTTCATTTTGAATAAAACATTATATTATACTATTACAAAAATGTTTCAAGAAGAATGAAAATAATTTAACACAATGCCTGATTTACATAATGATAATATCATAATTATTTTTAATCTAAATTCATTTGGTAATTTGATAATAATGGTATGTATTTTCATTTAAAATTTTGATATACTCGGCTATTCTGATACTCAATATGAAATAACAGAATAGTTAAATTTATTAATTATATTTATTTGTATGTAATGGTGAATATCAGTTTCCTTTTTGTGTTATGTTATCAACAAATGTTTCCAGAAGTGAACCAATTTATTCTTTTATCAATCATTAATTTTAATAAAATAATTATTTAACGCTTAATATAATTAATATAAAAAATAAACGTATTCATAGCTTGTTATTTACGAGTACATATTATAGGAATTTTGAATAATTTATTTTGAAACATGAAAAAACTTATGTAAGTATTAAATCAATATATCTCGTCAATAGTTTGCTACTAACAAAGATATTTAACTTTATCGTTTGTTTTATGTGTTGGGATTTTATGCAGCGTTAATTTAATTTATTCATGAAGTCATTTCTCTATTTCCATATTACAGAGAATCCAAGTTTAAGCAACTAAATATTAAGACTCAGAATCATAGAAGTAAGTTTGAATTAGACATTCTGATGAAAGGTTTAGTTTAATAGTAGATATTTGCAAGTGGGCAAATTACATCTAATCGCAGATAGCAGGGAAAGTTTGGAGCAATTGAAGATGCTCTAGTTCCCTTCATGTTGCAAATAGATTCTATTTCTGGACCGATTCCAAACCGATCCGGTTATTGCGATATAAATCCTTATCTGCACGGGTTGTATGACCGTGTATCTGCTTAGTATCGGGCGCAGATTAAAAATAATTTATGTAGGAGGTGTGCTGTAGTAAGTAATGTTACAAGAGATATGGATATGTGGAAAAAATGCTACATTGTAGATGTAAATGTAATCCATACAATATCTTTCTTTACTATAGGTAGAATGAGCAGTCGCAGTCAGAAAACACTTTAGTATGTAATTATTGGACATGATAAATCTAATGTTTTGTGGCATGACAGATAAAATAATTAATTAATTTTGCATTTGTTTTAAATAAATGTTATGTTAAAGTATACATTTAGTTTCAATGCATTCTCTTTCTTGTAAATAAAGTTCATTCAATAAAAAATATATTATTATAACACATATATATATATATATATATATATATATATATATATATATATATATATATATATATGTTCAATTTATAATAATGTTATTTTCATCATCGTCATCAGTTTATTTAATGGTGGACTAATGGTGGATATAGCCATCTCTTAAAGTCTGGCGTTTAGTTATATATTCGGTTCAACTCCGTAACCAGCTGTACGGCGCAAATCATCGCTTTATCTAGCAGGAACAAATTGTGAGCCTAACTGTGATCTCCATTCAAAACTCTTACTTCATCGGTTATTGGTTCTCCTGCAGATATGAACGGCCCACTGCCGCTTCTCGCTAGAGGCTCTAGCGCAGGATGCATTATAACAGGGTTGCGATCGATCGCCCACACGGACGACAGAACTGGGAATGAAGCAATCCATTCCCTGTATTATCTATACTAATAATTATAAAGAGGCAGTTTGTTTGTTTGTTTCTTTGTTTGTTTGAACGCGCTAATCTCAGGAACTACTAATCCGATTTGAAAAATTCTTTTTTTATTAGATAGTCCGTTTATTGAGGAAGGCTATAGGCTATATATCACCATGCTACTACCCAAGGGAGCAGAGCAGTAATCATAAATGACAACAAATCGAGCAGATTTCCATACAATACTGTAAAGGGAAGGGAAAGAAGAATTTGTTTTTTTGTACTTTGGACGTGGGCGAAGCCGCAGATTACGCTAGTATATTATATATTTCATGCTACGGAAGTTTTGGTTAGATTTGCACTAGTCCGTAGATAAAATTGCGCGTATATTTTCAGTTTTAATGACTTACAGTATTTATTTTCCGAAACTATATTGTTCTTTTTGTGGCTTAAAACGTAATTCTATTCTCTTGTTAATGGCAATTTTAACCCTTCAAAGTTGGCTTATCTTGTCACTTGTCATTTGATGTTGACACTCGCAAATTAAGCTTTAAGAAGATTGTTACAAAATTTGAAGTATTTCCATCTAAACTTAATAATGATTGTCAGTTATTTTCTACTAAAGTTTACGGGCGACTTTTGGCGCGACTACTAATTACATATTTTTTCTTTCAATTTTTAATAAAAATTGTGCATGTATATGTTACTTATTCAATACTAACTCGCATTATTTTAAATAATTTTATTGATGTTTTTCTTTCGAGAGTATTTATCCTTTCGATAAACAGATAAAGATGAAAATATAAGAACCGTAAGTTGTTATTTTATTTTCGCAAGAAAAGACTTTGCTAAGAATGCATCTAAATTGTAAGTAAAACTATGTAAACTTTATTATTTATAATGTAGTCGTAAATGCTTGTTATACTTTTGTTCTGCTTCACTTGACTTTTCTTTCTTTCTCCTGGAAATAAACAGTTTAGGTACAGCGTATATCCATCTTAATAACGCAGCACTCAGCAGTTTAGGTGTTTTCACGATTCGTGAAGATTTTTAAATACTTTATTAAATTTATATGCGAGTTAATTTACGAGTAAAATTATACGTGGATCATTTATAAAGTTAATTAACTTGAATCTGAAATGTTAAAATCTGTAAGTGATCTTCTTAGGGTTTTGTACCCGAAGGGTGCCCTATTACTATGCCTCCGCTGTCCGTCCGTCCGTCCGTCTGTTAGAGGGCTATAACTCATGAACCGTATTAGGTAGAGAGTTGAAATTTTCACAGAGTATGTATTTCTATTGCCGCTATAACAAAAAATATAAAAATAAAAAAATAAAAATTAAAAAAATATTTTTTTATCGTTCGTAATCGATCATTGAAGTTAACATACTACATACATAGAGTAAAAGTCATATTAATAAAAAGTACATGTTCTATGTCTTCGTGGATGGCACTATCTATACCAGGCGGGTCGCTCCAGGTTTTTCTCTAATAGCAGAGATATGTCTCGACACATCAGCCGTCGGGGCGTCGTGGTTGAGTGCGCAAGAGATCCCGCGACACCCCATTAAGATGGGGGAGGTTCCGTTAGTTTTTAGTGGGTAGTATTTTTTTGATCCATCCCACATAAGCACCTGTAAGACGTCTCACACCACCAACTATGCTACAATACGTTTATCTATTGCATTGTTCAGGTTTCAACTTTTGAGCTGTCTTGTCTGGAGGTATCATTGAGCATGCCTGAAATCAAGATAAGTCAAGCTCCCTGAAAACTGTTTATCAAGTATTTATCAATACTAGTGATCGCAGCGTGGTTGAAAATCAACCATAATTCATTAAGTTAAATATATTTATTGTCTTGCGTATATTACAATATTAATCTATTCTCAATTTGACCAGACTTTAACAATAAACAAAAGAGTATATACGCGTGTGTGTGTCAAATATATGATAGTGTGTGTAATATTTTTTTAAATAATTTAATGTATTTTTATGCATAACTTTAAAAAAAATATTGGCATTCTGCGCTCTTTCTCTATATAAACTATAAGTGTGGGAAATTTCATCTTCTTTCGTCCGCGCAATTTTCGTAAAAAGGGGTTTAAAGTTTTTGCTTCACATATTAATATATAGATAAGAGTATTAAAGACTAATGATATTTCGTTAAAAGCTGTCTCATCTTCTCTTTGTAGTCTTATCCTTTTCAGGGTTGTCATATAATTTTACACCATAAAATATATACTAATATTGTGTGCTATTTTTAAGAGGCTGTCATTAATATAAACCTAATGTTATAATGCTGAAGGGAGTTGTTTTCTTTTTTGGAACTAATATAATAAACATAAATGGAGTAGAGCCAGCGAGCAAACGTTTCTAAAAGTATAAACCGTATAATACCTATATTGAATGAAGTAATTACCGAGTAAATATATTAACTCTTCTCTAAGCCAAAAATAACTATAATATGATATTGCTACCATTTCTAGAGGCAATACCGCGAGCATTTATTAAAAAGTAAAAAAATAAATGTATTTTGAATTGTAATAAAATCATGAATAAAATATGCAGACATAATAAATACAATGTTTCACATACGTGCTAGCGGAAGCATTGAGAGGATTATCATAGATATTTAATGATACCAATGCTCGTGTTGATTTCAATTATGCGGATTAATTTATTACATACCCTTTTATTATTCGCATAAATGCCTTTCACGTGTAAGTGCGCTTTATTTATGGTAGTAGATTACTTTCTTTGTATTCAGTCTTTTTTAAGGCATACTGCTGAGGACAAGTCTCCCTTTAATGCGAGGGGATTCAAGCCTACCAAGCTGCCCAGGTGCGGGATGGCGGACTTCATACTCATATATCTCTTGAAAACTTGCTAGGTTCTCTCAGACATGTAGGTTCATCACGATAATTTTCTTCACCATATGGCAATAACTTTGAAAATGATTCGCACATGAGAATATCAGAAATACGACTCCCGGGATTTGAACCCACTTCACTTAGTTTTCCAAGCAAGTGTAACCCATTACTTTCATAACTTTGTTTATTGTAATGAATATTTTATTCTTTAACATCAAAAATGACAATTTTCAATCGGTTTGGTTGCTTTCTATTCCTTATTTTACCCCTTTAGGGAATTAATTTCCTTATCAAATATTCTTTTTGGGTACGTTATATAAGGAACTTTGTCATAATATATTAGATTGTGCCTGTTTGTTAGACAGTATATGTTTGAGTTTTATTAAGTAAGTTGAAATAAAAGGTGTGAATGTTTACTTAGTATGCCAAATGATTTGATGGATATTAATGTACGTAATTATTATTTATAGTATTTGTCCAGTGGACGAAATTCGACCATAATCATTATTGATTTTTTCCTTGACAACACTAAAGATCGTCAATAGTTACTAAACAAAAAAAAGAAAATAATACTTAGATTTCTCGTGTGACCATTATTGCTGGAAAGCTTTCGAAACGTCGCGTCGGGAACCAAAAATCAAAATATGTGCGCAAAAAAAAAACTTCCGAAAAGATACTTTTATTAAAAAAAAAAAAGAAATGAAAATCAATTGATAAGAAGAGAAGAAAAAGGATCTGAATAGTTTTGCGGAATTTCCGCGGGGTAGTGGTAGAAAGAAACATTAAAATTTCCAATAGAAAAAAACTTAATACTTTTAATGTGCTTGGTAAAATGTAAATAAGATGGGCTCCTTATTAGTTGTTTTTTGGAGAGGAAAAAAAATTTTGTAACTTATTTATTTAACTTAACATATCACACAATAAATCTTGTAGAACAAGAAAAAACACTGAATGTAAAGTATTTCGAGTTCTTCATCACTTCTGGTGATCACATATTTTATACAAAGCTCCATTAGGTATCTCATGGGATCCGTTTGTGTGGTTCACGATAAAAGTCCATATTTGACCAGTAGCATTGAGAAATTACCATACAAATTTACTTACATATCTACATATATTATACATGTCGCAAAGTTTCTATTTAATAACTGAATTCTTTAATAACTTGTAACTCTTGTTCAGCTTTTATACCATGTTATTTTCTGAGAAAAAATGGCTATTAATAATAATCATCCCTCTGTAGGATGCAATAACTTATTACTATTATTATTTTAGTGACATAGCAAACGGACTTTCATATAAATATTATACTGGAAAGGCCTAGTTATTTGTTATATACGGACTATTATTCAACAGAACATAAAACATACATATAAAAATAAAAGCATTTCATAAATTACAGCAATTATTTTTACGTCGCTAACATCCGTCTATGAAAAGAAATCAAGCAAGAATCGATTCAGAATTTCAAATATAGTCAATCGCAATTCAATAAAGGCGATTTATGTCAGTCGTTGCTCACCGCTGTGCCGGCAGCAGACGGGTTATTGGCGGAGTTCCAGCGCGCTTGTCTACAAGAACTAGAATCAGTTCAAACTAATAGCGAAAAATTCTCTCTACTTTTAAAGACAAATGATAGAAGTGTAAAATGTAGCTAAGTATATTATGGTTATCGTATACTTACAATACGATTAACTGTATCTTTTAAACCATAGAGTCGTTATAGTAAAAGCATATGATACAGATAAGACCAATTTTATAAAATCTTTTAAAATCACTATATACAATATTCTTTGGTAAATAAATAATTTATATGGAAGGATACTTAAATTGACTTCTCTATAAACATACATACACATATATCTACACTGTGATAAAATATATTAATAATTACATGAGTTTAGACAACTTTTACAGATTGCAATGATAAAATGTATGAAACCTGTTTATTGCTTAGTGACGAAATATTTGAAGCAGGGTAGCATTTTATCATCACATAAATAAATACACAGCTTCAATACATGAAACTTTAAATAGAATTCTCTTTACTCGTGAATCATGCGAAAACCAATAAATAGTGGATACGAGTCTTTGAGCCAATGTCTTGGGAGATCCGATTTTAAATTTCTCTGCGATATTTTCAGCTATTCCTTTTGTCGCCATAGAGTCTACGTTGCTAATATAATATATATTTTACCAATTTGAATATCTATTGTTAATATATTGTTAATACCTGTTTACTATTGTTTTGAATAATGTTGATTAAAATTATAATAATGCTTAATAGCTTGATAAGTGCTTAAACGAATAATGAATAATGAAAAGTATGACGGAGGAAGATTTAGTTACCTTTTTCTGCTAGAATGTAAAACCTTATTATTGTTTAAAGCCACTATGTTATTTAGTTTAGTTTTTATTCCGAATTAATTTGAATATCGAGCAGAGGCTACGGTTCTAGCGGTGTAGAGGTGCCATTGTGACATTCATTGGAGATATGTGGTTTAGTAAAGTTGGTTGACCTTGGTGGATCATAGAGAGTTATGTTTTGATATTATATGTAGTTGGAAATCGATGATTGCTACTCAATGAAATTATTAGAATTACCTACCGTTTAAAGTGTATAACATTGTGATTCCCCTGATTAAATTGTACTGAGCATAGAATTCTTTATTACTTGAGCCTTGATAACGTCCATAAGATTAATTACCACTAAAGATGACATCGGTGAAATATTTATGACACGATAAGTAATAAGTATATAATAATAATAAGTACTCTTATTTCTTACTCTTTTCTCCGACGTAGCTACGACTACTATTTACTAGTAACAATCATCTAGCAAACTAATATTTTATACATTACTAGCGACTCACCCTCGCTTCGCTCTGGTTCGTCCCTGGCTTACTTTCCAATATAAACCTATATCCCCATTTTCACCCCCTTAATGGATGATTTCCGGGATAATAAGTATCTTATGTCCTTTCCAGGGTCTCAAACTATCTTTTTACGAAATTTCATCTAAATCGGTTCAATAGATCCAGAGATTACCCCTACAACCTCACAAACTCACAAACTTTACCCCTTTGTAATATTAGTACAGATTAAAGGTAAAAGTATAATCCTTTTTTTATTGCAACTTTATAGCATCAATGGAAGTAAGTTAATTAATTTCCTTTTGAAATCACGTGAAGGAGAATTAATGATTCTTGAAGGTATTTTTAGTTTTCAATTTTTCATGCGCCAGTTTCTGTTAAATAAATAATAGGAAGAGCGTGAAAGTTAATGAACATTTCAAAATTGAATCTTCGTTAATTAAAGTTATATTTATGGGGTTATATATACTTATGGGGTTTACTGTGTGATATATAATAAACACTACATTTAAAATCACTCTAATTAATATTATTAATTAGTGACTTACACTCGCTTCCGACTACTGCATCCCTGTACGCCTGAAGTAACCTATTATCTTAGTCCAGGTGACAGTCTATTTGCGTACTAAATTTCATCTACATCCGTCAAGCCATTTCGGTCTGAAGTAATAAAAAACATTAAACAAACTAACACTTATAGTACTAGTGCGATGACTAACATCACCTTTATATTCAAATTTGTTATATGCTACATATATTCTTTAGCTACTGTATTTTTATTAATTATTTTTATGGCCCTAAAGAAACGTACCACCACCGTTGTTGTACAGTGGTGCGTCTGTTTGTTATCGACACTATGAAGGTCTTGGTTTTAATTTCCTAATCAATTCATATTGTTTCCTTCTTTGGGTTTTTTACTATATAAAATCCTACTATAACTTAGATAAAAAGCGGTCTTGAAAACGCCTCTCACATATATTGCCTCAATACAAATGATGTGCCACTGTTCTCGAAAGGAAAGAGCCAAAACTGAAAATGGAAATTGAGACAAATGAATTAACAAATGAATTATCAAATGATATAATTAATTATTATCGGTGTATGCTGGAATTTCGGCGTTTTAGGACGATGAGTTTGTCTTGAGAAAACTCATCTTACAAAGGCTTCCTTAAATATTTATATTTCTTGAACTCCCGGATCGAGCATTAGGTATGTGCTTTAATAATAGCTTATGATTAAAATATCAGTATGGCTGGTGGTGCTACTCTACGGTATTTGTGTAAAAACGTTTATATAAAATGTTTTTCGAATGAAAAAGTCTTTCAAATTTTAACTAGGATCATGCCCAGAGCGAGTTATACTATACTTACGTGATATTTTTGCGGTGATTTCGCAGTAACAAACTAACACATTATATTATTGATCTAAAAAGTATTTTATTTTAATATTGATACACAAATATTTTGGATTATTATTATTTATGGATGTTTTTTGACATTACTTCTTAATTTTTTCATATTAACTCATCTATAATAAATTTACGAAAATTCGTCGAACCAGAACCTGTTTATTCGCTAGGAAGGAAGACATAGTTCTCGAAAATTTATTACAAAATATTAATGTTTTAATATTGTTATAGTTGTTATAGAACTAGCGCTAGAAACAGCCTTTCAAAGAAGTCTATCTCATATTTTTTTAGAAAGGAAATGTTGCCATTTTTGTATGCCTTTGTACACTTTTTTATCTTTGATTCGATAAAATGTGTTGCGGTCTAGTAGATTACACATTTATTTATATGCAAGTGCTTAATTTGCGTACTACGTAACTACTAATTGAATGAGCTATGGATTTATATCGCGGGAATGGGAACGAAAGAGATGAAACATTAATTGCTGGTGAGTGAATGAATAATGTTCGTATTGAATTCAAATCTTGTTTCTTTGTAAACACTTTTTATTTGTTAGGCCGATCAAACTTTGGATTTTAATGCAGAATAATCAGCGGAAAACGAAGATTTTTTTTACTGGTATATGTTCATGTTGGCTTGTGGTAGCCCAGCGGTAACGTGCTCGCTTGGGAAACCGAGTGAAGCGGGTTCAAATCCCGGGTCTCGCATCTCTGATATTTTCATGTGCGAATCATTTCTAACATGATTACCACTTGCCTTACGGTGAAGGAAAACATCGTGAGGAGACCTGCGTGTCTGAGAGAACCTAGCAAGTTTTCGAAAGACATATGAAGTCCGCCAATCCGCACTTGGCCAGCGTGGTGGACTATGGCCTGATCCCCCTCATATTGAAGGGAGGCCCGTGCCCAGCAGTGGGACGTTAAAAAGGGCTGAATACACATATGTTCATATATTATGGCCACATTATTAATGTAATGTCTCTAATACAGATATAGAGATGTAGTTGAATATCTAGTATATTAAGCAAAAATCTTTATATCTCGCAACATGATTAAGCGAAAAGTTTGTTGCACTTGAAAGGTGCACGTTTTGCCGGAAATAATTTTAACAAACTTATCAAAATCTTATTGAAGCCAAGTTGCTGTACCAAGTTACCTTTTGGAATCGAGTAAAGATCCATTAACTATTCGCGGTTTAATTTTCTCTGAGATGAGGTTTTAATTCGACTTTCATAGAGTTCGCTTTATAAAATTTTGCTCATCGGATACTGTCATCTATGGACGATTTTTTTTAAATCTGTCTTAACTGCTAAACAGAGAAATGTACAAAACAATATTGTAAAGGTTGTTTCAGTTCCTCTAGTATAATAAAACAGTTTTATTGTAGTAGGTACCTACTAAATTTATCTTTATTGATTGACCTTTACATTTAAGAATGTATAAGCTTTAGTATCTTTGTAAATTATTTTAATATATAAAATATACATATGTTTCTTACTTATTTAGATTACTAAACGGTGAAATGATCGATAAAAATATTCTATTTATATAAGAATGCTCATCACTAGCGATTCGCTTCGCTCGGGTGCGTTCTTAGTTAGACATGTAAATTTCTAAGGACGACTCGATAGAACCACTTGTCGTGGTTGGGGCTAATTAGCGTCTAGTAACCTAGCCAGGCGCGAAGCCAAGAGACACACTAGGAGGTGGCACACTTCGGTGGGCGGTGTACTATGCGGGCTACTCCTGGTACTTCTCTGACAGCAGAATGGACCATGGAAGCGACCACCTGGTTGTGTGGTCTGCTTCGGCAGACCAGTCGGCGGGGCGTCGTAGTTGAGTGCGTAAGAGATCCTGCGATGCTCCATTAAGTCGGGGGAGGTTCGTTGGGTTTTAGTGGTTAGTACTGGCTTCTCAGAAGCTCGTGAGTCTCACATAATTACCTGTATCTATAACATTAAATAAAATGTTATTCAATATACATACAATGTAGAATAATATGTTCACCGCTTGGTGAAAAAGGGAGGATGTTCGCTCCTTAGATTTTGTAAATACTACATAGAATAAGGAGATTTGTACGCAACAGAAAAGCTAAGAAATATATTTGGAATAGGTTTTTTTATCTCAAAGTTAAAAACTAGAAAAAAGTAAAGTGAAATTTGAGTAGAACGTGGTTAATTTCACATCATTTTAAGCAGTAAATTAAAAGGCGACCCGTTTTATCGGAAGCAAATTTTACCAAACTTGTCACAATTTCATTGAAGCCAACGAGCTTTAAACGAAATTAGCGTTTTGGAATCGAGTTAAAACCCATTAACTATTCGCTTAAATTTTCTCTGAAATGAGGTTTTAATTCCACACTTCATGAAGTTTCGTGTTTTAAATTCATTCATATGGTTCCGTTTGATACTTTCTAACATTAATTAATTAAAATATTTTATTTACTAAATTCTTCGATAAACAATACTACTAGATAACGTGTCACATACAAAATCAAAGCTAATTTCTGTCCGCGCGAATATGTACTTATACATTGATATACTAAAGAACCAACACAAAGTCAATCAACACTATAGCACCTTGTAATAAAGTCACAAATCTTCAAATTATCATCATACACTTACGATCATTTCGTAAGTTTTATAATATTTATTGTAAAATCAACCTTATTTAAAAAATATAAAGCACTTTTTTCCGTTGCTGTTTTGTAAGTTAATCGTTATGTTTTGTTTGTTTGCTTCTTTAAATTTCGCCAAACGTTCTTAGCGGATTTAAAATTGTTCAAAATTTCATTTTTATATTATTTCGTAGGTTAAATATTAAAATATTGACTTAATCTGCATACCTACTTACAGAAAATAAGACACTCCGTCCGAAAAAATTCTTCTTCGTGCATTATTTTTGTAACTTTTAAATACACATTGCGGCATTGTGAACGTGTTTACGCTTGTAGTGTTTCAATAGAACTAGGCGAAATATACGCTCACTTTGTAAATGAGCTTATATTTACTGAGACGGATTTCTAACGCCGACTCGATATCTAGTAGTATTGTTGATCGAAGACTAAATTGAAAAGTATAGTGGAGTGGGTTGATATAGACTAGCCAATAGTGGCTAGCATTTGCGAGTCCGTGGTCGAGCCAAGTATGGTTATTGACTCTTCTGTTAAGAAGTTCTCAGTACGAAGTTGCCTCGGAGAGTACATCTAGCCTTTGGTCTAATCTCTCAATGATTATATCAAATTGTCATGTCATCGGACTTTATAGTGGAAAGAACTGGAGAGTTTGCACTTGTGTGCAATCTCTGCAATCACTTTTTCTATAATTCTCTATATCTATATCGGCCAAAAATATCATTATTAAAGGGCTATTTCTTTCATCATTTTAGACAGACTTAAGTAAAATTTGGCAAATTTTAAGTATCTTTGTCAATACAGAGCTTTAAAATTTTTTAAAAACAGTTTTTTTAAATAAGAAATGTGTTATATTCAATACTAGCGGCTCACCCTCGCTTCGCTTGGGTTCGCCGTTATTTAAAACAAAAACAAACCTATCCCACGGGAACCATACCTACATTTTTCCGGGATAAATGTAGTTTATGTATAATTCCACACCATAATCTATATCTGTGTCAAATTTCATCCAGATCCGTTCTGCCGTTCTGGCATGTAAGAGTAACACGTATGCATACTCACAAACTTTCACATTTGTAATATTAGTATAGATTTACTAGCGGCTCACCCTAGCTTCGCTTGGGTTCACCTCTGGAAAAAAAAACAAACCTATCCCAAGGAAACCGTACATTTCATCAATTCAATCTTTGTGTTATTCCAGTCTATAATCTATCTCTGTGCCAAATTTCATCCAGATCCGTTGAACCGTTCTAGTGTGAAAGAGTAACAAATATCTAAACTTTCACATTTTTAATATTGGTATAGATACAGAATCACTTTCTCTTATAAAGAATCAACAGTAGTCTTTTGCTATCGATCGTGATATCGCTGTTCCTTTGATAAAATATCAAATGTGAGCGTTAAAAATGATTAATTTAAGATTCTAAGTAAAAGTAGCTAAAATTAGACGATAATGCTTTTCGAGTTATCCAAAAGAAACATTCTTTCTGTTAAATTAACATCGCTTAGTATTGGGAAAATTTGCTGAATGTGTTCGAACGCAATTTTTATAAAATTCTTTATCAAATTTCTTTATCAAATCAAGCTTTAAAAAATATCAAAGCAAAACATTTTCCGGTTTAAATAAGGAACGAAAAAGTTGTTTGTAGCTCTTATAATTACAGAAATTCATTATCAATGATTTTTCATTACATTTTTCTTTAATATAAACTGCGTGAGTAGTTGTTTATAATTTTATAATTTTTGTTTACATTATGTAGTAGAAGGGAATTAAAATTAATATGAGTTTGTAAATGATCATATTATTATACAAACTTTATTACCCCCTTTTACCCATTTACGGGATGAATTTCGAAAAAAAATCAAATAAATATATTTGTTATTTTTTTTTTATCTTAAAGCTAAAAACCACTTTCTGTGTATTTCACATTAAAAATGACAGACAGTGTTCCATAAAATCTTTAACCCCCTATTTTACCCTTTTAGATGATGAATTTCGAAAAAAACTTTTTTTATTGGATGCTTATATCATCTAAGAAATACGTCCTTCAAATTTTATGTTTCTACCATCAGCGGTTTATGCTGTGTGTTGATCCATCAGTCACTCAGGACCACCACAGGATGCATACTCTCCTCCTTAATTCTTCCTTCAGTTGGTCTAACTTCCAACTACAGTACATTGCAAGGTAAGATGCGAACATAATAGAAGCAAAAAATCAGGTACAAAAGAGATATCACAATAAATTGCTTAACCTCAGACAATATAAATAGGCGATACGTGTGGCGCCTTCCTTTCGAAAAATCTTCCCCATTAGTATCTTTTTAATAAACAATTTTTTAAATAACATTGACAGATTCCAAGATTAGCTTTTTGAAATATAGATTTTGAACGTACAAACAAACAAAAGTCATATTTTCAGTTTAACGATATTACTATAGATAATATTACAAAGAGTGAAAACAGTCAATAATATTATTAGAAAAGTATACAATTAATAAGATCCTATTAAGCTATCTATTTGCAGAAGCTAGTTGAGGAATGTTAGCGCAATCACTTGATCGTACATAACCTGATTACCCCTATCGGGAGTGGCTTTGATGTGTAATCCCAATTGTAATGTCCTGAATTTATTGGAAATGTCGTTTGTTAGAGCTGTGAAATACGCACGATCAAATGAGCTCTCCTCGATTGATCACGTGAACAAATTGATTTGTAACTATAGAAACTCGTATTATTAGATCGATTTTTTTTGTTAATCGATAAATTGATTAATTTTTATTTTGAAATCTATCTGGATACCTTTGAAGATATAATTTATTCATTAAAAAAGATTTAACTTAACATATATAAAAAATACAGTTGTGTACATCCTTCTTTTGGAAGTCGCTTAAACATGTATTTTTTTAATTATAAAAATTAGTAATCTCAAACCTGAAATTCCTTTATTCATATTTTCCGACATCACACGATATTTATATGAGCGTTCCTTAACGCCCTACAAACAGCGCCATGCAGTACCTAAACACTTTTTACTTAATGACTGATTTTGAATCGTTCGTAAAATTGTATATTTTATAGATATTAAGTACTCAGTACAGTCTTTTGTATCATTTTATTTTTTTAAATTAAAATATATTATTTACATTTTTCGTATCTATGTTTTTGTTGTATTACCTAATATTTCATAAACATTAATAAAAAGTTCATATAATATAACGCCATCTAGTGATATATTTAATTTAAACCAATTTTTCTTTCTGATTTGCCATGATAGGTTATGATAATAAGGTATAATAAATATTTATTTTTAATCACATAAAATAAATATGTATATTTTGACTCATAGGTATGCATATTATTAAACAGTGAATAAATTTTGATGCGTATTATAATGTGGGCTCAATGGATATCGATAGTAAAAAAACATTCTTTTTGCATTTAACTTAATTTTCTTTAAAGCTGTCACAAAATGGTAACTTAGCAATGAAAGTGTAAATTTCCCGATAACAATCCAATTGTTTTAGAGTCGTAAAGTCTATATCGGCGCTCGTTTACTGTAAGGAAGATCTTAAAAGAACATTTATGTTAATCTTATCTCTTGTAACGCTTGTAAATTGTATGTTTTTAAAATTTCATTTGTATATCCTTTTATGCCAGTTACTGCAATTTTATTTAAATGATTTCTCTAAAATTTTACTTCTACTTTGGTATAAAAGATAGATCAGATATTGCTTCCTATATTATGTTTGCTATATTAATCGTACTTTAGTTCATACCAACTGCAATCTGACAGAAACAATATGGTAAAAATATTTTTTATCACTCTGCAGTAAAAATTTTATTTTCTGAAATATCTATACTACAGATAAATAAAATTGGAGTGTCTGTTTATAATATTGAAATAACCGCTTTTTACTAAATGCTTATGGATGTATACATGGTACATATACAAAAATAATATTTTTTACAATTTTTGTCTGTCTGTCTGTTTCTTCCGGCTAATCTTTAAAATGGCTGGACAGATTTTGAGGGGACTTTCACTGGCAGATAATGTAATAAGGAGTAACTTAGGCTACTTTATTTTAGAAAAAAAATAGGGTTCCACGAAAGAAAATTAAAACCAAACTAATTAATTAGTTTTGTCTCGAGAAGTAGCCTAGGGACGAAGCCGAGCGAAGCGAGGGTGAGTCAAAATCCGTTGCGTGGTTTAGAAGAAGTTTAAAGCGGAGAAGCAGACAAAGACAGACAGCGACTTTTTTTACGATATCCAGATCCAGAAATCGACACAAAGAATCAAACAAAGTATTATATAAATATCATTCTGGTCTTCACTCTTGATGTTGGTTCACTCTTGATTATTTGGACAAAACTATCCACGAATGCCATTAAAGTACAAATCTCATCGGTTTAGTTTTTTTTATTAGCTTTTAAATTTTTATTGTACAGAAGCCTGACTTGCTGCACTATTTTTAAGATTTATGTTTTTACATATTTTTTGTTCATTCTGCGTTTTTTCTTTACGAGTTGTTATTATAATTTACCGATTCAAGGTATAAAATCTACCCAAAATTAAATAGAATTTTTTTTTTACATAAATTAACTGAAAATTTTATGAACAAAATAACCCAATTTTATTTCATTTTGCTAAAATTTGGATAAATGCCCAATGAATATTATTTTTTATTAATTATTATTAAATTACATGATATTAACTACAGATACTCATAACAATGTTTGTAATTATCTCAAACAAGTGTAATTATGATACTAATGTATTAATTACTATCTGGTTTTATCTACTGTCTAATTTTACATATGCGTATAAATGAAGCTAAATATTTGATAAATCAAAGCGCTTATTTCAAAACAATCTGTCCAAATAAAATTCAAGCTAATATTTTACTTAAAACAATATTGTTTAATAACATTAAACTTCTTAATAAAGTTATGTAAGATAACATCTGTTCTACAAACATACTGTAATGATCGTCAAAAGGCAGCGAAAATGTGAGATACTATGCGAGATGAGCTCTATTTTGAAAAATTGATTTTAATATAAGAGTTCACCTGCAGACTTCAAAACCATATAAAAGCAAATGCGAGTATTTTACCATGAGAGTTGGATTTTTATTTTTGAAATTTATAATGACTCCGTATTAATTTCCCATAAAAATGAGTGAAAAGTAAGAATGAATTAAAAATTTCATTCACATTTCTTTATAAAAGTCTATTCATAATAGCGAAGATTACGTAATAGCGAAAAATTACAGCCGAATAGGATATATACCTACTACTTTTTGTAATCGGCCGACATTTTGTCATTTTGGGTGTACAGCGGGACTTGTCAGGACATGTCACTCATATAACATATTATCATTCTTTTAAAAAGGATATACTCATAATCCTATTCTTTTACAACAGGTACGAGTATATATGTATAACGAATGTTTGCATATTAAAATAACTTTAATATTTTGAAAATTTGAGATCGTCATTATTAATTTTGGTTTAAATCTGTTTTGTGCGAATTGTATTAGTCCCTAATGTAATATTCTTGTAGTTTCATGATTTCATTTAATAGTATTGACTATTAATTATTTATTATTAATATAAATACCCTATTAAAGATACCATGCTTATGCTGTTTTCAAAACTTAATCAATTTAAAATATAAAACTAATTAAGGCTTCATCGCTCTGCAAATAAAAGTAGTATTTAAAAATGTTATTTAATATTAGTAATTGTTTATTTTTAAACTTACATTAAAGGCCACAAAATATTATTAAAACACAGTTTTGCACAGTAACATTGTCTGCGGAGTACAAAGCGAAAACACTGACACATTTCCTTTTCAATTTTCTCCGTGTAAGAAATATTCAGGTTGGTTGAAAAACTGTCATTATGCTAGAAAGCAAATTACTATGTGGCTTATAAGGTAAGTAGATATTATATTCCAAAAAATATTTACCCCATTTTGAAATCAAACTCGTGGACTTAAGCGTAAGATGACATAATAGAGGTAGCAATGTGACGTAAGCATTTACCTAATTTGTATATACATATACCTTTGATAGTTCTCTAAATAAATTGTATTATTAATCTCTGAGCAGTAGAGATCGTATTAGCAGTTAATGCCATTGAATAATAGTTGCAGTGGGAATAGGGCGTTATAATAAATCTATGCATAAATTCGCATTTACTATGTAATATTTGAATATGTGATACATAATTTATTTATTTTACTAATGTTGTAATGAAAAGCAAATGTACTTGTATGTACAACTAATTATCTATGCAGATAAATAAAATTGAAGCGCCTTTTTAAATGCACATTAAATTATATACGGTACTTATAAGAAAAACACAATTTTAAATTTTTTTGTCTGTTTATCTGTCTGTTTGTTCCGGCTAATCTCCGAAAAGGCTGGACTGATTTTGACGGGACTTTCACTGACAGATAGGTAATGTTGTAAGGAGTAACTTTGGCTACTTTTATTTTAGAAAAAGAATTACGCTCAAAAAAAAATTGTAACGTATCCAGGGACGCACCCGAGCAAAGCGAGGGTAAGTCGCTAGTTTTCTATAAAACTAATAAATATATAAAACTATATGAATACAAGAATTTTGGAAATTGTTCAATAAATAACAATATTATAAATGTGAAAGTTTGTGAGGAAGGATGGATGCTTGTTACTGTTTTACGCCAGAACGGCTGAACGGATCTGGATGAAATTTCGGACATAAATAGATTATAGTATGAATTAGCACATAGGTTACTTTTTATTCCGGAAATATGCACGGTTCTCGTGGGATACATTTGTTTTTGCCTAGGGACGAACCCCAAGCGAAGCGAGGCTAAGTCGCTAATTGTAATTATTTATCCGTCTATCATTTCGTTATTATGGTTATGAAAAAATACTAGGTTTATCCCAAATAGGAATTTTCTTTCCAATTCAACCCTTTATAGAAAGATAATGATTATATGATATCAATTCAAATTAAAATATTCATAAACATGTTTCTTTATTAAACTGATAGATATGTACAAAAAAATTGTTCTCTAGAGGGCAGTAGAAATCACTTGAAGTAATTTATTTATAAATAACTAACATCGATTCGTAATAACCTTAGCTGACTTTTGGTTAACAATACTGTTTTGAGAGAATCTAACTGGGATTAGCATGAATAAGCTGGATCAAGTCTCAATCTAGTAAGAGCAACCCACATACAGAACGTCGGCTTAAAGTTTTGCGTATCATTTAAAAGTTACTGTACCTACTACATAAAAAATAATTTAAAAACTATTACGTATATACAGTGTAAGGCAGTCAAAATAAATGAACATACATTTATATTAAAACACCTTACTTATAAAAACCTCAATCATTTTAAAGTCATCCGTGATGATTCTATTATCAATAAAATTATGAAAAATATAAATATTCATATTTCAATAATTGATAAAAACAAACTTTACGAAATTATATCAGCGCATATTATTAATGTAATGGATTTTATTAATAAAACATTTAATCTTTTATATAAGTATGATTGAGAATTAATTCACTTGCATATTTCGAAATGACCGGGGATCATAAATCGCATGTTAAAATTTAAAGAGGACTCCGATATTGATTTTAATAAATAATGGGGGATAAGCCTTTGAATTAATATTGTTTGTATCCATAACGTTCAGTCGTTAATGAAACTTTAATTGATGCGATCTGATTAAGGTTCACTATTTAAAATATAAATATTTTACTATTTTTTAACCCCCAACCCAAAATAGGGGTGTTATAAGTGTGACGTGTCTGTTTGTGCGTCTGTGTGTTTGTGTGTATGTGTGTCTGTCTGTGGCATCGTAGCTCCTAAACGAATGGACGGATTTTGATGCGTTTTTTTTTGTTTGAATACTGACGTGATCGAGATAGTTTTTTGCCATAATTTTTGAAAATCTGTTCAGGCATTTGATGATCATCACTCATTAATTTCTACTTGACAAAAGGGTCTTACTAACTTTCACAAATCCGATTGATTTGAAATTTGGTGTAATGTTACTTCTGTGGTATTTCCAAGACATACTAACTTTAAGCTGATGCTGTAGCATCAAATAGTCTGCGGCATTCTCAATTCCTAGGAAACTTGCGGCAGATATAGCGTGTTTGAGCACGTAAGAACAGTCTCAATGAGAGTTACCTATTAGAACTACTATCCGCGAGTAATTTAAAAAGAGTGAAATAAAATATTTATATTAGAAATAAAATATTTATAATATTTTTTTATAATTCAGTTTCCCAGTTTATTTGCTCTATGAATTTTGTATTTCTGACTTTGATATTTGTATCGTTTCCAGTCACAGATTTGATTCATGTTCATTGATATTTGTAAGGTTTTTTTCGACATTTAATAGTAGTTTAGTAATAATTTGTATAATATTGATTTAATAACTATCTTCAATTTAGAAATTTAAGCAAAAAATATGTAATTTTAAACTATTGTTTTATTTACATTTTAAAATGTTCCGATTAAAACACATTCTTGGAACAAAGGACGCTCTACAATAATAATTAATAATGGCTGTTGGATGTCAAAAATGTAATTTGAGTACAGGTTCAAATTAAAGTTAAGTTTAAAATAAATAAATAATAATCCTAATAAAACTTCACAAGTTACATTTCAACCGTTAATTGAGGAGCTCCAACAAATATCTTGGCTTATTATCCATTATCGAATCTTCCTTTTCAGGGGTTCAACTTTAAGGCTCAGTATTAAAAACTAATAAAATCGTCAGATGTATCTATTTCTATTCGCAAATGAATTTAATAATTTATTTTCAGAGTTTATCATCACCTTTTTTATATTGTAAATATTAAGCTCAAAAAACCTATTGAAACGGTCCCAAATATTTACGGGATATACGTAGGTAGATTGATCAAAATTTATAAAACTCTAACTGTGGCTTATTCATTATTCCAAGAGAAATAAAAAACAAAAAATTGCATATAATCATTGAAAAGATATTTAAAAAATGTTGTAAGTCTAAACGTTATTCTTCATATAAAATGTTGTAGTATACACTTAATACGTTTTGTGAAAAACTTTATTACAACAAAACATATTTTATTAATATTTGCCTAAAATTTAATTCAGATTTACAAACATATGTACAAAAATGGTCAATAAGGACTCACGTTTAACTTCACAGGACGTATTTTCGGAAATCTATGCTGTTTAAAGTAAACATTCAATAGGCAGGTAGTGGAAGGTAGTCGCGGGCTTTGATCTCGCCGCCGCGTTCGCGTCTCCTTTAGTTTCTTTGAGAGCTGATTGAGCGCAGCACTTTGTATGCATACGAAAACGTCTGCGCTAAACTCGGAGGGATTTAGTTTATCAAAGGAGCTCTTTGCTTTTAGGCGACTTTCCAGAAAAAATTTGGCGCGTTTGGGATCATTTTTTTTAGAATTCATAGCATGTTAGTATCTATTCTAGATTTTCCAATAAGTAAAATATTTACGTCACATTAAATACTTTATATTTTATAACTTGTTAGTTAGTTCAAAAAAAGATCTTCATGGTGTATCTTGAGTCCTAGGATAAATATTCTGTTTATGAAAAAGGCAACAGTAGGATTGGCTAGTACAAGTTATCGTCATCTCGTAAATGTTTAAAGTCATAATCATATAATAAATAATATTACGTAAATATATAGTGTATGTACGTTATTTTAATTTTAATTCTTCAGTGGTAATCATCGGGCGCTCAACATAAATTGTCCATAAACTAAGTGGACTAACTTTTTTTGTCCGAAGCAAGTTCACTAAACGTAGTCCAAAGAAGGTGACTTTTAAATGTCGTTTTTTTTTATGTTGAAAGTAATAACTATAAAGAAAACTTTATACTTTTAATATTTTAATTTACTAAATAATTAATTCCTATTCAGTCGTCGGTCAATTATATGCCGAAATAAAATTTTACATTACAAAATTACTGAATTGTTCTGTTACTATTGAATACTGGAGTTCTCGCTATAAATTAGATTTGAAATTAATTCACATGTCATAGATGTCACGTTCTATGCTACGCTTATTTCACAGCAGCACAATAGTATTGTAACAATATTATTTGAATATTGCGACCTCATTATAAAATAACTAAATATAATGAAATTTCTATAAATGATAATAGTAATCAAAATGTCAGACTAGATTTATTTAATATTTTCCTTTAAAATGAGACAGTAAGAGAACAAAAGCGGCTTTAAATAAAAATCTTCCTTTCGTTAGTTTACTTTCAATCCCTTTGTATAGCTGATGTAGTTTTGTTTCAAGAATATAGAAGGTATTTTAGTTACATTAAAAATAGGTTAATCTATTAATATGAAAAAGCTTATTATATAAAGGTATTTTTCAAATAAACATTTAAGTAATTTTACTGTCCATTTCAGTGGGGCAGAGTTGACCTTGAAAGTAACCGTGGACGTGCAACGTTCTTTCTGGACGGGAAGGAAGACGACCTTATCAAAAATAATCATAACTCCTGAATCCTATGTAGTTAGATGTGTAAGTGATCTCGCGAGGCCACATTAAATTGAGGAAGGTTCTGTTGGTTTTTACTGGGTAGTACTGGTTTCTTGCCAAACTTAGGAACTAGAGAAACCATAATATAAACACTTGTAAAAGAAGATGTACCAAGTAGTACTCTTCAAACTAGTAATATTAATCAATACTAATAGAGTTACTGATTTCCTGTACTTTTCAAAGCTATCGAACATGTATGTGACAGCTGTTTTCAATGGGAAATAATAAGTACCTATATAAATTGATGCTAATATTACAAATGCGACAGTGACTCTGTCAGTTGTTTCATTTTACCCCTAAACCGCTAAACGATTTTGAGTATATAATGTATATTGGACCTTGGAAAAGGATAAGTTACCTTTTGTCTTGAAAATAAATGTGTAATAGGGAATGAAAAAATTTTTTACAATTTTTGTCTGTCGGTTTGTCTGCGAGCGCATCATGACAAAATCATTGGATAGATTTTGATGATATTTGGTATGATATTCAAACCAAAAATAACCAGATGGTTATCCGGGTCAACATATTATAGGATACTTTTTGCTGCAAGAAAATATCTCATCTCTGAAAAATCTATACTAAGGCATAAAACGTAGGGGCGAACTCGAGTGGAGCGAGGCTTAGTCGGTAGTTAAAAATAAATTTATGACAATAGATTAGATACACACAAAATATAACTTATACTTTTGATTATTTTTATTTTTTTCCTGTTGAAACCTGTTTCATATCTCTTGGGACTCATTTGTCATTCACGGTCATATGTCACCATATTCCACACAAACGTCCTATTACACTACATCGCTTATATAAAAGGAGCATCAATCACATATACAAACACATCGATCGACAAAACTTTGAGAAAAAGGTGTTTCCTCTTAGTAACAGTGAGTGGAATGACTTTGATAAATTATTTGCTTACTGAAACGATTTTAGTTTCTTTTATAGTAATCTATCTATCGTACGTTTTATTAGTAATTATATATCAAAGATGTAGTAGTAGTGGTAGCTTTTTCATTTTACTAAAGCCACCCTGACTTAAAAAAGCAAGTGAAGCGGGTTCAAATCCTGGGATTTGCACCTTTGATTTTGTCATGTATGAATTGGTTTTCAATATGAAGGAAAAAAATACTAAAAAAGGGAATGCCGCTGGCAACCCGCATTTGTCTACTCTGCCCCCTAAAGCCTAAATCAAGATAAGTTTTGTGTTCAGCAGTGGTATGTGAAAAGAGCTGAATTATTAACTAAACCAGCTAAATTATCTTAGACATGTAAGTTTCCTCACGATGTTTTCCTTAACCTCAAGGTAAATGGTAATCTTATTGAAAATGATTCGCACATGAGAATATTAGATGTGCGAGACTCGGAATTCAAAACTCGGAATTTAAATAAATAAATATGTTGGGACATTAGCACACAGCACCATCTATTTCCATGGTAAGCTACGAGGCCTGTGTTATGAATACCAGATAGTTGATACACTACACATATACTCGAATAACTTTAAATACATACATATTATAAATATTTACTTGGCTTTTTAAGCTATTGGGATACCACTGGACTACCACTGCATTTATACTATGCAATATTCCTTTGTAATTATAATAATAAATACCGATGGTATTTGTTAAAAAAATTAGTTGTTAAAAGGTAAACATACATTTCATATTTTTAATATTAGTTTGAACGAGGATAAACTAACCTAAGTGCATTAGTATTGCGCCTGTATATATTTTCTTGTTTATTTTAAAACGTAAGCTCCTTAGATACTTATTTATTCCTTTTGAAAGCTGTTGCTTTAACTTTTGCATACTTCGTACTAAGAACTAGAGAGTATGATAAAAACTTGAGCTCTTGTTAGTATATGATATGGATAGGAATAATGTGCGTAACTTGTAATATTATGCAACAAGTTAATAAATAATTCTAGAAAGAAATCTACATATACATATGTATATATCTAAATAAATATACGTTTGCATTTTCATCAACAAAAAGGAATATAATATGTAAATTTTGACTTCATTTTCTGTGCATCGCACGTGTGAAATTTCGTGTTGGGTACCTTAACACTTAAATAACCGTAATAAATAAGTGTAATAAAACTTTTAGATGTTCCTTGTATTCCATCAAGTTAATATAAAGCATTATTATGACTTCCTGATTGAGTTAACCCAACACCTGTCGCTTTTTGACCTAAAGCGCGGGAGAAATATAGAAAAGTTTTGTATAAATTAGTCTATAAACGTTGGAGTTTTGGTGTGGGACGTACTGCAATTAGATGGTCAGATGTCATTGAGAGGATTGCTGACATTGCACTGAATGGATGGGTAGAACCCAGCAACCTGAAAGTGCCCTATGTTCAGCAGTGGAAGGACATGGGCTGTTGATATCAATCATTTGATTGATATCAACAGCCTCAATCCTCAAGCCACAATCATCAATTAATCATAATTGATGGAAAAAGTGTTAAACCATGAAAAGTATATATATAAGTATGATCCACAGAAAGCCTCGATCCATAAAAGTTTGACTTATGGTAGACTTTATAATAAATCAAAATATATTATGCATATATTCATGTAGTGCTGTGGGCAACTTACAACTAAATATTATGTACATTTAATAATGTAAATTTGAATTTCATAGATTTTACACTAATGTTATTGTAGGGGTTTTGATGTTGTAAGGAAATTGCTGGGGGCTGTGAGACGTGCGAGTCGGGAGGTAATTATCCTTATGGGATTCTCTAACAACATCACTGGCAAGGCAAGCGTTTACACGAGATTCTTTACTTTTTATTCAGACAAATAGAACATATGTAAGTTCTGTAAGTTAAAAAATAATATTTACTCGTATTTTGCGGCTTTTCTTCGCTTTGTAGTACTTTGTTGACAGCTGGACCGTTTGTATAATTATATTGTTACTCGATAGATTGGACTAGAATTTGGCTAAGGTGTTTATTGAATTTGCTATCTATGCAATAAAATCAAATTCCATCCAACTGTTTAGAGTGATGCGATGTCAAATACAAAATTTTATTTAAATGCCTTATAAAATCAGTAACACTACAGTTTCTTTTGCATCGCATATATATTGTTTTCTTTACAAAATGAGATGATATATATTGTTATGACAGATATTAAATCTGGCATCATATGACCTACTATAATTATTATTGACAAACTAGTTTGCGGAAAAGAATAGTAATTGTAAAAAAAAATCCACAGATCTTGTGTCTGCCATGACTTTCGGGTACATTGAAAATGTATCTGACATATGAACTGAATTAATTTTTTTAACATATTAATTACTAGCAGAACCCGCGGCTTGGCCCGCTTTCAAACTACAAAACGAAGTCATTACGTTATAACTTATATATAATTTGATGGCTGTAATGATTTTCAAAAGTGTTAGTATGTTTTTGACTCACTCATCTCAGTTAAAATTTTTATTGAATTTATATGTTTTAATATAAACTTTGTTATATTATATGTACATTTATATAATCACTCCAGATTCACTTAACTTACGTAATTAACTACGCTAAAAAGTCGCGAATAGGAAGTTAAAATTTGATTAAGAGCTTCTTTGTATACATACCACATTGATGGATGTTCCGTCTAGTTCTGAGTTCTGCTAAAATGGCCATGAGATTTATTGATACTCATTTTAATACAAACTTTAAGGAAGAATTACAATATATTAAATTTAAAGGCGTAGTCAGAGATTATCAGCGGCATTCGAGGTATGAAACTGATTGTTTCCGTGCACATCCAGCAAACACAGGCCTCTGTGTTATTACCAAAATTTTTCATAGATTACTCGCAGTCTTATCCCATTACATGGCTTAGGTGGCTTATTCATGATAGTTGTACCAACCTTCAGAAAGACAGAACACTGTTAAGGAATTCCATAGAACAGTGAACTGCTTCATCCGTTTGTATCACTGAATCGATAGACCTATATTCTATTTCTGATCCTTCAAAGGATTTAAGTTATTAAAATCAAAATCACTTTTGTTATTAACATCTATATAAATAAAAAAGTAGCATTGTTGTTTTTGGGGATCAGTGTAGCACATTCACAAAGCCAAGAGCATTATTACCAAGTTTCAGATAACTCTGGTCATAAACCTTTTTTTCCCCATATAAACATTACCATCTCCTTTTACTCCTTTCAAAGATGATTTTCAAAAAAATCTAATATACATATTTATATACGTATCTTTAATTATTTTCTATCCCCTATTTTACCCCTTTAGGGGATGAATTTCGAATGTTTTTTCAAAAAATTGTTTTGCATTTTGTAGCCCTGGTCAAAACGTGTCTTTTGAAATCCCAATCAGTTACGTAGTCCCAAAACCCACGTCACCAAGGCGATGTCGTATTTTCGCTGAAAATCGGGCCTATACCGAAGCGACAAAAAAAGACATTTTCAATGTTAAAAAGAAGTCTTGACTGCTGACATTAGAGAGCAGACTGTAGAAACCGCAAGTGATTTTAAACTAATTTATATTAAAACATCTTGAAAAGAATGTGCTTAGCTTATTGCATTTTTTTTTAAATAAGCTAAGATATTTAAGACCTTTTGATATTTTTACAAGTAGGATAGGAACGAGAGAAAGGAAAACAATTTACTTCGATTGTTTTAACTGATAAAAACTTAAAAGATAATTGTTAACCATCACAGAAATAAATTGTTTAGAAATATTCTGTAAGTTGGCTGACTTATTTTTCCAAACTCATAAACAGAAAACTTAAATACTTAAAAGTTTCTTAAGAACACAAGCATAAAACAAACTTTGTGACAAATTTGTCCCAATTGATTTGTCTTTTAACTTTCGAAAGCCACAAAGTTATAATAACTGAAGGATGTGCATGAATTTAATTAAAGGTTATGTTTTGTTGTGAATTTCTGAAGGTTACAATATAAATTAAAGTGCTTCATAAATTATGAAATGCCTGGAAAAATTTAAAATACATATACGAGTATATTCAGCGTTAATCATACTATTTATTTTAAATAAAAAATTAAATATAACATTAGACTGCAAAGTAAATTCTGGTAAAACTTTAAAGAAATACATTTTCATTTACTTCGCAAATATCGAATACATATTCTACAGTATAAGACTTGAAAATTCCCCGCAATACGACCGAAATATGAAAATTGAACAATCAACTTCCTTTATTAAGAAACATGGACCAAAAAGGGAAGTTTTAATTGAACTCCCAGTTCCTGTAAAAGCTTTTACAGAAAATAAAACTAAAAAATGCAAACGGTCTTTGCACAGGCGGTTTACACATGGTAAGTTGCTATGCATCTAGGTTACACTCAGATTTTTAGTTCACAAAATTTTAATTAAAGGCGGGTGACCGTAAATGGCGTTGAAAAAACTTCATAAGACGTATAATTGAAAAAAATGTTATAATTTCAAATTAAGCTTAAAATATTTTTATATGTATAATGAATCACATTTTTTAATATATACATTTAATGTATTATAATAATAATTATTCTATTTAAATCAATACTTAGTGCTTTAGTAGACGTAAATTATATAGTTAAAACGATATCTAATTTTTATTTATTTTTATGAACTGTCTGGCGTAACTATTTGTCACTGCCAAAGTCAAAGGTCGAATTACTTAGGGGCTAAACTTTCTTAGAACTTGTTAAGGCTCGTATTTTTTAATTATCCACCTGTAATAAAAAATCTGACTATAAAAGAGAAAATTTATATGTTGTGTGTTACTATTTCATGCTTAAATTGCTGAATGGGTTTGGGTAAATTATTACTAATCATAGATAGTATGACTAGGACTTGTTAGTTCGTGATGATAATGTAATATTTTTTGGAATTGGTAAAATTCACTGTAGTATATTTTTAAACTTCCTTTTTCTGATCCACCAAATTAGATAATAATTTATGAAGTCTCTTTAGAGTTTTGGGCAATATTTTTTAGAAAAAAGTTTTGCTACGTCCTTTATGGGCATCCATCCATGTGCTATAATGTAGTTTAATACATACTGGATGGTGGATTCCATTAAGAAAATTGTTATTTTGCATTAATTTAATACTATAGGATCAAAACATAATTCTACATCACATAAGATTTACATATCTAGTGAGTAAATTGTGTAGATACACTAGTATAGATATACAATTATAGATATAGAGTATACACATATGAAAATATTTACACCGACTAACTGAAAGTTTTTACATAATATTGATTCTAATTTACACATATGTATGTACATAAAAAAAACAATATTTTTTTTAAAACAATGATTGCTACTACACTCTGTAAAAAGTGTACAGAATATATACCTCAAAACCATAGTTGGTCTGTTTATATGTTTGCTTTTCAAGCTAAAAGTATTGAGCAATATTTTCCAGTAACAATGTACTAGAAAAAAGAACGTCTTAAAAAGGCCTATACAAAAGTCCACGATAGCATGTGTCTATCTCCTAAGGAACACTAACAATAACTATTTTTATCAATTTGAAAACGTACCCAGTAACAAAAGCCAATAATAAAAATATTACTTTAATATTTTCGGCAATCGAAGTTAGAAATACAATAAGTTATTTATACAAAAACCGTTCCCAATATCTATTAAATAATGAATACGATGGTAATGATCTCGCGTATGTATGTCTTAATGCCTTAGTTTTAGGGTTCATGCACTGGATGCTTCGGGCGCTTGCCTCGCTAGGTAATGAATGAATTATTGTGTGGATATACGAAACACCTACGGCGAATGGGGAATTATGCATATTGAACATTATACCAATGTACGATATTCCAGACTTAGAATATATTATGCAATATTAGAGGGTTGGAAGGAATTAAACATACAGTGCTACTTTAGAATATGTTAGCTAAATGTGATTTCTATTTTAGTTATTTATGAGTATGTCAACTCAGTCGTGTTGCATATTGTACGTTTTCAATAATAATCATTTTCTTTTATAATTTAAATGGAAGATTTTCTGTTAATAATAAGTAATCAGTTGTAATATATCACGTGAAAATTTAATTTTTATTGGATTTTATTGTTATCCCGAGAAGATTATAAAAAATTAGACTTGCAACGAATAGTATATTCGGCCATACGCCGAATACCGAATATTCGGCGGGCTTTCAGGCCGAATAGCCGAATATTAGGCAAAAGTATTCGGCCAGCGCGTGGTGGGAAAACTTGTATCTACGTGTTTGTTTTTTGTTTGGCGCCAGAAAGTAGTATTTATTTAGAATGTCTTTTCTCTGAATATGGGATTGTCTAGGAGAAAACTACTGCCTGAAAATACAGAAAAAATAGTCTTTTCGCATAATAATCTTCCACTTCTAAATTTTAATTATGATAATGCAAGAGCATAGACATTTATTTAATCGTTTTTTTTTTGTTAATTTTTGTAATAAAGAAGGTGTTTATGTATGTACCTATGACTACTTTAATGATTATACGAAAAATATATTATTATAAAATAAATCAATATTTTCATTTTACCAATAGGAAATATGCATGATTTTTTTTCTTTTTTTATACAATCATACATCGTTATATAATTAAAAAATATCCAGCTCCAAAAAACTAAAACTTAGTATAAAAAATATTAAAATACACCGTTACGGATACTTTAGACACTCGCCATTTCGCGCGCTTGGTGTGACGTCACAGTATAATATACACAGAAAAGACGACTTAATTAATAAGCGACAAAATCGCTAATCGCTCTGTTATGATATACACTGACGTCATATTCGGTCTGACCAATGGTGTTGCGTTTCAACTACTTTGAATTTCCCACCTGTTTTTTAAACTTTTTAATAAATATTTTCTTAGTGAAAAAATCTACATAAAAAAAATATGAATATAGGTTTAATTCTAAAGCAATAAAGATAATGAATAAATATTCCACCTTTATTTAAATCACACGCATATTCACTATTATTATCTGATTACAACAAAACATATTACTTAATACTTTCTTAGATTTACGCGAATATTTTCTTAGATTTATTATATATATGTATATTTTCGCTCAGGCTCTAACATTATGTATACTGACTTTTAAAACTGCCTATTGTACGTATGACGGTGTTGGTTAATTAAATATTTGCATAAGTGATAAGTATAATACTTACAAAATATTATCATGCGCGAAAGCATAGACGTTGAACACACAGACATATACATTACTAGCGACTAACCCTCGCTTCACGCGGGTTCGTCCCTAGGTTGATTCCCCATACAAACTTTCATCCCTATTTTCAATCCCTTAAGGGATAATTTCCGGGATAAAAAGTATCCTATGTTTTTCCCAGGGTCTCAAACTATCTTCTTGCTAAATTTCATCTAAATCGGTTCAGTAGATCCAGAGATTACCCCTTACAACCTCACAAACTCACAAACTACCTCTTTATAATATTACTATACATTTATTATTTTTTCCACAGTACAAATCAAATTATAGGTACTTTATTCAAATAGACTTTTACAAGCAATTTTTATATACGTGTATTTGTACTAAATTTTTGAATGAAGATTTCAATAATAGTAACTAATTCTCTTAAATATTAAGCCAATATTTAGAAAAATATTTAAATGTAACCACTATTTTATGTTCTTACTAAGCTTAGAAAATTGCATTCTAGTTTAATATTGGAACCCATAATATTAAAGTTATGCAAGAACAATAAATCACTGAGGGCCACTCGACATCAAAGCCGCGGGCAAATAGTTGTCATATTCCATGCTCCTTGCAGATACAAGTTGTATGCGATGCATTATAAAGTAAATATTGGAAGTCTTGGAAGTTGTGACATATATCCAATATGTCCTCGGGAAAAACAACCGTGGGACATAATTGAACAATCAACATGGTCTGAAATCTGAAACATTTCTTATTAAAAGAGTAGATAAGACGTGCTATATTAATATCTGATATATTTAAACGAGGAATTCTTGTTTATTTATTTATTTATACCGGCGATCTCGGAAACAGCTATAACGATTTCGCTGAAATTTGGTATGTGGGGATTTTCGAGGGCGAAAAATCGATCTAGAGTAGTCTTATGTCTGGGGAAACGCGTGTTTTCGAGTTTTCATGCAGTTTTCTTTCGCATTATTCCACGCAGAATATGGTCGATAATTTCTTACACTCACGTATAAGCATCGTGGTCAAGCGACTCATATGCAAGATTAACAATCTTAGGTGTCCGAGTTCGAGTCTCGATCGGATGAAAAGTTTTTCCTTTTTTTTTGTATTTATTCAAGTTTTTAGTTTTTTTTTATCAAAAAAATACGATATAACAAAAAAGAACTCCGAACGAAGCTCGGTCGCCCGGGTATTTTGATTAATAAAATATAATAATTCCATATGACTTTGCTCTTTGAGGTACTTTGCTAATCTGCAGATATCACCACGAGTTCTCAAACAATTGAAATTATATAATATTCATTCGAAATACATAAGACTGAAATAAAATTAGCCAGCTGTATTTTGGTTAATTTAAGATATTTCTATGGCTTATGCAAAATTTATTATAGTCTTAAGTATAGTTTCCCTTTGGCATATGAAATTTGAATTAAATTTTTATGATGATTAGCAATTACTGCAAAATTTGTATGATTGTAGAAGATATATACACCTACTGTGAACTGATTTTAATAATTATTTTTTAATCAATTAATGGGAAAAAAGTACTTACGCTAAGGGTTTTTGTTAGATTGTAGCAGTTGGTGTTACATTTTTTAAGAGAACGGTATGTTCTTGTCACCTGACAACTCTAACCGTCAGTGAAAGTTTCATAAAATTATATAACTTCAGCAAACTTCCAGTGTATTTCTCGTATATTTTACAGCAATAAATATATCTACATAAGAAATTCGTTTTCGTTTTTTTAACATTTATATAGTTCATGCCAAGAGCTACAAAATTTAATATAACTTGAACTAGAATTAATATAATATATTATTTGTATGTTATGTATGGATTGTTATATTTAAATTAATACTTTTTAACCGACGATAAAAAGGAGGTGGTTCTCAATTCCACATTTTTTTTTATGTTTCACCACGTATAACTTTTTACAGTGTAGTCCGATTTCGATGATTCTATTTTTATTGGATATATGTACAGGGTGGATTTTTGAGACGGGACAGTAAGGGCAGGTACCTTAAATACTATAGTTACAGGAAAACGTTCCTAGGAAACCATCCATAACTTTTTGAGATATTCTGAACTGCATTTACAGATTTCGGAAAAAATGTACAGTCAGCGAGAAAAATGCTAAAACTCGAAAAAAATTTTTTTTATGTCAATCGATCCTATTTTATGTAGGGATCAAAAGACTCTATGGGACTATTTAAGGTTTGAGTACTAGAAATGGCAGAAATCGCCAAAATCTTTTCCCATACATTTTGTATGGAAAAACGTTTAATCGACTCGAAATATTCTTTGTTGCCAAACGGTCCTATTTTTTAATGTGATCAAAAGACTCTTTGAGGCCAATTGAAGTTTGAGTACAAAAACTACGGTAAGTCGCAATTTTTCTAGTTTTTGTTAAGCCGGTCTCGTGGCATACTGTACCTAGAAGCAAAAGTACCTACCTAAGTAGAAAATCATAATTGCATCGACAAATAAAAATAAAATTAAATTAAATCAACTAAACGTGTATTTTTAAACACGATATCCATACAAGTTCATTCGTTTTTGCACTGAGCAAGTAGCAGCCGATAATTTACTTGTATGGATATCGTGTTTAAAAATACACGTTTAGTTGATATAATTTTATTTTATTTTTATTTGTCGATGCAATTATGATTTTCTACTTAGGTAGGTACTTTTGCTTCTAGGTACAGTATGCCACGAGACCGGCTTAACAAAAACTAGAAAAATTGTGACTTACCGTAGTTTTTGTACTCAAGCTTCAATTGGCCTCAAAGAGTCTTTTGATCACATTAAAAAATAGGACCGTTTGGCAACAAAGAATATTTCGAGTCGATTAAACGTTTTTCCATACAAAATGTATGGGAAAAGATTTTGGCGATTTCTGCCATTTCTAGTACTCAAACCTTAAATGGTCCCATAGAGTGTTTTGATCCCTACATGAAATAGGATCGATTGACATAAAAAAATTTTTTTTCGAGTTTTAGCATTTTTCTCGCTGACTGTACATTTTTCCAAAATCTGTGAATGCAGTTCAGAATATCTCAAAAAGTTATGGATGGTCTCCTAGGAACGTTTTCCTGTAACTATAGTATTTAAGGTACCTGCCCTTACTGTCCCGTGTCAAAAATCCACCCTGTATACCTCAATGTTGGTCCCATTTGAATTAAAAAAAAACACACACACACACACACACACACCTAAGTGTAGAAAATAGGAGAGAATGCCAGTCGATACAAATCAAAGCACACAGGCTTCGAAAATTTGTAATTAGGTATTTATAGTAAATGAAAACTACCAACCAGTTATTTTTACTAAGTAAGTACTAAGTTCGTTTTTTTTTTAAGTTTTTATTGTATAGAATGAAAATTTAATAATGCAGGTTACATACAACTTTCTTTGAGATATCTTCATTTTACAGTAATTAAATATTGACCAAACTTAACTAAATTATAATATAATTAAATCTTATTTATCGTTTTCATCTTAATTGCAATGTACAACTTTATAATATTTTTCTAAAGTCATATTTCCATCATATTACATTTGTCGTAGTTTCAAGAATGGTAGATTTCCCAGCGGAGCTCTGATCCAGTGTTCAATGTAGGTGTAAAGTCCTCTCGCAACTCCGAAACAAACTTCATACATAAACATCTCTACGTTAACGTTGCGCTGGTCGTTATGACTTCGCATTTAAAAGCTGTTTAATTTTTAATTAGTTGAAAAGTCACCCTTACGATAATATTATTAATATATAAACAGAATGGAATCATCCGTAAAGTATAATAAATATTTAACTAATCTATACAGATAAATAAAATTGGAGTGTCTGTTTCTAATATTAAAATAACCGCTTTTTACTAAATGCGTATGTATACACGGTACATATACCAAAACAACGTTTTTTACAATTTTTATCTGTCTTTCTGTCTGTCTGACTGTCTGTCTGTTTGTTCCGGCTAATCTCTGAAATGGCTGAACCGATTTTGACGGGACTTTCACTGGCAGATAGCTGACGTAACTTAGGCTACTTTTATTTTAGAAAAAAATAGGGTCCCACGAAAAAAAATTAAAACCAAATTAATTAATTAATTAATTTTTTTTTGGAAAGCAACCTAGGGACGAACCCGAGCAAAGCGAGGGTGAATCGCTAGTACGTTTATAAAAGGCTAAATGTAAGTATGGTTATACATACAGTTTCTGAATAAATGGAGTTTTAAATTATTTTTGTTCCAACAATTTACCTTATTTAGCTACATATAGTTAGCTACCTTAGTAGCTACCTTATTAGTACCAGTTAGCTAGAGTAAGTTTCTAACACTGCTATCTTTATCTACTATCTTAATATATATATAATTCTTCTGTATGTGTGTTTGTCACCTTACTTCTCCTAGAGGGCTGGACCGATTTGGATGAAATTTTGTGTGTATATTTCAATGGGCTTTTGGATAGTTTGAAAACACAATTGAATCCGATAGGTGGCGCTGCAGTCAGTGTGTCAAAGAGTTTGTTTTTTTAATAGTTTGAACGCGAGCGAAGCCACGGGTACTGCTAGTCCATTATAAATAAAAATTATTGTAGATTTTAATAACGATTATTAATAAAAAAAAACTGAAGTGAACAAGTTACATTTGCATAACTGTTTCCATGACGAGTTATAAACGCAATTTATAGGGATTATATTTCCATTCACATACGACATCATACGCCCGATTAACATCGCAGTTCTTACGATCCGTCAAGTGGCGGATCAGCGAGACAATATCCATTGTACGCACTAAGCCCGGAATGAAGCCATATAAAATGATGAAGAGTTTGATAGAATCTATTGCGAGCTCTCTTTTCCACTTACCGCATTTTTCTGGCGCTCTGAAGTGAAAAGTATGCAAATATTTGACGTTTTTATCGGGCAGTAAAAATAAAATACCTATCCCATTTTTGACCATAGAAAAAATGATTATTTTGACTTTGCCACTTCCGAGTAAGGTTTTACCAAGCCATCACAATTTTTGACCGACTTCAAAAAGTAATTCAATATCACAAATTCAAAAAATCCAAATTCTGTTCACAATTGAAGTCAGCCTAACCTAACTTTTTGACAGTTGTGAACCGAATTTCATTATTTTGAATGAGGATGTTATATAAATATCAAGGTTCGCACATAAATTTCAAGTAAATTTTTCATCCTAATAACAACAATTATTTTTAAAGTAATCTTACAACTGGCTTCGCATTTTTGGTTAAAAAATATTGTTACTATAAATAGTGTTTATATTAAGCTTCACGTATTATCTTATCCAATTAAGTAAAACCGTCTAGCAGGAACGTGTTCAGTAATATTCTAATGAGCTTGCATCTTTTTTAAGTTTTAGTCGTCATTTTGCTCTAATGAGAATCCATTAATATAGTATAATATTTAAAATTATAAAAATGGAGTAGTTTTTAAATTAGAAATGTGATTATATTTTTATTCCTATCTTTCAGAAATTAGTGACGATAAAATTAATTAAAATTTACTTCTTAGGCTCAAATTCTGTTAAAATGTGAACATTTTCATGGCAAATCCATATTAATATTATTATATTCATGTAATATCCTATAGTAACAGAGTATAGTGTAAACAAAACAGAGTATAGTGTAAATACTAAAGATTTGTTCTTTTACTTTTTTTTGCTGTTGTAAATTATAGAAAAGAAATCTTTTTTACGAGAAAATATAAATTGTAAGTATAGCTAAAAACTTTACCAATTAGGCGCCTGAATTCTAAATTAGTACGTCTAATGTACAAGCTTTATCTATAAACTTTTGCACCTGCTTATTGAAATAGTGTTTATAATTATATGGCTCTTGTACTTATCAACGTACATAATTACTTATCTATCTTTCGTAAAACTTTTATAAACTTAACGCGGAAAGTTTAACCTTTGTACTTGTTGCTAGTTCTATTCTCTGGCTAAGAACACGTTAAGACAACATAAATAATCTATTCAAAAACCACTCACATCTGTTCCTGAACTTTAGCAGTTACTATATATTGTGCTTGCAGCTCAACACAAGTTGGTGTATACTCTTATAGATTCTTTGCCTGAAAACTTTCAAGAGCACATAATTTTGCAGTGTTACCTTATGCTCTTTCAAATTATTTATTATTTATTACTATGTAGTCTGCCTCTATATTAAATAGAGAGAATGAGAGAGAGAGAGAGAGAGAGAGAGAGAGAGAGAGAGAGAAAACGAAGAGCAGTATAGTGAATCTATACATATTATAAAATTCTAACTAAGCCGAATCTGTACATTAAATATTTTTTGGAAAATCTTATTGAAATAGACATTATTATCGATGCAGAGGCCGAATCTATAGTTTTTAGAATTTTTGTCTGTCTGTCTGTCTGTCTGTCTGTCTGTCTGTCTGTCTGTCTGTTACCGCATCACAGAAAAACCACTGGAAGGATTTTGATGAAATTTGGTATGATGATAGCTGGTTATCCGGGTCAACATATAGGATACTTTTTACCGCGAGAAAATATCTCATTTCTGAAAAAAAAAATACAAAAACTGGTAGGAACAAAACCACGACGATACTATTTGTAAACAGTTTAGCAAGGTAACTTACAAAATATGATAAAAACTATAAAAATAGCTTATCTTGAAAATCAAATTATCAAAAGCGCTATTTTATCCATTAAAATAGTTATTTTAATTAATATTTATTTATGTGTTATTTAGATATTCGACAATAGATGTCGCCATGTGTTTTTAAAATACATAGTTTTAATCCCAAAAAAATTAATGTACAGATATAACCTTTTTTCGATTTTATTAGAATTACTACTAAATCACCCGCGGCTCCGCCCGTGTTTAAATTATCAGTAAAGCAAACTTTTTCGCTTCATAAATTAGTAACTATACATACAATAAAATTGTAACTAAGCCGAACCCCTAAATTTAATATTTTTTCGAAAAATCTTATTGAAATATTCATTATTAGCGATATAGAGCCCGAATCTATAGTTTTTAGACTTTTTTCTGTCTTTCTGAATGTGACCGCATCACAGAAAAACCACTTGAGGGATTTTTATGAAATTTGGTATGGTAATAGCAGGTTATCCGGGTCAACACATAGGATTCTTTTTACCGCAGGAAAATATCTCATTTCTGAGAAAAAATACAAAAACTGGTTAAAGTAAAAGCACGATGATGCTATTAATAATTTAGCAAGGTGACTTACCTATATATTATGTTAAAACTATTAAAAAAAACTTATCTTAAAAGAAATATTAACAGCGCTATTTTATTCATTAAAATAGTTATTTTAATGAAAATTTATTTATGTGTTATTTAGCTATTTGACAATAGATGTCGCCATGTGTTTTTAAAATACGTAGTTTTATCCAAAAAAAAATGTACAGATATAACCTTTCTATGACTTTACTATAATTACTACTAAATTACCCGCGGCCCTGCCCGTGGTTAAATTTCTAATAAAACAAACTTTTTGGCTTTATAAATTAGTAGGTAACATATTAGTAATATTTTGTTGGCCGAAACAATTTTCAAATGAGAATATTTGTAAATTTTTATTGTTTAGTAAATAATGTTAATGTTTTTTAATCTTTTAATGTAAAAATTGGGCAAATGTTAATCCAACTCGCGCATTTTAGGTTTCGTATAGCAAAATGCTATGTTGTTTTTCTTACTTACGTGTTTTGTATGGTTAAGACTAAAATAAATACGAAAAATATTTACGTTTCCACAATACCTACTCATTTTTTGCACCGTAAAAATAAGTTCAATTTATATTATTTTATAACATTTTATGGAAAACAAGTTTATGGCTGTTAAACTGCCAAAGCGGATAACTAAAAATATTTCATATCTCAAAAACTATGAAAAAGTATTTTAGGAACTGTTATACCTCAACTTTTTCACTTTTTCTTGACACCTTTTCTTGGAAGGTAAAGGCTTAAAGGACACAATAAAATGCTTACGACTTTAATCATATTAGCCGAGCCATATGAAATAAAGAAATGTATTCGCTTAGAATTATTTACTTATTACACTTTCTTTTGAAAATCGTTTTGGAAAATATTACTAACTAGCGCTAATTAAGAAAAGTTATCATTATGTAATTTAAATAATCAGCTATATATTAAATTAATCTATAGCTGTCTATTAGTAAAAAATGATTAAAATTAATTCCGTAGTTTGAGAGTTTATCGCCCAAAACTAAAAAAACAAACAAAACAGAAGTATAGACATACATAAATGTTATTGCTAAAACAAAAAAATCTATTTAACGGAGGAACCTTTGTGGCATTGACAATCACTGCCATTATTTACCAATCATGCGGTGCGCAATGAAAGTAATGTATAATGTAAGAGTATACTAATGTGTAAAACCTAAGAATTTGGTTTTTGATCATCTGAACGCGGGCGGAGCCGCGGGAAATGCTAGTTCTATATAAAATAATATAGTACATATATATATTCTGCAACTACTGCATTATTTTGACTAACGCATAAAAAACTATAGTAATGTTTTTTTTTCAAGCCATTCAACTTTTTAAAGCTTTTAAATATGAGCATTTTAACACTCGAATGGCAGTTAAAAGACTCTTTCTTACTGAAACTGCTATACGAGGGTCAATATATGACGCACAGGATATTTGAGCTCAGCTCTACAGCGATAATGCTATAAACTCGGATTGCTATTAATACCTTTCATTTTTAGTTTTAGGGAGCGAAAGCTTTTAAACTCTACGTTAAATTGGACCTTTGAAACTATCCTAGTTCAGGCTATTAATATTTTAAATAAGACAATTGTGCAAACTAACTGTATTATTGAATAAATTGTACATATATTTTAAATATATTTTTTTTTAGCTTTTCATTTACATTTATTTTTTGTTATACGAGTAAGTTTCATAATTGATTTGAAGAGAAAAGATTTCATCCGACTATGACAGGATAATAGTTTTACGAATTTACTTATCTCCAAAACAATAACGAATCTATCATTTGAAATGTCGGGAACAAGGTATTTTGCTACTTACGAATATAAAACATATCCGTTGAATGTTGCATATCCTCTTTTTTTCGAAATCGGTCTTATTTTACTTTGGTTGGATATTGACTGAGTTATTTTGTTGAGGTTTACCTTAAGAATCTGTCGTACTTTTTTTTTTCATTTTTCTTTATGACACTGTTCACACGTTCCTCTTAAAATATAGAAAGTAAATGAAAGATGTCTATAGTTAAAGAGATTCTTAATTTTTCAGTTCAATAACAAATACTCTACTGAAATTGGAAATTGAACCTGTGATCTCCTATGTTAACTACTCAACCAGTCAGACTTATACAAAATATCCATCTGTTATAATATGATATTGTAGGATGACACTAATAAAACTTCGAGATATTTCTTGGATATATTCTTATATTCAGTACTTTTGCAAGATCAACTTAATTCTTTTTTTATACCACGACGGTGGCAATCAAGCATACGGCCCGCCTGATGGTAAGCGGTTACCGTAGCCTATGGACGCCTGTAACACCAAGGGCATCACATGCGCGTCGCCGACCCTGTAAAAACCTATTTACTTCCCTTTTGAAGGGCCCCATACTGTAGCCCTCTGGAAAAACCTCGGCAGGGAGTTCATTCCACAGCGGGATGGTCCGTGGGAGGAAGTTCCTCTGAAACCGAACTGTACGGGACCATTGGGGATTCAGTGTGTGGGGTTTTTTTATAATAGTCAGTACGTGTGGAAGCTACCATCGGCTCGGAAAGCAGTTCTGCCTAGAAGAGCCGGCAAGAAACTCAACAGTTGCTCTTTTAAATAATGAGTTACATAATTTATAATAATAACTTACACTATTACAAACAATTCATGACTATTCACTAGTAGGTGATAACGACATCTATTAAAAAGCGCGGAAAACAATTGATTATCCGCGTTCTTTTCTTTTTTTTAAATAGGTACTTTCCTATCGGCCAAGGTCACAGAAATAAATGCTTTATTCATAAATCATTACAAATTAATCAAATATATACTTTTTTTATACTATATTTTCTGTTATACATAATATATTCTCCAAAAATAATTTTTTTTTAGTAACTTCTATTATAATACGATGAAAGTTCTAAAATTACTGTTTTTCCTATAATAAAATCTGAGAGTTAGGAGTAATACAACATCCCGTTTAAGTACCATCATAAAAAGAAACTCAATCGAAAGGCCAAATTTCAAACAAACATTTTCGAGTATCGTAGAGCGGTCAGTGAATACATTTCAAATGGTAAGGAAAACGTTTATTCTTTTCATGACTGAAAATAGAAATAAAAATATATCTTGTATTTGAGATAACAGCTTGGTTGCTTTTAAATTTTTCAATAGATATAAGTAAATAGTTATTATTTAAAAAAAGTTTCATTATTTTTATGATTAATATTAGTTATTTTGTGATTAATATAATTAATTATTATTATTATATCATAAAGAACTAATATTTATGAAGAAATAACTTTTTTTTAAAATTCCAATTAAGATTAATGATTAAATAAGAATTGTGATTAACTTTTAATAAGCATAGACTTTTTATACGAAGAGAGCTTTACAAAGTCAAAAGAAAAAAATAATTTGGCAAGTAATGTAATTCTATTATTACGTACAATGTAAATAACAATGAAAAATAATTTTAATATTATAAAATGATTTTTTGAAAATTTATTTTATTAATTATATCTGAGCTATGTAGACAGACGGGTGGGTGTTTTTAATTATTAAACAAGGTTCGAAATAAAATAACTTGTGCCTGTGTTTTTAAAATTATTCTTTAAAAGCACGGACATGACTTTTATTTATTAATTTTTGAGCTAAAACATTTAAATAAGAATAGTTTACAACGAAGATTGAGACAGCAGGTAGTCTATAAACTGAGAAAGGACCCATCATCGTCTGAGTTTCAGATATGTGTGTGAATATACGTACATATGTATGTAGGTATAAATCGTGGAATATAAAACATTTACTGAGTCTGAATAAATATATATTTTTATAAATAATAATTATTATAAAAATAAACATAAATACAATGTCTTTTTTAAAATTATTAATAATAAATTTGACTCTCACTTCTGCGACACTCATTTTTTAAATGTATTGACTTACCCCTTAGTCACGCTAAAGAAGTTCTACTTCAAAAAGTCACTCTTTAAGGCAACTTGAATAATAATTAGCACGGGGTAATCCAAAATATAATCTATTTCTATTATTTATTCTAAATTCATATACTAAAATCCATTAGGCCTATACAAGGTGAATGAAACACTCACAAACTTTGACATACATAATGTTAATGTGATATACCTAAATGAAAGCTTAAAGTAATATTTAATGTTAAGTAAGACCAACTTCTATTAGTGGTACAAATTATCGAATATCGACTAAACAATTTCTAACATTGTCCATTCATTAAAGCTTTCCATTAAAAGGGTAATTTTAACTACAGCTAATTTATGCAGCACACGGTCTCCGGGACAGATTGCAGAGTGGCGTGTTCATTTTACGCACGGTTTGGGAATGAATCGCGCCTGTCGATTTGTGTTAATTGTAGGGAATGATTAGTGAAAGGTGTAATTTTCGTTTAAAATAACTTATTGTTGATCTGTTGATGCAGTGTAATAAAATATGTTTTAGGGTAAATCATTATTATTAGTCCTATGTGTTAAATAAATTAATTAGTATATTAGTTAGGTTGGGAAATGATAATATTTTTTTATTATCGCTGAAACTTGTTTTTCCTTACACGAATATTTCATATGGTAAATAAAATTATATTTTCGGTTTTTTTTACGGATTTTTTATGATTTTTGGTCCCCAATATTTAGAATAAATGAAATGTATTCGTTATTTAAATTTTGTTATCACTGTATCCTTTTCAGTTGCAATTGCAATGGCATTTTATGTATACCAATTATATTTAATTATAATGTTTACTACAATTTTCATTATGCCTTTTGTATTTATAAGCAATATTTTGAAGTTGAACTTAATAACTTTGGCTAATGTTAAAATTACACAAAACAAAAAATGTGGAATATCAAATGTAGAATATAGTTAATATGTTAAAACTCCACTAAAAGAAAAAATAACAATTGGTTTAGCAAAGTTCTGCTACTCAAATATTATTTAAATCTATCAAATCGTTTATCTTTCATAATAAAAACATTATATACTAGTAAAATATTCGGTACCTTTTTGGGCTTTTGGATATATTATATTATCGTTTATTTTACACCCGATTGCCCCAGATAAATAAGGACACCAACAATAAAAATTCTACTAGTTTTCTTGTAACGCAATTAACGGGACCAATAAGGAGACCCTATCGACTTTGCGCTTAGAAAACTTTGGTCTTCCTTTTCTTACTTCAGATAAAGTTCCTTTCATCAAATTGATACGAAAATTTGCTTAGCCAATGTAAATATTGAGTAGAAGGCAGTGTTAATCATATTTGTAAACTGATACAGCTGCTCTTATCTAACTTGTACTCATTCATAAAAAATATTAATTCCAGAACCTATTTGGATTTCAATGTTTTTCTTATATGGGAAGCTAAACTATCTATTGGTAACAGACTATTTATTATTACGGTATAAAGAGTTATTCTTGTAGGATTTATTATACTCCTAAAATTTTATAAAGATTGGATAAAATATTATTACTTTTAATATATCATGATGCTTCGACAATCAAATATACGTATAAAAGTTGGCACTTTCTACATTTCTATGGAAATAGATTACTATTTCCATAGAAATGTAAATGTGCGTTAGTGCAAAGCCGCAAATATCCAAAAGTTTTGAAACTTTGTAACATATAGGTGTTTTTGAAGGAAAAAGCTTAATAAAATTCATTTTGCTGTTACAAGAAGGCTTTGCAGCACATCAACTTCTACACTGTTCAAATGGCCGCTTTGAAATTTGGTATGTGGCGTACTTTCTTAGATTTACGCAATTATTTGACATTTTAAATGAAACTAGTTTTTCGGATTTTTACGCAGATTTATTTAGATTTTTGGTTCCGTGAAAAATCCGACAATTAAAATGGTATGTGGTATTAGTATTGTTAAAATTTACGCATGTACGAAGCTGCGAACAAAGGTAGGTAAGGTAGGTAATGTATAATATCTTTATTTTAAAAACATTTCTAATGAGATATAACAAATTCTACAATATTTTTTATTGAGTTTTAAGCTGTCCATGTCAATTATACGTGATACGCTAAGCTCTATAGGAAAAAGGCATGTAGTGCAAACTAGATTGAGATCGGCTTCATTCATGCTATTTGGGATTATTCCAAACATATCAAAGCTTAGCTCTTATGGACTGTATATTGGGTTTGAATACATAATAACTATTAATGATTTTTTTCTTTTTATTATTTGTTTTCTTGCGTGTTAATCATTATATTTCTCAATAAAAAGTACAATTTGTGGAAACTATCCTAACTTAACGTAACATAACATGACGTGACTAGTTTCATATTTCAAGCAAGTAAGTAAAATGTCGGGTTTATGCTAGTTTAGTTAATATTTGTTGCTACTTTTTACCGTACCTATCAAAACATCACTTAAAGTACATAATATCTATCTAATCTAATATATTTAAACGAGCAATTCTTGTATATTTATTTATTTATACCGGCGATCTCTGAAACGGCTCTAACGATTTCGCTGAAATTTGGCATGTAGGGATTTCCGGGGGCGAAAAATCGCCTTATATCTGGGAAAACGCGTGTTTTCGAGTTATCGTGAGGTTTTTCTTCGCATAATTCTACGCAAGATATGGTCGATAATTTGTTACATTAAGGCAAAAACATTGTGGTTAAGCGGGCAAGACGCAAGATTGAAAATCACAGGTGACCGTCCAGGTTCATATCCCGGTCGGCTACTTTTGTTTTTTTTTTGTATTTATTCAAGTTTTTATTTTTTTTTAAAAGATAAAATTGTACGTTTGGCCAAAAACTCAGAGCGAAGCTAGGTCGCCCAGATACTTATATCATAATAGACGCCACATTTCCTTAACGATGTTGCCATGTGGAAAAAATTTCGTATTTCCGTTTTTTTCCTCATTGAATAAATTACTGTAATACTGTTTATGCTTCACCATAATACCCTTATTTTTGAATAACACAAAATATTGCTCGTTTTATTTAATTTATGTAAATAAATAAAACAATTTATTTATAACAAAAAAATATTGATATAGAAAAGAAAGTCTTATTTATTTAGCTTTGTTTTTTTAATAATATAGAATCTAAATAACTTACAATTTTGATGGAAATAACCATTAAACCTAATCGAGCCACTGTCGAGTAATACCTATACTATAAAATAAAAATTCTAAGAATTCTATGATAAAAGTCAATAGTAATCTCTCTTTAACTAATACAAATATTTCAAAAAATATTTACAGTTTATCTTTGATCCCGCTATAATTTTATCATATTATATATAGATTTATTTATGGTTTTACTTTGAGAACCGTATTGATAAATTAACATCAATATCGGACTTCGAGGGTTATAGTGTCAAAGTCAAACGGAATTTTAATACCTTGCCATCATTGCACACTTTCAAAGCTGCTATTAGTCTTGTACAATTTGAGCTCTAAAGCTCTAAAATTGGCAAAGCATTTCAGTGCCATTCCATTAATAAAGGAAGTGAAAGATTTCAAGCACTTGTAGCGACTAGTATGTACAGAGGAATATTGTGAGATCCTGAGTTCGAATCCTGGTTGAGGTTAAATAGTTATACGTTTTTCTATTATGACCTCTTATCACTTATAATAATAACACGGAGGATTGTTGAAAGTGTACTCACCTATCCCATATTTACTTACTAGGTTCTATTATTTACTCTTGACCAGTCATATCAAATTGTCATCTCACCGCAATAGAAGAGTCAAAGGAATAAGAGTACACTCGTATAAGTGCACACACGCTTGCTTCATAATATTGTGTTCTGTGCAGTTAACTAGTCACCGACATTACATCATAATTGAATTCGGTTACTGAGGATATTTATTATTAGCGAGTCACCCTCGCTTCGCTCGGGTTCGACCCTGGCTTGATTCCCCATACAAAATTTCTTCTCCATTTTCACCCCTTTAAGGGATGATTTCCGAGATAAAAAGTATCCTAGATCCTTTCTAGGATCTCAAACTATCTTTTTACCAAAACACATCTAAATCGGCTCAGTAGATCCTGAGATTACTCCCTACAACGTCCCTACAACTTTACTTTAGATAAGAGTATCTATAATCTAATATATAAAATTCTCGTGTCACAGTTTTCGTTGCCATACTCCTCCGAAACGGCTTGACCGATTTTGATGAAATTTTTTGTGCTTATCCGGTATCTATGAGAATCGGCCAACATCTATTTTTCATCCCCCTAAATGTTAGGGGTAGTCCACCCCTAAATTTTTTTTTCTATTTTTTAGACAAAATTTTTAATTTCTATTTTTTTATGATACAACATACAAAAATACATACAATCCTCAATTTTCACCCTTCTACGATCAACCCTTATTTTTTAATAGCCATTTTAGTAATAGGAAATTATTTATATGGCAAAACAACGTTTGCCGGGTCAGCTAGTCTCTAATATATAAAATTCTCGTGTCACAGTTTTCGTTGCCATACTCCTCCGAAACGGCTTGACCGATTTTGATGAAATTTTTTGTGCTTATCCGGTATCTATGAGAATCGGCCAACATCTATTTTTCATCCCCCTAAATGTTAGGGGTAGTCCACCCCTAAATTTTTTTTTATTTTTTAGACAAAATTTTTAATTTCTATTTTTTTATGATACAACATACAAAAATACATACAATCCTCAATTTTCACCCTTCTACGATCAACCCTTATTTTTTAATAGCCATTTTAGTAATAGGAAATTATTTATATGGCAAAACAACGTTTGCCGGGTCAGCTAGTATTAGTATAGATTTAGTATCTTTTTATAACACACGGGTTCAAAGAATCTATCAGCAGGCTTGCGTGGTGACACAGGATAAAAAACTAAATAAGTACCATGGATGGTCTAAAAACTGACCTATTGGTTGAGATTACTGCACGTCTGTCTTCAGAACAATCTCATAACGAGCTTTTAGTGGACGGTAACTCGCTTTCTACTTGACCCCCACAAATTTGTGTGATGGTCAACATCGCGTGGTTGTTTAAAGCTATCGAGAAGTGTTCGCTATCTTCGTTCAAATTTTAGTTCTTGCGTTCCAATTCAGACGGCCAATGTTGCAAACGCGGCACAGCGGCCTTCATGTTATTATTATTATGGTAGTTTTTCATATACCAACTTATGCCAGAGCTTTATATATAACGTAGTTTTTATTTTTTGAATGGACTGCGCAATTTATATAGAACCGATGTAATACACAATATGTACGACTTGTTAGGTTTTGACAAAGTAAAATTTTAGTGTTCGTTAAAATATGATTATTGCTATACAAATAATGAAAGTGTTTTGTTGATATAGATTACAACTTCTTTCACGCAGCTACTGGGCAACTTATGAATGTATTCTTTTGCATAAAGATTGAAAATACTACGTTTTTTCATTTTAATTCAGCAGTTTCCTTTGTATATTAAAATACTGTAGAAAGATATCTAGCGATATGTTTCTTTATGAAAATCACATTTAAAACATTTATGTTTTATTATTTGGTGCGGTAATAAACACTGCAATCGTCTCGGGATGCATTTTGAACCGTTTACGTACAATGGACTCCTTTATCACAACTACAGAGAACTTTGTGAGTTTTACCCAGCAATTTGTTCAAAGCGAGCAGTTTCCACTCTTGCACTTATTTCTAAAGAGAAACACATACGCTTTGTTGCTATCTTAAATGATTTAGTTAAACAATTATTACATGAAAACAACGTGGTAGTGATAAAAGTTAAAGCCGTCCTTAGAGCACTGAGTAACGTAAGCTATATTAATATTTATTAAATCCCTAATAATAAAATGACATATCTAACCAAGTTAGTTTTATTTTCTTTTTCGGTAAATAATATGTATCAAGTATTTTTTAACTGTTGAAAAAAATATTTGGATGAGGTCGTGAGGATTGATAATAAATAATAAGAGTAATAATTTATCCTAGCTTCTTTACTGACTTATACTTTCTGAGATTGTGTATATGTATTATCATACATAAAGTTTTTTTACAAATTTTAGACGTTATTCACGTCTATGATGTATATTAATATCTGTATGATGGACAACTCACTAAAACGAGTTATTTATTATATTTCCCCATTGGAAGGAGACAACATTTTGTTGAAATCCTCAATTCTCCTTCAGTACTTTTTACATGAAAAGCGAACAGATAAACAGACAAGCAGAAGTACAAACTAACAAAACAAAAAAAAAATAACGACTATAATTTTTGTAACAGTCATTGTTTCTAAAAAATATTTCATGTACAGATTTCGCATTGGTACTATTTTATTATATGTATAGATATAGTGTATTTTTCTATAGATTATATAAAATTTTAATAGGTTTTTAAAATAAAAATATATTTAAACTGTTAGCAGGAATTCAACTCGTGATCACATTTGCCATTTCGTCAAACGCGATCCAAACGTTCTCTTTTATTGGCGCAGCTATATCCTTCTTTGTTGTGGAAAATTCCCTACTTTGATGTATGCAGAGTATTTCTGTTAAAACATAAATTTCAGACTAGCTGCTGTAATGTGTTTATTTCCTTTATTTCCTAATCACAAGCTCTATAATCATAATAATTATATAGCTTGTGATATATTTTAATGACCTACTGTTGATCATAGGCCTCTTAATGCGAAGGGAACCAAGCCAAAATTATATTCTACTCGAAAAAGACATGAAATCTATCATGGCTATACGTCTTTTGAAAATTATTTTGAATCCTTCAGACATGTAGCTTTACCTACTCATGATGTTTTTCTTCATGATTGTGCAAGTAGCAAAGGGTGATCATGTTTAACATGATACACATGAAATTTTTAAGGCTTTTTGCTCAGGCTCAGACGCAAAAAAAGGTAGTACTTAAATCGGATAAAACTCTTTGTATACGTTATGCAATAACTTCATCATATTGTGAACCGATTTTTAGTACTGAAACAGTTAATGAATAGGTTATTCCATCAAAATGATCTTATATTAAATTGTAACAAAAATATTACCCCTACACTTACTTTTTGGAAATAGCTCGGAAGCTGGTATAATTTGTAAGTTATAATGTAACTAGCGATTTACCCTTGCTTTGCTCGGGTGCGTCCCTAGGTACGTTTTAATTTTTTTGAGCGAAACTCTAATTTAATTTTCTAAAATAAAAGTAGCCTAAGTTACTCCTTATAATATTAGCTATCTGCCAGTGAAAGTCCGGTTAAAATTGGTCCAGCCGTTTCGGAGATTAGCCGAAACGAACAGACAGACAGACCGACAGACAAAATTTTAAAAATTGTGTTTTTCTTATAAGTACCGTGTATATGTTTTTCTTATAAGTTCCATATGCATTTAGTATATGGCTGTCAATTTGACATTACAAACAGACACCTCAATTATTGGATTTATCTGTATAGATTAATGAGATTACTTAACATATTAAGCTATGTTTTTATCTATATTTATATTATGAAAAGGTAAAATTTGTGAGTTTGTGACATTGTAGGGGATAATCTCGGGATCTACTGAACCGATTTAAATGAAATTTGGGAAGGACATAGGATAAAGGGGTGAAAATGGGGATAAAAGTTTAAATGGGAAATCAAGCTAGGGATGAAGCAAAGCGAAGCGAGGGTGAGTCGCTAGTTATGAAATAAACAGACATCGTTTTATCTTCTATTATATTTCAAACATCTTTCTAAAATAAATCTATGAAAAAATATTCCATGTAAAATGTTGACTGAGTTACAACTATATGACATTTATGTGAATAGACTAAAATGTAAAACAAAATTGCAAAAGTTTTTTAATCAGAGAGCGGGTTATTTTACTACCAATATACATACAAAACGTTATTTTGAGATCCCTTGGTTAACTTCTCACTTGCAGATCTTGAGATTATTATGATTATAGATTTAATGATGAGCTGTTTCTGTAAAAAATCTCAGTACCAGCTTGTTTACGGTTAAGATATGCTTATAATGGAAAAGCCATGAACTCCCGTGACCATGATTGCTGTAAAACACTTTTATTTCTTTCTTGTGAACATACTAAACACCACGGACGTCTTGTCCGTACTTTTTTCTGATTTATTTATTTATAGAGCGATTTTTTATCTTAGGAGATATTAAGAGCTGTAAACTGTAAACGTTGGTAATCAAAAATCAGAAAAGATAATTTTATTTAAAACAATAAACTTTTCGGATAATTTCGCGGATTTATTTTGATTTTTGGTTCCCGACGTTTCGAATGCTTTACAGAAATCATGGTCACGGGAGAGACTGAATGGTGGTGAATGGTTTCTCCCGTGACCATGAAGGCTGTATTCAGAAGCATTCGAAACAAAATTTAAAATTAATCCGCGAAATTCTACGACTAAGATGAAACTGCTAAAATATGCTATTAAGATTGGTTAGAATAATAGCAGTCTAATGTCACTGATCTGCAATTAGAACAACTCTTTCCTAAGGTAGATATTTTTATATAATTAGTGACATTACAAGAATAATAATTATTTTATACAAAAAGAAAATGATTTTTCTGAATGGTGGTATCTGATTCGCACTATTAAATATATAGAAGAAAACGATTAAGTCTCAACGTACATTCTTTCTTTACTTCATAAGGTCTATCCTCAATTCTTATTCAAATAAAAGTTTAGTTTGAAATACTATTTGCAATAGATACCTATAGATATGTTACATAATATGCACTCAAAACGTGTTCCATGGAACTCCGCTTCAAGATATTTTGCGGGGCCATTAATCTTATTATATAAAAGGCAAAGGTGATTGACTGATGTATCAACGCACAGGCCAAACCCTTAGGGCTAGCAAATTGAAATTTCGCACACGTATTCCTCATGTGACGAAGGCATCCACTAAGGAAGGATTTTTCAAAATTCAACCCCCAAGGGGGTAAAATAGGGGATAAAAGTTTGTATGAAACTTTTTATTCCTTGGACATATTTGCATGAAATTTCGTATGAATTGAGTACGGCAAAAATAATGAGTTACGTATTTCAGAGTTTTCTAAAATTCAACCCCTAAGAGGGTGAAATGGGGTATAAAAGTTTGTATGAAACTTTTTATTCCTTGGACATATTTGCATGAAATTTCGTATGAATTGAGTACAGTAAAAATAATGAGCTATGTATTTCAGCGTTTTCCAAAATTAAAACCCTAAGAGGGTAAAATAGAAGATGAAAGTTTTAAATAAACGCACAGGCTAAACCCTTAGGGCTAGAAACTTAAAATTTCGCACACGTATTCCTCTTATGACGTAGGCATCCACTAAGAAAGGATTTTTAGTAATTCCACCCCTAAAGGTGTAAAATAAGGGATGAACGGCTGTATGGAAATCCGTCATTTTCGAAGTTGGAAACGTGAAATTTCATATAAAAGCTTCTGATTAGAAATAAATAAATATGTATTTCAGAATTTTTGAAAATCTATCACCTAAGAGGGTGAAATAGAGGTTGAAAGTTTATATGGGAGGTTCGTCGTTTTTGAAGTAAGAAGTATGAAATTTCTTATACAATTTCTTATACATTATACTTAAATAAATAAGTACGTATTTCAGAGATGTTGAAAATCTATCCCCTAGAGAGTAAAATAAGGGATGAAATTTTATATGAGGAGTCCGTCATTTTTGAAGTACGAAGAATGAAATTTAATATTAAAGCTTCTTAACAAAAATAAATACATACGTATTTTATCGTTTTTGGAAATTCAACCCCAAACATGAGAAATAGGGTGAAAACATTAGTATAGAAATGAAAAAAAGGCCTGATTTGCTTCAAATTTACTATTTGTCTTTCTTTATTGAACTAATAAGCAAACTATAAACATGTATTTCAAAGTTGTACAAAATTCCATCTCTTATACGAGAGAAGGGGTGAGAATTTATTTATGTTTGTTTCAAAGGGTTAGCATGTTTGTATGGACATATTCCCAAAAAAAATTGATGTACATACTTCTAAATACAAAAAGCTCAAAAAAAATATAAAAACTGACTTCAAAACACTAATAAAAAAACACGACTGCGTAAAAAGCGAACTAAAAGGTGAGAATAAGTTGACAAAGGATCTTTAAAAATAACGTAGATTTTAGCCTGTTTATAATACGTTAGCCGAGTTACATGATTCTTAAGTCGTAAACATTACATGCGAGTTCTATCATTGTAGTCTCTACCTTCAACTTTGAAAAGATAAAGTAGGAAATGTGCAAAAAATAGAAGTAGTGGAGCGTGCTAAATACTTTAAACATAAATGAATTTACAGAATATACGTAAAATGTCTTTTCAGATACTGGATATTTTGAGTTACGATCACTTAAGTTTTTTTTTTTCTATAATATCTTCAAAAAATAGTATGAAACGCGAACTTATATAAATGAGTAAGTACAATCATATATTTGCAAATCATTACTAATAGCAAAAAGCCATAGAGGTTTTTTGTAAAATATATTTGCTTGAAACGTATGAATTGAGTACGGCAAAAATAATAAGTTACGTATTTCAGCGTTTTCCAAAATTCAACCCCTAAGAGGGGATGAAAATAGGGGATGAAAGTTTTAAATAAACGCACAGGCCAAACTCTTAGGGCTAGAAACTCAAAATTTCGCATACGTATTTCTCTTATCACTAAGGCATCCACTAAGGAAGGATTTTTCAAAATTCAACCCTTAAGGGGGTAAAATAGGGGATAAAAGTTTGTATGAAACTTTTTATTCCTTGGACACACTTGCATGAAATTTCGTATTTTACATAGTTTGATCGCGAGCGAAGCCGCAGGTTCTGCTAGTTATTCCTATAATTGAACTTAATTTCACATGGCAAGCCATTAATCAATTTAGAATGTAAACATCCAGATAATATCTGCTATTGGAATGCAAATTAATATTTACACTTCCCATCCCATATATCAGTTAAATAAGATTTGCATACAAAACCGTTAGTATTTAATAAACAGTAAGAATTTTGTAATATATTATGTTTCGAAGTAACTTAATTGACCTATAGTTTACACAATCAACGTGTATTTGTGTCTAGCTACCTCTTTGTCTCTCTAAATATATCTGTCTCACTCCCCTGATTGATAGCACCGGAGATTGCATGTCAGGATTACATCTGCGGAGGATGTACGGATTATTTAGTTGCTGCCAGAGGGTAAATAGAGCGCGCAGTATGATGAAAAAAAAACTTATAGCAGGCCCTTGTTGGATTTTTGAATGAAAATACGATCGTATTAACACCTTACTATCGTAAAGTAAGTAAATTACTAGACGATTAATAAAAAATAACTAAAAATAAAAGAAAAAGGAAAAGCGAAAAAAAAAAGACATGTGTACATCTTTGAATCTTTGTCTTTATCAACTGGGCATGAATGGCAAAGGGCACATTTAATAAATAACCATTTAATAAATAACTACTACATGAATAAAATCTGAAATTTCATTGTCAGATTTATAAGTAATTAATTATTACAATTTAAATTGTTTATTCAACGTCCTCTTAAGCAAAAAACTAGTTTAATATTTTGAAAAATAGAGCCTTATTTACTGTATCAGCCATTCATTCATAGCAATCGGAATTTAACTCTACAAAATCGATAGACAACGAGTCAATTTATTATAATAAATAATGATATAAGAATGCGAAAGTTTGTACGTATGTACACGAGCAAAGCCAAAGGAAGTCGCTTTGCTCGCGTCTTTTTATACGATACTGTTATCTGAGAAAAATAAAATTTAAAATGAAAGGAAACCAACAAAATCAATATAATAAATAATTTAGCAAAGCTAAGAACTTATATTTCTGCGTTAGATTATTTAATTATTCACAAAAAAGAAATAATAATATTAAAACAACTTAATAATCTATACAGATAAATAAAATTGAAGTGTCCGTTTGTAATGTCAAAATAACAGCTTTATACTAAATGCATATGGAATTTTATACGGTAATTATAAGAAAAACACAAGTTTTAAAATTTTTGTCTGTCTGTTTGTCTGTTTGTTCCGGCTAATCTTCGAAACGGCTGGACCAATTTTCACGGGACTTTCATTGGCAGATAGCTGATATTATAAGGAGTAACTTAGGCTACTTTTATTTTAGAAAAAGAATTAGGGTTTCGTTCAAAAAAAATAAATAATAATAAACGTACCTAAGGAGCGAAGCGAGGGTGAGTCGCTAGTTACTTTCGTTTTATTTATCGTTTTATTTTTATTTTCGTTTTATTTATCTTCATTTCATTTTCATTCAATAATTACAACAGTCAATAATATTAATGCTATTAAAATAATTTAATAATGTAGTTTATAGTCAATATTAATAATGTAAAACTTAATGTAGAAGTAGACTTAATGTACTCGTAGAACAAAGGGAACGCCGCGCCGTCAGGACATTGACAGCGGTGGCACAATCTAATTTCTTCCAGCTTTCTTACTCGGCGTCAAAGTGATGATAAATAAAACTTGGCATCTTAGAAACCGTCTGCAAAATATTAAACAAGAAAATACAGCGAATTATTTTTTTCACTCTGAAGTTAATAATATAAATAAAGTACTACAAGTTAAAAAATAATATTATTTTTGTTTACGCATGTAATTTTTTGAACTCAGGCTGTAGAATATTTTCATAATATCTATAAGCAATATTTTGTATATCTAAAAGGTAAATATTAATTTATAATTGTTACATTTAAAATTGCATTTTCTATTAGTTACAAATAAAAATATAATAATATTATCCTGGCCAATTTCAGCCACGGCGGCCAATCTCACTGGGTTTAGCCATCTGTGCAGGAGATATTATGGTGCACAAGTGTATGCGCAGACAAAAGTGCCTATGCTTTTATGTCTTGCACTCGCAAAGTCTGATCGGACGACCATTCGATACGACCAGTGGGAGTACAGGAGCAGGACTGTCTTCACCGTCAGCTTCGCAACCCCGGGCTATCACTGAGGATTTCTTGCCAGAAAATCTCAATAACTAAACTTAGACCGACTCGGGACTCTACCCCAACACTTCCGAATCTGTTATGTATTCCATGTATGCTAGTCACGAGGCCAACCAATAAATAGTAATAGTCTTAATATAATAATATATTAGTAAAATGAGTGTATACCGAAAAAGAAAGTAAATAATAAAATAAAAATACTCTGGTGGACGCAAGAACTCGAGAACTTAAAAAGGAAAATGATGACGATGAAGCGAAGGATACCCTGCTGAGCCCCCACCCGTCGTGAGCACGTCGTAGGAACATACCTAGAAGCCAAGCTTAAATACGAGGCAGCGGCGGAGAGGGAACAGGTCAGAAGCTGGAAGGAGTTCTGCGGGAAACAGGATCGCGAGAGCGTCTGGGATGGCATATACCGGGTCCTGAGAAGGACTACGGTAAGCCATGAAGACCAGATGCTCATGGAAGATGATGCAATACTGTCTCCCGCGGAGTCCGTAAGGCTTCTGGCCGGTACCTTCTTCCCCGAAGACAACCCAGAGGACGACACACCACAGCATAGGCAAACCAGAGCTGCCGCGACCATCATGGACACAGGTGCCAGTGACGATCCGCCTTTCACAGCAAATGAAATAACAAATGTTGTGAACAGCTTCAACGCTAAGAAGGCCCCCGGCGGTGACGGTCTGACAGCTGACATATGCAAGGCAGCATACGACGTGAATCCAGAACTGCTCCAAGAATTGGCAAATAAATGCCTAGAACTATCGCACTTTCCAGCAGATTGGAAAAAGGCGACGGTAGTAGTCCTACGGAAGCCCGGGAAAGGCGATTACACCAATCCTAAGGCTTTCCGACCCATAGGACTACTACCGCTGCTTGGCAAAATGCTGGAAAAGGCGATGGTTCGTAGAATCAGATGGCATATACTGCCAACGCTAAATACCCGACAATACGGATTCATGCCACAGCGAAGCACCGAAGACTCCCTCTACGATATGGTGAACCATATACGAGCGGATATAGCAGACAAAAAAATAGTAGTAGTTATATCCCTCGATATAGAGGGAGCCTTCGATAGCGCGTGGTGGCCTTCCATAAAATGCGGGTTACGGAACAAAAAATGCCCTCCCAACATCTTAAAACAAGTAGATAGTTATCTTGCCGACCGCACCGTCGAGGTAAGATACGCCGGACAACAGTACATAACCAACACTACAAAAGGGTGCGTCCAGGGATCGATCGCGGGTCCTACATTCTGGAACGTTTTGCTGGATCCACTCCTGGCTGAGGTAGAGGAATATGGAGTACATGTTCAGGCGTTCGCAGATGATATCGTCGTGATGATCTCGGAGAAGCAGTCCCAAAAAATTGAAGTAAAGGCAAGAGAGGTCCTCGACCATGTGTATGAGTGGGGTGTCAGAAACAAATTGAAATTTGCGCCTCACAAGACCCAGGCAATGATAGTAACTAGAAAATTGAAATTTGACACTCCAAATATACACATGGGCGGGAGACCTATAGAATTAGTAAATAAAATAAAAATACTTGGCATAATAATAGATAACAAACTAACATTCAACGAACATATAAGAACAACAATCAGAAAAGTTACAGACATATATAAACCGCTATCGAGAGCGGCCAAATTAACTTGGGGCTTGAACGCCGAAATCGTCAGGACGATATACACGGCGGTGGCGGAACCCATCGTCCTGTACGCCAGCAGCGTTTGGGCGAAGGACGCCAGTAAATGGAAAAACCGTAAGGAACTCCATAACCTACAGAGAGGCTTCGCGCAGAAGATCTGCAAGTCTTACAGGACAGTCTCCTTTGAGGCTGCCATGGCAGGTCTTCTACTATTAGAACTAAGAGCGAATGAAGTCGCGAGGCTTTACGAAATAAAAAGGGGGAAGCCAATGGATTCACTAAAGGGAAGAGATGTGGAAGTCAAAATTCCCTACCTCTTGTTACCCCATCCCGCAACTGAAGTGTCAATCTCCTACTCCTGTCTCGAGGATCTCGAGCCGGAGACCGTGAGGAGGCACAGCATAAATGGGCTGTGCATCTTCACGGACGGCAGCAAGGTCAGTGACGGGGTGGGCGCGGCATTGTCCTGTTGGAAGGACGGGCAGGAAACATTGAGCAGAAAATATACCTTAGCATCTTTCTGCTCAGTGTTTCAGGCCGAGATGTACGCGCTCCACCAAGCCACTGAAATCGCTCTGAGATCCCGGGAGGGGAGTGTTGACATTTTCAGCGACTCCAGGTCATCCCTTGACCTCCTCTGTAGACACGATACAACTCACCCACTGGCGCTCCCCACTAAAAGAAATATACAAAAGATAAGCAAAACTAACAAGATGCTACGCTTCTTTTGGGTAAGAGCGCACGTGGGGATAGAGGGTAACGAAAAAGCTGACGAATTGGCCAAGGCAGCAGCCCTAAACAAAAAAGTCTCACCTGTATATAACTCCTTTCCCATATCCTCCATCAAAGCGCTGCTCCGTATGGAAACAATCGAAACGTGGGATAAAATGTATAAGACTAGCGATAAAGGTAAAATCACTAAAATGTTTTTTCCCAGCATACCCATTGCTTTTAAATTTACAAAGAAAATAACGTTAAAACCAACACTAACACAAGCACTAACGGGTCACGGCGGCTATGCCGAATACTTGGCGCGCTTCAAATGTATAACCAACCCAGGGTGCTTATGCGACCCTGAGGTTGAAGAAACCATAACCCATTTAATAACACAATGCCCAAGATTCGACATAGCACGCTGTGACCTGGAAAGTCAAACTAAAATAGAAACCACTATAGATAATATTAGCACATTAATAACACACAAACAACACCAACAGATTTTCATAGCCTTCTGTAATTATATTACTAAAATTGTAAATAGGAGGCAAAACACAAAATAAAAAAAAAATAAAAAAAAAGAAAAAAAAAATAAAAATAAAAAAAAAACCACGCGTGCCTCTTATTATATTAGGTAACTAGGCTGTATTATAACCGCTAGACCTTTCTAGCGCCCCTATTGTACAGCAACTTATGTAATACAGAAGCCAACTAATACGAATTGCATAATTTATAATAGTATTTAATAATATAGTAACAATAACAAATGTCATACAAATAAATATAATATTAAAGATAAACTTAGTAATAGAAATAAAATAAAATGTAAAACAATGTAATGGGTGAACAAAACTGTCAACACAATAATAGTGTTAGAAGTAAAATTGTATGTACTGTAGTAACTGTCAATAAGAAATACCAACGTCTCTGACTATTGTCAGAGGAGCCTTCAGCTATAAAAAAAAAAATAATAATATTAGTAACAGTCTGCCAAGAAACTTACTGAGGTTAATTTCAATAGTATTCAGCCCTTTTTAACGTCCCACTGCTGGGCACGGGTCTTCCTTCTATACGCGGAGGGATCAGGCCATAGTCCACAAAGCTGGCTAAGTGCGGGTTGGCAGACTTCATATGTCTTTCGAAAACTTGCTAGGTTCACTCAGACATGTAGGTTTCCTCATGATATTTTCCTTCACCATAAGACAAGTGGTAATCATGTTGGAAATGATTCGCACATGAAAGTATCAGAGGTGCAAGACCCGGGATTTGAACGCTCTTCACTAAGTTTCCAAAGCGAGCGTGATACTACTGGGCTACCACTGCCTTCAGCGCCTCCTTGGAGGCAATGGTAGCCTAGTGGTAATCTTATTACAAGCTTTAATTAAGTTTAACCTGCCTTGGTACCTGCTTGTAATTAAATCTTGCAAGTTAAATTTGAAACACTTTCCAGTGTCTGATTGAGTTGAAATTTGGCACACACGTTTTATTCTTGTGACAATACACGATTATTCAAATGCAGCCATTTTAATCCAATACGACGGACGTTACAAAATAGTGATTTATCATTTCCATAGTGGTCCTTATGATATAGGCATCAAATGAAAGGAATTGATGAACAAAATACAATAAGTAAAGTAACGTATATGGATATGGATGTCAAATGAAAGGGCTTGATATGCGAAATATGATGAGTAAAGTGACGTCAATCTAAACCTAATATGGCGGACTCCCAAAGGTGGCGGACAATGTTTTGTTTGCACCCCAATGATATGGATGTCAAAAAAAGATTTTTCTTAGAAGAAGAATACGAATAAAATAAAAACTAAAAAATAATAAAAATAAATTAATAATAAAAAAACATTTCTAAAATCAAGCATTTATTTAAATGTTCTAAACAGAAAAAAAAACTTTAAATTAAATGAAACCTATTAATTAATTAATTATATTACACAAGTTATATAATATAAAAGCTTGTCGCGAGGTTTACCTGTGTAGATAAACAAGAGTACAATATTATGTAACTTGATCTTTATATAATTAATTCTAAGATTTTTTTTTTTATAAAATAGGTATGTAAATCTAACGACAAGCTTTTACATTGTATGTAAATTGTGAATGTTATAAATTGATAGGTTTGATTTAATTTAAAGTTTATTTTCTTCTTTTTGAGCATCTAAATAAAAGCTTGTTTTTGAAAATATTTCTTAGTATTAATTTTTATTGTTTTACAATACTTCAACTTTTCTACTCGATGCATTTGTACTCGATGTATATGCAGGGTATGGGAATATTTAAAAATGTTATACCACAAGTGTCATCTCGTTGTATCTGTAGTGCTCGTAATCCTATTATACTAAGCTTTTTTTTTATTTTAAGGGGCAAAAAAAGTTTGAGTTATCTCCTAAACTTAAAAGAAAAAAAAAAAACGATATAATAATAAAAACAAAAATATCAATGTAAAATGTATGACCTCTGATATGAAAAATAAATACGCAAAAATGATATCAAAAAATTATATTCACATCAAATAAATGATTTGCAAGTTAATAAAAATTACACTGTACGCGATATAACAGGACATGGGGAAAAAATAAAACCGCATACCAGGATAACTCGATGAGAAGTATATTCATTTACAAATGACCCACATCATACAACAAAAAATAATAAAAGTTAAAGTTAACTGTGAGTAGTTGAACATCGTTATCTTAAAAATCATCAGCCGCTCCAAGCAACATACATTTTTCAAAGAAATCCATTCAATCACCGTTTTAAGCTTTATCACTTAGTCAACAAATATTAACAAATAAAAAAAATGTTGCTGTGCTTCTACTATATTAAGATAAGCTAGGTTTAAGAGCTATATAAATATTAGAAATTATAACCAATGTTATCTATAAGGATGTGGTGAAGTGCGCCATTTTGACACGCAAATCACATTTGCGATTCATAGCCTAGCGTCAATCGCATATCCGAAAAGGGACAGATAGAATATTCAATTTTACTGTCATCCCATAATATCTTTTAAGGCTTCGCCTAATTCTTCTATCTAGGCATTTAATCAAAGTAATCTATTGACTAATATAAGAATTATCAAGTATCTGAACAATGCAAATAGCGTAGTGGGATTGAACCTATGTTCTTTGTGTGACATTATGTTTGTATACGCTTATATATATGTAATACGCTTAGTATTACATTACACGACACACGTACAGCGTTTGTTACATCCAGTACTTGGGGGACCGAGCTTCGCTCGGCGTTTGTTTTTGTTATATCGTATTTTTAGATAAAAAAAAATTGAATAAATACAAAAAAAAAACAAAAGTAAAAACTTTGTATCCGAGCGGGTTTCGATCCCGGATACCTGTGATTGTCAATTTTGCGCCTTGGCCGCTTGACTACGATGCTTATGCCCGAGCGTAAGAAATTAGCGATTATTTTGCGTGGACTAATGCGTAAGAAAACCGCATGAAAACTTGAAAACACGCGTTTTCACAGACATAAGACTAATCTAGATTGTTTTTTCGTCCCGTAAATACATAAATATACAAGAATAGCTCGTTTAAATTTATTAGATATTTTGGCAAAATATAATTTACATATTGTTTAGGAATGCTTGACCCGTAGCAGGATCTAAAATAAATAGTCATAATATGTTGGGACATTAACCATCTAGTTGCGTGGTAGGTAACCTACGAGGCTTGTGTTATGGAAAGTCATAGTTTTATAAACTTACTAGCGACTCACCCTCGCTTCGCTTCGGGTTCGTCCCTAGACAAAAACAAATCTATCCCACTGGAACCGTACATTTTTCCGGGATGACATATACCCTAAAGCCTTCCTCGATAAATGGACTATCTAACACAAAAAGAATTTTTCAATTCCGACCACTAGTTCCTGAGATTAGCGCGTTCAACCAAACAAACAAGCAAACAAACTCTTCAGCTTTATAATATTAGTATAAATTTAAACACTGTAAGCTGGGGCGTCACGTGAAAGTACCTAGATTTTCAGTACTTTAGGCCATCTGACCTAAAGTAACAAACGACAAATTCTAAACTTGAACTAGACTTACACTAATTCTCAAAGCCAATATTATGTCTGTTGTGTTATAATTCTAGACTATTTCATGGAGCATGAAACCTATATCTACAGCTGAGCCACTATAATTAACATGCGACAACATGTTATGTACGAGATATGTATATAGTTAGACTACCTCTGCTACACGTTGTATAGATACTGGATACTACATACTAGTTTTGAATAATGGTTTTGCTTTTACACGTAATTTCATTAAGTTTACATATTCTTTTATTGTAAACAACCGTGTTTTGTAATTAAAAAAAAATAGTGAAAATACAACCCTCTTAATTGTTTTATTCGTAATTTTGAAAGGTTGAAACTGTATGACAAAAACTAAAAGTAAAAAAAAATATGCCTAAATGCATGGTTGGAACCCCTTAACGCCCCCCCCCCCCCTAACCCCCTTAATTACTAAGTACGAAGAGATTTTGCTTCATCTTCAGAATTACTTAAATGATTAAGATGGCGTAAAAGGAGAAAAGATACGAACAAATAATAATAGACGTTACATTTGTCCATTGTTTTAAAAATAAATTGAATATTTTTTAAATGTAAGTTTCATATTTGACGACATGTTTGGCTCAGTTTGCAGTGACCCTACTTGCTGAGCCAGCGGTCGCGGGTTCGAATCCCGTTGGGGGTCTTCATTTGTTTTATGAGTACGAATGTTAGTACTCCAGTCATGGGTGTTTATATTTGTAATATGTATGTATTTAAAGTTATATATGTGTAGTGTATCAACTATCTGGTATCCATAACACAAACTTCGTAGCTTACCATGGAACTAGATAGTGCTGTTTGTTATGTTCCAACATATTTATTATTTATTTATTTATTATATGGTAAGCAGAAGCAGATTTTTTTAGTTATTATTATCAATGAAAATACGTAACAACTATTTATAATGGCATTACAAGAAATATCTTTCTTATATAACAAATACAAATATTATACCATTTTTCTTGTGGCTATTATATTTTATGAGAAACTGTTTTACGATTTCATAAATACCACAAAGTGCCTTTTTAAGACCGTTATCATCTCGCTCCAACAATATCCCGAGATAGCCACCATTTAATGTAGATAACTACTAAAGACGTATTAAATCTATGAAGTTGGTAATGTGCGGGATGTTAGGTTAGATTATAAGGTTAACTAAACTCGATAACAAGTCTAATATAATAGAATGATTTTAGGGATATTAATTTATCATCGCAGCCTTATTCGTTTTCGTATTCACTTGAAGGACTCGATAATCTGAGATTTGCATAATAACTTATTATCAAATCTTTACTTTACTATGTAAAGATCGAAAGAAACAACTGCCGGTCGATAATGCCTATGAGAATTAGGCAAATTCATAATTTCTTAATCGCCTTCTCCTTATACCTATAAAATCTTTTTTAATAATAATAAAAAAAAAAAACTTAGGCAACGACTTGCCTATTATATTATGAGATGATATGAGATATTGGTTGTTAAGGCGCCATCTGTCTACAAAATGGTTTTTCGATTTCAACGTTTTTAAAGATACTTTTACATTTTTTTATACTTCTTAAAGAGAAAAAAAAATCTTAAAGCTTAGCCGTGTGTGTGTGTGTGTGTGTGTATAAATAATATGAATTATTTGAAAAAATCTGAGATTGCCATATTTATTCAATATCAAGGTTAGTTTTTATAGCATTTAATTATTTTTATATTTATTTGGTATTATATTATTTATTAATAGTGATACTTACTTAAAACCATGTAAAAAAGACTACAAAAATTAAATATATAATTTTTAAATAAAATGCGGTATTTCAACTATAAAATATCGCAATGATTTGGTTGACGTATCGATGTAAGCTGGGTTTAAGAGTAAGTAGCATAGCGTTGAAATTCTGCTAGGCATGGACCTCAATTAAATGTGATGCGATTAAGACCATGGGTCATTTATTCTAGGTAGTTATCGTCAGTTTAGTGACATTAGAGCTGTTTTTGAAATTAGACTCTTTTAAACATATGCAAACCTTACAATATTTTTCTACATCGTATAAAAAGCGATAATATCAATCAATCATCATCAAGCAAAGGATGACTTTACCATTATGCTACTACAACTCCTAATTACTTAATTTAACGGGTTTAAAACTCTCCTATGTCACCCTCGGGTCCATAAATTATTATTAACTCTACGCAGAACATCACATCGAACCGTTACTTTATTAATATGCAAAAAAGGAATCCAATCAAAATTTCACAGTAGAAAAAGTCTGCCAAGCCTCGCAGCCTGTATGCATCATCGTAAAAAATTGTAAGATCCCATGTAGAGGCAAGTTTTTTTTTCTTGTTATCAAATAACTAATTCAACAATTTTCTCATAAAAATCAATATAATAGGAAATATGCGTGTGATTTGAATAAAATTGAAATATTTTTTTTTATAATCTTCTTTTTAACCGACTTCCAAAAGGAGGAGGTTATCAATTCGATTGGTATATTTTTTTTTATGTATGTACATCGATTACTCTGAGATTTATGATCCGATTTACGTGATTCTTCTTTTGTTTGATGCGGAATAGTTGCCATGTGGTCCCATAAAAATTTAACATAGTTTGGCCCAGTAGTTTTCATTTTATGAAAAAAAAATTATGAATTTTTTTGTTTACGTGGATGTAATTTTATGTATGTTGTGATTTTAATGATTCTTTTTTTGTTTGAAAGGAGATATCTCAAGGGTAGTACCATAATAAGGAAACTAGGATCTGATGATGACATCTTAGAGAAATCGAGGGGAACCTTCGAAAATCGTAGTGGCGACTAGTGCGCTTGTTAATTTTTTTTCATTAAGTATTTTAAAGCACTACTATTTAATGAAGGTCTGGAGTCGATCTCATGATGGAACCGAAAGACAGTCGAGGAAACTCCTCAACGATTTACAGCAATTACCTGGTGTTTGGGCTTGATTAATTTGTATTGATGAGAACTTTACACCTAGATGGGTTGTGAGTGTCATTAGGGGTCTGAATAAATGGCTTAATCGAATATATTTTTTAAAATTTTTCTTCTTACAAATTACCTGCTTATTACGTCTACACCAAAAATGGAAAAATAAAAACTTTAAAAAAAAAAAAAAAAACCGACTTCCAGGCACAGAAAAGTAAAAAATAACCAAACGGGGGTTTTCATTTAGAATAGATACCTAATCAGATATTTTCGAAGTCGGTGCCAGCCAATACAAATCAAATCAATCAAAACCGACTTCGAAAATATCTGATTAGGTATCTATTCTAAATGAAAACCCCCGTTTGGTTATTTTTTACTTTTCTGTGCCTGGAAGTCGGTTTTTATTTTTTTTTATTTCTTCTTCTTTTTCATTAATAAAATAATTATCGGAAAGTGCTAAAATAGGTAGGAAATTTAAAGTAGTTGAAACGCAACGCCATTGGTTAGACCGAATGTGATGTCAAAGTCTATTATAATAGAGCACTGTTGTGTGGCGTTTGCGATTAGTACTAACAATCTAGTACAGTTCATTCGTTGATTGCAATGTTGTCATATATTATGACGTCACGCCAAGTGCGCCAAAATGGTTGGCGTTTAAAGAATACGTGTTAGTATGATATTTTTAATATTTTTTATACTAAATTTTAGTTTTTTTGAATAGCTGAATATTGTTTTTCCAACTATAAAACGATGTAAGCTATTGCATAAAAAAATAAAAAAATCACGCATATTCCCTATGACTAATTACTAACCAATACTTTGTGATTAAGGCTTTATTATTATTATACGTTTATTCTGTATTTTATAAAAAATATTGTAACTTCCCAACTGCACAGTACAGAGAAATCACTACATAGAGGCTTTAATTCATTTACTTATAAACTGATATCAAGTAAGCTATATGCATAGGTGATTTTATAGTTTTATCGTTGTCTGCTACGTAGGCTTGTATCTGTTAGTGAATAAGTGATAAAATAAGGGAACATTGACATGAAATATTTCGTAGGCTTTATCAGATACAAAGTTGTAATTTGAAGGTAGAGGTATCTGGCGAGAGTTCTGGGTAGCTGAATTTCCAAGTTTTTACCCATATCGATGATATAGGTCTTAAAAGTGCTCTAAGTTGCTTCAAGAAAAGGATGGAAGTATCCGTATCATTTGCTCGACTTGGCAAGAGCACTGTTATGTCCTCAGATTATTAATAAACACACGTTAATACTTGTATTTTATATAAAAAGATTATATAAATTTAACTTTTTATAGTTATTTTAAAGGATAAAATAATACTTCTTTAGTAATTTTAATTAAAACAAAGTAAAATAAAAAATAATCCACTGACGAGAACTATTGAAGAGATTAACAGACTTTAGTAAAAAGATTACGTAGAATCCGACCAACTAAAATAGGCGAAAATATTTGCAGACTATCTCCACCACTTTGCAGATAAAAGGTCTTAATCCGATAATAACATGAAACAAAACAGGGCCTCAAAGGTGGCTAATAAGATCTTTTCATTTAATAAATACACCATTATCTGGGCTCACTCTAGAGTAAATAGAGAACGGGTGATCATTTACTTGAAAGCTACGGCCGCATCTGGCGTTTGTTGGATTATGTTGGTTAAATTCAATAATCTCAGTAGAACCATCTGAGAAAGGCCGTTGCAAGTTTTTCGGTTTTCCTTCTAAGTTCTGATAGCCATAATCAAGTTCCCTAAGTGACTGGATTTGCTAGGTGGCAAACTTATTTTGCTTGGATATTCTAACTATGTAATAATTTGTTAAAGTATATCCTACTAATATTATAAACGCGAAAGTTTGTAAGAATATAGGGATGTATGTTTGTTGCTCTTTCACGCCAGAACAACTGAACGGATCTGGATAAAATTTGGCACAGATATAGATTATAATCTGGAATAACACATAAGCTACTTTTTATCCCGGAAAAATGTACGGTTCCCGTGGGATATATTTGTTTTTGTTTTGCTAGGGGCGAACTCGAGCGAAGCGAGAGTGAGCCGCTAGTAAAAGACAATATTTTATTACATTTATTAAAACTTTTATCAGTCCGTACGTAAGTTACTCCAAATCCGTTAATCGAATCCAAATTATATACAGTACGTTAACAAATTTAAGTAATAAAGTATTAATAACTAGCAGAACCCGTGGCTTCGCCCACGATCAAGCTTTATTACATGCAAAAATAAGGAAAACAAATTTCATTTTAGCGATCGTAACTCTAAATATCCAGTATCTTAAAAGATGTTACGCGTATATTCTGTAAATAAATTTACACTTTAGGTATTTAGCAAGCTCTACTACCTGTATTTTTTTCGAAAAAAATATTTTTATTGTTTTAGTTGTCATTTTAAGGTAAATATCATTTTCCGTGCATCAATTACAGAGTTTCATACAAACTTTCATCCCCTATTTGACAGCCTTATAGGATAAATTTCAAAAAATTCTGAAATACGTATTCATTTAATTGTATTCAAGAGTATTAATACCAAGTTTCAAGTAATTCTGATCATAAATAACTGTTTGCCCATATAAACTTTATCACCCCTTTTTACCCTCTTAAGGGATAAATTAAAAAAAAAACTATTACCTATATTTCTAATTTTTCATCTTAAAGCTAAATACCACTTTCTGTGCATTTCGCGTTAAGAATGACAGAGTTTCATACAATCTTATATCACCTATTTTACCCCCTTAGGGGATGAATTTCGGAAAATCCTTTTTTAGCGGATGCCTATATTGTATAAGGAATATGTCCTCCAAATTTCACGTTTCTACGACCAGCGGCTTAGGCTGTGCGTTGATCGATCAGTCAGTCAGGACAAAGCATTTTATGTATATAATATAGATATTGTTAATTATTTACATTTGCTTATTTCTAATTTTTCAAAAAGAACTCATACGTCAGAAAACTTTTATGAATTTACATGAAAATTACAAACGATAGTAAATATAAAAACAGACGTTATTTAAAGGTGATTTTATATCAATTTAAATATCTTAGCCTAAAACATTCTTTGTACATAAGTAACAAAAAAAAAAAAAACCAGAACGATTTACAGAATATACAGGGTCATTTTTAATTTACTGAAGACCTTTTGGAAATATACTATTTAGATCATAACAAGAACATCTGTAAAAAAAAATCTTAAATTTTTATTTTCATACAAAAATAAAAATATTTTTATTGCACCTTCTAAACGGTAATAGTCCTAGCATCTGGTCAAGTTTAAATGAGTAAGCCCCGCCTCGTAAATTAAAAATGACTCTGCATAAGGTACATAGGAACTCTATTGTATATTTTATCATACAAAAATAATTTCTAAATATTTTTATTAAAAATGGCTTCCATCATGATTCACGTTTAATCATTTTCTTATAGGATCTCTTGGATATTTGTTACTGTCAATTTTATATGATGAGTTTGCAAAATACGGGCCAGGTGAGAATAAATGAGAACATGACGGTCTTTAAAGTTATTATGTTCATACTTTATCATATTCGAAGCCTGTCACTACAGAATTTGTTTGTTTTAACTTTAAAATTAACAATATTGTATTCAGCCCTTATTAACGTCCCACAGCTGGGCACGGGTCTCCCTTCAATACGATCCGAGGGGGATCAGGCCAAAGTTCATCACACTGGGCAAGTACGGGTTAGCGGACTTCACATATCTTACGAAAACTTGCTAGGTTCTCTTAGACATACAGGTTTCCTCACGATTTTCCCTTCACCATAAGACAAGTGGTAATCATGTTAGAAATGATTTGCACATGAAGATATCCGGGATTTAAACCCGCTTCACCCAATTTCCCAAGCGAGTGCGTTACCACTGGGCTGCCACTGCCAATTAACAATATACAGAGAAAATAACATAACCTCAATGTTAACCTATATAAATCAAAATATTTTCCTTTCATTATAATAATCCAACCACAGACATGTGGTATAATTTTATCACATAATAACTACTATAAACTCCTCATACGGACCCATGTTCACAACCTAGTTAGGAATAAATTCATTAAAATACTTGTTAGTAAAATACTACTTACCCGCGGCTTCTAGGGTTCGTATTAAACGTAGTTTGAAGTTACAAGTAGATAGTCCATTATTTGTTCGATAAACCACACTAATATTATAAATGCGAAAATCACCTGAAATCGCTATACAGATATGGATGCAATTTAGTATACAATATCTGGAGTAACACTGGCTGGATAGGCTGCTCGCTACAAATTTTGCAAACAGTGGTGCTGTCTGTATTATAATTTATATATTAATACGTGAAGCACAAACTTTGTACACTTTTTACGAAAATTGCGCCGACCGAGGAGTATGGAATTTCCCACACTTATAGTTTATATAGAGAAGGAGTGCAGAATGCTAATATTTTTTTAAAATTATGCATAAAAAATAAATTAAAACAATAACAAAAACATTACACACACTACCATGTATTAGACACACACACGCATATATACTCTTTTCTTTATTGTTAAAGTCTGTGGTCAAATTGAGAATAGATTAATATTGTAATATACGCAAGACAATAAATATATAACTTAATGAATTATGGTTGATTTTCAACCACGCGGCGATCACTAGTTAATATAAAAACCTCTAAAAGAAGTATCCGAGCGAAACGAGGGTAAGTCAATAGTAGGCTATAAAATGTTAAAATAATCTTTCAAAATATAAGTAACTTTTCTCTATAACTCTTCAGCTAAAAAATATGGTGTGGATTTGTTACAAAAATCGTAAACCAATGTATTATTTCCTTTTGTATTTTCGTCATTTTCGACCGTTAGAAACTACTACCGTTATAAAAATACCGTTAGAAAAATAGACAAAGACCTAATTCGAGCAAAAAAGGTTTTCAACATAATCACGATTCTTGTGGGAATCGAGAATGTATCCGGTCATGACTTTTCGGTTAACGTCGGATATATGTATACCGAATTGATTTCAGGCCTAGCATGTTTTAATGGTATTTTCTTAGATTTACGTGAATATTTGACATTTTAAATAAATGGAAATTTATAATTTCCATGTTCAATAACAACATTTATTAAAATTATAAAAAATGATTAAAATTAAAATTAAAAATATTGTAAGGTACTTTGGTACCATTTTTGTATTTTTGAATTCATTTTGTAATTTTGTGGGTAGGTTATAATTGTCCTATAATTGTCCACTGCTGAACTAAGGTCTAAGGCCAACCATCGTGGTATCCATCCGCTGCCCGCCACCTTTCTTTAATCATTTATCCATCGTGCTAGACTGTCTCAACTCTAACACGTGTCGGCCGATGGCCATAAGTACGTCTGGAGACATCACCAGCCAACTTCCATAATTTTTAGCGTGCTAATTCTGCGTGTGATGTCGGTTACTTTAGTTCTTTGGTCAAAGTCTTTATTCCAAATTCTGTTTGCTAGAGGAATTCCGTTTCATTGCCCACTATGTGACCTTTAATTTATGGATCAGTCCTTCGGTAAGTGTCCACTGTCCACGTTTCAGCTCCGTAAGTCATTACGGGTAGGACGCACAGATTAAATATCCCGAGTTAAGAGATTATGGCATCGATGATTATCGGATATGATATTGTGTTCCAAAATCCACCCAGTCCTAATATATTCTTCGCTTAGCTTTCTAGTGCTAGCCGAGTTGTATAGTTTTAAAGGCATTATTGAAATTTTATTTTATATGAGGCATTTATGTGGTAAATATTTTGCTTATCATTATAATTAAACAGCAATATTTGTAACTTTTTGTAACACAAAATATTCATGAAAAATATTTAATATAACAAAATTATAAAAGAGACTTTATCATAATATTGTGATTCTCCAGCCCATAAATTATTATACTTATGTAAAACTACGTTGCTGTGACAAATATAGATACTTTAATATTCTCGATATCAGAGCTGTTTAAATATTTCCTTATATTTTCATTATCTAAATGAACCAAATTTCATATGTTCAGCTTTAGGTCATCGAAAATCGATACAATATCAACCGAACCACCCATTGTTGGCTTGATTGGCATTTTAATTAATGCTTCGTTGCTCTCTATCTTTCGTATCGTTAAACTTTGTTTACATAATCGTTTCCGGAACATATCACGCGCTGGTTAAATACTGTTCAGAATACGGTCTGTATTTTATAAAATGAAGGGATTCAAGATAATTGATCAATTATCTTGGATAATTAATTAATGATAAATCATTAAGAATTATGACAGTGTACTTATTATTAACCTCCACTTAGAGAGTAATTATTTCACTCCTAAGGGTGAATTTTTTTGGACTTATGTATATGGAGTTCCTACTGTCACATATATATAGGGAGGGATATAAGATACTCATTACAAAAATATTATGAGTTAGTTAGTTAATAGTATAGATATTGATTTACAATTGGCAAATATATTGAGTAACATACAAATAAAAAAACAACGAAAAATAATCGACTACGTGATCCTTTTTGATGTTGATCAAAAAAGTGGATACTAGAGTTAACTTTCATTATAATACAAATGTATAATATCATTCATCTGTGATGTATTCATTACAGATTTGAATTGGCTTGGCTAATATTCTTTTAACATTATAATGTTCTTATTTTTGACCGACTTGCAAAAAGGAGGAGTTTCTATGTTCATCTGTATGTATATTATTTTTTTCTGTATGTTGACGGCTTAACCGATTCTACTATTTTAAACGGCGTTATATTAAGGTAGGTCCCGAGATGGTCCCATATAGCTTTTTTTGACATAGAGTATACCGTTATTGAGAAAATCAGGAAGAACCGTGAAATTTCAAGTATGTTAACAGATTTAATTAAACTTTTTTACCTACTTCTAATTGTCATATCGACTTGAAACAAGTCTTTGCAAGTTTTTGTATTGCTGATGATAATATAGTTATTTGGTATCATCGAGCTGATATGATGGTAAGGCCAGAAGGTGGATAGTCGAACTCTTCAAGGGTTGATGTATTTATACATATTGAAATAGATTTGCTTTGCTTTGCATTGGCTGGCACCTAGTTTGAAAATATCTGATTAGGGTATCTATTCTAAATGAAAACCACGTTTAGTTAGTTTTTACTTCTTAGTGCCTGGAAGTCGGTTTTTTTAAGTTTTTATTGCTTTACATTCTCATTAATGTCATTAAGAGCTGTTAACATAAAGTAAAAAGCAAAAATTATATACTATAATAATACTACCTTTAAAATATCAAGGCTTATTAGTTTGATACATTAAAAAAATTGCACGTGAACTCGAAAAAATAATAGGAAAATATTATTCGTACCATGTTTGACCTATGTACATACTTATGTATATGTATTTAATCTTTAACGAATAACGAAAAAATGATATACCATTGAAACATAAAGATTCGATATTATTATAAAGATGAAGGATTGTTATAAATATACTTTGATATTTTACGAGGTATAATAACCGACCTTTTCTTTGAATGATATTTTTTGTAAAAGCATATGAAATAGAAAGGTCGGGTCTTTCCAATAAATAGTACACATAGTAGATGTAGCTATACTTATTTTGCTTTTCTTGCAATTTATAAAATATAATTTTACTGTTAAGCCATATACGCAACATATTAAGTATATTTTTTTTTTATTTAAACAATAAAATCTGATAATCCACTGTATTGAATGGGTATTGAGTAGCAAATCAATGAAGTAGCACCTTGAAGCAAAGATAGTCAAAAATGATCATTTTTATACAAGCATTTGTTTATAATTTAAATATTCTCTTTCATTCTTAGATAATAAGAAATATGTTTTAATTGACATAGAATCATATATTATACTAGCGACTCGCCCTCGCTCCGCTCAAGTTCGTCCCTACTTACGATTTAATGTTTAGTAAAGATTTCTCAGAGATGAGATATTTTCCCGCAGTAAAAAGTATATATGTTGACAAACCCTTATTAATCAGCTATCATTACACCAAATTTCATCAAAATCCCTACACTGGTTTTTCCGTGATACGGTAACAGACAGACAGACAGACAAAAATTCTAAAAAAACTATAGATTCGGTATCTGTATCGATAATAATAATATCTATTTCAATAAGATTTTCCAAAAAATATTTCATATACAGATTCGGCTTAGTTAGAATTTTATTACGAGTATATGTATAGATTATATTTTTAATAATTAGTCATTTTTGCTGCTTTATTAATCTTGATTCATAGAAATAAATACTTCTCATGTTATCCTCAACATATTAGCCAGATATATCGGCTGTACCTATCTAGATAAAATAGAGTTAGTTTAAAGCAAATTTTATAAGTTACTATGAAAATAACTGACGTATATGCTTTAAATTTATGTTTAGACCACATGACTTAACTTCTACTTAATTAGCGCTTAACGCTACATTACACAATGTACTGCACCGTAGTCTCACAAGAGTTGTTTATTATGAAATGTTCTAGTTTGAATTATTTTTTACTTTTATATTCACTATTAGACAACATAAACTGCGTCAGTTATCTTTTGAATGTTGAGAAGAACACAGCTTAATTTTACTATTTAGCGTTTCATTGAATTGAAAGTGAATGGGATTTTTTTGTTTTAAATTGTTTGAAATATCCTGACATTTTTGTATATAAATTTTGTATAAAAATTTTAAATATAATCGTCCACTTGTTGGAGGTGATTTTCAGCCTCCCGAGACCATAAAATATAAATTTCTCGGAAATGGCTATATATTTCAATTTCATATTTTTTTTGCTTATTATATATATATTTCGAAGATAACATTCCCTTAATTTCATGAAAATAAAAAGATTATTCTAGAAATTAAAAATAAAAAACCAAGAAAAAATTAAAAACCGATTTTTTTTGCATATATCTCGAAAACTTTAAGGTTAAAAAAAAGTGTCATCTATAAAAGTTGTAGATTTTTACTTGACTTACAACTTTTGTACAAAACATTTTTCGATAGAACGTCACATTAAGCCGGAAATTGAAAAAAACGATTTTCCAACGATTTGCAATGGGTGGCCATTTCTCGGGGGTAGCTGGGCATCGGGGACATTTTACGAATTCCTATTCTTTATATAGTTATAAACTAACTATCGTAATCTTATAAACTTCAGGTTTGAAATATTTTGTTCTCAAACCGGATTCCGATTGGATTATATATAAACAGATGTATTTAGTTTTTTTACGTACTTTTAATATTGTCATATTAACTTGAAACTTTGCAACTGCTACTAATATAAGCGAGTTTTTTAAATTATATTGTGAGTCTTCATATAAAAATTGGCATTAAACAAACTTCACTTAAACTAAGTATGTCTGTGATTTGAAAGCAAAGAAACAGTATAGAATAGCGTAAAAACATTAAACAAGTCAAACTTTAAACAGACCATAGCCTTATTAAATTATATTACTATATTTGGAACTCGAAACGATGACTGCGATAAATACTGTTACGTTCTATGAGTTCGGCAATCGGAAATTACACTATTGATGTCTTATTGCTCTTGGTAAAAAAGAGTGACTTATGGAGATTCACTAACACGCTCAGTATATACACAGTTCTGGTTAAGCTCAGTCACTGAACACTAATTTTCACCACTGGATACACTTTCACTTTAATTTCACTCCACTTTTCTTCACTTTTCACTTTTTCGTACTTCTCAGTTTTCACTTAGATTTGAAATTCCCCTGATCTTTCGACACACTACCGGCCTTTTTATAAGCATAAATAAAGAACATTCTAGTATGCAAAAATTCAAAACCTTTCTAGTAATCTCGAATGTTTTGTTCCTCTTTCACTCTTACACACGGAAATTTACAATTAACTTTTCTTGTCTGAATTCAAAACTTCTAGTAATTTCGATGCCTTTCTCGAATGTTTTATTCCTCTCTTACTCTTACACACGGTAATTTACATTTAAATTTTCTTGTCTGAATTCAAAACTTCTAGTAATTTCGATGCCTCTCTGAAAATGTTTTGACGACAGTCTTAGGATGTATAAAGCACGCTTCAGACGTGTCCTTTTAATTATTATTTTGGGCGTAATGACGTTACACACTCTCCACTACGCGACAATACTTATATGATGAAAATATTTGTTAGCCTTAGCGAGTCTTCGAATCAGCGACCTCCAATGTGGTGCTATGTACCTTGACTACTATACTAGATGGTCATCAAAATAATTTTGGCAGTGAGCAGAGGTCATAATGTTACATCAGTCATCCGTATATTAACAGAGGCAGCGTCTTATGTAGTTGATATTTGATATTCAACACATGATGCTCGTGTTGGACAGATAATACATAGAAATTGTCTCTCCAAGCGTGATTAACAGTCAAGTATACTAGACAGACAGTTTGCCATACTTCATGTGAACGCGCAGCAACTGTTGCGTTTGATTAAAGTATTTTTAGTCATTTTTCTTGAAATAGATTTAAACAATAGGAAACAAACTTCTGTGGACTTCAGTATCAGTTATTCTTCTATAAAATATCTGCAATGTTACGTTGTCTATGCTAGATTGTTACTAACGGATCGTACAAATTATAAGTATTGACTTCTAAGCTTATATTATGCGTAGAATAGATAAAAAATAATACTTCATGTTATATAATATTCTAAGCATGTCGTTCGGCAAAAATAATCAAATGACAATTTTCTGTGGTAAATAGATGTTATGATGTATTGTTTTATCACTTTTATTATAGGACTAGCCATTCACTCTCGCTTCGCTCGGGTTCGCCTCTAGACAAACAGAAATAAATCTATCCCACGGGAACCATACATTTTTCTGGGATAAAAAGTAGCCTATTTGTTAATCTAATGTATGAACTATATTATTGTAAAGTTTCATTAAAATATAATCAGTAGTTTTTGTGTTCTAAGCTGTATAAGTTATAAACTCTTTAATTTTCCGGGATGAAAAGCATCTAAAACGTTGACCGGGGATATAAGGTACCACTATGCATAATTTCATTAAATCAGTCCAACAGTTTCGGAGATTAGCCCGTACAAACAGACAAACAGACAGAGAAACAAAAAAAAAATAAAAAAATCTGGATTTGTTCTATTTCTCTTCTTACATCCCCCTGACTCGATTTTTAGCATATTTTTTTCTATGTACAGACATTCGACCTCTACAGTTTTATTATATGTATGTATTTATAGATGTATTTTTCATATAAACTTTTTTCCTATTCCGACTATATAATATTTATTTAAAATATGACTTTACTAGATGTGAAGTTAACCTTATGAAATACCTATAATCTACATACGTTTGAATCTAATCAAGAGTTTGGATTGTATCTAAATTAAACAATTCAGCTTGACAAGACGAATATGGCTATTGCTAAGAAAAAACTAATTCGATGAGTCGAGTCGGTTACAACAGACAACGCAAACGCTCGATGATACAAAATTATTGCGGTGTTATCGGAAATACATACCCTTGATATTCGAGTAAGGCTATATAGACGTAAGTAAAAATTGACTTATTAGGTTTACAATAATATACGGTCATGATTATTTTTGATATTCTTGGAAACGGTACACTTTATATAAAAAGAAATATACATATTTACATACATTATTATATAGGACCACTTCCGGATCCACTTTAATATAATCGAAATTTTACAACTATGTAGATAAGTCTTAAGTCTAAGTCCTCCTTTTTAAATATATAGAAAGCTATTGTTATGACTTGCGGCCCAAATACGTCTTTCTATTAGCGCTATCCTTTGAAGAAAGTCAACTTGTCTTAGAAGTGACGTAGAAACAGAAATATATAAAAAAAATCTATACTTCATTATAACACGCATAATAAAACGTATACTATCAAGTATGTTTTTGCTAGTAATAATTGAATGTATGTGACATTGAATGTTAAGATTATAATACATATTCTCGTATATTGTGTATGTCTATTTTTATTATTGTAGACAAATTATGATGTCCTCCTGACCGATTCCGGCCACGGCGGCCGATCTCATTGAGACTAGCCAACTGCGCAGGAGATATTATAGTGCACAAGTGTGCGCGCAGACGCAAGTGCACTCTCTATTCCTGTCACTCTCATACTCCGGTGGGACGACTATTCGACACGACCGGTGAGAGTTAAGGCGCAGGACGGCTTTACGTGCTCTCCGAGGCACGGAGGTGAAACACCGCCAACTTCCCAACTCCGGGCTGCTACTGAGGCTTACTAGACAGAAAGACTCAATAACTAAACTTGGCCCGACCCGGGACTCGAACCCAGGACCTCCGGATGTGCAGCCGTACATGCTAGCCACTACACCGCCGAGGCAGTTAGACAAATTATATATTAATATTAACTAGGTTTTGTCTCAGTAGATTTTATAAGCTTGGTATTTTCAACTTTTTAGTCGTATATCGTCATGTAAAAAGTGTAAAAACCGTAGGTAAAAGTTTGATTATACAAACGTTTGAATCAACGTGTTTTAAACAATTGAATTGAGTTTCAGCAAATTCATTTGTAATAGTCAACTTGTGCATACTATATTGTTAGGATGATACTTGGTTTTAGATATATTCATTTAGTTACGTCAGTGCTATAAATAATATGATGGTTGTTTGACAAGAGTGGCCGATCACTGGTAAGCTGTCAAGCGGTGAGGTTGACTGAGCGATTTGCTAGCTGGATTTATGAATCGTTGGAAATCCAATCATACGGTTATTTTTATTTGTTACTAGCGACTTACCCCCGCTTCGCTCGGGTGCATGCCTAGGTACGTTTTAATCTTTTTGAGCGGAATTCTAATTCTTTTTCTAAAATAAAAGTAGCCTAAGTAACTCCTTATAAAATCAGCTATCTGCCAAAAAGTCCCGTCAAAATCAGTCCAGCCGTTTCGGAGATTAGCCGGAATAAACAGACAGACAGAAAAAAAAATTAAAAATTGTGTTTTTCTTCTTAGTACCCTATTCTTTCATTTGCATTTAGTAAAAGCTGTTATTTTAACATTACAAACAGACACTTCAATTTTATTTATCGGTACAGATAAGTTTAATTCTTATCAAATAATAATAGCACAGAAAGATACACACAGGTATTAATTATTAATGTTTTATACATCCACCTGACCTTTAATTGTTTTAATATAGATGGCCAACTATAACAATATATTTGAACCTTTCAGATAAATAGCGTTACAAAAAAAGATAACAGGTTCCAGATTTTATTCTTCATTGAAAATATTTTTTCCACAAATGTTTCAAAAATATTAATGTACAAACTAAAAAAAAAAATTATCTTATAATATATTCTATTACATGTATACGTAGATGAAATCTATACAATACAATACGAGAAAGTATTTTATAGATATATGATATCTGACTTTGTAACTTATTTTATTTATTTTAGTGACAACAGTTACAAAATGATATATTTTTCGAGAATAGTTTATAATCCTCCATCGTAATAAATCAAAGTTTTAGTTTATTCCTGCTGACTGCAAAACGTTGAATCTACGCCACCGCGTCTTTATCTTCAACATTTATCAAATATACTCACAGCCCTTGTAAAATTTATTGGTTTTCGAATGACCGCTCTCGCGGTCGAGATTGCAAGGTCTATTATAAGGTGGCGAACGGTTTAGAGATTATTTTCTTGATTCCTAAATTTGAAATAGATCTTTTCTATATTATAATGAATTCGACAGTTTGTTTTTTTATCTTTATTTCACGGAATGGAACAACGGATCGTCGTTGTTTTAAGTATAGTAATTTTTTAACAGTCGAAGAGTGTCACATCAATTATTAAATAAAATTGAGTGGGGATCACTTTATTTCATATTAATATATTGCAAAAATAAATAAATAAATATGTTAGGATATTAACACACAGCACCATCTAGTTCCATGGTAAGCTACGAGGCTTGTGTTATGGATACCAGATAGTTGATACACTACACATAATATATAACTTTAAATACTTACAAATTATAAACATAAACATCCATGACTGGAGTGCAAACATTAGTGCTCATCACACGAATGAATGCTCCCAGCGGGACTCGAACCCGCGACCGCTGGCATAGCAAGTAGGGTCACTACAAACCGAGCCAAACGTGTCGTCATCCTAATCTAAGCAAAATCTATCTTAGAATTCAGATCGCTAGTAATATTACTGTTATTAATGCTAATGTTTATATTATGTATGTATTTATGTTTGTAATTCCTGTTAATAAATACGTAATTGCTAGAAAGATTTAGATAAGTATTTCCTAGAGTAACACATACGCTATTGTTAGCAATAAAATTACCTAAGAAGTGGCGCTGTCTGTATATAATATTGTAATTGCAAAGTGCATAAAAAGACTTGAACGAAGTCAGGGTAGATCGCTACTACTAAATATTTATGCAGAATATACTGATTTATTAATTATACATCGTCATTATGCTTTTGTTTATTTTGTCTTACTAAGAAGTAGAATAGTTACTTAATAAGAAAATATTCTTCGTCTTTTTTTAATAAAAACATAAATAAGTTAACAATGCGACACTTACTGTCAAGGAAATATGAAGGTGCGATGCAAATAAACTTTGGGGCAGCGAGGCGTTAGGTGGCAAATATTTTGTGTATTAAATTATGAATGTCAATCCTGAATCCTGTAGTAGACAATCAGGGTACTCTATTTAAGCTTTTTATATTCATTAAACCCATATGGATGCCTTAGTTCTAAAAGTCACTAAATCCATTTTCTTTATTTTGAGATATGATCATTCTAAGTAAAAAAAAAATATTTAGCAAAAATGGCTGTATAAATAAATTTGGAAAAAAATAATACAATAGTTTATTGGGTAGGCTGTAATATAATATTCTTAAAGTGTGTGACTTGTTATTATAATGATCAGTATTAAATAATTAACATATAGGACTTATCGCAAAATTAATGGAGCTAGGGACTTCTTATGAAAATTCTTTGGAATTAGTGACATATTATCCTAACTAAGCTCGTTAAAAAAAAAACAAACAAACAAAAAATAACAAAACAATAAACTTATTTCTAATACAAAAGCTGTTAATTTTAAAACAATATTAAATCTTACTTCTAATCTTCTAATTCGTTTAAAATTACGTTTAATCATAACGAAGACAGTACTATAATTAATATTATCTGCTTATTCATATATTTCTTCCTGCGTATCGTTATTTTCATTATCCTGCTCTCTTCCTGAAGAAGCAGCTGCTAAAAGTTTGTCATCATAGAATGGTCGTTTTTGAACAGGAACATACTCAAGAAGTTTTTTGATATCTTGAAGTTTAGCTGGTTTTAATGGTACCATCCCTTAATAACAGTCACTGAGATCTGCAGTGATCTTGCCACCCATGCCAATACGATATAATGTCATCTTCTTAAAATTTTGACCTGTCATCGAGGTACTACATTCAGGGTGTCGGAATCTTTGAAAGCGTACTTTGCGGCATACAGTTATTCCGGGTATTGATGGTTTTATATGTGCATCACACAGGTTCTTGTAATTCTTAATTTTTAAGACGCGATCTTCAAGATTTTCCTCGTCCCTTAGATTCTTTTCTAAAAAGACTACTTGAAATTTACTTGTGTTGCGTGAGTTTTCTATAAGATTTGGATGTTATTATTATTTATTTCAGTGGATTTGGGTACTTGTTGCTTAAATTTGGATTTAGTGACTTTATGAATTCAGTTTAGAGGATTTAGTGATTTCAGAATTTGGAAAAACCAACTTAACGACTTATATTTGAACAAAGGATTAGACCAACGCATAGACAAAAAAAAAAAAAAAGAAATTTTTTGAACTTTTAAACTCAATATCGATAAAAATGGATTTAGTGACTTTTAGAACTAAGGCATCCATATACTAGACTTATAATAAAATTAAGTAAAACCACTCTTATACGAAAACGTAGAACTCAAGCTATTTTATATATCTTTTGTGATTTTCACAATTTCAAAGCTTCTCCTATATTATTCTTTTAATTAATTTACATCTTGGTTGTATGATATTTACTTAAAATTTTATCTCTCGCACAGAAATCCGTAAGATTTAATTTATGGCTTTTGAGATGTGGCTTCCTGTGCATGTATCTAGTTTTCATTTAAATAAAAACCACCAGTACTCGTCAATCTCGCATTTATAGGCTCGAATAGTATGACAGACAGAGAAAATCTTTGGAAAATCCTATTTTGGCTTTTAGCCATTCCAATTTTTTTAACAATAACGTTATCAAATTCACATTTTACAAACCCAATACTTTATTATAAGCATAACAATCTATAATAATCTACAGTACAAAGAGATGACGTTTGTAACTTTGTTTTGGATGTCAATAATATCTGAAACTTCTGATCAGATTCGAAGAATCTTTCTCTAACAGGAAGCAAAATTATCGCAGATTATGGGTTATCATTTATTGCGATAAAAATGTGTTATCAGAAATCATAAAAACTTAGTTGAAGTGGGAAAAAAGGTTGAGTGGTTTTATTGGCTATTGTTAAGCATCCGAGCGAAACGAGGGACAGTCGCTAGTATTAAAACTAATTAAGTAAACCAATTTTATGAGGAAGCTATAATATTGTGAATGTAACGATATCAAAATTTTAACTATTTTATATTTTAAAGTCCAAATCTTTTAAAAATGTCTGTTTATTTGGTTCAGTTTTTACTAACAATAAGAGATGAATTTAATCTGTACACCTGGTACAACTTAACCAGTTCAAAATAATCATGCTCCTAAATTCTAATACTACATTTCGGTCACAAAACTACGATGTGTAGATGTTTAGGTAGCAGTACACAATGCTTAGTCCCCGGGCGATATGCGTGAAACATGACGCGATGTGAACTGGCCTTTTGTGTAAAAGACCAAGGGTGACTGAATACAAGATTATGTAAAATCTTCCTCCGGTAATATATTACGTTTTATCTTTAAATATATTACGTGAAATATCTATCCTATTTCACGTATGTAACACTTTAAATACAAAAACAAGTATAATAGTTAGGTATATTCAATTATTATAAATTTTGTTAAATAAATAGTAGAGCTTGTTTATTTTTATAGAATAATATGACTACACACTATTTTAAAAGCGGTGAAAGCTAAATGTAATTTAAATATATTGACCGACCGATTTATAACTATGATATCATCGCTAAAAGGACTTTATTAAATTGTATACATATATATCGATACAAATATATATATATATATATATATATATATATATATATATGTGTGTGTTTACTGTGTGAAATACACATACATTTCATACCTAAAAGTGTCGTAAGCTCTAGATAAGCCGTTTTAAAGTTTTATACTTCATTCGCCTCTCCTGTAAAATTGCAAAAAATCGTTTTGAAGCATATTCATAGGACCAATCAATATATTAGGAACGAATAAAATTGGGTATCCACTTTCGATTTGGAATACAAGATTTATCTTTATTAGATAATATGTGAGAATCTAGTTTTGTATTTGGTATGATATATGGATTATATATGTATACTAAGTAATTCTATAAACATTTGGTTTAGAAAGGCATTAAAATTAATTATACCTACTTGGTTTGGTATCACTTTAAATTTATTAAGTAAAAATATTTTATAAAAACATTTTTAAACTACTCACATATATTATTTACGTATTTAATATTTAATTTATGTAATCTATATTAAAATATCTTAGGAAATACGAGTTATTACATATTTGCTTATATCGAGTATATAAGCAAATATGTATAATATTATTAGTTAATCCTAAAACATAAAATCTGAACCTTTTTTTCAAGTAATACAAAACTTCACTTTTAACCTTTCAAAGTAACAAATACCGCTATATCTTAGTAGGTCGAAAAACAAGACCCTTCCTCGCTATTTTCGTGACTCACTACTCTTTTTCAACAAAGGGAATGTGTGTCGTTCGAAGAGAAAAAGATATAGTTCCTTCAGGAAATGGGCCATTCGCCGCCCTTTTTAGCTATCGGGTATTAGTGATTTGCTTTGTTAGACTCCTCCATTTCGTATGGAATTACATTGGAAGAGATAAAAAAGGTGCATGTTAATTATCTACTATATATTACAAAAATAAAATGGTTTTAGGTTTTGAACGGTCATAAAATAATAAATAATTATTAGGTAAGTACTCATTATTAATATGATACTAATTGTTGCCGACAACGACGAGCAACGAAGAACCCCGACGACCGACCGTCGCCGACAACGATGAGTAACGACAGGCCCCGAAGATCGACTGTTGCCGAACACTCATCGGTACGAGCAACGACAATCGCCGAGCGACAACGTGTGTTGCCGACGACGAGCCCGGAAAAACCCGACGGCGACCCGACCGCCGCCCGACTTGTTCCGATTTAGTTTAAACATGTCTTTACGTGTAAATATTGATTACTTTGTGTAGCCAATTAGAGTGGGGCATTTGAAATGTTTTCACTCAGTAGTATGTATGTTGCGCATGTAAATTGGGGTATAAATATAGGGGTGTTTTTATGTAAAGTGTATTCCAGTTCCAGTGTTAGTAAAGTAAGCTAGATAGCAATAAATGATAAAATAATAAATAGTCTTTTAAAACAGTCCACCACAAGCTGGCCCATCGACCCGGATTGAAGAATGGTCATCACCAGGAGCCAAGGGGATGCTGCCGACCTGGAGGAGCAGCGCCGCCCAGGGACCAGCACCGCCCAGGACCAGCGCCACCCAGGGACCGGCGCCGCCCAGGAGCAGTCCCGCCCAGGGAACAGCGCCGCCCAGGACCAGCGCCGCCCAGGGGCCGGCGCCGCCCTGGAGCAGTCCCGCCCAGGGAACGGCGCCGCCCAGGACCAGCGCCGCCCAGGGACCGGTGCCGCCCAGGACGAGCTGCGCCGCCCTGACGACCTGCGCCGCCCAGACGACCTGCGCCGCCCAGACGACCTGCGCCGCCCTGACGAGCTACGCCGCCCTGACGAGCTGCGCCGCCCTGACGACCTGCGCCGCCCTGACGAGCTGCGCCGCCCTGACGACCTGCGCCGCCCTGACGACCTGCGCCGCCCTGACGACCTGCGCCGCCCTGACACCCAGCGACGCCTGGAGGGTCGACGACATCTGGAAGGTCGACGACACCTGGAAGGTCGACAACACCTGGAACACCTGCAATACCTGGATGATCAGCGACACCTGGAAGATCAGCGCCACCTGGAAGGTCGCGCCCGTATGGAAGATCGAAGCCAGGAAGCTGAACGTATCGAATTGGAGCGAAGACGAAGATTCTCTCAGAATCCACCAGCCTCACCGACCACACTCCTGGATACGGAGGTTGGGCTAGGGGCTACGAACGATGCCTCTGCCCCCACACCCTCCGCTGCCTACCGAACCCTGAAGACTGGAGACCGACCCCGAACCAGGTCACCAGGGCATTCAGTGCGATCGACGGCAAGTGTGACCGCTAGGGTGCGACTGGCGGAACTTGAAGCAGCAGAGAAGCTAGCAAACCTGAGGAAAAAAGAATTGGAAATCGAAGCTGAACTCATCAGAAAGCGGCTGGCCGCAGACGTCAGCAACATCCAAGAGGAGCAGGAGAGCCTGCATGAAGAACCTCTTGACCACCAACAAAGGGTGGACGCCTGGCTCCGCACCAACCCCATCAGCACACGGGGGGAGGAAAGGGAGCAGAGACGGACTGGAGGGGAACGGCACCTTCGATTCGAAACAAGAGGAAGGTCACCCACTCCAACCAGAACGAGGCCAGGGATCGAGCAATTGGCTGAAGCCCTGGAGAAGATGGCTAGACCCAGAATAAGATGCACTGACCTACCGATCTTTTCTGGAATAGCTAACGAGTGGCTGTCGTTCAGAGCAGCCTATCAAGACTCTACGAAGATATACCAGATATCTGCGAACGAGAACCTGCAAAGACTGAGGAGCTGCCTTCGGGGAGAAGCGAGAAACGTCGTAGCTGGCCTGTTACACGCCGCTACAGATCCTGACGTCGTGATGAAGACCCTCGAACAGTGCTTCGGGCGGCCTGAAGTCATTATAGATCAAGCCTTCCTGGAACTGAAGAAGCTTCCGAGACCTGGGTCATCAGCAGTAGACCTGAACAGCTTTGCAGTGAAAGTTCAAAGCGTAGTCAGCATCCTGAACAGCATCGGACGCCAGGGGTACCTCTACAACCCAATGCTGGCGAGGGAAGTCCTGGACAAACTGAGTCCTCACATCAGGGCACGCTGGTGTGACTACGCCGAAGAACACGACGGGACACTACATCCAGAGATTGTAGTGCTGTCTCGCTTCCTCATGCGCGAGGCAGACCGGGCATTGAAGTATGCATATGCCCCACCTACGAGCGTCTCAACACCTGCTGCAACCCGGAGGGAGACCAGACCCTCGATGAACACCGGGACCCAAAGGAAGAAGACAAGTGCCGTGTACAACGTGACTGAAGCTGAAGAGGAACAAATCAGCCGATGTCCTAGTTGTGAGCAGACTCATACACTGCCACAGTGCCCCAAATATAAAGGGCTCACGTTAGATGAACGATGGGAACTGGTGAAGGAAAAGAAGTTATGTTTCAAGTGCATAACTAAGAAGCACAGACGCAACAGCTGCAAAGCAAAGCTGTGCGGCGTGAACGAGTGTCGCCGTCCTCACCATCCGACTCTGCACCGGGAAGATAAGACGCCTAAACCCTCAACGACAAGTGAAGCCGAAGCTGTGCTGTCGGTGGCATCCAAAGCCACTGTGTCGACTCGAGCGGTCCTGCTGAAGATGTGCCCAGTCACCGTCGTCGGGCCACGGGGGGAGGAGAAGACCCATGCTCTACTCGATGAAGGGGCTACCATTACCCTCATCGACGAAGAGCTGGCAAAGAAGATCGGCGCCAAGGGACCTCTCACACCACTTCACATGCACGGAGTCAACATGTCTCAGCACGAGGAAGGCAGTCAGCTGGTCACGGTGCACCTGAAGGGAAAGGATGGGAAGAGACATAAGCTTCGGGCACGAACAGTCAAGAACATGAAGCTTCACCAGCAGTTCATTCCCAGCGCACTACTGAAACAAGATCACCTGCGAGACCTGCCAAGGGAAGAAGTGTGCTACGACCTGGCACATCCTGGTATCCTGGTGGGGACAGACCACTGGGAATACATCGTATCCCGAGAGCTGCGAGTTGGAGGCCCGAATCAACCAGCTGCCTCCAGAACACAACTCGGCTGGGTGGTACACGGAACAGCACCACGCAGTGTGATCCACAACAGAGATGGCGTTCTTCACGTCTTCACCCCTGAACCTGGTGGAAACGTGAACGACCAGATAGATCAACGCCTACATGACACTGTAGAAGAAGCTCGACGCGCCATCAAAGAAATCAGGGAGGTGCACGCAGCAGCGGGATTCACGCTACGAGGATGGAACGCCAACAAGAACGAAGTGATTGGCGACGTGCCCACGCAGCTGCTGGCAACATCACCGACCCGACTAGGTGGAGACGGGCCCGCAAGTAAAATACTTGGCCTGCACTGGGACGCCGAACGGGACGAGCTGGGGTTCAACACCTCGATGAACCGAGTTCCTGCGGAAGTGCGCGCCCAGACCCGTCCGCCTACCAAACGAGAAGCACTCAGCGCGGTCATGTCTATATATGACCCCCTAGGATTGCTGAGTCATTACACGATACGTGCGAAGATCATCCTGCAGAGTCTCTGGCGCATCAAGATGTCATGGGATGAGCCGATTCCTGTAGAAGAAAACGAGATGTTTGCGGCTTGGCTGCAACAACTACCTGACCTCACCTGCCTACGACTGGAACGCTGTTACGCCCTGGAAGGTTGCCAAGGCCTGGAGCTGCACGTGCTGTGTGATGCCAGCGAACAAGTCTACTCAGCCGTGGCTTACTGGCGCATTACTCGACCCGACGGCACCATCAAAATAAGCCTCGTGACCGCCAAGGCAAAGGTCGCTCCAAGGCGCACGCAGACGATACCTCGTCTGGAGCTACAGGCAGCAGTCATCGGCGCCAGACTGGCAGACACAATCAAGAGAGAACATCGGATTGTGGTCCAGAGGACGGTATACTGGACAGACTCCATGACGGTGATACATTGGGTACGACACGATGCACGCAGATATACACCATTCGTCGCGCACCGTCTTGGAGAGTTAGCCGAGCTCACCCAACCTGAAGATTGGCGATGGATCCCAAACAGTGACAATGTAGCTGACGACGCTACACGATTCGCGCACACTCGCATCACCAGTGACGACCGATGGTTCCAAGGGCCGGAGTTCCTACGTCACCCAGAGGAACTGTGGCCAGCCGAGGGAACGCCCGCAGAAGAGGAGGAGGTCCTGCTGCACGTGACCACAGAGGACAAACAAGGCGACGAGTGGTTGCCGGATCCTGCGCGCTTCTCCAAATTCGAAACACTGGTCCGAGCAGCTGCGAGGGTGCTGGCTTTTATAGACAAGTGTCGGCGCCGAGCTACGGGATTGGAGCATCGTAACATCGAGGAAGCCGAGCGCGCACTCATACGCCGTGCGCAGAGAGATAGCTTCCAAGACGAATTACTACGTATGAAGTCATCTCGTCCCCTGCCTAAGACGAGCCGACTGTTCCGGCTGGATCCAGTGCTGGAGGAAGGCGTATTGCGGGTGAGAGGCCGCATAGGAGCTGCCACTGCACCGCTTGAGATGAAGCGACCTATCATCCTCGACGGACGCCACCGCACTGCGAAACTCATCGTGCTACGTGAGCATTGCGCTGCAGGTCACGCCAACCGTGAGCGTGTGACCAACGATCTGAGGCAGCGATACTGGATCATCCATCTGCGACCTACTGTGCGCACCATAGAAAGGGAGTGCGCCCTCTGCAAAGTGCGAAAAGCGAAGCCTCAGGTTCCAGCGACTGGGGACCTGCCTCGCGCTCGCCTCGAACCATTTCGCCGCCCCTTCACCCACTGTGGGGTGGACTACTTCGGGCCCATGATAGTGAAGATCGGACGACGTCGTGAGAAGAGATGGGGCGCGCTATTCACATGCCTCACGTCGCGCGCTGTACACCTTGAGATCGTCCCGTCACTGTTCACGAGTTCGGCGATCATGGCGTTGCGAAGAATGGCAGCCAGGAGAGGATGGCCGAGCACCATGCACTCAGACAACGCCACAAACTTCCGAGGCGCTGACAACGAGCTACGGGCCGCCTACGCAGAGTGGGCGCCAGCGCTGAAAGAAGAGGGCTTACTTCATCGCATGGAGTGGCGATACATACCCCCAGGTGCCCCGAATCAAGGGGGCGCCTGGGAACGGCTGGTGCGATCAGTTAAAGTCGCACTAGCCTCCACCCTGAAAGAGAAGGAGCCGACGGAGGAAGTGCTGTGGACTCTACTGGTTGAGGCGGAGTACTCCATCAACGCCCGACCCCTGACTCATGTAAGCGTGAGTCCACACGACCCGGAGGCGCTGACCCCCAACCACTTCCTGTTGGGGTCATCCACTGGCCTACCCACCACTGGGCCATGCAGCGACGACGACCGACGCACCTGGCGTGCCAGCCAGGCGCTCGCCGATCACTTCTGGCAGCGATGGGTGCGAGAGTACCTACCGACTCTCGTTCCTCGCGGCGGGCCAACCGACAACACCAAGCAGCTGCGATTGGGAGACATCGTGCTCGTGATCGATCACACCCTGCCACGCAACGTGTGGCCGATGGGATTCGTGCATCGGATCTACAAGGGACCTGATGGCGGCGTGCGAGTGGCGGACGTCCGAACGAAGACCGGCGTCTTCAAGCGTCCCGTCACGAAGCTCGTCGTGCTAGTGAAGGAGGCTCGCAGCGCTGCGCCGGGGGGAGAGCTGTTGCCGACAACGACGAGCAACGAAGAACCCCGACGACCGACCGTCGCCGACAACGATGAGTAACGACAGGCCCCGAAGATCGACTGTTGCCGAACACTCATCGGTACGAGCAACGACAATCGCCGAGCGACAACGTGTGTTGCCGACGACGAGCCCGGAAAAACCCGACGGCGACCCGACCGCCACCCGACTTGTTCCGATTTAGTTTAAACATGTCTTTACGTGTAAATATTGATTACTTTGTGTAGCCAATTAGAGTGGGGCATTTGAAATGTTTTCACTCAGTAGTATGTATGTTGCGCATGTAAATTGGGGTATAAATATAGGGGTGTTTTTATGTAAAGTGTATTCCAGTTCCAGTGTTAGTAAAGTAAGCTAGATAGCAATAAATGATAAAATAATAAATAGTCTTTTAATACAGTCCACCACACTAATTTTTAAGCCAAATGGTTTTTTTTTAGTTATCTGGACATAGAAAGGACCACAGGTAATGCAGTAAAGTAATTCTAATAAAATCATAGAAAAGTAAAAAAGAATTAAAATTACGTATTTAAAAAATACATAGTGACACCTAGTGATGATTTTTTAAATTACACCTAGCTAAATATTTGTCAAGTTATTTCTATACATAAAATATCGCTATTGACATTGTTTTTTTCTATGAGAAGCTATTTGTAATAAATTTATGACCTATACTGTAAGTTACCTTGCTAAAATGTTTATAGTTTCAGCGTGGTTTTATTCTAACCAGTTTTTGTCTTTTTTTTCAGATATGAGATATTTTCCCGCAGTAAAAAGTATCTTATATGTCGACCCAGATAACCAGCTATCATCCATCAAAATCTATCTAGTGATTTTCTCGTGATGCGTTCCCAGAGAGACAGACAGAAAAATATTCTAAAAACTATAGTTTCGGTCTCTGTATTGATAATAATGACTATATCAATAAGATTTTCCAAACAGTATTTAATGTACAGATTCGACTTAGAATTTTGATATATCTATAAATTAAAAGGAAATATAAAACTTATCTCTTATTTATTTACTGCACATATTTTATTTACGACTAGCGACGTACGTTTAAATATAAAATAGACTATATATATATATATATATATATATATATATATATATATATATACATATATATACATATATACATATACTATAGTCTGTTCTATATTATATATATTAGGTATATAGCGAGTAAGTGTCCAATAAGTAGGAAAAAATTCTGCCACCTACGAGCTATTTTAGCGTGCGCTGCACATACCGTTAGAGTTACACGTATATAATGTACCTACTATATAAATAAAACTATCTTTTCGGATTTTTTCGCGGATTTTGGTTTTTGGTTCCCGACGTTTCGAATGCTTTACAGCAATCATGTTCAGCCTTTTGTGTGTCCATAAATGATTACTGTAAAGCATTAGAAGCGTTGGAAACCAAAAATCAAAATAAATTTGTGAAAAAATCCGAAAAGGTAATTTTATTTAAAAGTTATATATCTTTGTTTGTTTGTTTGAACTCGCTAACCTTAGGAACTATTTAAAAAATATTTTTGCATTAGATGGCCCCTTAATTGAGGAAGGCTTTAGGCTATAATATATCATGATATCACTATCCAAAGGAGCGGAGCAGTAATATAATATATAGTCTGTCTATTCCAAACTAACCATTTAAACGTAGATACCTAGAGGTGTGAACCGCTAGTATATACCTAATAAAAATAGTAATTGCGAATGTACCTTAGGAGATAGACATATACTATCGCTGACTTATTTGTAGACCTTTTTAAGACCTACAATTTGTTAGTACATTATTTTGATGTATATCTTAAGGTTTAGCCAGCGGAAGGTTTCTAAGAAGGGCTCGATAAAACCAGTAATTGTAATTTCCCGTGGGATCGAAAGATTTTCCTGACGTAAAAGGTCCTAAATGTTAACCCGACTAATAAGTTATCACTCCACCAAATTTCGTTGAAATCGGTTCATTACTTTTTGCGTGAAATGCGCACACACAAATAGACAAATTGACAAAATTTTTAATAAATATTGTTTTGGAGTCTATATTGTATACATAATACGTTACAGTCATTGTTTTTTTAAAAATATTTCATATACAGATTTCGCTAAGTTACTGCTTTATTATAGTATAGATAAAGTTCTTAAAGTACTTCTAACCTAATAAACATGGCTATCCTTCAAATAAAATAAATTAAATGTAGCTTAACAAAGTGTACCTACAGTTTCACACAAATACGAGATAAGAGAAACTTGCTCCACGTTAACTTACACGTAAACGAGCCATTTTTCTAAGTAAACACGCAAATTCCGGACCTAAAGTGGGATTATTTAGAACAAGAAACGACAACACAGTCCGAGCACTCAAAGTCGACATAAACAAGTTTATCTCAACGAGAAATCGAACGACCTAACAAAACTCATAAATACGTTTAAACTATTCGGTTAGTTTTATATAACGAATATTTGTGTAAGAACCAGAACCGTATACTGAAAACTTTCAATAAGAAAAAAATATATACACTTTTTAAATGACGTTTAAAAATCTATAAAAACAAAAATCGTGATTGCGTAAAACGCGAATTACAAACGCTAACTAACTTGAAGATTGAACTGCGAAGATATAAAGTTGTAATTACACAGTGTTATGTATATGTTTTATATAAGTTGATAGTCTTGTTACATATTGTTACTTATGTTATTAATATTTTAAATATTTTATAAGTTATTCTAGCGACTCACCCTCGCTCCGCAGGAGAAAACCACTTGAGGGAACCACTGAAGGGATTCTGATGTTTGGTATGGTGATAGCTGGTTATCCGTGTCAATATATAGGATACTTTTTACTGCGGGAAAATATTTCATCTCTGAGAAATCTATACTAAACGTTAAAACGTAACTAGAGACGAACCCGAGCGGAACGAGGGTGAGTCGCTAGTAATTAATACTATCCTTAGACAAAAAGAGCAACAAGAAGTTTTTCAATAATATATAAATTAATATAAATAATATTGGAAAGAATCACGACTAATTGCTTTACTATGTAATAATAGAAGATTTTTGAGGCCGAGGATTGAGGGTACGGATACAGTAGTGAAGATATACCTAATGACTCATATAATTTTCTTTAACTAAAACAAATTTTCGCCTGCTATTATTCTATTTTGTTCGTTCTAGGACGCAGCTGTGGCTGTCTGTGAAGGCACTTTCCTAAGTGTTTATTGAAGTTCTGCCCTTCTTTCGACCAACTATATAAGAAAAACAACGTAGGTTTTGTTGTTCTATACTTATATGTATGTATATACATTAAAGATTGGATTACAATATGTTTTAATATCTTGTGCCTATGTTTTAATATGTAAGAGAGAAAACTTTTTAAATTGTGTGTTGTTTTACATGACTTGTACAGTAATAACTAAGTGTACATTTGTTTTGTATATATGATTAAGGGTATTTGTAATTTCCTTTATTGTAAACTAGCGACCCATCCATAGTTATAGGTACCTAACTATAGCTTATGTATTATTCCATGTTTATCTGTTTACTAAATTTCATCTAAATCCGTCTAGTCGTTTCAGCGTAAAAGAGTAACAAACAAACAAACATACTTACAAACTTTCACATTTATAATTGTAATCCGATAACATATTTGATGACACGTTTGGCTCAGTTTGTAGTGAATCTACTTGCTGTGCCAGCGGTGGCGGGTTCGAGTCCCGCTGGGGGCATTCATTTGTGTGGTGAACACGAATGTTTGTACTCCAGTTGTGGGTATTTATATTTATAATATAAAGTCACGTATTTAAATTGTATCTTAACACAGCTCAAACCACTCTATCAGGCATTTTTGAACTTTGAATTTTTAAAACGTTAAAATTTTTTACTTATTTTTATATTTTAAAACATTTTAATATTCGCCTCTTTTGAAATCGATTATTTGTAGTTCACATACAAATACCTTTTTTTCTTATTATCTCATTTATTTTTTCAATTTTCATTTAGCAGATAAATTTTAAATATTTTTTTTTAATTTTCAATGTTGTTACCATAATTTTATGATATTGTTATATATTAACTGCCCGATATAATTGATTAATAAATTTTTAGTACTATTATCTTCTACTTGAATTAAAAACCGAATTAGTGTTATTGTAGCTTCTGTAATACGAAAGGTTACTCATAAACAAGATTTGCTTTAGAAAAACAAAAAAAGCTGATAGTGAGACAATTGATATAAGCTTAAGTCAAAATGGAGCAGACGTATAAAGTCCGCAACAAATTGATTGCTGCGTGGAGAGTTTCAGTGGAGTGGAGTGGAGAGAAATAAATCAAAATGTCTGTCGTTTTTGTCTGTGGGAGATTCTTTTACTATCTGATATACTATTAGAGACATGTAATTGAATCTAATAAATGAGAAAAATCAAAATCCAAATCAGATTTCTTTTATCGATAATGTAATATAACAATACCTGCCACGCTAATATGACATGAGTCATATTATGAATGTTTTTATTTCTAGAAACGTATGAATATATATTATACATAGTATCTTATTTAATATAGAAGTAATATTGGTATTTATTAATATAGAATTTTATCTGGAAACTTTTTTTACGGTTAACTTAATTAAAGGCTTTCATGATATATAAATTGTGAAAGTCTGTAGAAGATTTTGCTGCAGCATAAAAATAAATGTGTATATGAATAAATTAAGAGAAAACTTTGTACTTCTTTTTAAGCTTATTGCGTGTCAGGAGTATGAACTTTGGCGTAGTTAAATTTCATATAGAGAAGGACTGTAGAAAACTAAAATTTATTGACATCCTATTGCCCGCGGCTCTGCTCACAAATTTTATTTACGAGTATGTGTAATTACTAATTTTGAAATGTTATATAGCCACATCATTCATCAATTTTGTTTGCTTGTGTGCACACGCTAATCTCTGAAGTTGGAACGGATCTAATTTGAAAATTCTTTTTTCATTTCTCTCTATGGCCGTTTATCAAGTGAGGTACCTGTGAAACTTTGACAAATGACCTCAATAACCTTCAAAATCAATGAAATATGGTGCATTTTCAACCATAGGGCGATCACTTGTATATTTTTACATCAGGAACTTTACAGTGTAAAGAGTAGGTACATAGAAAGGATATTGTAAGGTTGCATAGATAATGGTTGGCGAACACACAAAAGGAAAAAAGTATAGGTAGTATATCTAATAAAAAAACCTAACATGTAAAAAAATGCACGTCTCGCAACGCAGTTCTACTACCGCAAAAAGTTTTGAGATTTAGTGTAAAACCAAGTTGGTTAATTTATTCAGTACCTACCTTCCGTACATATGGAAGCATCTATTCAACAATTTTGTCATACATTTTTACCTAATTAGTTAAATAACAACATTTTATAGATGCCGTATCAATATTAGATATCTTTATTTCTTTTATAAGTAGAATGACTTCTAGCTTAATCCACAAAGAAGTTACAGGGGAGGGGGGAAGGGGGGGGGGTCTTTTTTGTTCTACTTGGCAGCTTGATAATTATATCTTTTAGTATCTCAACAACAAAAACTTAATAACAAATTTGTTGATAGATATATGTATAAGAGGTATACATAAATTACATACAAATAAAACAAAACATTTAATTAATAAAAAAATTGTGGTTATATTATCATATATCATAATTTAAAATGTAGGACATTAAAATAGAAAAGCATAAATAATGAAACACGACAAAATATTTCCGTTTGATACTTTCCCTTTATCTAGGACATGTTCATTTATCACTGTCTTATTTTATTAGATCCTTAATCGTTGCAAAGCTGTTTTTAAAAGAGCTGTATACTTAGTATAAAATAAATATTATATTTATGAAACAGTTCAAAATACTTTAGATCCAGTTTGTTTTATAATTATTTCTACGTACATTATTCTACTAATAATATTATTATAAAGGCGAAAACTTGTGAGGATGTATGGTTGTCTGGAAGTCTGGATGTATAGATGTATGGATGCTTGTTACTCTTCCACGCAAAAATATTAGATAGATTTTAATAAAACTTTACAATAATATAGCTCATACATACTAATAACACAATGGCTACTTTAACTGTACTGAACTGTACATTTTTTCAGGATAAAAAGCAGCATATGTGCTTTTCTCGACAATAATAATCTATCTCTGTGCCAAATTTTATCCAGATTCGTTCTGGCGTGATTGAGTAACAAACAAACATCAATCTAAACTTTCATATCTATATAAATAAAAATGAATGTTGGTAAGCGCATAACTCAAGAACGGCTGGACCAATTCGGCTACTTTATTTTTTTGTATGTTCCTTAAGGTCCACGGAAGGTTTTAATACTTTGAAAAAAAAACTATATCCATGTTACTATATCCAATCTAGGAACGAACCCGAGCGAAGCGAGGGTGAGTCGCTAGTTTATAATATTAGTAATAAGAAGTAAGATTAAAATATGTTATCCTCATTTACCAGGCAAGCAAACATGATTGAGTAGTTTTAATCGTTTATTACTTATAAAGTACACTAATAAATCCTGGTTGAGTTACATGCTCCTCGCCAAGTCAAATGTTTACGAATACATAAACTTTCATGCGGTCTCTACTAACACTTTCGATGTGTGGCCACTCCGTAAACACCGCCTAAGTTAGGCCAGCATTTTCGCACCATATTCACTTTGATCTATTGCTAAGGGTTATTGACCATTTTAAATAGGCGTTTAAAAGCTAGAATACTATATTAAAAACGTACAAGTAACTTTGTGTATTTATTATATTTATAGTTAATAATTTTTTTTGAAGCTCTTACAAAATAAATGATTCTATACAAGATATTGTAAATTATCCTCTCGTCCATTAGAATGTTAAATAAAAATTGTTGTACGTAGGTATATGAGATTATATGTAAAAAAATAGATAAAAAGGTTAATAGTCTCTTGGCACTTCTTCATATGGGTCGTTCATTGTTGCAACTGAAAAAAAACAACAAACTAAGTAATATAATTTAAGAAAAGGAATAAGTCCTCCAAATTTCGCGTTTCTACGAACAGCGGCTTAGGCTGTGCATTGATCGATCAGTCAGTGAGTCAGGAAAAAACATTTTATATATATATATATATATATATATATATATATATATATATATATATTAGTATTTATTAATTATATTATACTAGCAACTCACCCTCACTCCGCTCGGGTTCGTCCCTAGTTACGTTTTAACATTTAACGCGGAGATGAAATATTTTCCTGCAGTAAAAAGTATCCTATATGTTGACCCGGGTAACCAGCTATCATCATACCAAATTTCATCAAAATCTGTCCAGTAGTTTTCGCGTGATGCGGTAACAGATAGACAGACAGACAGACAAAAATTCTAAAAACTATAGGTTTGGCTTCTGTATCGATAATAAAGTCTATTTCAATAAGATTTTCCAAAAAATAGTTAATGTACAGATTCGGCTTCGTTACAATTTTATTATATGTATAGATATATAGATAACATAGTATTAGATAGGATTTAATTTATAATTTGAACGCTTAACCTATTAGAATTAGGAACACTTAATATCAAATGCTTAGATGCTGCATTATTGATATACCAACACCGACGCGTTAGTGCTCTCCACGAAACTTGACACCATTGATTAATTGCCTACAAGATTCCCCCTAATTGATTACTTTGTAATCTTGTTTGTATCTTCAGTGACGTTCACTTATTGTATCACAGCCACAGTTTTTCATCTTTTTTAAAAGTTTCTTATTAGCGAGACAAGAAATTGACATGATGAATTGCTTCCACCGTTTAAACCAAGAATACTAATAAATTACCGGAAAAAAGTAAACATTTTTGAAGTGAAACTTTTTTGTGCGCATGAGAGTAAAAAATCTGGGTCGCAGCACGAGAAATCGTCACAAAAAACCGTCATGGTTGCCATAGTAACCGCTTGCCTTAAGTTGCCATAGTAACCGTTTTTATTGTCTGAAAAATGATATATATGGTATTCTTTCTGTTGCTCTCTTCAAAGATTATTATTTCAACTAGGTAATTTGTTTTCAAACTTGCAAAATATTTATAACTAGCGGCTCACCCTCGCTTCGCTCGGGTTTGTCCCTTAGAAAAGCCGTCCTGCGATAAATGTAAGAATCCCGCTAGATAGAAGAAAATAAAATATTATTCTCTCCTCTTTGTGTGATGTTCGTTTAAATTATATTTTTGTCTGAATGTAATATTAAAAGTTTTTATTAATTCATTAACAGATTTAAAATATAAAAGACCAATGAATTATCATTTCTAACACGTTTCCATAGAAACTAAATTTTTTTATATTAATATATAATTATTGAAAAAAAAAAAAATGAAACCTATTAAGCAATAACAATGACAATAAAACTAAGAGTATATAAAAATCTGTATAATTTTATCTAACCGTTTTACCTATAAGCGTTGCATATTCTTTATGTAAATTTTAGCCATAATTTTTTTCTTTCTAATGAAACTTAGAGTATAAAGAATTCAACTCGCTAAACCGTAACGATCCTGAGATAAAGTGGTTGCTATCTTTTTTAATCAGGTGCTATCATTAAATAAATTATACTTTATTCTACTCAACTAGCTTATGTAGAGCGGCTCACTGCTTTCCTAGATCGTATCGTTTGGTGGGGAAAGTTGTGACAAATGGACACAGTGAAATTTTCGGCAAAATAAGTTAAAAACTTTAATCTAATCACTATTCCGCGAAAACCCTTTTTCTTTCACCAGAAAAAGATAACAATATAAAAATAGATTTAGCTCTTTCAAATAAAACGGAAATAGACAGATGGAAATTTACATGGATTTTGGTATTGTACAAATAGCCATAAAAACAATGAAGGGTAGTTATTAAAATTACAAATCTTAAAACAAAAAACATTTTAATTGTCTTTATAGAATAGCTATTTTAAAGACTCTCTTCGCTTCGCTTCGCTTGGATGCACTCCTATATGCCTAACAGTAACCTATCTAGGTCATAGTCATAGTCTACCAGTGTACTAAATTTCATCCAAATTCATCCAGCTGCTTCAACATAGAAGTGTATGAGACATACAAACACACATACAAATTTCCGCATTTATAATAGTAAATTCTATACATTAAATATGTTAAACGTGTAAAACGAAAATATCAATCACTTATTTTTAATTAATTATTATTTATACTCAAATAAGAAAATACTTGCACTGACAATCATACATCAAAACGTCCATTTATCAGTAGAGAAAAATCACTCAAAGCTTTAATTCGCCGACAATTCGAAAAGATAAGATGAGGTCTGAGCAGAATCCCTCTATTATTTGAAACGGGTCTGACAGCGAAACTTTTAGTTCCTCAGCTTGGTAAGTTTTCTCAGACGGACATTGGATCTATTGATAGCGTTTAAGCGAACAAATTGGGCATGACTAGCCATAAAATCTATTGTTCTTGATAGTAGGCTTATTTTATATTATTAGTTCAGTTATTCGATATTTAAATAAAACTATCTTTTCGGATTTTTTTGCGGATTCACTTTGATTTTTGGTTCCCGACGTCTCGAATGCTATTCAGCAATCATGGTCACGGGAGAGACTAAGGTGTTAAATGTTTCAAAGGCATTATATAGTTGTTACAGACAGCCTACCCACAAAATAATAAAATGAATTCAAAAAATTGAAAAATGGCACCAAAGTACCTTACAATATTTGTTAATTTTAATTTTAAACATTTTTATAAAATTAATTAGTTTTATAATTGAATATGGCACAATATTTATTTAATTATAGTTGTTATTATCATAATTATTACATTTTTTTAGAATTTGTAGAAAACTTGATTAATTAGTAATCTATATTTAGTGTTGCCATTCGTATATTTATAATAAATAACATGTGATTTGGCAATAAAAAACGTCAAAATAAGCCGCTATCTATACATGAAATATGGAATAAAAAGGAACCTAGGTAATTCACCGGTCTTTATATAATACCTTAAATTAAAAGTTTATACTAAAAGTAACAATTCCAATAGTATAAAAGTAAGAACCTACATCACTTTTAAATAAATAAACAGATAAACTATAAAATTCACCTTCCAGTGCTCCTAAAGGATATTTCGTGTTTTTTATTAGATCCGTTTTACTGTCGTCTTATAAAAAATATATACGTATTTCGTGGTGTCTGAATTTTAACAAAGATTTATTTCCTGTTTCTACTTTTGCGTAAGAAATATCTGCTCATTTTTTTTATTTTTTCAATTTTAGATCTAAATATTTTGTGCTAATATAATACCTTAAATTAAAAGTTTAAACTAGTTAGTTTATATACTGAATAAACTATAAAACAATTTAACAAGTCTCAATTAAATTATATGCTCCGTCCTATTCTGTTGAGTTTTGTAAAACTTAATCTTTACCATATTGTAGTTCTAAATACGGTTAATTGCCGTTGACCAAATAATGTGTTAATTGAGTAAAAAGACGTCCAAAATCTCCTAACTTAATTAATTAACTAAAATAAGCGAGTAACATATTGAAATTGGAATGTTAGCAATACAATACTAAAATACTATGCTAGGAAACCTATTTGTTAAATATGCTTTGCTAATTTTGATCTATAATAACAAACCAGTATCGTGTTTCGTGCCTATCGCCTACGGAATATAGTATGTTCTCATATTCCTTTAGCTACAAATTTCATGTGAAATAACATGGGGCATTGTTTTCAACGTTGCTGTGTAATATTAAATACTATCAAACCAATATTTAAATATTCTCATTTCTTATAATTTATTTTGCCTACTATTGTCCTCCAAAAATTTAAAACCATCAATAAAGTATATTGCGAAACAATCAATAGATTTATTGCTACATACCAATTTTATACAAAGCGTTTAAATTGTGGCCATGAAGTTGTGACATATTTTTCTCATATTTGTCAAATACAATCTGCAGCATTCAAAACACGTATGCGATAAGGGCCACCGCCGCTACGGCCTTACTCTGATATAGTACATTGTAGTCGGTCTGGTTCGGTCCGGGCACAGTCCTCGTAAGCTTTGTATTCAACGCGTGTTTACAAACTTCCAGCGTCACGTTTTGCTATCGCCAAAGGATATTTGCATCGCACTTCTACAGTTTAGTACAATCAAATACAGTAGTGTGATAATATTATAGCTTTTCAACGAACTTTTGTAATGAGTTGATAATTTCAATAATAATATTATTTATTATAAAAAGTTATGAATATACGTTATTTATCGATCGTTTCGAATTTTTGACACATATAAGTGATTTAATATGAAAAAGTTTTTTATGCTATCAACTTTGCTGTATAATGCCCTAAGATGACGTTGTAGCGTATTATTCTACACTGTTCAACTAATTACCATGAAGATTTCAATTTCACGGCAACCAAAAACGCGGAGCTATGGTCAAAAGCTAGTATGAACGTTATAAATTAAATAATATTAATCATGTTTGAGCTATTCTATTTCTAAATATAAACATATGCCACGCCCTTCAGATAATTCCAATTAGTTATGTTTCTTCTATAGGTAATAGTCCAAAACAGTTTGATTTGACTATTCCAATAGTTAAAACTTTTATTTTTATTTATCATGTTTTTTTTGTGATAAATCATACATTTAAAAGTATTATAGAGCTATTTACTCCTATATTGTAAATATAAGGCTGAACAAGCATCAAATTTAAGGTCAAGAAGGATGAAATTCTATAGCATTGGAAAAATGTTTATCAAGCTCCCTTCAAGAGCACTTTACTAAGGGACACAAGCGTTTAATTTTGTTATCATAGCATTTTTGTCAAGTTTTGTAAAAAAAATATATAACTATTTTTATGTACATACAAATGTACATAAAACTAGCTTTTGCTAACGGCTTTGCTCCCGTATCATCCCGCTCATCTATAATTGCTCCGTTATTACGTATATTAACTTAGACTTTTATTCCCAAATACTAGAACGTTGAAACATAGTTTTATATGTTAATATGAATTCAAATCTCTGTTTATACTTTTATGGCTTAATAATCTTTAAAAGATTACTACTACTACTGTTATTATTATAAAACTGCGAAAGTTTGGATGGATTATTTATTATTATTTATTTATTTATTTGATTATTATAATATGTACTAATACAGCATTTTTACATAAGTGGACCCACAAAACTGTTTGCACAGTTTGTCTGTGGGATTATTTACTACTCCATTTTTATTTTTTATATATTATATTATTTATTACTCCATCACGCTAGAATGGCTGAACGGATGTTGATGAACTTACTTTTTATCCCGGAAAATGTATGGTTCCCGTGGGATAGATTTGTTTTTTGTTTTTCACTCAAACGAACGAACGAACCCGAGTGAAGCGAGGGTGAACCGCTAGTATTTTGTAATTAATGATCTAAATATGTTGCATAAGTTTTAATAAATTAGTTACATATTAAATCGAATAAATTTTCCTTCATACATTGGGTTAAAAACTATAGAACTTGATGATTTCTCGATAACTTCGCGTGAATTTTCACGATGCTTCCTTTGATGTCGGATATACGTTTGTATCGAATTGCCATTCCATTTGGCTACGAAAGTAAGGGGAAAGAAAGTGCACCTATGTCCGGGCTGCTATTGGAAATTTCTTTCAATTGAAAAACATTTATGTAAAGGGGTAACTATTCTTGACCCATTTCGGGATTGAAAACCATAACCTAAACTAGATCATTTTATGAAGTTATCGTTTTATTTATCCGGTTTTATACAGTTATATTAATAGTTTTACAATACAATTAATTGTAAAATAAATTTAAATTACTATACAGGATAATATTATAGATATTATGTTAAACTTATGAACTTTTGAGTTTTTGATTATTAAAAAAACCTTTTATGAACACACAAACAAATAATATTGACATTTATTGCTATTAAGCTTTATTTTTTGACTTTTTATCTAATTCTAAAACCCGAATTTAATTGATATACAGACAAAGACATCTTTGTATAATAAAATAATATTATATGAAAAAAAAAATGTGAAAAAAAAAAGGAAAATATTAACATTAATTTCATATAGTGTTGTACCTCGATTGAATCATGAATGAATCTATTATATTATATTGTTTATTATTGCAAATATTTTATCAATCCTGTGACCTCCAACAACAAAGAAGTACCGGTCAAACACATCCTTACCGTGCTACGACAATTCTTAATAACCATAGAACATAATATGTATATTCTCCATGTACCATTATACATAAATGCGAAAGTTATACAATATACATACATATTTTTTGGACGATTTACTCTCGAAACGCTCGGATACGTCCCCAGGTGTCTGACTGTAGCCTGTGTTTTACTTCAGGTCTATATTTTATCCTTATCTGTACAGCAGTTATAACGTGAAAAAGCAACAGACACACACACACACGTACAGGTACATACAACTTTCACGTTCATAATAGTAGCCCAATAAAATTTATTATAAATCAGAATAAGATATAATCTACGCATGATAAATGGAATTTTGATTAATTTCTTGTTAATATTTCACCAATATATAAATAGTGGGCATTTCCGCCGTAGAAATAATGCAGCGTGAATCCGCCTGTAGGAAGTGGAGTCTTATATAAATTTACAGACCATTACATTATTTATTGCCTGTGACCTATTTATGATTTTGTGAAATTGGAAATATTCCAACGTATAGATTATGAACCTGTTAAATATGTACTTGTTGTTGACATTTTTATAATGTATGTATATTATTATGGCTATGGGGAAGTGAGGATTTACCTAATAAATAAACTATATAATATTTTTGTAATTGCTAAAGGCCTCACTGTTTTTATTTATTGAGTAGTTTATTTAATAAAGTAGTGGTAAAGTGCTTACTTGGTAAACCAAGAGAAGCGGGTTCAAATCCAAGGTGTGGCGTTTTTGTATTTTCATGAACCTAGCAAGTTTTCAAGCCTGCCTACGTTACCGCCGAGTGGTGTTTTTTATTTTATAAAAATATGTTTTCTGTTAGAAATCATTCTAATTTTAATCGAATACGGAAAATATTGGCGTTTGAGTTGCTTTTTCGCGCATACTAAGAGATTTGGAAGAACTAAAGCAATAAAATGTATGGCAAAAAAAACGCTTAAAGACCCGAGCGAAGCGAATATTTAGCTTAGATCTTTTTAGATATAGATTTTATTAGCACTAGTATTTGATAATTTTAAATTGAATAATTTCACCTTTTTAAACGACTTCCAAAAGGAGGAGGTTCTCTATTCGATTGGTATTTTTTTATTTGTAAATATTGAATATTTATATTATTTAACATATTACTAATGAAATTTAAGTAATGCTTAAAATCATTTGAAAGAAATGATAGAAATTTATTCCCTATTGAAATATAAGGATAAGAAATTTTCTAATTAAATTATATTCTGAACATTTTTAACATGAAAGTCGTCTTAGGTTAAAAGATTGAACATAAATTAATCGCCAAAAGCGGCTGGAAGTTATTAACAACCATAATGAGATGTAATACTCCGGCTTACGAATCGTATATATAACATTTCTATTAAAAATCTCATTTCTAATGATCATTGTTTATCACATATTCAGTTATACTACTTTTCGTTCGTGGGTTCGCTCGTGAGGTAGGTACGTCGATCAAAACTTTTTAAAATCTTGAATATAAGACAGCTTTATTGTTATTTTTACTCCAATTCGTTAAGTCATTACTGTGTGAAAAAGTAATAAAAATAACACTAAACGATCGCACTTACACATGTGCAACTAATAAAATTAATGGAACTCAAACTTTTTCTAATTCATAGGAAACAATTAAACATTAAGAATCTTTGGTAGTTTATTCAGGAATTCTAGTGGCAGATAGCACTCCATATACCTATACAACTGAGGGGTGAAAACAAATTACATACTTTGAAAAAGTCTTTAAAAGAAGATAGATACTTCCAAATGACTTTTGAATACAAAATATACTATTTTAGGCAAGCTGTTCAACATTTCTGAAAAGACGTACATCATACAACGCAACATAACAACGCCTTCAGGCCATTTTTGGGGTTTCCCCGCAAATTTAATAAAATGGGAGTGTAGCATCACTAATATATTGTCTTATAAGAATATATAGTTACTGGCAAGGTTTTTAAATAAATTATTTTAGATTATTCAACTGTAAATTCAGTTACAATGATATGCTTAGATATAATATCATGAATTGACACAGTAATGTTATCAAATGTTTCTTTAATCTGTCGGTTTGTAACAATTTTTATATAATACCCTCTTTTTCATAATTACCTTTGTATCGGACATTAACATAGTCCTTAGTAATAATTTATTTTCTACCCCTTTTCTGGGGAGTAATTTATTGGCTTAATTTTCTGTTAATTAACATTTTTAAGCCTTCTGTCAAACTTAAAGTATTAGTCAGCCGCGTCCTCAACCATAATGTAAAATCCTTACTAATATTATAAAAATGTGTTTGTTGGTTTGTTCTTTTTTCACGAAATAACTAATAATGTTATGGATCGATGTGATTATTTAAATAGTTTATAGGTCATACCATTGAAAGATAATTTTAAAGTAGCATGTAGTGGTATATTGGTCGGAAATCGGTCAACTGTTATATTATGATTTATAATGGGTTAAAATGAAACTAACAAAATTTATAGTTAATACTTACAAAAATATACATTATATATTTATTTGCAAGAAAAGCCATTTTTTCCTTACCCTCATTTATTTTCTTTTCCGTAAAATCAAAGTGAAATCAATTCTATATAAATTGCTCGTATAATAAACTTCAATTTACATTTCTACATACATAAGTAAGCAGGTAATTTTGTGTTGGAATTCTCGCAGATTGTCGTCTCATTTGATTACACCGGATTTTGCTTAATCCTTGTTACTTCGTGATATCGCAACTCCAATGCGATATTACGCTGATTTACCTTTTAAAATATCTGTCAATATTTGGTTTAATGAGCTTACGTTATTATTACTACAGTAATATTTTATAGCGGTCGAAATTTTACTAAAAATATGCAATTTATTAATGCAAAATTATGCGTCTATTATATTATTAATAATGGTTTTCGATATAGTTTATATATATTTTATTTTATGTGTACCTATAATTGATCACCATTTATATCAGCAATGCCACTTAGAGTAGAGATACTAAAAATCTTTTGTTGATATGTGACAATTTAAAAAAAACCGTTTGTGTAAATTAAATAATAAAAACATTTAAATTCATTTTATATTATTATCTACGTACATACAGGTGGTTATGTGAAGTCTACTTCCCAAGGGACCACTTACACACTCAACCACGACGCCTCAACGGTTGAAAGAGGCAGACCAAAACAAGCACGGGGTTGCTTTCTTTGTTCATTCTGCTGTCAGAGAAGTACTAAGAGAAACCCGCATAGTTCACCTCCCAAGGTCCACCGAGTTTGATGGCCTTCCATGTGCGTCTTTTTATATAAATCAAACCTACAGCAACTATAAGGTATGTATTTCGCTACTGCGGAAAATAATAAATGTTGGTTTCGATAACTTTATGTACCTAAATTTAGTTAATTATCCATGATATAAGAAAAACTCGTGTTAATTCAATAAAACTTACGGTCCTATAATAAAATCCTGTTAGAAAGTAAATATTTATATTCAATCAAACACATATTGTTGAAATAAAATATTCCTATATTCTATCATAAATCATATCCAGCAAAACAATAAAGTATGAAACTGTCATTTACAGTTCGATGGCTAATTCCTTTACGCGCCTTATTCGGATATTTTCTTTCCTCTTCAAGCTTTTGTAAGTGTGACAGCTTTATTCGATACTGTCATTTACTTTGACTTATTACAGACTATTTATTATGTATTTTTTATTATCTACTACGTATAATCTGTTACGTTTTACTTTATACACTTAACAATCAATGAAACATAATTTAAATAAAAAAAAGAGATAAATGATATTATTATTAAAATATTACAATATCATAATATTAGTCTAATATTTATAAGTAAGCTTCCTCGTTGGTATTCCTTCCTTTGGCTATATAAATCTAAAGGTTCTAAATTGAAGTCCCAGGTCGAATTATTTACAGTTACTTGATTTTTTTCTATCAAATGCCTGTACATTGAAAGCACATAAGACCGTCGGTCCTTTGAGTTGCCTCACTGATTTGTGCTTATAATAATGCTACAATTATCTTTATAATAATGTATGTACAAGTATGGGTTCTGAGACTGGAAATTATAAGTATAGCAATAATATTTTATGTACATGAGAGTCACTTATATTGGTTGAGGTACACTCCAAAAATAAGAATAGGTAATAAAGGTAATGAAGGTTTTCAGCCACTGAGTATTATATGTTACCACTATAACTACTATTTTATTTATTTCTTCTTTCTTCAATTTTCACTTTTTCGAATTTACTTGATCTACTCCTCAAACGTAAATACTTCCTTAAACAGATGAATAAAGAACTATATAGTAATAGAGATTCCGATTTTTTTTTAATAGTGACGATGATGTCACTATATATAGTCTGAAAAATATTTCCGTGTACTTGCCATAGATTGATAAATATCTTGACAATTATTATCCTTAAGCATCTTCAAGGCCTACTATTAAAGCTGTTCTACACTTCCCATTGTGTAACAATAAAATTTAGCCGTAAATAAATCATTGCTTAAAATTACAATTAAAAATAATAAATACGTATTTAAGAAAAATAAAACAAGATATTGGCGATTTCATCGTAAATCATTCGAACAAAACAATAAAGAATTAAACTGCCATTTACGGCTTGCTGGTAAATTCTCTTACGAGTTTTGCACGGATATATTATCCCACTCCTTCCGGCACTCGACAAACTCATACAATATTCGTCCGTATTTCAGTCTCGTTACGAAATTGTTAAATATTTTGAATTGAATATAAAAGTAAAAGGGTTTTTTGTAAATATTTACCATGTTATGATAATTATATCCAAACCAAAACCTCTATGAACGTCGAGGGACAGTCATATAAATATTAGCAAACAATTATCTATACATATAATAAAACTGTAGAGGTCGAATGTCTGTACATAGAAAAAAATAGCTAAAAACCGAGCCAGGGGGATGTAAGAAGAGACATAGAACAAATCCAGATTTTTTTCACATTTTTTGTTTCTCTGTCTGTTTCTCCAAACTGTTGGACCGATTTAAATGAAATTTTGTATGGTAGTAACTTATATCCCTGGTCAACAGCATAGATACTTTTTATCCCGGAGAATTAAAGAGTTCCCGTGGGATAGTTAAAAAACTAAACACAAAAAACTACTGACTGGATTTTAATGAAACCTTACAATAACGTAGTTCATACATCAAAATAATAAACAAGCAACGTTTTTTCCCGGAAAATATATATGGTTCCCGTGGGAAAGATTTGTTTTTGTTTATCTAGAGGCGAACCCGAACAAAGCGAGGGTGAGCCGCTAGTATTAATATACTTTCAGAAATTGCAATTATAATAAAAATAATTTAATGCTGGTATGGCAGTAAAAATCAGGAACATCTTTGAAAATTTCAATTACGGAAAACAGTAACGATGTAACGTAAAGAACAAAGTGTATTTACTCACTGATTTAAGCAGATAACTTCGTTGAGCGAGCGTTGGTTTGCATCAAACAGTTCCTTACGTTGCCGGATTCGATAGAGCCCAATCATAGCCCTTTGTAAGCTTTTTCTTAACTCAAAATGTATTTCAGTGTTACGATTTTTTTTTTCTATTTTTTTTTCTTTTAAGAAAACTGATTTAATTTATTAAAAAACAAAATTGCCAATCTGAATGAACATAATTCATAACATTTTTTTATTTTAACCTTCGTAGCTAAACTAAAAAAAAAAAAATACTTCATATTTTAATTTTATTATTTTTAACTTAGTAAATGAGTAGCTTTTATTTAAGTTTTTAGGTAAATCTCAAATATAAATATAACAAAAATGATCTACATCTAGTCAGAGTGTAAGATTATAACACGTCTTAAAGCGAGTTTTTCAACCATCAACGTTTCTATGATTTAGCCTCGATTGTAAAGAATGCTTCTTTTCAATCTAAAAGTTGTAATAACGGAAACGAATTGTTAGTTGAGAACGCTTGAGCAGAGTCACAAAGAACTAAATCTTTGAAAACATCGGTGATTCATTGCAGAGTGCGCGGCAGAATCGATTACGCTGTCGCAATTTCGCCTTCGCGGCTTTTAAGTTTTCTTCTAGATATTGCGATTACAAGTATTTCTAATTTAAAATTTAAAAATGAATTACTTTTTACCTAAACAAGATGAATAATGAAATTGAAAAATTTTTAGCTCTTAATATATTTTTTTTAAGTTTTTAATATACTTTTGATTACAAAATTTTTTTAGCTTTTAATATATTTTTATACTTTTTTTGAATATCATATTGTATAGGATAGTTATTATATTCTCTTTTTTAAATACTAGATGAAAATCGTTTCACGTAAAGAGCGAATTAAAATATTTTAAGCATGATCACGTACTAAATATAGCTGAAGAAATGTAGATCACATCAATGATTTAATGGAAAGCGTGCGACGAAATCGATTACCATACTCTTCTATTTTATTGCCATTTCATTTTGAATTTTTTTCCTAAATACAGTTACTTTTATGAAGAACGTGTCTGAAAATGACGACTTCAAATAAATTGATGTTCTTATTATTATTACCTATGACTACGTAATATTTGTGCACAAATCTATCCCACGGGAACCGTACACTTTTTAGGGATAAAAAGTAACCTATGTATTAGCTGATGTCTGAGTTATATTATTGTAAAGTTTCATTAAAATCCATTCAGTAGTTTTTACGTGAAAGAGTAACAAACATCCACACATCTATATGTACATCCATACATCCTCACAAACTTTCGTATTTATAATATTAGTAAGATTATTATAAAAATATTTTATAGTATTGTTATGCATCTCACCTTAACCAAGTATTTAGAGTATCTACAATGCTATCTATATTTTTGGGATTGAAAATATTTAAGATATTTATAAAAATAATGAATGGATATATTGTCATAGGTATGATTGTATTAGATGTTAGACAAAACATCTGCTTATACATTTGTTTGTGTTTTTTTTTTATAATCAAATCATGCACGCTTTAAATAATAATTGTGACATTAATTGTACGGTGAAAACTCAAAAAATAATAAAATACGTATTTAAATATTTTAATTTAATATTAATTATGTTTTTCTTTCCAGGTGATTTCGGATCGTTACATCACATCTCTTTTTGGCTTCGAGTACCTAGTAGTGACTTACGGTGTTCCAATTGTCATTACAATCAAGCTGATATATTAATAATCCATATAATATAGAGCAAATTTTAGGTTTCAGGTTAGAATAGGAATAATCTATCTATAGAATCTATCATCTATGATGAAGCCACTACAAATTTTCCTTTGAGGTAACAGAACCTGCTTTTATCTTTGTACGCGTAAAACAATGCATATAATATCATGTAACTATGTACATATGATTAGATATTCCATATTAATTATTGAATTGTAATTAAAATGTTAATTTTTCAATGGTTTCGTATGTTTACATTGCAAGAGAAAGTCTAAATTATAGTGAATTTTGTTATATTAAGTAGCATTCTACATTCATGTTTCAAGTAATAAAATAAATTGTTATATTAATATTAATATATTGAATTGATTCTACAATAAACAGAACAACAGATATTTTTTTATATTATTATTTTTTTATTTATTGTGAAAATAATTAATATTATTTAAAAAAGTAATGTACGTATGTATAGCCCGAAAGTATATCTTAGTTTTAAATAAATATTATTATTAGAAAGATAAGATCAAGTCAGTTTTAGTTGCCTTCCATAATGCTATGTCACTGGTACTGCTAACTACAGAAATATTTGCGCCCTTCAACCAAAAAAAGAACAAAAACAAAGAACTCACTAGTTCAGCATCCTCTTGAAATGCGTAAAAATAAAAAATAATGCAAGCTGCGGTTTATGTACTTAACTTTTTTCAAAGGAATTCGCAACAAATGCAAAGTGACATTAAACAGTCCAAGTTACATAACTAAAACATATAATAACACTAGCGATTCACCATCGCTTCGCTTGGGTTCTTATCTAGGTACGGTTAGTATGGAATAGATAAACTGTAGGTATGATGAACTGTTGTGGGTTGTATTATAACGTTTTTTTCTGTAGGAATGAGATGGTCTCCTGCGATAAAAAGTGCCCTTTGTCACTGTCCAGTCCTCCAACTATCTCCACTCAAAAAAACACGCCAATCCGTCGCTCTGTTTCGATGTAAAAGAAGGACAAACAAACAAACATATTTCACATACTTATTAACTTTAGTTTAAATGTCTATAGAATATATAATATACGAACTTTATAATTAGAAAATAGTAAAATCGATCAGAGTATATACTGTGAAGCCAAGCGGAGACAATTAAGTCGACGATGGCCACGTTCAATTAAGGACAAAATTATACTCGGCCTGATGACATAGCCCGTTACATCTTCATTAGCTCCAAATTAAAACGTTATTTTACTTCTAATGAAAAAATACAAAAACGAAACGTAATTTTTTTTATTTATTTATTAACTTAACTTCCTACTAACGTTAAAAATGTGAAAGCTTGTGAGGCTTTATGGATATATATTTATTGCACATACTTGAAAAAGTACTAAAAAGATTTTGATTAATTTTTACAGTAGCATAGCTTAAACATTAGGGTAGCGTATACACTATACTTTAAAAAGATATTATGTTATAAATAAATACGCATGCGGAGCCGCGGAAAAACTCTAGTTATTTATAAATAGAAATATTTACCAGCAATGAGTGATACCAGTATTTTGTGTATAATTACTATTTCATAGTGCATATTCCGTGGTTATCAGTCATATTTGTCAGATTCACGTTATTGGGTAAACATGTTTGAAAGTTACCTGGAAATCTGTTTTATGAAGTCTGATTTTATCAATCATAAAGGAAACATAATATTTATTTGAGTGGTGATTAAATAATCGTATATTTATCTATTTGTGTATATACATATATAAAAGTAAAATACCTTTAACTGATTGATAAAGAAATCTCGAAAAGTATAAATCCTACAAATTTGACACTTGGATGATTCAAAGGTTACTGTGACCAAAATTAAAAGTATCTTATTGATTAAAAATGACTAGTTCAAAATTTTGAGCAGTAGCTCCTCTAAGCCTAGGGGATGAAAAATAGGGTATTAAAAAAAACTTTTGACGATTTTAAAAACGATACGTTGAGTAGTATTTGAGATAGTTTTAACTTTAAAAAGTAAAGAAAGTATTATAAACTTTATTATAATAAATAACATAATTTTTTCCTATCTATACTGGTGGGTATTAATAAAATCACTGATAGTTTGCGGGCGAGAATTCAAATGAGATGATTCCATTTTGCTGTCAATTGACAAGCATTGTTACAGTTACAAAAAGCGAATATTATGCCACTAATTCAGAGAAAAGCGTCTTATTCTTTAAAAAAATCAGCGAAAGAAACTAATAAGTTGTTTCGAATTCGTTTATAGGAACTCAGACCAGTTAAATAGAATACTGCTATAGTGTTCTGTAACAAATAGACTTAGAAACTCGATGCACCGATAGTAGATAAGTTGTTCGAAAGTAAAACTTGAGTAGTAAAGTCGTCTAACAGAAGATCCGTTTCGAAGTAATAATGAAGACGTCAATAGAACCGTTTAATTTACTTCAAAATGGAGCGGTGGTTTAGGCATAGAGTTTGTACGGGCAAATAATAATGAGCCTCTCGATTGAAGATCGTAGAGTGGACTGCTGCCGACTGATTTGTGGTGACCTTTTCTAGATAAACTTGAAGAAATAATTAATTCTAAGTTAAGACGAAAAGTTTATGCGAAAAGAACGTGATCTGTTTCTTTAAGTTAGAAAACTCTAAGCTAATCGTTGCACAGTATCTACTAAAAGATTTAACTTTGACTTGATATAAATAAAAGTTATATATAATCACAAACTAAAAAATTATGTAGATGGTGTCCGCTAAAAATATATCAAAGTTAAGAAATACTAGCGTAATTTTGCTGCTATGTTAATATTCTTGATTTCGCTATTCAGATTATTTAGATTTTTTTTAAGAATAAGGATCATTTTATATAGATTTTAGTAATTAATTTGCAATTTTTGATAAAGAAATATTATTCATATTATAAACACAAAAAATAATACCGTATTCTTTTGTATTTATTAAGAATTAGTTCTCTCCCTCTTGAAAGAGAGATAAACAAAAGTCTGTTAGTTATTTTTATTTATTAAATAAAAAGTTAAGTGCTATCTTTAGTTATTTTAAATCATTAAAAATCATTAAAAGTACACCAAGTTTATATGTTATTGAAAAAATGATGATGTGTCTGAATTCTGAACGGTTATAACGTCGGAGACTGCAGGTTTTATGAACATTTTTTGATAGTTCACGCCAGATTCCTATATCCTTTGAAAACTTATCTCATTGATTTTATTCTATTTTAGTATTTAAAGTTTTAAGGAAGATAATAAATAAAAATAAAATAAAAATAAAAATAGCCTTTATTCTCTGACCAATTCATATAAACACTAAACACCTATTTTATAACTTAAGAACTATTGAGCATTTTAACACTTCTTATAACTTACATTTTACATTTTACACGATATTTTTATAGTGCCCTATCAACAACTGGTTAAAGGGTTACTGGTTTAAGGAAGATAATGTAGCATAGTAACTTTGGTCAGTCATTAAAAATATCTATATTTACGAAAGTAATGGTAAATATAAATGATCACAGTATAAATAATAATTATTTAAAGAAATTTAGTGGAAAATAAGCGTCCAGCTTAGATTTATTTCAAATTCCCAGAAACACTATCTATCAACTTTGTTAGTAGCTTTGCTAAAAAAAAAACATACCCGCTTACATCGATACAATGGCACGATGGTAAATTGAAACTCGAGCTTGAGGCTAGAATTGGCATGTTTGATCATGAAACGAAACCATTTCGGGGATTTGTAGGACCCTCGTAAAATGCCCCGGAAAATGAAAGGTTTACCCATTTTTTAAATATCTATATAGTAGCTGCGTATCTTATGGAGTTTGATTAGAAATGTGCCCACTAAGTTTCATTGTAGGATATCATTTCAATTTAAATTAAACCCTTAATTATTTGAGCTTTCATGTATATACGTATTTCGAATAATAATAATGTTTTTTTTATAAATTTACTTTATTTAATCTACTTCATAGGTTATTTAAATAAAATTAATTATTTACATCTATACATATTATAAAATTCTAACTAGGTCGAATCTGTACATTAAATATTTTTTGGAAAATCTTATTGAAATAGACATTATTATCGATGCAGAGGCCGAATCTATAGTTTTTAGAATTTTTGTCTGTCTGTCTGTCTGTCTGTCTGTCTGTCTGTCTGTCTGTCTGTTACCGCATCACAGAAAAACCACTGGAGGGATTTTGATGAAATTTGGTATGATGATAGCTGGGTATCCGGGTCAACATATAGGATACTTTTTACCGCAAGAAAATATCTCATTTCTGAAAAAAAATACAAAAACTGGTAGGAACAAAACCACGACGATACTATTTGTAAACAGTTTAGCAAGGTAACTTACAAAATATGGTAAAACCTATAAAAATAGCTTATCTTGAAAATCAAATTATCAAAAGCGCTATTTTATCCATTAAAATAGATATTTTAATTAATATTTATTTATGTGTTATTTAGATATTCGACAATAGATGTCGCCATGTGTTTTTAAAATACATAGTTTTAATCCCAAAAAAATTAATGTACAGATATGACCTTTTTTCGATTTTATTAGAATTACTACTAAATCTCCCGCGGCTCCGCCCGTGTTTAAATTATCAGTAAAGCAAACTTTTTCGCTTCATAAATTAGTAACTATACATACAATAAAATTGTAAATAAGCCGAACCCGTAAATTCAATATTTTTTCGGAAAATCTTATTAAAATATTCATTATTAGCGATATAGAGCCCGAATCTATAGTTTTTAAAATTTTTTCTGTCTGTCTGTATGTGACCGCATCACAGAAAAACCACTAGAGGGATTTTTATGAAATTTGGTATGGTAATAGCAGGTTATCCGGGTCATCACATAGGATTCTTTTTACCGCAGGAAAATATCTCATTTCTGAGAAAAAATACAAAAACTGGTTAAAGTAAAAGCACGATGATGCTATTAATATTTTAGCAAGGTAACTTACTTATATATTATGTTAAAACTATTAAAAAAAACTTATCTTAAAAGAAATATTAACAGCGCTATTTTATTCGTTAAAATAGTTATTTTAATGAAAATTTATTTATGTGTTATTTAGCTATTGGACAATAGATGTCGCCATGTGTTTTTAAAATACGTAGTTTTATCAAAAAAAAAATGTACAGATATAACCTTTCTATGACTTTCCTATAATTACTACTAAATTACCCGCGGCCCTGCCCGTGCTTAAATTTTTAATAAAACAAACTTTTTGACTTTATAAATTAGTAGGTAACATATTAGTAATATTTTGTTGGCAGAAACAATTTTGAAATGAGAATATTTGTAAATTTTTATTGTTTAGTAAATAATGTTAATGTTTTTTAATCTTTTAATGTAAAAATTGGGCAAATGTAAATCCAACTCGCGCATTTTAGGTTTCGTATAGCAAAATACTGTGTTGTTTTTCTTACTTACGTGTTTTGTATGGTTAACACTAAAATAAATACGAATAATATTTACGTTTCCACAATACCTACTCATTTTTTGCACCGTAAAAATAAGTTCAATTTATATTATTTTATAACATTTTATGGAAAACAAGTTTATGGCTGTTAAACTGCCAAAGCGGGTAACTAAAAATATTTAATATCTCAAAAACTATGAAAAAGTATTTTAGGAACTGTTATACCTCAAATTTTTCACTTTTTCTTGACACCTTTTCTTGGAAGGTAAAGGCTTAAAGAACACAATAAAATGCTTACGACTTTAATCATATTAGCAGAGCCATATGAAATAAAAAAAATGTATTCGCTTAGAATTATTTACTTATTACACTTTCTTTTGAAAATCGTTTTGGAAAATATTACTAACTAGCGCTAATTAAGAAAAGTTATCATTATGTAATTGAAATAATCAGCTATATATTAAATTAATCTATAGTATAAATACTAATATTACTAATACTATTAGTAAAAAATGATTAAAATTAATTCCGTAGTTTGAGAGTTTATCGTGAAAAACTAAAAAAACAAACAAAACAGAAGTATAGACATACATAAATGTTATTGCTAAAACAAAAAATTCAATTTAACGGAGGAACCTTTGTGGCATTGTCAATCTCTGCCAATATTTACCAATCATGCGGTGCGCAATGAAAGTAATGTATAATGTAAGAGTATACTAATGTGTAAAACCTTAGAATTTGGTTTTTGATCATCTGAACGCGGGCGGAGCCGCGGGAAATGCTAGTAATAAAATATAATTAAAACAAAATAATGTACAGATATGAAAAAATCATCTTAAAACTAATGTTTTTAGAGGAATAGAACCTATTTTAAAATATGAATGGAACCTCTCGGTCTTTGTGGCAGCCTACTCATTAAAAAAATAATTAATCATCTAAATCGTTTCACAATAGGCAAAGATATCGCTTTACTTACACAATCAAAACATACTCCCGAATTCATAACTTCCTGCTTGTTTGAAGTCTAAATGTATCTAAATGTCTAAATTTAACTAAATATTACTCATATACTAATGTATTTTTTAAGCTTACTACTCGTATGTTATAAAAATACAATACCGCTAGTTAAAAATCAAGTGTCCAGCTCGTCAAACGACGTGAGCAAATTGAAACTCGGGCTTGGGACAGTCAAACGAACCATTTCGATTAGTCCTTACTCGTAAAATGCTATCGGAACCAAAAGATTTGTTTACCTCGAAAATCTCTTCTAGGGTATAAAAAACACGCGTGAAAAGTCAGTGAAGCTTGAATTCAAATTCATTAGTTCAAAAATTGAACTAGTATTGACAAATAACTAATATTTGGTTTCTTTTTTTATAGTTATCAACAGCCTGGCGAGAAATATGTAATATTTTCGAATTGTAGATATTTTTAATCTATAAGTTGCAAAAATAAAGCAGAAAAGATCACAACAAATTGGTGTCTGCATTATCTCCAGGATTATCAGTTAAATTCAACCGACATTACAATAGACCAGGATTTAGAATGAATGATTAAATGTCATTTAACTGATGTCATATGTAAAGCTCCTTAGGCGTACATATATTAAGATCAATATAATGAAACCGTCTTTGTCAAACATTGTTTTGGTTTAGTAATATGCAATAATGCCTCCGACAAAGAGAATCCATGAAAGCGACCGCAAGCAGACTTAAGATCTGATAACTCCCGAGACATTGGATCTAAGATTAGAGCAATTTATTATAAAAAAAAAGTTATTTAATTTCCGTTTTGAGATTTACTTCTTATTGTCTCTGCTTTCTACTTGTATGAAAGGCAGAAAGAAAATAATGTTTAATGTTCCAGTGTGAGAGCTAGTCTGATATGAATTTTATCAATATGATCACTGGCTTTACAGTAACTTTTATCTATACACATAATAAAGTTCTGAGTCGAATCTGTACATTAAATATTTTTCGGAAAATCTTATTGAAATAGACATTATTATCGATACAGAAACCGAATTTAGACCGACCGAAACTACAGTATTTAGAATTTTTGTCTGTCTGTCTGTTACCGCATCACTGGAAAACCACTGCAGGGATTATATCATCTCTATCATATCTCATCTCTGAGCTAAACGTTAAGGGTCTCTGCCCACTACACCGTCTCATACCATGACCGTGCTATGAACGTATCAGGCACGGAAACGAGCACGGCACGGACTACTATGCCCACTAGACCGAATCAACAGCATATCATGTCCGTACATAACGGTTATAGTGACCGTAGCATCCGCGTATCATCCGCGTATCAACCGCGTATCAACCGCGTATCATCCGCGTGTCATATCCGTATGGTTCCTGTTTTAGTATTACCTGTTGTTTCTAGATAAATATCACTAATATTGAAGTATTAGTTACAATATTATAATATTGCCAGACGAATATATTAATATTACCTAATCCTGAGAAATATCGGTACTAACCCATCTTTAATAACGATTATCACCCATCTTTACAAGACGAGCGGCAATTCGTAACGGGCTTAGAACGGTCATCATACGCGGTTATAACGGTCATCATACGCGTTTATAACCCGTATGCTCACCGGTTCAACTACGTCGCGTGTCAGGCACGGAGCGTACCGGCACCGGCAAAATATTCTCGCCGACAATTGTTGACGCTCCGTGCACGGCACGCGACGGTGCCGGTCGGTGACGGAACGGTCTAGTGGGCAGAGTCTCATACATTTCAATACAAAGAATATTTTTTTGCCTGACACGCTCCTAGCACGGTCATGATATGAGACGGTGTAGTGGGCAGACTCCTTAAAACGTAACTGGGGACGAACCCGAACGGAGCGAGGGTGAGTCGCTAGTTAGAAATATGACATTATTTACATTGACACATTCTGTCCCCATTGTAGTAAAATCTATTTGCTCGAGTTTTCTTACGAGCAGACAGAGTCGTCGCGAGCCATCAGACATTTAAAAAACGGCGGCGACACGTGGCATAGCCATGAAATCTGCATAAATTTGCAGTTTTCTTGTTATTGTACGCGATTTATGATATGGAAAATTGTTTATTTATAGCCTATTTATTATCTTGAATTTCTACCAGAAGTACTTTTGTATAATAATTACTTTAATATTATGTTTGAATAATAGAGTTAGTTTTGACTCACAAGATATTTATTGTTCGTCAGAGTTAGACAGGGGCTCAATTACTAAGCCTATCATCATTTCATCCGTCCACCTTTGAAGGACTGTAATAGAACCGTGATAGCTAAAGTTAGCAATATTATGAATTGTTACTAATACGAGAATAGAATAAATGTAGTTATCACTATTATTTAGAGTCAAATGAAATACTTATTTCCTGTCAAGCTTGTAGAGATGGCAGCACCAAAAATTGTATTTAATATAAATTATGATTCTTAAAATAAAACCAAAACATATACCCTTTAATTTAAATATGTGGAAGTGGAAAAATTGTAAAGTATAAAAGAGGTATTTTATAAATAGAAAGATAGTGTATTTTCTGGAGTGAGTTGAAGTAATGCTGAAAGTTGAAGGTGTCATATTGTAAATTTTTATAATATAAATTGTGATTGTGTTAAATAAGTGATAAGTAATGTGAGAGTGAAATAAAGGCAAAGTACGAACGGGTTTCTTATACCAGCTTTTGGTAAGAATTTTCTTAGTATTCTTTGACTAACAATAAGCTCTTCCTTGTACATGCAAAAGTGGTATCCTCTTCGTACTTTTTATAAGTCAATATCAATACTTTATTTAGCTTATCAATTTTTAACAGTATGGTGTTTATAAATAAATACCTTACGGTATGGTTTACAAAAAGAAACATCACAATATTTGTTGAATACACATCCCAAACTTTCTTGAGAATTAAAAATGTACTATAATATAAACGTAATTGTCAGAATTATTATGTGAAAAAGAATGAAAATATATGTATATACATATTTTAATCTTTTAAAGAATCAACGTTTGCAGTTCTAACTAGCTTTTATTTTTTATTCAATAGTAACATATTTAAACAAAACCTATATTTGAAACAAAGGCTGTATAATACAATACGAGGGCTTTTATCCTTTTAACTTACAGCAACAGCTACTGTATATATGTTTTTCACTGTAATTTTTTGTTAAAATATTATTTTATATTATTTATATGACAATATATCTTTTTAATATCCATTATAGTTCCGAGTTCCACATATTATTTTACTACGATTGGCATCTCCTACATTACAAATACATATTTTTGTATTCATATTCAACTTTAACATTAAGAGGAGGTATATTTTTTTCAAAATCTTTATACAAAATTGGTACATTCGTATGTGTGTACTAATTTTTTAAGCATATCCTTTTAATTTATTAACCCCTCCTGGATAATTTCTTAGAAATTAGACACTCCCCCTGGATACATATACATAGATAGTTGGTATATGGGACTCACCGACTATAAAAACCGGTACTATCCTCTTAAACCCAACGGAACCATTCCCGTCTCAATGAAGCCTCACAGGATGACTTACGCACTTTCTCACAATGCCCCGATGACTCGCCTACCGAGGCAGACCACAATAACCATGGGGTTACTCAAAAATCCATTCTGCTATCAGAGAAGTACCAGTTGCATACAACGTGGTACATCGTGCACCGAGAGAGGCCACTTTCAAGCGCGATTCTTGGCTTCACGCTAGGCTGAATTTTGGGATGCCAATGTGTTCCTTTACCACGACATCGTGAACACACAATGATACAAGCATATCCTAAAATAATATAACCTCCTTAACTCAAACCTAGCCCTTTTAAATAAATATTTTAATTAATTTATAGGGCATAATCTATTAATTAATAAGTTTCTGGTCTAAAATTAAAATAGTTTATTGTTTGAGAATGTACGAGATTTTGTTACCAAATAAAAAATACCTTGGCACTGCAACCTGAATCCTATAGAATTTAAAGAGTAGTGAGCTGTAAAAATTCGATTTAAAAAACACTACCATATATACTGACAGAAATTATTTTTTGTGGTTGTTTTGGCTTAGAGTATCGTACGAATATTATTAATCAAGAGTCTTATGTATAAATATAGTTAATGAAAGTTATATTTATAAACCTATAAAAGGTAACATTTCTATTGGAAGCATGAGGGATTTTTAAAATATAATATATTTTGTATGCTTTTGTCGAATATATTCTAAAGGAACGATGTCCGACTATAAAGCCATTATCATGGAGAACTGTCAACGCGAGTCACAATACGGATTTCAAATAGTTAACAATAGCCTGTGCGACAGAAACGCATTGACAATTCTATAGATATCAGTTTTTTGAAACGAGTTTTTCAGTTTTTTTTTAATATTTTTCAATTATTGTTTTAACAATGTCAATTATTATTATATCAATCGTAGTTTATAGTTCGTGTTTCTCGGAACCACTATAAAAAATAACTATGTTTAAAACCCACTGATAAATATACCTATAAAATCGATTTAGCTGTTTTGGAGATTACGGGTTACAAAGAGATATTACAAACAAGACAGATCTATGAATTCTTAAGCAAATTCTATAGAAAATAACACTTTCATTTTGTTCTGAAATTCTCAACTCCATTTGTCCAATATCCTTATTCTTTTCGCCGTCCTCGGTGATGCGCCAGCAAAAATTATCTCATGCTTATAAATAAAAATAGTTATGTAAGGTAAATTTTAGAAATTAACCATTTCACTCAGTACATGGGTACTTTTGCAAAATATTACTTATAATACTATAATATATATTTTCTTAAATTAAAAGCGCCTTGTTGAACTCGGTAATGAATCCATAAAAGTGGTATCGATAAAAGCTGTTACGTACCTATTAGTGAAGTAGTATTTTAATTTAATTAAATTTAATTAAATAAAACCTAAGAGTAGTTAGTTCATTGCAAGTGGAAGACTGTTGAGCTCAATGATAGTCTTGCAGAATTGTCTTTGATTGCATTCCGTACTTTCTCACGATACGATCCTAATATATTTCTATAGAACAGTATTTAACCTATAAAAATCTATAATGTTACCTACATTATAGATTTTTATTCTTGTACTAATATTTTCAATACGTGTAAATTTTAGGACTTAAAATCTTGATAACAATAGGCAGAAATTCAAACATTTATTAAAGGATTTTGTCTTGCCATTACGTCAAAATATAATTTCCTTAATCCTGTAATTGGCAAGCGAAAGCCAAGTTGCCGATTAAGGCATCAAAGAATATATTAAAATTGATGGCGTGGCAAAATTCGAGCCTAAAATCAAAATATTCTGGCAATCTAATAATAAATAATGTAAATAATTATAATTATATAAGCCCTCTGATAAAAGTCTGATATAATGAATATAAAGCTCTAGAGACAATGAAGTTTCATACAGGTTACCCTTATCTTGGATCAGCGTAACCTTGTTTTTCATTCCGATATTTCACAACGCCCGCGATAGCCGGCGTAGTAATTGCCACAGAAATTATATATTATAAGATATTAAAGGTTGTCATATAATAAAAATGTAATATTTTTAAATTTTATAAAATAAAATTATATGGTTTAATTTTAATAAGTAATTCTGTTTTTTTTTTTATTGGTTTCTAAGTTATGTAACAATAAGTTGAAGTAAGGTAATCGTAGACATTATCCTCTACATATATAGATATTGTATTTTGTAATTATTAATAATTGTTTTTAAGTAATTGATAAAATTAAGATGAGACTATTTCGATCAACAATTTTCAATAAGTAATGTGTATTTGAAATTTGTAAAATTGTTATATTCTATATAATAAAATAGTAACAAATCGAAATCTGTACATAGACCAGTATATAAACCCCAAATAAATACTTATTATTTCTTTAAATTTTTGTTTGTTTGTCTGTATAGCTGTTTATCTATTTGCTTTTCATGCAAAAATTATTGAATGGGTTTTGAGTAAGTTTTGTGTATTAATAATTAATTTATTACATGGGATCAACGTTTAGCATACCCTACAGAAAAAACCTCTCATTCTCACGGAAAAACATAATAACTGGTTCGGCAGACTTATTATTCATACAAAAATTCCGATGTTTTATTACACAAAGATTTATTAGTAGCAGGGCTGAAAATTATGATATTTCACAATTTAGTGCGATTTAACCGTAAAATCTCTTACTTTTATAGGAAAATGCAAGATTTTATCCGAGTGCAAGTGGCTCTCTATATATTTTTTATTTTATTTTTATTTATTATAAAGGCTTACTAACTAAATTTACATAAAGCATTAATTTAACATAATAATATTTCGCTATTTTTATATAAATTTAATTTAAAAGTATGCACAGCTTTTTATAGAAGTACTTATTTTATTTAAATTTTATTTTACGAGTGTATAAGGAGCCATTTAAGTTGTACAACAAGCGGAAAAAAAAATGAATCTAAATATTTAAATATAGTTTCTTTTTAAATAAATTTAGGCTATCAGAAAAAATATCTATATCACAATGCTGAAATATAAAATTGTATAATTTAAAGCTTCGTAAGAGTGGTGAATTGTAACCGTATCTATTTTTTCGTTGTGGGATATATAGTGGTTTGTAGTTAATAGCTCTTGCTGCAGGTCTTGGTGTTTGTATATTTACTAGCGACAGTAGTGACGGACAATCTATATAATTATTGACTAATTTAAAAACAAATATGAGTCGCAAAAAGTCGCATCTTTGGCGTAAAGTTTTCATGTTAAAGTGTTCAAGTTTTTCTTCGTATTTAGTATCAATAAAATTGTGGCGACTGGTATAAACAAGTCTTTTTAAAAACTTTTTTTGTATATTTTCTATTCGTTGAATATTATTCTGATAATCAGGGTACCAAATCAGACTACAGTAATCAATATTGCTGCGAACAAGGCAAAAATATAAAATTTTTAGTGCAAGTATTGATTTAAACTTTTTGGTATTACGGTGAATAAAACCTAACATTCTTAGGCTTTTGCTTATTACGGTATTAATTTGACTAATGAAACGCAATTCTTTATCCATGATTATACCAAGATCTTCTATTTCTGTCACTTGATTTAGTTTAAACCCATTGATGTCATACGTCGTATTAAAAATAACTTTTTTTCTTGAAAACTTCATATGAAAGCACTTTTCTCGATTAAGTTCCATTAAATTATCCTTGCACCAGGTACATAACCTTCCTATATCATCTTGAAGTTCTTGCCTACTAATTTCAGAGTCAACACTTTTATATAACTTTAAGTCGTCAGCATAAAATTCAAAATTAGAGCTAAGAATACAGTGTTTGATATCGTCAACAAAGGTTAAGAATAGTATTGGTCCCAAATGAGATCCTTGGGGTACACCTGAGGTTGGAGTGAACTCATATGATTTATGTCCATTTACATTCACTGTCATAGTTCTTCCATTTAAATATGATTGAAACCATTGTAAGAGTGACCCAAAGATTCCAAAATGTTCATGGAGCTTTTTAATAAGTATATTGTGATCTACTTTGTCGAAAGCTTTTTTAAAGTCACAATAGATAACATCAATTTCTTTACCTGAGCTAATAGCTTCAATTGTGTTTTCCATAAAAACAGCTAAGTTAGTGGTAGTGGAACGATTTCGAAAAAACCCATGTTGATGTTCAGAAATCATCTGCTTTACATGCCATGTCAAAATTGGACATAATAGTGATTCGAATACTTTACCAAGAACACAAAGTATACTTATGGGACGATAGTTTTTTACATTTGATTTATCACCTGATTTCGGTATTGGTATTACTTTTGCTTTTTTCCAAATTCTAGGAAAATCACCGTCTTGAAGAGATTTATTGTAAATAATATATAAAGGCTTACATAGAGTTGTAGCACACCTTTTAAAAAATACTGGATGAATATCGTCCTCTCCTGCACCTTTATTTACATTTAGTTTTTTGAGTGATGTTTCAATAGACTTTTCAGATAAATGAATAAAACCTAAACAATGATGATTATTATTTTGGCTTTGAGTTAAATTTTCTAAGTTAAGAGAAGATGAAGGATTATAGACAGCAGCAAAGTTATCTGCAAATAAATTGGCTATAGACACCCCATCCTCAGCAGTTCGACTTTCTAACTTCATCTTTTGTGGTATACTGCCATTATTTCTATATTTATTTTTGACATAAAGCCAGAAATTTTTAAAATTTTTACATATATTAAATTGCACATTCTCAATATAAGCAGAATAGTCAGTATTCATCTTTTTCTTGGTTCTTTCTTTTAATAGTTCGTATTCATATCTATCAAGATCATTATTAAATACTTTTGCTTTTATTCTAAGTTTTTCTTTCTCTTTTAGAATTTTAATCAGAGAAAAACTGTACCAGATAGGATATTTTCTTTTATAATTTTGTTGAATTGGGACAAATTCTTTTATAACTTTATACAAAATTTCATAGAATTTATGAAGTTGTTGGTCCACTGTCTCACATTTTGTAAATTCGATCTCCCAATCTACATTGGCCAGATATGCTTCAATTTTTTGATAATCAGCCTTAAAATATTTATATCTTGAACTCACTGTTGATGATAATAACTTAAGGGAGCTAATTCCAATTTGTATAAGTAGTTGAGGATGATACTTATCTACCTTAGATAATATTTCGTCCGACCTAATTACTGAAATTGGATCAGAGAAGTTTGCTAATACTAAATCAAGGATTTTATTGTTATCATTATAAATTGTATTATATTGCAATAAATTATAGGTAGACATAAAGTCCATCAATGCATAGCCGAGTTGATTATTATAGTTATTGGGAACACTATGCGTATCTGTACAGTTCATTGACCATGATATTCCACTCATATTAAAATCACCAACTATCATGACTGAATCTAATTCATTTATAAACGTGCTTATCTTGTTGCTGAAGTGTTCAAAGTGTTCTAATTGAACTGGAGGAGGTAAATACAGTGCACACAAGTGTATTTTTCTTTTAGCGTTAATATCTATAGTTATCCATAGATCCTCACAATGACTTTCATATGAGTAATTCCTAAAAGAATTTAGTGATTTGTGTACGGCTATAATAACACCACCACCTTCCTTACCTTCTGAAAAAGTTAATGATTCCCTGTCCCTTCGAAACACCCGATATCTTTCATCTAATATTTCAGCATCGAAGACTTTATTATTAAGCCAAGTTTCAGTTAAAATAATAATATTAAAGTTATTTTTTAACGCATTGTGATAAATTTCTGACAGTTTACTACGCATGCCCCTAACGTTTTGATAGTACAAAAATAATTGATCGAATTTTATGTCTGTAAGTAAAACTACATGTAAGAAAAATATAAAATAAATGAGACATGATATTATGATAAAATTAAATAATTGAATTTAGGCACTCTTTATGAGTGATTAATCTTGCAGGAGAGTTGTCATCTTTACGAATGAATATCTTACCACTTCGAATCCAAACATATTTATATTGCTTTTCTTTGGCTTTAATTCTTGTAGCTGCATGTAAATCTCTATTTGTTTTTGTTAGGTGCTCAGATATGTATATAGGTGAGCCACTATCTCCGAAACCTAATAACTTAGTATTTAATTTTTCATTTGAATGTGATTTGTTGTATCTTAAAACAGCCGCTAAAAAGTTGTCTCTTTGTAGCCTATTAGACAATTTACAAATAACAGCTTTGGGTTTTTTAGATTTTTGATCTTGCTTTCTTACACGAAAACATGATTGAATATCTTTTTCAGTGATTGGGAAGGATATTACTTTGCCAATTTGTTGAATCGTGCTAGCTAAATTTTCTTGTTTATACTCGGGAAGACATTGAATCTCTATATTACTTTGGTAAGATTCTTGCTCCAGCAGTAACACTTTTGATTCTAAATCCTTTACAGTCGCTTGCAGATTTTCGTTTTCAATTTTAATTTTTTTTGTTTCATTCTTGCATTCAAAAACTGTATTCTGTAATATATCAAACTGTGCGTTCATATACATTATGGATTCCTCAAAACATGATAATTCTTTCTTAATTCTTTCAATTTCCTCTGTTATTGCTTCACGTATTGCTAGGCGAATTTCGTTTCGAATTAACTGAGTCATACCTGGATCAAGACTATCCAATGTTGTTGGCGAACTTTGCACAGATGATGTCGATGGCTTAACGCGCCTTTGCGTTACATTATTAATATCTTTGATTTTTTTACAACTCATTTTGCTATAAAATTTTTATTATTAATGTATAATAAAAATGGAAAAAATTTCTTCTTTGACACAATTGACGTTTATAAATGTCTATATCATCATAATATGAAACTAAGTCGCTGTCTGCCTCTATCTGTTTCTCCGCTTATTTGGCGACATATTTTGACACGCTTGAAGAGGATGGTTTGTGTAGGTTCATAGTTTGTGTATATTTTGTACAAAATGGCTGAACTAAGAAGGTGTTTTTTCAAAAAAGAAAACTATTTCTATATAAAAACATGTTGAATAGCTACTAATATAATAAAAAAAGGAGTACAACGTCTACTGTGTCTTAGTCATAACTATATGACTATCTACTCCCTAATTTTATTTATACCATTAAGGGGTTTTGATGTTAGAACATTACTACTAACCAAGCAATTGTATAAATTTTAATGTAATGTGTTATGAAACTAATTTTAAGTTTTCGATTAGAATTAAAAGAAAAAATATCGATAGACGACAGATGAATTTCATTAAATTCGTTAGGCCAGTAACAGAGGCTTTCACAAAAAAAAATCTGTCGATGGCGACGGCCAAACGAACTTTTAAATAAAGTGAAAAATCTATACAAATCGAATTTTCATTAATTCAAAACCAGGGGCAAAAATTCCAGTTGCTTTTTTGAGACTGCCAACACTTAGTTCAATCATTGCTTCATTAAAAATGACAAAATAATTGGAAATTATAATAGTGTATAATACATTTGTGGCAGAGTTAATTAGACAATATATATTTAGTTGTCTTTGTTCTGTATACAGTTGCACAATATAGGAGGTCCATTATATACGAGAATATCCACAAGGTGGAGCACCTTATGTCATAGTTATTAAATATTGAGAATAAACTCATATTTGAGTCGCAGTAAATATTAACTATTACTATTTGAATAACTTTAAATTTAAACTATAATTAATTAATTCCCGTAAATTAATAAGGAGCAAGAATAGCTGATTTTATATATCAGGAGCCATGTTCGGATACCCATAATTCAATTAAACGGCTCAAATTAGTAGCAAATGTACTAGAATGATTGTAACTTATGATTTAATTTTGTAATATCAACATAAAATAGGTTTGTTATTTGAAATTTAGCATAGTATGTCCAAATTCAAATGACATTTTGGTGCACTAATTAAATATATTATTTACTAGCATTTCCCGCGGCTCCGCCCGCGTTCAGATGATCAAAAACCAAATACTTAGGTTTTACACGTTAGTATACTCTTACATTATACGTTACTTTCGTTGCACACCATAATATAATTGGTAAATAATGGCAGTGATTGACAATGTCACAAAGGTTCCTCCGTTAAATTGCACTTTTTGTTTTAGCAATAACATTTATGTATGTCTATACTTCTGTTTTGTTTGTTTTTTTTAGTTTTGTGCGATAAAGTCTCAAACTACGGAATTAATTTTAATCATATTTTACTAATAGACAGCTATTAATTAATTTAATATTTAGCTGATTATTTAAATTACATAATGATAACTTTTCTTAATTAGCGCTAGTTAGTAATATTTCCTAAAACGATTTTTAAAAGAAAATATAATAAGTCTAAGCAAATACTTTTTATTATTTCATATGGCTCGGCTAAAATGGTTAAAGTCGTAAGCATTTTATTGTGTCCTTTAAGAATTTACAGTTCAGTTTAACAGCCATAAATTTGTTTTCCATAAAATGTTATAAAATAATATAAATTGAACTTATTTTTATTTTAGTGTTAACCTAACAAAACACGTAAGTAAGAAAAACAACATACTATTTTGCTATACGAAACCTATAATGCGCGAGTTGGATTTGCATTTGCCCAATTTTTAGATTAAAAGATTAAAAAACATTTACATTATTTACTAAACAATAAAAATTTACAAATATTCTCATTTAAAAATTGTTTCGGCCCACAAAATATTACTAATATGTTACTAATTTATAAAGCCAAAAAGATTGTTTTATTAAAAATTGAAACATGGGCGGGGCCGCGGGTAATTTAATAGTAATTATAATAAAGTCATAGAAAGGTTATAGATATAACCTTTCTATGACTTTTCTTTTTAGATTTTTTTCTTTTTAGATTAAAACTACGTATTTTAAAAACACATGGCGACAACTATTGTCAAATATATAAATAACACATAAATAAATTCTCATTAAAATAACTATTTTAATGAATAAAATAGCGCTATTAATATTTCTTTTAAATCAAGTTTTTTTTAATAGTTTTAACAAACATAAGTAAGTTACATTGCTAAAATGTTAATAGTATCATCGTGCTTTTACTTTAACCAGTTTTTGTATATTTTCTCTGAAATGAGATATTTTCCTGCGGTAAAAAGAATCCTATATGTTGACCCGGATAACCTGCTATTACCATACCAAATATCATCAAAATCCCTCCAGTGGTTTTTCTATGATGCAATCACATACAGACAGACAGAAAAAAATCTAAAAACTATAGGTAGTTACTAATTTATAAAGCCAAAAAGTTTGTTTTACTGATAATTTGGACACGGGCGGAGTCGCGGGTAATTTAGTAGTAATTCTAATAAAATCGTAAAAAAGTCATATCTGTTCATTCATTTTCTTGGACTTTAAACTACGTATTTTAAAAACTCATGGCGACATCTATTGTCGAGTATCTAAATAACACATAAATAAATATTAATTAAAATAACTATTTTAATGGATAAAATAGCGTTATTAATAATTTGATTTTCAAGATAAGCTATTTTTATAGTTTTTACCATATTTTGTAAGTTACCTTGCCAAAATGTTTACAAATACTATCATCGTGGTTTTGTTCCTACCAGTTTTTGTATTTTTTTTTTAGAAATTAGATATTTTCTCGCGGTAAAAAGTATCCTATATGTTGACCCGGATAACCAGCTATCATCATACCAAATTTCATCAAATTCCCTCCAGTGGTTTTTCTGTGATGCGGTAACAGACAGACAGACAGACAGACAGACAGACAAAAATTCTAAAAACTATAAATTCGGCCTCTGCATCCATAATAATGTCTACTTCAATAAGATTTTCCAAAAAATATTTAATGTACAGATTCGGCTTAGTTAGAATTTTATAATATGTATAGAAGATATAATTGTTCACCGTTTGCACTAACGTTTGTGTATACATACGAGTACATCAACAACAATCGTAGTAAAATAGTTTAGGTGTATGGCACTAGATTTTACACCAAATGCAGAGAATTGATTCTCATATGGGATCATACATTAACTTTTTACACTATAATTTGGCATACATTATTGCTGTTTTCGATACTGTCTTCTTTATCGAATTCTTCTGGAGTCGAAATATCTCTGATAGGAATCAAATTCATATACTAGTTATAGAAAACAAACGTAAAATACATTTATTATTCAACTTATCACATTATTATTAATGAAAAATTATGAATATGTTGTGTGGTTTAGTATAAAGATAGATTATGACCTGAATTAACACATGTGCTTCTAATACTAATAAAATTTGGCGAATGGTAGCGCTATCTGTATATAATATTATAAATACAAAAGGCAATTAGGGGTGAACCCGAGTGAATTGAGAGTAAGTTACTATTCAATCGATTTTAACGAAGAACTAAAACATGAATGTATCAATCAATGATGAACTGTAAAAGTCGGTCACAGATAAGGTTTTATAACGCAATAACCGAGAGGATCGGAGTTTGGAGACACAAAGAGAACAAGCGTGGGATCTTCTATTGCTTTCAAAGTTTACATCGCTATCTCCGGTTAGTGGAATTTACTTTCTTTGAATGCTAGAATAAAATCTTTTATAATACTGCCAATTGCCATGTTGAAATAATACCTAAAACAATTAAAAATATATATATCCATATAAACTAATGAGGATTAGTACGTGGGAAAAGGTACATTTATAGAAATATATTATCTTTTTAATCAAATTCAAAAAAGAATATCATCCAATATTTTGAATCGATTTTCTCGATTCTAATATTATTAAAAAGTGTGTCGGGTAAAAATATAATAAAACAATCTTTACATGAAACATATATATATATATATATATATATATATATATATATATATATATTTATTTAGAATATTATTCACATGTATGATGTGAGTGGATTTGTCAATATAATTTTAATATTAGATTAAGAGACTTGCTATTTGATCGAATGGTGACCTTTTCTTGTTTAAATAATATGTTGCCTATAAATACAACTTGCCTTAGTATGGCCACATTTTGAGTTTACTAGAAAATCAAGATGTTAAAGGAATAAAGGTGTAAGGATCTACATTACTCTTCACTTAAAGCGATAAAATACTCTCTGTATAATTTTCATGATTTTTATAAGCTATTATTTTTAACGCCATTTTTTAATACGATAAGCAAAAACTGTTCAAATGTAAAACTCAACATAAAGAGCTTTAGAAGAATAGCCTCTTGATAACGAACAGTTGCTGAACGAGTTCTCGGTGCAAATCACAATATGAAATGTCGACAATTGCGATCCTGACATTCAATGTCCGACAGCTTTTATACCTTATTGAAAATTGTTTGCTGATGGGTATTGGATATAAGTGTACTAAAATCTATGTAAATAATAGTTTTTGTCCATTGCTTTGATCAAGTATGTCAATAAAGGAGGGGTTAGGTTAAGGCCCTTTACCGGCCCCCCTGAATTTTTTATTATTTTAATATTGTGTTTATAGGACTACACTTAAAATTTACAAATATATATAGCATCAGCCAATATTCGCTATATTTATGTGTTTAACGTAAATGTTTGATTACCAGTTGATGAGAACAAAATGATAAAATATACTAATTAATATTATAATTATCGGTTTTATTTTGAGAAATCAAACTTAAACAAGGTGTAAAAGACATTAAACACTATCCCTGTCCGATGTATCACATATGATTCACGTGACAGTTCTCGTACCAACTTTACTACGTTCATGTATCATATTTGAGCAAAGGTATACTTCAATTCAAGGCCCATTTTTTATTGGACGTAGCAGATCAAAATCAATTTTTAGTATATGGGCGTAGTAAGAACATTGTCTCGTTTAAAAAAAAAACAAAAAACCATCGTGATTTTTTGTCGTAAGTATGTTTTTTTCTCTGTCAAAATCTATTACTAAAATAGATATTCAAGTAAAACAAAGTCATGGCATTTATATTGTTTATTTAGTAAAATAAAAATGAGAAAAGGAAGAAATCTTTTTTTTATTGATAAACTATTTGTGCACCTCATTGTAACACGCCAAACAGTAAGCTTTACCACATTCTAAGCACTCCGTGTGTACTTGCTTTGCCTTGTAGGGTTGCCCTTCCTCCTTTCTTTGTGCGTAACATCGTACACATCGACGTCTTATAATCTTTCCGCCTCGCCGTGGTATCTCTGATAGGTGATGTCTCCTTGGGTTTCCTGTGGATAATCTAACAGTCTGTTTTTTCTGGACAAAATCGCCAAGCCAATGACGAATCATCGCCTCTTGGATTTTCAATATACCAACGGAACATCCAGTTGCCTCAAGAAAAACTACTCTTGTATTGACGAGTACGGCCTGAAATAGTAAATCAATCGCAATTTTCTTGTACCACGTGAGGTTTTATCGCAACGGCGAGTAGTATTTACATAGCTGATCAGCTACGTCAATGCCCTTTTTGGCGTCGTTATAGTCGATAACCATGTTTGGTTTCGAAGACTCTCCTCTCCAAGAAGACACATTTGTCATTCCATCATCGTGGCACGTCGATATCATCAGGACGTCTCTCTTGTCATGCCACTTCAAAACTGTTACATAACTATCCATTTGCCTTGCCATGACGTCGCCACGTTTGAGCTTCTTTTTTGTGACTACCCAGTCACAAAAAAGAAGCTCAAACGTGGAGACTCAAGCAGGAAGACACCTTTTGTTTTTTCTATAAGCACTAAAATTTCCCGTCTATAAGCACTAAAAGAAAATCGAAGACTAAGATGAAGTTTTGGAAAGAAAATATAGTAAAATCAGTCAATCAGTACATTATTAACTATTATCCTAAATACAATTTATTTATTTTATACCATGAGCGCAGTGTAGTAACAGGACAATTTTTATATATGTAATAGCTTATGTATTTGTGCACCACATATATGAAAATCGCTTTGTTACTTGGTTGCGCTCTATATACAATAACTAGATAAAGATTGCAAAAACTACAGAAATGACGTATTTTTGTAAAACAAGCCAAGTTAAGCGGTTCCTTTCATAAAGGTCCTATCAAGTTACACAAAAAGTATATGTATTTTTGAAAGCCTTATATTATGCACATTATAAAAAAAAATAAGAATGATCTAGATTATAAACTTTAAAAAATATGATTCACGGGGGCCGGTAAAGGGCCTTATCGAAACCCCTCCTTTGTAAGCCAGCTTGTGTGCTAATTCTGGATATGAGTAATGTTCATTCTGAGTTTCACTCAACTCCATTAAGCCGTTCCGTCTTTAAGAAGTAGGAAATGCTCCTCTGACTCACGAAATATGTTCGAATTTTATAATACTAGGTAATATTGATTACTAGAACTTTAAAACAAGTCTAGCAGTTAAGTATTAGTAGGTACACTGGGATAAAATATATCTTGCAATATAAATAGTTGTCACCCGTAGCTCCGTTGACATGGTAAATCGATAAAAAGTAGCCTATGTGTCAATTCAGGATTTAAGTTCTTTGAGCCATTATAGTGTAAGTACATACACACACGCACGCATGCACGCACACACACATACACACACGCACACACAGATACACACGCACGCACGCACAAACTTATGATGGATGTTAGTCAACATTCCAACTTTCAAATATCCTTGCTAAAGCTCCTTATGTTTATTCATAAAATTATAACGAACAAAATCAAGCGTGAAACAAAAGTTAGAATGTGAAGGTCTAAGACTAATGTTCGCTTTGAGATGTAATGGCTTACAGCACTCTGCTCTATGCTGTAATGATGCCCGCCCCAGCTAATGATAACAAGTGGCATGGCCTGTCACCAGCGTAATGAGGATATTAAACTTACTTTCTTTAAAAATATCAGCTGTGGTACAAAATCAAAATATTTTTAGGCAAGGTGGCTTTGGAGTTTGTTGTATATTCTACATCTGAGGTATAGTGGTTGTGTAGTATAGTTAGTATAGTGGTTGTCGATTCGATTCCTGTTAATGCAAATATTAGTACTATCTATTGACTATGCAAGATATTTTTAAATACTAACGGCGCAAATAGTTTATATTACTGACATAAATAATAATTAGAACTATTAAAATCTGAAATCCGAAGTGTGTAAATACTTTGAGAAAAATATAGATTTGTTTAATAAACAAAATAAAATTCACTGTTCTAAAATTTGTAAATTAAAGTCCATACATTTTACTGCGATTCCAGAGGTCGAGTACAGCACAGCGACAGATGAATTTCATTAAAATCGTCCAAATAGCCGGAATCGGTCATCGCGTAAAAAGCCGTGCGAGCGAAAGTTAAACGAATTTTAAATCACATGAAAAACTGCTTCAAATTGAATTTCCATTAATCTAGTAGCGTCAATAAAATAGCTGATCATTTTCCGACTTACTATATGATGGGATATAACAATTTTTCAAGCTCTTCGCCAAAAATAATACCGTTTTTTACTGTCATATAGGATTAGTAGCGTATTTATTAAGAGAAATATTATGATTTATAGAAAATGACAACAAGCTAAGTTATATCTTATCCGGTTTAGTATTTTAATATTACTCGTATTAAAATTAACCTTATATCTAAGTGCTTAGGATAAGCACTTGGTGATAACAGTTGGAACGTCCCGATATCACCAGTACGAAGCATGCACTGAAGTACTGAAGTACTCGTATACGTGTAACTTATCCGCGATATATTAGGTATATCTAATATCTGTACATTTATAATAGTTAAAAAAAAATATGAAAAAAAAGCTCGCTCTAGCACACTTGCTACTAATTAGAGCAGTTTAAGTGAATTATGGAAATTTGAACACGAGTTGGTCGAAGCGGGGGCATAAATTCGACGATTCTTGTTTCTTGTTAATTTACGGGGCCAGAGACCCGTCTATTGTCTAAAGCAAACAGCATGGTGCCCATGTAATCGAAATGGGGCTGAATTAATACTCGTAATGATTTGTGTTCACACAAGAGAGATAACCCTACGAGCTTGTCGGATAACAATTTCGTTATTACAAAGGTTAATTATTATTGATGAAAATTGTATTTATCTGTACATGATAATTAAGACCAATTGAAATATCTAGGGAACTGGCTATGAAAGTGGTTAATATTTTTTTAACATTTTAGTATAATAATAATGTACCTACTTCAGTCATTTCTGTGTAACTTTAATTATTATAGATAATACTTAATAGTTACTTGGGTGTTTCTGAGAATTTACTTTTACTTTAGGTATTATATAGTTGCAACAAATTGTATAAAATAACCAAAAAATAATAAAAAGACTTCATTTAATAATTGAAATATAGCTTTTTTTTTCGTGTTCATTATACGTTGTAATGACTTTCCTTCCTAAAAGTGATTTGTAACATTAAGTAGTAATGTAAATAAAAACAATGCTAATACTAAAATTAAGAAATGAAATACCTACCAATAAAAAGAAACAAAAAATGACTAAACAAATAATTAAGGTTAGCTATATTTATATGGCTAGTTTTATAAATAAATGGAAGGCTACTGTAGGCGTCAATCATTTTTTTTTGTTTGAAAGTTTTTTTTAATTATATGCTGAACCAATTTATTTTAATAACAATAAATATTTTTTAGTCAAAGGCATGAACGAAATAAAATGCCACAAAGTGCTCAGAGAGGAGAAATTACTCAAATGCGAATGGTACTCGTGTAGAGGTGACAAACGTTGGAAGCGTGGAGAAATTACTTTAAAACACATTGCATTATTATACTTGTTTTCAGTTATGTTTGATGCTCTATATTCTTTATTTTTTGCACCGTTGTAGGCAAAGTTCTTTTAGTGACAAAGAAGGAACTCCCAAATTCATAGATTACATATAATATATTCTAAATATTTAAAATATGAATATAATATAATTATTAAGTTTTTGCTTTAAGCTTTTTTATTCAAAATAAATGAAAGGTATCTAAAGGTATTGTACCCATGCATATCCATGTTTTGGTTAATGTTAATTAGTTATTCTGAGAAACATTTGATATTCGTTGGACCTTATTATTATTATATATAACTGATTTTTGTCAAAGATAGCAAAGTTTCTTTATCAAAAAATAAGCCTTACAAAGTAAACTAAAGTTAATTATTTTATATTATTTAGTTAAGTAAAAATCTTTTAAAACATAAAGAAATTATTTATGATTTCTATTTAAATTTGTCACTTTTCAACATAGTGCTAAAAGTAGATAATAATTCAAAAAGTGTTTCTGAAATTCGAACAATTGCAGTTTGTATAAAGTAATATTATTTGATTTATCATACATACTTCTTTGTTCAATGCTTCGACTTTAAATTTTAGGTGATTATTTTCTTCTATATTAGTTGTATTTTATTTTCTCTTACATTATTTATCCATGATGCATTCACTAAATCCCGAGTGTAAAAATATGCGTGTAACACAACGTTTTAATGTTTTACTTCATTTTGTTGGTATCACTGCGATGGTGACAATGACAAGTGCCGAGTTTATTACTTATTTTATTATCAACTTCATATTTGTTTACGTGAAAATGATTAAGTTTCTAACGCCCGATTACATGACACTAAGGGGCCATCCATAAATTACGTCACACGAATTTCGTGATTTTTTTACCCCTCCCCCGTCCTTGTCACAGCTGGTCACATTTGTGAGACTTCCCCTCCCTAGTGTGACGTCACATATTTTGCAATTTTATATCCATTTAAATTATTTTTTATTTACTATTTATAACATAAACATCAATTTAAGCATTTAAAGAAATTAACAAAACAAAAAACGATTACTTTACGATTTGAAAATATGACGTCACGAAATCTAGGACTCCTCCCATCCCCCTGTCACACAATGTCACACTTCGTCGACCCCTTCCCTCCCCCTTAACGTGTGACGTAATTTATGGATGGTCCCTAACTAGCGACTCACCCTCGCTCCGCTCGGGTTCGTCCCTACTTATGTTTTAAAGTTTAGTATAAATTTCTCAGAGATGAGATATTTTCCCGCAGTAAAAAGTATTCTATATGTTGACCCGGATAACCTATAGCTATCATCATACACAATTTCATCAAAACCCTTCAGTGGGTTTTCCGTGATGCAGTAACAAACAGACGGACAAAAATTCTAAAAACTATAGATTCGACCTATGTATCGATGATAATGTCTATTTTAATAAGATTTTTCAAAAAATTATTAATGTACAGATTCGGCTTAGTTACAATTTCATTATATGTACCTATAGTTGAGCCCGCCACCATGACAAAGTTGACTGAGTGTTTCATTGGGGGGGATACTTTTTTTAACCTAACGAATCGCTCTGTTTATACATGTAATCAGATTAGTTTTTTTATTCTCCTTTTTTATTGGTCATTCCATATATAACATGTCTTCTCCATTCAACGCAATATTGGCGAAGTAAATTGTGCTCTAAGGCATTCATAGAAGCGACGAAACTGAAGAACTTAATTGAATCTTTTTTCTAACCTGCTATAATGACACTTAAAAAAATCCCTTCCTTATAATATATGTATTTATATAAATTATCATTATCATAAGAATAGTGAATACCATAATTTTTGAAAATTTATTAACTTATATAAATGTAAACAAAGTCGCGGGAATACTATAGATAAATTAAAATTTATTTAAAACGAATATAAAACGAATAGAATAAAAGAATCTCGTTATAGATGTAATTGTTGCTATTTAGATTCAACTTCTGGTCAAACTCGAAGCCAAGCCGCTTACTGCCGACTGCGTCATAAATCCTTATCCAGTTTTTGTACGCCATATCTTTGCAGTATCAGGCGGGGATTAAATAAAATTATTTATTTAACCTATTGTATTAGAATGAAAGTAGTTATTTATTTTACAATAAGTTTTACCATATAACTATAATAAATGTAATATTAAAAAAATTAAGAGTGCGTGTATGAAAGTGTACACGCGCAAGAAGTAAAACTTCTGTAGGTTATCGGTACCCTTTATGAAATTCAATTTATGTTTTAAATAATTAGGATAGGTGAGATACTAAAAAAAATAATTAAATAACGCATATTAGGTATACTACAATCATATATTTATAGAATATCATTTAAGGAAAGTATATAATATTATATATCACCTGTCAAACAATAACAACGGTTACCATGGCAACAAACGTTCGCCTCGCCCGATCACACTTTTCGTAACGCTCTCGTCACGCATTCACCAGCTTACTCCCCAAGTCAAGCGTGCGTAAAGAAGTTTTATTTCAAAAATGTGTGTCTGCGTATTTTTGTTAAATGTTATTCCTTCATACTGAAATGGCTGAACAGATTTGGATGTAATTTAGTACATAAGTAGGTAGGTACATTACAATCGGTAGGTTGTATGCTCTAATACTTAGAAAGCAAAATATCAATGGTTTTTGAATATAAAAAATAAAAATCAGCGGGTTTCGTTAAATATAATAAATAGCTTATCTTTTAATTTTGCATAAAATGAAATTTCAAAAACTTATAAAAACTCGCTTAAAGTAGTGCTTCTTAAAAGTGGGAGTTATGAATATTTTAATGAATATTAAAAACATAGATTCTCACGTAAATATAAAGTTCGTGCGCATAATAATTTAAATAAAAATATCTTTTAGAATTTTCAAACTTATTAGTAAATATATTTTTATACTCTACATACATATTATGACATACATAGCATACAGTTGCGTAAAAGAAATAATTTAGTATTTCTGAAAAGTTTATATCAAAAGAAATATTTTTGTTCAAAAATATGGAAGCCTTTTCATGACACTAAAACTTAAAAGCACTCAGAATAGTGAATTATTTGAAGTATAATAACTGATTCCTTGTTAAGACATACCTATTTAGATTTTATATAAGTTATATAATATTATTTACACTATTTATAAACACAAAAGGATAATACTAGAAATATCAAAATAGTGAATTTGTCCTTATACTATTTTATTTTAACTATATATAATATGTTCAATATGCAATAACTCGAAACATTTTTTTTTTATTAGTTTTTGAGATTTTAATTTTTCGCATTTTGCTTTATAAAAAAGAAGCCCATGTATTCAAAGAAACTCATAGTGAAATTATCATTATTTAAGACGTTTGCGAGTGATTCCATAAAAAAATCTGCCATTCACACAAACTTACCCAACCCAGAAACGGTACCGCCTGAGCTTTTTAAGGTTCAAAAATTGTAGAAATAGAAAACGCGAGCATGCACGCTGCTGCGAGTAACAACTTTTAAACCATACTTACAAAAGATACACAAGGTAAAACATTTTCAAAGGTTTTTGTATACAGGCGTGAATGTTTGTAAAATACTACATTTTTGTATAATAATGAATCCTTTAAGCAATGTCTATAACACGAGATCATTATTAAAAGCCATATTTCACTTGCTTGCGAATGGTTTAATTTTAGAGATTCTTTTATAAATTCTACAAACAAAGAGCCTTTTATATTTCCGCCCTATAAAAACATCTATCGTTATTGTTATTTATTAATTTCTCTAACAGAGTTGTGCTGTTGTGGGGTTATTATAAAGGGAAAAAATAAATCCGTAATAGGTACGCAACGATATCTGAGGTATATTTTCCTCCAGAAAGGGTTTTAGGCTGAATTGCGGGTTGGAATAGGGTTTTCTTTGTTGTCAATTTTACTTTTGCATTCTGTAAATGGACTAATTCGTATGGCGATTTATTTTTAATAATGTATTCTGATTGAAAAAAAAAACTTTTACTTAATAAAATACATAAAATATACATACGTACGATTGAAATATAATAGGACAAAGAAAAACTGGGTTACTTTCCCGGGTTACCGAATTCCGTACCCCGACAACATCCTAAAATCTAATTAAATCAGGTAATATTTAAAACGATGATCTTTACTAAGTACTGATGACTGCTTAACGAAATTTTATATAATTAGCTAATATTCATAATGTCCTCCTCCTGACCGATTGCGGCCACGGCGGCCAATCTCATTGAGACTAGCCAACTGCGCAGGAGATATTATAGTGCACAAATGTACGCGCAGACACAAGTGCACTCTCTATTCCTGTCACTCTCATTCTCCGGTGGGACGACCACTCGACACGACCGGTGAGAGTTAAGGCGCAGGACCGACGGCTTTACGTGCTCTCCGAGGCACGGGGGTGAAACACCGCCAACTTCCCAACTCCGGGCTGTTACTGAGGCTTACTATACAGAAAGACTCAATAACTAAATTTGGCCCGACCTGGGACTCGAACCCAGGACCTCAGGATGTGCAGCCGTACATGCTAGCCACTACACCACCGAGGCAGTTTGTATATTCATACAATCTATATATGTATGTATATGTACCTATACATAAAAAATCAATTGCCGTTCGTTAGTCTCGCTAAAACTCAAAAACGGCTGGACCGATTTAAATAATTCTTTTTTTGTTTCGTTGGGAGTGTGTCAGGGGTGGTTTAAGTATAAAAAAAATAGAGAAAACCCAAAAAAGCAGCTGGAAAATGGAAAAGTTCAGAACTGTTTATTTTGTACCTATGGACCTATATATAATATATAGCTAATCTATTCCATACTAATCGTTAAAACCTACCTAGGGATGAACCCGAGCAAAGTATGGGTAGTATAAGTAGTTCATTCATAAAAAAACCTTAAAATGTCTAAGATATAATTGGTTTTTATTCGCGTTATTTATGGACTTAAGTAAATTTATACGTTAGTTTCACATAATAAAAGTCCGCCTTGAATAAAACACTTACCAATATTCAGTTGGCAAACATAACACTTCTTAGAACGATATCATATTCCTATCTTTCTTTTATTGCTCGTACTTGGGTAACATATTGAGATTGTGGAAAGATTCGCTAAATTATCAGCACCTACATGCATAATTGATGATCGTCTACGTAAGAAATATTCTTCAGGAGCATCCGGGGAATATATGAGTGTACGTGAGAATTTTGAACATTACTTTCTATTAGCTGCTTACATAGCATTCATTGTCGTTGTAGGATACATGGTAAAACGTTTTGTGATGTCGTGTCTTCGCAATAGTTACCAGTTTGATTTCTTGCGAGGGTAATTATTTATGTATTATATAAGAAGCTTGAGATTTTTAATTTGCTTATTATATTAAGATTTTAATGTAAATAATAACCCAAGTAGGGAAATTAAAAATATTTAAAGTAGTTATTCCTTTTAGTGGTATTATACTACCCATTCTATCCAAGGCAGTGGTAGCGCGCTTGCTTGGAAAACCGAGTGAAGCAGGTTCAAATCCCGGTCTCGTACCTCTGATTTTCATGCGCGAATCATATCCAACATGATTACCACTTGAATTAAGGTGAAGGAAAACATCTTACGGTGAAGGAAAAGAAATTAACAAACTTAGTTAGTTTTCGAAAGATACATATGTGTAGTCCGCCATCCCGCACTTGGCTAGCATGGGGGACTATGGCCCGAACCCCTTCGTATTGAAGGGAGGCCCGTGTTCAGTAGTGGGACGTTTTAATACCGGCATTGTTATAACATATAACGGCAACTGTATACTCTTGTCTGAAACCTGGCTTAAACCATCTTTACCTTCTACTAGTTGCTCTAATCCAGGATATACATTATTTCATTATGACCTTACTGGCCGAGGTGGAGCTGGCGTTGGTTTTCACCTGCATTTATCCCCTCTACATTCAGGATGTCTAGAGTGTGTCTCCGTAGAAATCATGATATACCATAAAAAAAATTCATTCGAAGTCCTTTACTGCCCAAATGTAAACTTATTACTTTATGGACTTGGAATGTATATTAGACAATCTTTTAACTTTATATGATGAAGTGATTTGCATGGGTGACTTAAGCACTTGCTTATTAAAAAATGATACAAATTTTAATTCATTAAATGAATCTTTTAATCTACATATTCTTCCTTTATCTTCTCCCACCCACAATTTCTGACCGTAGGCCATCTCTTATTGACTTAATTTCCGTCTCTAAGCCTAACCTTGTAATCTCTCACGACCAGATGAATGACCCTTTCTTCCATCATGACTTAATCTACCTGATATACAAACTCCGATCATCTAAGGTTAGAAGCAAGATTCTTTTCCAGCGCAATTTAAAGCATATCTATCTGGAACATTTAAAGGATCCTCCCTTGTGAAGATATGCAACTGGTCACTATCAAGAACAACAACAATACAAGACAATCTTTCTTCATACAAAAAGCTTCGTAACATCTGCAGCAGAATGTGTAGAGGTGCTAAACATCGTTATTTTTACTCCATAATTCACGATTGACTTCCGTTTGGGAGAAATCCTGAATTATGGAGCGACGTCCATAGACCCCCACGCAGTGACTCAAGGTGTCTCACCTTAAGTCACTTGGCATGGGCAAGAACCCTAATTCGAGCGAAGTCTCGGTTGACCTTAATTATAAAACATGTACATATGTATGTATGTCTCCGACTGCATAATAATACTGTGTTCTTTCGTCAAATTGTTTTCATCTTTTAAGTTCGCTTTTAACGCAATTGGGTTTTTTTATTGTTGTAAATATTTTTTAAACAAGATTTTTTTATGAATAAAAATATATTGAAAGATATATAGTATATGTTTTAGAAGTGAAAACTCGAAAATAAAATTTTTATATTTTAAAAAGAACGAACATTGGGTTAAAAAGGAATTGAATTCCAGCCAAAGAACGAAAGAAGTTTAAATTAAAATCGTGGTTTGTTCGGAACAAAAGAAAGTGAATATTTGGTCAATAAACGCTTTGGGAGCTCTTTGCCTTCAATGACTAGACCTGCCCCCAATTGGCTCAGACAGACTTAAAGACATCGAATGAGTTTTATTCACGGAAAACTGTTAGTTAATGAGAGAAACGATTTTAATTAGGACTCACAGCATACTAATTAAATTCGAGACTGAATTTTCCTTTAATATTACATAGTTTCTTTTAAGTTTACATTTAACTGAATTGTTTGGAAAATATGTTTTTTGAATAATAAACAAATAGTTTTAGCATTGATATTTAACGACAATTTGTTATTGGACAAAAGCTTTATAGAACAGGATAACTTTTAAGTCTAAAAAAAATATTCATGAAGATAATTAAAAAAAAAACATTGTAATTGAAAGAAACACATAGAAAGTATTTTTTTTGTTATATAAGATAACTTTTTTACCACATAATGTAATGTACTATGTCTATTTTAATTCGTTAATCATGTGAAATTGAAGGTGCAGAGAGGATGGCTCTCTAGGGCACAATGCATATCGCAAACCTACACACACAGACAGATACCTGAATGCATCTTCACATCATCATCCAAAATGTTAGTATCGTGTATAACGGCTATTATAAATTGTAAAGTGTTGAAGAATTGTCAAGTGAGGGTACCTGTGAATAACATCTCCGATCGTAGCAGTCGATGCCATACACCGCTAATTTACTCACGGCTAGTGCAACCCAGTCGAAACGTCAGGAATAAGGTATTTGGCCATTTACGAAATCACGCGTTTAAGTCCCGTAGTATCATAAATCATTATTATAAAATTTTAAAGTAACGCCTTTCTGTCTACTGCATAAGTTAGAAAGCAGGAAAATACAATATATGGTACATTGTATTTTCTTGGAATAAAACGTTATAATTAATATATTTTGCTCAGAAGGTTTCGAGTGATACCGTTTCCCTCGTGTAATGATAGTGTCTCAACAACATGTCAAGTATCATTATGTCAGACATAATTATATTTTTAATGGCGAAAGCATTAAATATAGACAGTCATGAATGTTTACTATTTACCACGCTGTCGTTGAATAATTAAAAGCGTTAGTCGCAGCGCATTATTTAAAATGAATGCGATGTTTTGGAATAATATAGACGATGTTAGAAGAAAATATTAAATAAAAGTACCGAATTAACCCTCGGTTCGCTCGGATGATATTGACGAGCTTTGGCGTTATTAATAAAAACATTTAGTTTTTTTTTATATAGATAGTTAAATTATATTCATATACCTATGTTTTAGTTAAATTTTCAATAATGATTATGGCCGATTTTCTACCACTAGTTAAAATAACTAAATGTATGTATCAAATACATTTATGACTTGGCGTCTCTATGATGTAATTAATTATTTTATCAGGGATATTACAACGAATTCGAAAAATTGCTAAGAAATAAAACTGAATTATAGAGTCGTTAATGTGTCACTCATAGTTGAAAGGAACATAACAAAAAACCTAAATGTTCAAATTTTCTTAATTGCTTTTACTTTTTTTATCCCAGCTATACTTGGCCAATTCAACGTAATGTAACGTTATATTATACTTTATACATCAGTTTGGTAAGAAGTAGTTTTTTAAATTACTTTATATATATATAAACTACGGTAAGTCACAAGACCGGGTTTACACGCAGGCATTTTATGTAGCGGGCATAAGATAATTTTTTTTAGTGTTTCTGTACTCAAACCTCAGTTGGCCTCAAAGAGTCTTTTGATCACACCGTTTGGCAACAAAAACTATTTCGAGTTGATTGAACGTTTTTCCGTACAAAATGTATGTTAAAAGATTTCTGTCATTTCTAGTGCTCATACCTTAAATGGTCTCATAGTCTTATGGATCCCTACATGAAATAGGATCGATTGACATAAAAAAAAATTTTTGGTATTTCAGCATTTTTCTCGCTGACTGTACATTTTTTCCAAAATCTGTGAATGCAGTTCAGAATATCTCCAAAAGTTATGGATGGTTTAATAGGAATGTTTTCCTGTAACTATAAGAATTAAGGTACCTGCCCTTACTGTCCCGTCTCAATAATCCACCCTATATATATAATACTTTGTAAGTAACTAGCGCCTCACCCTTGATTCGCTTAGGTTCCTCTTTTCGTCCCTAGGTACGTTTTAACTGTTAGTATGGAATAGGTAGACTTTATATACATAGGTACGATGAGTTTTATATCCCTTACTTGTGAAATTATTGATTTTCCATAAAAACTACTACCCACCTGGATGATATCCCGGATAAAAACGATCCTATGTCCTTCCTAGATTCTCAAACACAAACTATCTCCATCCCAAATATCTAAATCGGTTCAGCGGATTAAGCGTGAAAAGGTAACAGACAGACAGAGTTTTTTTGCGCATTTATAACATTAGTATGGATAATTTTAGAGCTTAAAATAAAATAATATGAATAATTATGTTAAATGGTAAGAGAGCTTTGTATTATGGTAAAGTTATAAAATATATGTGAAAATATAGGTTTGAAACATTGTGACGAATTATACTCCTGAATGTACAGATACAAAAAATATTACAATCCTATTTCAATTAACAATAAACACTGAGCCAGTTAACGAACAAATTAATGCCAAATATGCCATAATAAATATACATATGACATATGTATATAATCGTGTATGTACATATGTACATATGTAACTGTTAAATTACTTTCCTGAAAAATAATATAAAATAATAGCGTGTCTCATATTATCATCAAATGCAAAATAAATGCTAGAACAATTTTCGTTCCGGTAAATCGAATGAAATAGAGTTTTCTACTTTAATCTGTTGAAAATAAGGTATATTTTTGAATGTCATACAACTGCACTTTTATGTTTCTCGTTTAGGTATTGCGGGTGTGTAACGAAGTGATAAAACGATATTTTATTTGTAGGATTCTCGAAATTCAGATCAGAGGTGAAGCGAATGCATTATATACCTACCACCAGAGAACATGGAAATACAGAAACAACTTTTAACAAATTTTCGCAACTTTATTCAAAACTCTCTAGGTATATTATATATAGTTTATAGTTAAAATAGAAGAAATATAGAAAAAATATAATATATGTATAAAACTTTTCTATTTGAATCGGATATTATTCAATTTTTCATTGGTTTTAATAATTTTTTTGTGGGGCCGTATTTTTTTTCTAAAATAAGCTAGCCTAAGTTACTCCTAATTACATCAGCTATCTACCAGTGAAAATCCCGTCAAAATCGGTCTAGCCATTTCAGAGATTAGCCGGAACAAACAGACAGACAGACAAAAATTGTAAAAAATGTTGTTTTGGTATATGTTTCGTGTATACATCCATATACATTTAGTAAAAAGCGGTTATTTTAATATTACAAACAGACACTCCAATTATATTTATCTGTATAGATTTTGTTAATCATAATTTTATTGTGCCTTTTCTCTTTGAGATGATAATAAGTATTTGTTAAAAGCTAATGCTAGCTATAGCTAGTCTCAAACAAATGGAAAGAAAATACATACGTCTGTTTATGTAAAATCGAACCCGTGATATTGTTTCATTCTGCCACAATATTTGAATTAAAACTTTACTTCAGTAATACATTCTTAGGTTTACAAAAACATTTAACATTTTAAATAGGTAAAATTATCTTTTTCGGATTTTTTTCTAGGTCCCGTTACCATGATTGCTGTAAAGCATTCGAAATGTCGGGAACCAAAAATTTAAATACGATATTCTAAGATCTAAAAAAGATAGTTATAATTCAATATTTATGAATTGAATTAGGTAAGTATTGATTTCCTTATCATAGGTCTGTTATTTTCGTAAAGTAATTGATATGAGTTTGTTTGTTTGTTTGGTTGAACGCGCTAATCTCAGGAACTGCTAATCCGATTTGAAAAATTCTTTTTGCATTAGATAGCCTGTTAATTGAGAAAGGCTATACCTATATCATCCCGGAAAAATGTACGGTTCCCGTGGGATAGATTTGTTTTTGTCTAGGGACGAACCCGAAGCGAAGCGAGGGTGAGTCGCTTGTATGGTGATAAAAGTTCATATTTTATTTAATAATTAAAATGTTTACATATTTAATTACTTACGAATCGTCACGCTACGAACATCCAACATATTGTAAATTGTTTACAAGGGATGAATTATTATAAATGATATTAAAACTGCAAGAAAGATAATAATATGGTTGTATTGAATCATAATATACAATAACATAGAGTTATGCAGAACAGTTAATTAAGGTTTAAAGCTACTACAAACTTCTACCAGTTGGTGAGAGCTGAGTTCCATACGTCTCATTATTTGGAGTTTCAGCGACGAGGTCAAATGTAGCGAACTTAGTTTCCTTCCTAAGTGTATTGTAAAGTTTGCTTAATGTGTGAGACTCGAGCTTATTATATAATATGCTCTTGAAAATTATATCGTATTTATAATAATATTATATTTATTTATCAAAAATGTCCAACGTATTTCTGAATGTATTTTTATATGTTAATAAAATAACAATAATTATAGTTATAACTCACATGAAACGTTACATAAAAATGGCAATTTTAAAATAGAAAAGACAACAAATGAGTTTTTAAATTTCCATTTCGCTCTTGACAAATCACAGTATCACACATATATTTTCTACTTCCAGAGCTAATGCGCAAATCGTGTTAGACTGAGTTATCTCAATGTTCTCTTTAGCATTTTTATTCTTCTGAGTCGGAACAGCACGAGTTTGCGAAACAGATTACTCTGGGGACATGTGGAATTTGCAATTTATTCTTTAAACGTTCAAAGGACTTCATTTAAGATATTTCTTAACTGTACTATAGAAGTTTTTCAACTTAGTACAAATTATTTCTAGGTTATAAGTTAAAAAAAAATTATAAAAGATACAAAAAGATCTAATTATAATATGAAGCCCAGAAAATTCATAAAATATATTCCCTTAACGTTTGCAGAATACACCTTCTATGAAGTAAGAATAAATTTCCTCGTTACATTGTAAAATATATTTCAATTGGCTTATAATTATTTTGTTTATGATTGCGTCTTTTAAGAAGAAAGTTAATTACCAGTTATTAAATCCTGAAATACAATAAATGGAACAAAAAAGATCGTAATTAAGAAAATAATAAAATAAAGGTAAAACGTCTTAATTGGTAGACGTCCTTTACACAATAATGGAATTTTCAGAATATGTATTTTTATATAATAAAAGCTTTTATATTTATTATAAAACTAGCGACTCGCCGTCGCTTCGCTCGGGCTCGTCAATAGGTACGTTTTAACGGTAAGTATAGAATAGACTATATATGTATACATACATATATGTACGTATGTATGTATAATATATATATATATATATATATATATATATATACACTATTCTTTATTGCACTTATTTGTAAAAACTCTTAAATTTAAATAATGAAATTAAATATTTAATATATTTAATAATAATATTATTTGTAAAATGAAAATAATTTCTCACCTCTGCAATTTTGCATTGAGATAGGTACAAGTCGTATCAAAAGAGCCACGCGCGCCGGCGTCGGCATGGGAGCCGCTCGCACTCGGTACCTACACTAAGGTCGTGAACTCGTCACGTGTCATCAGATATCACTCAGCTGTTTGCTATTTAACACTTTAGCAAATACTTTTGTTTAACACTTTTGCTACACTAATTTATTATAACATCAACTTCACGATTACGAAGATATTGTTCAATATGCCCGCCTTGTAGCTCTAGGACATTTGTTACAACGTTTGATAATATTTGCACGAACGCGTCGTAGAGGTATCGGACTTTAGTTCATTAAATGCTGCGACTATTCTCAAACGCATTTCGTCCTCGGTATCGCACGTTTTTTTAAAAACTGACTCTTTGACAGTACCCCAGAGAAAAAAATCCAAAGGTGCGAGATCAGGTGACCTCGCCGGCCAATGGACTGGTCCACCCCGGCCAATCCACCTTTCCCCGTATTCCGCATTCAAATATTCTCTCACAGGGCGTGAGAAGTGGGGTGGCGCGCCGTCATGTTGAAACCACAAATGGCGCATGAGATCAAGGTTAAGCTCATCAAGCTCCTCGGTCAGCTCTTCTCGCAGGAAGCGAAGGTAGTTCCCACCGTTCATTGTTTCGGTTAGAAAACAGGGTCCAATTATTTTGTCCCCTATTATTCCCGCCCAAACATTAATCTTCCATCGGTGTTGAAAGTGCTTGGTTTAGAGGCATGCGGATTAATGACTGACCATACGTGTTCATTGTGAGAATTAAATACACCTGTTTTAACAAATGAGCACTCATCAGTGAACAGTACTTTGCTCAAGAACTCACTATCCTCTTCGACCTTGTCTAGTATCCATCTGCTGTACACCATTCTAGGCTCGAAGTCCGTGGGAAGTAGAGACTGAACTCGACGATAGTGAAATGGGCGCTGGCCATCATCTTTAAGAATTCTCCAAACACGCATGTGGTTTACACCTAGTTCGCGTCCTACCGAGCGTGTGCTTCGCGTCGGATCTTCCCCAAACATGTCCAGGATTTGCTTCTCAATGTTACCGTCGTGAATTTTCGGCCTTCCTGCATCAACACGATGTTGGTCACGGCCGTGCACACTGCCGGTGTTGTACACACGTATGTGCAGACGTTGGAATGCCATCGTCGACGGCAGTGTTAAGTTTCTTGTATTGCAAAGAGCTCCTCATAAAGTCGGCGCGCCTCTGCATAATTGCAGTTACATTTCCCGAGACACATCAACATATTAAAATATTCTACATTAGTGTAAGACATTTTACGCAATTTCGCAACGCGCAATGCGTACGTCCGTCCGAAAGTAAGCTGCGCGTGCGACTAGGACACCTACGCCAAGCGGGCGGCTTAGTAAAAGGGGTAGGTAGTTGGCGGCCCGTGTCAAAGTGCCGCCGCCTGCAAAGGCGGCGATGCTTTGAGTGAATTTCACTCATAATTCAGAATTTACAAACATTTTTTTAATGTGTTCATGTTATTACCTATCTTAACTATAAAGAATAACTTGGCAGTACTTGATATTTTTTCATTAATGATATGCCTATATGATTATGTATACGTACCTATATGGAACAACAGGGTTTTTGTTACATATTGTATATATATATCCCTTACTTGATACCCCATTCAATCTTCCATCCACCCTTTTCATCCTCTAACTATTTCCATACGAAATTTCATCTAAATCGGTTCAGCGGTTAAGAGTGAAAAGATGACGGACAGACAGACAGATAGAGGTACTTTCGTATTTAATATTAGTATGGATATATGAAGCTGACTTTTTTGTGGTGCTGGTTTATTCATCATCGGCTTGAGCTGAACGTTGATAAGTCGGTCAGTGAGACGCGACATTGCCTTTATTATATAATAAAAACAGCAGATGCGAATGTATCTTAGGAGGTAGACATATTATACTATTGCGGATTTGTCTGTAGACCTTTTTAAGACCTACAATTTTTTCCTACATTGTTTTGATGTGTGTCTTAAGGTATAGCCAGCGGAAAGTTTCTGAAGAGGACTGAATAAAACCAGTTATTGTAATTTCCCGTGAGAAAAAAGTTTTTTCTGAAGTAAAAGGTATCCTAAATGTTGACCCGAGTAATAACTTATAACTTTACCAAATTTCGTTGAATTCGGTTTATTACTTTTTGCGTGGAACGCGCACACACAAACAGACAAAAAGACGTACAGACAAACAGACAAAAAAATTAATAACTATTGTTTTGGGATCTATATAGTGTATATAATACGTTATTCATTGTTTTTAAATAAAATCATGAACAGATTTCGCTAAGTTACTGATTTATTATATAGATACAGATATAGTATAGATAGATATTATCCAACAATGTTTTGCGTAGTGGTCAAAAGTGTTCCCGGTATTGAGTATTCATGGTATTATACAAAAACAATATGTACCTATACATAATACATAATATAATTGATGTAATGCTAAAATTAGGAAATAAATATTTTTACAACATTGTATAAAAATTGTAATTTGAATGATTAAATTGAAAATACTATTAAATATCACGAGTTTTGTCGAGTAAATTGTATTTAAAATGATTATTTTACAAAGAAATATTATTTTAATATGAATTGTATTGTGATAAACAAAAATAGGATGATATTGATAAAATACATTGAGTGTTATAATAAATACGAAAGGAACAAATGACACCTTGTCGCTTTTCCGGTGACCAAATATATACATTCCGACCACTCCTTATCCCTTAGCGATTTCCAGGTTATTACTACAAACTACTAATAACATTTGTTAAGAAATTATTTATTAGGTTTGTTTGTTAGTTAGTCCTGTTTTCAGCAATGGGGGCAAAGACTTAACGTTAGATTCTGTATAGAGACATTTTATACGCTGTAGAGTATTATTAGTTCTCTTTCCTGATATCTGGTGTTATTAGTAAAATATTGATAACATGTATGCGACAGGATGATCTTTCAATTAAGCTACACGGTTGTTACGGAACTTGAATCGCCGCATCAGCTTTACTCTACAAACCTCGCGCGGCGACGACAAGACTAGGTCAGGCGCAAGTGCAAGCGCAGCAGCTACCTACATACATTTCGTCAATGCCAATGCCACAACTTCCTACAATAATTGTAGTATAAAAGGCATTACCTGGCTGCATCTTCACTGATTTGATCTAACATCGATCGACAGTCATTTTAGTTGTAAGGACTTATAGTTAATAAATTAATTTTAAGTTAATTTGCATTTCTTTGCATCCCACGGCTGCCCCCAAACGTAATTGGCGCAGTCGGTAGGATAGTCGTAACTTAGAGTCAGTGAATCGTTCACCGATAGCGGCTATCTTCGAACCTATGGGAGTTGCGGCTGGAGGAGTATCCAAAAATTGATACAGCAGGGAGATACAAATTATTTGGTGAGTACCTAGATCTTACTAGAGTTGCTTACCTCTCCTATCTATAATTTTCCTTTACCTTTACTTAATTTCCCTTTTTCCTATTTTAGAATATCGCAAATCGATGCGAATAGGGAATTAGGAAATATTTTAGAAAATAGAACTTATTGATTAATAATTTAATTAATTAACTGATTTTTCATAAATTATTTAATTAATTTTTCAAAAAAATATTTAATTAATATTTCTTTATGTGTTTTTTTTTATTTTTCAAAATTTTTCATCCTCAGAAGTCTCGGACCTCTAGGTCACTTAATAGAATCACGCAAATTGATGCAAACAGAAATATAGATAATAAGTATTTTAGAAAATAACTCAAGTACAGAACTTAGTGATTTATTAGTTAGTAAAATGAGAGTAGATTTAGTAGATCAAGTTTATAAGGCCTTACGCCTGTTACAGTTCGACAGTGACCGAACTCAACTGATAGAAAGTCTACATATGAAACCTGAGACAGACTATAGCCCCGATCAATATATTCTTATTCAAAATCCTATAGCTTCCCGACACAAGTTAGCCACGCGACATTCTCAGAACACTATACTCGCAAAGCTTCCGATCCACATATATGTATATGAAAAAGAAGAAATGCGGTCCAGTAGTCGAATCTCAACGTAATCGAAGTCCTATGACTCCACCCTTATTATATTATAATAAGATAATCACATAACATAGAACATCTCTTTAGTAAATATATAACAATTCTGCATGTAACAAAAGAGGTCTCATTGACGGTCTAGATCCTAATATATATAATAAAAAAAAAAACGCGGTAACTTAGATTACATTTTCACATTTAAAATTGCCTTACTAAGCATTAAATAATAATGTCAGTCTAATCTATACATATAATAAAACTGTAACTAAGCCGAATCTGTACATTAAATATTTTTTGGAAAATCTTATTGAATTAGACTTTATTATCGATACAGAAGCTAAATCTATAGTTTTTAGATTTTTTGTCTGTCTGTCTGTTACCGCATCACGGGAAAACCACTGGACAAATTTTGATGAAATTTGGTATCATGATAGCTGGTTATCCGGGTCAACATATAGGATACTTTTATTGCGGGAAAATATCTCATCTCTGAGCTAAACGTTAAAATGTAACTAGGGACGAACCCGAGCGGAGCAAGGGTGAGTTGCTAGTTTATTATATATCTTCCAAAAATCTATCATACTATGGTATGATAGATTTTAAGTTTTTGGTTAGTAGATAAATAGCTAAAGAAATCCTTTATATAAAATTTTGTCATTTTGAAATTAGAGTAGCAGTCAGTAATGGTTATATAAATATATTATACCCTTTGACTTTTTTAAAACCCCCTAATCTTAAAGAATCCATGTACCTACATTTCACCCTTACCTTACCCTTCAGCGCTCTCTAACTAAGATTATAGGTATATAGAGACAGAATGTCCGAAGAAATTGATTATCTCTCTGCGAGTTCAAACCTGTATGGATTTATAGACTCAGAACACGAACAATATTTCTCTCTATAGCAGTCATCCCACTGAAATGCCACCACTTACATATACCATCCATTCAAACGACCGCATCAAAGGACCACATGACTATTCGCTACGCTGTTGTACCGCCAGCTACGCTAAAGAGATGGAACCGGAATTACGGTAAGTAAGGGCCGATCACTGTCCATCAGCACCGACAGCGACCATCTTGGACAAGTCCTGCAATAAACGCTGTTCTACGGGGGGAGGTGTTACGGAACTTGAATCGCCGCATCAGCTTTACTCTACAAACCTCGCGCGGCGACGACAAGACTAGGTCAGGCGCAAGTGCAAGCGCAGCAGCTACCTACATTTCGTCAATGCCAATGCCACAACTTCCTACAATAATTGTAGTATAAAAGGCATTACCTGGCTGCATCTTCACTGATTTGATCTAACATCGATCGACAGTCATTTTAGTTGTAAGGACTTATAGTTAATAAATTAATTTTAAGTTAATTTGCATTTCTTTGCATCCCCTGGCTGCCCCCAACGTAATTCAGTAGGTTTATTCTTATTTATTTCCATAAGCAAATATTTTCAGCACAAGTTTAAGCAGTAATAATACAGCATTTATATTTTTGATATCTGCACTGTTCGAAGTAATAAATTGAAATGTGTCAGTCACTCAAAGATTAAACAGAACTTAGGAAAAATAAATCCTATCCGTTTTACATTGCCCCCTTACGAACTTCTCTATTATAGTATTAAAGTTGACAGAGCTGCCATTAGATAGTCAATACAAGTCTCAATAAAATAAATCAATATAGAATATATCAATAGGTGATTCTTTAAATTGACATATTTTTTTATTTATGAACCGTTTGAAATAAAACAAATACTAAATATTAAGTGAAGCTTACCACAATACAAAATTAGTGAAAACAGCATCCAAATCGGTTAAGCCATTTCTGATATTAGCGCGCACAAACGCACAGATGAACAGACAAAAATTTTAAAAATCATTGTATTGGGTTCTATTGCATTAATAAAGACCCCCAATAATAGCTTTTCTCAAATAATATCTTCCATGTACAGACAGCGATCAATTACAACTTTATTATATGTATAGATAAATAGAAGTTAGCAAATGACTGTACATTATCCTATGAACCTATTATTGAAAAAATCTTCCTTAAAATATGTATTTTATTATAATATTTGGTAGACTTATCAAAATCGATTCATTTTAATTTCTACAAATACGTGGACAAACACACGCATTCGTTTCGAACATATAACTTTTTTTGAAATCGGTTAAAAACAGCATAATTTCTATTAAAATCGTATAATCATAACTTATATACGTAGTTATTGGTATAGAAAACAAAGAAAAATTATCAGAAGAATTCAATAAAAATTAATTAGCGGTAGTCGTGGAGCGACATCGGAGATATTGGCGTGTTTCGACAACTGGCATTACGCCAACCACCCATTCTTTGAGCTCGTAACGACTATTCCATTATACCAAAATTTGTATGGACCGGATGCACATGATATGCATATACGAGTAGGTTAATGAATGCATTCGGAGTCATGTAATGTTTTTATTTTGTTATTGAAAAATAAACTAAATAAATGTACAGTTGATTTTAACTACTTCGAATACGAAAAATTGCAATTTCTTTTAGTTGTTTGTACATTTCAATTCTACCTCACGGCATTGTACTGGAACAGATAGTTTTTCGCAATAAAAACTATGATTGCTATAAGTATGTGATTATTTGTTACTTATTTTTATATCACAAAACAGAAGAACTTGAATCTGTATCTATACATATAATAGAATTGTAACTAAGCGGAATCTGTACATTAAATATTTTTTGGAACATCTTATTGAAATAGACATTATTATCGATACAGAGGCCGAATCTATAGTTTTTAGTATTTTTGTCTGTTTGTCTGTCTGTCTGTCTGTCTGTCTGTTACCGCATCAGGGAAAAACCACTGGAGGGATTTTGATGAAATTTGGTATGATGATAGCTGGTTATCCGGGTCAACATATATGACACTTTTTACTGGGGGAAAATATCACATCTCTGAGAAATCTATGTTAAACTTTAAAACGTAAGTAGGGACGAACCCGAGCGGAGCGAGGGGGAGTCGCTAGTATACAATACAATTGTAACTGTATCAATGTAATATTGAAAAATATGTTCGGGGAATAAATACCGATTTTAGTATTGTCCCTAATTGTTTGTGTGTTATTCAATAAATAATTTTATAGAAGACTAGTTTTTGTCAACGGCTTCGCTCGCGTGATAAGCCTGTATCCGATCCCAGGAAGCAATCTATGTCCTTACCATATTTTATCGAAATGTGTTCAGTGGTTTAAGCGTGAAAATCTAATAGACAGAGTTATTTTTACATTTGCAGTACTAGCGTTTTCCCGCAGCTCTGCAGGCGAAGTTCAATTATGTATTATAACATCTTTAAAAATTATAATGTATGTATATAATGTAGCTTACATTACTCTAAAGCATCAAATTCCGCTTAGTGATTTTTGCGTGAAAGAGTACCAGACATTTGTACAAACAGTTTGTAGTGACCGTATTTGCTGTGCCAGCCCCGCTGGGGACATTCATTTGTGTGATGAGCACGAATGTTTGTACGCCAGTCATAGATATTTATATTTATATAATATGAATGTATTTAGAGTTATATATTATTATGTATAGTGTATCAACTATCTTGTATCCATAGGCCTTGTAGCTTACCATGGAATTAGTGCTGTGTGTTAATGTACCAACATATTTATTAATTTATTATTTACTTATTTATTTATGGGATACGAAGATATGAAACGTAAAGTAAAATAAAATGCAGTAAATACTAGTATTAATTAAATTAACATTAAATAGCATGTGTATGTAAAATATACATAATGCAAGTGAACAGCTTGAATTACCGATACCAAGACTCTAGCTCGTAGCAATAGGTTTTTCTAAATAGTTTTGGGCGAGTTCATTCAATTTTTATAGCACAATTATAGTGCCTTAAAATCTACACTAATATTATAAAGCTGAAGAGTTTGTTTGTTTGGTTGAACGCGCTTATCTCAGGAACTACTAATCCGATTTGAAAAATTCTTTTTGCATTGGATAGCCCGTTAACTGAGGAAGGCTATAGGCTATAATATATCATCCCAGAAAACTGTACGGTTTCCGTGGAATAGATTTCTTTATGTCTAGAGACGAACCCGAAGGGAAGAGAGGGTGAGTCGCTAGTTTATATATATATGAAGTATAATCAAGAAAAATGACGAGTTGGTTACTAATCCCTACAAAAAATTTAATGAATGTATATTTTACTAATTCTGTCATACTACACAAATATTAATTCTTATTATAACAATATAACATTAAAAATGAATAAAACGTTATCCCTGGCACGATGTAGATATAGCAATGTTACAAACGAGTCCAATCCGCATATATTTGCAGTTGACCCTGATACTAAATCAAGCTTGCAGAAAAATTGCGTTTGCGAATTAAAATGATTTTAGTATCTCTGATTTGACTTTACAGGCAAAAAGTTACATTCTGTAGTAAAAATTTATGTTATTTAAAGCTTACACCTAATATATACATTATTCTTTGCCATATTATATGATTAACAATAAAAAAGAATGGGTGCGTGTAACCTTTAAGCGCGGTTGAAGTAAAACTTCTTTGGCAAATATCGCAATTAAATAAAAACAAATTAATAATCTATACATATTATAAAATTCTAACAAAGCCGAATCTGTACATTAAATATTTTTTGGAAAATCTTATTGAAATAGACATTATTATCGATGCAGAGGCCGAATCTACAGTTTTTAGAATTTTTGTCTGTCTGTCTGTCTGTCTGTCTGTCTGTCTGTCTGTTACCGCATCACAGAAAAACCACTGGAGGGATTTTGATGAAATTTGGTATGATGATAGCTGGTTATCCGGGTCAACATATAGGATACTTTTTACCACGGAAAAATATCTCATTTCTGAGAAAAAATACAAAAACTGGTTGTAACAAAACCACAATGATACTATCTGTAAATAGTTTAGCAAGGTAACTTACTAAATATGGTAAAAACTATTAAAAATAGCTTATCTTGCAAATCAAATTATCAATAGTGCTATTTTATCCATTAAAATAGTTATTTTAATTAATATATACCTATGTGTTATTTAGATACTCGACAATAGATGTCGCCATGAGTTTTTAAAATACGTAGTTTCAATTCCCAAAAAATGAATGTACAGATATGACCTTTCCACAATTTTATTAGAATTAGTACTACATTATCCGGAGCCCCGTGTTCAAATTTTCAGTAAAGCAAACTTTTTGGCTTTATAAATTAGTAACTATACATATAATAAAATTGTCACTAAGCCGATTCCGTAAATTTAATATTTTACTTAAAATATTATTGAAATATTCATTATTAGCGATATAGAGCGATAGATAATGAAATTTGGTACGGTGATAGCAGGTTATCCGGCTCAACATAGAGGATACTTTTTACCGCAGGAAAATATCTCATTTCTGAGAAAAAATACAAAAACTGGTTAAAATAAAAACACGATGATACTACTATTTTAGCAAGGCAACTTACTTATATATGTTAAAACTATTTAAAAAAGCTTATCGTAAAAGAAATATCAATAGCGTGTTTTATTCATTAAAATAGTTATTTTAATGAAAATTTATTTATGTGTTATTTAGATATTTAACAATAGATGTCGCCACGTGTTTTTAAAATACGTAGTTGTAATCCAAAAAAAAATGTACCTTTCTATGACTTTATTAGAATTATTACTAAGGCCCCGCCTGTGTTCAAATTTTCAATAAAACAAACATTTGGCTTTATAAATTAGTAATATTTTGTTGGCCGAAACAATTTTCGAATGAAAGTATTTGTAAATTTTTACTGTTTAGTAAATAATGTTAATTTTTTTAATCTTTTAATGTAAAAATTGGGCAAATGCAAATCTAACTCGCGTATTATAGGTTTTGTATAGCAAAATACTGTGTTGTTTTTCTTACTTACGTGTTTTGTTAAGTTAACACTAAAATAAATACGAATAATATTTACGTTTCCACAATATCGACTCATTTTATCGACCGTAAAAATAAGTTCGATTCATATTATTTTATAACATTTTATGGAAAACAAGTTCATGGCTGTTAAACTGACAAAGCGGGTAACTGAAAATATTCCATATCTCAAAAACTATGAAAAAGTATTTTAGGAACTGTTATACCTCAACTTTTTTAGTTTTTTTTGACACCATTTCTTGGAAGGTAAAGGTTTAAAGGACACAGTAAAATACTTACGACTTTAATCATATTAACCGTGCCATATAAAATAATAAAAAGTATTTGCTTAAAATATTAAATTAATCAATAGCTGTCTATTAGTAAAACATGAATAAAATTAATTCCGTAGTTTGAGAGTTTATCGCCCAAAACTAAACAAACAAACAAAACAAAAGTATAGAAAACAAAAAGTGCAATATTACTAAATCAAATATGAGATTAACTGAGGAACCTTTGTGACATTGTCAATCACCGCCATTATTTACCAATCATAGGGTGCGCAATGAAATTGGTATATACATATGTAAGAGTACACTAATATGTAAAACCTAAGAATTTGGCTTTGGTCATATGAACGCGGGCGGAGCCGCGGGAAATGCTAGTTATTAAATAAGTCATATTAGGCATGTTGCAATCATATATTTATAGAATATCATATATGGAAAGAATATAATATTATATACTAGAGACTTCGTCCCTAGGTACGTTTGACGCTTAATATGGAATAGATTTTTGCTTAGAAATCTTTTTTCGTGAATTTTTCAGATGTTTTAATAGTTATTCTGCTATTCGGGGTGAAGACAAATCCAACGACACAAAGATCATAAAAATCGGTCCAGCAGTTCTCGAGTTATAATTGTGTAAACGTGGCAGCAATTAGTCTGTGTAATGTATTCTATCTCATTCTCTCGCCGGCTTAATACTTTATATTTATGTGTTTGTCTCTTTTTAGTGTCGCATTTTCGTTTTATCGACTTTCAAATCATAACGATTCTAAAAAAGTTTCATTTCAAAAATTTAATTTATATTTTAATTCCTACTATTTGTTTTGCATAACTATTATGATCATAACGATTAACGCAATATTACAAAACAATATTTATTTTAAGTTAATTATTAATAATCGTTATTTTTGCAGCAACGAAGACCAATTATTCTATACAATTAAATGTAACAGCTCAGAGATCTCGCTAAACTATTTTTGGAACATGACTAATATCCAATACAGGATTAGACTATCAGCTTATACAATAATTGAATGTTAACCAATAGCGCTTCATTATCAAGACAAATTCAGGTACAGTGAGTATAAGGTATAGGAGAATATCATTGTCACTCTTTGTGGTTTCTTTCTGACAGCGGACGTTTCGTTGGGCTTTGATAGATCTGGCTTTTCTAGGCGATGAATACAAAATAATCACCTGTATGCACGTAGCATGCGTAAATGCATTTCTCAATATTAAGAAAAATAGGTAATATTTGTGTAAGATTATGGTACCTATTTATCTAAAATTCGTTCAGCTGTTTTATCATAAAGGTACACTCGGTATAGTAATTCAATATTATAAAGTCATTTTGTTTTGTACCTATAGGTAAAAACTAGCAAACTATATATTATTTCTTAAGTTACATCTTACTTGAAAGTAACTCAAAAATTATTGTAAAGCTTAATTATAAACGAAAAGTAATCTGATTCAACGAGATGATCCGTTTGACTCAGGTTGTAGGACTTGCTGCACCAGCGGTCGCAGATTCGAACTTTCTACTTCTGGGTGATTATATTTATAATATTTGTCTATTTAAAGTTATATATGTGTAGTGTATTAAATGTCGGGTATCCATAACACATGATACATATATGGTGTACACATAGATGGTTGTGTTAGTGTCCCAACATATTTATTTATTATTTATGAAAGCGCCAACACGTTCACTATTATAATATGGAAGATAAAAGCTATTATTTCTGGTTAGCTTCTACGACTTGTTTGTTTATTATTGGGTCAAATTCAATTGCATATATCACCTGAAACTTTGCACTTACCTTTGTTAACGCATCGGACACAGTTTCGTACTATAGTTTGGATTGCGATTGACATGTTACATTAATGAAGCATAGTAACGGTCAACGTCAACAATATAATAACGTAAAAGTATTATTTTTTATTAAGGAAAACGTTATTACAAACAGTAAATACGTTGCTATGTATTTACATACATATAAATACGTCGCTATGTATTTAATAAATTCTAGCACATAGTAAGATCATAATATTATGATTAATCTACTCGTAGTGGTAGTTTATTGTTTATTATAATTCAGCTTTCTATTGCGAAGAAAAATATTAAGAACTAGCAATTCACCCTCGCTTCGCTTGGGTTCGTCCCTAGGTTGCTTCACAAAACAAAATTAATTAATTAATTTGGTTTTAATTTTTTTTCGTGGGACCCAATTTTTTTTTCAAATAAAAGTAAGCCTAAGTTACTCCTTATTACATCAGCTACCTGCCAGTGAAAGTCCATCAAAATCGGTACAGCCGTTTCAGAGATTAACCGGAACAAACAGACAGACATACAAAAATTGTAAAAGTTGTTGTTTTGGTATATGTACCGTGTATACACCCATATACATTTAGTAAAAAGCAGTTATTTTAATATTACAAACAGACATTCCAATTTTATTTATCTGTCTGTATAGATGTCAATTATTTCTTTTAGATTAGTGTTTATACAATTAAAAGAAGGATCTTGCATATGAATTTTGTATTTACTTTATTTTAATTGATTTTATCAAGAAACATTATTTATATACACTTTATGTATTTATGTTCTTTGTGGCTCGTATTATAGCCGAGCGGTCTAAGGCGCTGGTTTAACGTCAGACTTTAGAGGCGTGGGCGGTGGGCTTGAATCCCGTCGCTGCCATTTATAGCTGCTGTAAAGAATGAAAAACTTGAATATAAATAAAACAAGATGGTTTTATTGTCAATTGCGATTCAGATATTTTTTAACCGATTTAAAAAAAGAAGGTTTTTTGTTTCTTACCTCAGATTTCCGCCATTTATAAATAAAACTATCTTTTCGGATTTTTTCGCGGATTTATTTTGATTTTTGGTTCCCGACGTTTCGATTGCTTTACAGCAATCATGGTCACGGTAGAGACTAAGGTGTTAGATGTCTCAAAAGTATTAGATAGTTGTTACAGACAGCCTACCTACAAAATAACAAAATGAATTCAAAAAACTTGAAAATTTTCAAGATTTTTAATTAAATCCGCGAAAAAATCTGAAAAGTTAGTTTTATTTAAAATGTCAAATATTCGCGTAAATCTAAGAAAGTATTACGATTTGGAAAATTACTTTTTTATTCCAATATATTTCCGTAGTTTTATTAAGAGTTCTTATGTAGAAAAATTAAAATCTAATCGTACTTTTATCACTATTTCAACATGTACATGGAAAGTAACAAAAGCTTTCTACAATTTAATCATTTTGTAACAATGACAAATTACACTATCACGGCATACTTCCAGAGCTGATGCACGAATCGTGTTAGACTGAGTTATCTCTGAATTTCCTTTAGCATTTCCATTCTTTTAAATTAGACTACCATGGGTAAAATATATTCTAAATACTCGTATCTACATTACCTTTGCACATATCTACTATAAAAGATATTACTTCTGGCCTAATAATTATGGGGACTTATTATAAAATATCTAATATCTATACAGATAAATAAAATGGAATTGTCTGTTTGTAATGTTAAAATAACAGCTTTATACTAAATGCATATGGAATTATATACAGTAATTATAAGAAAAACACAATTTTTAAATTTTTTGTCTGTGTGTCTGTCTGTTTGTTCTGGCTAATCTCTGAAACAGCTGGACCAATTTTAACGGGACTTTTAATGGCAGAGAGCTAATATTATAAAGAGGAACTTAGCCTACTTTTAACGGCTGGACCAATTTCAGCGGGACTTTTAATGGCAGATAGCTGATATTATAAAGAGTAACTTAGGGTACTTTTATTTTAGAAAAAGAATTAGGGTTTTGCTCAAAAACTCAAAACGTACCTAGGGACGCAGCCGAGCGAAGCGAGGGTAAGTCGCTAGTAAAATAATAAAAGATGCGTCACAAAAATTGAATTATTGAACTTATCCTATTAAGTAAAATGAGTCACTATTCTATTAAATTATGAAATATAATTTTTGGTTTGGGTCGAACCTTCCTGTTGTTAGAATAAACGAGTTAGTTTCATACAAGTACATGAGTAGTTTCAGAGAATATCGACGTAAAGCAGCAGTACCCTTACGCTAAATGTTCAACCACCACTTAAGCGTTTTCTCCTACCTGTCCTGCTATCCAAATAAGTTCAAATCCAAACTATCAGGCTAATATAATTTTGACAGGGCCTCTTACTAACAGATACAGGATTTGAGGGAGAGTGGCTTTAATTAATTACTATACCGAAAATAAAAATGGGCTTACATTTCTAGACTGGCGGTTGGAATTCTGTGTGAGAATATTCGTTTTTAGCCATATTGTAGTGATTAAAAACTGTAAATTACTACTATAATATCCTATATTTAAACACCAAAAGGTACAAGTTGGTACGTTTGAAATTGATTCCGATATATATATATATATATATATATATATATATATATATATATATATATACACACACACATATATTATATAATAATAATACAGCTTAGCTAAGCTTTTCAGCCTTTCATTTAACTCATAACATCGCGTAAGTAATGAACGTATTATACTCGTAGTTGAAATGATTCCAGTGATTTTCACTTAATGATAAGTTGATTTATAAAAATCATTTCTCGGGCGCGGGTTAAATAAAAAAATATTATTAATACTCTATTTTTACTTATACATGAAAAGTACTATGTACATGGCGACTTCCTCGATGGCCTAGTGGTTAGCATGTGTTGTAGTTATACGCTGCAGATTCGGAGGTCTTGAGTTTGTGTCCCGGGTTGGGTCAAGTATAGTTATTAGGTTTTCTGTCAATAAAATCTCATTAACAGTCTGGAATTGATTGGCCTGTGCATCAGTGCACGTTATGCCGTCAATCCTGCGCCCGATGTCTCACCGGTCGTCCTGAATTGTCATCCCTCTAAGGTACGTTTATTTGTTTACCTATCTTAAGACAAGGAATCAACTGATCACAGCAATTTTGGCATAAAGGGATAATGAATTAGGATAACATAAAATACTTTTTGACTGACTTTAAAAAAGATGTACTTAATTCTGTTGTGTTTTTTGAGTATGTTGCACGATATGTAATTATGAGCAACAAGCGGCTCACTCTCGCTTCGCTCGGGTTTGCCTCTAGGAAAACAAAACCAAACCTATCCCACGGGAACCGCACATTTTTCTGAAATAAAAAGTAGCTTGTGTTATTCCAGACTGTAATCTATCTCTGTGCCAAATTTCATCTAGATCTGTTCAGCCGTTCTGGCGTGAAAGATTAACAAACATCCATACTCATAAACTTTCACACTTACTATGTTAATATGAATTTTCATAATTTTTTAATTATACTTTAATAGTCCCAGGATTACATAAAAATCCTTAAGGGAGGCTTCCTTTAATGATAGAATACTAATTTGAAACTCGGACATACACGTAGCAAGATTTATAGCAAAGATAAAATATGTAAATGCATATGCATGTATGTTCAAGACACACTCGTATGTACGAGTATAACTCCGGCTGCCATGCATGCATACATAATACTGTTTTCCTTCGTTAACTTGCTCCCTTAATAATTGTTAGTTCAGTTGGGTTTTTAATTTTTACAATTAGTAAAAAATAAAATTTTTATCCCTACACATAAAATTACTTGGGGTTACGCCTAAGTGAACTGAGAGTTGGATATTATTATTAATAAAATAAAAGGACGTATCAATACTAATAATATTATAAAGCTAAAGAGTTTGTTTGTTTTTTTGTTTGGTTGAACGCGCTTATCTCGGGAACTACTAATCCGATTTGAAAAATTATTTTTGCATTAGATAGCCAGTTAACTGAAGAAGGATACAGGCTATATGTCATTCCAGAAAATTGTACGGTTCTAGTGGGATAGATTTGTTTTTGTCTAGGGATGAACTCGAAGCGAAACGAGGGTGAGTCGCTAGAATATAATAATTTAAATTAATTCATCTCGAAATTTAATACATTTAAAAGAACCTACCATGGTATATAAAAATAAATATGTATACGTTACTTGTTGAAGAATTATACAATAAATCAGTACACAGCTAGTTTAGAAATACTTGTAGTGCCTATTTCAAATAGAAAGTTATGACGTTTGTATCATGATAGTATATTAGACAAAACTAAACTTATAATAAAAATGACCTTTAAGAAATTTTTAACAAGATAAACTTTAATATCATTTTCTAACAATCCTTTCAAATTTTTTACTTTAGTAAGAAATAAAACTATATTTTGAGTAGGTCTTATTATTTTAACTATTTTCTATAGTAATCAAATCAGAGGAATTTATAATTTTATTCATACCATCAATATACCGTTAATGATACCATAAGATGTGTACTTTGCTTCTTAAAAACATTGTAGGTACCAAGGTAAGGATTCTTTTATAATAGACAAACAAAAACAAATTTATCCCACGGGATCCGTACTTTCTTTCCAGAATAAAAAGTACCCTATGTAATATTCTGATGTATGAGCTACGTTATTGTAAAGTTTCATTAAAATCCATTCTGTAGTTTTTGTATGAAAGAGTAACAAACATTCATACGATCTTAAATCCAGACATCCGTACATCCTCACAAACTTTCGCATTTATAATATTAGTATAGACGTTCCTCTGTCTTAATCATTTGAGGTCATACAAAAATTGTGTTGAAAAAGTATATCACGTTTATCATTTTCTTTTCTGATTTGAGATTTAGATTAAGTTTTTATGACTCTTCATTTAAATATCAAAAAAATTAGAACTATATTGCGTATATAAATAAATATATCAACAAAATATTTTAAATAAATAACTGCTTGCCTCATTTGCAATAAAAGCTTTTCCTTTACCCGTTATAAAACAGGCAGTTTTGAAGGAAGCAATTTTACCAAACTTGTCAAAATCTTATTGAAGCCAACGAGTCGCTCCACAAAGTTAGCTTTTTGGAATCGAGTAAAGATCCATTAACTATTCGCGGTTTAATTTTCTCTGAGATGAAGTTTTAATTCCACTTTTATAAAGTTCGCTTTTATAAAATTTTATCCGTCCAGTACCGTTTGTATTTTCTACTTTTCAGAATAATTTGCTACTATTTCAAAGAAAAAAAATATATATTATTAGAAATTCACTCTCGCTCCGCTCGGGTTCGTCCCTAGGAACATTGAACGGTTAGTATAAATTACTCAGACATGAGATATTTTCCAGCAGTAAAAAGTATCCCATATGTTGACCTGGATAATCGGCTATCATCATACCAAATTTAATCAAAATCTGTCCAGTGGTTTGCTCATGATGCTTTGCAGACAGACAGACAGGCAAAAATTCCAAAAACTATAGATTCAACCTCTGTATCGATAATAATGTCTGTTTCTATAAGATTTTCCAAAAAATATTTAATGTACAGATTCAACTTAGTTAGAATTTTGTTATAATGTATATATATATATGGATTAAAATCGGTTAATCCCCTTAGTAATTAGAGGGAAAATAGAATCGGGCATACATATATACATTATATACATAAGGTTAAACACATAACCCTCCTTTTGGCTTCACCGCAGTAGGGTAAAAATATGAACAAACAAATATTAGTATACATTTCATATTTGAACACTAACATGCAGTAACCCAATTTCCGTCATTTTAGAGGAGTCTTGAGTGAGGAATAAATTATAATGAACCTAATGTTAGCATCGTTTAAGACAGTAATTTGTCAGTTAGCATACTGTGCAAAGACGATAAAGGTACATACGGGCAGTCCAAAGCAATTAGTGTGTTCGATGGAAGCTCGACCAGAGTAATATTTGTGAGAGCGACCAAGCAAATCTAATTAGACGCCAATGTCGTGTGCCACACTTTAGCCCAGTCTCTGATTACACTTTACACTTGAGTAATCTACAGCATGCGACTTGATATCTTAGAACCTATATTATATACTTGAAACTTCTGAAACTTGCAGACGTTCTAAATAATTTGCTAATAAAAAACATATCTCATTTATCATATTGATAAATGAGATATGTTTTTTGCAGGCATGCCATGTTTCTTACCAGGATTCTTAATAAAATCGCTCTTAAAATAATTAAAAAAAAATTCAAGCAAAAAAATAACAATATATAAAAAAACATTCTTATATATTGCTATTTTATGTTTAAACTTGTAAATAAAGATAAATAATTATAAAACAGTCGTAGTGCAAAAGCGTACTGCATTTGGTTGACACTGTCTACTTTGTAAATCGTAGATTTGTTCCTAGCACGGCACGAATATTTGTATTGGCCATGCAAATATTTGCCTTGTTCAACTAAAGACCATGCACGACTTTGGGAATCACTAGATAGAACATCCCAAATCTTTTAACTGTTCGACAGTATCTATCAGTGGCGATGGATGAAATTTTAGCAGCGATAAGCCGTTCCAAAAAAAAAAAAAACAAAAAACTGATACAAAAACATTGATATACAATTTTTATATATCAACGCAAAACAAAAATAGAAATGTAATTGTGAAGTAATTTTTTTTTCTTAATAAGACTATTATGTTTTTTTTTTTAATTTAAGTAAAAATATATTCTAGCAAAATACATTACATACACTTAATAAAGTAATAAAACCTCAAAATATTAATAACGCCACCGATGAAAAATTATTACGCATCATTTAATAAGTACGGATTACAGAGTTACAGATTACGGATACAGAAAGTACGGGATTTAAGAACGCATTGTTTTATTTTTGGTTATTATGAGTATATTTTAGACTTTTTTGGGATTTAAATATTCTCTTCTTTTTTTTTTGTTAATTTTACAAAAATAAATATAAACAATATAATATTTAAATATAAATACCGCCATCTACTGACATCTCTTTGAACATCTTTCTTACTGATGAGATGCGATTTATTATTTATTTTATTTATCAAGCCAAATTGAACGAAAATTATGAAATAAGTAGATACTCTACACAAAAAAAATAACAATAAGAAGCGCAGGCTTTATGTATTATAATATCTATAGCAATACGTCCGTTTTTTAGTGTCCTTTAACTTATAACCTGTTTAGTATTTAGCTTTATTCGTCAAATTATATTGTTAATTAATGTAACGTATTTAAAATAACTGTAACATATTATTATTCACTCTAAACTTAAATAGAATCAGAGAATAATAAACATAGCAAACTAAATATTTTTCTTATTTAGCACATTCACACATTTTTATGAAAATATTTAGATAACTCATTTCATGTAATAATTAAATCATATTCCAAACAAATGAGTGGCTTGACGATATACCTACATACTATTTATTTATTAATAAAAACTACGTTAAAAAAAAACTAAAGTCAATAGTATGCAAATTAATGTCATAATGGCTAATAGAACTCACCGAAATTAACAAATATGTGAAACACACACATTCCACAAACATAGCACAAAATGTTTAATGTCTGTATTACGCTAAAATTAAGTTAAAACTTTATAAAACAAAAAATGTCAAAAGCAATGCACTCGTAAAAAATAATTCGCCATATTAACTTTATTTCATTCAAATAATAACATTGCTCGCCTCGCTTGTCAAATTAGGGACGTTTTGTAATTTCTGACCAATCACGAGCAGAATAAGACGTTGAGAAGCACCTTTCAAGCAACAAAAATTTGTTTAGTGCGCGTGCGTAAAATGCTAAAAATGAATGAAGTCATGTGACAATGTTCAATCCAAAAGTATGAAGCAAAGACAATTTACTATAAACACGGTAAGCTAAAATACAACGTCTTATCGTCGCATTTCTATGCCTAAGAAATGCGTAAGAAATTTGGAGTGCAAATACATTTTGGCGCTCAAAGCATGACTATAATTTTTTGAAGCTTATGATTGTTTGTACGCGTTATATTATTTTTAGAAATTTACGTAGTAACAATAAGTTGATTTTTTAATGACTAATTATGTTAATTCAAAAAATAAATATTTATAATGAATGATATATTATTGGATCTGTAAAAAGTAAGACGATGGGCATCGTCTCGTGTAGACTCTTCGTCACTGGTGTCCATACTCTATTACCATTGGGATTATAATAAATATGTATACAAAAATGAGGTAAAAATCTTTTAGAAAGGGATCTACGTATTTTGCTCGGACTAGTCAATTACGATGCTTCTATGAAAGGACATCAATCACGTATACGTCGAACTGTATATGAGCAAAACTTTTCAAAAAACGTGTTTCCCTTCTTTAGCAATTGATGCTCGAGTGACGTGACTTTGATAAATTATTTGCTTACGCAGCGATTCTCAGTGTTTTCACGTCGCAAATATATGTCACATATCAATATTGTTTTCATGTTTCGATGTTTTTGTTAAAGCTTTGATATTGTGATGTTTATAAAGCATTTAATAAAGCACTATAAAATTATAATTTGATTATGGTCTATCCTATATACTTCTATTATCCTATCCTATTTCTATCGGAAAATAGTAAAATATTTGTCGACAAACCCAGTGGATTACTGAAATTGTTCATTGAATAATTTTATCAGGAGTGTAGAATGAAATTCACATTATTCGAAATAGTCCATATTTAATTTCGTAGCTTTCATTAATCCTGATTAACCTAATTGCTTTTTCAAAGTACTGCGTGTAGGCTGCATTCGTAAAGGCCGACCGCTTTTATTTTTCGGATTTTATTTTCTTTAATGCTTTCACAGTAACTACAAATTCAATTAAAACTTTTCTATTTCTTCTTTCCTTTCTTATAAGTGGTGATTATAGTTTGTTTTAAAATTTGGGTATGTATTGATACCGAAGATCCTCATTTACACTTAGCACTTAATTAAAGAAGAATAAATAGAACCAACCTCAAAAATGTGTAAGCATATATAATTTGGTTGGTACTTTTGTGCATATCATAAGATTTTTTTTAAGTCGTTAATTCGGTTGAGTTGATAGAAATTTGAAGTGGAATATTTTTATATTACTTTAAATATTCTTCTTTGAATAATTAGAATAGCTTAGTAGAATGATTATGTAACTTATACAAAATTAAACATTAATTGTGCTATCAATGGATACAAAACTACAAAAATGATAAAGCTTTTTATTATATTATGACTTCCAAGATGAGTCTTGGGTCAAAATACCCAATAAAACCGTTTTCGCTACTTCAATGAAAAACAAGCTGTATAAAGCAAAATTTTGAACAATTAAGTTATATAGAAAAGCGAATGCGACAGTCGTGAAGTGTCCCTTTTACATAAATTACAAAGCGCAGCTGAAAGATTTCGTTCCATTCAGTTGTTATAAAATTATTTGCCTCAATTGTCTAAGTTACCTTGTTATAACAAGAATTTTGAAATCCATGTAAGGGTGTGTATAATCGACGTTCATATGACAATTGACGAAACGTTTGGCTCAGTTTGTAATGACCCTACTTGCTGTGCCAGCGGTCGCGGGTTCGTCGTTCGTTTGTACTTCAGTCATGGGTGCTTATATTTATGATTTGTATATATGTAAAGTTATATAATATGTATGTAGTGTGTCAATTATCAGGTATCCATAACACAAGCCTCGTAGCTTTGACTTTGCCTATTTATATATAGATTGTTTAGGTCTTATATAAATATTGTATTTGTTTATCCGTACCGCTGACGTCCCAACTCTGGCTGCTGGCTGAGGACTTCGTAACAGAAAAATACATTAATGTACTCAAACCCAGGACCTCACATCTAGCCATTAGACCAATGAGATAATCAACTAACCCTTACAGTATTGATTATTTTAATACAGATAGTAAGTTTAAATATGCAGTAAAATATTTTATAAATTACATAATTATATAATTCATAACAACACAAAATTAAATTATGTGGAGTAGTTATAATTAATTATAAGATAACATTATGATTTTTCCCATAGTTTATTTAAGCTTTTGGTGTTAAGAAAATATTCTTAGAAGGAAGCGATGAAAATATGGAATGACGTACTTATTTCTTTGCCGTTTGTATGCAATCCCTTTGTGTGATAGAATTTAAAATTTTATCTCTGTTCTATTTAGTATTCTGAATGAATGCTTGAATTTTAAGGAAAACTCTTCAATTCGTGAAATTCACGTTGCATGTAAACGGTTTTCTTTTATTTTTGGCATAAATACGCCTTTCTCGTTTTGAGAATTGTCATTTGTAAAAAGATTTTAAGTTGAGGTTGTAGAATGTAGACCGTATGGAAATCTGGAGTATTTTGTTTTTACCACAATATAAATTGGCTAAACGGAACCGTTTAATTTGAAAAGAAATTAACCACATTTATGCTAAATATATAGGAAACTTTAAATAAGAAAGAAAGAAATATATGTAAATAAAATCACTAGAAACATAATATGGCAAATTATGTGATTTATTTGAATTAAATTATTAAATTAAATTATTTTCCTCCTGTATTTAATAGACACTAATAATAATAATGTCCTCCTGACCGATTTCAGCCACGGCAACTAATCTCATTGAGACTAGCCAGATGCGCAGGAGATATTATAGTGCACAAGTGTGCGCGCAGACATAAGTGCATTCTGTATTCCTGTCACTCTCAAAGTCCGATGGGGCGACACTTCGACACGATCGGTGAGAATTAAGGCGTAGGACCGACGGCTTTATGTGCTCTCCGAGGCAAGGGGGTTGAAACATCACCAACTTCCTAACTCAGGGCTACTACTGAGGAAATGTTAACAGAAAAACTCAGTTATTAAACTTGGTCTGTCCCGGTACTTGAACGTAGGACCTCCAGATCTGCAGCCGTACATGTTAGTCACTAGACCACCGAGGCAGTTAATAAACACTATCCCAATACTATATGTACATTAGTAATAATTAATTAAGCATGTTGATTATATAATAGGCTCTCGCTACTATCTTGTCAGATAAATAATCCATTTCATCATCGTTGGTCTAATTAGCCTGTATTAGTAGCCTACAAGTGACAAAGCCGAGTCTGTCAGTAGCATTTAATTAACTAGAATATTAACAACGACTTTGCTTTAGATGACAAGGTAGGTATAATATTTTGTACGTTAACTTGATCAGGCATGCAGGAAAGAATAAAGTAAATAAATACTTGGGATAACTCCCTCTGGATTTCACGGTTAATGGTAAAATATTTTTTTTTGGAAGAAGGGAACGTTAAAAAAATATATGTAGGTTCTTTATAAAAGTTTTATATTTTATGCCAACATGTTGTCACGTAGTACCAAAACCTTAAACTAATGTTTTTTCTCTCCTCCAAACGGCTGAATTCTTATATGAAAATTTATTTTTATAAGCTTAGGAAACAGTGAGTTTTATTTTTAGTATGATATATGTAGCTATATTGCTCTTTTTTTTGTATTTGGTTCATGCTATTTCAGTTTTTTTTCGTTTATTAGCTATTGCTGACCGTATGAGTGCGTAGATAAAAAGTAGGCTGAGTTAGTGCAGAATATAAATAAGCAATTTTATTCTCAAATACAAATTGAGCCTTAGCAGCTTAAAAAAGTAATAAAATCAATCGCAAATTTTTCCAACTATAATGTATATTAGTATATTTACATAATTAATATAAGAATTTAAAAGAGATTTTCTTTAAGCAAAGAATGTAATATACTTATACCTGCTCATTATTGTTCTTAGATATTTTTTACTTTCTGTACAAATGTAAAATCAAAATGTCCACATTTAATTGAATTTAAAAGTTTAAACGGAACTAGAAGAAATCAAGTGAAAAACAAACCAACCTTTACTATCAAGTGTTCCTCGCTTAGTGAAGTGTGTGGTGAACAATTAAAGCCTGTAAACTGGTGTGCGGCGCTCGACATCGTCGAGTAATTACATTTGCTCGTTTACTCGTTCATATAAGGGTGCGTTTACATCAAACGAACAAAGAACTAGAGCTAGAGCAAGAGCATTCTTCCTTGTTCTTTTAGTGTAAACGAAATCTCGATTTCAGCGTTTACACCAAAAGATCAACGAGCAAAATGAGAACATAGAACTAGAATTCTTGCAATGACGTTTAGATCAGCCGAACGAATGCTCATTGCCCATTCATGTCAATTCTGTGGTTGGTAGTGTTTCATTATTTCAATTTTCACGGTGTAGTTATATACTCTTTGGTTATGTCCGACTCTGACAGCGATATTATAATTGCAAGTGCTGCATTTATTATTTTGTCTCAAACAGTCGAAAAGAAAAGAAGAAAGAGACGTTGGTGGGTGACAAATTTTATTAATAGACATTAATAGACATTTATCTTGAGACCAATCCATGATTCGATAAGTAGGTATGTACTCGTAAATATTCAAATTGCTAGAACACAAGAACGCTTTGAAGAGACCGCTACGGGGAGCGAGCGCGTTCGAACATCTAAGAACGCTCTAAGCAATTGTTCGCACGTTCTAGTGCCGTTTACATCAAGCGAGTGAGCATTCTTAGAATATTCTATAGAATGTTTGCGAACGCAGAGGGAACAACGAAAGAATGCTCTGTCTCTATTTACATTAAAAGAATTTGATAGGGTGGGGATAGAATGAGCATTCGCTCGTTTGATGTAAACGCACCCTAATATTGCCATCGATACTACATAACCGGTTTACATAAAAAAATATTGTTTTAATAATTAGAAGTACTATTCTAAGATATAGCCGTTGTTGAAATTTTTGATTCTTTAAAAAAGATTTAAACGGCTTTTACTGATGTGTTTTTCTACTGTCCTGTTTAAAAATATTCCAAATGAATGAATTTATTTTTAATTATTCATATGTTATAATTTATCTATTATTTTTATAAAAGTTTTAGGTAGACGGTGAGGTTAAATACTTACGTCATATAAGCACAGTAGGTCTTAGGTAATAATATAGACATTTTTAATAAAAATGAGGGGTGAATACTATATATATTACAAAATTTCATATACCTCAGAGATGAATAAGCTGCGTCATCTTAGTAAAGCTAAAATTTTGAGGATTAATAGTCTGACATGCACTTGACATATGCACTAAAGAATAAATGTAATAAGACTAGTATCTCACCCTCGCTCCGTTCGTGTTCGTCCCTAGGGTGGACCACCCTTATCACTTAGGGGTATGAAAAATAGTTTACCTTCTATTCTCAGACCTACTGAATATACACACAAAATTTCATAAGAATCGGTCAAGCCGTTTCGGAAGAGTATTGTTACAAACACTATGACACGAGAATTTTGTATATTAGATTCATGAGTGTTTATTTATATTTATCATATATGTACCTATTTAAATTTATATATATGAAGTGTATCAACTATCTGGTATCCATAACACAAACCTCATAACTTACCATGGAACTAGATGATGCTGTGTCTTAATATCAAAACATATTTATTTATAGATTTCATCTCATCACAACAATTCCGACGGGTGAGATGCTGTTAAAATACCTGAAATAAGCGAGCCGAGAGTAAAATTCTTCCAGGATGGTTCCTAGATTATAAAATACCTAGTAGGTACATAGATGGTATAATTTTTTCCTTAATAAGGTATACGTTGTTATTTTTTAGTAATTATAATTATAATAACATTGATTTCTCGATATACAAAAAAATGAATAAATTATTATTTTACAAGTAATTTCCGCGTGAAATTGGCAAGAATGTTTCTCGTTAGAACATTTCCCCCTTTTTAATACTAGCAACTCACCCTCGCTTCGGTTCAGGTTCGTCCTTAGACAAAAACAATTCTATCCCACCGGAACCGTACATTTTTCCGGGATGGAAATTAGCCTATGTGCTATTCCAGACATACTATAATTTATCTCAGTGCCAAATTTCATCTAGATCCGTTCAGCCGTTCTGGTGTAAAAGAGTAACAAACATCCATCCATCCATTTTCAGAACCTTTCACATTCACAATATTAGTATGGATATAACAAAAATGAATAAATAATATTACATATCATCTTATTAATGTAAAGTACCACGGTCATAAATTTAAAAGCCAATAATGGCAATATTAGTGGAGGCAAAGCGTCGGGACCACAACGTAACACAATGCCCAAAGAGGTCGAAAAGCGAGAGTTAAGTTTAATGCTACGTGACGTAACCTACGCCCCTAAGTTATTTATTCTAATTTATTTATAAATTATAGGAAGCATTTTATGTTTTTAATACTAAATATTTTATCTTTTATTATATAAAACGTATCTTTTTTTTTATATTTTATATATTTATTTTAGACGCCAGCAAAAGTAATTTTATATACCCATTACTTTTTTAACTCTCTGTTTGTGCCTATTTATTTTATTTTTAAATTAATAATTTTTAGATCTATCAAATACTGCGTAAAACTGTTTATAAAATTAATTTCATTTTCTTTGAATTAATTTACAAAAAAATTTTGAAGTATTAGAATGAAATTGTAATTCTAGAGTTTACTTTTATAGTAAACTGGTGATTCACGCTTACTTCGCGTTTATCCCTATATAAAAACAAATCTATCCCATTTTAACCGTACATTTTTCCGGGATAAAAGTGTGTGCCCATGTACTATTCCAGACTATAATCTATCTCTGTGTCGAATTTCATCCAGATTCATTCCGCCGTTAAAGAGTAACAAACAACCATACATCCATCCTCACAAACTTTCACGTTTATAATACATATTAGTGTGGATCTTACATATATGTAATTCGTAATTATATACTAGACGGAACAAAAACACGGGACATGGAGATAGAGTACCTTAAAAATTGAAGTTATCAAGTTCCACACATAAGAAACATTCTTTAATTTTTAAAAATAAGGATAATTTTTGAACATTTTCTTAAATAGTTTATCTTAGTCGGGATCGATGCAAGTAAATGTACCAAAAATGAGCTTACATTATTTTATTGCGCTAATCGATTAGAGGTAAGAATGCATATTATATTTCCTAATAACAGCATGTTATTGAAAATGTGTGAGATATTAGTTAAATTTCAGTGTTATTATAACAACACTTTAATTATTATGATTTTTTCATTAGATGATGCCAGTATAAGTAACAGCTTGTCCTCTGACAAAGGCCTCCTCCAAAGATTTCTACTTGTAACTGTCCTGTGCTAAGCAAGTCCGTAGCGGACCAGCTATTAGTTATTAGTCAAAGTTTTATTAATAGTATAGTTAATGTTTAGTAATAGTTTTTGTATTCGGCCCTTTTTAACGTCCCACTGCTGGGCGCGGGCCTTCCTTCAATACGAGGGGGAATCAGGTCATAGACCACCACGCTGGCCAAGTGCGGGTTAGCGGACTTCACATGTCTTTCAAAAACTTGCTAGGTTCTCTCAGACATGCAGATTTCCTCATTATGTTTTCCTTCACAGTAATAAAAAAATAGAAATAGTACAATTTTATATTTGGTTTAAATGGATGAAAGCTATATTTATTTTAACTCTGTAAAATGGAATAAAGGCTTATTTTATTTTATTAATGCCAGAATGATACCAGGCATATATATTACAAAGTAAACCTTCTTACTCTGTTCAAGAATTAAATCTTAATGATACAGACATAAGATAACAAAATTGTAGATATACCCACAGACGTATGGATATTGTAAATCCTATTAAAATAAAGTCATATGGTGAGTTTCTTACCGCTTTGCTATTGATTGTATTCTGAGCCGGTGGTTGTTTCTCCACGAATTTGTAATACTTATATTTAATTTAACATAGATTTAAATTAAATATAAATATTGACTCTAAACTGCTTGTAAAAATAAACTTTGCATTAAGTTTGTTTTAATTAAATTTCGACATCACTACATAGTATAAAACAAAGTCGTTTCCCGCTGTCTGTATGTCCCTATGTATGCTTAGATCTATAAAACTACGCAACGGATTTTGATGCGCTTTTTTTAATAGATAGAGTGGTTCAAGAGGAAGGTTTATATGTATAATACATGTGTATTATAGTACAGAAAAGCCGAAAAATTCAAAGATTCGTATTTCATACTAATCATTAAAACGTACCTAGCTAGTTATGTAGTAGATGAAAAATTTCCACAATTATAATCGAAGAATCGACTAGTAAAACTATCTATCTAGTATCGGCTAGTAAAACTTTTACGTAAAATGGCCAATGAAAAACGTGCGTTTACCGGAATGACCAATTTAATACCTAAAAGATTTCACGTGGAAGATACCTGGAAATAAAAGGGATTTGAGTGCCTTTTTGTTAGGATTACGCCCTGTTCCAATAGTCCTTACGTCGGACAATGTTCGATATCGCGTATCGGAGTAAAATATATGATATACCTATGATATTTTTTTTGGAAATATTCATTTAATTATTAATTATTATGATGCCATTATATTGATGATAATATTTAAAAGTCACTTCTAGACATAAAAATGTTGTAATGCATCGCTTGAAGTTCATATAGGGATTATTCATAATTTTGTGAAAAGGTTTGATAATTTTCAATAAGTTCTTTTAATTTTTTTTTTAATTAATTTTTTTTTTATTTTAATTTATTTTTTCTAATATCATTTTTATATTACAAAATAACATTAATAAAAATCATATAAAATATCTATACATATTATAAAATTCTAACTAAGCCGAATCTGTACATTAAATATTTTTTGGAAAATCTTATTGAAATAGACATTATTATCGATGCAGAGGCCGAATCTATAGTTTTTAGAATTTTTGTCTGTCTGTCTGTCTGTCTGTCTGTCTGTCTGTCTGTCTGTCTGTCTGTCTGTCTGTTACCGCATCACAGAAAAACCACTGGAGGGATTTTGATGAAATTTGGTATGATGATAACTGGTTATCCGGGTCAACATATAGGATACTTTTTACCGCGAGAAAATATCTCATTTCTGAAAAAAAATACAAAAACTGGTAGGAACAAAACCACGACGATACTATTTGTAAACAGTTTAGCAAGGTAACTTACAAAATATGGTAAAAGCTATAAAAATAGCTTATCTTGAAAATCAAGTTATCAAAAGCGCTATTTTATCCATTAAAATAGTTTTTAAATTAATATTTATTTATGTGTTATTTAGATATTTGACAATAGATGTCGCCATGTGTTTTTAAAATACATAGTTTTAATCCCAAAAAACTTAATATACAGATATGACCTTTTTTCGATTTTATTAGAATTACTACTAAATCACCCGCGGCTCCGCCCGTGTTTAAATTATCAGTAAAGCAAACTTTTTCGCTTCATAAATTAGTAACTATACATACAATAAAATTGTAACTAAGCCGAACTCCTAAATTCAATATTTTTTCGGAAAATCTTATTAAAATATTCATTATTAGCGATATAGAGCCCGAATCTATAGTTTTTAGAATTTTTTCTGTCTGTCTGTATGTGACCGCATCACAGAAAAACCACTAGAGGGATTTTTATGAAATTTTGTATGGTAATAGCAGGTTATCCGGGTCAACACATATTATGATTCTTTTTACCGCAGGAAAATATCTCATTTCTGAGAAAAAATACAAAAACTGGTTAAAGTAAAAGTACGATGATGCTATTAATATTTTAGCAAGGTAACTTACTTATATATTATGTTAAAACTATTAAAAAAAACTTATCTTAAAAGAAATATTAACAGCGCTATTTCTATACATATTATAAAATTCTAACTAAGCCGAATCTGTATATTAAATATTTTTTGGAAAATCTTATTGAAATAGATATTATTATCGATACAGATGCCGAATCTATAGTTTTTAGATTTTTTGTCTGTCTGTCTGTCTGTCTGTTACCGCATCACAGAAAAACCACTGGAGGGATTTTGATAAAATTTGGTACGGTGATAGCTGGTTATTCGGGTCAACATATAGGATACTTTTTACCGCGGGAAAATATCTCATTTCTGAGAAAAAACACAAAAACTGGTTGGAATAAAACCACGATGATACTATTTATAAAAAGTTTAGCAAGGTAATTTACTAAATATGGTAAAAACTATTAAAAATAGCTTATCTTGAAAATCAAATTATCAATAGCGCTATTTTATTCATTAAAATAGTTATTTTAATTAATATTTATTTATGTGTGTTTAGATACTCGACAATAGATGTCGCGATGTGTTTTTAAAATACGTAGTTTTAATTCAAAAAAATGAATGTATGAATGTATGTAGAATTACCTACTACTAAATTACCCGCGGCCCCCCCGTGTTGAAATTATCAATAAAGCAATTTTTTGATTTTATAAATGAGTAACTATACACATAATAAAATTGTAACTAAGCCGAATCCGTACATTCAATATTTTTCGAAAAATCTTATTGGAATATTCATTATTAGCGATATAGAGGCCGAATCTATAGTTTTTAGAATTTTTGTCTGTCTGTCTGTATGTAACTGCATTACAGCAAAACCAATGGAGGGATTTAGATGAAATTTGGTATGGTGATAGCAGGTTATCCGGGTTAATGCATAGGATACTTATTACAGCAGGAAAATATCTCATTTCTGAGAAAAAATACAAAAACTGGTTAAAATAAAAGCAAGATGATACTATTAACATTTTAGCAAGGTAACTTAATATGTTAAAACTATTAAAAAAATCTTATCTTAAAAGAAATATAAATAGCGCTATTTTATTCATTAAAATAGTTATTTTGACGAAAATTTATTTATGTGTTATTTAGATATTTGACAATAGATGTCGCCATGTGTTTTTAAAATATGTAGTTTTAATCCAAAAAATAATAATGTACAGATATGACCTTTCTATGACTTTATTAGAATTACTACGTACTAAATTACTCGCGGCCCCGCCAGTATTCAAATTATCAATAAAACAAACTTTTTGGCTTTATAATTTAGTAACATATAAGTAATATTTCGTTGGTCGAAACAATTTTCAAATGAAAATATTTGTAAATTTTAATTGTTTAGTAAATAATGTTAATAATTTTTTTTTCTTTTAATGTAAAATTAGGCAAATGCAAATCCATCGCGCATTATAGGTTTCGTATAGCAAAATTCTGTGTTGTTTTCCGTACTTACGTGTTTTGTTAGGTTAACACTAAAATAAATACGAATAATATTTACGTTTCCGCAATATCGACTCATTTTATCAACTGTAAAAATAAGTGGAAAACAAGTTAATGGCTGTTAAACTGACAAAGCGGGTAACTAAAAATATTCCATATCTCAAAAACTTTGCAAAAGTATTTTAGGAATTGTTATACCTAAACTTTTTCAGTTTTTTTGACACCATTTCTTGGAAGGTAAAGGCTTAAAGGACACAATAAAATTCTTACGACTTTAATGATATTAGCCGAGCCATATGAAATAATAAAAAGCATTTGCTTAGAATTATTTACTTATTACACTTTCTTTTGAAAATCGATTTGGAAAATATTACTAACTAGCGCTAACCAATCCCTGTTTCGCGACCAATTAACATTAAGAAAAGTTACCATTATGTAATTTAAATAATCAGCTAAATATTAAATTAATCAATATTTATCTATTAGTAAAAAAAAAAAATTCAAATTATTTCCGTAGTTTGAAAGTTTATCGCCCAAAACTAAACAAACAAACAAAACAGAAGTATAGACATACATAAATATTATTGCTAAAACAAAAAGTGCAATATTACTAAATCAAATATGAGATTAACGGAGGAACCTTTGTGGCATTGTCAATCACTGCCATTATTTACCAATCATGCGGTGCGCAATGTAAGTGGTAACGGTATGTAAGAGTATACTAATGTGTAAAGCCTAAGAATTTAGTTTTTGATAATCTGAACGCGGGCGGAGCCGCGGGAAATGCTAGTATAATAATATAAATGAAATACATGAAATACTTTTCACCCTTAGAAACTTTAACTAAAGAAAACTACATATCCTCAAGCCATCGTTTATAAAATATCGGTCGGCAACTAGTATCTCGGGAGTCATAATTATCACATGAATTTCGCTGGACGCCCCCGGGATTAGCTCCAAGATTGTGCTTGGGTAAGCGATATATACCGTACAATTTATGGGTGACGTGATTTTTTATAGCTAAACCCCTCACTGGCGTGAGATTAAGGCATAAAAATTATAAAACGGCAGCACTCTTCTATACAGTATTACTATAAAGCCTTTTTAAACTTTATAGAGCACCCAGATTATTAATTATTTGGAGATCCATTTTATAAGTTAAGTTAAAGTTAGCAGTCTTGATATTTTAAAGCTCCTTAAAATAGTTTGATAAAAAGATTAATTTTAAAATAAATTAACTTTGATACATAATTATATATATATATATATATATATATATAAGTTGCGTATGCATGACTATTCATTCAATTGCTATCTTCTTTGATGACTTTTTGCATTCACTCCGGAGAAGATTTGTGATATGGCTTCATCGATATAATGATAATCGCTAGTATTATCACTATTATACTCGTAAATTCAAAAGTTTGTTACTTCTTCATGCTGTAAAGGCTGGTCGGACTCGGATAAAATTTAGTATACGTACTCCTAATATAGAATATTTTTAACCTTTTTTTAAACATTGGAAATGAATTTAAGTACATATACCACTTTGGCTACTTGGCTTGAACTTACCGGCTAGAAAAGCCAGTACTACCCACTAGACTTAAACCTTTACTTATACCTCCCCTCCTCTCCACACCACGACATGGTGAAAACATATGACATAGGTGTAGTAGATTATAGACTTAAAGTAACACATGGGCTATTGTTTAGCACTGGGGACGAGCGGAGCGAGCTAAGTTACCAGTAAAATATAATTTCAAAACCCCAGACTTTTGAATCTACCACGCCATTACTCGTACATTAAGGAATAAATTAATTCACTTACATATTTACGATGGCTGAAAATAATAATTTGCACTTTAAAATTAAAATCGGATCCAGGTTCATTTTAGTAGATATTACACGATAAGCCACTGAATTAATGTTATTTACGTTAGTAGCCATATGTCTGTTAAAATATGAAATTTAATATTGAATTTATCAGATATGAAGCTGCATTGATTTTTATACGAACACAAAGTTCAAAATCTACTTCAACTGACATGTCTTTGTAGGTTTTCCAATTTATTCCCATTACGTTTTACATAAGAGAGAAAAGTAGAGTTCCTTTGACGTCGTAGTAGGTACATTTGCAATACTTTGGTCAACATGAAAAGTTAAATATATTTACGTAAAGTATTCCTAGAACCTCTTTTTAGACGCCAAGATTAACAGACTAGTAACGTTTCATTAACCTTTATTTAATTATAATTATCTATAAAATATGGATGCGAGCTGCCCAGGACTGGGATGGTTGGCGCTCATTGTGGGAGCTCTTTGTTTAGCAGTGGACGGCGATAGGCTGATTGATTGAAGTTGTATTTATGATTGTTTTATATTCAAATACATGTATTGATATTACAAACGGATGTATGTATGTAATATGTTATATTTTTCTATTTCTGTTCTCTTTAGTTAAGATTATAACCTGGCATTATGAAGTGCAGCTGCGCCTAAAATTCTTGAACAAAACTCTTACTTTAGAATAAAGGAACAAGTTACAAACACAAAATTTCCAAGCCATGCTACAAAGGAGCTTCGTGCCGGCAACGTAAAAAATAAATAAGTCTGAGCACATATTCTATACTTCTCTTTAGGGAAATATTTTCGTTCAAATCTTCCTCCCAAGTCAACAAAAGGGATTTAAACATTTTTGTTACTATATTAAAGCTTATGTGGTATCTTTTGCTGTTGATTTTATTTCATCACCGATTGATCTGGTTGATTTAATGCATCCATGCCCTTTCATTTTTCTATGTAAGAATATAATATTGAAAAATGCATAAAGACATTATATAGACTGTATGTGATTATTTGTTTGGTGTTTAAAATTTATAGCGTCACTGAGAAAAATGTATATTATTTATATTTAACCTTATTAACTATCTAGATATTAATAATAATATTGTAATTAGTAATATTGTAAGGTACTTTGGTGCCATTTTTGAAATTATTTTTGTAAAATTGTAGGTAGGCACTGTCTGTAGCAAGTATATAACGCTTTTGAGACGTCTAAAACCTTAGTCTCTCCCGTGACCATGATTGTTGTAAAGCATTCAAAACGTCGGGAACCAAAAATTAAAACAAATCCGCGAAACAATCCGAAAAAATAGTTTTTTTTTTAAATTAATTAAGCCTTAATATTAGTATTAAAATTGACTACGACCTTTAATGCGTACACAACTCGAGCGTTGAGAGTTTTAGGTTGTTCGTTAACCTTAGGTCATTGTCAATTAGGTTAAATATATGTATGTGTTTTTTTATTAATTAAAAAAACCTAGCCTGATCATTTTTTATTGAGATATTATATACGTTATTGCGACTTTAATGAAAAGCCTAATCTAAATTTTGTCATCACGAAGTAGACTTTAAAAATTATTTTTGAGAAGAGTAATATCAAACTTTAACATGGCGCTAAAAGGGTTTCTGAAATTTGATTTTAATGAGTTATCCAAAGAAAATGTCTTTTAAGATGGAGTTGGCTCACAAATACTTGGAAAAAGCCACAAAGTTGCGCCCACCGAAAAGTTAGAGTCGCGGTCGGAATTTAGAGTTAATTAACTGTTGCAGACAACCAAGCGGACAATTGGAATATCATTTTATTCATTATCATCTAAGTGTCCATTTTATATTATTGCACATAAATGACAGACATGTTTTAGTTTTGAAGTAATGGGCATAATATTGTAAAGCATTACGATCTTAGCAATAAGAATGCGAAATGAAATAAAAACGTATTGATAACAATAAAGTTCGTAATAGCCAGTAAACAAAAAAAGAAGAAAATCGGTTGACAAACAGTGGAGAAAAAGATAGTAAACTGTTTTGTTTTTGCCTATTTATATATGTAGTACCTGGCGACTGAGCTTCGCTCGGAGTTCTTTTTTGTTAAATCTCATTTTTTAGATAAAAAGAACTAAAAACTTGAATAAATACAAAAAAAAGTAAAACTTTGTATCCGATTGAGATTCGATCTCAGACATACTTATTGATTTGTCAATCTTGCACCTAGTTCGCTTGACCACGATGCTTATGCTTGAGTGTAAGAAATTATCGAGCATATTCTGCGTAGAATAATGCAAAAGAAAACTGCATGAAACTCGAAAACACGCGTTTTCCCAGACATGAGACTAATTTAGATCGATTTTTCGCCCCCGAAAGCTACCACATACCAAATTTCAGCGAAAACGTTAGAGCCGTTTTCGAGATCGCTGGTATAAATAAATAAAGATATAAATGTACAAGAATTGCTCGTTTAAATATATTAGATATATAGATAGATAAAATAAGACTGTAAATGTAAATGTAGGGTGGACTCAATTTTCCGTACTTAAACTTTAAATTGGTCCGTTATACGTCCTGAATCCTGGCTAACCTAGCCAGCCCAGCTCCGCCTAGAAGCGCGGAAGTTTCCTGGGAACTTCACAGGTTTCGCGAAGTGCATTGATGAGCCACTGCCTCGCATTCCAGGATCACGTGGGTAACTGATTCTTCGGCACTGAAACATCCTCTGCATAGAGGACTATCAGTCTCGCCGGTTATGTACAGTTGTTTGTTTAAGTAACAGTGGCCCGTAATTGTCCCTATCATTATTTTTAGGTTGGTTCTTTTGAGACTTAGTGGATGTTTTGTCATTCGCAGGTTTACTGCAAGCAGTGCTAGTTTAGACTGCCTGCATTTTGTGGTTTACGACCATCTAAGGTTTTGTAGTTTTGTAGATCTTTGGCGGATCCAGGTTCGAACTTGTGACAAAGGTAGGGGAAGAAGTGGGTACGGGCCGACTGCTCTCATCGCAGATCCCTTTACCCACTGGAGAGTAACTCAATTAGTCGAGGATATTATATCCAGGGCATGTTTATAACTATATTGTGAAATGAAAAATATAAAATAACTATAAAGCTTTGACTGGTACTTAAATGTAAATACTTCGTTCGAAAGTTTTGCAATAGCGATTTGAAATCCAGGGAACTATTTACGTTTTCTTTGAAGGAATGAACTTCAAGTCATTAGGACCCCAAATTAAGAGGTCTTTTGCAACGAACTTCACTAAATGCGACCGCATTACATTTTCCTTCTTGATTTACTCTTAAGCTTTGCTCTTTAAGTGCATGTATTTTAAGTACAGTAGATTTATGTGAGTATTACGTTTCTGTAGTTTCTATTCATGAATAAATCTTTTCATACCTTGCGTATAATTACTTGGAAAAACACGAGAGAAAAATGTAGTTCGATCACACTACATCCTTCATTTAAATTAATGATTTCATGAATATAGAAGTCGGTTAAAAATACAATAAAGTTAGTCATAAAATTATAATAATATGTATATATGTAATTATACAATTATTTGTACAATATAATAAACATAGCATGTCGACATTTTCCAAATATATTTTTGATGAGCTTATAATAGTGATTTTTAGTAGTTAAAATCTTATCTTAGTCCCTGATATTAGTATGAAATTAATATGGATCGTAAATATCTGAGTATTTATATATCATTTTTTAGTTCAATACCTTGTATAGCTTTCGGCAAATTTAGCTTTTGTTCTACTAATGTTTTATAGAATACAGATACAATGGAGATAGAGTGGTAAAAAGTTTATGAAACTAAAAAGAAAGCTTTACATTGTTTACCACTTTTAAGTTTACAATTCTATAGTTTCTGAAATGTTTTATAGATTCTTTATAAAAATATCCTTTTTTTTTAAATATGATACTTCTAAATATAAATTAATGTAAATTATTCCTCAATGTTTATTTGACTGTAATAAACATTATTAAATCTATTAAGATTCAAAAATTCACATCCTATATACATATTATGTAACGTATAATAACAATTTATTCTCGAGCACACTTAGTCACCATTGAAAGACATCGTGTTGAAAGACGAAAACATTATTCTTCGAAAATAACACATATTTCACCATGAAATTCTTGTCGATAGATCGGCCGCTTTGTCATGCTTCCTTTCTTTCATATTTTTCGCTTGATTTGTGTTCTATGATTGTTCTGCTGCACCCAACTCAAGTATACTGTAATATGCTATATCTATCATAAATTATAAGCCTTCATATAATGATTTCACGGAATACACTCGTAATAAAAAGGAGAAAAATCATTTCATAAAGAATAATAAAATATGATAATGTTATATTTTTTTTGTTTGTACGTGTTTTTTCTTTCACGGAAAGCCTTAAAACTGTCCATCTTCTCTTTAACTTCTCGTGTCGTCTACCTTCTAGAATTCAAAACCTAAATATTGGGTGACAGTGATAAAAGTGACGTATTATTTTATCTAGATAGAACCTTGCTTCTATATGATTCGCATACCCAAAAAATCAAAGCCCCCTTTTCTATAGAAAATTAAAAATACGAGTATATTATTTTATCGTTATCTCCCAGCAAGAGAAAATAATATGAATTATCACAGTATGTTAAACTGTTCTGAACTTCATTAAAATAATGGATGTGTAAGGAAACTAATAAAATAAAATAATATAATAAAATAAAAATAGCCTTTATTTCCTCTGACCTTTCTATATACATACAATTTAAAGATTAATTAAACTACATTTTTAACTAATTTATTCTTAATACGTATCTTATAATTTGTTTATTTATTTTCAGTTTCTATTTATCAGCTACCGGGTCAGGTTGCCTTGCGACATAGGCCTCCTCAAATTCCTTCCACATGTACCTATCCAGCGCTGTCCTTCTCCAGCCCTTAGGCAGATCGTCCTCCCATCTTTTAATCTGTCTTCCTCTACGTCTTTTTCCATTCCTTGGGTACCATTCTGTAACTTTTTTGGTCCACTTTCCCGTTTGTGTTCTCATCATATGACCTGTCCACTTCCATTTTAATGTTCGAGTTCTAACTCTCACGTCTGTTATTTTAGTGATGTTCCTGATTTTTGTATTTTTCCATTTATCTCTCAATCTCAGGCCCAACATACTTCTTTCCATTCCCCTCTGGCATACCCCTAGCTTGTGTTCTATTTTCTGTGTTAGTGGCCAGGTCTGACAGGCGTAGGTAAGACATGGAAGAATGCAAGTGTTATAAACCTTTCTTTTTTCTGAAATGGGCACAGATTTATTTTTCATGATTTCCTTCATGGACCAGTACCTTTTCCATGTGTTGTTCACTCGCCTATCAACTTCTTTATTTGATAGATCCTTTGCAGATATTACTTGTCCCAGGTATACATATTCGTTTACGTATTCGATCTCTTCTTCGGCCACCTTTACTGCAATTTTTGTCTTATTTGTCATTAATTTGGTTTTGCTAGTATTCATTGTTAATCCTGCCTTTTTACTTTCCGCTGCTAGTTGTTGTAACATTAATTGTAGAGTAACAGGATCTTCTGCGAATAAGATGAGATCGTCTGCGAACCTTAGGTGGTGTAATTTTTCTCCATTTATATTAATGCCGAAGTTATCCCAGTTGAGTTGCCTAAAGATATTTTCCAAGACCGCATTGAATATTTTTGGTGACAATGGATCTCCTTGTCTAACGCCTTTCTGAATTTTAAATTGATCTCCTATACTTTCCAGTTGAACTTTTGCTGTGCTATTGTCATAAATTTGTTTAATTATCCTAATGTATTTACTCCCCACTCCTTGGTTTTTTAATGTATCCCATATGTAGCTATGCTTCAAAGAGTCGAAAGCTTTGTTATAGTCCACGAAAGACAGGTAGTATGGGCGGTCGTATTCGTTGCATTTCTCAATTATTTGTTTGACGGTGTGTATGTGATCAATCGTTGAGAAATCGGCGCGGAAGCCAGCTTGTTCTTTAGGCTGGTTGCTGTCTAGTGTATTAGTCAAGCGTTTTAATATTATTTTTGTGAACACTTTGTACAGGTTTGTCATTAAACTGATGGGTCTATAATTGTTTATATCATTTTTATCTCCTTTTTTATGTATGAGTATTATCGTTGACGATGTCCATTGAGAAGGGATTTGTTCTGTATTCAAAATTTCATTGCATATATGTGTAAAAGGTTGTATTATTTGTTCCATGGTGATTTTTAGTAATTCATTAGTTATCTTATCCTCCCCAGGTGCTTTCCCTGCTTTTTGGGTTTGAATAGCCCTTCTTACTTCGCTTTGCATTATGTGTGGTATTGGTTCTTGGTCTAGGTTATCTTTTAATGTTATGTTGTCTGTATGATCTCTTTTATCATCTGTATATAATTCTTTGTAGAAATCTGTTGCTGTTTTTAAGATATGTTGACGTTTAGTTGTAGTGTATACTTTTTTATCTTTGCCTTTCCTTATTATTTCCGGTATCCATGTTGAATGTTCGTTTAGTTGTTTCAAAGCAATTTTAATACCTCCTGTTTTGTTTATATGTTCCCTTATAACTTGAAGCCGATTTGATTTTCTATGGTTTCTAATAGCTTTCGAGATTTCTTTACTAATGATTGCTATTTGTGTACGATTTTCTTTTCTGTTTTTTATCATTTCTTTTCTTTCATTGATTTTCAATCTGGCTTGCTCGCCGAGCTTGTCGCTTGTATATTCTTTTGTACATTTGCTTATTTTTACTAACATTTCTTCTAAAATGTTATATTTGTCTTGTACGCTATTTTGTTTTTTAACCTCGTCTAATGATCGTTTTAATTTGTTTAAGATTAGTTCTGGTATATATAATGGGGTCCTGTTTGTTTTGTTGATTCTTTTCCTCTGTATTTTTAATTCTTTGCACGCTATAGTTCCTCTGACAAGTCTATGGTCTGAATTAAAATTTAAATTTGTGACTACACCGACATTCTTGAAAATCCTGGGCATATTGATAGTTATAAAGTCTATTTCGTTTCTATCTTTGCCATTAGGAGATATCCATGTCCATTTTCTGTCATTTTTCTTGAGAAAGAAGGTGTTCATTATTCTCAAGTTGTGTTCAAAGCAGAAATTGATCAATCGTTGGCCATTATCGTTCCTCTTTCCCTGTCCATATTTACCTACGATGTACTTTCTTATATCAGGTTTGTTTCCTATTTGACCATTGAAGTCCCCCATTACTATCGTGTTCCTATTTACTTTCTGCATTGCTTTCGTAAGACTATCATAGAATATATCTTTTTCTTTCTCGGTTGCTTGATCAGTTGGGGCATATATTTGAAGGATTGAAAATGGATTTTTAAAGCCGGGTAATTTTATATTTAAGATTCCAATTCTATCCGATACTCCGTTAAATTCCTCTATAAAAATTTTTAATTCCTTTTTGACAATAAATCCTATACCATTCTTCCCCTGAACTTCTCCTTTGTAGTAGAATATAAAATCCTTAAATTCTTTTATTTCTTCTCCGGATCTTCTAACTTCGCTGAGTCCAATTATGTCCCATCTAATATCCTTCAACGCTTCTATAAGCTCAATAAGTCTTTCCTCAGTTCTTAGCGTTCTTGTATTCAAAGTTGCTATATCTACTTTATTTATTTCTTTTTTTGTAGGTGGAGTGGTTTTTGAGGGTAGTGGTCTGTCAACCCCACGGGGACCAGCCGGGTTGGGGTTGTTCCGTCTCCGGTTGCTGATATTTAATTGCTAGTTGGTTTTATTATTTGATGTTAAGGAAGAAAATGAATTTGATCTCGCTCTCGTAAGGAAACTAGTTTACATTAAATAATAACATTACCAATTACTGTTCGTCGAATTCATAATAATTAATTGATAATTACGAAATATTGCTGTATATGCGTAATGATATCGTCTCGTTATAGATTTAACAAAGATGTAGCTGACTTGAATGGCAAATAATATTATGATATGAGCAGTAAAATAATCGTATTTCTTTATGGTAGCTAACTTTTAGTTTACGTATCCGCTTAAAGTTTTATTACTTTACACTCCCATATTTACTCCGAAATTTTTATGTCTATTTTATTTCTGACGATAACTTAGGTTTAACTTAATTAAGTTATATTAAACTTTCGTGGTTGGCGTAGTAAAATAAAGCTTATTTCTTTTTTTTTAATATCGAGGCTTTATTACAAATATTTTTATACGTTTACTTTTTTTTAACCGACTTCCAAAAAGGAGGAGGTTCTCAATTCGTCGGAATCTTTTTTTTTTTTTTTTATGTATGTTCACGGATTTCTCGAAGACGGCTGAACCGATTTGGAAAATTTTTTTTTTGTTTCAAAGAGTATTTTTCCCCGGTGGTCCCATATAAATTTTATCGAAATCGGTGAAGCGGTTTTTAAATAAATGGCTTAATCGAATATTATGTTTTTATTAAAAATCTTTCTTCTTACAAATTACTTGCTTATTACGTCTACACTAAAAATGGAAAAATAAAAACTTAAAAAAAAAAACCGACTTCCTGGCACTGAAAAGTAAAAAATAACTAAACAGAGGTTTTCATTTAAAATAGATACCTAATCAGATATTTTCGAAGTCGGTGTGCTTTGATTTGTATTGGCTGGCACCGACTTCGAAAATATCTGATTAGGTATCTATTTTAAATGAAAACCTCTGTTTAGTTATTTTTTACTTTTCAGTGCCAGGAAGTCGGTTTTAATTTTTTTTTTTAAAGTTTTTATCAATCTTTATGATTATTGTCAATATTGTAAGGACAACAGAATTGTTTAATCGATTTTACTATAAGTTTCAAAGTATAGATTTTAGTATACTTTAATTCCTTTTTTTGCAAGAATTATTAATTATAATTAGCTAATTAATAAAAAAAGTCATATTTTTTAATATAGAGAAATTGAATTTTGTATATCATATACCTGATATGTATGTATGAACATATGTATATTATATGTAAATAAACTGTTGTTGTGACTTTTATTTACCAGGTAACAGTTTATTTACCAGGTAAAAATGTACTAAGAAATGTTAAAATTTAATTAATTTATTATAATATATTTAAACACATTATGATGAACGGTATCAGTTTTGGTTAAATAATGAATTATTATATTACGTTCAATACCTTTAAGATGTACCTGAATAATGTTTTAATACCTTTAAATAAGATGACTTTATATATAAAAAATTACTTGCATTGAAACAGGAGCATAAGAATTTCTATAGGTATCTAAGACAATTATCCTCTTGGGAACCTTTAACAACATTAATTTCGCCTCAGGTCTTTTCTTTGTATTCCATGATCGCTTACTCTCTTTTTTCATATAAGTAAAAATAAAATGATATTTAAAAATATAATTTTATGATTAAGCTCAATTTTGTATAATTTAATTACTTATACGAGTATTTTTTATTTCACTTCTAAAAAGTTCAGAAATAAGTAGACGAAAAAGTTGTTAGAAATGATACTAAAACTTAATTAACACGTTCCTGTATTTGTAGAAAATAGAAAGCGACAAACGCAGATATAAACGCTTACAATTCTCAGAATAAGAGAAGTTAAACAAAAATATCAACATTGGGAAAAACGTACCTCTCGTGCTGACTTATAAAATGTCAATTTTCCAGTTGAAATTGTTTATCCATAATTACTTTGTTTATTTTATTTTTAGATTGCAAATACTACCGTTACAGAAACTTATATAGTTTATATAGAAACTATATAAGTTGACATTAGCTATGTATAATATGATTTCAGGCTTCAGTCATTTTTCTGCACCTTACCCTCTAGTAAGCATAGGTTATGATCAGATCGAATAAGACAATAATGAGAGCACCCAAGGAATGAAAAACCCCATTTAACATTTGGAAATATGTAGATAAATGAGATTATGACAGAAATATGCCAAAGCTAGATATTGGCCATAATTTTCTACAAGGCCAACAGAAGAAAAGAAGAAAAAAGAGAACAGAAGAAGAGAACAAACATTAAAACGAGTTATGACGGTAAGCAATTTGCAAAATTATGTATAGCCGAAAGAGGAGGATATTTAAATTTGCACCGCTAACTAAGGATCTGATATGAGAAGAACGACGGTCGTCCTTAATCAGGCAGTTATTGAAGTTGCTTTTTATTATAATATTGCTGTACAACGGTTTTGCATGCTTCAACAAGTTTTAAAATTGAATCATAAGGCATACTACTGTGAGAGAACCACAATAGATAAATATATATAAGAGCGCAAATAAAAGCCAACTTTACTAGTACCTCCAGCAAGGTCAATACGATCATTACGGATCAAATCTCTACCCTTATTACTTTAATGTAAGGTTCTCTTAACTGTTTTGCCAAGAAAAAAAAAGTGCAAAATTATGATATTACAAGGTAATTTAACCCCTTTTCATACAAGTAAGTTTTTCTAACATGCAAAAAAGAAATTAAAATCTATTTAATTGAAATTAAATTACTAAAAATATATAACATAATCCTAGCACTGGCATGATTACTAAAGTTTCTTTATAATTAGTTATCTAAAAATGTCTTCTGAGATGTAAATGCTTTGCAAATTGTTTGAATAGACTACAAAGTTATGCCCCAAAAGTTTTGACCACGGCCTGAATAACAAGTTAATTAAATGTCGATCATATCAATATCGAACAAAATTTATTTTTAATTTTGCTAACAACTGGCGCCCTTAAAAGTTTATAATATTATGCTCCCATTATTGCTAGGTTATATAATATATACTCGTATTATTTAAAATATTAGCATTGATAATGTATGAGCTAGGCCTCGCTTTCGTAAATATTTGCGCGTGCTAAAGTATTTTTTTGTACTGACTTGACTAAAGATATATCAATGAACCAACAAACCAATGAATTAAATTTTATTCTCACTTTTTCCTAAGTACATAAAACTTTTGTGTATGTCATAATGAACAAAAACATTAAGTTAATTATTTTGGTTTATACCAATAGTATTACTCGTAATTTGCCTCGGTGGTCTAGTGGCTAGCATATAGGTGTGCCTGCAGTTCCGGAGATCCTAGATTCGTGTCTTAGGTTGGGTCAAGTAACAACCAGGTGTTGAGAAGTTGGCGGTGTTTCATCCCAGTGCCTCAGAGAGCATATAAAACCGGAGTTTCTGCGCCTGATCTCTTACCGATTGTGTAGAATTGTCGTCCCACTGGACGTGAGAGTGACATGAATAAGGATTTTAATTGCGTTTGCATGTATCCTTGTGCACTGTAATATCTCTTCGCACATGGATGGATATTGGGTGCCGTGGTCGAAGGACATCATCATCATCGTATTAATAATTGTATCCAGCTTCACTTTCATTTTAAGTTGATAAAATATAGTATAACTCACTCTCACTTCACCCCGAATCTTCTACCAATCAATCATATTACTACAAAATTTACTTCAGATATTTCGCTATTTCGCGCAGACAGATTCTATAATTTTATTTATACCTAAAGATTATGACTTAGATATTGCTAGTGACCCTTTTTAAGCAATAAACTTACTTTGCGTACTTAGCTACAACTTACAAGATAGCTAAGTGCAAAGTTCCAGTTAGAACGCGTAATTCACTTTAAACTCGTTAATAAACTAGTAAAGTTATACGAGAGAGTTTTTAGTTATACGAATTAACTTGTATTTTTGACCTTTCAAAGTTATAAAGTAATGTTTAAATACGGTATAACGTCTTAAAAAGACCGAATATCAGTTTCTTCACTTTTCAAATATACCATATCTTATATCTATACTTAATATTATAAAGCTGAAGAGTTTGTTTTTTTGTTTGTTTGTTTGGTTGAACACGCTAATCTCAGAAACTACAAATCCGATTTCAAAATTTCTTTTTGCATTAGATAACCCGTTAACTGAGGAAGGCTATAGGCTATATCATATATCATCCCGGAAAAATGTACGGTCTCCGTGGGATAGATTTGTTTTTGTCAGGGACGAACCCGAAACGAAGCGAGGGTGAGTCGCTAGTACATAATACATATTATACCTCCATTTATATTGTATTGTAAAGATGAAGTAAAGCAGATTCGTAATTAAAATGTGTAATCCTAATGATATAATAATGAGTAGGTATGTTTGCTTCTATGTTACTTTTTGATGCTTACGCCAAATTGGAGGAAAATACGGAGGTTTCTTTGACCAAATTTCAAAAAGAAAGCGGTACGCAATTCAATACTCGTATATTTTTTTATGTATTTTCCACAATATTGTGCTTTCATTTCTTATTTCTGATTTTAGTGTCTGATTTAATGGGTTTTCAAGGATGATTCCATATAATTTATGGAAAAAGTCCACCCCTAAGACTAAATTCATTACGATTAAAGTGATTTTGACGGTAGGTCTTTTTAGTCAAAACTTGTTTAGTAAGGATTAATCAAATATATATTCATCATTTCCAACATGATTACCATTTGTCTTTCGGTGAAGGAAACACATCGTGAGGAAACCTGCATGTCTGAGAGAACCTTGCAAGTTTTCCAAAGACATGTGAAGTCTGCCAACCCGCACTTGCCCTGCGTGGTGGACTATGGCCTGATCCCCCTCGTATTGAAGGGAGGCCCGTGCCCAGCAGTGGGACGTTAAAAAGGGCTGAATATGAATCAAATATAGCTAGTGGTTACTTTGGTATAATTAAACAATATTATTAGGTCATCGATATCCGAGTAAAGCAATCAGTTGCTAATAATAAAATAAATAAATAATTTGGTATTCTTTATGATTATTCAAATCTATTATTGACATAAGTGATACTTTACTTTCAGGACAGTAAGATAAAACGCCGTTCTAATAATTAAAAACGGTTTAGTACGCGAGTTAATGCAACGCTTGATTCGTTCAATAGTTTGCTCATTAAGATAGGACTTTATTCACTGCCGATTTAAAGGTTGAACGGACTTTAATAAAAATCAATTAATTTAGATGAATGCCATATACATATATGTGTATTGCGTATAATGTTAATTAAATTAATATTATTTGTGTTATTAGTTGTGATAGAATACATATCAATATCTTTAGAATTTTAATTTTCATAATTTGAGAATGATTATGTCCATTTTTACAACGAATCCACTTTATATGGAATATCATAGTTAACGAGATAATTTGTGAGTGAAATTTTAATAGGTGTTGCTAATTAAACATTAAATTTTTATTTTATCTTTACTCATATTATTAAATAGGAAAGTGTGTTGCATTGATCAAATTTTTTTATATAATAGACCAATCGAAATCCGTTTATTTTTAAGAGAAAATAAAATATTGAATAACTGAAGTTTTATGATTTTAAAATGTTAACAAGTATATAAGGAATAGAAATTCGTAAAATGCCCAGCTATCCCCGACAAATGGGGGGACGCAAAGCGTTGAAAAATAGTTTTTTTCAATTTCCAGCTTACTGTGACCGCATTTCGATTGGACTATAAAGAGAGTATAGGATTCCTAAAACGTTATGCCCAAACTCAAAAGATATAAGAAGCCATTGTAGATGACCACTCCTGCCTCATTTAGAAGATTAGCTCGATATTTTCAAATTATATTATTGACTCATGGATCTCATATTTATAAAATTTAATAAGAAATAGTTTTAAAGGGGGTTAAAAACATTAACTCTATACGAAAATTGAAATTACAACAGAAAAATCGCAATGATAAATGACTTGAGATTATTTTATAAGATTTTTTACAGCCATATTATGTAACGCTTGGTTTATCACCTCCATTAGTGGGCTGGCGCATTTTTCACCCGAGGAATCGGCATTGCATTTCAGCGGGGGAACGTAGCCAGCGTTCTTGCCACTATTCCACGAAAACATGACTTGTAATGTAATAGCTCGTAAATGTATTTTGTGTTATAGGCATACTAATTAATTATTAATTTGTTATATTCATACAAAATATTTATATCTAATATATTTAATATTTATTTACTTAATGGTTGAAGTTCGGAAGTAAAAATAATCTGTAATATACAATATTATCTCTTAACATCGTTTTTTTTTCGCTTAGCTTAATTCATATGACTAAATTGGCGATTTAAAGTTATTTTATTAAGAAATCATCATGCTTTAATTCTTTAGCAATATCAGGTAAAAACTTCTAATTCTTTTTTTATGGTGCTCAGTGATAAACGAGCCCACCTAGTGGAAAACGATATCTGTTACCCATAACACCTAAGGCTCATGCGCTTAGGTTTTATGTAACAAAAATGCAGGACCGCAGGTGCGTTGTCACTGTGAGGAACAAGATGATATGCCTCTTGCCTGTAATTGCACTTATCTTTCTAATCGGAACGCAACCATGCAATCATTGTTGCTTGGCTTGGCTTCGTAACTATGACAAATTTATCGTGTTGTCTGTGTGTGATTTATGTTTATAAAACGACTAGCGAGTCACCCTCGCTTCGCTCGGGTTCGGCCCTGGGTTGATTACCCATACAAACTTTCATCTCCATTTTCATCCATTTAAGGGATGATTTCCGAGATAAAAAGTATCCTATGTCCTTCCCAGGGTCTCAAACTATGTTCTTCCCAAATTTCATATAAATCAGTTCTGTAGATCCAGAGATTACCCCCTACAACCTCACAAACACACAAACTTTACCTCTTTATAATATTAGTATAGATTAGTTAATAATGTAATGTCAGTTTATTTTATAAGTCTAATTTTCAAAATAATAAATGCAAATAAACTTTGAAGGAAGTTTGAGTTTAGACAATAATAGGGAGAGTAAATTAATAGGGATTAAATATTATAATCAATACCCTTTGATATGACATTTTTATCACGAAATTATATAGTTCAATGAATATGTTTTCAAATGATTACCTATAACGAAAAAATAATCAAAATGAAATAAAAGAAGTTTTCCTCAATATTAAATTGTGATAATATTCTTCATTTTGAATAACGTCTTACATTTTATTAATAGTAAGCATTTCTAAAGTAAAACCTCCTTACCCATTCTATAACCGTTTTAAATTGCAACGTTCAGGTGTACATAAAAATTTAGTATCTAAATAAAAGAAATCACGCTATATATAGCATCTGGAATTTTCTTTTTAAAATTTTCATTTTTTATCCTCTGAAGCTTTAAAACGCGAGGTACTTCAATTAAAACTTCAATTTATGGTCAGCGTTCTTTGAAAAAGTTTATTATTTTTATGCTTTAATTATGTTTCATTAAGGTTTTTGAAGTTTAAATCATTTCTATGCTTTATTCATTATTTTTTAAATTTAGAGCTGTGCCATAAAAAGCAAGAAAGCAAAAAAACTTTAGTTAAAACAAAATTATATATTTTGTAATAACACATTAAAAGTAAATAATATTTAACTACCGCTACCGATACCGGACAGTTAAGTGACCTGAAACATTCTAACTACAGGTATCTGAAAAGTAAGCTAACATATTAAATTATTTAATTAATAAATTACGTATACTAAAAATAAAACAAAAATGAATTATAATGAATAAAATTTAGATATTTAATTAAAAAGTATAAGATTAAAAACACTAAAGGATATTTTTTTTCATTTTTACTTAGGAATAACGTACCCGTTTTCACAACAAAGCATTTATTTTATTTTTTTGATTATTTTACTATTACTATTGTTTTTAATATAAAATTAAAGTTAAACTATTATCCCATATGTTAACTTTTTTATTGTCATGATAAAAAGTATCCTGTATAAGTCTAGTCTATCTTGTGTATCTATAATCATTTTTTTTCGTTTATCCGAAATTGAGTCGAGGATAAATATCAAGGCTGATACTATTTATCCCAACTTATCATAAAACTTATAAAGTATGTTTTTTTTAATTATGGATATATTAAATTAACTCATTCTTTTTATCATAACCTTTCACCGTCTTTTCCCGAGTTCCCGAGTAAAGTAAGAATGATCAAATAAGTATAATAAATATGAGTTCCAAGGTAAATATTTTGACCAATATCAAATCGATCGCACGTGCTTGTAGAGATCATTACTATAAAAACAAATGCTGCAAACTAAATTCTAGTTTACTATCGTCGGCATCTTAAAATCGACTGAAATGTTATTGGCGCATCGCCAGTTGCAACGTTATGCTTTGCATTACAATCGTGAAATGAACTTTTATGCTACAAAATGTTTTAAATTTATTTATTATTAACTATTATTTTATTTAGACGTTAATTTAATTAACTATTAGAAATTTAATTAGATCTTCATATAATAAGTTGTAGAAAAATACATTTATTTAATAGATAATACTTTCTTAAAACGCGAATATTTTACCTTTAAATAAAACTATCTTTTCGGATTTTCTCGCGGATTTATTTAAATTTTTGGTTTACAACGTTTCGATCTTATTGACCAACCCGATATAATGAAATTTGAGGCATCTATAACCTTAGTCTTTCCCGTGACCATGATTGTTGTAAAGCATTCGAAACATTGGGAGCCAAAAATCAAAATAAATCCACGAAAAAATCAGAAAAGATAGTTTTATTTAAAATTATTTAATAGATATTTATAAAAAACTAGCTGAATTATTATACAGCATGCGCGAACCGCAGTAAGTATAATTTAACCCGGTTATTTACTTGTAAATAATCATATTTTTATTTGAATTTATGTGGAAGGTACTACCTAATATAATTATTACTTGACAACGTTTACGACAAAGGAATTCACATAAAAGCTTCTAACAAGGGCCCTTGCACGTGAAATTCATATGAAAAAATAAACGTTTTCACGGAAGCAGTTTAAAGTGCGTCCAACTTGACGTCGTGTTGAAATGAAAAATACCTTATAGTGTAGGCAAAAATCTTACTTTTATAAAGGGCTTTGATTTTTTGTAAAATTTAAATTAAAAGATTTAGAGACAAATCGAGTTTTTATAATCAATGTTTTTATATTATATTTTATAATACTGTTTTTTTTTTGTTAATTTTTAATCTTCCGTAGCCAAAAAGCGTAAATGAAACTCCTAAAATTAGTTTTTTTTTGTGTGTTTGGCTGCAAAATTAGACGTGTTTCTTATTATAGAAATGCTATGAACTATAAGTAACTTTTTATATTGTCAATAAAATAAATCTTGTAGATGTTTAAATACTTTACTTTCATCTTAAAAAATTATGTATTTTACTTTATAAATACCAACACAATGTTTCATGCCATGGAACCATCAGTCTGCTATTCAGGTTCACACTTGTTTGATTTTTTAGCTACTTTTCTACTTCATATAACAACTATTGTAAATTGTCAATATATTTGGCTGGGTTTATAATGATTTTTTGAAATAAAACTTCTTTACACACGCTTGGCTTGGGAGGTATGCTGGTGATCGCGTTACAAAAAAATGTTCATACGTTTGTTGCCATGGTAACCGTTGTTATTGTTTGACAAATGATATATAATATTATATTCTTTCCTTAAATGATATTCTATAAATATATGATTGTAATATGCCTAACATGCGTTATTTTTAGTATCTCACCTATCCTAATTATTTAAAATATAAATTGAATTTCATAAAGAGTACCGAGAACCTACAGAAGTTTTACTTCTTGCACGTGTACACATTCATACACGCCATCTTTAATTTTTTTATTTGTATTTTATGTCGAAATAATATGCTGATTTCTCAGTTACGTGTCTCACTAATTCATAAAACTGTTATTTAATAAAATAACTAAAATTGTCTAAAACAATTTACCCCATTTTATTTTTAATATCGCTAGTATGATGGCTGTGTCAATATACTTAAAGAATCTGTGAGCGATTATCAGTTGGGTGAGGCATGAATAATAAAATGAATACCGATTATTGAGTGTGGTATGCGATTGAATAATGGTTCTGCCTTATATTGCTATAGGCTAAGTTATGCAGACGCTGATATAAATTATGTGAAGTTCTTCAAATATTGCAGGATATGAGGCTTTATGATATGCTACACTAGGAAAAGGTTTAAAATATATGTAAATATAGAAAGAGAACTAGAAATTTTTATAATTTTCCATTAAATTCCTTTGGTTTTCTTTTGAAAACACCCAAAGAAAGTAAGTAAAATAAAGAAAATTAGTATGTTTCGTATTACAATGGAGTTCTAAATATACCAATTGAATAGAACTAAAGGTAGTAGATTCAGTTTCCCGTACTATACAGTCCAGTATAAGATCCCTTATGTGAATTTACTCTCATGAATTAATCCATTTTGTAAACATATATTATAGATTTTCAAAGCTGTGTATAAACGTAATACCCTTCTTTTATCGCTTATCATTAAGAAATGCATTTGCACCCTACATGCTTCCTGCTTCACATGTAAATAGCTAACGTCTTCGCCTACACCGTGCATTACAGAGAGCACATTTAATTTCGATGGAATGCACGCGAGTTTCTTTTATTATACAAAATAAGGACAAAAATACAGGTGTTGTTTGAGAAAGTACGTTAAGCATGCTAAGGCGATCTTATTGCTAAAAACAATCTTCAATAGACAATCTTTGATAAGAAAATGTTGGTCTTCGTAATACTTCTGCTGTAGCTCGTCTTGATATGAGAAAGTAAAAAAATTTTCTGGACATACTCGTAGCTAATTTTTTTAAATATTTTGTTACATTAATTACTTGATAGAAACATTAAATTATTACAAACTTAGCTATTTATTAGAAACATTATTGAAGCAAACATGATTAAAGCCAATCAATGAAAATCCGTAGCACAAATCGCCTGAGGCTAAGTGTGGGTATTCCAAAACTAGGACATTAAGAGATACGTATACGGTTTTCATTACTCAGAAATGTTAGTCCCTTCGGTAAATGGATGGTGAGCCCGGCCTTTGCCTTGACGCCTTAATGGGCAAAGAACAATGCTTCGCTAAATCAGTTAATTGAATTCCGTATTTGCTGTAGAGGTGTAATTTGTAAACACATTACCGATTATATCAATTACACATTCATTGTTAATGAGATAATAATGCGCATAACAGTTTATAAATAACATTTATATTTCTTTAATTATTCCATAATATATTTTTAATCAATAACCTATCTAAAACTTTAAAAGATAAAATTAACGAAAAAAATATTAAATATATATTAAAAAAAATTATCTTGAGCAGCCTGTATAGACAGTTGTATTACAAACGGTTATACGCTAGTGCAGTGACGAGCTGCTACCGTCTCGAAACAATTATAATCAACGCAAGTTGGTGATTTTCTTATCTGATTTAGTAGATGTATATGTATGCATAATTAACTATCGCGTATGAATCCACAGTGCACAGATAAATCATACATGGTTTTTGTTGCACTGTTTGTGTTTAGTGTCATAAAAATTAAATAAATAAAAAAAATAATAATAACTTTAAAGGCAGAGAATATTCTAACGTGTTCTTCGTTTTCTAACTGTATGAGCTAAATGAATACTTCATTTTGTAAAATTATCAATATGGTTAATACAATGAAAAAGGAATGCGGTATCAAAACGTGTAATTCCAAAGCATGACTTTTAGTGCAGAATTATTAAGAAATTTTATTTAACTGCTACAAAATATAAGTGAGTTAATTTCCAGTTATTTATGTTAAATGTTTTATGTTAATTATTAACTATATTAAAATATAGTTGCAATATATTTTTCTACATAAAGAGTAAATACCTCCAATCCAAGCAGATGAATTCTAGATAAAATTTTCAAGTCTTTGAAAAGTCGAAGAAAAACCTCATTACAGTGGAAACTTCGCCGCGAATACTTAATGGATTAATATCCAGATGAAATAATTCTCGACGTCAAAAACACTTGCTTTTTAAAGAGCCTCGACTGAAATAAGATTTCGACAAGTTGGCAAAAACTTCAGCTAAAAGGGTACTCCTTTTAAGTAGCTCGCAAGAAAGTTGAGCACAAAACATGTCTATTAACTTGGTTTGTAATTAACTCGTATAATGTGTGTGAGGAACAGCTATGTATGAAGATAATTGACTATAGAAATATTTACATAAGCATTATTTTGTAGAAACATCTGCAGAAGATTGTTAACTTTTATACACGGTTATTTCATTGAAATCTGAACTTAAAACTTTCATGTATCTTTTTACCGTTTAAAAAAAAGATATATATAAGGATATATAAGGGAATAAGGAAACAAAAATTTTTGTGGATATGTAAAATCAAACCAGAAGAGATGAAGTAATTAAAAATAAATAATTTTATATGGTAGTGATACATTTTTTCTATATTATGGTCTTTCAAATTATACAATATCAGTTAATGTACAGCGGGTAGAGTAAATTTATGAACACACTTTAAGTAAAATCTTAAGACCAGTGAGAACAAGTTCTGAATTTTTAACTTACAGCCTATAAAGTGTTATTAGTTTGCTTTGAGACACCAAATTTCGTTTGAAAATTCGACGTATTATATTGGTGATTGCGAAGGAACGGTAGAAACTTTTCTATTTGGAAATCATCGATAGCGCCCGGTGCAGCTCGTAACGATAAGAAGTTTAGAAACTTATCTTTAGGATTCCGTACCTCAAAAGATAAAAAAGAACCCTTATAAGATAACTCTCTTGTCCGTCTGTCCGTCTATCTGTCCGTGTGTCACCACCGATTTTCTCAGGAACGGGTGGACCTAGCAAGTTGAAATTTATACCAGATACTGAGGTCTACATCTACATCTTCCAAGCCGGCTGGTCCCCGTGGAAGATTACGACCACAACCCTCCAGGAAAACCACAAAAACAAAAACAAAAAACCACTAAAATGGACAAAGATTCTAAGAATTGTATAAAAATTGGAACATATAATGTCAGGTCTCTGTCATCAATACACCGATACTTAGAACTCATTAATGCACTGAAAGATATAAACTGCGACATACTAGGACTCTCAGAAACAAGAAAAATGGGTTGCAACATAGAAGAGTATTCAGACTATGTTTTCTGCTATATAGGAGAAACAAAGGGATTGTATGGAGTCGGATTTCTAATAAAAAAGGCATGGAAAAATAATATAACTAACTTTACTGGCATTTCGGAGCGAGTAGCGTTATTACAAATGAAATTCGGCAAACTAAACATTTCTATAATTCAGGCATATGCACCCACGGAAAGATCAGACGACACAGAAATACAAAAATTCTACAATGATCTGAAAAAAGCTCACACACTAGCCGATGAGAAAATCATAGTATTGGGAGACTTCAATGCAAAAATAGGGCAACCCAAAAAAGAAGAAAAACCCGTCATGGGACAGTATGGTCTAGGCCAAAGAAACGAAAGAGGCGAACGACTGCTAGAATATGCATTTGAACATAGACTAGCAATAATCAACACTTATTTCAAAAAAAGACCCAACAGAAGATGGACTTGGAAGTCACCAGACGAAAGTGTTAAAAACGAAATCGACTACATCATGACAAATGTCCCAAAAATAGTCCAAAATTACGAAGTTCTCAATAACGTAAAGTTCCGAACAGACCATAGGCTACTTAGAGTAACAGTCCTATTGAACCAATCGAAAAAAAGTAGAAAAGGCTTTAAACCATCACTAAAAATACCGAAAACTGAAGAGGAAACAAGACACTACATAAACAACCTCAAATTGTACATCGAAAACAAACTAGTAGATACCAGAAACGTACAATCTTTCTATGATGCGATAGAAGTAAGCATAAAAAAGAGTTTAATTAGCCAAAACAGTCCTATGAAAGAAAAACGACACAAAATATTTAGCGAAGAAACAATAACCTTAATTAACAAACGCAGTGAACTAACTATAAGAAAAAATAAAGATGCTAATACAAAGAAAGAACTAAGCAGATTATATAAGGAAACTAGCAAAGCGATCGAAAGAGACTATAGTAAGCACAGACAAAGGATAGTAACAGCAAACTTAAACAAATTCAGGAGCACAAAGAAAGCATTTAAAGAATTAAACTTAAGAAAAACTTGGATACAAAAATTAGAAGGCCAACATAAAGAAACTAAAACAAGACAGGAAATCATACAGCAGGCAACTACTTTCTACCAAGAACTATACAAAAACAAAGACAAAACCATCGAGGAAACCAACGAACCATATTATTGCTATAACACGGAAACAATTAAACCGATAGAAGAAAAAGATATATACGCCCAGCTGAAACAACTAAAATCAGATAAAAGTCCTGGTCCTGATGGAATAACCAATGAAGCTTTAAAAATAGGTGCACCAGTTTTACTTAGACCACTCACAGAATTATTCAATCTCATACTAGAAGCGGAAATCGTGCCAATCCAATGGTGTACGTCAGACATCATACTACTATATAAAAAAGGAAACCCTTTCGATATCAACAACTATAGACCAATTAGTTTACTAGCAAACATATACAAAATCTTCTCATCTATAATTCTTAAACGCATAACACAAGAGATTGAAAATGCACAACCAATAGAACAAGCTGGCTTTCGCTCTGGGTTTAGCACACTAGACCATATACAGGCACTGGAACAAGTTATAGAAAAATACGTAGAGTTTAATAAGCCACTTTATCTAGGTTTTATCGACTACAGCAAAGCATTTGACAGCATAAGCCATAACTCTATATGGAAATCACTAAATAATTTAAATATAAATTTGAAATACATAAATATTATAAAATACATATATAACAACAGCAAAAGCAATGTCATGCTAGAATCTAGAGGCGATGCAATTAATATCGAAAGAGGAGTCAGACAGGGGGACCCCCTATCACCTAAATTGTTTATTGCGGTTTTAGAAGATGTTTTTCGAAACATAGACTGGAAAACTAGAGGCATAAAAATAAACAACAGATATCTAAGCCATCTCAGATTCGCGGACGACATAGTTATACTGTCTGAAACAGCAAATGAATTACAAGATATGCTCCGCACGCTTGCTCAAGCAAGCTCCAAAGTAGGATTAGAGATGAATGCTACAAAAACCAAAATCATGACAAACAGCATAGACCGGCCCATCAATGTAAATGAAAAATATATAGAATATGTTCACAGTTACATCTACCTAGGCAAACAAATATCATTTTTGAAAACGCACAATGAAGATGAAATTGAAAGAAGAACAAACATAGCCTGGAAGAAATTTTGGTCACTCAAAGAAATTCTAAAAGGAGACTACTCGATAAACCTTAAGAAAACGGTATTAGACACCTGCATACTTCCTTGTCTACTGTATGGCTGCCAAACTTGGATATATACGACAAAAGCAAAACAAAGGATCACAACAACACAAAGAGCTATGGAGAGAAGTATCCTAAACATAAGAAAAATACAAAAAGTTAGGAGCAAAGTAATTAGACAGAAAACAAAGATAACAGATGCCCTCACACAAGCTCTAAAATTGAAATGGCAGTGGGCAGGTCACGTATCGAGATACATAGATAGCAGGTGGACAATCAATACTACAAGGTGGAAAGGACCAATCGGCAAAAGAAGGGTAGGAAGACCGAAAAGACAATGGGCTGACGATATAACCGAATTAATAGGAAAAGACTGGCAAACTATCGGCAAGGACAGAGATGTGTGGAAAGGACTGGAGGAGGCCTTCACCCGAGGAGGGGTCCATATCCAATAGCAAAAACTAACTTTTACTAACATTTAGACAGTAAGCAAAATTACTAATAAATAACTAAATATTATCAAACAAATACTAACATTTGAAATGGAAATTAAGGATAAGGAAATATAGGCTTTTTATTTATTTATTTTATTACTGAGGTCTATAATCATTATTAGACGTATAAAAATCAAGGTCCTCAGTTAACATGATAAAAAGATATGGGCAAATTGAGATTTTCGCGAAAACTTGTAAGTACCCAAATTTACCTTAATTTTCAACATTTTTATTTTTCGGAATTTTCCCTTTACTTGAGCTATAAAACCTTGCTTTTAACCAAAATTGACAATTCTAGGTCAACCGGAAGTACCCTATAGATTTTGGGTCGAAAACCTATATGGCTATTTCTCGTTGACCTAGAATCACGAAATTTGGCAAAATGCAACAGCACAAATAAAGGAAAGATTCCAAAAATAAAAAAAGGTGAAAATTAAAGTTAAACAGATTCCCTACAAGTTTTTACGGAACCCTCAGTGGGCGAGTCCGACTCGCAGTTTTTCGGTTTTTTTTCCAGATATGTATTAGATTAAATAAATTTTATAAAATACTATACATATTTTGAGTTATCGTTTATATTTTTGATTACGATAAAAAAAAGGCTCTATAATTTGACCATGCAATAAAACGTGCGAATATATTTGTATAATAGGACAAAATAAATAAAAATATACCTCATAAAAATAACTCTTTGGAATCTATGAATTTTTATCAAAGAAGCATCACGTTAAGCATATGTAATCAGGAAGTAAGCAATTTTAGTGGGAAACAGGGTATTTTACACAGTCAAAGTTTTTGCTAAAAATGACATTATCACGAAAAATATAGCTACATACGTAACAGATTTTTTTACATTTAGAAATTTAAATATTTCTTACTTGTACAGTTTAGGTTTCACAATTACATCCTAAATGTTTTATGATAATATTTTTTATTGCACAAACAGTTGTATCTAAGGATTTCTAACACTTCACTAAACATTTGGTATTGCTAAATTTAAATAAACTATTAAAACAATAAAAATCAATAGAACAACAACATTAATATTCCATCATCTAATATTAAAGATTTTTTGTGGATAAAGTCAACGCGAGTAGAAATTTTACGACTTATGACAGAAATCCAATATTCTCCACAGCGCATCGCAAGTGCAGCGGAACACTTATAGAACACAAATCAAGCGAGAAAAATGAAAGAATGGATGCAAGACAAAGCGGCCGCTCGATCGACAAGAATTTCGTTGTGAAATACGTGACAAATGTATTTGACGTTTATATAATATTTTTGATAGTAATGGAAAATGTTGAAGTATATAAATAATAATTATATCCTAAAGTGGTAAGTAAATAAAACTCTTAATTGTCAGACTTGCCTTTGTTTAAGTTTTGAGTTAAATTATTTATTACTAGCAGAAGTAGAACAAACTATATATATGTACATACATACATACATAGGTATACAAAAATTAAGTACCTACTTTAAAAAATTTTTAAAAATATATCCCTTACTTGAGGAATATTTCGCCAAACATACTTTCATGATCCTTTCATCCCATTAAAGGATGATTTCCAGGATAAAAACTACCTATGTCCTTCTCAGGGTCTCAAACTATCTCCACACCAAATATCATCTAAATCGGTTCATCGGATTAAGCGTGAAAAGGTAACAGACAGACAGACAGAGTTACTTTCGCATTTATATATTAGCATGGATTATTTCTATATGCGATAGATTTTCAGTTGAAAGACATCGACTGCTGGTCATAGGCCTTCCCCAAAGATTTCCACGACAGTCAATTTTGTGTCTGTGATTCCGTCTACTTAAACTAAGTAATCCTTTTTTTTTGTGGGAGGCTTGCTCACACTATAAATATAAGAGAGCAATATTTCGCTATGTATTTATTCTAATCAACTTTAGTATAATTTTAACTTTGTTTGAAATATTATATAACTAGTAATAATAATTTATTCTGTTATCTTATACACATACTCGTATATTGTCTTTAAGTGTTTATGATTGTTTTCAAAACCATCGGATGCGTCTGGAATCCCACCTGCGATTAACTTTTAAAATATTCCATATATATTATATTTTAGACCATTCTAAGACACTAAATTATATAGAAAAGATAACCTTATTACCTTTTAAATATAACAATGAACGCACGTGTCAAATTAATTGAGCAGTAATATGTCAGGATTACTTATTCATTCTCATACAATATTATACGCACGATTAACACAGCGTATCATGCAAACCGTCTAGTGCCGTATGAGACACAATAGTATAAATCAGCTCAGCTTTTAATATTGTATTCTGTAGATACAATCTAATTTACATGTTTATAAAAGACAAGACTTTATTATTTGAAAGTAGACTTGAAGAGTTAATTTTTACTTCTTTGTCTCTAGAACTACTAGACTGATTCTTACCAGAAAATTAATTAATTTTGCAATACATATTCTATTTATCCAGAAAAATTATAGGCTTTCTAACTATCACAATTTTTTTAGAAACTGAGCAATTATATATAAATTATATATAAACGCGCTCGCTTGGAAAATCGAGGGAAGTGGGTTCAAAACTCGGGTCTCGCACCTCTGATATTTTCATGTGCGAATCATTTGTAACATGATTACCACTTGTTTTACGGTGAAGGAAAAAAAAACATCATGAGGAAACCTGCATCTCTGAGAGAACCTAACAAGTTTTCAAAAGGCAACGTGGTGGACTATGGCCTGATTACCCCCGTATTGAAGGGTCCTCGATCGTGCCCAGCAGTGGGACGTTAAAAAAGGCTGAATACAATATTACGCAGACGGGTTCGCAAGCAAACGCTAATATTAAAAAAAAACGGACTTTTTGCGTATTTATTTTGATTTTTGTTTCCTGACGTTTCGAATGTTTTACGTCAATCATGGTCACGGGAGAGACTAAGGTCTTTGACAAATTACAAGTTTTAGTTTTAGAGGCTACATACAAAATTATACCTTAATTTTGAAGAAAAAAAATTAGTTACCTACTTTATCTTTTTTTTTCAAAAGTTACACTTTCAAAAATGTTAATAAATAAGTAAATAGTAATATTGTTACATTATCAATAAAGAAGAAATAAATAACCACCAGCTTGCAGTCTCAATTGCAACGCTATCTTTTAACTATAGGGTATATTTTTATAGATTTCCATTTATCATGGCCATAGCTGACATGACTAATTGGATAACGCAAGTTTCGACCTAATTATCTAGGTAACACATGGTCTGAATTACGCGAGGCTAAATAAGATAAAAACTATCATAGAATATATATTAATTATTTATATATTATATAATGTAGGTATTTATATTATGTAATAGTTTGTCATGTAATAAAATTATATACATTATTTTAAATCAATCAATATTGTCAAGTGGCATCCCAGTGGTTAACACGCTTGTTTGGAAAATCTAGTTAAGCGAGTTCAAAACCGGGTATCGTTCCTCTGATATTCTAATTTTCGAATCATTGTCAACATGATTAACACTTGTCTTACGGTGAAGGAAAACATCGTGAGGAAATCTGCATCTCTGAGACAACCTAGCAAGTTTTCATTATTTCATCCGAAAGAGATGAGAATTTCGCCAACCCTCACTTGGCGAGCGTGGTGGACTATGGCCAGACATTCAGGAAGGACGGTACCTAATAGTAGGACGTTAAAAAGGGCTGAATACATTACGATCTTATAAATCAATTTATAAGATGATATACATAAGTGAATGAGTTAAAAAATGAAGTGTACATAAGTGCAACTTTAGGCAACAGAAAAAAGAACAATAACTCGAAAGATGCATATATTTCCGTGTATAAAAATCGAACCTGTTATTGGAGTCAGTTCAATGAAGGCCAATTTAATGTAATTAAAGTTGCCATGCCAAAATGCCATGTAATTAAAGTTCTACATAGTGAAATATAATTTTATCATCAATTTGATGCCTGTGACATGGGTTTTTTTTTGTTAACAACAAAGAAAAATAACTTCCACTTTAAAATGAACTACACAGTGAGATAAAATTTTATCTTAGAAAATATTGAAGCAATTGTTCAAAGTACGGATTTTGATTACTTTGTGTAACAGAAAAACATTTTCCACCAAGATAGAGCATGAAACTTTCTATCCTTCCTTTTACCAAGCGAAATAATACTCGGGCCAAAATTCAGAATAGCAAATACGAAAAAAACTGTTGATGATGTATACAGCTTGCAAAGTCAATATATTCATTGCACATAGCTTTAGGTATTAGTCTAACAATTTCGCAAAATATTCTAGCATTTACATAGCTTAGGTCGTAACTATTATCCCCTCCCCCCAACGTGCGTTCACCTTGTTGTGGTGGGGAGGCTCAGTAGAGAGCCAGTGCTGCTAATTTAGCGTCAAAAATGACGATTTTTGCTTAAGAAAAAACATCCATTTTAGCGATACATTGGCAGCACTGCCTCTGTTATAATATCATAATGTGATGTCACATTCGGTCTGATTTTTAATAATAATTTTCTTAAAAAAAAAAATTCGTTCCTTATTACATAAATATTAATTTCAAGTTCTAGTCGAGGTAAAAAGAAAATAATTATTCGGGTTTAAATTTGTTATTATGATTTTTTTATCGATAAAAATCAAAAAATACTTAACTAAATTATCTGAACACTTTTATTTTATTCACAATGATTCATAAATATATATAATAATAATAATAGTCATCACGTACACTGTACATTAGACACTGTATAGTTAACACACATCAACTATACATAAAAATGTTACTCCACGCATTTTCGTTACGGACGTTTTTTCGTTACAGATGTTACGGACTTTTTTACCGGCTAGGGTACCCACATCGTCCCATAAGGAACTTCTATCCAAAAGAAATTACATTAAAAATATTGATAAAGGCTTAATTCAAAAGAAATAAAGATTATAAAAAAATATATTTCACCCTTCTTTAAATCACATGCATATTCCATATTACTGTGTACAAAGCGGCTTTAAATAGGATCAAGGATACACTATAGAAATAAATTATGTGAAGTCAATCGTAACTTTTTTACAAATCAGTACTTATTGCATATCCTTTGATCCCAGGGGCAAAGCTGGCACGGGTTCAGTTCAGACGAAGCGCACAGTATGGGTGGTTACTTTTTCAATCATCAACAACCGGTCAATCCAATCTATTTATGCTAATACTAACCAAAACACATATTGTGATGTGTGAGCTCATGTGATGTGATGTAGGGATTGCAATCCGGAAAAACGGATCCGGTAATCCGGCGGATCCGGCACCATTGAACGTTTACCGGATCCGGTACCAATATACCGGATCCGGCGACCGGATCCGGTGCTAGCAATTTTTGGCAAAATAATAGAGATGTTGCATGTATAGGCCCTATGCAGAAGAGATTCGACCCTGTTAAAGGTAGACTTTCGAAGCAAGAGTCAATAACGCGGCGTTTGTAGCGTTACCGACGCCGCGTAAGTTGACTGGTGTCAGTGACGCCTTGGTGACTTTGGATGGCCACGACAGACTTCCATCATCGTACCGCCTTTGCCACGCCCACCACATCTCGATAGCTCTTTTAAAGTATTTCCGTCAGTGACGCTGTGCTCGAATGTCGTTCCCTACGTTTTCATAGTGCAAGCGTCAGTGAGGTCGCGACAGGGCGGCAGATTAATGCACTATGAATATGTAGGAAACGACATTCGAGTGTAGCGTCACTGACACCATGTCAGTGTCGCTGCGACTGTGATGTTAGACCCTAGCGTTACTGCAGCGCTCATGTTCGCAGTGTCGCCGCCGCCCACGTGTATTTTGAGGTATTTTCAATAAAAAATCATAAAATGGCATCTGTTGAAGCGTTTACTGAAAATGATGAAATTTTAATTACACTGGTGTCTCGGCATCCATTGCTTTATAATTTATTTTTTATATTGTTTTATAATTAATAACGTAGAAAAGGTTTCTACGTTATTAATTATTAATTGTTTGACTTTTTGATGAAAATTGGATGAGTGGAAGGCCCTTTTTACACTGAGATAGTATCGAATTAAAAGGTCATCATCTTCTTCCTCTTCTATAATCAATTCAAGATAATACTTTTATAAGAGCTGTCGAAATGTGGTGGGTGCGGCAAAGGCGATGGAAGTCTGTTGTGGCCATCCAAAGTCACCAAGGCGTCAAAGTTGTTTTTATATATGTTTTATTTTTTATAAACTAACTATATTAAGTACAATGACACTTGATTAACTTACTAACAGTTCATTTTGAACCGAAAAGCGAAAATCATCCTGATTTAATCAATCCGGCCGGATCCGGTCGGATCCGGCCGGATCGATGGGAATCCAGTCCGGATCCGGCCGGACTGAAAACGACGCCGGATTGCAATCACTAATGTGATGTGATTAGATTTGATTTTACTACAAAGTGATTTCATAATTGTGTAGCGGTGGTGGAGGTTTTGATTTTAGTAAAAATGGTATTTAAGTAAAATAAGTATACGTTTAAGTACATAAGTACATATTATATATACCTAGTTATATTATTTCCTCCTCAATATTCAGTTTCATGACGTTAGCGTAAAGTGCATAACAGAGCAAATAGACAATATTCTCCATCTATTACAAGAGGAAAAACTAATGAAAAAATAGAACATTTAAATAAATCTTTTGGTTAAAATTACTTAAATTTATGCATGAGGCGCCTCCAAACAGAAATTAGAAGGTTAATATCAAATCACCTTATTTGATCTAAGTATCTTGCCCTTAAGATTTTAAACACAAAATGTAGATAGATACTGTAGTTGTAAAATTGAGCTTACTTCGTTAGTGTAATTAAATTAATTAAGGTATTTTAAGTAAATTCGCGTTTATCCTTTTCAATATTTTTTGTTTTTGTCTAGGTGCAAATAAACGAACAGGGAAAATAATATTGTTTCTATGAATAATTTAAATAATAAATATAATAACATAAATTACCTTTATGTTATTATATATTATCCTTGTTCGTATGTTCGTATCCCACACTATATGAGATCACAACATGTTTCTACCCTCCCTCTTTCAGCGATCATCTCAAAATACACACAGATTTCACTGAGATATCCTCTATGACACAGTCCGTTCATTCCTTCCTTATTACTTACTTCTACATTCAACCATATTTATACCTAATACTCTTTTCTTCCCCCCCTCATAATATACCACGCAAACCTATTACTCCTCAGCATCTCCGTCACTGGTATTTTTTTTTTCAAACTTCTTTTAATATATTCATTCCTAATTTTATGATTTTGATTAAACGGAGAAACAACAGCGGAACAAATAAAAAAGTAATATTAGTTTAACGTCTTAGCCATATTAGAACTCCGACAAACATCTGTATGAATAGTACAACTATTTACACCATAGATCCAACGACTTCCGACGCATAAAACCAAGGGAACGATCTAGTGGCCAATAAAACATCAGAACTTCCATTATACCTATGATAATATATTACATATTCTTAGAGATTTATTATACAATAGCTTGAGGCTGCTTCTTTAGTGTGAGATTATTTATACTATAAATTTAAGGTTCTCTATCACGATTGTGCTATTTTCATATAACTTTGAAAACATATGTATATAAATATATAAATATAAATATGTTGGGACATTAACATTTAGCACCATCTAGTTCCATGGTAAGCTACGAGGCTTATGTTATGGATACCAAATAGTTGATACACTACACATATATAACTTTAAATATATACATATTATAAATATAAACACCCATGGCTGGAGTACAAACATTCGTGCTCATCACACAAATGAATGCCTCCAGCGGGACTCGAACCCGAGACCGCTGGCACAACAAGTAAGGTCATTACAAACTGAGCCAAACATGTCGTCATTATATATATATTATGCATATAAATAGAAAAGATAATAAAATCATAAGCAATTATATTTATTACTCAGCTAGGTGCTAAATAATAAAAACTTACAGATGAGTGGATAACACACAATAATCAATACTATAACTTATGCAATAGCTTTTAATCTACAAGAAAGCTTTAAAGAAAAACATTTATAATATAACATGTACTTTAATATTTTTCGGTAGTTCTAAATAATGTTTACCAAAAATCACAATACAAATATAACTTCGAAGACATAGAACGATGAGAGGTTTAGTGTTTACTTTTATCATATGCCAAAACATAATTCATCTAAATATATTATTTCAAACAAATCATCTGTGTAAGGAAATCGAAAAATAAAACTTATCTTTCGAACAGTAACCGAAGCGAAAAATCGCTTTTTACGCTGACCCCATCAATTCATAGCTGATAGCACTTAATGTGTCCAAGAAGCGCTGAATTTCTAGGTTATAAGGTCTCCAATGACTTGTTTTATGGTTCGTTGCCCGAATTCATGGAGATTAATGGAATTTTAAGAGATTGTCACTTAGGCTGATAAAATATATATGTATAGATCTTCTTTTGTTCATATGTAGAATAAAAGTAGTATCAAAAATAACTAAATTGATGAATGTGGACATAATTAGTGATTAATTTCGTCATCCTGTATATGTATACAAAAATATAACAAATGAAAATATTCTTCAAAGAAATATAGCGATGTTACAATTATAAAGTACTTTGTATATCTGAATTATTTTCTTAACTTACGTAAAACATCTGTACCTATTTATTTAATTCAACATTATAAAATATAAATGAATATCCAAGTTACGATCCCTTTAGACTTTATTTTTATTCAAGTAACTCTTGCAATTCATTTGAAACTTCAATGTAATATTTTTATCTTTATTTTCGCAAGCGGATAGTTTGATATTACGAGTGTAAAACGTTGGACTGCAATTTGATATCGTCAAATAAAGATGATAATATGTTACTTTATATTTACTGTGGATATTTCAAAAAAATCCTACTTAATAAAATATTTCAATAAATAAGCAAAACAAATATTACAGAATAGTGAAAGAATACATCATTGAAAAGATCGAAAAACAGACGTAAATTTTTAATTTGTCTTCTACCACACTGTAAATAAACCTCCAACACAAGTTGAAACACATCAGTGTTGTTTACTTTACATACAGATATTGCTGACACATTTGGCTCAGTTTGTAGTGACCCTACTTGATGTGTTGCGGTCGCGGGTTCGAGTCCCGCTGGGGGCATTCATTTGTATGATGAACACGAATATTTGTACTCCAGTCATCTATATATACATAAAATGCTTTGTCCTGACTGACTGATCGATCAACGCACAGCCTAAACCGCTGGTCGTAGAAACGTGTAGAGGACATATTCCTTATACAATGTAGGCGTCCGCTAAGAAAGGATTTTTCTAAATTCAACCCCTAAGGGGGTAAAATAGGGGATACAAGATTGTATGAAACTCTGTTATTCTTAACGCGAAATGCACGAAAAGTGATATTTAGCTTTAAGATGAAAAATAATAAATATATGTATCCAATTTTTTCGAAATTCATCCCTTAAAAGGGTAAAAAAGGGTGATGAAGTTTATATGGGCAAACAATTATTTATGATCAGAATTACTTGAAACTTAGTATTAATGCTCTTCAATAAAATTAAATAAATACGTATTTTAGAATTTTTTGAAATTCATCCCATAAGGCTGTCAAATAGGGGATGAAAGTTTGTATGAAACTCTGTAATTGATGTGCGGAAAATGGTATTTAACTTTAAAACGAAAACTAAAATAATACAAATACCATTTTTTTCGAAATTCATCCCTTAAAAGGATAAAAGGGGGTTGTGCTGTTTGTATAAGGAAAAAAAAACTTTATGATCAGAATTACTTGAAACTTGGTGTTATTGCTCTTCAATACAATTAAATAAATATGTATTGTAGATTCTTTTAAAACAGCCCCTAAGTGGGTAAAACTAGGCGGTGAAGTTTAAGTTGTTGAATATAGTTAAATAGAGTAACATGGCTCAAGTATGGGATATAAAGTAGAGTACATTTATTTACAGAATATACGCTTAACATCTTATACATATTTTTGCAAGTAATAAAATATGTATTGCGAAAAAGTTTATGTTTTTCGCAGTTTGATCGCGGGCGAAGCCGCGGGTTCTGCTAGTGGGGGTTTATATTTATAATATGTATGTATTTAAAATTATATATGTGTAGTGTATCAACTATCTACTATCCGTAACACAAGCCTCGTAGCTTATCATGGAACTAGATGGTGCTGTGTGTTAACGTCCCAGCATATTTATTTATTTTTTGCATTATTTATACAAACCTTGGAGTTTCCCCATTCTTATAAATACGTGAGTGTTAAAAATTATATCTACCAATTAATTAAATAAAATTCTACAGATAATGTTAGGAGCGACATTACTAGTGTGATCTAATTTTGTACAGCGCTATCTATTATTATTAGGGACTCTAATGATGCTATCAAAGAAAATCGTCTGCTTCTTATTTAATCGTTTTCCTTCGAAAACGAATTTCACATAAACTTTTGTTGTTGTACAAATAAAAGTAATTAAGTGGAAATTAAATAAATATAAATTATACACGAATGTTATTAATTAGTAGCGAGTGTATGTATAGTTTTGAAAAATGCTCAATAATATGAAAATAGTGCTAGTGTTATATTATATGCGAAAGATTGTGTTTCTGTATGTGTGTTAAAGGTACCTGATAAATAGATGTACCTAAGGTTCATCAAAATTTACAAAGCTAAATCTTAATCTCTTACTTAAAACCTTTTTCTTTCTCTCTTTCAGCCCTTCTTAAATACCTCACTACTGATCACGAAACTTTCTTACATTTAAGATTATGAGAGGAATCGAGGCATAGTCTATCACGCTGGCAAAGTGCGAGTTGGTGACATCACAATTCATACATTACATATGTTCGTATATTCACTCAATCATAATGGTTCCCACAAGACGTTTTTTTTTTCACTGTAAGGCTAGTGATAATCATTTTGAAAATTATTCACGTATGAATATATTAGAAACGCAAGACAGTAAGTGAGCGCAACCACTAAAAAACCACTGCTTTTACTTTTTTACTTTTAAAAAAAAGCTTCTTACTTCTATTTTATGTACAGACAGTTTATTTTATGCATAAAATTTATTTTCATATATATACTTTGCTATTCTTATTTGCCATTCCCATTTTGCTCTAATAACAAATAGTGCAATTGTCTTGGGATGCATTTTGAACTGCTTCAAGAGAGCGCTGTGGAACACAAATCCCTTTATCATAACTGCGGAATGCAAGATCTTCACTAACTTTACTCGACTCATACAAAATATATATTATGCGCTGCTATATATTTACGTTTAAAAGAGATTGATGTTATTTAAATTTCACCTTAATATACAAGTATTATACAAATTAAATTATTAAAATAGTTATTGTGTATATATTTGTTCTTTTTTCATGTTGTAACTGCTCAATGATAAAACATCACGTTTCATCAACGTATGTTTCTATCGAGTGATGCTGTTGCGGACAAAAGCTTATATTTAAAATATTTTCATAGAGTTCGATTAGGACAGTAGCCACATACATATGTATATAATTGCTTTATTTATTTTAACCTGCTATTTACATGTTATTAAATAAATATTTATTCTATTATACGGTGTTAGCCCTATTGTCGCATAAAGTTGGAATTTTAAAAAGATTGATCGCTACGTTGGAAGTGTACAGTGCCATTATAAAAGGCACCATACATTATAAAAAGTGATATGCTTGAATAATTAATAAAAGCTCGTTTATTTGGTGGATGAAAACAATTCGAAACGACTGTTTGCGTTTCCCGCATTAAAAGATAAAATACACAAAAGCCCACGGAAGTACTAGCGTATCTCGTATAAAAGAAATTTGATACAAAAGGCATCTTGTCAAGTTGCAATTTTAAAACAAATATGTTCATATGCTCTAGCTGAGTGTGTGTAGCTAGCTTTGTGATACCATTAAAAGAAATCTGTCGAATGGGACAGCTTACTCAATAATTTTCTGGTTCATTGGGTAATAGTTCACTTTGAAATTGAAAACGCAAATAGAGCAGTGTATAATATGTATTTATATTATGTAGAGAATGAAGCAATTGAACTCAAGTTAATTGCAAACTAGCTTGTTAAACATATTAGTGATTATGGGAATTATACATGCTCTTGTATTATAGAATATACACTAAGATGGACAACAATGCATTATATAATGTTATTAGTATGATCAGTACTAAATATTATATATTGCTTATATATCCTCATTTTTTTTTCACTTTTAAAACAATTGAAATATAGAAGATATTTTTATTATTACTATTACTTCTCTTGAACAGCTTAACTTGAATTGTTGTAAAATTGGCAAGGTGCGAATTGGGTTCTAACAGTGCTCTGTACGACTACATAATTAATTTACGTATGTTTTTGCTGATAAAATAAAAACTCTATAAGCGTAAGTATCATTATCATATTCGATAGTCTAAATTGATAATATTTCCTTAGATTTACGCGAATATTTGTCATTTTAAATAAAATAAAGCCACATTATTGTTCTATGTGTAATATAAATTACGAGAATTTGTTCATTCATTCATTCATTAAGCATTCAAAACGTCGGGAACCAAAGATCAATATAAATCCGCGAAAAAATCCGTAAAGATAGTTTTATTTAAAAAGTCTAAATTGACACAATAGATAGTTGTAATTCGTACCGTGTTAACCTTTAACTTTTCTTTATAGTGTCGTTTGAAACATTTTATATTTATCAAATATTTCTTATAAAAATCTCGCTCCTCTTAGCCTCAAGCTACATGTCACGCGCCTTTTAAAAACTTTTTACAATACTTACATATGTTTCATGGTGTTTTACACAAGTGGTTACTTGATTTACAAGTAAATAAAAATACAGTACATTTTTCTTCAGGTTATAATCAATTTAGTTGTTTAGAAAAAAATATCTCGATCTATATTAGTTGCTGTCTAAAAGAAGGATCATCAAATATACTTATATGTACATGTTATAGTATATAAATATATCTATACAGATAAACAATATCGAATGTCGAAACAATGCATATGAAATTATGTACGGTACACAATTTTTAAATTTTTTGTCTGTCTGTTTGTTCCGGCTAATCTCCGAAACGATTGGACTGATTTTAACGGAACTTTCACTAGCAGATAGCCGATATTATAAGGAGTAACTTAGGCTACTATTATTTAAAAACAGATTTAGGGTACACTCAAAAAAATTAGACAACCTAGGGACGCAACCGAGCGAAGCGAGGGTAAGTTGCTAGTTTAATAATAATAATAATATTATAGTAACATAATATAATAGTAAAATAAGATATTTTATAGATTCAATTAAAACGTTACGTACTAAGGTAGGTACTTTTGCGATCAAAAATTAGATATTATTAAATTAGAATCATGTGATCAATACCTTCGTAGCATATTTGCATAAACAGGACGAGTATATGTTTCCAGTCGAGTTGTCCAATATCCAGTGACTTCCGGAATTTACATAGTTCTTATTAGAACAATAACATAAATTGACAGAACAATTTACGTTTGATAAATTAAACATCGATTTTGTAGCGTCAATTATGGCGCATCGGTGCAAAGTGCAATTTTAAATGCCTGCGGTCGGTACACAGCTCCTACTATTAGTCTCGTACGATTTGAGCCTGAAATTCGGCAAAGCGCTCTTCAACGCTGCCCATTCATTTGGCCTTTCCATTAAAAGGGTGCTTTTAACTACAGCTAATTTATGCAGCACACGCTCACCGGGACAGATTACAGAGTGGCCTGCTCATTTCGGCACAGTTTGAACACAAATCATACCGGTCGTGTGTCATTTCTAGCGTAAATTTGTTAGTCTTCTTTAAATTCAAAAGTATTATTATTTTAAAAAGACATTGTTTCATAATAATTGTTATTTTATTTATGTATATTGATATATAATGTTATATCAAAATTTGTTTTATAGTTTTTGTATTAAATATTCTCTTCAATAAAACTAAAATATCGATAGCCTACTTAACTGTCAATCTTATACTAACATGGTTTATTAATTAGTATGGCAATTTTGCACTATTCATGTATATGCTATTTATCTATCCATATATCTAAATATTTTTATATTTTTTATAACTCTATATGATATAGGAACAGAAATAAAACTGATAATCATAAGTGAATTAAAAAAAATGGGTGCGTGTAACCTTTACGCGCGGTTGAAGTAAAACTTCTTTGGCAAATATCGCAATTAAATTAAAACAAATCAATAATTAAAAAAAACGTGTGTGTATATATGTACTCACGGAAGAAGTTATACTTGTTTGGCGTTACAGAATAAAAATAGCTAAAGATTTCATCCCGTATGTTACAACTCTCTCTTTGTAAAAGGAATGATCAATTTTAATAAAAATAATTAAATAAAGCATATTAGGCATATAACATTCATATATTTAAAGAATATCATTTAAGAAAAGAATATAATATTATATATCATTTGTCAGACAATAACAACGGCTACCATGGCAACGAACAGAAAACGTGTGCTCGCACCTCTCTCTCTTGCCCCTACAGTGACATACGAAACGTAACTCTCTCTCTTTCTATTTTCACTAACTTATATCTTGCCCCCAACTTTCGTTTGCCTCGCCCGATCACACTTATCGTAACGCTCTCGCCACGCATTCACCAGCTTACTCCTCAAGTCAAGTGTGCGTAAAGAAGTTTTACTTCAAAAACGCAAGTCTGATACAGCCAGAGACGTTACGATGATCTTTGTACCTGCTATTTAATCTATAGCTAAGTAGTACGTACAGCATATACTGTAATAAGTTTTCTGAGTTGAGGATAGTCTCTGGAACACTAAAATCGATTATAAAAACTCTTTTATTTATAGAAAGATTGATTATCTGTAAGCATCACAATATGTTTTTGTTGGCAAATCAAGCAAACTGCATGCTAAATTTAGCTTACAAAGCCTGTATTTTTTATATTGTTAAGAGCACTAGAATAAAAATGCTAAACGTGGACGGTCATTCTGCCAAAATAACAAGTGCTTTTTATTGTTTGGAAATATTTATATGTTATATTTAGCTTTAAAATCAATTGAAACTAGCGTCACTACTGACGTAGGTTTTATATAAACCATAATATCATTGAAGCATTTGTTTTAAAAATTAAACTAATAAGGACTCTATGAAGGAATTTCATAGAAATTCTTGGTAACGGTCAACATACTATATATACCATGGAATGTGAAAATTTTAGTTTCAAGTTATAGTTGAAAAATATTCAAGTGTCCCCATAAATCACGCACACATATATAATTTTTAGTACATTTCATTTGAGAGCCTTTGTCAGAAAAGTAATTTAATAATAATGAAAATATTTAAAATGTAGTGGAGCATGTTAAAAAATACAGCTTTATTTTGTGGTTACAAACTAAATAAAAATAAACACATTATTATAAAATGTCCAATATTAATTGTTTTTTTTTTAACTGTTCATCATGAATGAGTTAAAGGATAAAGTAAGAGTATACTCAAAACAACGCTTTTCGGAGATACAGTGTACAAGCGTGCGCGCAATCATAAGTAGATTCTCTAATCTATACTCATATTATAAAGCTGAAGAGTTTGTTTTTTTGTTTGTGTAGTTGAACGCGCTAATCTCAGGAACTACTGGTTGGAATTAAAAAACTCTTTCTGTGTTAGATAGTCCATTTATCGAGGAAGGCTTTAGGCTATATATCATCCTGGAAAAATGTACGGTTTCCGTGGGATAGATTTGTTTTTGTCTTGGGACAAACCCTAAGCGAAACGAGGATGAGTCGCTAGTTATAGTACAATGGGACAGCAATATGACTATAAATAAAAGCTCGAATGGTACAGAATCGATGATTATGCTAGAGTTAGTTCATATCATTACCAAATTCTGAACTTTGTGCTGCTACTCATTTTAAGAATTTCTTGTGCAAATATAAAACAATAACTACGAGTATTATGTGCCCTCTTATTTTTTTTCATATTCAGTGAAAACCTTTGCATTTTTCTGTTACCTGCTTTTATTTTCAATTTTTAAAAATAATAAAGCAGTTCTTTATTTCTTATTTTCCGCTACAGCCCTTTTTTCTTTTAATAAAAAGTAGTTTATGTTTCTTAAGGTGAATTTTATATCCACCAGAGGAAATCTTTTTTAACGTCTGTTTTAATTTTGCTATCTTACAAACTTATTTTGACGCTTTGAGTTCAATATGAGGTAGCTAATTCAAAACTGTAAAAAAACAACTTCAATTTTACATATTAGTACATTTTAGTATTATAGAGAATGGTAGTATATTCTTTATTGCACTTATGAAACAAAATATTGTAATTGCAAATTAGAAGACAAAGGCAAAGGTGGACTTATCCCTAAAAGAGATTTCTTCCAGTCAACCCATGGATGTAAAAGATAGTGTTAAGTTGCAGGTCCATTAAGTGCCAAAAGATACATCAAAGAGAAAAAAAAACACTGTTACATAAAAAAACCTTACAAGTATAATATGACTATAAATATTATATACAAAAAAAATAACATATACATACATATTATAATATTTAAATAAATATACAAATAATAAAATAAAATTACAGTAAATGAATATACTTATTATGATGACAAATGAATAATTATATTATTGTGTCAAGGTAATGCTGCTTTAATCGTTTTTTAAAAGCGTTGATGAAGGGACTCATTTGAATAACTTTAGGAATATTGTTCCAAAGGGTCGCGGCACGTACAGTAAACGAATTTTGCATAAACCTTGTGTTACTTCTAGGGATATCCAGCATCGCTGTGATGCACGATCGCCTGGAACTTTCAGGAGTAGGGAGCAGTTTAAACCGGGAGCTGAGGTACGAAGGGGAATTCTGGTTATTAAGAACGTTGAAAAGAAATGAAAGGATGTTCATATCACGGCGAAGGCGAACTGGGAGCCATTTCAATTGAGCACGAAAGTTGGAAATGTGGTCGTATTTACGCAATCCGAAAATAAAGCGGATAGCAAGATTTTGGAGACGCTCAAGTTTGTTTAATTGCTCTTCAGTCACATCCAAATAGCATACGTCGGCGTAGTCGAGAATGGGTAATAAAAGAGATAGTGCAAGCATAATCTTAGTTTTGAAAGGAAGATAGTATTGGAGACGCTTAAGAGAATGAAAAGAAAAGTGCATACGCTTACTAACCTCGTTGACCTGAGGTGTCCAAGACATGGTGCTCTCCATGAGGAGGCCCAAGTTTCTGACCTTGTCATAATAAGGAATAAGATACCCAGAGTACAGAATCCCAGGCACAAAATCCCAATTTATTCTATTCCTAAGCCGGCTACTGTCAATTATAATAGCTTGAGATTTTTTGGGGTTAACTAAGAGGGCGAAAGGTGCTATAGAAAGACAAAGATCATTTTGTCCTACATTATCGTCAATACTATAGATGACGCAGTTTGCGGCGTCGAAATGAATTTTCTTGTGGCAGGTTTTCATTTTTAGTAGAACAGCAGAATATTTACATATTCATGGTATTATCTAGATATTTTTTTCCTCTAGCAAAAGCTGTACATAAGTACAGCTTTTGAAGGTTACTATGGTTATGAACGTCACTACATTCATTAAGCGCGAAGCAATCTTTACAAATACATATATCGATACTGTCGTAGAACAAAATCGGATCTACAAAATAGCTACTTTACAGGAGAGTAGTTTAAAGTTTTGAAGTCACATTTTTTAGCATAACTTTTCTCATATTTAATTAATTGAAAAAATATTTAAAAATAGCTTTTTGTCTTTTATTAAGTGTTATTACTAGATAATAATAATAACATTTTATGTATAAAATAAAAAAAATGCGTTCGTATATTTTAATCCCACGTTATTTTACGTAACATGGGACGTATGTGGTGACTTTCCGACGTTGTTCGATGGAAAGATGTACCACGTATATATACATGTTTTGCTGCTCTGTGGAATTACAAAAGGGGTATTGATGTCGTATGTTATTCTAGATAAATTAAAAATTACGTAGGATCTAAAAAAACTTTTTATTGTTTGAACACAAGATATATCTATATAAGTAAAGAAATGAAAAATATAATCAACGATAATTTTTTTTATCGAAAATACAATTTGAAAATTGCACAAACAAGGAATAATACTAATTAAAAAATCTTGACATTTGGTAGTTAAACTCTTAATACTACTTGTACGACCCGTTTATGATCAGTCTCAATAGGTAACAAAATAAATCAGTCAAATCACAAAACTAGAAAGACTAAAAATCTTTAACAAATATGAGATCTCTAAAATAATAACATTTATATATAACATCAATAACAGATATGAGTAGGTCTTTACCCATAAATAATTATTAAATAAAACTTAATGTTTGTACTAGATGACTGATTGAACAGGTAATTAAGATTCACTTCAGAATAAAATGTAAAATAAACATTTCCAAAACTAGTAATAACAAAAAATACTTCTCTCCAAAGTTGTCTCAGATCTGTTTAAATCCCACATAAATCTTTATTTTTAAAATAATGTATTTATACAAAACAAAACTATCAAAATAAAATGAAATGTCATTAAATTAACAAAATAATGAAAAAAAAAACATCACTCATCATCTGTATCACTATCATTGTTATTAGAACCATGATTATTTGCAAATGGTAGGGATTTGAAATAAATGCTATGTTCAGGAATTATTACACCGGTTTCGCACATGTGAACAAGATCATTATATTTATCTTTCGATATTTTATACAAGCTGTTAGAAATAGGTGTTAAATCAGGTAGCAATTTTTAAGCCATAATTTGTTATTAACATTAATTTTGAAGTCTAAAAATGGACACTATCCCCCTCATTTTGGGTATGTCCCTTCTCTAGAAACCTGTGTGTTATTGTAATACTATACTTTTTTGCAGCATACATGTATAAATAATAAATGATTTGGTTTCGATTCTGACCGGCACAATTGTCCGACCAGAATCTGATCTCATCAACACCAGCATGAGCTTTTTCCTTTACAAAATCCAATAAACAACTACTGACTTCGTTAGCTCCCCGTTTTGAAATAGTTTCATTCCACATGTAGCATTTGGCCTGTTTGTGACCCATATCAAATACAGTAAAGTTAAAACGAAGAAGAGGCTATTGGTAAGTTGTACTTATAAGTTTTACGTAAATTAGGTTGATCTGTGTTAAGGCATCGATGCTTTTTTACTTTTAAACAAAATTTAACCACAAATCCCCACTGTTTTTCTTTGTTACCAAGACTCCAAAATCTTTTAAAACAATCTAATCTTTGTTCATTAGTAATTTTCTCACTACATTTGTAAAGACATTTACAAGGCATACCCATAACCTTTTCATCAACAACTTTACCCCTCTTCGACACATTTTTTACCCAAATTCGTTAAGCATTTCCTTTTTATATCGGACCATGATTCTCTATTTTTTTGTACGTTTTTTTCGTCCTGGGAGACGGTACTGAATTGGTATCTAATTCGGAAAACGAACTTAGTCCACTTACAGTACTAGGTGAAGACGGTATTGCATCGGTCCAGTGATCGTGTAAAGCACAAAGTAAGTCATTACATGTCTTGTGACTATTAATCGGTGAAAGCATCGAAGTAGGAATTGGTAAGGGTGATTTAGGTGTACTGGCAACAATGTTTTCAAATTCTTCGATGACCACAGGAGGAGAAATCTCAAAACTGGTATTGGCATCTTCTATACCAAATAGTGTCAAGTCTTCAACTAAATTTCGATCTTCATCGCCATCTGCAAATACTTCCTGCGCTACTTCCCTTAATTGGTTGACTATGACGTTTTCCGCTCCAGGAGGTAATGGTGATTCTGGTTTTTCAACTCCAAGATCTGCAACATAGTAAAATATTTAAAGATATATCTAAATAAGAAAAAACAGTCTCAAATTAAAAGATCTAGTCATTTATATATCTATAATTAGCATTCAAACATGTTGAACAACGTCCTATATATTTTTTGTCGAAGAACATAGTTGATTCTCAATACGCTACAACAAAAATGTATAAGATTTCCGAAGAACAACGCCGTAAGTTTTCAAACAATCTGTATAATTGAAATAAATTTGGGAGAAAAACGTAACTAGGAAACATACGACGCCAAAAACGTCAAAACCCAAAACATAAGCAAATAAAGAATATAAATAAAGTACATAAAGAAAACATCATCAAAATATTTTTTTATTAAATAAATTAATTTTTTTTCATTTCCGTAGAACAATGTCGGTTGTTCAGATACGACGCGGAATTTGAATAATTCTATATAAAATGTTAACAAATCGTTTTTTAGTATGAAAAAAATAATAAAAGGCACTTATATCCAAAAGAGTAAATATTTGTAAAAATAACTTACCTTGGTTGTCCGTATTTTCGATTAAAATATTATTTGAAATGCTGGAGTCCTGCCCGGCGAAATAGTCTCTTATATTTTCTTCATTGCCTATTACTAACTTTAATATTTTATTTGACCGCGACATTTTTAGGTCGTTTTTGTATATTATAAAAACTTAAAAAATGAACAAATGTAGAATAATGTAGAATTCATGTATTGCTATTAAATATGATCGGCTTGCCGTCGAACATCATCGCTAGTGACGATCGCCGCGCGGAGTGCGGCGCACGCGGAGCGATGACAACCGAGCGACAGTGGCGCTATTGAACTCGCGACGATATTCTTGGAAACAATGTTTAAATAATACTTTGTTCAATTGAATATTTCCGAAAGTACTTGGAATATTTTAATTTTTCTTGAATATATCAATAGTTTATTATTAATTAAAGCTAATTTTGAAAAAAAATCAATTTCGTTGTAATATCATATCGGCCTTTGTTCTACGACAGTGTCGATATCTACTGGTCTGATTTGAATATTTTTTTTTGGTGTTTTATAACCGATTTATTAAGGAATGCTATAGACTAACATCAAACTAAGACATACAATGGCGTTATTCTATAAAATTTGGCAGGCAGAGCCGCGAGAAAACGCTAGTTATACATAAAAAAGCTACAATGAAGTTTGCTTGCTGTAAATCTACGACAGATGGCGTCTCAGACAGTATTACGTGCTCAAAATGTGATAATAGTTACCACGTCCAATGCTTATATCCATCCGAAAAAAGAAAAAAAGATCTACCTAAACATACTTGGGTATGCCCGCAATGTGCTGTGTCCAAACCAAGACAGTTAAATAACGACAGTACTCCTGTGCGCGGCAATTTGAATGAAAATGTCACAATTCGGAGAGGTGGTTCTGCTCTAACGCCTCACTCGTCCGATAGCTATTTATCCGAAGTGCATGATACCCCATCGATTCTGGAGTTAATTAGGTCTACTGTCTCGGCCGAGATCTCAAGCTTAAAAATGGAGTTTAAATCTCTTATTACACCGGTCCAAAACGACTTAAAATCTATTAAGGATGATTTTATGCATATGAAAGATAGTCTTGAGTTTTTTAATGCCAAATTTGAGGAGTTTAGTAAGCGAATTGATTCTTGTGAGATGGAGGTCAATGTACTTACCAGCAGGTATTCTGATATTGGAAATCTTCGGACATGCTTAGATTCTTTACAACTAGATTATGATAATCGCGAGCAGTGGGCACGCAGATCGAACGTGGAAATTTATGGGATTCCCGAGAAAAAAGGCGAAAACTTGATTAGTATTTTGAAAACGATTGCTGATAAGTCAGATTTTAAGCTCGACGTGAATTATGATATTGATTTTATAACAAGGGTTGCTACCAAAAGTACTGAGAATAAAAGAGTGAAACCAATAATCGTCCGTTTTCTACAACGTTGGAAAAAAGATGAGTTTTTAACACAGGCTCGTAAACTAAAATTGAAATGCTCTGACATTAATCTTAATTCTCACAATAATCGTATATATTTCAATGATCATCTTACCAGTAAAAATAAGCAACTCTTACAATCGGTAAAAAAAAATTGCCAAAGAAAAGAATTATGATTTTGTTTGGGTTAAAAACTGCTGTATTATGATACGTCGCAATAGTTCTAGCCCTGTATTACATATATTAAACAATAATGATTTAAAAAAAATTGTGTAAGAACTATGGTGTTGAATAATTTCTGTGTACAACTTCACTTGATTAAGTCACATGATTATATATATTTAACTTATTTATTTATATATTTAAGCGTTATGTATTTTTTCAAACATTATGATATTAAATTTTATAACGTTCTTTTGAAATTATTTATAAATAGTCTACTATTGGGATATCTGATTGTTAATGGCTCATTTGTAATGTTTATAGATCGTTCTCCATTCGGTAAGATATATAGGTTGATCTCTGCAAGTTATTACTATTTGTTTAGTTATTTATTCAAATCTTTAGATGGAGCGTAGTTTGACTTTATTTTATCAAAATGTACGAGGGTTGCGTACTAAAACTAACAACTTTTATAGAAATTTGATGCAGAATGATTGTGATATTATTTGTTTAAGCGAAACCTGGTTACATGAGGATATTCACAGTGAAGAATTATTTGACTTGCGTTATTCAGTTTATAGGTGTGATCGAAATTATGATTATCGCGGTGATAAATTAGGCGGTGGGGTACTGATTGCTTTGAAATCAAATTTGTCAATTTTCTCATCTTCAACGGTACCTATGAAAAATTATTCTGCTGAGGTTATTAAGGTGTCGTTAATTATTAAAGCGGCACCTTGTACTAAATTGCTACATATTTACTGTTGCTACTTTCCTCATGGCAAGTTTCAACATGAAGCCTTATGTGATCTGTTTGAACTTATATCCAACGACTATATGTTCAACATATAGTCGTTGGATATAAGTTCAAATGATGAATTTTTAATAGTAGGCGATTTTAATGTGTCCGCAGCTTCATGGTCGACTTCTGGTGAATTTATGAAAATTATTAACTTTAATGATGAAGATGTAAATGTCAATGTTTTGTATAATTTTCTTAATTTTACAGATTTTAAGCAATTTAACAATGTTTTCAATAACAACAATAGGCTTCTTGACCTAATCATTGGAAATTTTGGTTGCTCGGTCAGTCGGTGTGTTTCACCTCTTGTAAACGAGGATAGACACCATCCTGCTTTATATGTTAAAATAAATGAATTAAACATTAAAACAGTCATTTCCGCTCCCCGAACCATACGCCTATTCCGTGAGGCGGATTATGATGCAATTAACGAAGTTTTAGCTAAGATTGATTGGTTTGGTTTATTTGACGATTGTAGTTTATCTGTTGCAGTAGATATTTTTTATGAAACTCTTAATAAAGTTATTTCTGATTTAATTCCTATTAAAACTATTAAATACATTAACAAATTTCCTTGTTGGTATTCACGTGTTCTAATAAAATATATATTAGATAAACTAAAATATCATAGGAAATGGAAATTATATGGCCGTTTAGCCGATTATGATAAATTTAGCCTCTTACGATATCGTCAAAAACAGTACCAGCTTGATTGTTACAACAAATATATTTATGAGTCTGAAATTAAAATTAGGAAAAACAGTAAATTTTTTTGGGCCTTCGTTAAGTCCAAGAAATCTTCCCTAGACATAACCAATAATATCTATTATGATGATAAATTTGCAAATGAACCTGACAAGATATGTTCTTTATTCAATGATTATTTCAATTCGGTGTTTGAAACTCCTAGTACTTCCCATTCGGGTGCAGATTTTGAACCTACGCCTAGTTGCAATATTTCTATTAACTCAATTGAACTCTCACCAACAATTGTCAAAAAATATCTTAATAAGCTAGATATTAATAAAGGTTATGGCCCTGATGGTTTGCCACCAATATTTTTAAAATCATGCCAGGAAGTGTTAGCTTATCCCATTTTTTTGTTATTTAGAAAATCTTTACTCATGGGTGAGATGCCTGATCTCTGGAAGCGCTCTTACATCGTTCCAGTCTATAAATCGGGTGACAGACATAATATAAGGAACTATAGACCAATATCCAAACTCTGTACTATTGCGAAATTATTTGAAAAGATTATTTTTGATACTATTTTTCCCATCTTGAGACCGGTTTTAATGGTTCAGCAGCATGGGTTCATTAATAAGAGGTCAACTGAAACTAATGTTTGTGAATTAGTCCATCATGTCGGTTCTGCTATGGAACAGGGCTATCAGGTAGACGTTGTGTATACCGATTATTCTAAAGCATTCGATAAAATATCTCATCATGTGTTAATAAATAAACTTGAAAATGTGGGTATACACGGCGATTTGCTACGTTGGTTCACGTCTTATCTGCGTGATAGAAGTCAAGCAGTGACTATTAAAGGGTATTGCTCAACTTTTACTCCAGTGACCTCGGGAGTACCCCAAGGATCACATCTCGGTCCACTTTTGTTCAATTTATATATAAATGATATCTCCCTAGTATTTGAACACTCATCGATCTTATTGTACGCTGACGACATGAAAATTTTTAGAGTTATTTCTAAACCGTCAGATTGTTCTCTTTTACAAAACGATCTAGATGGTCTGATTCAGTACTGTTCCAACAATTATTTATTCCTAAATGTTAAGAAGTGTAATATTATCTCTTTCTCAAGGAAAACACGACTTATAAAACACGATTATTATTTAAATAATGATAAATTGGATAGGGTGACTGAGATTCGTGATCTGGGTATATACATTGATAGTAAATTGAATTTTAACTACCACATTAGTCAAATTTCCGCTAAAGCTTATAAAATGCTGGGTTTTGTTCTCAGAGTTAGTAGGGACTTCAATAATTGCAGCACACTTATGCTACTGTATAAATCGCTTGTGCGACCTATTCTGGAATACGGTTCAGTAGTATGGAACCCTAGCTACAAGACTCATATTGCAAAATTAGAAAGAGTACAAAAAAAATTTTTAAAGCATCTCCAATATAAATTCTCTACTGTAAACCAAAACAGCTTAGTATTGCCCTCCTTACAGCATCGTCGAATGGAGAGAGATCTATTATTTCTTTATAAGTTATTAAATAATTTTACTGACTCGCCATATCTTTTAAGTAATTTGAACTTCAGATGTCCTTCTCTTAAATATACGCGTAACAAGTCATTGTTTTACCTCCCAATAACTAGAACTAAACATATGCAGAATACTTTCTTGTTACGTTCTTGTAATTTATATAATAAAAAGTTTGTTGATACTGATATAAATTTAGTGACTATAAGTAATTTTAAAAAACTCGTAAGAGAAATTGTTAGCCGTTAATTGTTTTTCTTTTTTACACTTTGATGTTTTTGTATTAATAATAATTTAAATGTTATGTTTTTTTTTTCTTTTATAAATTTCTTGTCTACTCTATGTGTATGTGTTTTTTAAATTAGTGGAAACTTTGCTGGTTTATGTAATATTCTATTTGTTATGTGCCTATTTATATTATAAATACTGTATGTTTCCCAAATAAAATAAAATAAAATAAAAAAAAATAAAATAAATAACTACGTGAGCAGTGTCACATGCAAGAGCTAGTATCAAACAAACTTGCAAGAACGTCTTGTTAATCTTAAAATACACTATTATTAACTCCAACCCTTCTTGTCATAGCGCTTAGAGGGTGTTTGATTAACGATCCGTATTAATTACGTCCACAATCCAGTAACGAGCCGACGGAGGTATGGTCGACGCAGAAATATCGTCGTCTCAGAAATACTCCTTATTAATGTCAGTCATTCACGACTGAGATTCTTGTATATATAGCGTTTCTCTTTCAATTAATATTATTAACTTGAAACTTCAAATGAATATAAGTAGAAGGTATGTGGGTATCTAATCTACTTACTGCTTCTTAACATTTATAATTAGTAGGATTTGGATTTTATAAGTGTTACCATGGTAAAAGATGTGTTTCAATTATACAAATATGCTTTCAAAAAGTATATTATATATTTTGAATTAGAAAATATTTGAGAAAAAATTACAAACGTTTGAAAAAAAACCAAATGATTTGTCTGTGTTGTTAGAATTACAATGCATCATACCTATTTTGTATTTTAAAAATATTTATATTTTTCATTTTAAGTCATCTATACAGATAAATAAAATTGGAGTGTCTGTTTGTAATATTAAAATAACCGCTTTTCACTAAATGCATAGGGATGTATAGGTACACGGTACATATACCAAAACAACATTTTTTACAATTTTGGTCTGTCTGTCTGTCTGTCGGTCTGTCTGTCTGTCTGTCTGTCTGTCTGTTTGTTCTGGGTAATCTCCGAAACGGCTGGACCGATTTTGACGGGACTTTCACTGGCAGATAGCTGTTGTTATAAGGAGTAACTTAGGCTACTTTTATTTTAGGAAAAGAATCAGGGTTCCGCGAAAAAAAATAAAACCCATGAAATTGTGAACCAAATCCGCGTACGGAGTACGCACCCGAGCAAAGCAAGGGTAATAAAATAATTTAAATGAATATCTTAGGAGTAGTAAGCTACTATTTATGTATAAACATAGCTAACCCTGAAAACGCACCTAGGGACGAACGCGAGCGAAGCGAGCGTGAGTCGCTAGTTATATTATATAGTACTAGCAGTACCCGTGGCTTCGCCCGCGTCCAAACTTCCGATAGCTAATAAAATTCACAGGATCACCCGCTGGGCTAATCTGAAGATTGCCTGACATCAAAATCGCTCCAGCTTTTTGGAGTCCATAGAAAACACACATACACATCGATTTTTATTTTTATTTATTTATTTATATTTAAATTTATTTATTGCATGGAAAATGGATTCTTTCATGAAAATTTAGTGACCCACCGACTGCACCGCCACCTACAGGGTCCATTTGTGTTTTCAAAATATCCAGGAACCCATTGAAATAACCCGTTTAGGAGGAGTTAGATGACTAACACACGTACAGAAGAATTGTATATATTAAGATTTATTTTTGTTTTGTTAAGGACCTCCAACAAAAGATACACACTTTACATCGTTTAAGAACATAAAAGTAATTAAGATTTAAATTTTAGTTACGCTAATGCTGAGATGTAAGATGAAATACAAGAAAGAAAAAAAAATAAAATTATAGACGGTAACTTGCATGCTGCAGGCAGAATGCTCTTTTTTTAAGAAATATGAATATCTTAAGAAATTTATTAATAATTGAAGTTGCTTATACGCCCAAGCCAATTTTAATGCAATTTAGCTTAGGTTTCTAAAATCAGAATGAACATTTATAGGGGATCAACATCGGTATTAATATATTTAAATTTATGCGGATCTAAATCCTTGCCAGTATTATAAATGCCGGTTAGTTCGGTTTGTTTGTGTGTCGCTCTTTTAAGTAGTAGTGAATCGAGGTGAGCTTTCACTCATCCGATTCGATAGTTGTGGATCTATAAGCTGGGTACTTCTTATTCCGATATAAGTGATGCCTTTGAGATAATTAAAAAAAAAAGTTGTCAACGTTTACATAGGGTACTCATTAGCGTTCGGCAATCCAGCTGGGGGACGGGGGTGAAGTCAAAAGACGCACTGTGAGACTCACTTCGGAAGGCGATGTACCATGTGGGTTGCTCCTGGTACTTCTCTGATAGTAGAGTAGATTGTAGGAGAAATCTCATGGTTGATGAGGTTAGCCTCGGTATGCCAGCAGTGGAAACGTCGTGGTTAAGTGCGAAAGCGATCCTGCGACGCACTGTTAAGACGTGTAAGGCCCGTTGGGTTTGGGTGGGTAGTACTGGCTTTTTTGATCGATAAGTCACTCATTAGCTGCATATATGCAGATGTTATGCATAAATATATTTCCCAACGCTAAAATAAAAAAAGGGTATTTGAGAAAATAAGGACGTATCCTTAGCTATGGATTACAACTACGAGTATTGTTATTTAAATCTCTTATATGTATATATTGCTATATAAATATTATTACAATGAAATAGAGCAAAGTATTTCTCTAATATGCGAAGTATGCACGAATTATTTTGTTATTTGGAGGAAGCAAGCGAAAAATATTCTAACATTTTTTGCTATTCGCCGGATTATTGTTTATGAAGAGCGTTCTATTTTGTTTGGTTAATAATAATAAATGTGCCTATATAAGTTATATAATAAATAGAATAAGGGGATTTCTGATAATTTCTTGTTTGCGTGTACCTTATAAGATAATTAAATACAAACATAGAAAATAAAAATTTACGTAAAGTAGTTGAAGTTGAAGAAAATTTAAATAAACCATACGTTTCAATTACAATATACAATAATATTAAGCAACTACCTATTCGATCAGGCCTCGTAGCTTACCATGGAACTAGATGGTGCTGTGTGTTAATGTCTCAACATATTAATTTATTTATTTATAGGTTAGTAGAGCTCTCCAATGGTGGGATAGACAAATAGACGGATATTTTAAGGATATATTGTCTTATATAACAGTAGTGACTCACCCTCGCTTCGCTCGGGTTCGTCCCTAGGTTGATTCCCCATACATACTTTCATCCCCATTTTACACCCCCTTAAGGGATGATTTCCGGGATAAAAAGTACCCTATGTCCTTTCCAGGGTCTCAAACTATCTTCTTACCAAATTTAATCTAGATGGATTCAGTAAATCCAATTATTACCCTCTACAACCTCACAAACTCACAAACTACCTCTTTATAATATTAGTATAGATTATTATTTTATACGCTCTAATACCAGTGGTCTTAAAGCATTATCTTTAGTGGTAAAGAACTCGTATTTCATACTTTTACAAATTCAGCAGTTAGTTAAAATAATAATTAAAAAATATACATTTATGTCAAATAATATTTGTTCCAAAACTCTTTTAAAATATGGATACATCGAAACACATCTAAGAAGAGGACCCATTTTACTATAACTGAGTAGTTTTGTGCAATTTCAGTCGGACATGAAAATTACATTTGGTATTCATAGCCTAGTGTCAATCGCAAATAAGCCAGTGGTTATAAACCCAGAAATATTTCAATCCTTTACTTGATTTAGCACGTAAAAGATATCCCTCCAATGGATCTGACGTTCTTTGTCTCATTTATACGGGAATTTTATTCATACACCTAATATTGTTTCCGTCTGAATTGAAATATTTCCAATAAGTATCCATTCCCTGATTTACATTATCTTGTGAAGATTTTTATTTGAAGTATATGTAGCTCACGATAGTATTTTTCTTGTATCTTAATAACTTTTATTGGTTTTATAAATATTCTTTTTGCTTTGTATATATGTACATGTTTTGTAGGATTTTAATATTATACACTTAAAACAAGAGTAATAGGTAATTGTAATCATTAAAATTTATTAATCTATACATATAATAAAATAATAACAAAGCGAAATTGGTACATAAAATATTATTTAAAAACAATGATTTAATGATATGATAGTTTGTCCGTATGTGTGTTGCCAAAAAGTACAGAGTGGATTTTAAGAAAATTTTGTGTAGAGATAACTTATTACTCGGACCGACATTTAGGATACCTTTTACTACAGAGATTTTTTTATTCTCATGAGAAAACACAATAACTGATTCTGTCGAGTCGTTTTTAGAAATTTACATGGCTAACGCTGGCTAATCCTAAAAGATACATCAAAACAATGTACTATAAAATTGTAGGTCTTAAAAAGGCCTACAGAAAAGTCCGCAATAACATATGTTTATCTGCTTAAGTACACTCGTAATAACTATTTTTATTTATTTAAAACATAACCAGGGACGCACCCGAACGAAGCAATAATAAGTAGGTAGTTTAGAATAATATATATATTTTTTTATATTAATATCAATCAATCAATCTTCCTCATTTCTCAGTCCATTGAATAAAAACCTGAAATAATAATCAACCTACATAATAAAATAATAAACAAATGTAAGAATGTATGTTTGTAAACATTAAATAATTGGATAAAATATAAATAAAATATTTCAAAGAAAAAGAAACATAATTAAACGCAAAACGTTCTTCGGTCACGAATATTTCGACTGTAAACGATAATGTCTACATAATCAATTTGAGTATTTCCACAAATTACTTACGCTTAATGTGAGTTCTAATGGAACCCTTAAAGAAATTACGAATCAGGATATCTATAATATTTGCTGACTCTGAAAACATCTTCAGTAAAACGATCAAGCGTAAAATACATATATCAAGGTAAGGTATTATTTAAATTGTGTTGTAAAAATATATAATAAATATATAATATTTTATTTCATATATTTAAATCTATTGTATTTTAACTTAGTAAAATTGACGATATACTTCTGATTAGTCTTACCGTTGTACTAAAGAATACAGTTTTGTAACGCCTTTCTACCTTCTCATATTTTCTTAATTTGCCACTTTGCTTCGTATTTAAATCTTCGAGCTTAAGTATTAATTGTCAAAGACTATGAAATCAACTTAGGATAGCCTACTTACCTCTTATGTACTAACAATCCAGTACTAAACACCTGTTATTCGACTCGGCGAAATCATATTATTGTCGAATATTTTATGTAGGATTCTGGTGCGTATAAAAACGTTCTAATTAAAAATATAAATTTCTAAAACACTAATGATCCGCCCTCGTTTTACTCAGAAATATATCTATGAATATTTTTACAATAAAGTAATATGTCATGGGAATATTATTTTCAAAAAAATGTACAAAGGTAATTTTATACAATTAATAAGGATAATGTAAAATATACTATAAATATTTAATTTCTTATCTCTAAAAAAAATACATTAATAAATAATAATAACGGAGCCACTCATACAGACAAGTCATTAATATTTGATTACGGCCAAGTGCCTTGTGAAAGAAACGTTCTAATCATATAATAGGAAGAAATAAAATAAAACTGGGCTCAAACATGTCTAATAAGATGTTTCCTTTTATAAAATATACCATCATCCGGGCTCACTGTTGAGTAAATAAGGAAATGGGTGATTATTTCTTTAAGAGATAGCCGCAGCTGGCGCTTGTTGGATTAAGTTGGTTAAATTCAATAATCTTTATAGTAGCATCTGAGTAAGGCCTTTTTGCTATTTTTTGGCTCAACATCTACGTTGTGAAGAATATATAAATAGGCTATTAAATTGATTAGTAACTCATTTAGTAATAGTTTAAACGATGTTAAGTTTATGTTATATCCATACTTCCACCATACCATAAACGTTAAAAAAATTATAATACATTTTTGATGTAATATATCTTCTAAAGCGAAATTTTTCTTCAATAAAGAACAATAAGATTAATAATAATACAATATTCCATGTTCGACAAGTGTGTCTAAGGGAAAGCAGAAAAAAAAGGGAATGAGTATTCATTGAACCTAAAGATAAGTAAAAAATGACAATGAATGCATTATATAACGAATTTTCCTTTCTAAGTCACTAGCGACACTCCTTGGTTTCGTAGGTTGCTTTCATTAAATTCTTTTGTTTATACTTATAATTACTTGATTTATTCACATAAGCTTTTAAAGTTATTTTTATATTTAGACTCAGATTTTCTATATTTTGTACATATAACATGCAAGATGTAATGTGATTTAACTATACAAAGCTTGAAGTCTTTTTTTATTTCCCGCGGTAATTAAAGTAGGAATGAAACTTTTAGGGATCATTTTTTAACAAACTCCCTTTGAATAAGAGATATCAAAATACGTTATATTTTATGGCTTAAATTATATTTCATATCAGCGATTCACCCTCGCTTCGCTCGGGTTCGTCCCTACGTTTTAATTTTATTGAGCGAAACCCTTATTCTTTTTCTAAAATAAAAGTAGCCTAAGTTCTCCTTATAATATCAGCTATCTGTCAGTGAAAGTCCCGTTAAAATTGGTCCAGCCATTTCAGAGATTAGCCGGAACAAACAGACAGACAGGCAGACAACAATTTTAAAAATTGTACCGTATATAATTCCATATGCATTTAGTATAAAGCTGTTATTTTGACATTACAAACAGACACTTCAATTTTATTTATCTGTATAGATGAAATAAATATGCTAGCATACTTATAGTACCTATTTAAATAATAAACACTTTAGAATATTTTACTGTTCATTGAAATACTATTCGTAAATCTATATTTTTATAGTTGTGGCAATTGAAAAAAACAATTCAAACTGTAATTGACATTTGTAAACTTCACAAAGTTACATACTGCGTCCCCAAATAGATTGCTCTAATTAGTAGTATTCCACAGAACTTAGTAATCCGGGATTATCCTTCAACATTTAAAGCGTTTCAAATATATTGCTACGGAACGTCGCTACCATCAAACGTTTTATTGACAAACTTTTCTAGCCATAAAATTATTTCTTACTCTATACACTCGCATTTCAATCTCACTATCTTTTTATTTGTACGTTAACTGTGAGGAAATAATTTGTGATCGCCACAATATTTATGGCTTTTACAATAGGTTATTACATCTTTATTTATAAAAAAAAATTGAAAGGTGTTATACTCGTACTTTACAAGTTGAATATATATTTTTCACTAGCGACTCACCCTCGCTTCGCTTCGGGTTCGTCTCTACACAAAAACAAATCTATCCCACGGGAACCATACATTTTTCTGGGATTATATATAGCCTTATTGCCTTCCTCAGTTAACGTGCTATCTAATGCAAAAAGAATTTTTCAAATCAGATTAGTAGTTTCTGAGATTAGCGCGTTCAACCAAACAAACAAACAAACAAACAAACTGTTCAGCTTTATAATATTAGTATAGATTAAAAAAAAGTAGATCATACTACAAAAGTAATGTATCAACATTTTTTGTTTAAAATATATATTTTTTAAGAGTCCTGCTATTAACTCTTATTAAAACATTAAACGTATTATTAATCGTTGATAACTGTACGATATTATTTTAAATAAATGAAAATATCAAGTAAAAGCATAAAATATAAGAATAACAGTACTTTAAAATTGAGCGTATAAAGAACCAAAGTTCTCTACGCCTTTTTGGGCCAAACAACATTATGACTTGAGTCAGAACAGTCAATAAGCGAACAGAGTGTTGGAAAAGTTGAAGACTTAAAACCAACTCTCAACACGAAATGGAAGAGTTTTAAAATAGCGACCACATTGTAAATGACGTGTCAAAATACTAAAGTAATATGTTATTTAAGAGAAATAAATAAAATAAATATGTGTAAGATGGATCGCTTGTAAAAGATTTTATACTAGTAACTTGCCTTCACTTTGCTCGTGGGCAACTCAAGGTGCCTAACAATTGCCTATCTGTTAGACACCTTGAGATCTCCCCCACAGTCACTGTAACAATCACATATCACAGTTTATCTCCCCCCTCCCCCCTCCCCAAGGCGAAAAGTCAACAAAGCCACCTCGGTGAACGGTGTGCCATGCGGGTTGCTCCCGGTACTTCTCTGATAGCTGAGTGGACCGTTGGAGCAACCCCATGTTTGTTGTGGTCTGCTTCGGCAGGCCTGCCGTCGCGTCGGTGCGATATGGTTGAGTGCGTAAGCAACTGCGACCCCCATTAAGGTGACGGAGGTTCGGTTAGGTTGTCGTGGGAAATACTGGTTTATCAGTGAGTCCCACTTAACCGCCTGTATACATGCAGGTGGTACGCATAAATGCATTTTCCAACGTTAAGAATAAAGATCACAGTCTATCTGTAAAGTAATAGGCAAAGTTACTTTCACATCTCTTCAAATTATAATATCACAATGGATTTCATCTAGATTTGTCCAACCTTTACAAGGTGAAAGAACAAGAAACGTACTTACACATACAAACTTAATAATTATAGTCTGATAGAGATCATTATTATTGAAACAGATAACTAAATCATATTTTTTTAACTCACTTTAATTACAAACAAAAAGATGGGCAAATATATTTGTGATCCTTGTTATCCGTGCAAATAACCACAGAAACTTAATGTAGGGCTAGCTTTAAAATTACTCCGTTTGAAATTTATAGAATGACATATCTAAGAAAAGATTGAGCATTTTTAATAATATTAAAAAAAAATTGCGTCTCTTCCGTAACCATGTTTGCTGTAAAGCATTTGAAATGTCGGAAACCAAAAATTTAAATAAATCCGCGAAAAAATCTAAAAAGATAGTTTTAAAATATCAAATAATAGCATAAGTTTAAGAAAATATAATATTTTAAAAATAAAGTCCTTTGACATTGAAGTAAATACTTCATAACGCAGTCGCTATTCGCCAACTCTATGTAACCGGGTTCCAAATCTTTATTTTCTAGTCACGTTTTAGCTTATACATCACCTACGTAAAATTCGACGAACGGCGTATCACTTCGTTAACTTATCAAAATGGGTCGGACTACGACGACCTCCCCTAATCCGATTTATGCCCTCCCTTATTGATTAAATCACGTTAATCTTTTGTAATCGTGTTAATATTTTACAAAGCTTTAAGTCTCAACTTTATTAATGAATGAATCTTTAGTTTTGTTACAGAGTATTTTTGAATTTTATTTCATTACATTTACTATTGTTAATTTTGTATCTGGTTTAATACCATGTGTGATTGAATTTTCGCATGCGAACAATTTTATTTTACATCTATCTATACATATAATAAAACTGTAGAGCTCGAATGTCTGTACATAGAAAAAAAAAGTTAAAAACCGAGTCAGGGCATCCCCCTGCAATCCATTTATTCTGTATAAGGAAATAAAATACAATAAAAGAAAACCTCTTTAAACGTAAATATAAGCCAATAGGTATAATTTAATCAATTAATTCTAATCAATGCTTTACATTTTAACTTTATTACATGACATTCAAATAATTAATTTGCATTAAAATGATAAAAGTAGAATATATTGCAAATGTTTACAACGTAAACTTTATAAAACTTTGTTAAAATACAAACCATGTAGTGCCAAAAGTGTTTTAATAAAAACGAGAAAATAAAGCTTAGCCTCTGAAGCGCTTTCATATAACACTTCATCTATTCCCATATAGAATTCGACATAAGCGGACTCGTAGATTCATAGAGCGATTTAGTTTGAATTTATCGTTATTAGGCAATGTATATATTACTAGCATTTCCCATGGCTCCACCCGGATAATAATTAATATGTAACAAGAATAACCCTTCTTTATGTCTCTAGAAGCAAAAACATAGGATAACATAACATATAACTTTCATAATTTAAACTTATGGTAGCCTTCAAATTCGGCTATGTCCCGAAATCTACGACGATGGCATCTCCTTAACACGACAAGTAACGTTCGTTACCTGCATTATATTATCAACATTTTTGGTAACAACACTTATATATATACATGTATACAGCCCTTTTTAACGTCCCACTGGTGAAAACTTGCTAAGTTATCTCATACTACATGTAGGTTTCCTTTCAATATTTTCCTTATATAATACTTATATACTATAATATATATTATATATATAATATATATTATATATATAGTATATAATACTTATATACTATAATATATACCTTATATAATACTTATATACATGTATACAGCCCTTTTTAACGTCCCACTGGTGAAAACTTGCTAAGTTATCTCATACTACATGTAGGTTTCCTTTCAATATTTTCCTTCACCGTAAGGCAAGTGTAAATCATGTTGAAAGTGACTCGAACACGAGATTTTCAGGGGTGCGAGATTCGAGGTTTTAACCCCTTTCACTTTGGTCTGTAAAGCGAGTAGTTACCATCGGTCTACGCCTTTTTACTAACTGTTCTTAACAATAAATCAAGAGAATCCGTTAAGCCGTTTGCAGGCTATTATCTTTTTTCTAGACGATAAAAGCATATGAGCAACTTCTACAGATCTAATATATATTTTGAAACTAGGCATCCCGTTACTTCATGACAATGCAACGATATGGTAACCTAAGCCTGATGACACAGCGTCACCTGAAATCTGCAAGATACTTAACTCTTTATTAAAATACTGGCTGTGATCAGGCTTATTGAAATGGCCTCATGGTTCCATTATTCCTCGTGGTTATTGTGTTGTTTTTTTTTTTTAATTTTTTATTTAGTTTCTTGTTACGCAGTCGGGTTTTTTATTTTTATAACATTTATCAATATATAACTATTATTAATTTTAAAGATATATAACTAATACAACTATCCATACAGATAAATAAAATTGAAGTGTCTGTTTGTAATGTCAAAATAACAGCTTTTTACTAAATTCATATGGAATTATATACGGTATTTATAAGAAAAACACAATTTTAAAAATTTTTGTCTGTCTGTCTGTCTGTTTGTTCCAGCTAATCTCCGAAACGACTGGGCCGATTTTGACAGGACTTTCACTGGCAGGTAGTTGATATTATAAGTAGTAACTTAGGCTACTTTCATTTTTAGTAAAAGAATTAAGGTTCCGCTCAGAAAAATAAAATATACCTAGGGACGAATCTGAGCGAAGCGAGGGTGAGTTGCTAGTTCATATTAAAACTCAATAAGAATGATTTGTTTCTTCATAAACAAAGCATCACAATAATATTGTATTGATATCGATGAGACTTATTAGACTGAATTGGGCTGCTATTATTTATAAGAGGTATTAACTCGAGGTCGAAATTGGTATAGCATGGTTTGTGTTTCTATTGAATTCCTTAATTGAAATTTTAATTAACCCTGACTTACTACATGATTAAAATTATATTTTCAAGCTAAAATATGAGTAAATAATGTCAATATGTTCCGCTAGAGAGAATTTAGGTGAATCTATACGAAAATTATGATTTCATTACAGATATCAGAAACATTTTTACGTGATAGTAACATGTGAAATGTATAGCCTGGTCTGCTAATATTGCTATGGACATCTCGAATTCAATTCGCGTGCCGGGATTTGATTTATTGGGTTGTTTTGGGTTCAATTAAGATTAAACTGACAGTAGACGTCATTATTTAGTATGAAATTTATACTACTAAATACATACAAACAAGAAAACAAGTCACTTTTATTAGTGGTTTACTGATAAAAGTGACTTGTTTTCGTTAATATACGTGTCATCACATCACAGTTAATCTAATATATGTATAAATATCTCGTGTCACGGTGTTTGTGGTCGCAATCCTCCGAAACGGCTCGACCGATTTTAATTAAAAAAAATTGTATATTTAGTAGGTATGAGAATAGGTCGTAATGTTTTTTCACCCTCCTTTTCCCACCCCTCATTTTTTAATCGCGATTTTAGTATTTTTGTATGTACAATATTATATAAATAAAACCGCGTGTGCCAAAGAGTTTTTTTTGTAGATTGAACGCGGGCATTGCCGCGGGTTCTGCTAGTATATTATAAGTATAAACGTAATAATATAAACATATTCTTATCATAACATTGTATATAAATTCTGTTTAAATACAGATGTATTTATATTTGGTAAATCTGATTCAGTACTTTTAGGTATTGACAGAATTTTAGAATTTACGTTTTAGGGATAAGGGTCATCTAGCACCACAAGATTTCAGATTATTTCCTGTAGCAGAAGTAGATTCTCCACACTTCGTCGAAATCATAATCCCCGCCTAATAAATTATCCTCAGCCCACTTTCAAAGACGTTGTTTTGCAAGAAATTTACGGCTCGTTGAGATTTATCTATATTACACGAAAATAAAACTGTACAATAGTCATTATTTTTAGAAACTCAAAATAAGTAAAAAGCTTTCTTTTAATATTAATAATTGCCTCCCAGGCAACCGCATAGGTAATATCTCAGCTATTCTGTATTCCATCCGGGTGTTCGAGAAATGTCCATAGCGCCATAGCCTGGACTCACAACTATGATCGAACGCATGACGCGATATGTTTTCGACAAGTCATGATAAACGAAAAACCGCTGGTGATCTCTCAGACAATTATATTAGTATTCTAGGGTTGACTAACTAATTTTAGAGAGTATCTAAAGGTGTAATCAGACAGAGCAAGTGTCAAGCAACGTGATGTCTAATGTACATTTACTTCTTTCATTTTTTCTCTTCTTTCTACTTCTTTCGTTCCTTGTCTTCTCATTTCCCTTCATGGCCTTCTAAATTTATCCGAGATCTCTCTCTTCTTCACGTTCAACAGTGCTTTCGTAATACGAGCATATTTTTTGATCATTATTTCTTCTTTCACTCCACATGCTCAAATAATTCTAATATTTTTTACATATTACATAATTATATACTCTGAAACTTCAATAATAAATATTTATTTAAAAGTGGAACTCTTCCCATATGCCAAATATTAGAAGAACTAAGTTAAGGAAAATACGTTATTTTCTTGAAATTGTGTTCACATTATTCCTTGATATTTCGTTATTTATTGAATTTAATAAAGCTGGAAAAACTCGAGCCTGATATACAGTTAGAATTTGGAATAGACTGACATTCGGAAAAGAATGATTTTTCGACTTGGTAAAGTCTCGCTTAACGGTCAGTTGCCTTAACTGACAGATGCCAGATCCCTGTTAGCTCACCCTACCTATTTGGCCTTTCATGTTTTAATTTTTAGTCCAAATAGACTCTTCCTATAGGTACCTTTTATGAAATATTTGCGTTGGATGTTACATGGATAACCAAAAGTTATACAACAATTATGCATAGTAAATCTTTTAACTCTATATATCGCCGTTGTTAATTAATCTTTATGGGTTTAAAGATCAATTAGGAACGACGATAGTGTAAAAAGTCTACTTGATTTTAATATAATATTTTTCATAAAACAAAATTTCAAAGACCAAACTTTTACTGATATCTTAAAATAATACAAACGTTCACCTTTCTTCAAATTCTAGGTTTCAAATTTTTATATTTGAGTTAACTAAATACAACTTAGAAAGGTTTAGCGTTTTTAGTAGATGAATGATATTATCATAATTTCATTTAAGTAAAATAATAATAAGTGTTAACACATGAATCACTTACTATCTACTCAATTTTACTTACACTGAATGCCCTCTACAGTGTACGTCGCACTCGTATTGTTATAGAAACTTTTTAAGTTTTTATATGCTTGAAATTCACATCATACGGTGTAAGCTGCAGTGGTGTTTCTTTTGAATCTAGGAAACTGTTTAACTATATATACTTTAAATGTATGTACAGTGAAACATGTATTTTTAACTTCAAAATGGAGGAAGTTCTCATTTCGGCTGTTTTTTTTTTTAATTTATTTTTTCTTCGTTACCTCAGAACCTCTGTCATTTATTAACAGACTAGCAGAATCCGCGGCTTCGCCCGCGATCAAACTTTATTACTTGCAAAAATAAGGAAAACTTTCATTTTAGCGATCGCAATTCAAAATATCCAATATCTTAAAAGATGTTACGCGTATATTCTATAAATAGATTTACACGTTAGGTATTTAGCAAGCTCCACTACCTGTATTTTTTGCACATTTTTCTACTCTCCATCGTTCCAAAGTAATTTTAAAGGTAAATACATTTTACCGTGCATCAATACCAGAGTTTCATATAAACTTTCATCCCTTATTTGACAACCTTATAGGATGAATTTAAAAAAAATGCTAAAATACGTATTTATTTAATTGTATTAAAGAGCATTAATACCAAGTTTCAAATAATTCTGACCATAAATAATTATTTTCCCATATAAACTTTATCACCCCCTTGTACCCTCTTAAGGGATGAATTTCGCAAAAAATCGTATACATGTATTTCTAATTTTTCATTTTAAAGCTAAATACCACTTTCTGTGCATTTCCCGTTAAGAATGACAAAGTTTCATACAATCTTATATCACCAATTTTACCCCCTTAGGGGATGAATTCCGAAAAATCCTTTCTTAGCGGATGCCTACATTATATAAGGAATATGTCCTCTAAATTTCACGTTTCTACGACCAGCGGTTTAGGCTGTGCGTTGATCGATCAGTCAGTCTGGACAAAGCATTTTATGTATATATAGATTTGTATAATTTTAGTTTTGTTTGAAAGTGTACACTTTGAAGTTGGTCCTAATTTAATTTAAAAAAAAAAATACCACCCCTAAGGGTGGAATAATAGCTAATGATGAATTTAGCCTACTTCTAATTGTGATATTGCCTTGAAACTTTGCAAGTGTTTCTATATCCGTTAATAGTGGTTCGGTATCATCGACCTGATCTGATGGTAAGGCCAGAAGGTGGATTGGTGGAACTCAACAACGGCTAATAGTAGATACCTTGAGTTTGAAATTATTTTGTTTATTTGACAAGCCCGTTAGAATTGGATTTTACAGCCAGAATTTTTAGTGTTATCAATAAAAGCGCATTTTAATTTGTCAGTCTTTATATACAAATTGGCATCAAACTAACTTTAACGGCTTAAGCTTAATTATTTTAATATTTTATTAAAATAATTTCTTCTTACTTTGCTACTACTATGCCTACACTAAAAAGAGAAAAATAAAAAAAAAACCGACTTCAAAAAAAAATTAAAAAGTATTTTTTTTTTTACTTTTTAGCGTTTTTTTTTGAAGTCGTTTTTTTAAAGTTTTTATTCAACTTACCTAGAATAGTATAAAATGCTATAAAATGTAAACAAATTATTCTAATATGACTATGATAGTTAGTATGTATCTAATCATATTAAATAGGTGTTTTTATTATGTACTAGCATTTCTCGCGGCTCCGCCCGCGTTCAGATGATCAAAAACCAAATTCTTAGATTTTACACATTAGTAGGTATACTCTTACATTATACATTACTTTCATTGCACACTGCATGATTGGTAAATAATGGCAGAGATTGACAAAGCCACAAAGGTTCCTCCGTTAAATTGAACTTTTTGTTTTAGCAATAACATTTATGTATGTCTATACTTCTGTTTTGTTTGTTTTTTTAGTTTTTCACGATAAACTCTCAAACTACGGAATTAATTTTAATCATTTTTTACTAATAGACAGATATAGATTAATTTAATATATAGCTGATTATTTAAATTACATAATGATAACTTTTCTTAATTAGCGCTAGTTAGTAATATTTTCCAAAACGATTTTCAAACGAAAGTGTAATAAGTAAATAATTCTAAGCGAATACATTTTTTTATTTCATATGGCTCTGCTAATATGATTAAAGTCGTAAGCATTTTATTGTGTCCTTTAAGCCTTTACCTTCCAAGAAAAGGTGTCAAGAAAAAGTGAAAAAGTTGAGGTATAGGGGAGAGTGGGGTAATTGAGAACACTTAACTTCTAACGCTCAAAAATAATAGAACAAAATCACAAACATAAACAACTTTCATTGCAACGTAAACTTTGCTTATCTATCTACTTATTATTAACACAAACATTTTTAAAGATCAACGTTTTATTAGAAATATGAATGAAAACAAAAAACATTGCCGTTCCTTTTTACCCCATACCGTATGGGGTAATTGAGACCACCCCGCGGGGGAAATGGGAACAGTTTAGGGTAGTTAGGAATGACACAAATCTTTATAATAAACTACAATTAGTTTGTGTGGCACATAACACACATGTAACTTTTCTTAATTTCGCCAATAGTACATTTTTCATATGCACAGAATTTACAAATGGTGCACATGATCCAATCTTCTATCGGTGGGGATTCATACTTCTCGTTGCACATTATACAATAAAACTCCTCTTCGTTTTCATTCACTTATAAAGCCTTCTTTGTATTTCTGACTCCTTTACCCTTGACTCTTTTTCTTATATAGTTGTCTTGTAATGTTCCTTTTTGTTTTTTTTAGTTACAATTTTTCTTTTCTAGCTTTCCCCTTACTTTGTCTTTTCTGTTTCTTCATTGAACCAAAATCTTGTATTTTTTAAAACTGTGCTAATGTCGGTTTTATCCATATTCAAAATATGATGACAGGACACGAGGACAGGTATATTTTGTTTTGTTTACATCGTTTTTAGTTAAAAACTGTTATTATATTAAGTGAAGTGGCTTCTGGAATTCGTAAGCTGATGGATGAATGTTGAGACATAAAACTATATTACCAGTCTTTGCCTCCAAGCTGGGTTTCTTTATTGAAAACTGTGTTTCAGTTTGATCGAAAAACAATTCTACGTAATGAATTTGGTGTTATTCCATAGAAAGACTTATAACAATCAAGTATATATTTTTCTAACTGGTCTTCTTGTTTTTTATTAAATACAGTTTATCTTTTTTGGTATCTTAAATTTGTTTTGTTTTTGTTTTGGGTGCTGGTATTGATAGCAGCTTGGTCCAATGTAAGGTTTTTATTTTTAGTATCATCGATTGTACAGCAAAGATCTTCAATTTGGTATTTTGTTTCAGTCTTTCGTATGTAATTTCGAAATATCTAAAACAATTTATAACGTTAAAACATTTTTACACAATCAATGAGTAGCACTTGGGGTAATTAAGAACGCAAGGGGTAAATGGGAACGTTCCCAATTACCCGCCTAACGCCGTTCCCAATTACCCGAAGTAGTCAATATAAATTAAAATTGTCGCCAATCTCAACAGTTATTTTGGTGAGCTTCAAACCACGTGGGGTCTGAAAACAGATAGTACATTCATGATAGTAAGAGAATGTGGTGTCTTTGAACTCACAAATATGATATTTACATCTATTATAACGCACGACAAATAATATAACAGATATGCGAAAAAAATTGTTTGACTTACCATATCAACGCACGTGCAGCCTTTTACACTCACTATCGCGCACGCACTAAAGGGCGCTAGATGCGTCCGTTAAACAGGTGCGGGATAGTTTAGTGCGGGAGAAAGTATTAGTTTCTTAGCTATTCCCAATTACCCGCCGTTCTCAATTACCCTACTCTCCCCTAACAGTTCCTAAAATACTTTTTCATAGTTTTTGAGATATGAAATATTTTTAGTTACCCGCTTTGGCAGTTTAACAGCCATAAACTTGTTTTCCATAAAATGTTATAAAATAATATAAATTGAACTTATTTTTACGGTGCGAAAAATGAGTAGGTATTGTGGAAACGTAAATATTATTCGTATTTATTTTAGTGTTAACCATACAAAACACGTAAGTAAGAAAAACAACATAGCATTTTGCTATACGAAACCTAAAATGCGTGAGTTGGATTTACATTTGCCCAATTTTTACATTAAAAGATTAAAAAACATTAACATTATTTACTAAACAATAAAAATTTACAGATATTCTTATTGAAAATTGTTTCGGCCAACAAAATATTACTAATATGTTACTAATTTATAAAGCCAAAAAGTTTGTTTTATTAAAAATTTAAGCACGGGCAGGGCCGCGGGTAATTTAGTAGTAATTATAGTAAAGTCATAAAAAGGTTATATCTGTACATTTTTTTTGGATAAAACTACGTATTTTAAAAACACATGGCGACATCTATTGTCAAATAGCTAAATAACACACAAATAAATTTTCATTAAAATAACTATTTTAATGAATAAAATAGCGCTGTAAATATTTCTTTTAAGATATGTTTTTTTTAATAGTTTTAACATAATATATAAGTAAGTTACCTTGCTAAAATATTAATAGCATCATCGTGCTTTTACTTTAACCGGTTTTTGTATTTTTTCTCAGAAATGAGACATTTTCCTGCGGTAAAAAGAATCCTTTGTGTTGACCTGGATAACTTGCTATTGCCATACAAAATTTCATAAAAATCCCTCTAGTGGTTTTTCTGTGATGCGGTCACATACAGACAGACAGAAAAAATTCTAAAAACTATAGGTTCGGGCTCTATATCGCTAATAATGAATATTTCAATAAGATTTTCCGAAAAAATATTGAATTTAGGGGTTCGGCTTAGTTACAATTTTATTGTATGTATAGTTACTAATTTATGAAGCGAAAAAGTTTGCTTTACTGATAATTTAAACACGGGCGGAGCCGCGGGTGATTTAGTAGTAATTCTAATAAAATCGAAAAAAGTTCATATCTGTAGATTAATTTTTTTGGGATTAAATCTATGTATTTTAAAAACACATGGCGACATCTATTGTCGAATATCTAAATAACACATAAATAAATATTAATTAAAATAACTATTTTAATGGATAAAATAGCGCTATTGATAATTTGATTTTCAATATAAGCTATTTTTATACTTTTTACCATATTTACTAAGTTACCTTGCTAAACTGTTTACAAATAGTATCGTCGTGGTTTTGTTCCTACCAGTTTTTGTATTTTTTTTCAGAAATGAGATATTTTCTCGCGGTAAAAAGTATCCTATATGTTGACCCGGATAACCAGCTATCATCATACCAAATTTCATCAAAATCCCTCCAGTGGTTTTTCTGTGATGCGGTAACAGACAGACAGACAGACAGACAGACAGACAGACAGACAGACAGACAGACAAAAATTCTAAAAACTATAGATTCGGCCTCTGCATCGATAATAATGTCTATTTCAATAAGATTTTCCAAAAAATATTTAATGTACAGATTCGGCTTAGTTAGAATTTTATAATATGTATAGATAAATATATTATAAACCATATAATACATAATAAAAACATCAGGTTTAAACAAATCTTAACATTTATTTCTATTTTGAATTTACTGTCTTCGCCCAAACGCGTATCTCGTAAGTTCGATATATTGCTACGTTACTGCATAGAAGAAACACTATCCTACAAGTTGCACGCTTTCTTATATATTAATAGTCTAAACTCTGAAGCAAATTCATTCATCACTATTTATTTACCAAATGTACAGTATTTCGTGTTAAAAATAATATAATAACAAATATATCTCTATTGCACTTCTTAGATTTGCAATAGTATTAAAATATTTAATACAAAAAAAAACGTGTGTGTACTTATATACGCACGTAAGAAGTTATACTTCTTTGGCGTAACAGAAAAAAATTAGCTAAAGATTTCATCCCGTATGTCACAACTCTTTGTTTGTAAAAGAAATGCAGCTAACTTCATCATGTCGCTTTCAGCTAATTTCATCATGTTGCTTTTTTTCTGTCGGTGTGCGCGCGCATCGTAAAAATTTTACTCTCATATTTTTTTCCAAACGTGCCAAAAGAAGTATAACTTCAATTATATTATAATGACGTACTTCTGATTTTTCACTATACTGTACATAATATGTATATGTATTAAGTGATAAGGAGAGTAACATAAAGAGGTAAATGTTCAAAGACAAAAGTAAATCGTTCATTTTGCAAACTTCAGGCATTCGCTGTACTGTAGTAATACTACATTTCTAACAATTCTCAGTTTATCTCCGCTGACGTCTTGCATGCGTGATGCGAAGGGTTATGATGGAAGCATTAGAGATAACGGATGGGGGACTTTGTTACTTTAAAGCCCGTTTCACGACTAAACAATATAAATTGTGCGATATTTTCTCACCGTAATATTTATGCGAGACTTAAAAGCTCATGTTCATGAGAGCGTACGTGAGCTTCTAGATAATTTCGTACTAATAAATCAACATCAAAATATCTCATTACGATTACATTTTAAGGAAACGTCTTTAGAAGGTAATTAATATTCGTACATAATTTCTAATGAACTGCCGAATCTTATAAATTTATCCACTTTTGCAATTAGAATTTATTTTAAAAACTCAACAATTCTATAAAGATAAATTGCTTATTAATATATCTTAAAGGTTGCGTGAAATTTTCATCAATATTAGGTAAATTATATTTGAAATTGATTTTAACTTATACTTTACATTACATAAATGCTAAATGTACTTTAGGTACAATAAAGCTTGAAATTTATTTTAGATACACCTATACATGTAATAAAACTGTAGAGGTCGAATGTCTGTACATAGAAAAAAATGCTAAAAACTGAGTCAGGGGGATGTAAGAAGAGAAATAGAATAAATCCAGTTTTTTTTTTTTCAAATTTTGTTGCTTCTCTGTCTGTCTGTTTGTCTGTTTGTACGGGCTAATCTCGGAATCTATTTGATCGATTTAAATGAAATTTTGCATGGTGGTACCTTATAGCCCCGGTCAACATTTTAGATACTTTTCATCTCGGAAAATTATAAAGTTCCCGTGGGATAGTTAAAAAACTATCGTAACTTATACAGCTTAGTGCACAAAAACTACTGATTGGATTTTAATGAAACTTTACAATAATATAGTTCGTACATCAGAATAACAAATAAGCTACTTTTTTCCCGGAAAAATGTACGGTTCCCGTGGGATAAATTTGTTTTTGTTTGTATAGAGGCGAATCCGAACGAAGCGAGGGTAAGTCGCTAGTACGTAATAAGATTGACGAAAGCTGTTTCCTCCTATCTAAGTAGCTTAAGCATAATAAATATATCGTATATACATATAATAAAATTCTAACTGAGTCGAATATGTAGGTACATTCAATATTTTTTTGGAAAATCTTATTGAAATAGTCATTATTATCGATACAGAGGCCGAATCTATAGTTTTTAGAATTTTTGTTTGTTTGTCTGTCTGTTTGTGACCGCATCACGAGAAAACCACTAGACAGATTTTGATTACATTTGGTATGATGATAGTTGATTATCCGGCTTAACATATAGGATACTTTTTAGTGCGGGAAATTATCTTATCTCTAAAAAATCTATAGTAAACGTTAAAATGTAACTAGGTTCGAATCCGAGCGGGACGAGGGTGAGTCGCTAGTTGAACTATAAAATTTTATAGTAATTTTGAAATAATATTTTAATTTTTTTGATATAATAGCTATTGGTCTTTTTATTTCTATAAAATAGAAAACTAGACCTACAACTTCTAACGCGACTCATGACCTAACGATTGTGCTAATTACGCATAAGCTTAAATACACACACGTTCACTGAGTTTACGTCTGCAGATGTTCCCTTACAGTAAGAGAAATATCATGGCATATGTGCTGGAAAACGTTGAAAATCGAGTAAAATTTCTTCTGTCAGACCCGTATCAAATAACAGAGGGATTCTTGACCTTGTCTTATCTGATACTAAGTAGATGGTCTGTACATTGAAAGTTGAATAAAGGAAACGGATACGCATACTAATGTTGAGAAAAGATCGAAAAATGTTAGGTTTGTAAATTAAATTACTAGCAGGTTTTTTGTGTACACTACGACTTGATTTATGAAGAAAAAGATATAATATGTAAATACAAAAAATATTCTTATATAGACTCCTTTTATAAAGAGAATATCTGAGTTAGATAACGTTATGTATTTATTTCGACAATTCCGTTAATGTACTTTGCATACATTGACTAAGTGTTATTGAATTACCATTGACGTAATTTTTCCACCCTTATCGATGAAGTATACTTTTGAAACTTTTGGTTCGAAAGATAAGTATATACATAAAAGAGAGTATCATAAAAATCATCTTAAATAGCGATTGAGATATCACGTTGCATATGAACTAAAAATGTACCAATATAATCCGAAATGTGAACCGTCCGTCCTTTCTTTCTGGGATTCTTTTTCTGGGATTTATTTTTACTTTTGTCTCTGGAGGGTCTTCCTTCGGGTCATTCCCGTGGCCATGTTTGCTGTAAAACATTCAAAATGACAGGAACAATAAATCAAATAAATTTAAAAATACGAAAAATAGTTTTTGTTAAATATTAATTTAAATTAGCGGTAATTTAAGAAAGTATTATATTGTGTCTCAGCCATTTTTTTTAAAGACTGTTTGATGAGTTAATTTTGAGACTATCTCTATTATACAATTTTATCTGCGAAGATTTGTTATGTAAAAATTATAATTAATTACTTATTGCAACTACCTACTAGTGCTATTCTATAAGAACTTTTATGTAACCCTACTGAATTCGCGAATACACTATCCAATGACCAATGTACTTGTAGTATATTCACAGTTTCAGCTGTCGAGTAACAAAAAAGTTCCTACATAGATAAAATTTGATAGTATTATGTGGAAAATAACACTACTGATTATTATGTTAAAAAAAACACTATGAGACTAAAGGCATAATTATATAATAACATGTAAGTACCTAGCAAAATACCTTGTTTCAACTGGTTTTCACCAACGGCCCTGAACGGCCATGGGCATTTATTATGTGTTCCGAATTTTTTGAACCAAAAATGATGATAATATGGCAAACATTTTTTAAGAGATTAAATTTCAAGAATATACATTTGTTTCAATATTAACAAAAACAATGATTTGATTGTCAGTAATCGCCATTTTATAATGCAGATTCAAAATAATATATTTTATCAAATATCAAGAGTATTGTAAAACCTGTGCAAGTTGTTGCATTATACATTGTATGATGTTACTTTACATAATAAAGAACAAGTAATTTTAAAGGCGATTTATTCAACCTGTTTACTCTGAATCTACACACTTTAATGCACGTGTGAAATCCAAACAAAGGCAATTGAGATGTTGATTTTACGTAACAACGTCGATGCGCTTCCAGAAAATTAGGAGGGTCCTTGTGAAAAAATACATAATAGAATTCAGTGTTATCTTTTCATACAGTATTCACGGAAACGGCATAAGAGTCACATTAGATTATATAAAAGACAAAATTCTATTTGTATTTATAAGCTATGTGCTATATAATCATGTTAAGTAAGATATAATTTCCGCTATTATATTAAATTGGATACGATGTAATCGTATTAATTTTATAAATGTAATTATTTGTGCGGATGTTTAAATGTTTTAAATTGTTGAACTAACGTAGATGAAAGTTGGCTCATAAAATGATCATTGATCATATCTAAAAGTAATGTACATATATACTTTTTTCTAGCAATGCATTCCTCTGAAAAGGTAGGCGCTGCCAATAAACGCGTAAGAAGTGTGTGTGTGTAAGATATGATCGTAACAAGGGAACATCTTCCAAGAACATTGGTGGAGGTGTCTTATTATGCGCATTAAAGGTTTTACAAGTACAACATCAACCTGAATGGACATGCCCTACCGTTGAATCACTTTGGGTAACTATTCCTTCCAATAAAATCCATAATCACAATAATAAAGATCTTCATATTGGATTATTTTATGCGCCCCCGGATAACATGTTGTCATGTCGAATCGAAGCTATAACCTCAAATATTGCTAGAATAATAACAGCTTTTCCAAATGATAATTTTATCATCGCAGGTGACTTTAATCTTGCAAATACAAGATGGACCGATAACGGGCCCATTCAATCCAGCTGTAGCTCAGTTAGCTTACTTCATGCTACGACAGAATTTATAGATATGTGCAATCTAAATGGAATTATTCAAAATAACCATATATTAAACTCAAAAAATAAAGTTCTTGACCTAATCCTCAGTAATTTACAAATTGATATAATTCACTCTCAGAATCCCCTTGTGAAAGAAGATCCACTCCATCCCTGCTTAGAATTAAACCTATCGAGTTTACAATTACGTAACTTTCGCCGCAAATTAGCAAGTAAACATAATTTCTTTAAAGCAAACTACGTCAAAATTAATGACTCTTTATCAAAAATAAATTGGAATGAAATTCTTCAAGGACCTACAATGGACGGAGTTATAGATGTATTTTACGATACTCTCAATAACATAATTTCAAAATTCGTTCCTCTTAAAAAAACAAGCCTTTCACACTACCCACGGTGGTACTCAAAATCATTAATACACATTATAAGAGACAAAAAAGAAGCTCATAAACGATGGAAGATCTATAACAATCCACGAGACTACGACGAATTCGCTTTACTTCGATCTCGCCAAAAAATCAACCAAATAAAGTGCTTTAATTCTTACAACCAACGCATGCAAGAATTTATAAAAAAAGAACCTAAAATTATCTTTACATATATGAAAACATTGAGAAACATTAAATATGGCTATCCTAATACACTTACATATAAAGACAAAACTTATAGCGAAAGCTCAGAGGCTTGCATTGGATTTAGTCAATACTTCCATAGTATTTTTACAAAACCCGCCACATCATATCAAGATCTTGAACTGAACACCAACGTTATCAATGACACAATTTCTACATTTGCTATAGAAGAAAATACTGTTCTTAATCATTTAAAAAAGGTTAACGTACACAAGGGTCCAGGAAGTGATAATATTCCACCGATATTTTCAAAAAACTGTGCAATGAATCTTGCTAAGCCCCTCACAATTATTTTCAACTTGTCAATAAATAATTTTGGGTGCTTTCCTTCTAAATGGAAGGAAGCCTTAATAGTGCCTATTCATAAAAATGGATCTAGAACTCTAATAACAAATTATCGTCCAATTTCAATCTTAAATGCTATGAGTAAGGTATTTGAAAAAATTATACATGATGTAATTGGTCCTACTATAGCAAAATCTATCCCTGGAGAACAACACGGATTCATGCACAGGCGCTCCACAGTAACAAATCTAGGAGTCTTTACAAACTACGTCTTAGACGCTATGGACGAACGCGAGCAAGTTGATGTGATTTACACTGATTTTGAGAAAGCTTTTGATCGCGTAGACCACATCATCCTATTACAAAAGCTACATCAATTAGGAATACACGGAAATCTTTTCAGGTGGTTTATATCGTATATTAAAAATAGAATGCAAGCAGTAATTATAGGCGATGCTAGGAGCAACTTCACGTGCGTACCTTCTGGCGTACCACAAGGTTCAGTTTTGGGGCCTCTTCTATATAATACATACCTTTACGATATAGATAAATGTTTTAAGCATGCACAATTCTTAATGTTTGCTGATGACAAAAAAATCTTCCTTAAAGTCAAATCTATTTCAGATTGCATAAGAATACAAGAAGACTTGAACACACTAGCCCATTATTATGAAATAAATAGAATTAATGTAAATGTTAATAAGTGTCATCACATAACTTTCAATCGAAAAGAGAGACCCATCTATTACAACTATAATATTAACGGTGTATTCATCGAACAAGCTACCTCTGTAAAAGATTTAGGTATTACACTTGATCAGAAACTGTCCTTTTCGGAACATTATGACATAATAATAAACAAGGCATATAAACAGCTTGGATTCATTAAACGTGCTACACAAAATTTTACAAATACAGAATGTATTAAACTTCTCTACTTTACATATGTACGAAGCATTTTAGAATATGGCAGTAACATCTGGTCACCTTATTACCAAATACATATCAAAAGACTTGAAAATATACAAACTAAGCTTATAAAATATTTACAATTCAAGGATTTTAAATACTCTGATGCAAACCAAAGTGCATACAAACACTATGGCATTGAAACACTTGAACATAGACGCGCACAAAGTGACATTGTTTTGTTACAAGCAATTTTAACTGGCAAAATTGTTTGTCCTGATCTACTTTCAAATATATCACTCCTTGTCCCAAAATTAAGAACACGACATACCGTCCTATTATATGAACCACCAACAAAATCACTATACGCTAAAAACGGCATCATACCGCATCTGACGAGAACCTATAACAAATATTACAGCGACTTAGATATATTTAATCTCTCTAAACACGTTCTTAAGAAAAAAATGAAAATCCGTAATACCTCCACAAACCTATAATCTATACACATAGGTGTACATAACTTTAAATATACCTGTAACTACCACACACACACATACAAAAACATACTCACACGCATATACACACACACACACACACACACATACACACACACACACACACACACACACACACACACACACACACACACACATACATGCTCGCACACGTGTATATGTAAACACAGTACGCTTGATGTGCACATCATTAGATCAGACTTTTCTTTTCTTTTCTTTTTTCTTTCTTTTTTTCAATGTAGGAGTAGGTACTCTGTTGTCCATTAAATTCATATCACTATAGAGTAATCAAATTTTGGCCGTACTTATTAATAACTTTGTGTTCAAATTGTATTTTTTTATTAACGCTGTATGGTTACCGAACAAATAAATAAATAAATAAATAAATAAAGAAAAAAAAACATTTTGCACCACGTGAATCCAAATAAATCAGCGAGCAAAGTTTATTATTAGGTATACTATATAAGTATGAACTTCTCTCTTTGTTAGTTCAGTCGTCTATGTGTTCCTATAATATTCATTCGATTACGATTTTGTTCAATGGCCATAGTAAAACCTTTGATTTTGAGTTCAATTCTTTAATTTGCTGAATCCTTTAATTATTGTTTAAATGCTTGTTTTTTAGTTTTTTTTTTGCATAGCTTTTAATAAGTAATATCAATACATTGCTTACTAAATAGGTACTAAAAAAACATGCCGAGTGTAAATTCTGTCTTAGTGGGATCGTAAAATAATTCATATAACTTTCTATTTTCTTAGGTTTTTTTACTTTTATGCTTTTATACATAATACAAATGTTTTCTTATATTATAATAAATGTCACTAGACTATTGAATGTTTACTTAAACTCCATGTGGAATATATATAATAGCAAGGATATGTAAAGGTGAGATGCAAATAGCTCCTGGCGCTTGCTACAATGTATTATAAAGTAGGGAGCCAAAGAGGCGGTGACCCTCATCGCATACGTGATTTGAATACGCTGACTTTTATGCGAGAAAAATTTTTGTAACTCTATTCGGGTTAGTTTACACTAATATAAGTTACAGGAGTAAAATGTAAGATGCACCTGTTTAGACAACGAACATCTATCTCATTATATTAAGCTATTTTCTGTCAATTGTGAGTTTTTTTAAGAGATACGTAGATAAACAATAAATAATATCAACTGACGACTCACCCTCGCTTAGCTTGGGTTCACCTGTAGAGAAAATCAAAAACAAATCTATGCGATGGGAACCTTATATTTATCTGGGATAAAAGTATATGTGATAATCCAGACTATAATCTATCTATATGCCAAATTTCATCCAGATCTGTTCAGCCGTTTTGTCGTGGTTGAATGACAAACATCTATCCAAACATACAAACATCTAATATTTCACATTTATGATATTAGTAAGAAGTCCGATAATACAAAATTTATATTCGAACAATTTATAAGAGACGAAAAGTATACTATGTTTCGGTCTATTTAAAGAAGACAATTTGTCAATAGGAAATTGCTATAACTATTTACTATAAACTCCTGCGAGTCATGTTCAATTTATTGGCTGTAACATTTTCATTGTAGCTTGGTTGGTCCGAGAAACTTCACAAATCGGGAAACTAAAACTTTTGCTGCCAAACCCCTATCAAATATTGAAGGGATTCTATTTTGGCATCATCTCTAATTTCTTGAATTGAAACTGATTTTAACTTCTAATTGATACTTTATGAAAATATGTTTTCTGAAGTGTACTGACAGGTTTCGTTCCGATACCAGTAACTTGAATGATTAAAAATTGAGATTAAACCTTAATCATTTTAAATTTCATTATTTGACCTCAAGTTATTACCAGTTCTTACTCTGAATTACATATAATTTTATTTTTCCAATGCTAATAGTATCCGATTCCAATCTTTGAGTAAATAAAATTGAAAAAAATAATATAAATTAACTAGAACCTCCCCCTCCCTGTGATCGCTCGGGTTCATCCCTAGTTACGTTTTAGCATTTTGTGTAGATTTCTCAGAGATGAGATATTTTTCCGCAGTAAAAAGTATTTTATATGAATGAATGTATTGACCCGGATAATCAGCTATCATCATTCTAAATTTCATAAAGATCTATCCAGTGGTTTTCTCGTGACACATTCCCAGAAATACAGACAAAAATTCTAAAAACTAGATTCGACCTCTGTATCGATAATAATGACTATTTCAATCAGATTTTCCAAAAAATATTTACTGTACAGATTCGACTCAGTTACAATTTTATTATATGTATAGATAATAAATTAGAAGTTTACACTGGTCAAAAACAATATTTTTGTAAATTATTCAATTAAATTTATCTAAAACTAGTTGAACTCGCGACTTTATTCACGTGGACCACCTTTTGGTACTATATAAAGGAAAAAAAAAGTATATATAAAGCTTAACTCCATTCTATTCCCTCGTAAAAAATAAATTTTCAAAAATACTTAATCAGAGGGCCACAATCCACTTATCACACAACCTCAACATCTGCAAAAAAATTACCAAGTAAAATTCAAACTTTAGTTAAATTTTAAAATTTCTTGAATTATCATTCAGTTAGTAAGTTAGTGTGAATCAAATCATTTAAAGCTTCTCAATACAAAAGTACAATTTTGATTTCTCTCGCGGTGTAATCAGTTAACTCAGTTCTCGCCGCAGCAATCAATTTGTTACGGACTTTATAAGGCCGCCCCACTTTCATTCCGGCTGATTACAATTGTCTCGCTGTCCATCAATCCTATTTTGTCGACGAACGTAGTAGCTATTTCACTTCCGAATTGATGCGTTCCTAACTTAATTTAATGGAGAGGATATTAATGCATAAGAAGTATCTCTTTCAGTTTTATTTATTTATATAGTTTCTAATGTTTTTAGGTATCATAATATATTGTATCCGTTTTCACCTTTAAATATGACAAATTCAGATTACATATTGTTATTACATATGTAGGTATTCCATATATGTCTAGACATAACATAATAGCGTAAGTATCGAATTAAGTAGACGCTAACATTTATTACCTACTGCCTCGTTGGTGTAATGGTTACATTCGTTAGGTTCTAGGTTAGAAACTCGGGTCAGGCTAAAGGATATTGAGTTTCCTATCCAGAAATTCACAGTAACAGCTCGAAGTTAAAAAGTCCTGAGCCTAATTTCTCAACGGTCGTGTAGAATTATCGTCCCACCGAGGTTTGAGAGTGACAGGAATTGAGAGGACATTACAATCTTCATTAATTAATTTTCTTAAAGATAGGATAGCTGAATGTATTTTAAATTGAAATAAATCGTATGTTGTAAGAAGTAATGTTTTCCGCTGACTATAATTAATTATGGCGCAGTCGGAGGACTTTTGTAGACCAAGTGTTTTTAATACTTAAAGAAGGGGTTAGATTTTGATGATATTGTGACCATTTAAGTTTTCTTTGGTGTTATTAAAATTAGCATATTCACAAAATACACTATAAAAATTTTGCAAGTTATCATTGCTTTGATATATATTTTAAAATATATCTATCAACTTCGCGTGATCGAGTATTAGGGTACCGCGTGCTTTACAAGATAAAACTAATGCGAAAGTATAACTAATATTAAACATTATTTACATGTTGAGTACCAGTTAAATATATTTTTTGTTACAAATAATTATTATTTATGATCTCTTACTGATAAATAAAGTTTCAAAATAGCTTCCTATATATAATATTTTATTGTATGACATTTGACTTTGAAATTTAGTAGTCCTTAAGACCAAAAAAATCTTGTCTGCCTAGTTATATGCGTGCACATTGGGCTATAATATCAGTAAAACCAACAGTATCAATATATCTCAACCTAGCGATTCACCCTCGCTTCGCTCAGGTTCGTCCCTAGGTTGATTCCCCATGCAAAATTTCATTCCTATTTCCACCCTCTTAAGAGATGATTTCCGGATTAAAAAATATCCTATGTCCTTCCCAAGGTCTCAAACAATCTTCTCACTAAATTTTATCTAAATCGGTTCAGTAGATCCAGAGATTACAACCTCAACCCTACAACCTCACAAACTCACAAACTTTACCTCTTTATAATATTAGTATAGATAATTTTTTACAATAATTTTATATTACATCTATTAGAACTTTATGCAATTAGTATAATATCGTGAATAATATTTAAGCGTAATATAAACCTAGTATAGTGAAGGATCATACTCTTATAACAATTTTGATAATTACCAATGAAGCTTAGATAATCTGCTTCTCACCGTAGTCAGATATTAATTTAGCCTGTTTTTGATTTGATGGAGCTCATCCACGTAATTATCTATCCTAACATGTCTAAATTGTAATACAAGCTTATTAAGACGAGATACTGAAGTATTGAATCTTAATGTATGAACCATTTATTTAGTTTTGGATATAACATATACTTTAAAATGACTTGCCTTGTTTAACTCTAATGAAAAATTGAGTTTTTTTAACGTAAAGCAATTCAGTTTTTGATGATTTTCGAAAATGATTTTATCATATTCATAATTTCACCTCGAACAATAATATTTTGTGTCACAATAATAATTTTTAAACTTAGCACCACATAAATGTCAGTGCATAATGTATGTATGTATGTAACATCTACTTTGCTGAGTGATAGCAAGTGCGAGTCAGGTTCACCCATCGAGGGTTCCGTAGATTTAAATATTTTTATGTTTTGATTTAATATACATATCATATTTTACGTTAGAAATAAAATATTTGCTCATCTGTTATATTTATTTTATTTACAGTATAAATAAGTTCGTATTTCATAGTATTCCTAACTTTAAGTTGAAAATATACCTCTCATATCACAAAAACTATTGTATTCGTTAAAATTTTCGTTGAAAGTATTTCAATAGCTCATCTATCTCAAATTTCTACCTCATATTTTAAAAGTGAGTGAAGTAGCTTTAATAAAAAATTACCTATCCAAAGGACCCCACACGCTTATGTGGAATTTGTTTTCAGTTATATTGTATAGAGTGCCACTACCATTTTTTTTGGATGAGACATCTAACTACCAAATTTAGCTATATGTATAGTTTCAAAACTCCGAGTAAAATGGCACGACAGACAAACAGACATGACTAAATCATATGAGTTTTATTTTTGCTTTTATCTACGGAACCTTAAAAATGACCTTTATTTTTAATGCTGTAGTATTATATCTTATACGGCAAAAAAGACAGGAAAGAAGCGGAATCGGCATTTTATTTTTATTTATATATATTTTATTATTTAATCTAAATTGAGCCAAAAGATTGAAAGAAGCGAACAAAAACTGACAAAGAAAATTCTTTTCAGCCAAAAAGTATAAGATGTATTGTGATAAATGGATACTTCACAGTCGCAAAATATAAAGTCTCGTAAAGATTCTTTTCGTAAGTAAACAGTGTAAAAACTAAGTTAACTTTTGGGTGAGAATAGAACAGAAAACTGATAGATAGACCATCTTAAAGACTATCTTGCGTTGTGGTTGAAATATCTATCTCTGTGAGGAAGGTAACGAGTTCGGGTCTCATTTACAACAAATTTACAAATCAGCCACTTAAATAACTTTGGCGATCTGCATGTCTTTCGTAGCATATGTTAGGATATGTTCTGCATCTAATTTTGCTTTTTAATATTTTATGATAATAATTAATAATTAACTGACTTCCAAAAAAGAAGGAGGTTCTATGTTCGTCTGTATGTATGTTTTTTTATTTAATCTCTTTTACGAGTATACTTCATAGCGGCTAGTAAAATCAATCGACATCGAAAAACAGCTCACTGAAGATGCGCTATTCAAAAAAATAAAAAGACATGCTTAGCGGAAACGTTTAATGATAAATATGTTAAATATTTTCAAAGTGCACTTCATATTTACAGTCATATAAAGCGTAATTTCGAAAGTAGGTCAAAAATGAAACCCTCGCACGCCATTTTTGTGACTTACTTTTCAACGAGTCGAATGTGTGTCGTTCGAAGAGCAAAAGATAGTTCTTTCAGAAAATGGGCCCTTTAATGGCTATCTGGTATTTAAGGGCTAGTTCAAGAAGTGAAAATGCATCATATACATTATTTTATTCCTTAAAATCGGTTAAGTGCGAGTTGAATTCGCACGCGAAGGGTTCCGTAGCATCGTACATGTACTTTTTATTAATATTACTTTTACTCTATGTATGTATGTATTTAGTATATTAACTTTGACCATCCATTACAAACGGTAAAAAAATGTTTATTGTATTTTTTTTATTATTTGTTGTTATAGCGGCAATACAAATATATACTCTGTGAAAATTTCAACTCTCTTACAGCCCTTTGATAGACAGACGGACGGCCAGCAGAGGCATAGTAATAGGGTTCCGTGGGCACCCTTCGGGTACGGAATCCTAAAAATGAAAAATTAAAACAATAATGTAAAAATAGTATGCTTTTGTTACTATTCTTTTAAAATACACTAGCATCGAATAAAACTCCAAAAATATATATTTTTTTTAATTTTTTGGCAATGTCATAGTTTTAGTTGTAGCATTCACTATGTTAGATGGACTTTATATGAATGTCTCGGTTATCCGGCTTGATTTTGATAGAGTCCCATTCCATGAATATATTTGTCATCGATTCGATTTATTACATTACGTATTATATAATGTTGCAATGAATAAGGAATGAATTTACACAATATACATAAATAATTAAAAATTAAACTATAATTAATACTTTGTAATTAATTCACTTTAAGGGTATAGATTTTTGTTTATTTATGAAACCACAAAAAATATACAAGCGTAATGAATATCTTTTTCTTTTTGAAGTTGGTCAAAAATGTCACAGCACCCAAGTAAAGAATCTTCAAATAATGAACGGCACTGTACGGATATAGATGTAATAGTAACATAATTTTGTTTTACTTTTAACCAGGTACCTTAAACAAGTGGTTGTCGAGGGATATTAATTGTTAAAAAAGTAACTCAAAGAATATAATATATTCAATTAGTTTTTGCCCGCGGCTTCACTCGCTTGTTAAGCGGGGCTGGCTGGGGTAGACTAAGACCGATCTCAGAATGCAATCTATATTCTTGCCTTTTTTCAAAATCGGTTCAGTGTTTTAAGCCTGAAAACAGAGAGAGTTACTATCATATTTATAATTTTATAGTATGGCTTAGCTAAAAATATATAGTGAATTACTACAATATATATTTTTTAGCTAAGCCGAATTAGGCTAAACAATTTTTTTTTCTTGGCGTTAATGATACTACTTTGTCATTTTCTCTTCACAAAGACACTTTTGTCTTTAATAGATTAGGAATAACACTGGATATGATCGATATAAATATGACAAGAATTGAAGGTGATATAAGTTAATACATATAAAATCAAACTAAAATATTTTACAGCGTCAGACTCTTTATTTAATAGCGACCCCTCCAATGTATGAATTCATCGCAAATTTTTACGTTTTACTTTTGAAGGTTTTGAAATCAGTAAACGGTTATTTTCAAATTTTTATTTAAAATAAAATGATTTGCCATATAGGTAAAAGAACTTTACCATTAAAAAAACAACAAGAAACTAAAAATAGCTAGTTGATATATAATTTCGATTATATTAATGTAAATATTTTGACTGGAAACTGTTCAATAATATACCTGAATCCAATATCTTAGTGGAGTATTAATTTAGATCCATTTATAGTTGACTGCACAAATTCAAGTGATCCTGAACCATATTCTAATACCATAATGGATGTTTATTGAAGGCATAACAAAGATAACATGTAAATAACAGATTACATGTTGTTATTGAATATACATATATGTATATTGTATATTCTGTACATATATAGACATAATATAATACCTACCGTAAATAACTTTCGAATTAAGAACGTCATAATATTTATTATTTACTGCTTCGGTGGTCTAATAGGTAGTATGTGCGGTTGCAAATTTGTAGATCCTGGGTTCGAGTCCCAGGTCGAAACTTCGAGAGCAAGTCGTCAGTCCTGCGCTTGATCTCTAACCGGTTGTGTCGAATTTTCATCTCATCGGAACTTGGGAGGTAGACGAATAGATAGTGCAACTGTATCTGCGCGTGCACATAATATGCGCTATAATATTTCTTGCGCAGTTAGCTAGTCTCAGTGAAATTCGCGGTCTTGGCTAAAATCGATCAAGAAGACATTACCTACTAGGGATACCTCTATATTCCTTGACATTATAAATATCAAAATAGTCAATTTGTCTAATATTTTTAATCAGGTAGGATATAATGAAGTAAGTCAAAATAATATAGGGTTTATAGATTTTAAAGTATTTTTTATTGTTCACTTAATAAGTTTTCTAAAAAAAAAATGCAAAAAATTGTTCTAAGGCGCAAATAAGTGTGCTAAGTCACGGCCGAAGGATATAGGATTAGTTTATTATATAAAAATGACAAACTAACCGTGTAGTTTTTAAACCAAATACAAGTAGTTAATTAGGTTTGTTTTAGTCAAGTTACTTAGCGGAGATGGAATAGTCTACACCGCAAGTCGTCTTTCCCTCGTTCATAGAACATCCGCTCGTAACAATTAGCAGTTACTTGTACCGTAATAGCTAATGAGCGTGCTTGAAATATGGCGTGTATCGTAAAATTTTCTTATATCGACTGTAATTTGCGGGGACCTTATAAAATATTTAGTATTGATACAACCTTGATTATAAAATTCAAAATCTTTCTTTAAAATTCGAAGCTTTTTTAGAATAAATATAAAGTAATGTACTAAAGTGCACACTGGATGTATGCCACCTGCACTTCGGTGGGTAATGTACCATGCGGGATGCTTCTGGTAATTAGATCAAATCTGTACATATTTTTTTTCACATTAAAACTAATATGTTTAGCTATCTGTACCTTGTTAGCATAGCTTTGAAGTTAAAAAGGGCCAAAATTTGATCCGTAACCAGAACCGGGTCACCCACCCTATAGCATAAGGAATTAGCAAGGAATTCTACTGATAGAAATAAAAGCATCTAAATGATTCTTAAAACGTTCGTTCAATATGAACAAAGGTTTGTTATAAAATACTAAAGATATTTAGTGTAAAGATAATTCTGCACAATTTTTATAATGATATAAGAGTACTTAAAATAGCATGAACATTTTATTTGCTCATGTGCGCCTTTATTACAGTCATTGAAGCACATCATCTATATCTACATCTACACATTTAGTCTTCTATTTATATTTAAATGTATAATATTTTGTATTATATTTTGTAGTATTTTTACTAGATTTTTCAAAATAACAAATTAATTCATAATAATAATAATGATCTTTTACCGATTTCAAAAAGGAGGAGAAGGCATCTCTATTTTGTTATTCTGTAACGATTTTATTGAATCATTTTAAAAAGTAATTTGTATATTTTGAACCCAAAGTAGGATTACATCAAACTAAAAAGAACAAAGTATGTTAGAATTGGGTACACAAACCATATAAACATCTTTATTTCAAAAAGACTAAGACGACCCATGAAAAACATTTAAAAACAATTCTATTCACTTTATTTTCCAAATGACAAGACTAAAGTGCCTTATGTAAAGGCCACAATGTTTAGATTCAATATAGTAGAATATAACTATGGGAATTGATAAATAATTTACTAAATTATTGTAATAGAAAAAGTAATAAATTAATATAAAAAAAAACATTTTTTTTAAATAAGCTTTTGTATCATTTAAATTGTGTAGTGTAACAAATGACAAACCCATTAAATTTAAAGTTATTTTTTTTATTTTTAGATATTTATGCGCATAACACACGAGTAATAGTGTCTTTCCGAAGGTATATTCATATCCTGTAAATCTTATACTCTAGTGGGATGATAATTCGAAACAACCGATAAGAGATCAGTCACAGGACTGACGGCTTTACGCGCTTTCCGAATCCTGAATCGAGTACCTAACTCCAGGCTATTAGTGGAAATTTCATGACAGAAAAGCTTAATAGCTAAACTTGACTCGAATCGGGACTCGAATCGTGGACCTGTGGATCTACAATCGCACATACTAGCCACTAGGTGACTAGACCATCGATGTAGATATTATCATATTTATAGTTATTATGTATTTTTTTTACTGTTATTTAGCAATATAATGTACTTATTTCTATAGGATTTAAAAAAAAATACAGAATGGAACTATTTTACAAATGACTTAATAGCTACGTCGTGAATACTCTAACGAAACCAATCTTTGAAATTACCACTTAATACGTATCGCCAACTGCCAAGTATTCGAAGTAAAGAACTGAATTACCGGCCCCAGTTTTCATTGTCTTCTCCTAAAATGTTATATTACAATTATTGTCATCTAATAATACGAATATATAATTAAAATATAGTAATAAAATTATAATATTATTAATTAATGAACGCTATAATGATTTAGCAATAAACGCTAGATAATAATTAATTTTAATATTAACTGTGAGCTGCTGTTATCACATTTTAACGAAATAACGAGGGCTCTACAAAATCAGAACTTTTTTATATCTCAATCCTTCAAGTAAAACAAGCCAACGTTTTCATTATCCCATTTATTTATCGGACACATCTGGGACTGCCTTGTGGGACTTTTAAGAGGTTTTATTAAAATTTTAATCATTTACTGAACATATCTATGGTATAGTTACTTGTACAAAATTATAAAACAAATAAATGTTGTTTTATAACTTATAATTATGAATGAATAATTGGTTCTTTTATAAATATGACTCAAACATTTTTATAAAGAGTTGAGTTTCTAATAACTCCATATAACATAAAAGACGTCGACTCTAATAAAAACGCGTTTTAATTAGCAAAAGAAACTTACTTCTAAGTATTCATTTTAAATTAAATAACATGTATTTTTTGGATTGTACTCACTAATTATCTGAGAATGTGTCTGTCTATAATGTAATGTGAAAACTCTGTATATAAAAACTTACTCCGATAAAGTTCCGCACGAAGATAGCTTGTTTTACAAAAACAGTAGGTCGATTTTCGGATACCAAACTATTTATTACCAGAAAAAGGATATACTTTTACAGTTAGAAGATAAAAATATATTATTTTATTTTCTATATAGCTTTTTTTCTATCATGCTTGAATTACTTGATGGAATTAGATGAAAATTTAGGATAACTTAAGGGTAAATTGTCTTTCAGAAGAAAACGATGCTCCTGGACAATAGAATAATATTGGGGAACTTTCTAAAATGTAGTATTACTTTTAAATTTTCTATTTAATAATGACATTTTTAATTCTTCGCGGGGAATCATGAGGGTATAAGGATTAAAGCACGACTTTTATTTCTTATTTATTTAGAAAAAAATCAAAGAAAATCATGTTATCACTCGTAACTAGATCTCTCGTTAAAATGTACCGTTTCGCTGAAGAGGTGAACCAAGCGGAGTAACGAATTTAAGCCAAGTAAATGACTTGACTTTTAACTTCGCTAACTTTGCTTTTGTGGAGAAAGCGCCGATACGGAATTGGCTTGTGGCTAACTTTAAATTGACGGGAAAGGAAAAATAGTACTCTAACTGCCTTTACGTCATTAAGTGGACTTAAAAGTATACTTAAGTATAAGTAGCTGGCTTTTTCTTAAATACAATTAAACATTTGTTGTAAATAATAATATTTTTGTTAAAATGAAAATATATAATAATATCGATTACATATTATATGTATACAATATACATACAAAAACGTGAAAACTTTAATCCATTTGAATTTGAACAATACAAAAATTAACAATTAACAATACAACTATACATGGGATTAATTTAGTATTCTGAAAAAGGAATGATATAAATTAACATCATACTATCTAGAATATACTAAACGAAAAGCCCATACGGGTTAAGATAATAATTTAAGTACACATCTTATGTAAGTAATCTTAAAATTTTAAGCGGTCCTTTGGAGCGATTACAAAGCGGTATATTCAAATCAACAGCAATCTATTTGTGACTTCTATAGAACCAAATTATTGCCGAGGATTTTCTGCATAAAGCATATTAATTCAAAACTTAATACAATAAGTCCTAGTATTGATTTTATATTACGTATTATTATTTTATAAATCACTAGCATTTCTCGCGGCTCCGCCCGCGTTCAGATGATCAAAAACCAAATTCTTAGATTTTACACATTAGTAGGTATACTCTTACATTATACATTACTTTCATTGCACACTGCATGATTGGTAAATAATGGCAGAGATTGACAAAGCCACAAAGGTTCCTCCGTTAAATTGAACTTTTTGTTTTAGCAATAACATTTATGTATGTCTATACTTCTGTTTTGTTTGTTTTTTTAGTTTTTCACGATAAACTCTCAAACTACGGAATTAATTTTAATCATTTTTTACTAATAGACAGATATAGATTAATTTAATATATAGCTGATTATTTAAATTACATAATGATAACTTTTCTTAATTAGCGCTAGTTAGTAATATTTTCCAAAACGATTTTCAAACGAAAGTGTAATAAGTAAATAATTCTAAGCGAATACATTTTTTTATTTCATATGGCTCTGCTAATATGATTAAAGTCGTAAGCATTTTATTGTGTCCTTTAAGCCTTTACCTTCCAAGAAAAGGTGTCAAGAAAAAGTGAAAAAGTTGAGGTATAGGGGAGAGTGGGGTAATTGAGAACACTTAACTTCTAACGCTCAAAAATAATAGAACAAAATCACAAACATAAACAACTTTCATTGCAACGTAAACTTTGCTTATCTATCTACTTATTATTAACACAAACATTTTTAAAGATCAACGTTTTATTAGAAATATGAATGAAAACAAAAAACATTGCCGTTCCTTTTTACCCCATACCGTATGGGGTAATTGAGACCACCCCGCGGGGGAAATGGGAACAGTTTAGGGTAGTTAGGAATGACACAAATCTTTATAATAAACTACAATTAGTTTGTGTGGCACATAACACACATGTAACTTTTCTTAATTTCGCCAATAGTACATTTTTCATATGCACAGAATTTACAAATGGTGCACATGATCCAATCTTCTATCGGTGGGGATTCATACTTCTCGTTGCACATTATACAATAAAACTCCTCTTCGTTTTCATTCACTTATAAAGCCTTCTTTGTATTTCTGACTCCTTTACCCTTGACTCTTTTTCTTATATAGTTGTCTTGTAATGTTCCTTTTTGTTTTTTTTAGTTACAATTTTTCTTTTCTAGCTTTCCCCTTACTTTGTCTTTTCTGTTTCTTCATTGAACCAAAATCTTGTATTTTTTAAAACTGTGCTAATGTCGGTTTTATCCATATTCAAAATATGATGACAGGACACGAGGACAGGTATATTTTGTTTTGTTTACATCGTTTTTAGTTAAAAACTGTTATTATATTAAGTGAAGTGGCTTCTGGAATTCGTAAGCTGATGGATGAATGTTGAGACATAAAACTATATTACCAGTCTTTGCCTCCAAGCTGGGTTTCTTTATTGAAAACTGTGTTTCAGTTTGATCGAAAAACAATTCTACGTAATGAATTTGGTGTTATTCCATAGAAAGACTTATAACAATCAAGTATATATTTTTCTAACTGGTCTTCTTGTTTTTTATTAAATACAGTTTATCTTTTTTGGTATCTTAAATTTGTTTTGTTTTTGTTTTGGGTGCTGGTATTGATAGCAGCTTGGTCCAATGTAAGGTTTTTATTTTTAGTATCATCGATTGTACAGCAAAGATCTTCAATTTGGTATTTTGTTTCAGTCTTTCGTATGTAATTTCGAAATATCTAAAACAATTTATAACGTTAAAACATTTTTACACAATCAATGAGTAGCACTTGGGGTAATTAAGAACGCAAGGGGTAAATGGGAACGTTCCCAATTACCCGCCTAACGCCGTTCCCAATTACCCGAAGTAGTCAATATAAATTAAAATTGTCGCCAATCTCAACAGTTATTTTGGTGAGCTTCAAACCACGTGGGGTCTGAAAACAGATAGTACATTCATGATAGTAAGAGAATGTGGTGTCTTTGAACTCACAAATATGATATTTACATCTATTATAACGCACGACAAATAATATAACAGATATGCGAAAAAAATTGTTTGACTTACCATATCAACGCACGTGCAGCCTTTTACACTCACTATCGCGCACGCACTAAAGGGCGCTAGATGCGTCCGTTAAACAGGTGCGGGATAGTTTAGTGCGGGAGAAAGTATTAGTTTCTTAGCTATTCCCAATTACCCGCCGTTCTCAATTACCCTACTCTCCCCTAACAGTTCCTAAAATACTTTTTCATAGTTTTTGAGATATGAAATATTTTTAGTTACCCGCTTTGGCAGTTTAACAGCCATAAACTTGTTTTCCATAAAATGTTATAAAATAATATAAATTGAACTTATTTTTACGGTGCGAAAAATGAGTAGGTATTGTGGAAACGTAAATATTATTCGTATTTATTTTAGTGTTAACCATACAAAACACGTAAGTAAGAAAAACAACATAGCATTTTGCTATACGAAACCTAAAATGCGTGAGTTGGATTTACATTTGCCCAATTTTTACATTAAAAGATTAAAAAACATTAACATTATTTACTAAACAATAAAAATTTACAGATATTCTTATTGAAAATTGTTTCGGCCAACAAAATATTACTAATATGTTACTAATTTATAAAGCCAAAAAGTTTGTTTTATTAAAAATTTAAGCACGGGCAGGGCCGCGGGTAATTTAGTAGTAATTATAGTAAAGTCATAAAAAGGTTATATCTGTACATTTTTTTTGGATAAAACTACGTATTTTAAAAACACATGGCGACATCTATTGTCAAATAGCTAAATAACACACAAATAAATTTTCATTAAAATAACTATTTTAATGAATAAAATAGCGCTGTAAATATTTCTTTTAAGATATGTTTTTTTTAATAGTTTTAACATAATATATAAGTAAGTTACCTTGCTAAAATATTAATAGCATCATCGTGCTTTTACTTTAACCGGTTTTTGTATTTTTTCTCAGAAATGAGACATTTTCCTGCGGTAAAAAGAATCCTTTGTGTTGACCTGGATAACTTGCTATTGCCATACAAAATTTCATAAAAATCCCTCTAGTGGTTTTTCTGTGATGCGGTCACATACAGACAGACAGAAAAAATTCTAAAAACTATAGGTTCGGGCTCTATATCGCTAATAATGAATATTTCAATAAGATTTTCCGAAAAAATATTGAATTTAGGGGTTCGGCTTAGTTACAATTTTATTGTATGTATAGTTACTAATTTATGAAGCGAAAAAGTTTGCTTTACTGATAATTTAAACACGGGCGGAGCCGCGGGTGATTTAGTAGTAATTCTAATAAAATCGAAAAAAGTTCATATCTGTAGATTAATTTTTTTGGGATTAAATCTATGTATTTTAAAAACACATGGCGACATCTATTGTCGAATATCTAAATAACACATAAATAAATATTAATTAAAATAACTATTTTAATGGATAAAATAGCGCTATTGATAATTTGATTTTCAATATAAGCTATTTTTATACTTTTTACCATATTTACTAAGTTACCTTGCTAAACTGTTTACAAATAGTATCGTCGTGGTTTTGTTCCTACCAGTTTTTGTATTTTTTTTCAGAAATGAGATATTTTCTCGCGGTAAAAAGTATCCTATATGTTGACCCGGATAACCAGCTATCATCATACCAAATTTCATCAAAATCCCTCCAGTGGTTTTTCTGTGATGCGGTAACAGACAGACAGACAGACAGACAGACAGACAGACAGACAGACAGACAGACAAAAATTCTAAAAACTATAGATTCGGCCTCTGCATCGATAATAATGTCTATTTCAATAAGATTTTCCAAAAAATATTTAATGTACAGATTCGGCTTAGTTAGAATTTTATAATATGTATAGATAAAACTACAGTATATGACTCTAGTAGACTACTAATTAATAGATATTTATCTATCTATACTTATACTTATAATATTATAAAAAGGAAAAGTTTGTTTGTTTGTTTGAATTCGGTAATTTCAGGAAGTAATAATCCGATTTGAAAAAATATTTTTGTATTAGATAGCCCATTTATTGAGGAATGCTTAAGGCTATATATATCATACCAGAAAAATGAACGGTTCCCGTGCGAATGATTTGTTTTTGTAATATATAAAAATGTGTAATGTTGACAATATTAGGTACAACAAAAATATTTTAAGCGGCTAGAAAAATACAATTTCATAAATGCAAAGTATTAAGCTTGGATCTTTAAAAGCGATAAAATGCCTACTGTAATGTAGATTATTTCAAAGTTAGTACATATCTTCAAATTAGGGGAATGTGGGGGAAACACGAATACTTAAGGGAAAACATAAATAAAACAGCGGAATTAAAACACAAAGATTATTTTATTGCTTTGTAATAAAGTTTAACTATCCCTCTAAAGAATTAACTAATTAACAGTTACAATTTTTTTATTAAATGTTACATTAAGGAAAAGAAACAAAACCCTTAGTGTTCGTTATTGCCAGAGTAATTTCGGGTAATACCGAACACCATGTGGGGTAATAACGAACTAATATTTGTTATATATAAATCAGTCTTAATCTTAAAAAGTGAACTTTGCTTATTTGTAAGTAATAGCTTTCTACTAGTTCTTTGTTTTATTACACTCCTCTTGAACTGGTTGAAAATTGTAGTTTTCGGTACTGAATAAATTTCTGCTTTGCCAAAACTCATTTTTTTTTTGGTTTTAATATCCTCAACGGCTTTTTGGAGATCTTCTAGTTTAAATTTTGTTTCTGTCTATTTAATATAATTACGAGGCATCTAAAACAGAGAAAAAAACAGGAGTAATACCAAACGTTCCAGATTACCCGACATGGCCTGTTCGTCATTGCCCCACTTTATCGAAACAATTAAAATGACAAATATATTTTAATTTATATTACGTTTGCCGTTAGTGGCAATGTCATTAAACTGATAAATATGTGAGTATTCCAGTATATAAAAGTTAAATTACTATTGTTTGTAGAAATAAAGCTACATTAAGTTACATTTACGTAAAACTTACATCAAAAATACCCAAAATATTGAAAAGCTCATACCTTGACCCGTGAGTACATTTGTATCTCCCGTGGTGTTGTCTGGCAGTAAATGCGCCATGACCTTCAAGATGGCAGCGGATAAAATACAGCCATTTCTTTCTAACATATTAGAACCGTTGCATTCGGGATTACCCTGCGTTCATGTGTCCCCTACATACAGGTTTAGTTGGATCTTAATTTTTTTAAATATGCCTTAAAATTTACGACGGAGTAAACGTTTTAATTGGCTATCTCTCATATACAGCCCACGTGTGTTGCAACCTAACAAGAACTTATTGATAAATATAAATATCCATGAAACAGAATATCTTATTAAAATTTGGGATAACAGAAATACTAATATAAATCTATTTATATATGTATATTTAAGAAAATATTAAAGAACCACGATTATTATCTAAAGATCTGATTTAGTAGCACAGCTGCATAATATTTAGATAGTTACTGCATGATAGATTTTAATTATATTTAATTTTCCTAATATTAAGTAAATTATGTTCTTTTTGGTAAATAAATACATATCTTTAAACCTAAAAAAATAAACAACATAAAATTGAGCCTTTGTCATATTTTACCTCTTAAAAACATATGACTTGTTTGATGGTAATAATCAATAAGCTAAGCCTTAGTGCCTAACCTTGAAACACCTAGGCCGATGACAGGGAAGGAGGAAGAGTGATAAGAATTAAGAAGGCGGGAGATTTTATATATCCAGCACTTTATATGGATTCTGTGCCAGGGACGTCTTCTCGAACGAATTGGTCCATTCACGTTAATATTAACAAGCTCCTTTCTATAACTATATACTCGTACTATAACTATAAAACTATCGCTAAGCAAAAAGGCCTCGTCGATACATCTTTTGGCCTTATCAAACACATGAGAAAATTTTGCTTAATTACAAATTTATTATACTGAGATTTTGACATAATTTTTATCACTCAAACACTGCAGCACAGTGGAGTACGTGAGTGCTGTGAGTCACGACGTCACTTGATTAATTGCCGACGACGTTCCCTCTGATTGATTACATTGTAATCTTGTTTGTGACTTGACTGATGTTCGGTTATTGTATCACAGTCGCGATTCTCATTTTTTTTTCTAAAATCTTCCTTAACTCGGAGTAAGAAATAAAAATGAAATATTGCAACGCAAAAAACATTTCTGGTGAAAATATAAGTGAAATAGATTATAATGGCAGAATGATTTATTATTTTGTAGTAATTATTTCAAATTCTAATCACTCTCTTAAAGCCACAAAATGTACACTGTGCGTTTCTTTCAAATATTTATTTATTATTATATACATTACAAAATACCATGACCTACGATCGCTACATACCTATTGTACAAGTTAAATATTTATCCACACCTTTTACCACCGTCTACTAAGATTAGTATGTATAGATCAAAATCAAGCCAAACTTGCGGGGTATGCGACGCGAGAGACGGATTAGGCGAACCCGACTGTCATACTTACTTCTACATGACAGTTGGGAAACAGCTTAAGGGTTGACCACAAGTTTACGCTACATGCTACTTTTATTTCAAAAGTAATAAAACTTTCATGAAAATATTGCATTGGACAGCCGTTTCTGCATTTCCGGTAAAATCAATGGGCTATCGCCTATTGTATAGTATGTGGTCTTTGTAATGTGCACGGCGGCAACGGCAGTGGTAGCCCATTGGTAATGTCTTCGCCTGGGAAACTGAGTGTCACACCTCTGATATTTTCATCTGCGAATCATTTCCAATATGATTACCACTTGCCATTGGTGCTACATTGGTGAAAGTAAACATTGTAAGGAAACCTGCATGTCTAAGAGAACCTAGCAAGTTTTCGAAAGACATGTGAAGTCTGCCAAGGCGCACTTGGCCAGCGTGGTGGACTATAGCCTTATCCCCCTCGTATTGAAGGGAGGCCCGTACCCAGCAGTGGGACGTTAAAAAGGGTTAAATATAATGTGCCACAGCGAAAATTTATCTGCATGTGTGTGTATGTTTGTTACTTGTTTACGCTAAAATAGATAGACGAATTTAGGTGAAATTAAGTACATACAGACTTGGAGTGTCGAAAAGATGGCACTTTCGATATACATATATATCTGTACTAATATTATAAAGCTGAAGAGTTTGTTTGTTTGTTTGGTTGAACACGCTAACCTCAGGAACTATTAATCTGATTTGAAAAATTAT